>JBAMNC010001316.1:0-1407500 GCA_037902135.1 Cetoscarus ocellatus
GAAAGGTGATTGCTGGTGCTGATCTTTTAGGATACTCATGCACAACTATCTCTAAGGCACATGGAGAATGGCCCGATAATTTCAAGTGAGCAAAAATGTCTTGTTGATGAAGATTGGAAAACTAGAAGTGCTCCAAGAGCACAACTTCCACCAAGGTATTTCTGATATTCTCAAAAATATGGAAGAACTGCAGATCACACGTTAACAAATATTCAAAAAAAAAATCCTGGATCCACATTTGGATCAACACCAAAATCTATTTACTTTCCTCTAGTGCCATGACTAAACATGTAATCATAATATGCTAAGGATTTTTAAAGCTACCCAACTAACTAACTAACTAGAAAACAACCTAGCACGTCAACAAATTCCAGTTAAAACAAAACCTCCTAAACAAAGAAATATCCACTCAATACACCTGCTAACCAGGTAGTATAGCCACAAATTAAAACCAAAACACCAGTCCAGATTGTTGTTGAAAATGGAGGAGAATAACCTACATTTTTGAAAATGTCCGCCTTCGTGTGGACGTAGCTTTAGCTTAAGCCAGTCTCTTCTACTTTAGCCAGGTACTTTAGTCAGTGAAGCGACTGAAAGGACTCTAGCAGGGCTGCACCTTTAAGGAGAACAAGCTGAGGGAACCTGAAAGGTACACTGCTGTTAACAGGTACAGTTATTTCTAATTGTGTGAGTTTTACATTAAAATAAGCCACAAAACTATGCTGTGTTAAATGTATGATTAGGCGAATGCAGTCAGGGGTTTCGGTACACAAAGTGGCAGTCAGAGCATGCAGAGGTATCAGAATCGGCAGGCAAAAAGGCAAGGTCAAAAATATACTTAAGTGAGATCTGCACACAAGGGGACACACGAGGAGAATGCTGGAGAGTGAAGGCACGAGGTACAACGACAATCTGGCAGAGAACCAGAGGGTAAGCGGGGTTTTAATTCACACACAGGTGAGGCAGGAGGGAACACGGGTGAAGGGAATCAACAATCATGGAGACATAGAGAGGGGAGGGCAGGAAACAAAACCTGAAACGAGAGACGATAGTGAGACTTTCAAAATAAAATAGAAATGACAAAACATGACACGTGAGGAGGAACCAAGAAGGGAAACTTAACTGGAGGCAGATTCAACAAATGTCAATGTGTTCTTCCGCCTGTCTACATTGATTTTGCCTTCTAAAGAATTTCTTCTTCTGTAAACTCCAAAACAACATGGCCACTTCAGTCAAAATCACTCATGCATTGACTAAATCAATGCCCACAGGCGGAGGGACACATGGCCGTGTGCTATACCACAAGATAGTGCTAAACACAGAGACTTTCCTTCAAGAGAAATAAAGCGCTCTGAAATTTTCGCCCAATACATTGACCCAACAGAGCTATGTTGCTTGTTTTTATGTGAAGTTCACAAAATTACATAAAAATATCTGTACATGCCGACAGCAGTTCACTCCACTCTTCTTCAGCTTCTTCACTGACTGTTGTCAAGTACCTGATACAACCCAACTTCAAAAACACTGAACTAACCCTTTAATAGTGTTTTACTATTTGACTTTAAGGTAAAAGGTTAGACGGTTTTGCTACATGCTTTAATTTTTGTTGGATCAAATGAAATCTAATAATTCTGGTATCATGACAGCTGTTCTTATTCCTATACAGAAAATCAGGATACACATCATGACATTATCTGTCATTTAAAACATATTCATGTATGATTGTTGGTTCATTTTTTCGAGGCCTTAGTGAGACATAGTAGTAGTTTAATCTGCGGCTGCACTCTCCCTCCTCTGACAAGCATTACCACAGGGATCTAAATATGCATGAGGAAAATTAGAGGACAGAGAGGAGGAAGAGTTTGAGGAATCTCTAATAAGAACAACAGGAGGTTGAAAAGAAAAATGCTGAACTCACATGAAGAGAAAGAGGACACATGGAAGAGCAGAGAAATAATTACAGCTGCTAAAATCTGCCATCCATCCTCAGCTTGAATCCTCACCGTGCAAAGTCTGAAGGATAATAGTGGGAGTGTGATGGCCCCACAGGAGCAGAGACAAATGAAAGGAAGCATTTAGGATAATAAAGAGAGGTCAGTCTTACTCAGAACAAAGACGAGGTGTCTGTGATATCCAGGTCGGACTCTCTCTGGAGCTCAGTCTCTGCTTTTTATGTTTTCTTAATGGACTTTTTAATTTGATGGATGGGCTGTCCGTCAAATCCTCCGGATCCCAAGAGGGAGGGCTCAACACATTTCTGATGTTACATTTTCCAAGATTAAATTCAGTTTTAAAGAGAAAAGGAAAGACCAGGTTTGACTTTGGTTGTAATATTCTGCAGGGAGACAGGATGATAAGACAGAGATCACTCTGTCTCTCAACATCCAGACCACTGGAGATCATTTGGCTGGAAAGCATTGAAGGTTGCCTTTATATCTACAGTTTTCTTGCTTTAGTCTGATTCAAATAATATGGAACGTTGTTGTATTTTTCCTTTGGGTTGTTTCATGTTTCGCTGTCAGTCTGCTTACCCCTTATAAGGCCTGGCACACAAACATTAGGAGGAACTGAAGTTATCTTCAGCTGGTGGTTAGCCTCCGATGACAGCTTTGGCAGTTGTGATTTCAGCACAAATCAACAAGCTGGTCCTCTATTTCTGAAGCCAGTCTCTCTTTATGTCTGGGATTTTATCATCTACAGTCTGTAATATCATCAATAGATTCAGACAATCCTGAGAAATCTCTCTCTAAGTATCAAGGCCGAAAACCAACACTGAATGCCTATGACCTCTGATCCCTCAGGCAGAACTGCATCATAAAGCAGCATCACTCTGTAAAGGACATCACCACATGGGCTCAGAACACTTCAGAAAACCATCGTCAGTTAACACAGTTCAATTCTACATCTACAAGGTCAGAGTCTACCATGTCAAGCCAAAGCCAAATATCAACAACACCCAGAAACACCGCCAGCTTCTCTGGGCCGAGCTCATCTGCGATGGACTGAGGCAAATTGGAAAAGTCTGCTGTGGTCTGAGTCCACATTTCAGACTGTTTTTGGACATCATGGACATGGTGTCCTCCAGGCTGAAGAGGAAAAGGACCATTAGACTGTTATCAGAGCAAAGGTCAAAAGCCAGCATCTATAGTGCTTATGGCATGGGTAACTTGATCAACTATGAAGGCTCCATTAATGTTGGAAGGTACATACAGGTTTAGGAGCAACATGCTGCCATTCAAGTGACATCTTCTTCAGGGATGTCCCCGCTTATTTCAGCAAGACAATGAAGACACATTCTGCTGGTGAAACAACAGCGTGGCTTCAAAGTGAAAGAGTGTAGGTACTAGACTGACCTGATCTGCAGTCCAAATTGGGCCAGAATGTGTAAGATTTCCACCTACTTCAACAGTTTCTGTCCTCAGTTCCCAAATGCTTATCGTGTTGTCCCTGCTTTTTTGAGCATTTGCAGGAATCTAATTCAAAATGAGTGAGTATCAGCAAAAAAATAATAATGGTTATGAGTTTTAATGCTAAATATTTTGTCTTTGTAGTGTATTTAGTTGAATTAAGGCCAACAAAGATTTGCAAATCATTGTTCTCTGTTTCATTTAGCTCTCACAAAATGTCTAAACTTCGTTAGAATTAGGGTTTGTACAATGAAGGTGTGGTTGGGCAGGGTTGGTGGTGGCGGGGCCCATGGTGAAATTTTTTCATGGGGCCCTTTATTCCTAGCAGCGCCTCTGCACACAAGTCCAATGCAATCGAAGACTCAAACTTACCAGCAGTGCAGCCAAAGCAACGATTTTTTTCCCTCCTCCATTTGTTTTTGATAGTTTGCCTCTTTGGATTACATTTCCTCCACTTTTAGACGTATTGAATTTTTCTGATTTATGGTTATTCGTCTTGTTTTGAAAGATTTACAGTTTGAGCAAAATCGATACGACAGAAAGACTGAATCATATTTTCTGTATGATTTACTTGAGTATAGCACCTTCATCCACAAGTGTCATTTAAGGATTCGACTGGTGGCACTTTGGGACTTTTCAGATTGCTGGTAAAGTGGATTCAGATGAGTGATTGTGCTCTGAAACTTTAGCTTTACATCCTTTATGTTCCAAAATATCTGACAGCTGAGTCTATAAAGCAAATACTGATTTTTCCTCGTCTTTGTCTGCACTCGTTGCCGTCACTGGGAAACAACAGTACCACATATTATTGCACAAAGACCATGACAACATCTCAGTCTCACATGTGATCCCTCTGATCGCTTAAGCCTCCGATGGTGACATGAACTCAAGATTAACCTCAAACTTATTATTCCTCTCAAATCCACGACTTTGAGCAGAAATAAGCAAAAGGGAATAAAAACATCAGACAAGCCAGATTTAGCAAAAAACATGTTTAATCTCTCCTTGATGCGTGTCTATGTACACGTAATAAATCTGCAAAATAGGAAAGAGCAGAATATTTACACAGGCGTGAAACAGCCAAAACCTGTCACAGCAGCTTCAAGTCTGAAACTCTTAAAAAGGTATCAGAATTCATAAAGTATTAAAACTCTTTAGGATATTTTTTTACTCTCTTTCTGCCTCTCTCCTCTTTAATCTGTGTGAAGGTATTTTAAGTCCTGTTGCGTCGACTCTGAAAATGTTCTTTAACAAACAGCAGCTGGAGAGAAGTGGAGGGATGAGGAACTTCTGAACGCTGCTGTGGGTTAGGAGGAGATGGCAGATGTCAGGAAGCGTCGAGGTTGGGTTGGGGTGAGGGGGTGACATGTTGGAGGGTGCAGCCCATACTGAAAAATAAGTGAGTTCTACATATTTAAAGTTCATGTTTTAGGCCACGAGAACTTTTGAAGGGGTAGTGGTTGGCTTTCACACTGCACTTTGCAAACTCACCACAAATTGAGGCTCTAGTCAAGCTCAGGGTGTCTGATCTTGCCATCCAGCCTAACCTGAGGTTTCTCCTACAGGGGCAACTGGACTTGCATCTGCTGCATGAAGACGTTTGCCTCTTCTCCAAAGGCTTCTTCAGTTCTTTAAGATGATTGGGTCCAGAGTTGGAATGTAAAGCCAAGCTTAGGTAAGCCTTGGTACTTTGGCTTTGTATTCCAGCTCTGGGCCCAGTCATCTTTGAGTACTGTAGAAGCCTTTTGGAGAAACATCTTCAAGAAACCTGAACAACCTAGAGGAAACCTTGGATAACAAAGACCTGGTCTGATTAGGTGTCTACTGCACAGTGAGTACTCGGTTGACTAATCAGCAACATGAAGATAAAGTTGACTGGATTGCAGGTTGATGGAGCAATGTGTTGCTTGATTTCGTTTGATCATGGACTTAAACCAGCACGGAGGTAAAAGGCTGCCAGGGCAAGCAAATCTAACATTGGCCACACTCTGCAGACCTTTGATGCCTTTACAGGTAATTCTGAGAAAAAATTGCCAAATACAACCCACAATGCACTACTTTCTGGCTCACCATCCTTGTTTGGTCCATGTTTAGGTCCTTTGAGGTCCTTGTTAGGCTTAGATTGCATTGTCATCAATGGAAAACCACACCCTAGAACACTCAGGCTGCTTTTACGCCTAACACATTTGGTCCAAAATTACTCCAGTTCCCTTTTGGAAAGTTCGGTTCATTTCGATTGTTGTGACAAGACTCAAGTCTGGTGTGGACCAAAGAACAAAAATCTGATCCACCAAAAAATGTAAGTTCTAGTTTCGCTTCCAAGCAGACCAGAGTTCTGTTTGCAATGGGTGTGAAAGCAAGCCATAATAAACAAGGTTTGTTTTAGAAAGTGGCTCATTGTGGCAGTAGCCCCCACCTACTACATTAACTGATTGGTCCATATTGAATGTGATTGATGGAACGATTGTCCAATCAAGTGCCAGATATGCTTTTGAAATGGTCTGCAGATTGCCAAACACTTTCTGTGGGCTCTTTCCCAGATGGACTAGTGAAATTTATTGAATCTGTCAGGTCAGCATCTGGTCAATATTTGGGTCGTAATTAAAAATAAATAATAATGACTGGTTTAACAGCCTCATAGATCTGCTGCTGACTATAGGAAGGGTGCTTTCTTGAATTGTTTGAGTCAGCTAATCACACATACCCTGGAAAAAAAGGTCTTGAGTTTTCTCACTTGCACTTTTTATGCAACACAACACTTAATTTTAAGGCCCTACAGCCTGTAAACATGGGATTCTACCCTCTTTTCCCATGATGAAGAGTGAATTAGAGCTGTTTTTGTAATCTCATCTTGTTATCTCAGGAAAACAACATTTTGTAATTGAAATAAGGGAAAAATAGACTAAAATGTAAGGATTTATTGTTTGTTAACAACATTTAGACTAAACGGACTGTACATAAGATTACTTTTTGATTTCTCAAGTCAGAGTAAGAAATCTCAATTAAAGGCTGTTAAAAAACGACTTTTTTTGGCACGTTTCACCAATCAAATCTTTTCCATCCATGTAGAAATACTTCATTCTCAGTATGGGCAGAAAGTGAGAAGGCACAGTGATTTTCTCTGTGCTGGTCAATCATAAAGACTCTCCCCCTCTTCCTCTTCCTCCTTTACTTCTTCACTGTCTTTGTCTATGAGGAAGTTGAACAGAACAGATGCAACAGAATGAAAAATGAAGCGTACCCCGGCCTTCAAAGCGCTTCCTCCGCTCTGCTCAAGTCTTTTTATCTTTTTACCCCAACAAGTGGTGAAGCAGAAAACAAGGAGCAAAACTGAACCACAAAAAAAGAAACCAAGCGAGCCTTTCCTTCCATTTTATCTTTTTTGACTCCCTACGACATGATCCTGGGGTTTTATATCTAAGCCCCGTTACTCTGTGCACACCACCAAAACCATCTTTACAAGACTTCATCAAAAGAACAATCAAACAAGTGAGAAGCAGTCAGACATGAGCGCAGTAATCCTCATTTTTAAATGATTTAGTCGTTAATTCAGAGGATAAATGAGTGTCAGCTCATGGGAGTTACATCGCTTCAATTTCATCATTCATCGAGCATAAAGACAAATGGTAAACTCTTTCAATGAGGCAGAGTTTACATGATTATTAACTGAAAATCATTTAATGGAAGAGCTGAGAAGCAGATGGATGGAAGTTAATCTCTTGTGATGAAGAGCTTTGGTCAGCTGTGATGTTTTACCCTGTGAGGATCAGAGATTCAAGTATGGAAGAACCTACAGTACGTTATTCTGTCCACACATTACTGCTGACAGATAAGAGACAAACCCGTAAACAGCAGGGTCTCCTCTTGTTAAATGGCTTGATTCATTTTTTTACAAGGGGTTATGAATTTATGATTAGTTAGACTAGAAATTAGAGCTGATAAAGACACTTCTTCCAGGTCAGCCATCGTCACGAACTCATTCATTACCCTCTATATTGGATTTAGGGAGTTCTCCATAACATCATCAACCACGTTTGCAGCACAAACTGACTTTAAGTTGGGCAATTATTTCAAGTGACGTCAAAGATGGTCAGGAACAAACACACAAGATGTGCATAAGAAATAGAGATTGGAGTAAAGCCAGGATCAACAACTGCATTTGGAGCTGCAGCTGGATCCGCCTGATTCAATGTCTACAATCAGGCAGATCCCTCATCAAACTCCAAACTACAACGATGGTGCGCAGCCCAAAGTGGCAGGACCTGATCAGCATCTTTAAAAACTGGAAGAGGTGGGAGCCACAAGTGTGACGACAACAGGAAGTGACTGCTCATACAGAGATTAGCGTGGATGCTAACAGCTTAAGAAACATATTTGTGAGATCTTGACCACATTTCTTTGTTTAATAAAAAAACAAACACCAAAAGCATTTTTCGATAGAAAGGATATTTTTGCAACATTTCTGACATGTTTTGGCAATAGTTTGCTCTTCAGAGTGGTTGGTATTTTGCACTGTGGTGGGTAACTGAAAAATGAATGTGATTGACGGGTGCTGCCCATTCCCAAACACTTCCTATGAGCTGTTCCTCAGATGGACTGGAGTGAAGCGTCAGGATAGACATTATAGGGAATTTATTTATTTCAAAATGTATGCACAAGATCAATCCCTATCACCCATACTGCTGCCAGCCACAGGGAAGCAACTGAAATGCTTTGTTGACTTATTTTTAGGGCTGTCATGACGTCCACTCCATGGTTTGGTGCATCAGTATGCTGAGATATTTGCTAAAAATGAGTCGCATATGAGTTTCTGTTAAACATATTAGATGTGAATAATCTCATTTCTGAATTGGATTTAATTCAAAGAAAATATACACGTATGATCACAACATTCCAGCTGACGTTGGGCAAGAGGCAGGGTACACCCTGGACTGGTGCCAGCTAATTGCAGGGCACACATAAAGAGAGACAACCATTCACACTCTCATTCACACCAAAGAGTTAACAGTTAGCCCGCGAGCATGATTTTTGGTCAGTGGGAGGAAACCAAGTAAACTCTAGTCCAGGTAGTTGATTCAGCAACCCTCTACATATGAGGCACAAGCACCACCTGCAGCACTTTTCACACATGCACCCTGGATGTTTTCTTAAAAATACTTGGGTCACCTACCCAGAAAATTCCCTGACTTTGTCAATGGACTTTCTAGTCTCCTTGACTACTCAAAGCAGCTTAACACAGAAGGTCACATTCATTGTCAAATTCACTCACTTATGGTTCAGAGTTTCTATGTGTGTAGTTTATCAGTATCACCTAACACACAGCAGTGGGAGCAACTTGGGGTTGAGTGTCTTGCCCAAGGACACGTCATCATGTTACAGGCATAGCTTAAATCGAACCTGCAACATTCTGATTACCAACAAAGCGCACTACCAGACTGCCCCAACTGACGACTCCCTTGTTCACACCTGGCCCTCACACCTGGAGGTTTTATTGAAAGGGTGGGTGGGTGCGAGGAGATACCAGGACCAAGGAGGTAAACTTCAGGGCAGAGGGTACCCCCATTCACAATGCCATTATGCAGAGGTGCTACATCATATTTATCTCTGCCAAGGAGGTTATGTTTTTGCCGGCATATGTTTGTTTGTTTGTTAGTAAGATTACAGAAAAACTACTGGATGAACCTTGCTGAAATTTTCAGGAGATGTTGGTAATAGCCCAATTTAAAATGATTAGATTTTGGTGGTGATATGTATATTTACCTGGATACAATAAATTCCCAGAATTAAAAAAAATCCCATAAGTAATCATTGGGCAAAATATTAAGAAAATCATATCTCTGCCATTTTTTAAAAGAGTGGGTTACAATTTTACAGGATAATATGGAGTCTTGTCTCTATCATCAAGCTAAATTTCATCTAGATCCAATCCAGATTGATGTCTAAAAAAAAGACTTTATAATGGGAAATCCCATTGACAACGCTCAAGAATTCATATAAAATCAAAATATTAAGTGATTTTCCCAAAACTTGTTGTGTTCATACAGGATAACAACCTCCATATATGTGCTGAGTTTGGTCTGGATCCTGGCATGATTCTGGATCTGGGAATCCAGAATTGTATCTTTTACAGGAGTTGTGGAAAAGCCACTGCCGGAACTGAGCTGCTTGGTGGAGGTCTGCGCTCTCTGAGTGCTTTTCTAGTTACAGCTTGAGAAATTCATATTAACACTATGAGGTCGTAACATCTGTGCTGATTCACGCTGCAATATGGCTTGAGTGTGTGTGACAGTCTTGCAGCGCTCCTGTCTCGCGCCAAGTCCGAGTGCCTCCCTCTCTTCAATATCACACTTCTGTTACTACCTCTGGAGATGGACTTAAGAGGGGATCAACTCGTTCCCCCCATTCTGCCTCCAGGATGTTCACAGTGGAGGCGAAATGGCAGTATGAATTGGGCTGGTGAAAAAGCTTGCATGTAGTGCAGGTTGTGCCTTAAAACAAGAAGGTTGCTGACAGCTGATCTGTCTGTTTCTATGTTCTCCCTGTGCATGCTTGGGTTTCTTCAGGTACTTAATGTTCCTCCTGCAGACCAAAAACACGCTCTTAGGGGTTGACTGGTGACTCTAAATTGTCTTTAAGTCAATGCTGAACATAACTGGGACTGACCAGCTTCCTCTTTGCCAATGTTTGGTTGCCTTATTTGTAACTCAAAGTTTGTGGTGATTTTAATTTGAAGGAAACACATCAGGCCTTTTAAAACAGCTCTTCCTGAATAGTTTCAATGAATCTCTGAAGCAAAACTATTCAAAGTATGGACTGTGGTGCATCTGAGATGAAGTTAATCGGAGTGGAAGGAAGGATTTTAAAGGGATGATTATGAAACTGACCTTGAAATGTGTGTTTGATTCATAAGGAACATTTTTCTGTTCCTTCAAAAGCCAAACAGAAAGAGCTTTTAACAGGACCCTTCTAACCCGATGTCTTGTGTTCCATCTTTTGCAAAAACAGGATTTATTTTAAACTTTTAACCTCAAAAGTTTTTATTCTTCTGATTGGTTTACAATCTTTTTCTGTGTATTCTGGCCTTTATTAACCCTGTATCCTTTTTAACACACACAGGACAAAGGAATGTCTCATTTATGAAGCACTGAAAGCCGACATGAAGCATCATGAGCTGGAAGGAAATCATTTAGAGATTTTTTTTAAACCTTATAAAACCATAAAAGAAGAGAAAGGCCTTCAACTGGTACAAAACACGTACATTAATCAAGCTACATTTCATTTTCTTTTCCACATTCACATTTCAAGAGTTCAACCTTCTTCACCACAGAATCAAGTCAAAGGAAAAGGGTTTTAAAATCACCAGAACAACCTTCATTTTAATGGCTTTTTTTTAACATGAGGGAAAGTCTGAAAACAAGGTTAGGAAGCTGAAGAGTAGATGACTGATACAACTGTGTTGTGCCTCTAAGGCTGTAGAGCTAATTCACCTGAAGGTGTACCCTAAAATAAGGTCCCAGGGTAAGATCTGTGAGATTTAAAGTTAGATTAAGCATGTCATGAAGCTGGTAACTCAGCTATATTACCATGGTATTAACTATAAACTCATTACCAGATTTAATTTAGAAATTGCCATCAATTTTCTTAGTTTTTACCATGTTCGCTGCAAGAATTATAAAATAGATCTTCTCTTTTTCTCAAACTGACTGAATAAGATCCTCGATTTTTTGTTTTTGTGCAGAGAAAATCAAATAATGAGCGTAACACCCCTTTAACTTGAGCACATTTGGAGCTGGAAGAAGAAAGCTTGTGCCAGCATGTGCACAACCAGCTTCATGACACCTGATATCTCCAACTAGAGTGTAAGACCAGAGAAATACTTGCTGTTAACTTCTTCTGACGTGTGCTTGATAACTTAAGGCCTCACCTGCTATGGTTAGGTGTGTCAGCTGGGAACGCTCCTTTATCTTAACCTGATATAGAGGTGGTAAAAGCACAGCAGGTTAATCAGAGGGAAAAAGTTTTGAAGGGCTTAAGAACCAAGTCTGCAGTAATTTCTGTTTCAGGCTGGAAACTCACCAGTTTCCAGCCTGAAACAGCCTCAAAAGAGTTTTAAACATGTTAGAACAGACATAGAGAGAGTTTTAACTAATTCTTAACTTTGTTATCCTTCAGCATTCAAGTTTGTATATTTACGTTTTTGAGTATGTAAGATCCATGAGCAAAAAAGAAAACTACACAGACAACACACTCCATGACTATTTGGACGAATAGATGCTTTAGACGAGCCACACATCTGTTCATTGCCAAAATTTGGCGACATCCAGGCAGCCACCTCAAGGGCTGAAAAAGAAAACCCATGCAGAAGTGCCAGAACTTGTAGTACCCAGAGTGTCCACTTGAGGCTGGCTGCAGCAACCTGACACTGTAGCGGTTGTGTGCTGGGAAAAGATGTTCATAAACATCTTTACAGCCTGTTTTTCAGAAAACAGCTTCAATCTTAATGTGTTATACATCTATGTGCTCTCACTTGTTTTTCTTAACCTTTCACAGCAGCTGGATCCCCCCATTCAGTGACTGTAATAAAGCAGATCCATAGTGACAAGCTCCTATCTACAACAATTTTGAGTGGCCCAAAGCGGGACGGTCCAATCAGAGTCCTTTAGAACAGGGAGTGACTGCTCATACAGGGATTAGCATAGATGCAAACAGCTTCAGTGGCAAATTCATCAGATTTTGACTGAAAAACAAATATCAACACTACAAACTTCTCTGTAAGGATATTTTTGCTCCACTTCTGACACATTTTGATGAGTCTGTTTTATGAAGTGGCTCACGTTCTGCAGTGCGGTAGCTTCTGCCTAAGACATTATCTGACAGGCCCATAATAAATGTTGATTTATGGAACGATCATGCCAGATCTGCTTCTGCAAGGTTCTGCCCTTCCCAAACTTTCAATAGGCTCTTTCCCTGATGGACTACTGAAATATAATAAACTGTCCATCTGGTGAGCCAGGTTGTTTTTAAGTTGAGGATTTCTGGTTTTGGAAATGCAGGGTTGCTATTCGTCGGGCGGCCGTGTCCCGCCTCAACGCGGCCTCTCTGTCTTTGATGAGGTTGAGCTAAAGTTTGGTTGAGATGACGTGTGAAGTATGGCGACGTCCATTAGAGGGCACCAAAGGTTCCCATGATATTCAAGGGCTTCGTCCACTTCTCTTACAGTCTGAGTTTGTCCCACATCAGGAGTTATATATGACCTGGGCTCAGTTGACTGCCCTCTAGTGGTACCTCCAGTAACAAGCACACACACTCCTGACTCAGCTGGATGCATGCAGTGAACCTGGTTTAACAGCAAGTTTATCTCAGGCTTTACTTACAAAAGAGGAAGTAAGGAGAGAATAAAAAAAAATATGTTGATGTTGCTTCATGGTGCACCCCATTTACTTCGTGGTACGTTTTCCTAAAACAAAAAAAGACTTCATGTTTTGGCTTTCGAACCTCTTCAGCCAAAAGTGACCCAAACAAAACTCCCCGTCGACCTCATGGAATAGAAAGTGTCTGTAATATATTCATATTTTAGCCATTTACCTATTTTTAAACTCTCACTTTTTCAGTCACTAAGTATGAGAACATTTTCATCATAGCACATTTCATGTAACAAAAAGAAAGTCTCTTTGCACTAAAACAACATTCAAAGTAAAACATGGCACAGGACGACTTTTTCCTCGAGTTTTTCATAGTTTTTCATCTCAGAAATATCAAATCCTCTTCTCAAATCTTATCTTTGTACATTAAACTGGAAAAAAACATTTGTTTTCATTTGTTTTTAGACAAAAGTTTGTATTTATATATCTATATATATACTCATATATCCTCTTCTCTCTTTTGATTTAGCTTTGTTGTGCAAATTCAGCAGTAACACAAGTGGCACAGCACTGGGGAGAGGAGGCAGTTCGAGAGGAGGGGATGGAGTCTGAAGTGATTAGAAATCAAACGTGGACGTCCTCTGTTAGGATTGGTTTGTAATAATAGGAAGAGTTTCCCTGCTGAGTTTGTCCTTCTGGTTGCCGTGTGTGGCAGCGTCAAACCTGCTGAAGAGTCTAAGAGTGACACGGTGAATCACTTTAGCTCCACGGTGGCTGCTTTTTTTTTACTGTCCCTGACTTCTGACGGCAACAGGAGAAGGTGTTTCTAACCGGGGCTGAGTATCACAACAATGCATCCTGGGTTTTAATTGGCTCACAGTTTGATCCGTAGCCTTGGCTGTGGAAAGTTTCCTCCTCTCTGGTCACATTCCAGCTCTGTATCCAGCTAAATTTGGAGTTTTAGGTCGCCACTGTGCACGTCCAGGTCCTGATTGTGGCCAAAATACTAAACTGCTGCTCCCGAGCGACTCTGAATGTGATGAAGGGCCTTGATGAGAATAAACGCTCCCCTGAGCTGAGGTCCATGTCGTCTTGATTTGGTTGTTCGGCCCTGGGTTGGAGGCTCAGAGAGAAAGAAGAAGAAGGAAAAAAAAAAGCCAACCCTGCCGTCGGCGAGGCCAAACTCTGCCGTCTCCGTCTCTCTCGGTGTGCCGCTGCTGCTGGCTGCTCGTGTCCTTGCAGTCTCTTTTTCCAACTGCTGCTCGTTCGTCGTGTTCGAGGGTGACGACAGACTTTAAACGTCGAGGGTCAAAAAGTCAAAAGTTGTCAGGAAAAAAGGCGTGTTGGTTTGGGCCAGTTCTCCCCTCCTAGCCAAGACTGGTGATTAAGCCGGTCCTCAGCTAGTCAGAGTCATGGTGTCGATGACCTGCTCCAGCTTGCCTCTTAGCCGCTGTCTGCGAGACTGCTCGTCCTTTTGTAACGCTGAGAGGATCTGAAACACGAGGGAGAGGTGTCACATTGTTATCAGATTTAACTGGAGGAGAACAGGACAGTAGATGTTCAATCAGGAGGTAGACAAGACCCTGGGCCACCTGCTCAGGAGACCATCTCCTATAAATGGTGCAGTATGTGATTTATTTTTGTGTCCCTGTCCTAAAAAAATATGAGTTCCTGTCAACATCTTATTACTGAAGCCACATGAGGGATCTTTGGACATCTGTACCCCATTGTTGCTCTGTATTAACTCATTAGAAAATCGATCAAGGAAAGCCCACTTCACTGGAGATGGTGCCGGCACATTTCGGCTTGTGCCTTCTTAGGGGTGAAGAGACCCACCGAGTTGCAACTAGGGATGGGAATTGATAAGGTTTTATTGATACCATTGCCATTAATGAATCTGCTTATCGATTCTATTCTTTAACAATTCCCTTATCAACTCCTGCTGAATTTCTAAATTATATTGATACTAATGCCATTAACGATTCTACTTATCAGTTCTATTCTTGAATGATTCTTCTTACCAACTCCTGCTAGTTTTCTAAATTACACAGATACTATCGCCATTAACGATCCTGCATATTGATTCTATTCTTAAATGATTCCCTCATCC
The DNA here is from genome assembly GCA_037902135.1 of Cetoscarus ocellatus. Lineage (NCBI taxonomy): Eukaryota > Metazoa > Chordata > Actinopteri > Labriformes > Labridae > Cetoscarus > Cetoscarus ocellatus. The sequence continues at coordinate 14,880 of JBAMNC010001316.1, forward strand.
ACTCGTGCTGATTTTCTATTTATACAGATACTAATGCCATTAACGATTCTGCTTATCCGTTCTATTCTTTAATGATTCCCTCATCAACTCCTGCTGATTTTCTAAATGAAACAGATACTAATGCCATAAACAATTTATAAGGGAAAAAGAGGGACTTCATTGTTTTTTAGTGGCAACAATGTCAAGCACATGACTCTCCTGATATACTCACCATGCTGCATTGATAAAAGCTTCTGCAAGTTGCTGGTGTTTCCACTTTCTGCAGTGGGCACCTTTTTTGTGAAAATAAGACACTTTTGAGTCCTCTGTCCATGACGGAGTTGTTATCAACTCTTGACTGGAATTGGTTTTTGATTCCCATTCCTAATTGCAACACCATCTCAGTGTGTCAGTGTGCTCTGGTAGGGGGTGGGCTATTTTGCAAAGGTTTTTGTATTTTGATAAGATTATACCGATACCAATGCCATTAACGATTCTGCTTATTGATTCCATTCTCTAACAATTCCCTTATCGACTCCTTTTGATTTTCTATGAGAACAAAAGAGGGACTTCATAGGTTTTTAGTAGCAATTATGTTTCATATGAGAGTGTGTTGTTCTTGATTTGCAAAGCATGCAGAACAAAGTGAAAGGAATTTATAAGCAAAACACAAATGATACTGATTCCTTGAGGGAGTTGTTATCAACTCTCAACTGGAATTGGTTTTTGATTCCCATCCCTAGTCGCAACACCATCTCAGTGTGTGCTCTGGAAGGGGGCAGGCTGATGCATGTCGGTGTGGTTTTTGGTGTTTCTGGCCCAGGGGTTGGGAGTTTTTATGTTTTTTTTGGACCGTGTTGTTGCCTGGGCCTGGATTATTGTGCCTGGCTTTGGGTTTTAGGTTTTCCTTACGTTGCATGAAATAGTCTCCCTTTTATGGGGACCGATGGTCTGTGGGACACCAGGAGTGCTCATGCTCTCTATTGGGTTATTATTATAAGTTTTTTTTGTGATTATATATGCTTTTTGTTGGTTTGTTTCTTTTTGTGCGTTGTCTTCCGTATGTTCCTGTATGTTTGTCAAAGTACTTGCTGATGTTTATTAAAGTGCTTTATAAATAAAGTTATGATCATTACTATCATCACGTCCTCTTCAATACTTTTGACACACTCTCTGGACATGCTGGATGCCTCCACAGACTCATTTACTCGCATCCTGTTTTGCAGATACATACCCGCTCAGCGACATGAACGGCGTCCTGATGGTAATTTTCCTGTTAGTGTCCTTGTCAGTGATTATACCTCGGACATGGCTTGTAGGGCAGATGTGACGTCCAATGGGATGTCAGTAATGGTGTTTTAACGGTCGCTGAGAGTGTGCGTAGGCGTGTGTGTGAGTGGATGTTTCACTGTGATGTCCTGGATAAAGAAGAGGATGAGCCGGCACGGTGTGAGCAGAATAACTCATCATTCATGTGTGTATTTGTCATTGCAGCGCTGCAGTTTTAGCGTGTTAATTACATCCATGTACATTGAAGTCCTGCTGTTCCTGTGTGAGGTCATGGCATGTGTTAGGGAGGATGGGGACCGTGCAGCTGTCTGCATCTGTATAATAGGCTGTAATGACGGGGAGCAGTTGGTTTGAATGAAGCCAGCTGCAAGCTAACTACTGTAATGTTGTAGCTGTAGAGGATGAGGAGGAGGAGGAGGGAAGAGGGGAGGGGGAGGATATCTGTGTAAGGAGATATGAACCACAGGACCTAATTGCAGCAGAAAACTAAAAGATGGAGAGAAGGAAAGATGAATGAGCTGAATCTCAGAAGCTCACTGATAAACATGTTTGATCCTCTTCCTTTAATACTCAGTTAATTTGTCCTGTTGGGAAAATGGGGTGTGGCAGGAATCACAGAGATTTGGCAACAAAATACAATATCAACACTGATACAGTGTTAAAAATAAATAAATAAAAACACACGAACATCTCGAGAAACTCAAACAAAACTCCTACAGAGAAGAGAAAAGAAGGAAAACTTGTAGAGATGGACAGGCAGGTGGGTCCAAACCAGCTTAACACAAACGTTCACTGTTCATTTAAAAATTTGATCATTTGTGGAGCGAAATAAAATTTGGATGTGCTTTTGGTGAACAGAGGATCATACTAATGCCGCCTAGACGGCAACAGCGTAAATTAAGGGACAAGGGAGTGTCTCTCTGCGCTGGAGGGACTATGTCTCTCAGCTGGCCTGGGAACGTCTCGGGATCCCCCGGGAGGAGCTGGATGAAGTAGCTGGGGAGAGGGAAAGCTGGGCTTCCCTGCTCAGGCTGCTGCCCCCGCGACCCGACCACGGATAAGCGGAAGAAGATGTATGGATGGATGGATGGAGTGTCTCTGATCACCATTACCCATAATGTTGATGGCTTTTTTTGAGTGTTCTATATAAATGCAGTCCATATCTGCAAACAGGATGCCTGACAGCTTCCTGGACACTGTTACAGTTTCCTGAAGGACTTCTTCTGCACGTCCATTGTGTTGCCAAACCAGCAGATAAATGCAAAAAGAGAGGACAATCAAAACATTGCAGCACATTCCTGCTAACATTAAAAGATACTTAAAAGTAGAGTCTTTGCTGGAATCAGTTCTCCAGTCCATATGTCCCATTTGAGTTTGCGATCAAGCACAATTCCAAGATCCTTCTGTTCAGTGACAGCCTGATTAGGTTCCCTGTTAAAGGGATACGCCAACATTTTTGTTTAAAGGTCTTGCCTCAATCCTGAGTTCATGACAAGCAGATAGACACCATTCTTTCGACTGTGCGTGCAGTAACAAGGAAGAGACAGGCAGAGCTCGCCCACTGCTAATTAGCTCAAACTCTGGGAGTCAATGGGTAGTGTTAGCCTGCATTTGCCAGTCATCAGATAAACTCTTTAGCAACTCTAAACAGAGTTTAGAGGGACTAAGATTAGCACTTTCACAGAACTGCATACAAAGTTTACTGTTCCACTGCCTCAGCTTCTCTTTGTGTTGGTAAGGTTGTGGATCTTTGTCAGTCCCGATAAATCATCTTCGTCCTTTCTTACAAAGTCGGCCATAATCCTCAGTACCAATCTTCTTCTGCTCGTAAACAGAGGCTTTGTTCTGTTGACCTACCTCTACAAGCACGTCTGTGGTGGTTTGCGCATGTGCCCTGTGGTTTAGTTTCGTATGTATTTCTTTTGAAAATTACATAAAGTGCTAATTTTGACATATATATGACAGAAAAAGCCGGGTCACAACAAGCACACAGGACCGTTTAGAGCTGCTGAAGAGTTTATCTGATGACTGTAGGCAGAGGCAGGCTAACACTACCCATTGAGTCCCAGTGGTTGAGCGAAGCTAAGTAGCGGTGGGCGAGCTTTGCCCGTCTCTTCCTTGTCACTGCACCCACAGTTGAAAGAATGGAGAGTATCTGCTTGTCATGGACTCAGGAGTGAGGCAAGACATGAAAACAGAAAACAGTTGGCGTATTTCTTTAATGGCAGCAGGATTGGAGAGTTTTGTTCTTTTAAAATCAATACTCATCTCCTTAGTTTTGCAGGTATTGAGAGGAAGGGTTGACCCTTCACACCAGTTGGGGAGAAAATCCAAGGATTGGCCTGTGCTCCTCCTCGTGGTGCAGGAGTTTGTATATACAATGAATGACTAAGGAAAAAAAACACACTAGCAAGTTGTACCAAATAAAAGGGTTGATGGGTTTAGTGAATTGTATGCAGCACACACTGAATGTAGCTTTTGAACACAGTATGTAGTCACTGGTTTGGAATAAAACCCTCCTTTTTATTTTATTTTATTCATGGTATTGTGCTTTTTTGCTACCCTGCTAGTTGCCAGGCAACCAGAAAGTAATGACAAGCTCCTGCTCTCTGTAGATTCATACATAAAGAAGACATTCATTGATCTTTTCATAAATCTCAGCTGGGAAGCAAATAACAGTAATCCGCTAAATGTCAAACTGTTCCTTTAAGAGCAAGAAAACATACAGGCAAACCCACAAAGACATCCAGTGACTGTGGAAAACAAGGTCCATGCAGTTCTTTGGGGAATCAGATAAATTGATGAAGCTCCACTGGCTCTGTAATGTGTAAATCTGCGGCCTGAATGTGCTCTCTAATGATGATAACACCTCGAAGCGTGCTCTGATGTGATCATGTCATCACTGTAATTGAATTAAAATGACCTTCTGTATTAGTCAAAACAATGACGCAGCTCACTCTGTAATTATAAAGCTCTGTATCAGTGCAGATGCTCTGGAGGCTCACCTCGTCTTTGTATTTGGTGATGTAGGAGTAGATCTCGTGCAGCGCAGACATGCTGTTGAACTGGCTGAGGTGCAGGCGGGACTGCTCTGCTAGGTAGGCACTCATGTCCTGATCGCTGATGGCGGGCATGCGGGAGATATCCGAGTAATACCTGCAGGAGAGGACGGGACAGGTGGAGCGTTAAATATTGCATTATTTATAATCCATTTCGAGCTGACTCGCTGTCTGATGGTATAATCTGAACGCAAACAGTCCCAGCTGGTGACCACTCCGCTCACTGGGGACCGAAGCCGCTCAGATTTTCAGGGCTTTAGCTCATGTTTCAGAATCAAGGACACTTTAGGACAACTGCACGTGAGGATTTAAATACATAAATACATCACATTTTCTGCATCCAAAACAGATTAATGGGAAAAGCAAAAGTTACTAGAAGTTCAGCTGCTGGGGACTGAAGTGTGACGTCCCGTACTGGAACACCATTTATCTGACACACAGGTGCTGCTCACTTAACCCTTTAATCTCAGCCTAAAACTATTTTTGTTTTAAAAAATCCATCCTTGTATTATTGTCATTATTTAATGATGTTAATGATCAAGTGTTTGTGTGAATTTATGGATGCGCAGGAATATATTTGGGTACGTATCCAAATATATGTTTATGCTGATGTGTAGGCTTGTATAGTATTGTTGTCATTGCCATATTTTAAATTACTAATTTTAAATTAATTTATTATTTTTTGTTATTTTTTTATCATTTAATTTTTATAACTAGTATTATATTATTATTAAATTTTTATTATTTATTATTATCACTAACAATTATTTTTGTTTTATAATTATTATAATTATTATTATTATGTTGTTGTTGTTGTTGTTGTTGTTGTTGTTATTGTTATAATTTTTTATTATTACTAATATTGTTATTTTTATTGTTATTGTTATAATAATAATAATAATAATTATTATTATTATTATTATCATTATTATTATTGTTATTATTATTATTATTATTATTATTATTATTATTATTATTATTATCTCTGCCAAGGAGGTTATGTTTTTTCCGGCATTGGTTAGTTGTCTGTTTGTTTGTTTGTTTGTTTGTGTTCAAGATAACTTGAAAAGTTATGGATCTGGATGAAATTTTCAGGAAATGTGTAACATGGGATAAGGAACAAATGATTAGATTCGGGATCCAGATCACCATCTGGATCCAGGAATTTTTTAAAGGATTCTTTAACATTGCGAGATAGGACAATTTTTCGGCATTTGTGCATATAACTCCACAAAAAAACTACCTTGGCGGAGGTTTGCGCTCTCCGAGTGCTTTCTAGTTATTATTATTATCATCAATTATGCATAAGCTTAGTGCTGAAGCTCTTTTGCTTTGCTGTCTGTATGTTCCTGTCTGTTTGTCAAAGCACTTTGTAAACCTCTGTTTTCAAAACTGCTATAAAAATAAAGTTACAATTATTATTATTATCATTATTATTATTATTATTATTATTATTATAAGTCAACCAAGTACTTGCAAAGTGTATCTAATAAAGTGGACAAAAGTGTATAATGCAGACTTCCTCATGACCAAACAACTTAATAGTAACTATAAAATGAGATGACAAATACATTTTCCACTGTGGCTTAACAAAGAATTTAATGTGAGAATGCAGCACTTGTAGATTTTAATAATCTTTTCAAAGTCTGCTGGTGTGCTGCAGACAACATTAAACTGTGGCTTACACAAAATAGTCAATAAGACATCATGAGGTTATAACAGTGTCCAATAACTGTGGAGCGACTCTGTAATAAATAACTTAAAGAATTCAGCCCCTCTCCTGATCCTCATCTTTATTTCACAGTCCCTAATGATGACCGAGCTCAGACTCGTGGAGGTTCTTCCCGTCAGAGCAACAACAACCTTCACATTATCGACTCTGTGTCAGAGGGCCAAAAAGTCCATTCCAACTGCAGCAGCAGGTTATACTCAGAGCAGACTGCACTTTATTAGGAATACATCCTCATATCGAGCCAAACGCGGACCTGTTTGGAGAATCCATATCCCCACTATCTCAGGGTTTTACTGCGGCAGGGCAGAGCTGGTTAGGAGGCATAATAGAAACAAGGTTTAACTGCACCCAATTAACAATCACCTATAAATCCTTATCTCACACTGACTCCTAATACTCTCTGCAAGCCTGAGGTCTCACTGTAGCACATTAGAGGGCTGCACTGAATAAAGAAATAAATCCTGTGCCAGAATAAGAGTCTGCTCCTCTGAGCTCCTGCGTTCTGCAGCAGCAGGAGGAGAGAGGGACGATGCACAACGGTCATGGAATTTTACTAAAAGGGATACGCCACTTTTTTCTTTTCATGTCTTGCCTCACTCCGAGTCCATGACAAGCAGATAGATACCACTGATTTGACTGTGCATGCAGAAACAAGGAAGAGACAGGCAGAGATCCCCCACGTTAATTAGCTTAGCTCAAACACTGGGATTCAGTGGGAACTGTTAGCCTTCTTCTGGCTACAGTCATCAGTTAAACTCTTCAGTAAGTCTAAACAGTCCTATGTTCTTGTTGTGACTCCTTTTTTTTTTTTTTTTTTTTTGTACTGTGTTATGTAAGTAGGTCAACAAAACAAAGTACGTCCGCGGTGGTTTGTGCTTTCGCCCGGCGGTTTAGTTTTGCCTGCATTTCTTTTGAGAATTACGTAAAGTGCTTACCTTATATATATGGATAATGTAACATGACACAGTAAAAAAAAAGGAGTCACAACAAGCACACAGGACTGTTTAGAGTTGCTGAAGAGTTTATCTGATGACTGTAGGCAGAGGCAGGCTAACACTTCCCATTGACTCCCAGTGTTTGAGCGAAGCTAATTAACGGTGGATGATCTCTGCCTGTCTCTTCCTTGTTTCTGCACTCACACAGTGTTGGTGTATCCCTTTAACCTAATTTTTATATACTTCAAAATCAATGATATAAGATGCATAATTGTCAATTAAAAAGTTAACTGTGTGCTTATATTCGGTAACCTTTTGACGTCACAATGTGTGCAGATCAGCAGCTTTAATAACTGAGTGGCAGAGTGAATGTCTGGTAGGTGAAATCAGCGGGAAGACACAGCTTTAACTTACCTGAAAGTAGTGATTTTCAGTCTGTCTTATTATTTTGGATGAGTTTCATCATGAGAAATTTAGAAATTTAAGCTGATAAATGTTTAAAAAAATGACTAAATACATTTTTGGATCCATAAAAGTAATAATAATAATAATAATGCAGCATTTATAAGCCGAGGATGAGATTCCGTAATGACTATAATTCTGTATTGAACAGAACATGGATCCATGAATTTTATAAAAATTCTTTTAATATTGGGGGATAGGACAGTTTCCCACATTTGAGCTAATAAGTCAATGAGATTTCAACGGATTTTGATGTCATTTTTAGGATACGTTTGTCATGGCACAAAAGAGAAGTGCTGAGATTTGGTGGTGATCTGAATCCAGATGTGGATCCAGGAGTCTTTTTAAATATTTCTTGACAGTGAGAGATAGAAGCACTTCTAGTTTTTTAAGAAATGTAGCACTACTTCTGGCAGGACACTGACTCAAGATTGCTAACATTAGCATTCCAATGTTAAACAGCTGATCCAAAGTTAGCCTGCCACTGCTGATTACCTGTAAGCTATCATTGGGTAAAAACACTCAAACTGCCTTACATAAGCTAGCTCTAGCCTGCTTCCTCTTCACTGCTCCTGCTGCAAGCTGCTTTGCAACCCTCCTCCACCCCATCTCCTCCTGTATGCCATTCTGTGGCCTTATGTCAGCTGACATTAGGGTTGCTCTGGGGCGATTTTGATGCTTCTCTCCCGGCCTCATGTTTTTCTTGTGGACTTCAAGGAGGGCAGGAACTTGTGCTGCTCGTGCTTAGGTTCTTCCTCTATCTCTGTGTGGAAAGGCAGGGAGAGCCTCCATCACAGCCACACAAAAAAGCTAAGTCAAATAACTGCTCTTGTGTCTTTTCTTGACAAAATGGTCCAAACAGAATTTCAATTTTGCCATCACCTTCTACATGCAACAAGAGAAGCTGCTGCACACTCCTCCAAACAAAGAGCTTTTCCCCAAAAGCAGAATAAGAGTGATGATCATCAGCGATGCATAACTGATGCAGAGTTTCGTCAAAGTTGCTGCAGCTGAATAAGAGATAAAGGGTGAACCAGAGGGCAATTAAGGTGAGCCTCAATTTGGAATAAACCATCAAAAAATGCAAAAATCTCTATTTATATGTGTGTTTTCCAGAACTTTACAGATGAGATTGTTTAAAAACTCAGACTAATCAAAGACTTGGCTCTTTATACAACAGGGAAGGTTATTCTTTGTATGGTATGTTTGGTAGCTTCAGCTTCAGAGCAATATTACTTCAGTAACAAATTTCTACGCTTTAATTTCATCCATCTACAAACTGAAATTCAATTTTAATGCTTTTAGAGTCATTACTGTGAGAAAAAAACTGCTAATGTTTTTATAATCTCATTGTTTTACACTTAGTAGAAGTTTAATTACAGCTGATATTAACACTCCACTTCATTTTTTAAAGACAAGTTTGTAGATTAGTCAACCTTTGGACAACTCTTATAGGTTCATTTATCTACTCCTGTAGGGTTTCCCTTTTCTCTTCAGACCCATCTATTAAACTTAATTAATAAAGCACCTTAAGGACAGGATCATTTGGAGTTTAAAGTGCTTCTTATGGGAGCTTAAAGGTGATTACTGAAGGCAAAATGGTTAAAAAAGGATTCAGAGACTAATGCAAGACAAGGTCTTTTTTTATAATGTTTAAGCTTTTTTAACTTCCAGGCAGCATGCACAGGTGGCAAGCATGGCCTTGTGCTGTGCTTAGTTTGGATTGGCTTAGATTTACCCTTGTTTAAGCAACACATAGACACAATAGGATCTCATAGCAGCACCTTAGGTCCATCACCTCTAATACGAAAGTCCCTCCAAACCGGGGCGTTCAAACTTTTTCCTTTTAGGGCCACATACAGAAAAATACAAGTATGACGGGGCACTTTTCCACATATCACTTGAAACAAATGGATTTCAAGGATTTGGAGTTGGCCAACCAGATTCCAGGTGACTGTGGTTGACCCCAGTCTGCTCAAGGTCGTCGGGGCGCAGTTGGACAGTGCGCTTGGTCAGCAATTGGGAGGCTGCAGGTTCAAGGCAGCTCCAGACGGCACATGACGATGTGTCCTTGGGCAAGGCACTTAACCACAAGTTGCTCCACTGCTGCGTCAGTGGCGTGTAAATGGGCATGAAAGGGCGAGAATGTGTAAGCTGATACTGATGGATAACTTACATAGAAACTCAGAACCGTCAGTGAGTGAATGAGTGTGAATGGGTAGATGTGACCTGCGGTGTAAAGCTGCTTTGAGGAGTCAAAAGACTAGAAAAGCACTATATAAACTCAAGTCCATTTACCCTTCTTATCATTACCATTTACCAAGGTCAGGATGAGAATGAGAAAAAGTGCTCTGTGCAGTAAAGGATGGTGATAATAACACCTCCTCCTCCATGTTTGGACACAGAAAAAGAGCAAAATACAAGAGAGCTGCTAAAGTTTAAACATATGTCAGTGCTTGAAGATGGTTTGAACTTCATGCTTTGTACATTGGACCTTTACAGAGCATATGAGCACATATTTATGCAACTTTCTGACATTATTAGTTCTCTGTATTCACCAGTCAAGAACAAAATTTTCTGTTCTATTATGTGACAAATTTGATTTGACCATTTGATAATTGTTGAGGGACAAAAAAAATTACTCTTGGGCCGCAGTTGGGCCCCAGCCATAGTTTGGTCAACCTTGCTTTTAGCTTTTACTTTGTACTACCCTCCGCCTGGGAGGTTGTGTTTTTTTCCTGGCAACTGTCTGCTTGTTTGCTTGTCTGAGAGCAAGAAAACTCCAAAATTTCTCCAGATTTTGATGATGTTTTCGGGGAATTTTGGACATGACACAAGGGAAGGTTCTTAGATTTTGGTAGTGATCTGACCCTGGATGTGGAACTGATAATTGTTTTAAGGATTTGTTAACATTTCGCAATACAGCAGTTTTTTTAAAAACATTTTTGATAATAACTCAGTGAAGAACATCACACGCCTTAGCAGATATGCGTGCTTAATGAGTTTGTAATGTGTTAGGAGTACCTTAACCTTGCAGTGCAGCTGGATCTGCCTGATTCACAGTCTATAGCCATTCCATCTCACAAATCTGGACCACATTTCTTTATTAAATGAAAAAAAACAACACTAAAAGCATTTATATGTTTGCTCCACTCTAATCATGTTTTGGCAAGAGTTTGGTCTACGAAGTGGCTTTTGTACTTTACACTGAGGCAGTAGCACCTGCCTACTACATTATCTGATTGGTCCATAATGAAATGATTGATGGAACTATTGTCCAATCATCTGATATGTTTTTAAAAGGTTCTGTCCTACCCAAACACTTTCTGTGGGCTGTTGCCCAGATGGACAAGATAAATATCTTATCAAAAATATTAACGGGCCATCTGGTGGACCAAGTTAGGGGTACTTTGCTTTCTGTTGGTATAAACCAACTTCTTTGAAGGAAAAAAAAGACAATTGTTACCAATATAAAGTTACCTCATCAGCCAAACTGTGGAGAAAAAGAACTTGCAATTGATGGAAGAGTAAATGAAATATTAAAGGATATTTTTACTGAGACTGGATGCAGATTACATTTGCCAGCTGCACCATCAGTGAGTTTATTTTACTGAAATGAAACATTCATGAGAGCAGCGGTGTCCTTTTTTTTCAACACTGTGGGAGCATGGAGACACTACAGTGAGTAGTGTCCTGCTGCTGCCCCTACAGTGTTCTTAAAATGGCAATAACGGCCTTAAAAAATGGGACAGAATAGTTAAATGCACAGAATCTTGGACTTTATTCGCACCTTAATTAATGTTAGAATCATAAAAGAGGCAATTCACTGAATGCCTCAAGACAACCATATTGTGAAGGCTGGACTAATGAGGTCAAAATTTGCTGTATCCACAGCCCCTCTTGCTCTAATGACCTAAAGCACAGCAGAAGAAATAAGCTTTAAGATAGTTTAGACAGTTTAAAGTCAGTTAGTCTGTGTTGTCTTACCTCTCTACCCAGTTCTTGTAGTTGGGGATGTCTTTAGCGTAGAGGAGCTTATTCGAAGGCGAGTCTTTTCCCAGCTTGTGCTCTGACGTTGAACAAGAGTCCATGAAGGTCTGAGCCACCACGGACAGGCAGGCGTCCGTGATGCTGTTCTTATGGATATCGAACACAAACTGAGGGTTCTTGATGACGTTCACCCAGAACCTCAGAGGAAGACTGCAGCAAGGGAACAGACAAAAATATATAAATAAATACGACATGGCAGCCATACTAACAATATCATTTAAATTAGCAAATGTTTCACCGAATAAACCTGATTTCAGTTCTTTAAAGTGAATGATAGCTGTTTTTTCTGAGTTTAAACTGAATGTTTTTATCTTGCTCTGTAGGTGCTTCCTGCTGACTAACTGATCCCAACTTAAAAAAGAAAAGTTCCCCCAGAGCAGAGCAAACACTGAAGCCAAATCAGTTAATGAAATAAGCACAGATAAATAATTTATGGTTTGATATTGCATGCTCTGCCAGTCAGGAGATTTTATTAAATCACCCAGTAAACTGTTTGCAAGCATCCCACTCAGCAACTTTTTAAATTTTTTATGCATTTAGCGAACTTGGATTTATTGATTCACCGACTTGAGTTTGCAGAGAGCCCAATTCACACTGCCATTTCAAGGTGTAATATTTACGCCCTACGACTGTGAACATTGTGGAGACAGAATGTGTGACGACTGACAAACCAAGTGTTTCCATGACAATGTTAAACATGTTGTGTCTTTTTATGGTGGCTCTGCAATGGACGTCGCCACACAAATACTGATATGTAAATAAAATATGGAAATGTATGTAAAGATTTCTTTAGTTGAGACATTTAATCCACATGTTCCTTTAACTAACTAGCAAAAATGATAATCATTTTGAAACTGATTTTGGATTCAATTCTTTCAACAGTCTAAATGCAAGTCAGTGATGCCAAAGGGAAAACATAACAAGTAATAGATTACCCTGTACTTTTTTATTCTCTGCAGCGACAGGATGAACTTACCAGTTGCTCTTCCAGGTGTGTCGTACGTCGTAGTCGTGGATGGAGTGTTTGTCTGCCTGCTCATCGAGGAAGTCGAACATGTACTTGATGGCCAGCGGCAGAGCGCTGCCTCTGTGAGCCGTGCTGAAGATGGTCTCGAACAGGTCGTCCACAAACTTCTGTAATGTACCCTGGGAGACAGAATGAGAGATATTAAGAAAATTATGAGGAGTGGGAGACTTAACTTTGATTTTAATGGACTTTTGTGCCTTTTTTTAGACAGGACAGCAGGTAGAATAACGGGCAAATAACGATCAAGCTTGATTAACTCAGACATCAAGGCTTCTGTACATCAGCACATTGACTATACTCCCTTTTTACGTTAGGTTGTTGCTTAATAGTTTATCAGGACTTTAAACCTTTTTTGTGCTGAGTGTAGTGTTGATTTTGGTCAAGATGAATTAAATCTAGTCAGGATTTAGTGTTTAGAAGAAGAATAAACTGAGTCATATAAGATAAGAAGTGTGTAAGCAGCATGAAATGATCAAAATATTAAATACCATATTTACAGAAATTAGACATCATTTTGAGTACACAGCCCCATGTGCAATAAGCTTGTGTATAAGCTTGTTGAGCAACAAACTTTGACCTTCCTGTTCAGAGGACTTCTTGTTTTTTATTGCACATATTGATTTTAGTTACTCTTGTGCAGAACAATTTAGTCTTGCAGCTAATGATCTGATCACACATTTCAACTCTTAAAAACAGCACAAACATTGTGAACCTCAGTTTTAAATGTGCTGACTGATTTAATTAGAGGATGGTCGTCTTATCATACGGCATACACTGCCGGATTACAGGCTGGATTCCCCTTTTAATTATAAATAGTCCCATTGTTTAGAGCACTCTGACCATTCTCTTGACAGATTTTCCTGTGGTGCGAGGTATGTTAGGAATAATTATCTGCTGTTTGACTTCATGGCTTCATTGATTGTAAATGTTGAATATTAATTTTTACTCTAGACTTCATGATCCATTATTTTGTTGTATAGAAACTGAAACTAACTGTAAAGCAACTGGCTGTAGAAAAAACAACACCAGCAAATCAACCGTTACTGACCTTCAGCTCACCCTGTGTGCAGATATTAAACACACTCTTCACAACTTCATTCATGTTTTCTTCTGTTTCTTTCTGAATTTCAGACAAAGGTAATCATATTTTTCCTGCTCTCCATGGACCACATTTGGTTTTAAAATTCTCAAAATGGCGAAGCGACATAAAACCTGAAAGCTTTAACTTCAGAGGCTGTTTTTGAAACCTCATACTGTGCTGGCAGTACATACAGATTTTGCCAAAATGTGGGCTGCAGTATGCAAACAGAAGAAAAATCTGCACTTCGCCAAATACTCTGAAGTCATATTACTTTGACAGAAATTAGGAGTATGTATTGAACCAGTCTACCTTGTGTACAGTTACCTATGATGCAAACCACAGGTTGGGGGTCTAAATGGTGGATGGCCACAGCGTATATCCATGGCGACAGTTTGGACAATATTAGCATTAGCATTTATTGTTACATTTGTAACACACAAAAGTCAATTATACTCGGTAAATGTACTTTTTTGAAATAGTAGTTTCAAGGATGGTAAACATTTCTCATGTGTGTGTTCAAGAAAATCCAAATAAATCACTCATTAGATTTTTTCTAGTCTATTAATAGACATCAACTTAGCATCAGTTGAGCTAACATTAACTTTTGCTGTCATGACCAGAACAGAAATCAACTAACTAACTAACTAACAATGATATCAACGTGATTCTGAGTGCTAGGTGTGTTTTTCAGGGCCAAGGAATCATATTATGCTGTTAACTTTATCATGAACTATTGCTTATAGAAGTAACAGCAATATGTGAGCTACCTTGGTGGATGTTTGTGCTCTCAGAGTGTTTTCTAGTCTTTGTTTGTGTAATTAAAAGAAACTGTATTATTTATGTATGGGCTGCATGGTGGTGCAGCAGGTAGTAGTTGCTGGTTCTAACCCCTTGTCGGTCAGGGTTTTTGTGTAGAGTTTTGGTAACTCCAAATTGCCCTTAGGTATGAGTGTGAGCGTGATTGGTCGTCTGTCACTTTGTGTGGCGACCGGCTTAGGGTGTACCGCGCCTCTTGCCCAATGCCACCTGGGATAGGCTCCAGCCCCCACGACCCCAGAAGGGATAAGTGTTATGGATGGATGGATGGATGACCTCCATTTCGATTCATCTACGACAAGAAGCTTCCATTCCTTTAACCCTGTTATTTTAAAACACGCTCCATTGTTGTTTGAACAATGGAGCGTGTTGTCACCAATTTAGAATTCATTGGTGACTCTAAATTGTGTTAAGGTTTGGGTGTGAGGCTGAATGGTTGTCTGTCTCTCTATGTGGCCCTGTGATGGACTGGCAACCATTTTCGGGTGTTCCCTGCCTCTGGCCCAGTGTCAGCTGGGATAGGCTCCAGCCCCGTGACTGCGAAAGGGATTAGCAGTATAGATGATGGATTGTTGTGTTATTTATATGTGTTTGATATAGTTTTTGTAGAATAGAAACAGTTGTTCTGATCCAAACTTTAGCCCAGTAGGTGGCAGTGATGAGCCTTATTCAAGAGATGCCATCCGACAGAAAACAAAATTAACAATAAGAAGAAGAATCAGCTCGTTGGGTGTAGCTGTTTGGCCATCATACTAAACTCTACTACCAAACGGTTTCTTACTTTCGTAGCCAGCAGTCTGGTCAGGTAGATCTCAGACACCATCTTGCTCCCTCGGTCGCCCTCCCTCACGTCAGAGTGGTCGTGGTTCTTCACCAGATGCCACAGTTTGGTGCCACTCTCCAGGTCGGGCGTGATCATGGGTGTTCTGGATCGTAGGCTGTCTGGACTGCTGGCTGTCCTCAGCATGCTCTCTGTAAACAAATACACAATGCAGAGTTATTTGTAGGATCTACAGCTATTTTTAAAGGACTGCTTCAAAGTTATCTCAGTAAATACTGACACAGGAAACTTCTGAGTGTCAACACTGGTATTCTGCAGTTAAAAATGGACTGAGTTGTCTTAACAGCTTGTATCACATCTGTATCATCAGGGCTTTGACCTCTCCTCCTGTTAAAAGCACCAAGCTGATCTCCGTGCTCCACCCGGACAGACCTACCAGTGTGATGTCATGCCGCTGTTAAGCCAGTAGTTCAAAACTGCTGGCTTATCAATCAAAATTTATTTATACGACAGTTCTACAAATGAAATTGCAGCTCAAAGTGCTTGACGTCAAGACAAAAAAAAAAAAGAGTATATATATATATATATATATGCATAAATAATGATAATAATGATAATAATCACTTTCTTACAACCACCCAGCAACAAAATGCTTAGCAGTGGACCATCTACTATGCAATATTCCACTGTAATTATAATGATAGTAGGTTGGATGTCAAGAGGCTTTAGAGACTAATGCACACCTGGAAAGCTGAAGTAAAAGAAATGATAAAATCAAGATGACTGATAAAATATAAAAGAGAAGAAACAAGAGAAAATGCAAAGCAGAAAAACCAAGAAACATCAGACGGAAGTAAGTAAAACACTGAAAATACATGTTAAACAAATACATAAATAGAAAAACAAGCTGAAAGATTAAAATTAAATCTAAAATGATTAAGTGTAAAAACATCATAAAAAATATATCAACCTGATACGATATATAAGCATATACTAAAAATCGAAAAAAATAAGCCAATAAATTTTAAACTTAATTTTTATAATAATGTAAGGGAAAAGTGATACTTACAAATAAATAATTATAATAGTCATTAAAATGATAAAGGTTTACATAAAAGCCAGGCTGAATAAATGAGTTTATTGTCCTTTTGGGAACCCCAAAACGGGTGCATCTTTTATTCTTGGTTTTACAGTAAACTCTTATTTTGAATATGCATCATTTTTAGACATTAGACTCTTTTTAATACCACACTTTAAAAATCTTCCTAGTTTATCTAGCAGGATGAAAATCTGTTTTACTGGTTGATCAAATAATTACTGATTGGCAAATGAAATGATATAACAAAAATGACTAGATATGCAAATTACTCATCCAGTTTTCTTGCTCTTTTCCAGGCTGTTACTCACACTCCCCTGTTCTTTCCTTTTATCGTCTGGATCTATTTCATTATTCATGACACAAGTCTCAAAGTTGATCAGAGCGAACAGCGAAGCAAAGAGATTCTTATCCGAGGCTTTCATTTAGGAGGGAGGTGACATGCTCAGAGTATAGGAGGAAGACTGACAACTACTTTATGAGTTGCTCCTCGAGGAGACATATGGAGGAGGCGTGGAGGCAGAGAAGAGGGTCGCTGAAGCATCGCGTTATGTTTGCTGAAAGGACAGAGAGGAGAGCTGAGGAGTGACTGAGGGGGGTAGGTGACAGGAAGAGAGGGAGGGTGGGCTAAATGGACGGAGAGACAAAAAGGTCAGGAGGGAGCGGGGTGAAATGGAGAGTAATGGGAGAGCAGGGGATGGAGAAGTGAAAGAGGCTGAGTGGGGGGGCGTCTGCTGATGTGACGGGTGAGGGGCTTTGAGTCTGGACCCATCGTGACCACTGGCGACAAAGTTTACCTATGGTCATACTCACACTCCCCAGCAAATACACAAAAATGAAAAGGAAAATCATCGGTCAAAAAATATAAACGGTGCCGATACATGATATAGAACTCAATGTTTTTAAATAAATAGATAATAAATGTTTTTCAAAACACCAGGATTATAAATTTTAAGAAGAGAGGGGGACAAGCTTCATAAATCCCTCATCAGGAAATTATTTTTTTTACACGGTTGTTGAGACAAGCTACATAAATGTACGCTGAAATACACATGGACATGCACAAACAGGTTCTACAATCATGCGATAATGGAGAGATGTCAGAGTGATGATATGCTGCTCCTGAAGACGCGCTACAGAGCAGTTTTGGGGTTCAGTGCCTTGCTCAAGGGCCCACCGGCAATGTCCAAGAAGTCCACTGGCTCCTACTACCAAACTCACTTCCAAACAATGGTTGGTTGGGACTTGAACCGGACACCCTCCGGTCCCCAAGCCCCTTCAGACTGAGCTATTGCCATCCCTTTAATATCATTATAGTCACAATGAAAAAACACTGAAAAAGTTTATTACAATGGCAGAAAATAAAGGAATTAAAGTTGCCAAAATTGGAGCATTTATTGTTTTAAACTATCAAATTAGTGCCGACAAACTTAAACAAACCACCTTAATTGCACTATTTTGTTTGTGTAAAAGCTGTTGTGAAATTAGTCTTATAATACTCAAAAATTTCACTCTTAGTTTATGTTTTCTTACATTTATTTTACTTATTTTTGTTTTTATAATTCAGAAAACTTGACATCACCTATGAACCTCTGTGTGAATATCCCAGCAGGTCAGCAGATTCTGAAATACTATGACTAGTCCATCTGGCACCAACAACCATGCTATGTTTCAAACCACTTAAATCACTGGGTTGTTTGGCTTAATAGGATAATAAATGGGTGTACCTAATAAAGTGGAATAATGTATACATGTATGTTAAAACTATATATACTGCCACCCAGAAACATGAAGCAAATTCAAACCAAAGCTCACATTATTGCAGATTTTTTAAAGAGTAACAAAGAAGCTGCAGCTGTTTTTTCAGCATGTTTGGATGACTCACAAAAAAACTTTGATTTTAGAAATTTAATTTTCTTCCACCTGCTCCTCTTTCTAATCCAGTGCTCAAACAGAAGAGGGGAGTTACTGTGATTTCATAAATTTACCTCAATATTCAAGTCAAGGTGCCTCCATGAAGACATTTTCAGCTCAAGAGTTTAAAGTGTCTGTTGTGAGATATAACTCTGAGTGTTTATGTCCAATAAATCTCCATAAACTCAGATGTAACAGAGGGAGATGTGGAGTAAAGTGGAGCGAGGCAACAGCGAGCAGAGTATTTCAAATAGTTTGAGAATCGCCAAATCTTTCTTATCACCCTCCGAGTCACAGACTCAATTATGCCCCTCTGACACTGAGACTGAAAATCATGTTAAAGCAGAAGTGGACAAACCAAAAGGATCTGGGCTCCACTGCTGACTCTTTAAAAGCTTTTTTCAGTGGAAGAAAATATGAAAATCTGTTGAGCCCCCGTCGCGCTACCTGCTGACTGTTTCTTAAGAAACTGATTTTTGTTTGGTTTTCTAAATGGGTCTTTAGCAACAGCATGAGGCAGTTTCTTTGCAAAAAGAGGTCTCAGTGTCCTTGTACTACCTGTTAGAAGCTCTCTTTAAAACGACTGGGACAAAAAAGCAAACACAGCCTTACAGACCACCCCCCCCCCGTACATAGGCCACCTGTCATAAAACCGAGAAAGCATAAACATTTAAGAAATGTTTTGACAAACACTGATCCGTTTTTTTTATGATTGAACAGGAGAGAAAATAGCCAAAAGGTCATTAGTAAACATTTGTATTTGCATCGGTTTCAGCGAAAACTATTACTCTAAATATAGGTATCAGCATCGGCCCTGAATTTCACAAACAGTGCCCACCATACCATTTGAGAACCACTGCTCTACACAGGCAAAAGAGGATAAAGAACGATTTATATACAGTGCTTACCAAATTTATTAGACCAATTGCCATAGAAGAGAAAAAAAAAGAAAACAGACAGACACAAGATTTGTTAAAAAAAACTGGTTTAAAACTGAAAATGCTTATGTTATTAGACAATGATTTTGAACAGGACTGAGGAATTTAAAACTGAATTCACCCCATTATACCCAGATTAGAGCTGGCTCTTTAAAGGAGTCAGAAATTCATTTGAAAAATATCTGTAAAAGAAAAAATAATTACAACTGAAAATTCATCAATCATAACATTCATCCACATTTACTATTTTTTCTTTCTGGTATGAACTCAAATAACTAAAATTTGTCATCTTAATCAAGAAATAATGATGTGCTTTACTATTTTTTCTTTTTGTGTAAAACAGTACAATAATCATATTTTACCACAAAAAATATGGCTGTGGATAAAGAGCTTCTGCAACCTGGTATATTACAATTACATAAACATAAAAAATGATTTTGGTGATAACCAATGCTGTTAATTTAGGAGTAATAGTTTTTTAAGCATATGTATTTATATACACACACACACACACACACACACACACATATATATATATATGTATATATATAAGTATGTGTGTGTGGTGTGTGTGTGTGTGTATAAACACACATTTTAATCCATGTCTGCCACTATTTTTCTATAAACATTTTTATTAATTTATCTTTTATTCATTTTTATAAGTCAATACGGACAAGTCTGGAAAACATGTATCAAAGTTTTCCAAAATTTGACAAGTTAGCACAATTAAAAGTGACACAAATATTTGACTTTTGACAGCACGGCCCTTTGCAGTGATGTTATGCCACCTGAAAGAAACACACTGTCAAAAATAAACCATTTACACTAGGCTAACCAGGACAGGCTGATGTGTCTGGAAAATATCATTGTCATTTTTATTATTATTATCATTATTATTTTTTTTATTATTATTATTATTATTATTGTTGTCCAAGTAACTTTTGTCAGCTCATTTAAGGCATGTTTTTGTTGCTCTCTTGTATGTTTTAATGCTGTTACTCTGCAGCACTGAGTCCTTCAATGCAGTAGAATACAGTGAGACGGTATTTGGCTTTTTTGAGCTCAACAGATATATTGATGCATCTTCAAACGAGATATGGGTTGAGAGAATTATATCAATAGTTTCAATCATTTTAATTAAACAGATGCAGGTTGTAGTGTCACTCTGCAGCAGATCAGTGAAGTGACACTGGCTGTGCGTGCCTGAAGGGTCACTATCCCTGTAGGTGTGAGGTAATTTATCTTGTACATAGTTTAATTTTCCAGTGAAGTAAACCATATTGATGCCTCTGTCTATCGCTGAGTGCCAGGTGTCCTCTCTCTCCCCCTCTCTCACTCAGTCAGCGGGGGATCAAGGTGTCTACTTTAATGCCTGTCATTTACGGACCGCTTGGAAATAGCCGTGAAATAGCCTTGGCCCTGGCTGATAGCGATGGATAAAAAGGATTGCCATTCACTCAGAGGGAGTCAGAAAAAAACAACAACAATGGAGCACAATCATGGTCCTGATAAACAAAGAGAGAGGCTGAATGAGAAGGTAGAGGGTGATGGTGGGAGGTGGAGATGGTGGGTGATTCAAATGGGATTATGGAGAGGAGAGGAGGGCTACCGTATCTGCTGAGGCTCTTAGTGAAGGTGGAGGAGTTGGAGATGTTGTAGGCGGAGTTCTGCTTTGGCACCAGGGCGATCACCGAGCCATCTGTTACCTGAAAACCAAAAATACAGACCAGAGTAGAATAAACTGTCTGAGAGTCACCATCTTCCTGTTCTGCATACTTGTCACTGTCATCTACCTGATAATGAGCCAGCGTGTTCAGTCTCTTCCAGTCGTTGTCGATCTTTGTTGTGACGTCTTCGTCTTGCAGAATGATCCTTGCCATTCGACCTTGTCGCCATTCTGAGGAAAAGACAGACAGATACTTAGAAAAAGGAAACAAAGCAATTTTGAAACACTTAGCCCTCAGTAAAGTTGAGATGTCACAAAACTTGAGAAAGACATATATGACTTCATTTTCATCAAGTGAAATAAAAACACAAGCCCAGTTTTTGGCACTTCTGTATGGGCGTCCATTTTCACAGACATGTTAATTTTACGCTTCAAGCACTGTTGGAGATATCTGAGGCAATGAAAGCACTATTAAATGCTATATTGCATGTTTAATCATTAAAATCAATTAATATTGCCTCCTTAAAGGAACACTCCAACATTTTTTTTGTTTCCATGTCTTGCCTCACTCCCGAGTCCATGACAAGCAGATAGACACCATTCTTTTGACTGTCCATACAGTAACAAGGAATTGATGGCCAAAGCTAGCCTACCACTAGT
This sequence comes from Cetoscarus ocellatus, assembly GCA_037902135.1. Taxonomy (NCBI): domain Eukaryota; kingdom Metazoa; phylum Chordata; class Actinopteri; order Labriformes; family Labridae; genus Cetoscarus; species Cetoscarus ocellatus. The sequence continues at coordinate 36,366 of JBAMNC010001316.1, forward strand.
TAGCTAAGCTCAAACACTAGGAGTATATGGGTAGTGTTAGCCTGCCTCTGTCTACAGTCATCAGATAAACTCTTCAGCAACTCTCAACGGTCCTGTGTGCTTGTTGCGACTCGTTTTTTACCCCTTTATGTTACGTTATCTTTTATTATCTTCATATGATCTTCTTCTTCTCCTAAACAGAGACTTTGTTTTGTTGACCTACTTTTGCAGTATTTTTTGTGATGTTTGCGATCGAGTCCAGTCTTTTGAACAGCTCTTTTAAGTGAACGATGAGAACCGATTCGCAGCTGTGAGTGAGCCGTTTGTTTCTTAAATTTGCAGGCAATTTGCATTTAATAATGGCTCGCAAACAAACGGCTGAGTTAGAGGCAGAGGCCGGCTAGCTCTACCTGTTGACTCTTAGCGTTTGAGCTAAGCTAACGAACGGTGGGCAAGCTTTGGCCATCTCTTCCTTGTTACTGCATGCACAGTCAAAAGAATGGTGTCTATCTGCTTGTCATTGACTCGGGAGAGAGGTAAGACACGAAAACAAAAAGAATGTTGGAGTGTTCCTTTAAAGAAACAATAAACCAAGTATGACACATTTTTATTTCATTTGTTGCCTTGAGGCACAATTTTAAAGAAACATAAAATCAGTTTCATCGCTTTGCAGATGACGTCCAAATCTATCTGTCATTGCATAGAATCTAAGCAACGACTGCTGACGTGTTCAAAGATGTCAAAACCTTGATGGACCTGAATTTTTAAAGTTAAATAAAGGTACTGTGCTACCATAAAGATACTCTAAAGTGTTACTCTAAAGATGAACTATTAGATCTACTTTAAATTTAGTCGACTAAAACATGAAGTGTAAAGGGTAAGGCATTTTTTATGTTTTCTTGAATTTCTGAAGTTGTGTTTCACACTTGGATAGAATGAAACATCTAATAACCCTTTATTGAACGCTAGTGAAGTCTGAATGTATAAATGAACAGAAACAAATTGAACTTTTGTGTGAAATGCAGTCACCTTTATTTAGGCTACCTGGCAGAGCATCTCAGTTACAATACCAGAACTGACAACAAACAGTGAACCTGCTCTACATGAATATATCAATTCATAAAGAGAGGAGCTCTGATTGGATCGCTCCACAACTTATCCCACCACCACCAAGCTAAGGCAGCTGTGATTGGATGTCCCTCTTAACTCATCCAACCTGTCCACACAACCAAAGTAGCTGTCATTGGATATATATTCCTAACTTGTCCCTACTTTCGAAATGATTGGATTAAGTCTCTGTCAGACATTTTAGTCTCGTTTTTATTTGTTGACGAAAATCTCAGTTAATGTAGTTTAAGTTTTTGTCCATGTGCACTTGTTTTTATTAGTTACTGTCTAGTTCCCGTCAGGGGAAAGAAGGTGGTTGATGAAAACTATGACAAAAATAATTAGTCAACAAAATTAACACTGCTTGAGATCTTTTGTGCCCTCTAGAGGGGAGACAAGTACATAAACAATAAATGCTCACGACGCCAACAGGAACACAGGGACAAACTGCAAGTATACTTCCAGCGTTATACCACCTTCACTTCTGACTGAGTGTAATCGTAACCTCGTGCTGCAGGTCTTACCCAGGTCCATATCTGAAGCTTTAGGCCTTTGTGAATACGGGCTGCCCTTGTAGACAGCATCCAGCAGCTTCTCCTTGACCTGAGTGATGGTGTCACAGTTCAGACACTTGACCGTCACCTCCGGAGCGTTCTCGTTCTCCGGGTTTACACAGTGCAGCGTCTGGCAGGAAAACAGGCCAAAACAAAAGGGAAACAGAGGAGACAAAAGACATTAGGCCCTGAGCTGAGACACAACGAGAGCGCTGCCAAACTGCTGACACACTCAGATGATTGTTTGGGTTGCTTTTGAACGCACCTGACAGCTTCTTCACACCTGGTTTGTTTGCAGCTGCTATTTTAAAAACCTGGAAATTTTCCTCGTCAGTTCGGATTTGCTTGTGGCCGTAATAGCTCAGCACTTATACACAAAACAGCGGTGGCATTTCCTGCAGACGGGTCCGTTTGTCTGGATGTTTCCAACCAAAGCTGAAGTGCTTTGTTTTGGAGAGTGAATGTGATTAATGTTGGGCAGAAGCTACATGTCCTCTGTCCAACCCACTGATGCACAAGTGTTTACTCTAAAAGAAAGCCCCCCCTCCAAAGCAAACTGTGGGCAAATTAGGCACAGAGGAGGTGCCACATTAGAGCAGCTGACTCTTTTAAAACTTTCACCACAGTGTGACTAAAACTTAACAACCCATCTCACGGTCCAGACAAAGCATGTGAGCCTGGAGACACAATAAGTTTACTGACCAGCGTTTTGTAGTCAATCTGTTGTCTGATGAGCTTGTCCTCACTGAGGGAGTAGCGGGCTTCTCCTGTGATGGCGTCAATGGGTCCCTTCTCCATCTGCTGCTTGATGGCACAGTAAAGCATGAAGAGAGGCTCGCCGGCACACTCCTGGCAAAAGAAATGACAGAAGGAGAGACGCTGCTGAGAGAAGTTCAACCAGACAGGGATTTTCCTTTTTCACATTCAGTCATTTATATTTCAGGTTACAGAGTGGAAAATCATGAAGTAAAAAAAACAATGAAGAGGGAATTCCCTGTCAGTTAACTCAAAAGTCTTAATGTGCACCCTGGTTTGGAAATTGAGGGGTGACATCTTGTCATTTTTACATCTCACTCACATGTATGGGCTCATGGCACAACATGATTAATCATACATTCATCATGGAAAGTGCCACACCAGACAAAAATCCATTTTTCGGGATCAGTGAGTTCATGTATCTTTCATTCTTTGCATTTTCAATTGATAATCAAAAGTCAAAAAATGAAAGACTGACTGGTTATTTCATTTATTTTTCAAATCTGAAACAAAAAAAAATCCTTACTTTTCATAATTTGGAATACAAGCCAACATTAAAACCATGAAATGGAAAACAGGCCACAGGATCGATGTGATTTTAATATTCAACAGGTCGGGTTTACATGATGCAGAAGTTGTACAAACCAGGTTGGATGCCAACCACCATAAAACTAGTCTAACCATCTTTACAGTTTGGGAGGGGTCACTGTACTATGTATGCTAAATGTAAATGGGGAATAAGATGATACTGACAGAAGAAGAATGGTTGAACATATGTAACACACAATCTACCACTTCAAGTACAAATTTGTGGAGGGAATTTTTTTTCATAACACCCAAAATCAAAGAACTGCAGAGTATTAAACCTGAAGAAGACCATTTTTGGAGATCATGTGGTAATGAGTGTGCTGGTAACTGTAATATTTTTTGGGAATGCCCCAAATTTCCCTCTACTGGACAGGTGTAGGAACTGTAATCAGATCAATTATCCGCTTAGAGTTTGACTTTATTTTTGAGGTTATGTACTTCGGAAATACACCAGCAAAGCTTGAAAAACATGAAAGACATTTACTACAATTTTACTGGCCTGGAGGTAGAAAAGCGATAACCAGAAAATGGTTAAACAAGGACTCACCAACTATCACAGACTGGAAGGACACAATCCAAGAAATTTACACTATGGAACAGTTGACCTTTTCTTGGAAACATTGTACCAAAAAAGGTAAAAAAAAAAAAATTCCTGGAAAAAGTGGATTACTTATGTTAACCAGAAGTGACATTCTACAACTTACCCTGGAATATGTTTCCTACCTCCGTTGAGAACTCTGAGCCTATGTGATTATGGATTTCACAGCTTCTAACCCATTTCAATTTTTCTTTCAAGCTGTGCATAATGTTGTAGGATGTCAAACATTTTGTCTGCCATGATGACCCTTAATATTCTTTCTTATATGTATTATTTTCTTTCAGGTGATTGTTAACATGAAAATGACAAAAAATAAAGTAAAAAAAAAAAAAAAACAACTTGTCCAAATAGCATCCTGTAGGGCAGGAAGAAAGAGGTAGTAGCTACCAGCTAAGCAACAGCAGGAAGTGACCGCACGTACTGAGATTAGCATAGATGCTAATATCTGCAGAAGCAGTTTAGTACATTAGGACCGTATTTCTTTGAGATATGAAAAACAAACAACACTGAAAGTACTTCTTGATAAAAAAAGATATTTTCGCTCCATTTCCAACAAGCTCTGTCAACAGCTGTCCTTCGGAGTGGCTTACATTTTGTACTTTCCACTGTGGCAGTAGTGCCCGCCTACTAAATCATCTGATTTGAATGTGAATGACAGAACCATTATCCACCCACCTGCTTTTAAAAGGTTCTACTCGATAACCATAATCTTAATATCAATCAAATTAATAATGAGTATAATTTGTTCCAAAGCAAGCAGCTCTCGTGTAAACATAATTACATAGACAAGTAAGACACACTATTTAATATCAGTTTAATATTTTCTGTGATTAATGAAAGGTGTCTCTTCCTCTGTGGTACCTCTTAACCCACCAAGGAATTCCAATCCCACTTGAGGAACCCCTGTCCTTGTCCCAATCTACTTTGGAACACTGATTCACCAAACTTTAGTTCATTAAACCTTTTATAGATGTGTGTGCCTGGATATCATTGCCATGGCCTCACAACTTTGCCTCTCAGGCTCCGTTTACATGACAACATTGTCACCAGAAATGGGAAGTTTCCCCTTTTCGTTTTCAAAAGCCTCTGCATTCACATGGAGACGTGAGAACGACTGAAAATGCTGTAGCGTGCTTGCCAGGCAAGTAGATGGTGATGTAGGTTTGTAATGACACAGCGGTGTCACACCATGCTTACGCTTTCCGGTGAAGACTAACTTTCACAAACAACAATGGTGAGTGGACGCACAAAGACGCAGGAGTTTCTTGTCTGGACAACAAACCGATCACGGTAAGCAGCACACATGTTGCTCAGCAGATGGCCAAAGCTGTTGTTGTTGTTCCTGGGATGCGTGCGCAACCTTTGTCTGAAAGAGTACTGCACATGTGGTGACATCCCGTTTACGTGGAGACGGATACGAAAACGTTTTCAAAACTTTTCACTCTGGACCCTGGTTTCAAAAGATAGCAGATTCAGGCACTCCAGGCACCATTCTCGTGTAAACAGGAAACAGGGCCTAAAACTTCTAGAAAATCAGCTGGACTTAAGTTCTACCCAGGCCTCATTTTCCTTTTAGGCCTCGAAACTGTCCTCATTGTGGATCAAAAGTCACCGTGATCAGTGCGTCATGATGCTAATAAAGACAAAAATTCTAGTCATGTATCAGTCTGGTTTAACACTGACTCAGCAGTATGAAAGTAGCCACTTAGTCAGAAGCAGCAGCCCTAATGAAGGCCTCTGAGATTTTAAGATCTTTTAAAAAGTGTAGGTGAAATCTGAATCACCTTGAAATTATCTCTCCCTCTTTGTGCTAAAGCAGCGTTACATAAATCTTCTCAGTGCTCCCACATCGTTTACATCTCATGGGCAGACACGGATGTTATAAAAATGCCCCCCCCCTCCATCAGAGACACTTGCCAATCAATAGAGTCGTTCGTCATCGCTCGGGCTGAAGGGAACACTCCTGACTGAAGAAGCAGCAGTTTAGAGGACACATCACGGCCGATACTCATCCAGACCGACCGATTGACGAGAGCTTAATGATCGACCGCACACAGCTCGGAGAGATACTCCAGACCCGGCGTGTGCGTGAAAGTGTGTGTGGGAGATGCATGAGGTCCAGATGAGAACAAGGGGAACGTACTCATTTATCTGCCTCACCTTCACACGCTCTTTACAGCTCAGTTTTTCTTTCTAACACGAACATTCTTCCTCCTTTTCTGACTTTTTTCTGGTCTCGACCTGAATCACTCCTCAACACTTCACAGTAATTTCATCATACTTCATCTTTGCCTTTACAGTATCATCAAACCATCTCTCAAGCAGATTTTTCTTCAGCTTTGGATGGCAGCATTTATTTTCCTCCAAATGCAACTCCCAGCTAATCAGCTGATTATCATTACCGTTCACTAAGGTTCAACAACGGCGTCCAGTCTTACCCTTTCTCCCTTCCACTTCTACAACATGTCCCTCTGTCCTCATTCTCACTAAACTGCTTGACTGTGTGAACCTCACAAGCATCTGGGCCAATTAGGAGGGCAGCTGCTAACGAGACAGAGCGAGGGTACTTTACACTGTTATGCTTCCCCCTTCCTAGCTCGACCGCTGCATGCCTGTCTATAAAATTTGCCTTGACACCGTACAGTGGCTTCATTAGAGCTCCTTAATTGTCTGCTGACATTTACATTTCAGGGATATTATGATGGCTCCTGCTGTACAGAGAAAGAAAAAGGCTAACATATAGTCAGCACATGGTAAAGGGTATAAATCTGCAATAAGAACACACTATGCCTTTGGGGAGCTGAAAAATACAAGGGGAAAAAGGTGTTTTTTCATGTGGAATAGCCACGTCACATTCAATAGCAAAATTATAACATTTCAAATGGAATAAGTATGGTTGCCAACAAGGGCCTACAACGGTAGCCTTGCAGAGCAGACGGACTGATTCATTGTCTGAAATCTTGCATTTCCGTCTTGCCAACTTCCACTGTCCAACGACTTCCCTCGGCTAAATGCTTAAGGGCCCAATCAGGGAAGAGAGGCGGGAGCTGCGGATGTGATGACAACAGGAAGTGACTGCATGTTTGAAAACAATAGCGGCTTCTGAAGAGGTCTCAATATCTACTTTTTTTTTTTTCTTTTTTTCTTTTTCTGTTTTTTAAATCAGAAATGGACTCAATTCATTCTTTGAAAGAGGAGCAAAGAACTTCATTTGAAGCTTGTCTTAAGAGAAATCATGTTTTCCATTTGCTCTTCTCCCAACCGGGGATCACTGCTGGGAAACTGGGAGACAACGCGGAAATCCTCCACGGACATGTCGGGTTAGTCTATGGTCGTCATGGTTACTCAGTGATACTTGGCGAAATCTGCTCTCCTCAGAAGTTTACTGGGAAAACTTGGTAGGGATTGTCTTTGACAAGGTTCATGTCACATATAAGTGTTAATTAATACATCTGTGTGGTATAATTTAATGTAGGACAATAGTCTAAGGCCTGGACCACACAAATACGATGTATTCCTAAACGCACTTTTTTCCGTCCAATTTGGCCTCTCAACCACATGAACATGGCGATTTCACCCACATAAATGGAGATATTTTGAAACGGATGAAAAAGTGGAGAAATTAAAAAACATCTGGTTGAGTGGATCCGTGTAGCGATGTTAAACGGAGCTGGCGTTGACACGATGATGTCAAGCGCCTAGCAACAAGCCACTGTAGCAATGGTTGTTGACAACAACAACGATGGCCGACATGTACAGCGCTATCTCTGTGTGCGTTGCTCTTTTTGCCCTCATTAGAGCTCTATAAATGAATGTAATGTTGTTGCATCAACTGCACTCCACTGCTGCGCAATGTCGGCGTCATTTTCTTGGGCCTTTTTGTTTTTGTAGTTTAATGTTACATGAAGTAACAAGTCCAGCTCATCGTTTGTCCACACAAAAGACTCTATTTTATTAGTTTTTTTCGACATCTTCTTACTGGTAACTTCAGTCATTTGTTTGTTTTGGTTAGACCGTTAGACTGCTTCTTCTTCCTGTTTTTGACTGCGCATGCTCATAACTTTCTTCTTCTGTGGTTTTCACATTTTGCTAACCTGCCACCTATCGGCTGGGCATGGCATTGCAGGCTTCAGAGGCGATCGTTTTCAGTTTAGCCTCTTCGTATGGACAGAGATATTTCTGTGGTGCGGACAGAGATTTTTTTTTTTAAACGAAGACGAAGATATCGGGTTAAAAAAATATCCATATACGTGTAGTCCAGACCTAAGGTAGTTTAAGCTAATGGCTAACAACGGCACGAACTGCTACGTCATACATAGCAAACATTGCTTGATATGGATTGGTCTGTGATGAGTGTGACGAGCCGAGCGATCGTCCAATCACAAGCTGCTGTTGTTTTTGAAGGTTCTGCCTCTGAAAACATTTTCAAACGGCTCTTTCCCAGATGGACTAGGGAAATATTTCCGTGTCGGATATAAGGAACGGTCCGTCTGGCGTGTCAGGTTACTACAATGGCTCGATGCAGTTCAATTAAAGGAAAACATCTGCAAGAGGAGAAACACAGCAGAACCAAGTCTAACAACAGAAGAGACAGCGAGACTGTGGTCAAGCCACCCACTCCTAAATTTGAAGTGCTCTTGTATTTGAACATTTACGGTAAATGCTCCGTGCAGAGCCAGAGGGGGATGGCAGGCAGGCTGAGCAACTCTATTATCTTCTGTCTTATCTTTTACCATTAAAAGTGTGAAATACAGGTCTTTTGCATTAACGTTGGCTCTTTTTCCAACATAAATGAACAGAACATGTAAGAATATTGTGTCAACTTTTTGAGGAATCTATTTTCAAAGTACACAAAAATATAACTTACTCAAAAAGTACACTGTAAAAGTAATCAGTACTGCTTGCACATTGTACAGGAGGTCCTATATACAATGATACCAGTGTCATGTAGTATAAATGGAAGAAAATGATCTTATTTCATTTTATAGCTTCCCAAAGTGCTTAAAATAAACCACTCCATGCATCATCAACCTTTATTTGATACAATATTATGTCACATTCTGTTCAGTCATGTTGGAAAAAGAGGCATCTTCAAGCCAATGTTGATACAAAACTCCTTTATTTCACACTTTGACAGCCTAATGTGATTCTTAATGCTTTAAAAATGACATTACTGATATGAGCTTCAACTTTTTCTCATTCTACATCATGTTGTGCACATTTTGGATCATAATGTCCTCCTGTAAAATGGCCGATCCAGCTGAAGTGGGCTACCAACCCCACTCATTTCAGGGTCTTTATCCTGGCTCTATGATCCATGTTTCAGTTAACGCCAGCAAACATGTTTCCATCACCTCGCGTATATTTGTCCCACACCTCCAGCTCCTCCACCTTGTTCCAGATGGACTGAACGTTGAGGATAGTGGGGAGAGAGGGAAGCTGCAGGGGGTTGTCCAGGCTGAGGCGCCTCAATCTTCGCCTCACTCCTGCCTCTCCTCCAGTGGGGGATCCAGAAAGAAGAAGATGAAGGTGTTTTCTCCAGGCTGTACAGCAGGAACAGCTCAGTGGGTATTTCTGCCAATATATCTTCCTTTGCTGGCATATTGCAGAGAGAGAAGGAGGTCCAGGCTCTAAGTGAAGCGACTCCCAATGCCATCACGGTGTCCAGTCGCCACGTGGCAGAGGAGAAGCAACAGTAGCATTGCCAAAAAAGCTGAATGGCTCCAATGATCAGCAAATCTGAGACATGCTGTGACCCTTTGTAATGGTTTTAGCAGCCTTCCCCAAATGCAAGCACGCCATGGCCCGTCTTGAAACCTGAAATTCATCCCAGGCCAAACGAATAACCACAACATTAGGCTAAAAAAATCCTCTTCACTTTTTTCATGGACAGGTTTCAGAGTGAATGATTAGTTTTACTGCTTTATTTCTCTCAGTGGTCTCATTTCAAGGTGATAAACTGGGACATAATTTGTGTTTACCATGTCACTATAATAAAAAAAGGAAATATAAAAAATAAAATAAATAAAAAAAGAATGCCAACAAAATGGAATACAAAAGATCACACATTAATGAAAAAAAGGACAAATTTATTACCACTACTATGGTTTGATCTGAAGATTTGGAAATATAGAATTAAATGAATGATATATTTGTATTGTGTTTCAGCATTATGTGCTTTTTCCCTGCATGGATTTCTAATCAGTGGGGCTTTTTTGTTTTGGTTTTGACGGACTGGTTAGGAGGACATTAGGCATATGAGAATATTTCTGCTTGTTTGTTTGTTTTTTGTATTTGTTGCTGTGGTGACTGTATCCCTTGTACTGTTTGTTTGTAACATGTAAATAATAATAAAAATAATGAATTATATATATATTTTTATTTCTGTTTATCGACAATTCACATGATAAAAAGCTAAAGTTTCTGTTTGATTTTTTTTTCTGGGACCTAAAATGTGACCCAGCACTTTAAGATAAATTAAAATTTGGTTTAAATTAGACTTAAAGGTTTAATTTAATAGAAAGGATCTCTCGCAGTCCACCAGCAGTACCTCTGGAGCCCACCAGAGGGCCCCGGACAAAGCTTTGGGAATCACTCATTCACTTTAATGAGGTGAATGTAGGAAGACACCGCAGTGTGGTTCACACAGTGGGGTCTTGATGCCCTAGCGGGTCGTGAAACATCAAGAGGGAGTTGTGAAATTCTTTCCTGTGACTTAGAAGGTAAATTTACCTTTTTATGTAAAATCTATACATAGGATTAGGTTCATTTTAAATAAAACATTTGTCATTTAGTGAGATTTTTACTGTAGTCAGATAGCCATGCTCTAACATCTAAAATTATCTAAAGATTCCACTTGTTTTTATTCATAATTTTAGTTTCCCTGCTGCTTGACGCTCCACCAAACAATCTGGTTTAAGTTATATAACAGTTATTTTATCTTTAATGAAGAGGAAAAGAGTCTAAACCAGCTGTTCCTGATAAAATCATGAAACTATTTTTGATTGACTAAATTAACTGAAGTGTTAAAGCAAAAGTTAAAGCTCTGTAAAGGTAGAGAAAAAAATCATAAAGGCACATTTCTGACAGGTAATCGTTCATTTATCAGACTGGTGTCACAGGAGAGGTCGAGTGGGACACAGCATGGTGAGGGTGTGGAATAAAAAGGAGGGGGCGCGTGAGGACACAGCGTGCGACACCTCAGCCCCCTGCTGAAGCGGACGACCTTAAGGCAGCGAGGAGCCTGATGGTGAAATAATGACAACAGAAATGACACTGATGAAAGAGAGATCAGAGGAGATGTGGGCTAACGGAGAGACACAAAGACCAGTGAGGAGGACGTGTCGGCTAACAGAGCGAAACTATGACAGAACCTGTGGGCTTGTAAAAGGAGACAAGAATCACACAAGCCAAGAGGCCGCGGTCATCTCCAGCATGTACAGAGTCCTGAGAGGAGTGAGGACGAGGCTAAAACAGGAGAAACCTTTTAATAACCACAGTTTGATAAATGCATCAGGGAAGTAATAGGAGCCCGCGGCATTTAATAAACTCTAACACACAGGCTGCATGAATGTATTTAAAGACTCTGCACAATATAAATCCAGTTTAGGGGATGACGATTAATCAGCGTTTAAGAGATACAGCACACAAACTGAATAGAGATGTGATATCATTGTTTGGTGTTGTTCTGCTTACCTTGAGGAACTTGTACAAGAGGAAAGTGAACCAGTTAGTCAGCATCTTCTCAGCAACAGACTCCGTCCTGAGAAAAGGAAAGAAACAGCTGTTGAAGGTCTGTCATAAAATGTCTGTCTAATCAGATTACAGAGACAGGATCATAGGATACAAATCAGAGTCTTTTGGGTTCTTTAATAACTTTAAAAATCCTGCAGAAACTATTTTTTAACTGTCTGATTTATGTCTAAGTGATAATAAAACTGTTCGTCTGGATTAATTTTGACTGAATGGATGGATTCAGTCAGAAAGATGGACAATGGGAAAGGAAGAGAAGAGGAATAAATGAGTGAAGAACAAATGGAAGGACAGCAGACACAAGAAAGACAAAAGAAGGAAAGACCATGGATGAACAGATGAAGGCCAGAAATAAAGGAAGGAAAGAAAGAAGGAAGGATGGAAGGATGAATGAATACATGTATGGATGAACAGATGAAAGACTTTAGAAAAGGAGGGAAAGAAAAATGAAAATAAGAAAAAAAGAAGAATGCAAGGTAGGAAGGAAGGTAGGAAGGACAGTGGAAGAATGGCTGGCTGGCTTGATGGATGAACAGAAAATTAATTGATGGATTACAGAAGGAAGGAATGGATGTACAAAAAGGATGAAAGAATGAATGGATAAATTAACAGAAGACAGGAAAGAAGAAAAAGGATGGCTGAACAGAGTACAGTAACAAAGGAAGTATCAAAGGAAGGAAGTAAGGCAGGAAGACATGTAGGAAGGATGTAAACATAGATCATAGACAGAAGTTAGGATATGAGTAATAAATGGATGGATAACGGTTGGATGAATATTGATGGAGGACAGAAGAAAAGGCAGGAAGTAAAAAAGAAGAAGGAAACAAAGAAGGAGGACAGGTTGGTAAGACAAGAGAAGGACAGAACAAATGAAAAGAACAGATGGATAGATGGCTGGATTGATAGATGAAAAATGAATAACAGGATGAAGAAAGATGAATCAGGGAAGAGATGGAGCACAAGAAGGAGGGATGGATGGACAGAAGGATAAAGGCCAGGAAGAAAGAAAGACGGAAGAAAGGTTGGATGGTTTGCTTTTTGGACCGATGGATAAATGCACGAATGGATGGACCAATAGATGGATTATAAACACTTTAAACACACAGGATAAACCCACAGGATATTCAAGCTTCTTCTCTTTGACTAAAACCACACTGCACATGGCAAAAATCAACTTATTTTTGTCAAGCTGAAAAGAAATAATTAAAAGAGCAAAAAAAGAATATCAATGAAGCAGTGACAGGGAAATTATTAAAAGGCTGAGGGGTAAAGCAGCCCCAATCTTCTCTCAGAAAAATCTCAAAGTATAGCAATATTTAGTAAAGTGTTGGATTAATACGTAGAAGTTACACAAATGTGTTAAATAACAGCCATAAAAACATCGGAATCTGCCAGACAAACTCTTTTTCAATATTTTATAAGGAATCACTGAATGTTTTCACCTCCTGAGCAGCAGTTTGGGATGGTTTTTGCTCTCCAGGTTTCTGTCGATCAGGTCGGACAGCAGCTGTTTCAGGACTCCTGTGGCGTACTCCATCTCTCCCTGCAGCGCCGTCATGATCAGAGATGCCACGTTCCCTCTGTCCCGCATGGAGAACGACCTGAAAGACATTGAAACTTTAATCCAGGTCTACCAGAAGTCAAATTCATGTCCTCAAAGCTGGTGAGCAAAAATAATCTTACAGCATATCCTTAAAATCTAGATGCAATAGGAGCTGGCACTTTTTTTTAAATTTTTTTACATCTTTGTTTTTTTGCTTTTTTTCATTTAAGTCATAATTCAAGACTCATTATGAAACACTCTTTCATGTGAGAAAAAAGATCTTCAGTGTAGACTAAGTGGAGAGCAATCACGTCTCTCAAGTTCTTTATATATACTATATATAAATCTATATAAAACCAAATCAAGTTGAGAATCAATGATAAATGCCTCAAAAAAATCGATACCATTGGTATTCATTCGAGATGAAAGAGGTTTGACTTTGCCAACATCAGATATGCTGAGATTTCTGAACTCATTATTGCCAATACAATACCAATATTTTCCATTAAGAGCACAATGTCTTTATTTAGGAAAATAAACTTATTGCTTTCAATGTGGCAGTCTTTTTTTTAAGGAACAGTTGTTGAAAAAATAAAAACTCTAAACTAACAACTGTGTTTTATTCTGATTACAGCCAAAGTGTTTAGCCAATATATCGCCTGTAAATATTGGCAAAAAATGTAAAAATCAGCCGATACAGATAATAAACTTTTTAGTCAAATATGTGCCGATGCAAGATACAAGATGCAAGAAAGTTTATTTGTTATTGTGCAACAGGTTGCACAATGAAACTAAATTGTGGCTCCAACACAAAACAAAACCAAAACCATTTCCTGATGTATGAAGTCACTGATGATGTGTATTCTTCCAGGTCAATATGGTTTATTCTGAAATCGTATTAGTAGTATCATGCATCCCTTATCAAGTCCTTTCTATTGCTCTGCATGCCTTGCAAATCAAAGCATCATGTTGTTATCAGAGGCAGTCAGCACAAATGACAACAAAGAACACAAGATGTGAAAATGGCAGACAGAAGACAGAGGTGTATATTGTCACCTTTCAATATATATATATATTTGGCCAGGTCACCCATGTGAAAGAGATCTTGATCTCAACTGGTGTCTGGTTAAATAAAGGTTAAATAAATAAATCATTTAAAAAATATGCTTAAGTTTACACAACAGTACCTGAGCAATATCAATTGTCTGTGTCATTACAAGCAACGAAGCAAACACTAGTACCATGCAGAAGAACAATGCAACACGACATTAAATATCAGGACTGTCATGTGTTTGACGTTGTTGCCAAGAAGAGCATGTGGCTGACTTTTTTCTACATAGAATATCCACAGGAATCAATAAGGGAATTGATAAAGTCTCATATTGATCAGCAGAATTGATAATGGTACTGGTATCAATATAACTGAATTAATTCCTGTCCCTATAAATACTGTGTATGTACACTGACATTACGTTGAAATGGTCTTGAGACAATGTTGAAATTACTCCCTTAAAACTGAACAAAACAATGAAAAGTGATCAATAATAAAGACAGACACCTTTGTGCCTCCAGGGTTCGTATGAACGTCAGCAGGAAGTGTTTCTTGGTCAGCAGCTGCCCGAACAGCGTCAGCGCCTTCTCCACGTTCGCCTGGACCTAAAAAAGATGGAAATGTTATCATGTAGCTCCATAACAGTGTGGAGAAATTATGTTCTTTTACAGGCTCATTTTTACTTTCTTAAAAATGGAAACATCCTTGAACACTTCTTAGTTTTATTTACTGCCTTTCAAAAGTTCCCATCTCCCAGAGAAAGTCTAACAGCTTATCATAACTTTGCTCGGCTCGTCGACCTTCACTCTCTACATTGATGTATGAGGAGAGTTTAACGCTAACAAGGCTACTTCCACATTCATCAGTTTCTCTAAGCTTAGCATTCATCACATTTTAAGATATGCATACCTCAGAAGTGATAAGCACTTCCAAAGTCACATAATGATTTAAGTATTTTTACATATCTTACTTTAAAATGTCAAAGTCCAGGGTTTTTCCACCTCTCTTTAAATATTAGAGAAACATTGAGAGTATGTTCTCATTTTCAGCTATTTTGATAGTAAATCAATCAAGATAACTGAATCACACAATTAACAACAGTTTCATACAAAAGCAGGACATTTTGATGAAGTTTGTGAAGTTCTTTGGTTTGTTGTTACAATAAGTGCTTAATGTGAATGCTGTGGAAGATATAAAGCTTTACTGTGTCTGTCGGACTCAGAGAATCAGAAATTACTGAGAAATTAAATTCAATAATTAAATTAAATAACAATTAATCCATAAACCTGTAGAAATATCTGCCTGGGAGGATCTATAATGTTACATTATTGTCAGTTTAACCGCTTATCGAGGTATTTTTCCATGACAACAGCAAAAAAATGCAGTTGAATATTTCGGCAAATCTATTACTGAAAAATGTAGTTTCACAGAATCAGTATCAAGAATCAAGGGAACAAAAAAAAAATGTTATACATTCTCATGCATATAGGAAATTCAAAAGCTCAGATCAAACTTAAACAGCCACAATACCCTCTGGTGTTCATCATTCACTGCCAAAAAAAACATATTGAAACTACGACTGGCTCAAAGTCCAAAAAGGAGAATGATCTGAAACAACTCTACAAACAGATAATTCATATTTCAACAGTGTGATGAGCTGAGCTTGTTAACATAAAGACTGATTGTCTCCCCCTCCTCAGTTCACTGCCGCGTGCCGAGTGTTTCTCAGCTGTTGCACTGCAGATGATTTCAGCAGACGACTTGACATAATTGTCTCCTTGACATTCGGAGGCGTTTGGGTCAAACAATCCTCAAGCTGAACGTCGATAGAGTGAGAATGTAAATCAGCAGATCTGACTGAGCGGCACACACTCTGCTGTTGACTCTTTGTCCAGAAACTTGGTCTTTCCAACCTTATTTAACCCTCTCAACTCAACGGGATCTGCGGAGACCCAAAGTGGTGACACTCACTTTGTTAACTTCCATCTTTTGAACAGTAAGGATCTTATTAGGGACAACTGTATTAAGGAGAACACTCTTTAGACAACCTTTTCAGGACTTATGGTCCAATGTTTCCCAAGAGAATCCTTAATCCAGCCCTGAAGGAAAAAAAAAATGTTTTTTGTGGATCCAGCCAAAGGTTAACAAGTGGAAAGAAAATGAAGTTTGAGTAATGTGATGTGGCATTTTCATAAATATTTTGGAAAAAAAAGGCTTCCAAAAGCCGCACAAATGACCAAATGGAGAAAAAAACGTCTCAAGGGATAAGATGACACAAGTAAATAGTTTCTGCTAGCAGTGTCTTTGCATACTGTAATTTTGCTCTCTTTAAAGCCAAAGCTTGACAAATCCAGATTCAGTTGTGAAACCACTTGTGTGCCATTGTTCAGAGTGTGATTAGTATAATGTTCTGTGAGATTATATTTTGAATCAGAATCAGTATGTATATTTATTGTCAAGTACATTTACACATAAAAAGAATTTGACTTGCTAAATCGGTGCATAAACAATAAACATATAATTAGAATAAGAATAAAATAAGGCTCAAGAATAAAAATAAGGGACAGAGGAGTAAAGTAAAGTATAAAAATTGGTAGAAAATAGGTCAAAATGGACTTGGATATATATCAAAAATATATGACATACAGATATACAATAGATGCAAAAAAGAACAATAACCAACAATATATACAAAAGGTGCGGTAAAGGAGCTGTACATATGAGCTCTGATTCTGATTCTGTTTTGTTTGCTTTGTCGCCTTTATGATCATGCAACTTTTTATACATAACTCTAACATCATTACAGCACTAATATTAAGAATATTCCAGGTTGTCCTTAAAAACTTGGGCTGAAAATAAGAAAAAAAAATGACCCTGAGTTGCAAGGGTCATGCAAGGAGTGCATTAACAAGAGAGCAGAGCGGTGTTAAAAAAGTGCAATCATACGAGAATATACATGGCATTTTTTATCAGTTAAGGTGGAGCCAGTGTTTGGGGCTCTACAGCTTTTTTCCAAAACTTCATGTTACTCTTGAAGAGTTCTCCATCAGCCTTGTTGTTGCTCACACTGGCTGTAGCTTTAAGATGTTTCCTCCTGTTAAAACCAACGTATACTGTTCACCAGACTCTGTCTTTTGCAGTTTGAGGGTTAAAAGCATTTCAGCCATTAGAGTCTTTAGAGACAACGAAGCCTTTGTTGGCTCGTCGATCGACCGATTGCCTGATCGATCTGGACAATTCTTCAGACAGCCCCCTCTCATAACAACAGTAGCAGGGCTTCTTCCAGTCAGACATACTTTCACACAGGTTAAGTCCTTCCTGTGCATGTCCATGAAATTGTCACCTCAGTCTTCTTACTTCTGAATTGTTAAAGGGTTTTTGGGGTGTTTGCAATAGCGGCTCAAGGAAAATGCATCTTGTTTCTTGAGTGAAAATATGCGGCATTGAAAAGTATCAGAGTTATTTTTTTGATCACATTAATAGGGCAACAGCAGTTTCTTCATGCACCCTAAATATTTGTCTATCTTTTAAGATCAAGTTTGTGTAAGAGTCAAATTATCCACCCATTATCTATACTACTACTATAAGCAAGAAAATACAACATTTTAATCTTTAATAAATGACATTTTTTTATTTATAAATGTGGACATTATGTGATGATGAGGGATTCATTTGTATATTCTGCCAAAAATACATCCAATATATGAGATATTTATGACTGGTATTCACAGCAAGAAAAGGCTGTAAATATCTGCAAAATGTTTGTTTCCACTAAGGCTGAAAATCAGCTTTTTGGCAATTATCTGCTTATACCAATATTGTTTATAGGATGTTGTACATCTGTACAAATACAGGATTTTTGCCGAAATCCAAAATGTAGATATTTAAAAACTAAACTATTGCCAATAGCAATATTTTCTGTCAAGGCCACAAAGCCGAGATTTAACAAAATTAATTGTTTTCTTTCGTGGTAACAGTCTCTGTGCTCGAAAAAAACGTGAAACAACATTTTTTTCTTTGATAAATTATACTTACGATTAGTATAGGTGGACATTTAGTGACAATGACCTTACACATTGTTGTACATTTGTTTATTTTGCCAATATTACAGCCAAAAAATCGGCTGTATCTGGTCAATTTGTAGAGTTTAATCATGCAGAATTGTAAATATCAGCAAAACTTTTCTTATCTGCAGATACCGATAATCCCACTTTTAGGAAAATATCTGCAGATACTGATGTTGATCGGATGATATCGTGCCACCATAACTGATACAGTGGACAAAGAAGGTGAAGCAACAATATTTTTGGTTAGTTTGAACTTTATGCTCCACTAGTTAATACGAATCTTAAATCTCTCTTGAACCTAAAGTTAAGTAACACCTTGACTTGTTTCCACTTGAGGACAACTCAGAATACCAGACAGTGTAACAGAGGGTCGATACCACAGGATTTTTAACAATGCTGTGTGGAAAGGCCCAAGACGTTAAATAATACCTCCCCGAATCAGCCCGGATGAGAGAAATACTTCTGTAAAGCTGAGAAGTACAGTATAGATTATTGGAGAAGGAGAAGAAAAGGAGGAGGAGGAGTGCAGGGCCTGGCAGAGGTGCAGCGTGCCCGTCCCACTGGCTGGCACCTGTCACTATTCATCAACAACGCTCCAAACCCCCCGAAGACGCCGCTCTGTGGCAGCGCTTCCCTCCTCGCTCTGATTCTCCCGCTCACACTCATTGTTGACTGTTTCACATCGCTGCTCTTTCTCCAATTTTAATTTCTCCTGCTCTTTGTCTCTGCGTGTCTCTTTTACACACTCACACAAATGCGCATCGTCTCCAGCTCCCCTCTGTCTCGGTGTCTATTGTTGTCCTTTTGTGGCACTGTTACATCTCTTCTTTCCCTGCTCTGATGTGCTATAATAAAGTGTCTGGCCCTCTCTCTAAAGTGCTAAATGAGATTCTCGGGCCTGCGGGGCGGATTCTGAGTGTGATGTGTGCGAGTGAATCTGAAAAGAGCGACGGAGAGTGAGAGAGGACAACAAAAAGAGACAGATGGAGACACATGGACGTACTACACGGGCCGGGTCTTTACCCAGTTTAAAGAGGGAGGACGGACGAGGACGTTTGTCTCTCTGTGAGTGTGTACGTGAGCTCATGTACTGTACGCAGAGAGTGAAGTGTGGCTGCCTAGCTTAGGGGAGAGTGCAGTCACACAGAGCAATAAAGATCAGAGCATTGGTTTACACAGGCCATTGGATTACAGCAGCAGCCCCGCGGGAAATACAGAGCGAGGAGGACGGAAGTCTAGACAAAACTATAAAACACGGAAGCTCCCTTTACATCTGTGCCACCTGACACAGCAAATTTAATGAGGAAAGTCAGAAAATATCACATTTCTTTGACGGACTGGTTACAAAACTTGCAAATTCAGTTTTATTCAAAAGACAGAGAGAATACTGAAAGTCTTAAAACTCTGTGGTCCTTCATTTTTGAGGTCCTAACTTTTTGCTTTGGGCTTCCTGTCATCACAACTTATGGCTATTGTTCAGCTCCATGAGACATAACACAGAGGACATGCTGCTGATGCTGCATCTGGACCCTTACGGTTGAGGCCCAATGGCGAGAGGTTGTAAACCCAGTACAATGCATCAACTATCGACCATTTGTAGACACTTGACTAAAATGGGGTACACACATAAAGATTATCGGGCTGTTTTTGTCCCGACTTTCCCTCGACCAAGGACAGCAAACGCCTGATTATCTTCTGTTTTATAAGATTATCCTATAAGATTATCCTGTGGTCTGAGGTGTGTTAAGTCTCCTGCAAGATTTAAATTAAAACATTTCTGTTGCTGTTTCATAGTTAATGCAATTTTGCTTTCCCCTGATGCCCATGATCATAATGCTACAACAATTTTCTTTTGAACTCTGTAAGAACAAAATAAACTCTTTATCTGTTTAACAACCTGCCTTTCATAAAGACCATTATTCATACCAAAAATAGGTCCAAGTGCTCTACAAAGCAAAAAAGCAAACAATATAGACACTAAAAGACAGCAACACGTCATTAAATATAGAATTTGCATATTGGAAAAAAAATACTGTTCATCTTCAGATAACACCATACAACATTTACCTATTTAAACAATGTTAACTGGCTTTAAGGCCACTATTACCATCTTTTTATTGATATGTTATTTAGTCGGGGTGTAATGATCCATCGATCTGGATCGATACATCGATTGGTTAAGCAATGATCCAATCAAATCGATGGAAACTCAAAACGTCGATCAACATCATCATGTTCAACACCTTTATTTTGAAATTCTGACCGGATATCCGTTTCACCGCTTCCACCCAGTAGCGCTCGTTCTGAAGTTTCAACTTTACAGGGCTCTCAAGTCTCATGCATTCAGCGTATGAGACACGTACCTTTTCGCTCTCACACACCACACCTGGTATTTCTCCTGTTTTAAAATGTACTGTGTAGCGCTCACCGAGTAACACCGCTATATGCTAACGTGTAGCAACACGCTCTTAGCATCACAGAACTAAACAGGAGCTTGACATGTCAGCCAATCAGAAAATAGCACTGCTGTATCCGGGTAAGATATGGTCGATCTGACAGCAGAGGATGCATACTGCACAAACACTGCGGGAGTAATCACGCGAGTACAGTAAGTTATCTCATCATTTGATTTTGTAGCGCACTGATTAATGAAAATACTTATTGTATGAAAGGAAAACAGTGAGAGCTTATTCTTATTCTTCCTCCACACCTACCATTAAACAGTGAAGCAAAGTCGAAAAACACCTGACTGCTAATTAACCCAATTTTAATTTCAAACATGATTAGATCATACAGATGGTTATAATCCTCTATAACCTATCATACCCAAAGGTCAGCACATTGTCTCACATTTCAGTAATAAAACTGTCAGAACTTAGAAATTGCTTCGTATTTCTTTCTTGCTTTAGGTGAAATGTCGCTGATTGTGTTCAGTGAGTACATAATATCGTCTTAAATAGATCGAAGGTCCCTGAATCATATCAAATCGAAATGGAATCGTGGCAGACTTTGTGATATCGGCAAATATCGTATCGTTGTCCAAAGAATCGATATCGTATCGTATCGTCATGAAACTGGTGATTTTCTCCCCCCTTATTATTTAGTTCAATTCATTATGTATTATTAACTACGATATTTTCTCCCTCAAGGGGAGTCAAACACTTTGGCCATGGACAGGCATGAACCATCTGATCTTTTATGACATGTAGACAACAGACTAATCATATTCTATTGAAATCAACAGTAACAACTCAACTTACTCCATATCAATGCTTGTGGTGGTTGTGACGGAGGTGACAGCTTGTTAGCGTTAGCATCAGAGTTTTAAAATCTTCGCTTTCTCAGTTTTACAGGCTGGAGGAACGGCTTGTTTCCCCCCCTTACAGATGCCCTGCCCCCAACTATGATGGTGTCCTGACTGTGTCTATAGACTTTTAGTTGAGGTAACCAGCTCTGAGCTGACTTCCACCATGGCCTAACAAAAGCATCAACCTAGCACCTCTCTATTTGGACTAAATATCTGTGGCAACAAACTGCTGCCATGATTTATTAATAAATGGGGTATAACGAGTCGACTTGGAGGGTCCATCAGCATCCTGTCTGTGCACACCAGTGGTCATTGTGAATTAAAGTTGAAGTTAATAATGTGTAGATAATGCAGCTGTGAAAAGTTAACCTCCATGTGGCTGAGAGTAAACAGCAACTTTATCGCTAAACTTTGTGTGAGGCAGGATTTAGCCTAACTGTAGTCAGAAAGTTAAATTACCTAATATGTCTAAAAAGGGGAATATTTTGTTCTGAATCTGGACTAGACTTGTCCAAAACAAAGAAAAGAAACTTGACAACAGAGAAAATCAATTCTATGCAAGTGAGAAAGAGTGACTAGCCAGAGGAAAATGAGGATAATAATTGGTTTAAGTGGATTTACATTCCAAAACGCTCCTTTTTTTGTCAACACAACTCTGTTTCCTAAGTTATTATATTACCTGCAGTTTAGATTTATAGCTTCAGAGTCCACAGGAAACCACAAAGGCCTTTTTTCCTATATCCAAGGATAATTCTATCTTATTTAAGTAATTGCCATGGCCCCTTTTGCCAAAAATAAGAGAGGATGAATCATGAAGAACGAATACAAGAAGAAACGGCAGCTCGCACACCGCCCAGAGAGAGTTTTTTTTTTACTCCTTTCTAGGAATATAAATCCACTTTCTGGATTAGAACGATTAAATGAAGCTGTAAAAGGTCAAACAAATTATTCCTCGACTCCAAAAAAGTCAGCGCTCCAATCAAAGTCAATGGAGCAGCGCTGGATTCTACATCTTAATGATACTGCTGATTACAAACTTGGCTCGGCGGCTCCTCGCTTTGGAGGAGAGTAGTTTATGTTGACGTACTATTAATTCTACTTCTCTTGGCCTCAGCGGGAAAATGTCCTTATAAATTGGGCGCACTCTCTTGCCAAGGTGGCTGCATGTACCATCTTAATTAATAACTTGAGAGTGATGTATAATACAAGCAATAATTCGAGTCAGCCTGGATCTTATTTCTGTCCCTCTCTGAATAAGGGCACCCAGAGGGTGCTGCTGACTGAGGGATGCGGGAGAATTTGGAGGAACATTTGTTCTTTTGCCGGAGATACTGACATGACACTGTCATAGTTTTATGGACTGTGAATCAGCTGGTGGTTTATTCAATAGGACTGATTATTCCTCGGTAAGAGTCTGTGGGGAGGGGTTTGAAGGCAAAAAGCTCTGGTTTGCAGGTCTATGGGCAGAGGCTGAGCAGATATGATGGAGGGTTAGGGTTTGTTGAGTAGAAGTGGGATGTAGGGGGTTCACAGGAAGACCAGTTGTCTCATTAGACCAAGACCAACACAAGTTTCAAATGTTAACCAGTTTTAACATTATGGGAAACCAAAGAAACAAGACCAAATCCAACTGTGTTCTTCAGGCTGACAAATTAGACTAGAACGTTAGATCACACGTCTGCCATTTGTTGAAATAATTGGATGTTAAAGACTCCACATGCAAAAGGACTCATAAAACCCTCACGTGAGGATTTACTGTCAGGATACCAAAGTATAATTTACTGTTGGACAGTTTTAGTTCAGGAAAAAACATATATGTGAATTACATTCTTGTTTACGGCTTCATAGGTCGGGGGTTCCTCGAGATGCATCCAGTCTTCTTGAAGTGTTGTAAGACTAACCTGGACGAAACATATTTCAACTCTTCAGCAAGTTAGGAAGAGTTAACATTTTGGTTTTGGTAAAATTTCAGCAAGTGCAGAATCATTCATGAGAAGTTCAAGGAGATTATTTTCAGTAGATATAGGAATGAAGGTGTTTGACGATCACAGGGTGTTTACTGCTTATTGAATTATTTGGTTGCCTCGTCCTCTTTTTTGCCCTTTTTTATTTTGAGGAGTCACTTTCAGTTCATGACTAGATTCATCTGCACTGCAAGGTAAACATTAATATACAGTAAATAAGAACCACATTGTTTACAACTTGCTGTGTTAATATAGAACTAACACTTGAGTAGTTAATAATCTACTCTGAGAGAGAGTAAAAAAAAAACAATTACACTAGATGAGAGTTTAAATTCCAACTCTACAAAAAGAGTGAAAAGAACACTTTATGATGTAGACCCATATGGACACTTAATAAGTGTTAATATGAACTCTGATAGTGTTAATTTGTCTATGTAGGTTGCTGCTGTCCATCATTCTGCACAGTCAACTTGTAGGGAGAAATATAAATAAACTGCACTTTTGGGTTTCTTCACTTTCATTAATGGTAGAATATTTTCTGTGTATTCTTAAAACTCTGCTCTCAGAGTCTTTTGCCATCGCTCTCTCCATCTCCTCTCTCTTGTTTCACCTCTTTATCTTCCTGTTACTCTTACATAACACTCATTTTCACTCAATTACAACCAATCCTCCCTTTAAAACTCGACTTCCCTTCATCAGGAGACTACGTTGAGCCTCTCTCCCATGAGATTACACTAATGATGAGACTAAGGCTCTCCAAAAGTCATTTGCATTCATTAAGACAAGCTGAATACATTAACACAAAGTAGGTAAAATATAGGTTATGTGATCGCTGTGAGGTGAAACACATCTCCAGCTCCTCTCCTCTCAGATCCTGGAGCTTTACTGAGGTCTGTCTTTGAAGAAACCTGTCATGGGATAATGGCTACAAAGACGTTAAAAAGAAAAGCCAGAAGGAGATTTTCACGCCATTAAAATCAACTTTTTAATTCTTCTCAGATATTTCTATGAATTTGTCTTCCAGCTCAAGTGGACTAACTTAATTAAACTTAAGCAGCCGTATGTTGTGAGTGTGTTAGTGCAAAGGTTAGTCATTGGTCTGATTGGAGTGGGTTAACCATGGTGAGTTGGTTTTAGTGTAAGTTTGGATGATGGTGTACTGACCCGTACCTCCATCTCCTTGAGCACTGGGTGGTCCTCGATACCAGGGAACAGGACCCTCATTGCATATGTCCGATAGTCCAGGAAGGGGATCCCGGCTCCGTCTAGCTCCTGGGTCAGCTCATGGATGTCCGTCTGAAGCTCGGCGAAAGCTAAAGGACAAAAAATGATGAGATGATTCAGATGACTGTGTCGAACTGTAAAGGTTTTGGTTGGTCATACATGAAGACAGCAGAATATTTGGGATGTAGGCAACATGGACAGCAGTCTTAGATTAAAAAACTTTTGAGGTGGTCCATTTTCCTGAAGATTGCCAAACATCAGCTATTAAGATGGAAAAATCACAACAGTTAGTTTTGTTGATTGAATTGGGCATGGGTGAAACCAGGTGAATGAACCCATGCTTTTCTCCGACAACAAAAGACTAGTCAAAAATTGATGACCTTTGACTAATCATGGCTCCAATGAGCCAAAATCGTTGATATCATATTGTCAACCTCTCATCTTCAAAATCGCCACTTTCCAGGAAATAGAAACTCCACTTAACCCCATATCCAGATGTAAAAATGCTGGTTCATTATTAATCTATGTGTGACTTGGATAAAGCTCAATGAGACTCAAATTCATTTCTTTTCTCTAATGGCCACAAGACTTTAAAACATTGAAGTTTCTTCAACTTGATTGTGCTTGAAGGCATTGAGACTCAACAGGCATTTCTGAAATAATAATTAAATAATATTAAATATTAATCAATCATTATTTGCAAAGCACCAATTCATAACAAGTGTGATCTAAAGACATTTTACAATAGAGCAGGCTGAAGCCATACTCTTCATTTTATAAATACACATGTATACATCTATAAAATATACAGAAAAACATATACCTACTGCTCATATTTTCAAAAGCAAACTCAAGACCTTCCTTTGAAGCATTTAGCTGATTATATTTGTTATTATTATTTCATCTTATTATTTTATTTATTTTAATCCTTTTAATCTGTTTTATTTCTCAACTTCATTTCAGATTTATTGTTAAGAATTTTCTTCTTAATCAATTTTCTTCTCATTATCCTACTTTAGCTGATTTTTTTTTTTACATATTTTGTGCTTAGCTATCTTATTTTACCATATTATTTATTTATTTATTTGTTTGTTTGTTTAATTATTTATTTATTTAATTATTTATTTTTTTATTTATTATAGTATTTTTATCTCATTTCTTGCCATGATTTTAATTTTTTTTTCCATGATGTAATTTTAGTCTTAGCTCCTGTGTTTCCTCATTTTTAAGTCAAGATAGTGTTTCCTCTAATTATGTTTTCTGTTTGAATCTCTTCTTAACATCTTTGCGCAAGTGAGTGTGTAGGGTCTTGTAATTTTACTGAATTCAATCTTCTATTTTTAATTTTTTAATTTTAATTGTTTTATTTCTTTTTTCTGTAAAGCACTTTGTGCTGCAAGATTTTGTATAAAAGTACATGTACAAACAAAGTCTGATGGATTGATTGATTGATACATACCACCAAACCCAACATGAATCCATCATGAGCGCAGCACTGGGCCATTGACAGTGCGGTGCATCTACAGGAAAAACCAAAACTAACCCTTTAATGGGACAAACATGGACATCTAAATCATTTTGTGTCTTCTTGTCCATCCAAAATACTTTCTTGCCCTTTTCCTTTCGGTTACGCCATTTGACTTCCAGGTCAAAGCTTGGCACGGAAGAAATGGAGCAGAACGACCTGCCAGTCTGGGGACAATTAAATTGTATAAATGCACTGAAAGCAGCGCTGTAAACACACTGCATGGTTCGGATGAAAAGCCTCCTGGGAATAAAGGATGATGGAAGAGACAGAGTGCAGGCAGAGCGTTATTCAGGTGAGTGTCTGGGTCTTTTACTAAGAGACAGACAGGGGGCTGTAAAGGTAAAGGTCAGCAATGAGGAGGAAAGTCCACCTATACTGCCCGCAGAGGAAATGGATCAGGGCTTACATATAGGCTGTACATCAGTCAGTTGCCTTGTCTGCACTTTAATTTGATCTATAATGTATTTTGTAGTGTAACCCTGTGCTGTGAGATATAAAACATTTATTCCTTAAAGTTAGTGATGAAAATGTTCAGGGTGTGATAAAAAAGAGCCTCTCCAAAGTGTAAGGGGGACTGCAGAGCATCAGCTTAATTTGAGATTTAATTCAGATTCAATTGGAGAACAGGTCTGAAAAGAAGAGTGCGCTGACTTATCCAAAAAGACCCGACGACAGAATGATTCACAAAAGCTAGCAAGCTCAGGGAGAGCAACTCAGAAGCAGGAGACAGAAAACAAAGTTCCTGGAAAGGAAAGTCAATTAATTGCATGAGTGAATAATTATTAAAGAGCGTCGGATGAGTTTTCATGCATAATTTCTCCCAGCTGTTATTCGACTGTTTAGTCCGCAGGAGAGATGGAGAGTGGATGATGCAAAGTAGATAAAGAATAATGAAAGAAAAAGGAGGGAGGGTAAATTAATTTTAAAAAGGGAGGGTGGTAAGGATAAATGGTTAAGATAAAAAGACACAAGAGCTACAGCCTGAGGGGTTTATGCACATCTGAGGGATGACTTTAAGTACAGTGGTGGGTCAAGAAGATTGGCTTAAGTGGCTTTTGTGGTGGTATGATTGATTGAAATCTTAAAACCAATGACTAAACCCAAGCCCCAAAGACTGAGCTCTTTGAGGTCCTCACTCTTCTCATTCAATTCTTGAGTCAGAGTGGACATTTGCAAAATGGTTTCAAAAGAATCCCTCAAAGCACTTCTAAGTTATAGTATTCCCGAACAAGAGATGAACATGAGGTCCGCAGACCTCAACTTCTCACATATTACCTCAAAATTCATCAGCTGATTCTTAAGTTAGAGCCAGCTTCTCAGGGAATTCTGAAAATATAATGTTCACAAGGCGTGGGTGAATATGAAGCCCAAAGGTCTTGACTTGCGACCTCAAAAATCATCCGTTTAGTGTTGAGTCGGGGAAAACACATCATGCAGAGTCAAATATATCTTACAACTATGTTCAGAGAACAGGTGAAAAAGTCCACAAGCACAAGACTGTCAGTAGTTTTTCTCAGGGATTACTATTTCATTCATCACAGCAGTGGCAGGGACAGATAGCCTATGTGCCTATGAAGTTTGCTCTGTCCAGCTTCACTGGCTAATATGCAAAGATCTGGTCGTCCTTTCAAATTAAAACACCCTTCAGTCTCATTTGTTCAAAATAGGGTGTCAAATTCATTATTTTTATTTCTCTATGGCCCAGTATCAGGTACCAGTCGATGGCCGGTTGGTTGGGCACCTCCGTTGTAGATATCAAGTTTACAAGAAAGTGAACAGCATGAGAGCTAATGGGTCTGACCTTTGACCTCTAAAATGTAATGAGGCTATCCTTAAACAGAAGAACATACACTTATTCAGAGCTATTAGAGGACTTAGTAGAAGTAGATACAGAGATCCATCAAACCCGCTATTTACAAAGTTAAAGTTGTTTAAATTTGCTGAATTATTGGATTTCAGTATTCTTCAAATTGTGTTTAAAGTTCATAAGAAAACTTTACCAACAAACATACAGAAAAGATTTATCTAAAGATTCTACTTTAGATAAAGTGTATATTGAACCCATGTATCTTATAGAGGGAAGGAGATTTGATATAAAGCTTTTATGTTTTATTATGTACATTATTAATTATCGTCTTGTACAATGGGGCAGATCATATCAGACTGTTCTTCTCTCTGCTCCTTTTCATTTATTACTTTTGCTTGTTACTATTGAAGTGCTTTCTTTTATTAGAAACACTGAAAATGAAATTAAATGAAGCAAAGATGTCTGTGAAGTTTGAAGAGAAGTACTTATTTCTCAACAACTTCGCTTACCAAAAAATCAGCATATTTAGCATGAGATGTCCATCTAACTTTTTTCAATCCATTCATCAATCAAATGATCAATCTTTATTTGTATACCTCCAAATTATATCAAATATCCTCTCAAATCCTTACAAAAGACTAGATAAATTTGTATAAATATTTTTATATCAATCATTTTTTTTCCTTATTTATTTGTTCATTTCAAACATGAATCCATCATGAATGCAGCACTTTGCCACAATTGTCAACAATTACAGTTGCAAGAAAAAAACCTGTTAAGCAGAAATTATTTTTCATGCTGAGACATGTCAAGCTGACTTTGTCCCAACTTGTATGGGAATTTATAATCCCTTCCCCCTTATTTGGAAGAATTTGGACATGATTTTGATTGGATCCCATAATCAAACAAATGAAGCCAAAAGCTGTGATAAATAATGTCAACAGTCTTTTTTGCAAACATGTCGTGTGCACAACAATCTGCTGATGATGTCGGGAGTATGGCCGTGGGTCTCTTCTCCTTTTAAGACATTGAAGTGTCCCATAAACATCTACATTACCCCCCGAACCACAACATGACACTTGCCAGTCAGCAGTTGTCATTCCTAATGTGTACCTAATTAGCCATGACTGCTAATATGCTAGCTTGGATGACTGTGTACAGTGCGATGTCTGCTTCTCACAGCTGACTGAGCCAAACCCCGCCCCCGCCCCCCCCAAAGACTCTCGGAGCGAAGCCGACCCTCACGCACAAACTCGTCCTCCTGCTATCAGACTCTCAGTGCGCCGCCCACTTCATCTGTTCCTCCGCCCATGCGCGCCGTCTCGTCTCTATAGGCCAGCTGGGAGTACAGCAGGCGGGGCGGGGAGCTTTGGGAGGGGGTGGGAACAAGGCCATGCTTCACTTTTATGTCTGTTGACTTAAATATTGTCTGTTTTATCATTGAAGAGAGAACAGGGGTTTACTGAGAGGGTTTCTGCTGTAAATGTTGGAGCAACTGTACCGATCATCATCCTCACGCTGAAGCTCTTAACATGGAGACTTACTGCAGTCGTTTGTTTGACAGTTTTTAAACAAAGGCATGATCACTTACTAACGTTGTGTCATGGCTGCTAGCACCTATGCTACTACAACAAGGGTTCAGCCATCGTCACTACCAAAGCTCATACAAGCTCGCCCTCATCCTCGTCTCTGCATCTGTCATTTAAATGTTGCTTTCTTCTTTATGCTTCCACTTGATACCCCTCTTCCTCCAAACAATTTCTCTTTCGTTGTATGTTTGACATCAATTTGCATCTTTCCTCTTATCTTTCTCATGCTTTAACCCTTTTCTGTACACTTCTCTGATAAAAGCAATTACTATAAAAAGGCCAAACTCTTGCTCAACTTCTTTCAAGAGTTTACTTTAAGCAGGGTACACACTACACGATTATTGGCCAAGTTCTGGCTTGTATTCCCGCTTCCAACCAAACTCAGCCAAAGGCCAAATACTCTGGTGGTCCCTAAGAATATCTTACCTGCTATGAGGTGCATCAAGAGTTTTTTTTATCCTCTTAGAGGAGGCGCTAGGATGACCCTACTTGAAATTGTAATTATTAAAGATGTTCAGTATTTACAATCAGAACTCCTTGTGCGTGCAGTGCAGGGATGACAGCCGAGCAAGTTTTCCGTTTTGTCACATAGACCAGAACAAAGCCAATCAAGGAGCTAGCTGGCCGAAGCTTGAAGCAGACATAGCCATGGCAACCAGAGTAAAGGTGAATCATAAAGTTAGATGGAAGTCAGAAAGTGTGGTCCAAATATGCGCCGTTGGTTTGGTAGCTGGAGAGGTGCCAGCTGACTTCCTGGGCGCTGGTGAAGTGCCCTTGAGAAAAGCACTGAACCCAAAAACTGCTCGGTAGTGCTTGTATATTTCAGCCTGTGTTTGTGTAGCACGTCTCAGCAACAGAGTGTAAAGAATTGAATTTCACCATGAGGGATAAATAGAGTATGTCTTCTTCTGATTTCCTTCCTTGCGTAACGCTGCATTTATGGATGGAGCATTGCCTTGGTATTTCACTTAGTCAGAGCCAGGAAAGAGGCCGTCAGGACCCGAATCATTAGTAAAGACAGGTGTTGAAACTCTGGACCTGGAGCTTAAACACAGATTCAGGGCATTTGGCCTCTCCAAATATTGCAGTTTGGCAGTAACCATTAATGAGACCTACAGTCCTGAAAGGTGACAGGCATCTGCTCACAGTTCAGACAAATAAAGTAACAGGTCTGAATTAATCACACTATTGAAACTATTTACTTTGACAACAATTTCTTTCACATCTTGCTGAAGTGTCAAAATGAATTCATTAGTGAGCTCATCAAACACGTCCCTTGACGTGAGGCTGCTGTCACAAAAGCAGATGAAAGCGTCAGTGCCAGATGTCAGTAAAAAGGCTGCAGTGCTGTGAGATTCAGAGCTGAAGGAAAATCAGGTCAAATACAACTTTGTCCAATAAAAATAACAAAAGTTTACACTCTCTGACCTGTAAACTAAACTGGCAGAGAGGATATATGGGGCACTCACTTCTCTATCAATGTATTACTTTGTGTTTTTTTCTCTACATGGGGGGGGGCATCTGCAGGGACAAAGGCACCACCATATGTCCATACCGGAAGTACCAACCGGAAGTAGGGCTGTTTTTTAATATGTGTACCTCAATGTACTTCTGGACTTACAGACCCGTGATCGTCATCAATCACAGCCGAAATTCTGTTCCAATTCCAAGTCTGCATCAAAACAAGTTTGGTTCACGTACCCAGATGTGGACTCGCCCTGACCCTTTTACCAAGTCTGCTACTGAACGTGACTTTTCGCAGCTACAATCCCTCAATGCAATTCACACCGTTCAGCAGGAATCTCCAACATGGCGGAGGAGAAGTCGTACAATTGTGAGTAACCGTTGTTGCCATGTAAAATCAGGAATAAGATACTTGTTTGTGATAGTTCGAACTTCTGAACTCTGAATTGAGAAACACCCTAGGTCTTCTTTGTGTATATCATTACTTATTTGGCGCAACGAAGATAGAATTGATACAAAGAGACTACTGCTATGCTTTTGAGCAAACGCTGTGTAGGAAGTCTGTACTGTATGTACGGCATCTACTCGTGGGCAGGCTTCCTGCACACACACACACACACACCCACACACACATTGCATTCATGTTGTTTAGTAACCGTAACATTAATATTTATTATTTGAAACATTAACATAATCACTTGATCACGTGATTACTAACATTTGGGCAACTCGATGTTAGCACTTAAAGTTTTCACAATTTTATTTAGTATGTATAAAGTCGTTAAAACAACAATACCTATTATACATATAGTAATTATAAATAAAAAAATATATATTACATATAAAAAAACATTAAATAACTTGTAAATTATACAGTTACAAGTGATGATTTTAAACAGTATGTATAAAATCATGAAAACAACTACACCTATTATAAATATAGTTACTTTAAATAAAAAAATATATAAAATATTATAATTTAAAAAATATATATAACTAGTAAATTATACATATGTAACTGCAAAACAAAAAATACATACATGTATTTATATATAAATATTGCGGTATGGAGCGGCGAATAATATACACAAAGAAGACCAACTTCCGTTTTGTATTTCCGGTATACTTTGGACATATGGTGGCGCCTTTGTCCCTGCAGACGGGTACTCTTGTGGAGGAGGGCTAAGCATGGCGGTCTCCATGCTTAGCTTGAAATGCTCCTGTGAAAAATATTATAATTTGATATGGCAAAGTTTGCAAAAAATAGTAGGATATCAAATACCCAAAACATGTAAGACATGGTATTTGGGAAATTTGACAGACAATATAATACAAAGAAAAGATGAGTACCTCATTAAAATACTGTTATCTAAAGGCAAAAAAGTAATTACCAGATGGTGGTATAAAGTAGAACCACCGACTGGGGAGAAATGGGTGTACACTGTCGAAGAAACATTTGTAATGGAGAAACTAATGCAGAAATTAAGATTACAGGAAACACCAGGACACCTCCGCCTTCACTGGACAATAAGGACATTGATATAAACGAATGATGTAAATCTGTTTTGTCCTGACACTGTAGCTGTTTAAGAAAAAAATCCAACAAAAACTTAGTAACAAAATAAAAAAGAAAAACATCATCATTTGGATCAGAGTTCAGATAAAAGCTCCTAAATGCATTCCCGTCTCTTACCTTCTTTACATTCAAGAGCCACTCTGGACTCCAGGTTGTCCATCTGGAGCTGCAGACGTTTCAAAGTGCGGTCAGCGTCCCTGGACTTCCTCTTATAGGCGATCAGCACGGCGATGATGACCAACAGAAGCAATCCTCCGCCCCCTCCGATGCCAATGATGGCGGGCAGCGTCAGCAGGCTGTCTGAGTAGATGTGAAGGGTGCCGGGGGAGTACTCGAACCCTCCTGCTCGGATCTGAAAAAAAGAAAAACAACAGATTTTTAATGATATAGAAACTTTGTGCCTTCTGCGGTTTTACCTACAAAAAGTTGACAATAGGCTGGGGCGTAGTCAGATGAAGTGGGTATTAAACTGGAGGTTCATGTCTTAAATCACTGTCAGAGACTAAGGGGTGCGTTTTACAGTAACTGACCAAATACTATTTAGTTTGCACAAATACATTGGTGATATTTGGATAAGTAAGTGAAACTGGTGAGGAGTGGCGGTTCACTGCGTCTTTCTTGTTCCACCTCTGCTCATTTATTCGTGAAATTTAGAAAATGTCAGAAGATATGCTTTCAGTTTTCAGTAACCCTTTTAGTGGTGTAATAATGCTATCTGAATCTATTTCTACTTTCAAAAATAATTTGTTTTCAGTGCACCAGTGGTCATTTTTTTCCTGGAAAAAATATATTGCAGATTTTGGCAACTAGGCAATCTCCTGCACACTGCCTGGATTTCACAATAGCCTGGAAAGCTTTCCACTTTTACAAATACTGCCCAATTATTTGTGCCATTAAGAGTGTCAAGAGAATTTCTTCTATTTTAAGATTTTTTTTTCCCACTAATAGTCTGTTTTTCCACTTTATTTTTGCATTTT
Organism: Cetoscarus ocellatus; assembly: GCA_037902135.1. Classification (NCBI taxonomy): domain Eukaryota; kingdom Metazoa; phylum Chordata; class Actinopteri; order Labriformes; family Labridae; genus Cetoscarus; species Cetoscarus ocellatus. The sequence goes on from JBAMNC010001316.1 coordinate 69,797, forward strand.
TTCTACATTATTTTAATTTTATTCAATGTCCCCAAACTGTTCTGCAATTCAAACTTTCTCCTTGCAGGCAAATTCCTGCACTCTGTCTCTTTGCATCTTTCCACCTAATTTACTGATTTTTTTCCGCATTTAGAAAGTGTCAGGAGATTGGACTGGATTTCTGAGCAAGTGCAACATTTAAAAGGTATTTTCTACATTATTTTTCTTGTTTACTAATGTGCTTTGAGCTAATGTTGCCACCCAACCAGTGCAAAATAATCAGTTATGTCTCTCTTTCTGCTGTCTAGAAATGTGGCAGGTAAGTTCCTGCATTATTTATTTCATTGCTTGCATGTTTGGAATTTGCATAATCTTTAAATACTTAAATTGTGTTTTTCTTCTACATAATTATCCTTGATTAAATGTTGTCATCCAATTTGTGTAACTAAGACTTTTTTCTTTTGGGGAGTTTCTAAAAACTAAATTATTTTAAAGAGGCTGGTGGTTGGTTATGTTTGCTAATAACCTGAAAAGTTATTGTGAGAAGAAAAAGTTAAACACTTGATTTTTTAAATATACCAATGCAGTGATGATAAGGTGAAGCATTATGGTAAATTTGTGTATTTTGGTATATTTACGGCTGATATGGCTGATATATTGGCTGTGAATATCGACAAAAGTTTCAATACTGGCTGTTACCTATACTCAACTTTTTGGGCTAATTCCTACCAAAACCAACATCCTACAGATACTGTGCATCACTTTTTAAAACAGTTTGGATTCGCTCAGAATAGCAGGAAAACTCCAGATCAAGGTAAGGTAACTTAATTTGTATCCGTATGTAAATTTGGTTTATAGTGGGCGAGTCATCATCCCTTTGCACACAACAGACATCCAAGGACAGGACAAGACAAAACATGATAAAGTGACAACAGTGCTCAATATTGAAAAAAGGAACCCTGGCAGACAAAATCAGAAATGAACCATCAGTAAAAACAAGCAGATAAATACAAGAAAAAAACGATAATGTACCACAGACCAATAAAAATGTAATTAAAAAAAAAAGAACTACAGCTAATCAATAAAAAATAAGGCAGAAACAAGTGCCCTCAGTAAAATAAATAATGTAGAGATCATTAAAGTCAATGAATAATAAATAGTCCTGCGATCTCTTCAATATGGAGGCAAACAAACTATTCTTCTCCAAAAAAAAAAGTTAGGAAACCAGTTGATAAACTTTCCCCTCTGATAGCACCACTTGGTATTGTAATTTATATCATTGGAAAGCCTGATTAGTCACCTTTAAAACGAGGTACTACTTGTAAGTATTGTACATTCATGCAATCAGCAACACAGCTAAATGTGTGGAAAGCACCCGAAAAAAATGACAAAGTCTCCTGCAGTTGGAAGCTGGTGTTCTGGTACACAGAGTAGCAGGATTATTTGGTGTCAGCCCTGGTACCATTTCCAAACTTATAACAATGAGACTAATGAAGTCAAGGACAGACTGCAAAGTGGGTGTCCCAGGAAGACAGCGCCCCAAGAAGACCAGTTCCTCACTGTTGCTTCACTGAGGAACTGTAGGCTTCCTTTCAGGGGAAACAGAGATTTTGGCTAATTTTTTGGGGGTAAGCTGTCCACACATTTAACTGAGTTGCTCATTCCAGGAATGCATGATTCTTGCAAGTTGTACCTTGGGCTACCATCGGGCTTTCCAACAATTTAAGCTCCAGTATCCATAGGTATTTTTAAGTAACATTTCCAAATTTGTTTTGAGGAGTATAGTTGCCTAAAGCCTCATTAGTTCACCTAAGCTTGCAAGTATTGCCAACTTATTCGAACACTTTTGTCACTATGTGAAATTGTTGTCAGATAATCTAATGTCATTGCTGAAACACACTAAAAACTTCAAGCAACCCCCTTTTCACTGTCTCAATTTAATCCCCAAATAAGTCTGAAATGTTTGGACAAGTGGGTTGGACATATGTGAGCAATTATGACAAAGCTCTCAGTTTTAGTATTTGTGTTTGCTTTGGTGTTTGACCATGAAAAGATCATCACTTTCTGTTTTTACTAACACAGTTTTAAAGTTTGACCTCTCTTTTCTGCAGGTCGCTGAGCTGCTGCATTAGCGGGGCTGAAAGTTCAGCACATTGCTCAAAGGCGGCCCCACTGCAGTCGTTATGGGAGCGGAAATTGCTACTTTTATACTTTCCTCGAACAGATTCTCCTCAGCCGGTCGGGGGATTTGAACTATCGCCTTCCAGAGAGACATAAAAAAACGTCGAGTGCAGCAGCCACTTCTCCGGCAGCAGATGGTGTGAGAATAGACGAGGTGGTCTGAGGAGATCGAAAAGTTGGTGGTCTGATGAAAGAGAAGTTGGTTGACCCAATTTTCTGCCACGAGGATCATTAAATTTTCATCTGTTCTGTACTCACACTAAACAGGGCCGATCTCTGACAGCCTCGTACCGTCGAGGCTTACATCACCTCGTCTGCTGTGAACATTTCGTGTAGGAAAGGTTTTCAATTCTTTGCCTTGAGGGGAGCAGCTTCAGAGGGTTTCGGTAATGAAGATCTCATAAGCTCGCTCGGTGCTTTGAATGATTTACCTTCTCCGGCGACGCCTGCGGATATTTAGGCTCAATATTTGGGTTTTTAAGATGGATTCTCTGGAGTTAATGCTCTCGTTTATCAGTGTCAACTTCAGCAAACTGATTTAGGTCAGGGAGCGATGCTGTGAACCAGGTTAAAGCAGCAGAGTGGAGTTAGACCCCCAGAGCGAACATGTACCCTCATCGAACACACTCAAACACAAAGAGTAAGTAATCAAACAAAGTAATCACCAGCATTTAAACCTCTCCCCAAGGAGTCAGGCTAATTATGGCAAGCCAAACACATGTAATGTTTTCTTTTTTCTGACTAAATACATTTACATAAGCTCAGTGTGTCTCAGCGCTGGAATCCATCAAATCAAGCGGCCCACAAGGGGGGTTGATAAGTGATTAAAATGAGGCGTGATTATACACTTTGAAGCTCTCGTAATGCACTTTCATGTTAACATTATCAAAGTCTGATTAAAAGAAATAAAACAGAAACGCTCTTATCATCAATATCAATGCACTCAATACCTACAAATTAAATTTGCAATAGTTGAAGCAATTAGTTTGACTTGTTTAAGATTAAGCAGCCAATTAGCTGAGAGGACATGATCAGGATGTAAAGCAGTCTGAACCAAATAAACTACGGCGGCCAACTTTAATATGAGGCTGAATTTATTAGCTTGCGCAAGACAAGTTTGTCATTAAAAAGTGATGAATAAACTCTGGGAAAACTTTGCAAGAGGCTGATTCAGCTCCACATTAAGTTTTCTGCATGATTTATCCATAACACCCCCTGACCAGTTCATTAGGTACACCTTTCTATGCCAGGGTGCCTTCAAAACTGCCTTAATGGGATGAATAAAGGTTTATTCTATTCTATTCTAACTGTCCTGGATTCTTTAAGGTTTTGGTCTGAGATTTTGGTCCATGTTCACAAGAAAGTATCATGCTGTTGCTACGGATTTGTCTGCTGCACACCTATTCATCTACCATTACACCACATGCCAAAGGTGCTCTACTGGATTGAGGTCTGGTGACTGTGGAGGCCACTAGAGTGCAGTGAACTCATTGTCATGTTCGAGAAACCAGTTTGAGATGATCTGAGTTTTGTGACATGGAGCATCAGAAGACAGTTAAACTGTGGTCATAAAGGGTTGGACATGGTCAGCAACAATACTCAGGCAGGCTGGGCGATATAACCTAATCTCAGTATCACGATTAATTGAAGTTTTTACCTCGACTAGGTTTAATGAACGATTATTTTATGCTATGCTGGAACAAATTGGTGGTGTTGCAGATGGTTGTCGAAATGGTCTTCCTGCAGTATTTACACTTAACTTCTTTCTGCTCGATGTCCTCTGCACAGAATCCAAAATGTGCCTTGAACACAGCATTTTTTTGGCTACAAGGTCCTCTGATAGACTGGTGCTTGTCTTCTCCATGTTGACAGCGCATCCTTCGCTCTTGACGAATGTGAACGCAGACTGTGTGGAAGGGGTGCGTGACTTTCACAGGAAAAATAATCAACATAATCAAAATGAGGAAAATTACTTTGATTAGAGGGTCTAAATGTCAGTTTCAATTATATTTCAATTAATTGCCCAGCCCTACTGTGGGGTTTAATTGATGTTTGACTGGCACTAAGAGACACACCTACCAGCTGCCTAAACTGTTGATACCAGGCAGGATTGATCCATGCGTTCACGTCTGTTGAACCAATTTTTGATCCTACCATCTAAATGTTGCAGAAGATAACAATACTCAAAAGACCAAGCAACATTTCCCAATCTTCCATCGTCCAGTTTTGGTGAATTTGGGTGACTTGTAGCCTCAGTTCCCTGTTCTTAACTGACAGGAGTGGCAGCCGGTCTGATGCTCTGCTGCTGTAGTATCTGCTTCGAGAGTCAGCGCAGTCTGAAAATGTGTCCCAGAGTGAACAAACCCGAAAACACCGGCCTTGAGTTTCCATGTGGACAACATATATGGATAGTTTCAGAAACTATGACATCATAGCCCCATCTCTTGCTTTAACTGCATGAACGAACCCTGACAACAACAGAAACAGAGGGCACAATACGGCGTCACGCTCGTGCAGAAGCTCCAGAGCTTGTTTTGGCTTTAACAGTAAAATCTACTCCTTTACGACCACTACCGGCAACAAGAGGACTCGGAGAACAGCAGACTCCAGAGTTCATTGATATTTCTCTTGATGTATGCTCCATGTCTTCTTCTCAGGTTTTGATGTATGTCTGTGGCAGCGCTACAGCACCACCTACAGCCCTGCTATATGTACCACAGTGTTTTCAGTGACTTCATGTGGACAGACATTAACTGAAACAATGCTGTCTTTACAGGGGACGTTTTCGTCTCTGTGTGGACAGGGCCTAAGTCAGTGGTTTTCATAGTGTGAGGTGGGCCTCCTCTGGGGGGCACAAGATGACTTCATAGCTCAGCTCAGCCAAATTCTGCCATACATGGAGCAAATATGAAATATTTTTTCCACAGAATATATATTGGTAATGGAGAAGAAGAGAAATAGACCTGCAACCGACTGGATTTTTGTGAATTGGTCTTGATAAAAGTTCCATTACCACAGTCTGTAATTTGCTAAGAGTTGCTATAAATATTGGTAATTATCTTATTTTCATAGAATAAAAGACATCTAATACATGGTTGATTTAATACGGTCATTTTTTATGCTGTATTTTTCTTCTAGTTTCCTCATTAGATTTTACATAATGCAAACAGGAATGTTGACAAAGAAAAAAAACTTAACAAAAACATTTGAGGCATAACAAAGAAGTTAAGATTTACTTTAAGTCCTAAAATTATATATTTACTTTACTGAAAATAAGGCAGTTATGAAAAAAGACGCAAAAAAAAGAAATCTACATGAAAGAAATGCTCAAAAACAAGTTGTTAATAAGTGTTATATTTCATTTTATAGTTGTTTATATATTTATTTCTAAACCTATTTTTGTTATGCCTTGATTGATGGTGTGGGGGGGCACCACAGATGTAACATCCTTACAGGGGAGGCTCACTCTTTCACTGCCCTGGTAACGTTGCCCATCCCTGATCTATACATCAATCGATTTGTAAAAGAATTGATCAGTTCCCCTTCGAGGCCTCTCCTCGTGTCACTGGTTGGTAGTCCTGATCCATTTGAAGGTCACTGGTGAAACTGATACAGTAAACCAGAGGAAATTTATCCTCATCTGACACTTATGCAGCACATCAGCAGTTATTAGGTCGAAGGCTCATTCGTCTATTTTTATCCTCCTGACAAACTGAAGGGCTGATGGAGGAACTTAAAAAGCTGAAGGCCAAAACAACAAACAAGTTTCTTAGAAAACTCGAGGGAGGTGCACGCAGCTGCCAACACACAGCTGAGCGTCTGCAGTGACACACAAAGAGAGCCGCACGCTACCACGGCCGTCCTTTTCCTCCGCACAAACACGAGCCAAGAGTGCGCGGACACCCACTGGGGTCCCCTGTATGTAGGTCGTCGTTACAGCCGACATGCAGAGACAAAGACGTGCGCACTGATAGAAACATATGCAATAACAAGCCGCATGTACCGTGCATGTTTTAACACACACTCACAGATTTGCAGCAGAGGCGATGCAAACAGACAGCTCTATTTTTTCTTCGGCTATTGTCAGACGAAGGACTAACTCCACCACCCCCACGAACACTTTGCATGGCTCTGATATTCAACATGACATCTGGCTTGAGAAAAAACAGAAATCCGAGTTCCACCTTGGAAGTGCTGGCTGCGTTGAAAGCTATCAGACTGAATTACATGGATGTGCTGTCAGTAGCTTTCGAGGTATATTGGATGTAGCTTGCAGGGAGTAAATGTCACAAAGATATAGTGGAATAACTGTGGAAGGACACTGATGACAAGTTTAAAAAGGGGCGAAGAGGGTGGGGTGGGGAGGGAAGTCGAGTGGGTGCTCCGGCTGGATATTCAGACAACCATCTGAATATATTTAGAGTGAGTGTTGTGTCGTCGGGCGGGGGTTTGACCTTCCTCAGTACCGATGCTCCAGGAGCTGGGCGGTGATTCTGAAAGTCTGCTGCAGTCAGAGCGAATCAGGGGCGTCACTCGACTCTGCGCTGACAGCTCGACACTCTGGGTGAGAAGAGCTGAGAGGGAGGACGCACTCGCAAGCTTGTTTTGTGACTTGTCCCTGCACTTGTTGGCACGTTAAAACATGTAAAACACCAGAAATGAAAGTGACGTCACACTGGTAAAGTTTTCATATCCAATATGTCAATATATTGGATATGAAACATATTTTAGATCAATATATTTTTTATATATACTTGAATCTGTAATACTGAACTGGAGGAAGGTTTTCCAAGGGGATTAATAAAGTATTATCTTATCTAATCTCTAATCTAATCTAATATTTCAATACGGTCAATCAATCAATCAATATCTATTTGTATAGCATCAGTTCATAACAAGTGTTATTTCAAGGCACTGAAGCCAAACTCTTCATTTCTATATACACATAAATACATATATACAAATACGTATATTAAATTGTAAATACACATACAAACATCCAGAGATGTATCCATCCAGGCAGAGACAAAAGGACTAAAAAAAAGAATTTATGATCGAGACAAACCCATGGAAGCCCAGATCATAAATCTGTCCTCATCACATTTGTCTCTGCTGAATATAGATTCAGTCAATCTTTATTGCTATAGCATCATATTTGTTGAATATAAATTTATTAAAGGTAAGCCCCTTAGTATCTTTACAGCCCCTAAATGGCTGTAAAGGTACTATAAATGTATAATCAATACAACCATGGGTAGAGTGATCAGTCTAATATTAACATTAATATTTATAATGAACATAAACTGGAGAGGAAAGATGTTGATTAATATAGCAGCATCTAGCTGAACTGCCATTAAAATGGGTTGAACTGGTCCAAAAGTAGGAATTTATGTTGAACGGTAGATTGGTTCTGGTGATACTGCCAAAATTACTCTATATGTGTATACACTTCAGCTCTGTTTTTCCCTCCGATTCTCTCAGACAAAGGACTAACTCTACCACCCCCCCTAATCATAAGCTCATGATTTATGAGCCTGAATCAACAGGTAATGTCTGTTTCTATGATCCTCCAGTTCCCATGGCAGACTCCTCCAGCCCACCACCCTCACTATGAATAAATCATGAATAAATCGTGAGCTCATGTTCAAACTGGATGAAATAAGAGTGTGACTCAGAAAATTCACCTCAGGATGTTTCAGGATGTTCAGGATCAGAGGATGCTATTGGGTTTCATATGTTCGACTGCACATATGTGTTTATATGTTGATACTAACATAAGAATGAATTGTAAGAAAGACTCATGCCTGTACCTCATACAACCTGAAAAATTATGGACTATCCCTTTAAGAGCATCTGAAGTCTGTCTCTGCAGGGTCAAATTATTCTGATACCTGTTTGACACCAGAACTAAAAAAATATGAGTCCTAAACACCCAATAAATGGACAGTTTTATGTTTTTAATAATGACAAATTTGGTCAAGCTTTTTCCCAACAGATTAATTGCATCAAACATGAAGAGAAGCAAAGGCTACTCCCATTTTAACAGATATTGCTGATGTACTTTTCACATTTCAAACAGTGCTCTCTTTTTTTTTTTTTTTTTGGAAAAAAAAAAACCTTAAGAACATCAAGTTTCTTCAATTTGTGATAAAACCTGCCATGAAAATAATGGAATCTGTATCTGCATTTGAAGTTTGTCCCACCTTTCAGCTAGAAAGTGCTGAAACAACATTTTCTATTCAAGTTACAGCTTTTATCCTTCATTTTTTTATGCCAACATTTTGCCAAAGTCAGAGGTGTAACTTCATCCTTGAAAGAATAAATTCATGCACATGGGAACCGGAGGTCAGGTGTTAATTTGGTAGGCTGAATGCAGCATTGCATCCAACCAAAAAGGTGCTAATTTAGAGAAAAAAAGTTTCTTATAGGCCAATTGGAGCCATACCATTTTCCTCTGCAGTATGTTGCTATAATTTAAATAATGAATCCACCCCAGGCAAGCATAGAGAGCATTTTTGGTATGGCAAAAGGCTGCAGCCAGCTAGTATATAAGCAATGTAAGACCACAGGAACATACAAAATCACCTCCTTATGTTCCCCTCATTCAGCCCAAACTATTTCTCAATAGGAAACATTTTGCCTTCCTCATTAATTGTTTCTTAGAAGTTGGTAAATAAACACGTTTGTTAATCTGACATGTGAGCAAAGGTGAATTTGCAGGTCAACTCCACAGAGATTTTTGTATATTTTCTTGTTGACACTGTGTGGGTATCGCCACTTTAAAATCAACTCAGTAAACTCCAGAGAGATGAAAAGGTGTCAGAAACGGAGTCGCAGCAGGAGCAGGGGGATGCCGGGGGGCAATATAAACATGTAACAGAAGCATTTCAGAGCTCTCTGTGATGAAAATAAGGATAAATAAATATCCAAGTTCAGCTGTTTGCATTCCTCCTTTGGGTATCAAACACAGGATTCAAAGAAAATCTTGACAGTGGCACCGACGCCGACAAACCTGTAACTTTTTATTGAAGGAAGAGCTTTTCTAGATTGAACAGAGTGAGATCTCCCACCACCACCACCCATCCACACCACCTTGATGTGCGATTATGGTAAACACCGAACTACCACTGTGGTGCTATCTAAATCTCTACAGGTGCGCCAGTACAGGCTACCGGTCTCCCCTTGATTTCAGCACAACTGAATCTAAAGTCATATTCTGACTGGGGTCAAGATGGATCTGTGTATTAACCACAGACTGTAAAAGAACATGATGAAGCCATGTTACATCAGCTGTTTGATTATCTATGGAGCCTTTGGAACTTTGGGGACGCAGCGAAATGGGTGCTGCCATGTTGTTAATGCCATCTCAACCTAAATTTGGCTTAACCCACTCACAGACAGAGAAGCTGTCTTAGCCGTCAAACCAATAGCAACTCTGCAATTCCAAAACTGGAAATAATTAATAAGCCCCTCACAATGAGAGCATATAGATGTTCATGGCAGTGGTTACCAAAGTGTGGGCCCAAGATTATGCCAGGAGGCTCTGGAAAGGCTCAATAAAAGACTATTCACTGCAACTTAGTATAGCAAATTCGATGAAAGAGCCTCCATATAACTAATTAATGTTAGACTGATGATAAAGCCTCACCAGACATCACAACAACTGAAACAAAATCAAGACTATCTGGCAATGTGGTGACTATGCAGACCGGGTTGGTACACTTTTGTTACTCTTTCTAATTATTGGTCCATAAAGCAGGGACAGCAGTCCATGGGTTACTGTCCTATAACTTGGGATGCACGATATTATCAGACCAATAAAGCTGATTATTGGTATTGGCAGACATGCACATTTTTGCCAATGTTCACAGCTGATATATTGACCAAAAAAAACTGGTCATAAATATCCCATATACTGGCTGTAATATTGGCAAAATGCACAATTGTACCATCATGGTTTACCTCTCCATCACTGAATGTCAACCTTAATACATCAAAAGTGTAATTTATTTAAGAATTAAAAGCTGTTTTCTTGCGTCACACCTGTTTCTAACACTAATGACTGTCACCATGCAAGAAATGGATCAGTTTTAGTTAAGTAGAAGCTTTGTGCTCTTGACACAAAATATTGATATAGAAGTAATGAGTTTGGAAATATCCGCATATTGGATATCAGCAGAAATCCAATGTTGTGCATCCTTTCCTATAATGCCACTTTTCTGGCCCTGTCATGTCTCTCCTGGAACATTTTTTCAGAGATTCAGTTTTAAAAAACAAAATTTAGAGCAACTGCTGTTAGTAAATCTTCGAATTTGTACATTTGTATGTTGCAGGATCACTTGTTATTGTTTATAAGTTGCTTGATGGTGTTTTTTTGTCAAATGCTGGAGTTGCTTTTCTTCACTTTTATTTGAATGTTTGAGATAATTCTGGGATAACAGGAGAAGCAAAGGGCTTTATGATTTAAAGTGTATGGTACAGGTAGTGGGGATGAGGTGGCTTGAAAGTGTTTTCTGTTGCCCAAGGGGGGCGGCAGAAAATGTGTGGGAACCACTGCATTAAGGTGTTGGGTTTCTGCAGCCAGCCTCAAGTGGACACTTGGGGTATTGCAGGTTTTAGCACATCAGCATGGGGCTCCTTTTTCAGCCCTGGAGGTTGCCCCCTGGTCTTAATGGACATGGAATTTAGCAAATCCAGCTGCATTGCAAGATAGAAACTTGTTAGAAACTCAAAAGTGTTACAGCAAGTATTTTTGGTTTAATGCTCCAAACTGTCAGAACATACTAAATATGACAAAGTGTGGGGGATTAAAACTGGGCTAAAGATGGTGACGACTTTAGCTTTGATGAGCATTAGCATCAGTGCTGCGGATTTTCTACGGTGCATCATATTTCATATTAAATTTTACACCATCAAAGTAAAGTGAGGCTAATAAAAATCTATGAAAAATGGAGGCGGCACCGAGGGACTTAAAACGTCTTGAATCTAAATGCAGCAGCACCTGCAGCCCAGAAATGCTGACACCTGCACAGCTGCCGATGCGGATACACTTGAGTGGATGGAGAGAAACATGGTTTTTAATCTGCAGACATGTCTGGAGGTTCACTGTGGTCATGCTGAGCCCGTAATGTGAACAAGTGCATGGTTTCCCCGAGAGTTAATGGATTTTACTGAGCATTAACAGCACTTAAAAAGAGCAAGTCTGCAGATCCCCACTTTCTATCATGACCGTGCTTCCATATATTTATCAGGGTATTAAATCCTGTGATGCAAGCGATTTATTCTGCCGTCTCTTTAGCGCCAAGCTAGCTGAAGGCCAATGAGATCAACATGTTAATTAAGTGTTACATATTTAGCAGCAGCTTTGGTGTGTGGAGGCTCAATGGAGTGTCGCCTGCATCTGTCAGAGAGACTGTTTGTAAAAGAACGAGGGGTTATTCATATAACTCAACAACAAGGTTAGAGTGACACTGTGGGCTGTCGGATTCATAAAAATGACTTACTGGGTCAGCGTGAATATACCAAGTAGAACAGGTTGTAATTTTTGTCCTTTTATAAATTGCCTTTTAAATAATTTCTCCAAACTGACCCAGTTTTTTAATGAATAAGAAAGATAAGAAATTGGAAATTATATTAGGAAAGAAGTCTAGCATGAAGGTCTGAGGTTTTAATATACAGTGAGTTAGGACAAAAGAGTGCAACATTTCGCAAAGTCAAAGTCAAAACCATGCCAGGGACAGAGACAAAGAGACAGAGGACACAGAGTCGTGATCTGACCGTGACTTTGTGTTGTCCGGTGAGGTTGGGCCATTCGCACAGCAGCTGGCTCTCCGACAGGGTGAGGACACAGGGAGTTTCTCCAATCAGCACCGTGTAGTTCAGTCGACTGTTACCTGGAGCAGCTGGGATCAAGTTACGACCCTAAAGACAAAAAACAGAGACAGACAGAGTTAACTTTTTAAGTTTTGACTTGTAAGACCTTGATGAGCTGAGGGAAGGGCTCTTTTTCAGCATGTCATTGGACAGCAAAGTGAATTCTGTCCCAGCAAACACTATTTCTCCCTGTGTATTCATGGGGCCATGTCTGCAAGATAGTTCAAGAAAGCTAGAGATGGTCTTATGTCACAGTTGATAAGCACCAGGCAAGCATTATGCCAATGAAGTGACGCGTGAATGACTCCGAAAACTGTGAGGTGTGTTAGCATTTTAGCATGTAAGGTTCCCAAGGCCAAAAGTCTTTGAGATTTTAGAATAGCTTTTCAGAAACAAACTTGAATTGAACAGGATTTTGCAAAGTAAATGCATCTGATATAGCCCTGCTTTTTCGTTTTAAAGAACTTGTATCCTGGAAAATCAATTTTCCACATTTTAATATTTCTAGGAAGGGTTTGGGGAGCAGAAGAACATGATACCTTTAACTTAACTGTATCTTTAAAGAAAATGACCCTTAAAACACTCAGTTTATTTCTTTCTTGGGGTTATAATATCATAGCTATAAAGCCTCTGCCTACATTTGTGTTTTATGTTCCTTCCAGCCAGATGCCATGACTATTTTTAAAGTCCGCTCCTCCCCTCTCCCATCAGAAATCATTTGGGCAGCCAACCAGCGCAGAGCTCAATATCACAGATTCACAATTTTTTGTTGTTTGCTACATGGCCTCTCATCATCAATGATCTAGGAGCACAGTGAAAAATCTCGTAGGCTTTGAGATGAGGGAACCTGCACCATGATAACTTAAGGGTTGGCCAAGGAGAATACATCACCCATGGAGGGGTGACATATTTCTGACCTTCTATCCAGAAGTTACAAACACTGGTTGCTTCAACTAAAAGCTAACGAGATGTTTCAATGTGTTCTCAAAGTATTAATAATAAAGTCTGTGATAAAAAAAAAAATACATGAAGCAAGTTTGTTCATCAACATAGTCTTTACAAACTTGCTATTATCAAGAAATTATAGTAATAGTAAGTAGAGCTACAACTTGGCAACTCCCCTTAGAAGAACCTACTGCCCAGTTACTATGCCTAAGGAATCAGACAACTTACTTAGGTCAGAGGGTAAGTGGTCTACAAAACCATGTTTGTAGTACATAAGCTAGAAGTGCTCCGAGAGCAAAAACCTCAGTCAAGGCATTTCCAGCACTGTCGGATGAGTTACTATTGTAAATGTGGAAAAGTGCCCTTTCTGGCATTGTTAACAAATCCACATCCAGATTTGGATCAACTCCAAAATCTGATCAGTTCTTCCTTGTGCCACGACCAACATTCCATGAAAATTTCATCCAAATTAGATAAGAACTTATTGAGTTATTAGCAAGAAAGTGGAGAACTATCCTGTCCTGCAATGTTGACAAATCCAAGAAAATTCATGGATCCACATCCAGATTTGGATCACCACTAAAATCTACCCATTTCTTCTTTGTGCCATGCCAATCATTCTCTAAAAGTGTTTTGAAAATCTGTCCGGAACTTACTGAGTTATTAGCAAAAAGTGGAAAACTGCCCTGGCCTGCACTGTTAACAAATCCTTAGCTTGCAATGTTAAGAAAAAACTTGATTTGAAAACTTTGATTTGGTTCACCACCAAAATCGACTCAGTTCTTCCTTGTACAGTGACTAACATTCTCTAAAAATGTCATCAATATCCATTCTGAACTTTTTGAGCTAACTTGTTCACAACTGAAAAAATCAAGAAAGAAACTAAAAAACAGGCAAAAACATAACCCCTTTGGTGGAGGTCAAAATCGCAGAAAATGAATAAATGGTCCTTAGTCGAAGATGCCTACAAACACTGGCACCCTTCCGTGGTCCCTTAGATTAGTGCTCCTCAACCAGGGGGTCCCTAGTGGTCCATGGTGTAAATACAAGAGGTCCTTAAAAACAAAATAATTTTTGAAAAAGATCCTATGACATTTAAAAAAATAGGATTATTTTACTCAGATGTGACTGAGACCTTTGTCTACCTAAACTACAGAGGGTAACAGGACTTTTTTCTATCTAATTACATGTTCACAAGAGTAATTTTTTTATTTAAGTTTGTATAATACAAACTTAACACCACCTGCATCCTTTTCAAAATATGAGCCCCCTACTGTTTCAGTGGGCATACACCATTCATTTCTTAATAATGATTTTATTGTGAATCATCTGCAGGAAGGTGTTGTGGGAAAACTCAATAACTTGCAAGATTCAGGTTAGCACTTAAAATTAAGTGAGTGTTACAAACAAAGAACAAAATGATAGGCACAGTTACACAAAGAAGAAGGAGCAGTAGAAAGAAATTGTGGACCTCCTCCCCCTTTGGATGGGAGGAGGGCGGGTCCTCAAGGTAGAGTAAAAATATGCAGGGGGTCCAAGACCCCGAAAAGGTTGAGAACCACTGCCTTAGATGATGAAAACCCACAAAAACGTACATATGAAAGACTTGGATAGAACTAAACTTTTGGCTGAGTAGTAACAATGTGCACAACATGGTAGAACCAATATGGGGCCCATTTAAGGGGGCCTCTCAGGGGCCCAGCTGTGTGTGTGGGTGGCCCTGCTCTTAAAAGTAATGCTGCGTAATACGGATGAAAGCAAGATGGGGGTTTAGATCTGGAATAAAAGTACTAAAATATGAAGGGTGTAATTGTTGAATTGAAGTTTTAATTGTTGATCACAAAGAGACAGTCTTGGTCATTCATTTGGTCTAAATAGGCCCAAAATATCACAACAAATATCACAGCAGGCAAAATAAAGCAGTAATTTTTCTATTATCACTTAGCCGTACTTGTAACATTAATATCTCCCACATAATTGATCATTGCTGTTAAATATATCATCTATTCTTCTGTCAGAATGTGCCTTGATTATCTCCTTTGTTATCGTAAAGTGTGTTTTTCTGTTTATACCCATGAAGAGATTGAAAGCAGCGTAACCGCCATCATTTATTTCTTAAATGATAATTTATTAGCTCAGAGCCTCTCAGTAATTGCCAAATCTCCTGCTTGGCTTGTTGGTTGGAACTGCCTACTCACTGGAAGCGCTGATGAGATGGACAAAAATGTAATTTGGCGACGGCGGGGATGTGGGGGTTTCGCATTTTCTCAGACATCCGTGCATCGAGCTCGCCACGCAATTAATTTCTCATCTGAAGTGTCGGGTGTGTTTTTACTGAGGTGTGTTAGCAGGAGAAAAACATTTATCTGCTCTCCGAGTAGTGTGAGTGCCTTCCTGTGTGTGTTTTCGAGAGCTCGTCCCTGCGTGACGCCTGGCGTGTATGCGTGGAGATGGCGCCGTGTGTGGCATCGACTGGAGCGCATGTGTGGTTTGAACTCGGCGTGTGCGGTGAGGAAGCTGCGTGAGCGTTTGTGTGTTTATGGGGAGGAATGGGATGCGTGTTTACAGGGTTGCAGAGCCGGGCTCAGTGGCGGCCTGCAGAGACGATGGGATTGGAAAACGGAGTCTGTCTCTGCGTCCCACTGCTAAGCCAGCGGGGGACGCGGCAGCTATCTCCTCTCTCTCTCTTCCATCTCGCTTGCCCACCAGCTCTATTTCCTGCTCGCTCTCAACTCCTTTCTCACTTTAAAATACGGCCCTTTCATCTTTCCCTACCTCTCGTAATCTTTTTCTCCGCTCCTTCCGCTCCTCTCGCCATCTCTCCTGGTGTTTTCCTGCCACGTTTCCCCTTCGTCTTGTTTTCCTTGTATTCATATTTTACCCCTGTTGCTTCTTGTTTTCTTGCTGTTAACGTGAGCCCGCTCTTGTCACACCACTTACTGCTCCCCTCTCTTCCATCAGAGACAAAGTGTGTGTCAAATTGGAGCAACAGGACTTGATATTGAAATGAAAAAGTGAGACTAGAATAAGAAAAAGTGGAGTTTATACACCTCGCACAGGGGTTTCAACTTATTTCACGAGAAGATAACAGAGCAGAGAAGATTTTAACACCCTATGTAAACCTCAGGAAGTGGGCTATGTGACGCACTTATGCAGTTTTTGTTCATGTTGGTCTATAGTTTGATATATGACAACACTAAATCCTAGCACAAAGCTAGATATTTGATTATGCATGAAATGTTTTAGGCCTAGAGGTCCAATGTCCTGCAAAATGCAATTTTCTTTGCTTTTATTGTTAGAAGTTAACCTGACATGCCAGACGGACAGTATAATATATCCCTCACGTAAATATTTCACTAGTCCATCTGGGAAAGAGCCGTTCGAAAATGTTTTCAGGGGCAGAACCTTCAAAAACAACTGCAGCTGGTGATTGGACGATCAATCACACTAATCTCAGACCAATCCATATGAAGCCACAGTATGACGTAGCAGCTAGACCCTGTTGTTAGCCATTAGCTTAAACTACGTTTCAGTCCTTAAACTATCTTCTTACATTAAATGATACCACACAGATGTATCATTTACCACTTACATGTGACATGAACCTCGTCAAAGACAATCCCCACCAAGCTCTCCTGGTAAACTTCTAAGGAGAGCAGATTTCGCCAGGCATCACTGAGTAACCACGACTACCGTAGACTAACCAGCATCGTCTGTGAAGGATTTTCACATTCTCTCCCAGTTTCTCAGCAGTTATCCCCAGCTTCCCGGCTTCTCTGATTTGATCGTCCATGAGGGCAACCAGCACAACCAGTGACACAACTATCACAATGGGGTTTGGAGTCCTTCCCATCTTTTTCACGACCAGAGAAGCGAGTTGGTAGATCAACCTCTTTCCGAAACCAATCGGGAGAAGAGCAAAAACATTGTTTCCCTTAAGAAAAGATTTTAGTGACGTTCTTTGCTCCTCTTTTAAAGAAATAATTGAGTCCATTTCTGATAAAACTGCAGATATTGCCGCATCTACGGAGACCGCTGCAGAAGCTGCTAAACATGCAGTCACTTCATGCTGTCGTCACGTCTTCAGCTCCCGCCTCTTTCCCCTGATTGGGTCGTTCAGCTTTTAGCTGAGCAAAATTGTAGATGTACCTGCATGATTTCAGACTATGAATCAGGCAGGTTACTAATAAGGAGTAAAGAAAGGGAAAGCTTTTGGGAGCCCATCCTCTTAGGGGGGCAAAAAAAGGTGTAAAAAGTGGACCATCCTAAGTTTAAGCAGTTTTCTTTTAATCAAAATACTCACAATTCCTATATAGGAAACAGAAAAACACATTTATTAGTCGTATTTTTTACTAAAATGTAGCCAATTTCAAACCATAAAATCCTTCTATCTGATAATTCTAGAGGACTTCTTTTCAATAATGTGATCATTTTGCGTAAAAGTACCCGGGCCCTCAGTGTGTTGCCCTTTAAGGACTAGGATAAATGTTGTGATGGCAGCAAATAGGACAAAAAAGGGGTGGCTAGTTAGAGGATAGGACTCCAGCACTACGCGAGGTGAAGTGGCAAATGTGATAGGCACCAGTGCTTCTGATCCAGCACATGGGCCTCCATTGAGTTATTCAGGGGCCCAGCCATTTCTTTGTGTGGCACTGTCATTATGTAAGAGGTATACAGCCTCCACAAACATGCCTTTTCGGCTCTTCACAGGCAGATGCCATGACTGTTTCGAAAGTCTGCTCTCCCCATTGTTTAGGCAGCCAATCAGCACAGAGCTCAGTATCATAGCCTCCCCAGGACCTCAGATGAGAGCATTTCCAAAGGGGAGGGAAAAAGAGCTGGGTCTGATCCTCTGCAGGAACAAAATTTCTATTTTTCTATTCAACTTAAAACAAATACATACAAAGACACAGCAGCTTCAACAGATCATGGTTAGGCAGTTAATTTTCTTTTTTATTCTTCATACAACAGTCTTATTAATCACCTTTCCTGTTGGTGAGTGGGTTTTTATAACATTTTAATCAAAGGACAAAAATACCAATTTGTAATCAGGACAACACAATATTCACTCATGCAGTAGCATTTTCTTTTCATTGCATAAAAACCAGCAATTTTGGAGGAAGGACGGGGGATGAATGGTAAACTTTCAACATTCATCCCAACATAAAGGACTCATGAAAGCAAGTGAAAGTTGTATATTTTCCAACTTTAGGGTCTATTTTTAGACATAAAAGGAGCACAAATTAGCCTTTAGCTTCATCAGTTCCATAAATAAATCATTCATTTTGTGGGAAACACTGTTTTCAATGAGCTAATTAGAAAGCTAATTAATTACACTTTCTTATTTATCATTTGCTGAACCTTATCTCACCTCTTAAAAAAGCCTCTGGTCCAAATTACAAACAAAAACCTACAGGCTATAAAACATCTGTCTATAAATTAAGAGGTGACTTTAAATTGGCTATAAGTAACTTCTTATACAGCTCATCTGTGCAGCCCATAATGTGTTATAGTTTGGTTACTGCTCTTACATCTACTTTAGTAATTACAGACGGTATGTTCTCATGTACGGTCAAAGCAATGGTATGGCTATAGGTTGTTTAAGATAACTGGGCCACTGCCATCCTCTGCCGTACTGATACGATACCAATCATATAGTGCATCCTTAATTAACTGTAGTTTTTCAGTGAGTCTGGGTGAGTCAGTCTAGCTCCCCCAGTTAGTATCAAAGGGGACCTAAGTTGGGTTATCACTGGCAAAGACCATCTGCATCATTCAAATATTTCAGTGGTAAACGTAGACTTGATTAGTAAGATAAAATCCTAAATACATCATTTCTTTATACAAGTGCATGTGTGTTTGAAAGCCTCAAACTTTAGGAAATCCTGCAGACTTCAGTGGTCGAATTTACAGTGCCAAAGCACACCTACAGACGCACAATTATGGCGATGTTGTGAGGAGGCTGATTGGCCGAGAGTTCAGAAGTTTTGTTGCTTTTGAGTGGACAGGACTTTGTTGACTTTTGTTTTCTCCTGGCTGAGTCATTTATCACAACATAAATAATTATCTAAAGCCCGCCCACTTTACATCCCGTTTTTAAAAACCCTAAAAAACATGCCTGCTAAAATTTTAACAACAGTGCAAAGACCAGTCCTCAGATTTTTTGAAAGCATGGAAATATGATCGTAAATATCTCATGAAGAGTGTTTTTGTTAATTTGTGCTCCCAGATGCTTTAACATTTCAGCTGAGCTTCATGAGACAACACTAGGACACAATCACATGACTCAGAAATACCAATTAACTCCATGAACTAAATGCAATCACTCCTAATGAAATGAAAACCAATATAACCCACACCTCTTGTACAGCGGGGCTGTGAGCCTCCTCTCTGGCCTTTAGCTCAAGAAATTAATTACATAAACTGAAGGGAGACTTATTTAAGAGAGCTGGAGGCTGCAGAGGAGGACGGCAGTTAAAAGAAGTTTCTGTTTGTTTCTGAAGGACAGAAATCGACCTCGGAAAGGTGTCGACATTTGCTATCAGCTTTCAATTACGAATCTGATATTCTTCTTCAGCTTCAGTGAGACCTTGTAAATATGTTTGCAAACTTTTTTTCTGTCCTTGTGTAAAATAAAAAAACACCAGTGAATGTGTTTTTGCGTTGGCGTATGAATACGTTACCTTCATAGATGTTCAATATGAGTGTTGAGGACCTGAATGTAGAGAGAAGATCTTTTGACCTACATTCAGATGAAATATTCAGCATGTTCGTGCGAGTGTTCTGCATTTCAACACCCTTCTATACAGGTCTACTAAAATGTCAACTAAATCACCTGATAGATTTACAAACAAAGAACAGCTCCAGGTAGTGCAGAAAAGAACTGGTGCGGCTGTCCTTTGTAGCACGGTTCACTCACATTCAGTACATTTCTTCCTTTTTACGTTTAGCTCCACATTTAATGTTTTATATCTACAGGATGAGTGGGTGTTAAGTCCTGTCAGCGTTGTTTTTAATGTTCTCTTTTAACATAAGGGTGTCTGGATCTTCATCAAGTAAAGGCTGACCTTCACTGAAGAGCATTAGAGAGATAATGGATTTTAACTTCAAATTGCTTTATTTAACGTTTTACTTGTTTGTTTTGGTCTGTTAAAAGGATACGCCAACTTTTTTTTTGTTTTCGTGTTTTGCCTCACTCCCGAGTCCAAGACAAGCAAATAGACGCCATTCTTTGGACTGTGAGTGCAGTAACAAGGAAGAGACGGGAAAAGCTCGCTCATCACTAATTAGCTTAGCTCAAACACTGGGAGTCAATGGGTAGTGTTAGCCTGCCTCTACCTGCAACCATCAGAAAAACTCATCAGCAACTCTAAACGGTCCTGTGCGCTTGTTGTGACTAATTTTTTACCGTGATATGTTACGTTATCTTCTACTACCACAGTAATATCTTCCTCTACTCCTAAACAGAGGCTTTGTTTAGTTGATCTACTTCCGCTGCGGTTTGTGCTAGAGATGTGACGTTCACAAACAAGTCAAGTCTTTTGAACAGCTCTTCTAATAGATGAGAACCTATTCACAGTTGTGAGTGAGCTGTTCACTTGCAAGCCATTCTTAAATGCAAATTGCCTGCAAATATAAAAATGGCTTGCAAACTGACTTCCATTGACTCCCAGTGTTTGAGCTAAGCTAATTAGCGGTGGGTGAGCTCTGCTTGTCTCTTCCTTGTTACTGCACGCAGAATTGAAAGAATGGTGTCTATCTGCTTGTCATGGACTCTGGAATGGGGCAAGATACTAAAACAAAGAAAATGTTGGCGTGTCCCTCCCATTTAATAATGGGAGGTGTCAAGCAACCTTTTCTCACCATTGCAGTTACTCACTGAGTTTTTATAGTTAATCATGATCACAGTTTCAATCACCTATTAATATTTCTTCTTTGCATTTACAATACTTCTCTCATGATGCTGACTTACATATTTATCATTTAAATGAACACAACATTATTGCTCCACTGTAGACTAGGACAGTAGATTTCAAAGATTTTTGCCCATAGTTCTGCACGGCAATTGGCTATTTGCCAAATCAGCGATTGAATTAATACAAAAATCCTGTGAAACAGGAGGCTTCTGTTTGCTTGGTTAATGGTGCTTAACGTGGGATATTTATTTTGCTGAACACGAAACACCCATTTTTATCAGAACAACTCTGCCAAACAATCTAGGTAAATAGGACTAGAGGTGGATCAGGGGGACTCAGTATGTGAAACCTGTCAGGTTTTGAACATAAACACTTGAGAACCCACTCTACCAGTCATCAAAATCATATATTTGAACCGGAGTAAGGGAATATGTGAACATGTTAGACAAAAGTAGGAGTACTTGTTAAAAAGAGATCTTTGGAAAAGGTGATGACAGCTAATTGACCTCTGAACTTGCTCAGAAAAAGACATGTCAGCTAGCCTGAAGTCCAGAACATTTTATAAACCCAGCAAATGTGACTACTCTTTCATGAATCCCCATGCAGAAGAACTCAAAATGCAGAGCACTTTTAGTACTTTTCTCTTCAAAGCAACTTCATGGTACGAGTCCCTGGCAAGGTAAAAAGTGTTTACAAAGCTTCCAACAGAAGAGGCAGCGGAGTAAACACTCACCAAAGTGCACTAATGAATGAGGGAAAAAGTAGAGACAGGTAGAAAGAGGAGACAGAACAACCATACTGTTCTTCTGACCTTGAGGATGAGCGGTGACGTGGGTTTGAGCTCCAGTATCCCTGATGGGCTCAGCGGTTCAAACACGGGGTCGGGGTAGTAGCTGAATGACTCGTTGACCACCACCAGAGCGTTCACGTTGTCCATGTAGAACCCGATCTCATCCGGGCCGGTGCCGGTCTCTGCAAAACCGAGCTCTGAATCCGCCACGGACGGAGCAAGGCAAACCATGATGGAGTTATTGTACACCGTACAGTTCTGGAGACAAAACAGAAACATCAGAAAATCTTATTTCATGTGTCTTTAAAGGGGAACATCATGTATGAAAATGCTGCAGAGCTTTTTTTTTAAAGCACTGTGATTATTCTGCCGCTTGTTTTTTTCTTTTAAAATTAAACACTTTGGCATAAAATCAGTCCTCGCCGTAGGTCAATGCACTGTGAAAGTGCAATGCAATTACACTTATTGAAAATGTAAATTGGTTGCAAATTTATGATCAAATGTTAATAGTTGGCAGAGTGCTGTGTGCCTGTGCTTGTACCCTCACTTATTTGCATTATTGCTACGGTTAAAAACAGATACACGACCCCATGAACATGTTTGCTTTAATTCATAAGAGGACCTCAATGTTCCAGCTATTTACTGCATATGTTTTTTTACATTCCTATTATGATTATTTTTATTTAAAGGAGAAGCATATGAATTACTGTTTGCTTTTACTCAACATGCAACAAAACAGGTGAGCAAATATGGCTGAGCACAAAGAATAAATGTCTTGTCTTATGTTACCTTCATTTCTGTATTTTTTGCCCCTTGATTACTCATTTATATCTTCATCCTCCAAACCCAAGAGTAGGTACGTACAATACAAAGCGCTCTACAAGTCCACAATTTTGCACAGTGGTGTGACAACTGCCATCTTATCCTCACAAAAAACAGAGGAGATGGTGTTTTACCCCAAGTCTCTAAGTGATCACCCACCAGTGGTCATCTATGACCAGGCCACAGCACAGGTGGGCTCCTACAGGTACCTGGGGATGCATATAGGGATGTGGAGCAGAGGCTGCACTTCCTGAAAGGGTTAAGAACATTTGGTGTTGCTCGGGAAGTGCAGCTTCTGTTCTACAATGCAGTAGTGGAGCGCATCCTGCACTATGGGCTCTCTGCGTGGCTTGGAAACCTCACAGTTAACAGGCAAGGAGTTCGCCAACATCCCGATCATCAAACCAACCAACCATCCTCTCCTCAGGCACCCGGTACAGACTCCCCCTCAGCAAAACCGCTTCGAGAACTTAGCACCTTAGAATGCAGACATACCCTGATGCCTTGTCATTTTGATATGTATTGAGTTCTGTTGTTATGCATGAACCTGTGTGTCTCTTTCATGGCAGACCAGCCTGTTTTAATGTATGTACTGCAGTCAATGAACAGTCCAAGGCAAATTTTCCCTTGGGGACAATAAAGTCTATCATATTGATATCCTGTTCCAAAAATACATTTATTAATGCACACACAAATCAGCAGACAAACAACCAAATCACTAAGAGAAAGATAAACACATAGAAATGGAACATGAAACATTAAGTTCAGTTCTTGACCTGAAAACTGAGGAAGTACTCAGTGAACAGACTATAGAATCAATACATACACACTGACCTATAAAAAAACCTGCATTTTTTCTTTTTATTACTCAGTTTTTATTCCCAAAAATTGATGCAGCTCTTCCTCTCTCATACACACCCACATTCACACATACACACTGTCTTTCATGTCATCTCTCCCTCTCTTTTTGTGACACAAACACTCATGTGGAGCGTTGACATTTGAAGAGCTATTTGGCCTGAGGAAGCGTCATATGTCTGAAGCTGTATCTGCACAGAGGAGACGGGAGGAACAAACAGGCAGACCGTCGACACCTTCAGCAGGAGCTGTCTGCAGATGCACACAGTGGGGGGATATCTGAGCGTGTTTCTGTGAATGTATGTACAGTATGGATGTGATGTATATTCTGTTTTGTATATGAATGTTTTTGTCCTTCATGTCATTGTTTACAGGAGGGAGTATTGTTGTTTCTGTTCTTGTTGTGAATTTGAGGAATTCCTGCACTTCTGCTACTCAAGCTTGAGTGTGTTTGTGTTACTGCAGTGTGTGTCAGTATACTCACATGAAAAGACTCAGCCTGTCCGTACTTGGCCCTGATCTTCGGCTCTCTGATGGTGGCGAGGTTGGTCCCACTCACTGTCAGCAGAGTCCCACCACTGCAAAACACAGAGGATGTGATTTAGAGAAGAAGAACAGAGTTTGTGGCAGAAATGTCGTAAATCAGTTCTTTGATGCAAATAAATTCCTGCCTAAATTTTATTTTGATTATCTCTGATTGGTGCTGATTAAGACCAGAGATGTACGATTTCGTATTTTTGCAGATATCCAATATGGTGATATTTTTAAACTCTTTATTGCCAATACTGATATTTAATGTCAAGAGTACTAAAGCAGGACGGCCCAATCAGAGTCTTTCAGAGCAGGAACTGGTGGGAGATAAGAGCCTGAAGACAGCAGGAAGGGACTACTCAGACAGAGATTACCATAGATGCTAACAGCTTTGAAAGCAGCTTTATCCGATCTTAACATTTCTTTATTAAATGAAAAACATGTAACAAAACAAAATTCTCTATTGTAAGGATATTTTTAGTTTGTTTACGACATGTTTTGAGGAGAGTTTGTTTTATGAAGTGGTTCACGTTCTGTAGCGCAGTAGCACCTGCTTATTAAATTATCTGATTGGCCTGTAATGAATGAGACTGAAGGAGCGATCATCCAGTCACTTGTCAGATATGCTTCTGAAAGGTTCTGCACTTCCCTTCCTAGATGGGCTCTTTCCCAGATGGACTCAAGAAAATTTATTAAAGAGTCCATCTGGTGTGCCAGGTTACAAAGTCTCTACTTAACTAAAACTGATTTGTCTCTTCTTGACCGACATTTCCAGAAATTTTTCTTGAAAATTTGTAGAGATGTTTGTCAGTTATTTTGCTCTTAGATGCACAGACCAACAAACAAACAAACAGTCACCAAAAAATAACTTCTTATGACAGAGAACAAAAACAGCCAAACAGCCTGATGAACATCCTAATGGTCCATTAACTTACATTGGATTTACTTTATTTAATGGATCGCTTGCAAGAACCAAAGAAACAAACTGCTCTGACATTTTGGACTTGATGTCCATTGATCATGCCTAAAATTCTATCCCTGCCTTCCTCAGTCATGGTTATGGTGCATTTTTCTGGAGACATGAATGTTTAGTTTGATTCACGCTGTTGTTTCAAGCCCTGACATTTATACACCTGTGACGCTTCGCCTTCATCAAAGAGGTGGACTAAGGAGAACGATTTGATCCCCTATCTTCTCTGTCTCCAGAGGTTGTATCACAAGCATAATATTGGAGGGGTGGGGGAGGCAGGCAGACTCAGTTGGGGACAGTGGGCTGTGAGGGAGTTTCTCTACTTTTGTGTATGGGGAGCACGTACTATGTCATGGGCATCCAAGACATATATTGAAACGGATATTACCTCCTTACAGAATTATTGTGAATTTCTTGAGGTGTAACGATGACTGAGTTTTGCTGTGATGTTTTTGCAAATGCACAGTGAAAAAGGAAAGCTCCTCTGTCTGCAGCTAAATAACAAATAATTGCCTTTGTCAGAGAAAAAGGACAAATAAGGACAAAATGCACCAACACAGCCTGAAATTTTGCACAAATGTGTATCCCAAATGTGCCCAAAGACCTCTTTTCTAAACAGAAAATACTGACAACAAGAAAAGTGGGGATCTGTTGACTGCTGCAGTTCCTTAAGTGTCCACTTGCAGCAGTCTGCCAAAGAACTAGAAGTCCCCTACACACCTTTTATTAAAATGCACATTTTCATAGCAGAAATAGACCAATGAAGCCTGGCAGAAACATAATTTAGTCAGAATAGCTCATGTCTTTATGGGCACACTCTATGATACAAGAATAAATTTGTACTTTTGTTTTTTTAAATTAAGGATCAGCTCCACCTCTTTATTTGTTACTCGATTGACCTAAAGTTGGTTTAATGTTGCATTTTCTGTGTGACAACGACACAGATTGGTTTAAAAAGACAGCTTTTTAAGCCAATCTGTATCAGGCCGAGCATCTTTCGCAGCTTTAATATGGAGTTATAGTTGATTATAGAAGGAAGTAAAAATATCAGGGAGCAAATGTGTTTCCAGAAGTGAAAGTAAAAGAGGAGAGTAAAGGCCAGGTGAGGAGTAAGCAGAGAGGGGAAAGATCCACAGAGATACTCCACAAACGTTAATCACGACTCTATCCAGAGTAAATATGTGTTTGCCTGGAGTCTGTGAAGGTCACTGGACTGAATCCAGTAAACACTGAAGCCAAAAGTTGGCTGGGGCGGCTGTAGATTCATTTTGTTGATGAGTAGAGACAGACTCAAGCCCTCTGGGAGGAGAAATGTCTGTTTGGTTGCATCTGTTCTTGAAGGATGTCATTCTTTCCTCCATGAATCACAGAGGAAATAATGATGGATTTGAGTTAGTTTGCTCTTTCTTCCAAGTTTTCTTGATGCAAATCATTACAGGGAGCTTCCAGAGTACTCTTCAGTAAGGGCCTTAAGCTCTAAGTGATGGTTGAACACTGATGACTCCTCACTAGGGATGTCCCTGGATGACTTGTGTCAAATTCAGTTACGATAAATCTTCACTGTGTTCAGTAAGCACGGCTTTAGTCAATACACTTCCTGTGTCGGTCAGGGGCCTTTCTGTGTGGAGTTTGCACATTCTCCTTGTGTATGCATGGGTTCTCTCCGGACACTTGAGCTTCCTCCCACAGAACAAAATCATGCTCATTAGGTTAACTGGTGACTACAAATTGCCCTTAGGTGTGAGTGTCTCTCTGTGTGTCCCTGTGATTGGCTGGCAACCAGTTCAGGGTGTACAACAGCTCTCATCCAATGTCAGTTGTGATAGGCTCCAGCTCCAGTGACCCCAAAAGGGAAGAGCAGTATAGATGATGATTGGATGGATGATTCTGCAAGGATATTACAATACAGGCTCAGGAACACTCGTCAGTTAACGACCGAATTTCATTGGAATTGGGGTACAGCTTGTAAGGTGTGGGTTAGTTGGATGTGAAAAACCAGTTGAAGGTCATGGGTAGAAATGTGTTGTTAATGCAAAGTGTAAAATAAAACACTGTCAGGACTCAACTCGATCAATTACAAATGTTTACCACTTCCCCTAAAAAATTCTGTACCATTTGTGGGACCTCTCTCCAACAGGGACTTGTAATGAGTGGCTTACTTTCATTTAAATAAAGGTTCTGGGCTCCTGAGGGAAGCTTCTGCTGTTAAAAAGCACCTTAAGCAGGATAACAAGCTCTGAGTGAGGAGCATGAAACTCCAGCAAGAAAGTAAAATCTTCATTATTGGAGGATCCTGCCTCTTGTAAAGACAGTAGGGCTGGTCCTTTTCCTGCACCAATTAATCTGATTTATGAGCCTTTCACTGAAGACATCACACCCTCTTAAAAACTACCTTGTTTTACAGTCTCAGCTCCAACCTCAGAGTACTCTGCTCCACCTTCACGTCCGCCGCCCCTGCTCCTCAGAGAAATAAAGTTCTTTAAGATTCCCCGTCCTGTGTCTTCTGCTGGTTTCTCACTGCCTGGAGGGAGATATTCTGTGGACCCTCACCGCTGCCTGAAATAAAAGCCTTGTGGAAGTCATAAACAATGAGCTCTTCTTCTCTAAGAGAGTACTGGACACCAAAGTGTTTCTGAAAAACATGCAGTGCTCATTCAATAGGTACTTTGGGCCTTGGTGAGGTCTGGAGTTCAAATGCCCAAGGCTAAATCCTGCAGTTATGATGTCTCACTAAAAAGAAGGATTTTATATCTCAGCAGACATCGTGTCGGCTGGATGTGGAGCAGAAAGTTCTCTGTTAAGACCCTGCATCTGTCTGTTGACTCACCACTCACACCTCCAGCTGAGGGGATTTTAAAACACCCTCTCTGGGTTATCTGGATTATTAGAGATGGTAATGACACTCTGACAGCTTCAGGGGACTTTTTGCTGCAATTAATATTAACAAACGCAAGTTTCTACTCCTGCAACAGAAACACATTTTCTACACTGACAGATTTTATAGCCATCCTGTTGCATCTGGATTTTTCTACCCTTCTTACTGGTGAAACTTTAAGCTGTATAAAAATGGACTCTCCTCATTAACTTCATTTATTTGTTTCTGTAAAGGTGTTCTGATGCCCAAGATGGCAGTTGTGAAAAAAACTTTGAGGCAAAACTTTAAAGCAAGAAAACAGAGACAAGCAAATAAATCTGAAGGTTACTCCTGTTCCTTATTATGTGTGATAATTAAACAGTTTTATGAAATATTTTGAAACTCTAAATTACATTTTTGGAGTTGAAATTATGTTTTTTTTAATTAATTTAATTCATGTTTCAATAAGTAATGAAATGGTTCCAGTTAGTCCAATTTTCAAAATGCTACTGACCCATTTTTAAATGTCAAGTGTGTTCAAAAAAAGATTCCCAGGTGATATTTTCCATCCATGGGAGAGAGAGCGCTGGCTTGTTTGCACACATATGTTAGCAACATTAAATGAATTTGAAGCTTCATTTAGTAATAAGGTAAAAAAAAATCCTGAAAATAAAGAATCATTTCAGTTTAAAAGGGCTTAAATTAAACTTTGTTTTAGTTTATATACCCTTTAGCTGTTTTTACACTCTGCATGTGACAGACCACTCCTTTGCTATAGCCGAGAAGTCGACTGCAGCACGACTTCTTCCTCTATCCCTTTAAACATCACCAGTAGCTGGCTGAAATGCCTCCAACCACAAGACCTATCAGCAATGCTTCCTACCATCATTTTGTTGGCAGTTTAAGCCCCCTGGCCAAGCCCAGTGTGGAGAAGAGATGATAGAATGAATGCAGAGTCAATGAAAACATGGCACCAAGCAGCACTGAACTGACCAGTTACCACAGGAGATCCAACAGAGTGCCCCGACGGTCTGAGAATACAGGTGGATCAAGGGTACTCAGTGTATGACAACAAGATGGATTGTTGACAATAAATGAGTATGAACATCCTCCAGCAGTGGCCAAAATTCAATGTATTAAAGGGACAGCTCAGTATTTTTGAAGTTGGGCTGTATCAGGTACTTGACAACAGTCAGTAAATTGGCCAAAAGGGCCCAAAGCAGCACTGTACCTTTAAGGAGAACAAGCTCAGACTATTGGTAAGTACAAAGCTGATTAGTACTGGCTTATAAGAATCAAAAACCATCATTGGAGATAATCAGATATACTGAAATAGCTTATAAACTTAAGGTAAAATACAGGCTCTTCAAATTGCAAAAAAAAATCCTGATTTAGTCATGCATTTTAGACGATGTAGGGTTCATTCAAAATACTCTGGAAGTAGCTGAAGACTTATACATCATTAACTTTTCTTAAATGTCATTTTACCAACCTATTTGTCCAACTAAAAAAAGATTCACTCTCTTTCTGGTGGAGAGTATTGGAGGCAAATTCCTGAACACTTATTTCAAGGAATATGACTTTCAATGGAAACAGGTTTTCCTCACCAGTTTCAGAAGTTTGCCTGTAACTGCTAACCACTGTTGACATGTCCACGTACTTTAGACAGTTAGCTGTACAAACACCTTGAAACACCTGTCTATATCACTGTCGTCTATGTTTGATACCTCATGTCTACTGCATACCTGAATCCTGAGGCCTGTTTGGAGCTCTGGGACCTGGCATATGCCTTTCTTAAACGAATGACAAATCCACTTTTCTTTGTATCAGTGGGTTTTTATATAAAGTTAAAAATCAAAGGTGCCACTGAGATAAGTAAAAATGTATTATGTACAAGTGAAAACCAGAAATGAATCATGGGACTAAGAGCAGACAAAACGTCTCATCACTGTCTAACTTCGGCCTCCCTCCTCCTCCTCCTCCTCCTCCTCCTCCTCCTCCTCCTCCTCCACAGTGTGATGTATATTTGTGCTGAGTCCCTCTGTCCCTGTTGCTCCTCCCTTTGTCTAAGTGAGTCTCCTTAGCTAAGGTACATGCTTCAGGGAACAGACAACAAGACAATCAGGATAAACTCTCACGGTTAGCAAGGGAATCCAACCTCTGCTTTTGTTTTTGTGTGTTTTTCTCTGTCTGATCTCACTTCTTCATCTGTCTGCTCCCTCTATCTGTTTCACCACTTTATCTGTTTTTGCCTTTTTCACCCTCTTTTCACTTAAAAACTCTCTCTGACTGTCAAATATTGTTGACAACATTTCTTCTTCACCACGGGGAATGCTTAAAAGCGCCTCCTCCAGTTTGAATCTATCAAAGAGGGAAAAATAGAGACACTAAACAAACCAAACACATATTCTAAAACATGGTCTATATGATGAATCTTCACTTAAAGTCTGGGCATGCCAGAACAGAATATAACAAAAAATTGTGAAGATCATTCCAATAGGTAGATTCTCTCAGTGAGTTTAACTGTGAACCATATACAGAAAGAGATGGATCAAGCCAAAGTTCACTGATAGGTGCAAAAAACAGAGCACTGGTCCTGTATAATTACTTTAAACCTAAAAAATATCATCCCCAACATCTGCAAAAAAAGTACCAAATAAACATACGGCAATTAGAATGCTGTTCTAAGCCAAGGTTAAAAAAATATTTTGGAAAATGCTCCCTTGATAAATTTTTGGTACCAACTGCCATTTCTGAGGCAAATGCTCATATTAAGCATATCACAGTATCATGTTTTCACACATCAGCTTTAAGTATAGTAATCGTGGACACAGGCAGCCATGGGTCACCAGTCAGCACGGTCACATGAGTGTTTGTAACACTGGACTGTTGTTTGAAGCAGCGTCATAGGGAGGGAGAATCTGTAAGTATGTGCAATCATGGAAACAGTCTGGTCAGCAACGTCTGCTACAGCAGAGGTCTGTCAAGAGGATTTCAGTGGCACCATGTCCTGCTAATGTATCGGCTAGTGCCCGCCCCAGATATCTCCCCCAAGGGACAAAGCTCGCAGGTTTCTTTATTGGCACTCATATTTACTAGAGCCATGGGCCTTGAGCAACCCCACTTCAAAAACAAACCATTTAACAAATCTCATAAAAAAAAATCCTGGATTCATCGTATCACTTCTTCCTTGGCAAAACCATAATCTCTTTGGTGGAGGTAAAAAAATCATAAATTAGAAAGCACTCGGAGAGTGGGAACAACCGCCAAGGTAGCTCACATATTACATGTTACATCTATAAGCAATAGTTCCATGATAAAGTTACCATCATAATCTGATTCCTTGACCCTGAATACCCACACCTAGCACTCAGAATCATGTTAAAATCATTATTAGTTGGACAGTTATTGAGCAAAAGGGAATGTCCGCTAATGGTGGTTATCTGGATCACCACCAAAATCTAATCAGTTCTAACTTGGGCCATTATCAACATCTCCTGAAAATCTCAGTAAAATCTGTCCAGTAGTTTTTGCGTAATTTTGCTAACAAACAAACAAACATACACCGGCAAAAACATAACCTACTTGGCAGAGGTAAAAATGGCCTCCACAAAAATCAATAAATCAATCAAACGTTATTTGTATAGCACTTTTTAGCTATCGACATATGGATATGGACATGAGGAAACATGGGAGCTAAGACTAACACGACCTTATGATTAAAAAAAAAAATCATGATAAGAAATGAGATAAAAAATACTATAGGGAAAATAAATAAATGAAATAAAATTTAAAATAATAATATGGTAAAATGAGAAAAAGTAAGCATATAATTCTTTCAGTTTATTGTGAATAAACTTAACGCTGATAGCCTGATGATGGCCGTTAACTGTTGTTGAACATTTATAATCTAGGAAATTAACTAGTTTTAAAGAGAATATGAGTTTTGGCTAAAAGTAATGACCAAAATGTCACCACTTTTGTGGACTAAACCTTGACTAGGAAACAAATCAGGGCAGGAATAGTGACTTAAACTAATAAACATTTAGTCCAAAGACTCAGCATAATAGCTGCTGATTATCATCGCTATCTGACTGAATAGCACCTCGGCTCAGTTATATCAAACCACTTAAGTCTGATATTAAACTAGTCCCTGCCTTCCTCATTGTCTGTTTCTGTGGATCCACGCTTGCCTGCTGAGTATCATCACTGTGCTCAGGTGATGATAGCAGGAGTGTATGAAAGACGGTGAGATAGGAAGAGACGGACTGTGCATAATCATTGTTCTTGGCTGATGATATTCCATTTAGGAGGAAGGCAGAGCACTCTAAAAAATAAATCAATGACAAGTGCTCATCTGGGACCAGGAGGGGAGAAATTTTGGCAGCAGCAGAGTTTAGAGAAGCAATTTTCAACCTAAATTTTCAAATCTTCTCACAAACTGGCTGAGAAAATAAAGCAGATGGGTACAGGGCCTGCCGTTCCTTCAGCAGGAGCTGCCAAGGTGCCCTCAAGCAAGGCACTGAATACTCAAACAAAAACACTGCAGCTGCTCACTGGAAACCATTAGAAGAGCTTCTTCTCTGGGAGGAGGCCAAATGTAAATATAGATGTTTGGAAAGCATGAGAGCAACCTGAACAATATCCTGTGAGAGTCCTAAAGCCGAATGTAACTTAAGAATTTACTAAAATAAAAGTAAAATCATCGTGGCAATTTTCATCCACAGGTCATCGTTTATTGGTGGCAGTTGGTGAAAAGATAAAGAAGACAAAAGAGTCAAGATAGCAAAGAGCACAAGCACCCCTACACCTTCTGAGCATGGAGGAAAATGGCGAAAAAATGACATTCATAAAACATGTTTCCTGGAAGAGTGCATGAGCAAAAGGTTAAACAGTGAGTTTACGTCTGGTTGTACTTTTTTATTCATCACAGCAGTGACAGGGACAGAGAGCCTGTGAGTCAAGTCAAACTGCACAGGAAGATATTGTAGGATAAAGTCACCCTTTCAAAATAAAATACCCTTTAGTATCTGTTGGAAAAAAAGGGTAATAAAATGAACTATTTTTGTGTCTCTACAGCCCATGGTTTAGTAGTTGGGGACCGCCAATCAGACTTTAAATAATCTATGTATGTAGGCATGCCCCCCGTAAAACTTTGTGTGATAATGATAAATTAGTGCTTTCTTATTATATATCTTATTTCAGAATAATAATTTTCAAACAATTCTTACAGTTTTTTTGCATTTTTTTAATCTATTTTTGATGTACATCACAGTGAGCTTTACTTACTGAGAGTAAGAGTCATACTGAAAGAGTTGAAAGTTGAAGAATCGTGAGATATTTTTAACTTTTGAAAATGACTGAAATGCTTCAAAAGATAAAAACAATTTTAATGAAAACTGATATTATGAAGTGATAATTTTTAGCCGGTTTCTCTAATGTGTTCACTTTTTGAACGCTAGGTTTTATGTCTCGTGCGTTACTCAAAATCTGACCCTGGACAAAAAATACAAATTCATTTAATTCAGTTTTATTTTCAATCACCGACATGCCTGCAAGGCCGTGAAATCTAGGGAAACAAAAACAATTTATTCCAGGAAATGTTTTTTTATATTTCTGTCATAAATATGTGAGGCTTAATGTGTTCAAGAGGTTAGTGAAAGGGTTAAAAATTTAATAATGCAAATGGATTTTCATGGCCAGGACAAGAGCAGGTGAACAGACTTAAATCACTTTTATGGGAATTAAAAAAATATATATATGATGTATTTTGTTTTTGTGTCCACGTTTTGGGCACTCGTCTTATGAGTCACATTTTCTTTAAGGCCACCTAAAGGTTTTAGGAGAGACTGGATTAAAGCAGCACACTCTGAGTTTGGTCTGTTTGTTCGGTCTGTGTGTTCTCTGGTTTTCTTAGCCAGATGGAGCCGAGATCTGGGGCCAAACATCAGGGACTCTGGGACTCAGCAGGGTGTGAGTCAGTGTGTGAGTGTGTACGAGCGTGTGTGTTTCCTTTTATATGTGGGATGGTCACCCCTGGGTGAGCCTCCTGAAGTAGAACTCAACACAACAACACCATCGCAGCGGGTGAGCTGGGCAGTGATTGGACCTCAGCTGCTTTTTGGACAGACCTACCGGGCAAACGGAGCGGTGCAGGATTCATCAACACTCGGCTCTAACAAGCTCTGCATCTACCTGCTACCATCTATGATGAGTAACCGCAGGGAGGAGAGAAGCACAGAGACGTGCCGAGAGGAGCAGGAAGAATTTGGAGGAGCAGGGCAAAAAAACAGGGTGGTTTCTAAAACCTTCACGTGTGTACGAAGGATAGGACTGAAAAATGAGGCTTGATTAAAGAGCAAATCTAACATTATAAAATGTAAATTGGGTGTTTTCTATTAGTCCAAGCAGAAAAGTATTTTGAACAGGCGATTTAAACAGAAATTCTGAATAAAAAGAAAAATTCAGGTAATGTTCAAGAGTTCAAACAGTATTTAGACTCCTAAATTCAGGCAGCATCAGACCCTAGCTGTCGATGCAGCATCAGCTCTCTGGATTGTCATGATTGAGTTACCAGTTTGAGATTATTTAAATTTTGTGAGAAAGACATTATCCTGCCGATTAAGCCGTTAGGAGATGGGCACAAAGGGATCATACAGGTATGGACACGGTCAGCAACAACACTTGGGCACACTGTGGGATTAAAACAACGCTAATGGAGAAAATATCCCCACACCATTGCACCACCAACATGAACCTGAATCATTGATACAAGGCAGGATGGATCCATCCTTTCATCCTAAATTATGACTCTATAGGGCCCTATAAAATCTTTTATTTTTTTCCCAAGTTGTTCCCATATTCTGTTTTTTTCCGTTTAAATTTTTTTTAGAATTCGGATTTTAGTATTTTATGCAAATTTAACCCCAAGACACCGTATAAAGTAATGAAATATAGACACTCAGTCTTCAGGTGGTCCTCACACAAATCTTTACGGGTCCAGTCAACAGTACGATGACAAATTGTGCAGAACATTTGACACATAATAATCATTGGCAAACTGCTCTACCCTCTACTCTGGAGTTAGCCAGGAGTTTCGTAGCTTCTCTGCCAACTGAAGTGCCGCTCAAGGTTGCTCGTGCAGCTTGCACTGTGCCACTCGTCGCCCCTCGACGCCAGCGATCATTGAAAATGAATGGCAACTGGACGCTTTTGGTGTGAACACAGGGTCAGCCGGTGTCTCAGACGGCTGCTGTGATATGTTGACATTGTTAATGAGAGTAAGACGAGGGAGAAAGGAAGTGAAGCGTGCATTGTCTGCAGCCTTAGTGACCCCCTCGGGGTATTTTCCTGAGACATACGTACCTTTTTAGTAAAAAAAAAAACGCTTTTACATAAAATGTCGGCCATTTCCGTGATATTTCATGTTTATATTGAATTTCGCGTTCAATGTCTAATTCTGTGATTTTGTCCGTGATTCCATGATTGTGGATTTTATAAGGCCATAACTCCATCATCTGAATGCAGAAACCAGACAGCATTTTCCTGATCTTCTATTCTCCAATTGTGAAATGTGGCCTCAGTTTCCTGTTCTTGGCTGACAGGAGTGACATGCAGTTTGGTCCTTAGACACAGTGTGCATTCAGAAATGTTCTGAGTGATGATGTTTAAGGGCAAAAGGGTAGAAACCCTTCACCTGAGGCTCCAGTGGCAAGGGACGCCAACCTCTTCAGGTGTCAGGAAGTCAGCTTGTATCTTCCCAGCTACCAAGCCAGCATCCAAGCATGGTTTGATTAGGACTTGGACTGGCAACCCTCTGGTCCCCGGCTGAGCTCTACACTGCCGCTCAAGGGTATGCCAGTAAGGACAATACTTTTGCTTTGTTGAAAGAAAACACATTGGTCAGAGTGATATTTTTGGTTAAAGCAAATTTGCAGATGGATATAAGCTGTGTTAAGTTGTTTAAAAGACATGTCTGAATATTAAATGTATTTGTCAACAAAATCCTGATCTTCCATCTGAGTACATAAAAAATGATGGGTCCATGGAATCACTAAAATGCTGCAGATGTGAAACAGTTATTGGCGAATGCAGTTAAAAAATTGTATAGAAGAGAAAGTGAATAAATGTCCAAGAGATAGCAGAGAGTGATGAAATCATACAATGAAATTCCCCAAGAAATCAAATCCAGGTTGAATTTGGTTTAAGAAAAGTCACTCATGGTAGAGCTTAGGTTCTTTGACGATGACTTTGGTCTTCATCACTAATACCAATGTACAGCACATGTTCGCCTGCCCCTCCGGCCTGTAAATGTGCTTAAATATGAAGTCTCATCTCGAGCTTGTTACATCCTGCCATGCTCATGCAGAACAGTGAACTGCTATTATCACTTATTTAGCTGTTCTGTATAACAAGCTGCAGCAGAACATCAGATTGGGTTTCATTATTTCATTAGTTCAGGCAGAGTTCATCAGCTTCATACATCATCAGATGATCAGTACGAGCTTCCTCTTCAATCATTAATCACATCCAGTCAATCAATGAGCTGCATAACCTCAAACTCCTCATTTTCTGATCACCCAGTCTGCCTCTTACTGCTCATGATTTGGTCCACTTTAGAATTCTTGTTTGAGCAGGATGAAAAAT
Organism: Cetoscarus ocellatus; assembly: GCA_037902135.1. Classification (NCBI taxonomy): domain Eukaryota; kingdom Metazoa; phylum Chordata; class Actinopteri; order Labriformes; family Labridae; genus Cetoscarus; species Cetoscarus ocellatus. Next base: position 106,162 of record JBAMNC010001316.1, read on the forward strand.
GTCTGGAGGCATCGACAATTTACTTCCATCCAAACCCCGCTGTCAGAGCTCTCCAGCAGCATTTAAATCTGCTCGGACTGCGTCAAGAACGCTTCCTCTGATTCGCTCCGCTAGTGCTGCTGCATCACAAACAGCTGTCTGCGAGTCAGAGTCAGGCCACATCAAGGAACTCAAATTGCAGAACATGCATCATGTCCACACTTCAGACGATCCAGCAGACGCAGCACTGGAGGCATCCATCCATCCAAAATCCATCTTGACCATTAATTGTTATTTATTGTGTTGGTTCTATTTTAGGTGTTATGCATTTTATTTGTTATGTATGGCTTTCTAAGTGTGCTGTTGTCTATCTTTCATGTCCCCGATTCTCATGGCGTTTGTGCACGACTGCACACGATTGGCAAGGCTGGTTTGATCAGCATGATACGGGAAGAAATGACCGTCTCCCCCAGACACACCCCGTACATACACTGCCAGTAACGCTTCTACGGCGCTTCTACAGTGCTTTGGGGGCATTTGTCCCGCTTCAATAGGTCAATACAAATGATACGATGAGGATTGCATGAATTTCCATCCCGCTGACATGACGTCAGCCCCGTTCGAGCCCACTTTGCGTCACGTAAGCCCCGGTTGCTTGCGTTTTTGTTGCGTCCACTTTCCGTATGAGATACGTAAGAACAACGCTGTGAAATAGCCTTGAACAGGACACAGTCGGGGCACAATCGGATACGTTCTTGTCAGTCGTCCTCAGAAAGCTTTCTGGATTTAGCCATGATCAGCCCGATTGACATGCCACGCTAATACCGTTCGCCTTAGGACTACATTACGCTTTTACCCCGCTAAATTGAGAGCGGCGATTCTCCACAACAGTTTTGAACAGTTCAAAACAATCTGGACCCTTCCCCGTTCCCTGGCGATCGTCCACAACTATACAACGCTGATCCAGATCAAGTTGTGCATGCACCACGACCAAAGCATATTTCATCAGGATTATGACAATCGTGCACAATCGCCATGAGAAACGCGAATGTGTAACTGGGGCTTTAGACAATACAAGCTGGATAATGGTGACTGTTTATCATTGCAAGTAGTAATGCATGACAGGCTGAGCACGTGAGCATGGGCTGCAACCGCTGTCATTCTGTCATTGTATCCCATTCATATTTTGTTCTGCTAACCTGTGATGGACCATACTTTGATTGATGAATGAATTTTCCATATTCAAAACACAGAATTTGTTTGGGCCAGACCAACTGTTTTAATTATGAAGGTAACCTCAAACTGAGAACTATCACGTGTTTCATCCATCATCATCATCTTGTTCCTTTCTGGGCTGCAGGGGGCTGGAGCCCATCCCAGCTGACATTGGACAAGAGGCGGGGTACACCCTGAACCAGTCGCCAGCCAATCACAGGGCCACATAGAGAGAGAGACAACCATTCATACTCACAATCATACTCAAAGGCAACTTGGAGTCAGCAATCATCCTAATGAGCATGTTATTGGTGTGAGGGATAAAGCCGGAGTGCCAGAGAGAACCCACAGAGAACATGCAAACTCCACAAAGAAAGGCCCTGGCCAACATTGGGATCAAACCTTCTTACTGTGAGGTACAGGCACTACCTGCTGTACCACCCTGAAGCCCATGAGCTATTCAGAGAAGTCAAAAGTTGGATTTTAATGTAGAACCAACTGGAGTTTCAGGACACTGAGGTAAATACAGCTCTGCATTTTATTTCACACAAGACATAAAAAGATAGCCCTTAATGGATCTATGAGACAAAAATCAGCTGACCTTGCGATGCTCCAGTCAGGCTCAATCTTCAGCACGGTGGGGTCCTCAGTGTAGTTAAACTTCACCTCTGGATTTCTGAGCTCAGCATCATCGATGTCCACCAAGACTGATGAACTTCCTGGAGCAAGTCCAGCAGGCGTTACACAGACTATCTCACGGGCATTCCTCCTGTTTGAACAAACACAAGATATGTGCTCAGGTAAGTGTTCTTGGAAAGTACACAAATACAGGAAAACAATAAAGTTCCTAAAAGTGCTTGGGTGCACACTTAGACCATACGTCCTATTGGAGATATCTGAGAAACAATAGCACATACAGCACTGGTCCTCTTCAATGGTAGAGAAATATAATTAAAATAATATTTATGTAGACGTTTGACAAGCTCCTGCTTCCTTTTCACATAAAAATGTCTATATTTGTATATTATATTATATTATAATATAATATTATATTATTATTTGTATATATTCGTATACATTCTGCTGTTTGAAAAATTGGTGTATTAATATGCTTTCCGACAAGAGTTTCTGATTTATACAGGAATCTGGGACACAAATACACACAGGGTTGAAGAGTGAAAAGAAAAGTGGAGGGTAATAATGGTGGAGAAATCAACATTTCACACTACAGTACAAAACAACAATAAAATGAGCCCTCGAATGTCTCCCATAGAGAAGCTGACAGTCTGATGATTCAGAAAGCAGAATTATAATAATAAAGAGGCAATGATTAGTTTCCAGTGCCAGAACAATCCTCTAAATACTGAGGTCCGAGCACAGGCATTGACATATTCAATGACTCCCTCATTGTTGAAGTAATTAGCAGCATCCAGCCTGGAGGGTTTATTAGTCTCTTTCTCTTTATAACATATTTTTAAGAGCCAATTCAATTAGACAGTTTCAATTCTGACCGCCTACACTCTTCAGCCTTGAAAACACGTCAAATCATTCCTGGAATACGAGCCCTTTCCTGACCTGATGGATCACAGGAAGCAGAGTAGGCTGATGTTTTCACATCAAGGTCATGTGCTGTTTAAACTGAATTAAGGTTTTATTTATTCAAGATAAGGGATGGACAACTTTTCTGACCGTTAGGGCCATAATTTTCCCAGATCACTGTAGGGCCAAACTAATGGGATACTCTAAATATGTAAGTTGGATTTCCTTTAATTTGCCAACAGACCATGTACTGTATGACGCAAAGAAATCTAAGGTCATCATTTACATATTGTAATGTAATTGCAAGTAGGAGTATTTGTTTAAATGAGCTACACACATATCTTTAGCAGGTTTCACCTACTTTATTGGTTAAGGTTACTAAACATTTACTGACTCAAAATGCATCACCTACTAACATTCCCATTTCCTCTTCCACAAATGCTCTAAGAAAAGCAAAAAGAGAGTAAACATTAACTTTAAACTATACTACAATGATAGCCTGATTTTCCTGGAAATGTACTATTTTTAATAACTCTGAGGCAAATTTTGTCTTTTTTCCTTTGTGTGTACATTTTGTTGGTATTGTAATAAAGGGGTCAAAATCATGGATGGACGGAGACAGGAATGGTCAAAAATTGTGGTTTGAATTTCATCAAAAAGACATTTAATATCAGGATTGTCATGCGTTTGACATTGTTGCCACTGAAAACTTATGCAGGCCATACAGAAAATGAGAAGAAAACTTTCGATCGACAGGCAGAATCGTTAATTGCATTGGTATTGACAAAATCTCACCAATTCACATCCCTAGAGTCCAGGCCTCACAAGAGTAAAGCAAGACTGGAAGGACCAGGGACCTAAAGACTCTGATATTGTGAATTTATCGCTCCATAAGCGAGGTGAAGAGAGAGTAGATGGTCTTGGTTCAAATCTGGTAAATCATCCTCCATTCTCTCCTCCCCCACTTCAGATAAATTCCAATGTCCTATCCATCAAATGAAGATATCAAACCCCAAACACAATTCTTACAACAAAGAAGCAAACAAGACTGATGATAGCTTGGCAGGTTTGTGCTGAATCTCCTCTTGATTGAAGGCTTTTCTCTCCTCAAGAAGGAGCACAGGGGCTGACTGTGCCATTTACAGGAGGCTAAAATGCAGCATAAACAACAGCAGGGCAGTTAAGTTGCATTTCTTGAAGTTTATACCTTCTCTGATAGGTGCAATGACGAGGATCAACAGCACCAGGCACAAACGGGGGGGCATGGAAAGTGTGTGTGTGTGTTTGTCCAAGCCTGCATGTCTCAGAGGCAAAATAACATTTTCAATCGCAGTCTTGAGTGCGGTCCCCAGCAGCTACATTATCTAATATGTATTTAGCACAGTTGAGTGGTGGCTGCTTTTCTGGGCCATGACTTCACAGCAGAGACGTATGTGTGTGTGTGGGTGTTTGTGTGGGTGTGAGGGGAAGAGTGTGTGTTTTCTCGTAAATGTGGTGTCGCCCTTCCTCTCCTGCCTCTCTGTGCCACGGCTGTTGCACAAGGCGGTATGGAGGGAGGGAGGCAGAAAAGAGGAAGAATCCACGACAACCTCCGAAAAAGGCCCTTGTCGGGTAACCATGGCAACCCCATTCACAAAGAACACGCCTCGGCAAAATTCACGGGAAACCGCAAACACGGCGGCACAGCGGGGCCGCGGCGGATAAAGACGGGGAGCGAGCGGGTATGTGATGAAGAGGAATCTGATGGATTATTGTGAAGTGACTGCTGTCGAGCTAGCATACAGAGGCTTCAATGGAGATTAGCCATGACGGGCTAATCCAAGTGTTTGACACTCATGCACGTGACGATTTGTGTGTATGTCCTGTGTGCAGACAAAGAGAGGCTGTGTGTCTGCAAGCAACAAGGTACATAACACCAAAACCTGACACGCTGATTACATGAGCATCTTTTACTGCAAAAACAGAAATTGTTTATCCACGCACAAGTTCCTTTTATCTTTGTGTAACATCTCCTCTACCTCCAGACATAATTACAGATTTGTCTACCCGTTCCAGGAGCTGGTTTTCGTCCCATTCTTATCTAAATCCCACCGTCCTCCAGTGTGATGGTCCAATTTCCCTACAGGGGGGTTTCCAGTTTAATTTGGATTTTTTTAAAACAGGAATCTTTCTTACTTTTTGAAGTGGCAGGGCTGTGGTCCAATGCTGACAGACACGTAGCTGCCTGCGTTGAGGTAGCTCCCCTCGATGGTGACCCGGGTGCCTCCGGAGATGGGCCCTTGAGACGGCACAATGCGGGTGAAGTATGGAGTCTGTGGAAGATGGTAAATGTCTTTTTAACAACAACAATAAAGACAGAAATGTTCCCACAGCAACTGGTACCCTGAATGTCAAGGCCACAAGGTGATCTTGTTCACATTGCACTTTAATAAGACCCAGGGAGATGTTAAAGCACTTTTCCATGATTTTAATTGATCTTATTGATATATATTTAGATGATTTTACTATATTTTTAGATGATTTTATTGTTTTCTTGTTGTGTGATTTGCTTGTCATTACATGTACATGGGTGGTTGTTTTAATATTGGGATTGCTGAGTTCCCCGATCTGTCAAACTAATTTACCATTTGGTACTGATAAAGAAACCTTGAACCTTGAACAACAACATAAAATAATATAATAGAAAAAAGGTCTTCAGGAATGATGGACACAGTCATTCTTTGAAACCATCATTACACTTCAGAAGGGTCACAATCTAGAGCAGGGGGCATCAACTACATTTGAAAAAGGGCCAGTTTTTTCTTGGCCTATGCTGTGTAGGCAGGATTTAAGAAAACATTAAAACTAGAAAGCACAAACCTCTGCCAAGGTAGCTCACATATTGCTGTTACATCTATAAGCAATAGTTCCATTATAAAGTTATCATCATAATATGATTCCTTGACCCTGAAAACCCACACCTAGCACTCGGAATCATGTTGATATCATTATTAGTTAGATAGTTATTGAGCAAAAATAACTGTTGACCAATGGCAGTTATCTGGATCATCACCAAAATCTAATCAGTTTAAAGTTGGGCCATTACAAACATCTCCTGAAAATTTCAGCGAAATCCGTCCAGTAGGTTTTGCGTAATTTTGCAAACAAACAAACAGACAAACACACGTCAGAAAAAACATAACCTCCTTAGCGGATGTTATAATTAAAAAACAACAACAATTAAATATTTTGGATACATTTCATTAGTTATCAATCCCTATCACCAGTCCTGAAGCAGCCACATGTTGAAAAAGGAGAAAAGCAAGAATCCTGAGAATTAGGTCATGATTTATCTCATAATTATTTCTTTAATCTCAGAATTCTGACTTGAATCCAAATTTCTGTATCTGTATTGACAGTGCCTTAGTCCTCTTCTGTACAACAATAATCAGGGGGCCAGAGTAAAGCTTTGAGGGCCTGATGTGGCCCTGGGCAGGGTGACCTCTGATCTAGAGTATCGTTATTGTGCCAGGTCTGTGTCCTCTCTCAGTCCACCTCAAGCACAAAATTGCTTTGTCTTTATATTTAATGCAGTTTCACAGCACATTTACCGATATTCATCTGGTTTATCTTACCTTTATATTTGTATACAATTCTCTTTTGGATCAATGCTTGAAAAATTTGTCTTTAGTTTCAGTTCCTACACTGTTCTTATCCATTCCTCTTTGGTTGGTGGATTTCTATCCAGCCACTTCCTGGTTTTTGCCTTTTAATTTGCACCAATTTGTATTTTGAAAAGGTATTTGTCAGTGTTAACAAATATAAATCACTAAAGTAACTGTCAAACACCAAAACCAGCACTGACTTTATGTCTGTTATTATCTCTGACCAAACATCAATTCCCAAAAACATGTAAGCGTTCGGCCAATAGGCTGCCACACCTTGTCCAGGTAGGACCGGCTCCTACAGAGCAGCTAATCGAACTCTGCGTGCGCCTTACCACGAAGGTGAACGGCCTCGGAGACAGAGCTCTGTAGTCGTTGACGCAGTCTCTCACACACACCTCCACCTGAGCTTCTTGGACCCTGTAGCTCGTGGCGTCATTCAGCAGACAGACAATTCTGTTAGGACAGAGAAAGGACATAATAAGGTCAGATGTTAGTTTTAGGCGTTTCTTCTCTTTTTAAAATAAACATTCTGATTTATTTGTTGTATCTTATATTTTTTATAATCCATACAAATATTTGCTGCAGCTTTTTAACTACGAACAATTATTAAAAGTTGACCAAAATTCTTTGAAATTTAATCAAATGCAGCATCATATGTAGTTTTAATTCAATTTACCTCAAATTTACAAAAATAACTTGCTTATCTGGATGTATGAGCAACCTCACGTCTGCGAGCATATATTAAAGGAAAACGCCTACATTTTTTTTTTTTGTTTTCATGTCTTGCCTCATTCCCAAGTCCATGACAATCAGATAGACACCATTCATTCGACTGCTCGTGCAGTAACAAGGAAGAGACGGGTGCCTCTGATTAGCTTAGCTCAAACACTGGGAGTCAATGGGTAGCGTTAGCCTGCCTCTGCCTACGGTCATTAGATAAACTCTTCAGCAGCTCTACATGGAGTGTAGAGAGACTAAGATGAGCAATTTATATAATTTTTGAAAAAAATACATACAAAACTGAATCCTGAAGAAATCCTCCTGGTCTTTTTGTACAAAGGCAGTCATAATCCTTAGCACCAATCTTCTACCGTTAAATAAAGGCTTTGTTTACAAGTTTGCACATGAGTCTTGTTTTTCTTTTAAGATTTTATTTGTGAAATAGTAACATAAACAGTGATACAAGAGAGACAACAAAGAGAAACAAAATAAAATAAAAGACTAATTAATAGTAACAGACAGACAAAACAGACATATACAAATTAATTAATTTTTTTAAATTTGAGGACATTGTCATAGTGAGTTCTTTCGACAAGGTAGTTGATGATGGTGGTGAGGTTATATGTATCTGTACACACATATACATACATATGCACATGCATTCACACATACACATAAGTTTGCACATGAGTTAGAGTTGCTAAAGAGTTTATCTGATGACTGTAGGCAGAGGCAGGCTAACACTACCCATTGACTCCCAGTGTTTGAGCTAAGCTAATTAGCGGCAGGTGAATTCTCCCCGTCTCTTCCTTGTTACTGCATGCACAGTTGAAAGAATGGTGTCTATCTGCTTGTCATGGACTTGGGAGTGAGGCAAGACACAAAAACAAAAACATGTTGGCATATCCCTTTAAATACAGCATTCAGTCTCTGAAATATGTTCAAAGGACTTAACCAGATACAACCAACATGACCACAAGTGGTTCCTCATTTGCAGATACACGGATAAAAAATGCCTAATTTATGGTTTAAACCTGACGGGAACATTTAGAAACAACAGGAACACGGCTCGTGACGAGGTGGAACTATAAACACAGAGACGTTTGAGGAGCTGTAGGGAGAGTGAACCGAATGTGTAAAATAAGTGATGTGTGTGTGATATTTGAATAGAGATGCCCTCCATCTCTACATGCATCATTTCCACACTAAGTGCTCTACAGAGAGATTGTTTGATCTGCGTGAACCCAATTCTTCAGCCATGGAGGAGCCTGCAGAGGAGTAAATGTCAGGATGGAGGGACGGGGGAGAGAGGAGGGAGGACATGTAGGGAGTAATGGACGGAGACGACAGATGGAATTTACACAAACAGACACACAAAATAAAAACTGACGATGTGTCTTCACTCACCTCTCTGCGCTCACATACTCCTCCTCGACAGGCACGCAGGGCACCTTCCCCAGCCTGACGCCCATCTGGATGTCCCTGAACTGCAGTCCCAGGTTTTCCCCAAGGATGGTCACTCTGGTCCCACCTTGTCGAGGGCCAGTTTCAGGAAATAGCTGGGTCAGGAAGAGGAAGTCAGAAAGAAGAAAAGGACAGTTAGCGTCAGAACATTTTCAATACACAAATTTGCTTTCCAAAACAAAAACGGACCAAGAATTTTCTCTTAGCTGAGGACATGCCACAAGGTTGTCGCCAGGTTTTACTGACAATTCTCAATTGGGCAAAGTCTGCACCAGTCTGCACTGGCTGGGGACAGTTTGCATGGCTCAGAAATCTGTAAGTGTGTGAGGGGAACAGACCTGAACCAACCACACAATCAATCAAACATGTTCGAATTTTTTAGCCGAATCTGGATGCAATCAGGTGGTGTGAACTGATTACAGACCAAAAGTGCTGCCAACGACCAATGAAAAAGAGAGGTCAGGACTCAGGAAATCACGTCAGAAGATGATGGGAATTTGCAGGAAGATCAAAACAAACTTTTGCCCTTGCAAGAGTTTGCGCAAGGGTTTGATGTGATCAGCTGGCTTTAGTTGGTTTGACAAATCAGGTACGGTTGTCGAGTGTGTGATCCCCAGTCTTTCAGTCTTCATACAAAAAAATCAGTGTGAACTCAGTCTTGTCAAAATCTGTAAAGACTGTGAAAGATGTGTAGTGTGTCCCAAACTTTACACACAGGGTGGGCAAAGGGCAGTCTGGGAGCCGGTTGCACCCCCCTACCCCCTCCAGCTCACCAGGCAGTTTAAAATAAGAAAAAGATACAGTGCTTAATTAATTTATCAGACCAACCCCCATAAAAACGTGACTACACAAGAACTTCAGAAATTTCTCAGAATCTTGTTTAAAACTGAAAATGCTTTTGTTATCGGACAAAAATTTTGAACAGAATTAAGAAATTTCAAAATGTTTTTACCTTTTGTACCCAAATCTTTAATCAAACATCACATTTGACCACTGCAACGATTTTTTCTGTTCAGGAATGCTGGTGAATAACAATAATTTTACATCTTAAATAAGAAATAATAATGTGCTTTACTTTTCTTTCTGTTTTTTATAAAATGGTGAATTTGTAAATCAATGGATAACAATAGCATGAACATTTTAGCATTAAAACATCATTTGGGTTAAAAAGCTTTGACATACTGGTGTATTAACCATTACAGAACATAACATTTGATTCTGGCAATTAATGTTGTTCATTTAGGGCACAGAAACCTTACATTGGGTGGTGGTCTAATAAATTGCAAAGCACTGTGTATATATGTACTTGTATATATACATATATATATATATATTGATATGTATTCAGAAGGAAAAATGAAAACATCTGCTGGGAAAAAAAGCTAAAAAAGCAATATTTCCAAGAAAGTGGAGCTGTGCTTGGAATCAGCCCTGTACAGTCTAGTTAAATGGTTTCAAGCTACTTTTTACCAAAGGCACCTCTTATATCCAGCAAAAATCTCAAGGCAATAAAAGATAATGTTAAATGCAAAAGACAGTGTTCCCATGGGGTTTAATCAGATATTTAAAGTTACATAAAACACTGTTGCATATAGGAATGCATGTACTTGAGGTACTGTTGGAGTAAATTGAAAAAACATTAAATGGTTGTTTCAAAATTGCTGTAATAACTTATGGTTTATATATTGTATATTTCTAAGGCACACCTAAAGGCAAACTAGCATCAACAATTTCAGATTGAAAACAGTTTTTGAAAGATTTCTAAAATATATAAGCTTTCTCTTTTTTATTAAAGTGGTCTAAATTTGTTAAGCACTGTATTTTATGTATTGATTCACATTAACAGGGGAAAATAAAACTGCACATATTATGTTAAACAAATATATGAATTTATTAACTGAGTAAAATACATTAAAAAATCAGTTGTACCTCTGCTTCTCATGCAGAGGCTCACATACTCACACTGAGGTTGCATAATCTCCACACTTTTATGATGTATTTCACTTTAACAAGTTGTAAGTCTCCAAAAACCATTAAGCAAAGAAAATTCCACATAAACATGCATAAAAGCGCTCACAGAGCCAGGGTCCCTCACAATCACACACCGCTCAGAATTGCCCACATCAGTTGATTTAAGTTTAATGAAGAAAAATCTCCCTCTTGGCTTTGAAAAACAATGAAAACGAGATAGAGAGGGCGAAAACAACAGCCCGCGCTGACACACACAACCAAACCAGCTCCGTCTAATTGAAACTCATTACGCTGGCTTGGCTTCGGCGGCGAGGCTGCGGCGGTGTAAACGCTCGGTCGGGCCGTCCGACCGTAATGTGATTTATCTAGCCAGATTATGGCGCGTAACGGGGACAGGTGTGCTGTGACAAAACAAATATGGTGACTGATGGACGGTGGCTGTCACAAACACACACTCACACACGGCCACGCACACACACGGCGGCGTGGGCAAAGCTAATCCCTAACAAGCATCACGAGGTAATTATGGGTAATATGTCCAATGGCCTGTTCTGCAGCGGCGCCTGGCTGAGCTGACAGCACTGTGTGAGAATGCAGACTCAGGCTATGTGGAGGCATTGTTTCACGACAATACTGAGCCAAAAAAAAGGCTAACTGTATTTCTGTGGGTACATAACATTAAGTACGGCCAGAAATCAAATATTCAACCACAAACTTAAATGCAGAAAGAGGCTGCTGCTCCTATGATTAAATTAAATCAGCGCTCTCAAAGTTTCAGGGAATCAAATCTTATGGAATATGAAGGAAACCAAATTAAAATAATAAAAAAAGAGACTAGACTGAAGGTGGGAAGTTGTGTGAAAAAGATGCATAATGAAAATTTAAAAGAAATGTGGAAATAAATTGAAAATTACTGGCTTGGTAAATGAAAGACTAGCCATAAAATTAAAAGTGGAAATTGGTTGAGAAAAAGGTGTGTAATGAAAATGAAAATAAGAAATTATGAAAATGACAAAGAAAATGAAATTAACTTGCAGGAAAAACTGAACAAAATGATAGAATTATAAGTGGAAACTGGTCATAAAACAGAGAGTAAGAAAAACAACAACAACAAAAAAACAAAACATGCATATAGATCGATAAATATATACATAAAATTTGTAAATTAAGGTGCTGAGCTTAAATTCACAAAACTTTATTTTTTAAACTTAACTGGCTTTGTTTAATTTCAACAAAGCTTGAACCTCTGCAAGTAAATCACGTTATTTTGAGTCTTCAGAAACTGGAGTTAAAGATAATATTCCAGCAGACTTATATGAAATGTGTGCAGCAGAAGAGAATAAGTTCAGAAGAAAGACAAAGATTCATAAAGATTTATACCTGGACTTAAAAGACAAAAAAAGTTTGTCTTTTAAGTCCCTTTGGCCCTTTCTTAAGCTCCAGTTTACTACAATTGAGCGTGACCTCAAGCAGGACGGCCCAATCAGAGTCCTTTAGAGCAGGAAGAGGTGGAGCTACAAGCGAGAAGACAACAGGAAGTGACTGCTCGTACAGAGATTAGCATAGATGCTAAGAGCCTCAGTAGCAGTTTTATCAGACCTGGACCACACACTCTACTTCTGAAGTGTTTTGGAGAGAGTTTGTTCTACGAAGCAGTAGCGCCCACCTGATACATTATCCTATTGGTCTGTAATGAAAGTGATTGACAGGATGGTCGTCCAATCACTGGCTGGATGTGCTTTTAAAAGGTTCTGCCCTTCCCAAACACTTTCTATGGGCTCTTTCCCAGATGGACTGGTGAGATATATTGAACAGTCCATTTGGTGTGTAAATAAACTAAATAATTTAATCATAATGCTCTTTAATTATTCCTTTGCAGAAACAAAAAAACAGACTGACAACCTATTGGTGAAAGCATGGAAATGGACTTGATTACAGTGTTTATTTTGTTGACTAACTATTGTTGACATAGTTTTTGTCAACAACTTTTTTTCCTGATGAAAACTAGGCAGTAGCTAATAAAAACAAGTGCACATGGACAAAAACCAAAACTAAATTAACTGACATTTTCGCCTACAAATAAAAACAAGACGAAAATGTTTGACAGAGACTTAATCCAATCAGACCTAATTTCGTCATGTAGAAAGTAGGGACAAGTTAGGAATATATCCAATTGGCTTTGACACCATAGCAGTGATAATTAGGTGATAAAATAATGAAAAATTTCATGAAACAGGTTGGTGTGAATACGAAACTTAAATAAATTTATCCAAGTGTAAAACATGACTTCAGAAATTCAAGGAAACATAAAAAAATGCCTTAGGATTTACACTTCATATTATAGTTGACTAAATTTACAGCAGATTTTGTCGACTAAAATGTTGAGAAATTTTATCAACTAAAACTAGACTAAAATTTAGATGACTAAAGCATGACTAAAACTAAAAGATATTTTAGGCAAAAGACTATAACTAAAACTAAATTAAAAAGTGCTGTCAAAATGAACCAATAACAGTAATAGTCACAATTATAGAGAGTATAAAGTGTTTTATTTTGGAGTTTGAAAACTAATACATTTAATCCAAGAATATAAAATATTAGATAATCAGAAAGTGGGATATAAAGCGATAACAGCCTGGCAGAGTAAGAAGCTGCCCCCTATTTGAAAGCAGACTCAAACTGAACCTCAGGCGCCAGCACAGCCTCAGCACTTTGGTTCTACAAACACAATAGCTGGTAAACAGCGAGCAGAGCGAGTAGCCATCAAGCTCCAGGGTACGTTATGGACAACAGATGTCGGGGTGTGGAAATGAGGCCTCAGATGGTTTTGGAAGAATGAAGCTACGATACCACAAAACACAATATCAGCCAGCCACCGAGCCCTGGGATATAAACAGTGGCAGAACCACAGACAGAGAGGCTACAGAGGAAGAGAAAAAAGAGTTTATAAAGGGGGATTACAACCATTAACTGAGGGGGGGCATCAGCGAGGGGACCAATGAAAACTAAGGGAGGAAAGAATCACAGAACAAACCCTCTCTGTAGTAGAAAAATGCCTGTGGTTATCCAACACATAATTTATATCAGTTTAGATTCTGAGATATATTTGGGATGAATGTGAAAAAATATGGAACAAACATCCTGTTCAGGAAAAACAGCTCTTTGCAAAAGGCCACTTTGAGCTAAATTGTATCAAATACCCTTTATTACAATATAATCTGACTAGCACAAAAAGTATTTAAAAGTATCTCTTAAACTGGCTGCAAAAATAAGTTTTACACCTCATCCTCTTCTTTTTTCATAGCTAGGGCAGCTAACATTGAGATGTATTTCCACCACCTGTTGGAGTGAAAATTAAGCTTCAACTGCACCAACAATTCAGTTTAAGACAGACATTATCAAGAGCCCAGCAAAAACAGCTCTGCAACCCAAGTCCTGACCCGCCAGTTGAGTAGCAAGGAGGCCACAAAGAAATGCTGCACTGGTAGTCCACACCTTAAAAGGATTCGTTGTTCTATTTTGCAGTAGCTATAACTTGTGGTTCCTCTCTCTGTCAAACCAGCGACACAACTTGTGCAGTTCTGAGTGGATTTTGATGAAATTTCCAAGGAGCATCGGTCATGGCATGAGGAGGAAGTGACCAGATTTTGTTGGTGATCCAAATCCCAGATCCAGGACTTTTTTGTCCAATAATTTGTTAACATTTCCACATTTTCAGTAACAGCTCTGCGAAGAATGTCAGGAATGCTGGAGCAGAAGTTTTCACTCTCTCAGCACTTCTACAAACCCCGCTTCTGATGAAGTTAAAACTGATAGACTTAGATTTTTTTTGGCAAATATTCCCTCATTTTGAATTTAATGCCTGCAACCCATTTCCAAAAAAGCTGGGACGGCTGGAATGTTTACCACTGTGTTTCATCACCTTTCCTTTTAACAACACTCAGTAAGTGTTTGTGAGCTCAGGACATTAACTGTTGAAGCTTTGGAGGTGAAATTCTTTCTCATTCTTGCTTGATGTACGACTTCAGTAGCTCAACAATCTCGGGTCTCCATTGTAGTCTTTTGTGTGTCCTAATGCTCCACACATTTTCAACTGGAGACAGGTCTGGACTGCAGGCAGGGCAGTCTAGTACCTACAGTCTTTTACTATAAAGGCACGCTGCTGAAATAAGTAGGGATGTCCCTGAAAAGGACGTCTCTTGGATGGCAGCATATGTTGTGCCAAACCTGTATTTACCTTTCAGCGTGGGTGCCTTCACAGATGTGCAAGTTACCCATGCCATGGACACTAACACACCCTTATACCATCACAGATGCTGGCTTTTGACCTTTGCTCTGATAACAGTCTGGATGGTCCTTTTCCTCTTCAGCCCAGAGGACACCACATCCATGTTCTCCAAAAACAGTCGGAAATGTGGAGTCAGACCACAGCAGACTTGTGTGTTGGAGATTCTCCAGTTTGTGCATTATCAGTGGTGCCTGTGGTCTGTATGAACTTAAATGACTGGGTCCTGCCATCACACCTGTCACTCAATCACACAACACAAGTTAACAGAAGAGTTTGCTAAAGCAGACTGAAATATGTTCATTTAGATTTAATGTGTTTCCTTGGAGTGACTAATTTAGTTACTTTTTAGGTTACTCACAAATTAAAAACAAAAACAGTTTGCTGCAGTCAAAGGATGATTTGCATTTCAAAGCCCATTAACTTCACGATGATTTCTTTGGCATTAAGTGGTGACTTTACCATGTCTGCAGAGGAGGTAAATTCTTTTTTTTTTTTTTTTTTTTTGTGGGGGGGGGGGGGGGGGGGGGGGGGTATTAGTGGTTAGTTTGTTTGTTAGTTTGTGAACAGGATAACTCAAAAAGTTTTGTTTTCCGAATCCTGATGTGGATCCAGGTTTTTGTTTAAGTATTTGCTAACACACGAGATTGGGCAGTTTTCCACATTGTCGCCTAAAACTCAATGGGCTCAGGACCCTTGAGGTTTTGGTGGTGATTCTGGATGTGGATCCTGAAGTTTTGTCAAAGATTTGTTAACAGTGCGAGAAGGGGCAGTTAGATATTTTTGACAAAACCTTGCTTGAATTTGTTGAAACTTACTTGGCGGGGGATTGTGTTTTCAGATCACTTCTACTTTAAGTTTTCTTTTTATGGTTAAAACTTGCACAACAGTCCATCCATTAGGTTTTTGTTTTTATTAAGTCAAGGGGGACACAAAAATGATGAATAATGCAATTCATAAATCAGTATATAGGCACAAAATCTGCATGCAACCCAGGCATTAGCAAGTGCTGACTTTGAGCCACACCATTCCTCTGAGCCTGGCTCCGTCCCTGATTATTCTACACAATATGCATTTTAAACATTACATGTATTATATACAATATTGTCCACCCCTGTTCTAGCTTAGTCATCATTAAATGCTTATACAGTAGCCACTAATTGTCCTACTAAACTACCTCTGGTGCTTCACTGGATCTAAAACCCTCCATCATCCCAATTTGTAATGAGATGGTTGAAGTTTTTGTAGCTGGGTCACATTTGTGCAAAATATCAGCTCATGATTCCTGCAGATTTATCAAGATTGACCTTAAAATGAAACAGGAAATCCCAACATACCTCAAAGTATTTGAGGGGGGGAAGCACTGAGGACAAAATGAAATATCTTGCTGCAGCTCGGTTAACCAAATGTAAGTGGTGCTGTCGATCAAACACACATGCTCGACATACTTCAGGGAACAAAAAGAAGCCATAAAAATGTCCTAATGTGATCTCTGGTATGATCATGAAACGTGATCTTTGTGGTCCTGAGGAAGCAGCCACATTGTCAAACTTCATGGCTTTTACCCCCTCTGAAATGCAGTGATTGGCGACCACTGTGATCCTGAAGATTTCCACTAGACTTCTTGACTTCTTGGAAAGATAAATGACAGCACATAACGAAACGGCAAAGCTCAGTAAACTTGTGGTCATGCAGGCAGACGCCACAGTGTGGAAATGGGACCTCAAACAGCTTTGGACTCGTGTTGCCGCGCACTGAAGTTTAATACAGACCTCAGGCCGGTTTGGAAGGGGAGTGATCCGCTCAACAATACACAACCATACAACACAACCACAATCAAGCACTAACTAGCGAGCCTCAGGACAAAACTGCAGAAGTATAACAGATAAGCCTTGTGAGCAGCCAAACTGATCTAAGACTCAACTAACAGAAGGATCCACGCTAGCAAAACAAAATCTCTGCCAGATTTTAACCACTTAACACCATTCCCTGGAGCTGAACATCAAGTAATCTCATAATGAGTGTCATTTTTCTTATCACTGTATTAACTGGTTCTCGGGTTGCCTTTAGCTACAGTGGTTTTTACAAGAAAAAACAGCTAAAAGTTAAAGTTGAGCAAAAAAGAACAATGAAAACAGTATATTTCCCCAATGTGTCCATTGTCCTTCCATTTAAAGAGTCAACGTAAGATCACATTTGTATCTTCTGTCTGTGCTTTTGTCCAATTATCATCTGTACAACCCCCCCGAGCTGACATCCTTTACATCCCTCTATAGCCAAGCAGTTCATACACCATGCTCCCAGTTATTCCCCTTATCCCTCCATTATATATCTTGCTTGTTCCTTTCAGGTTGCTTGAGGCTGAATCCTACGCTGTAACTGATTTTCGTAAAAATCTATGCAGTAAATTATCGTAAATGGTAAAATATTGTGGGAAAACATACTGATTTCTGTCAAATTAACAGCATTTTTCCATAAAATCAACAGTTTTCCATTGTAAAATGTCCACACAATCAATTACTGAGAAGGGAAATGGATCAAGAGAAAATTCTATTTTGGGCAGGAAAACTGACAAACAGTAGGCAAGATTTCTTTGAGTAAATGTTCCACATTTTTGGGTTTGAGTTTGAGTAAATGAATTTTTAACAAAATTATACCTTGTTAATAAATGATCAGTGAAATAGTTAAAGGTATAGTAATATGAACTAAAATATAGCAAGTTCACTTTAATTTAAACCACATTAAAAAGGTTGAAAAAAATACAGCAATGATACTGTAAATGAAAAAAAAAACAGTAAGGATGCTGTTTTTGAAAATACAGCAATTTAGCAATTAATTGAAAGACCGTAATGATACCTTAAATAAAAATACAGTGGTAAAAAAATTACAGCAAATACAGTATTGATATGGTAAATTAAAATAGAGTCACGCTACTGTAAAGACATTTAAAGAAACTTACTGGCATCTTGTTGCCAGTAAGTTTTTTTGTCGCTCTTTTCTGTACTGTCCAGTGACATGAATACCTGTGTAAGGATGGATGTCTATATTCAGACATTCATTTGATTTGGCTTTATGTATGTCCTTTTCTCTATCCAATGCACACTGTATCTGGATATCAACTGGGTTAAAATATATTGAATAAAAAAATAATGAAAATTATACATAAATATATAGATCTTTTAAAGCTTTGATATTTCTGATATGACTGAACTGAATTTTCCTGCTGTTGTGTCATTTTAAAGGTAATGGAGAATCTTTTGTTTTTTTTGGA
This sequence comes from Cetoscarus ocellatus, assembly GCA_037902135.1. Classification (NCBI taxonomy): domain Eukaryota; kingdom Metazoa; phylum Chordata; class Actinopteri; order Labriformes; family Labridae; genus Cetoscarus; species Cetoscarus ocellatus. Next base: position 124,253 of record JBAMNC010001316.1, read on the forward strand.
TAACCCGTCGTATGAACCCAAACCAAACTGTAGGCTTAGGTACTGTAAACTGGTTCCAGTTTCGATACCGTTCCAAGTTTCCAAGATTTAAAGATTTGTTAAGGGATGTGAGTTTTGGTTCTGCTTTTGGTCCTTTTAAAGCCCCTATTTTTATTTCTGTGTCTATTAAACAAGGATTTGATTCAAGTTGAATAAATAAAATGAAAAATCTCTGTAGAGGATCAAATGCAGCTCTGTTTCGCTCTTCTTTGGAAATGCACTATTCTGCAGGGGCGGGGAGGCTTCAGGAGGCTATGACAGTGAGTTCTGCTCTGACTGGCTGCCCAAACGATGTCTGATGGGAGGGTTACAGGCCACAAACTGGACTTTCAAAACAGTCATGGCATCTCTCTGTGATGAGTAGAAAACATGTAGGTGGAAGCTGTATAGCTATGACATCATACACACCAGGAAGTACAAAATGGAGCATTTTAAGGGTAATTTTTTTAAAGACGTAAAGACCATTTCTCTGTGAACTGAGAGTTTAGTGAAAGGTGGGATGTTCGTCTGCTTCCAAAGTCTCTTATAACAACACTAAAAGTGAAGAAAATTGATTCTGTAGGACATGGGACTTTTAAGTCAGTTTGCTTTGTTTGTTTTTGTATGCACACCACCATTTCATGTGGCAATATCAAACTTCGGGACAACACAAAACACTTAAACTCACAGATGATCCAAGGACACTGAAATTAATAAACTAAGAAGAGGGAAGATGACTGACCCACTACAGTCCTCACAGTGATTTAGAGAATTTACACATGCCAACACTGTGGCCTTACCCATAAATGTCTCATGACCCTTGATTGAAATGTTTTTGTTCATCAGCTTAGACTGAAGTCAGCATTTGGGTTTTGTTACTCCTCTTACTGTTGCCTTTACCAGGACTACGTTCAGCTATGCAGTAATCTAGTCCACAAAGACCAGTTTTTGACATCCCAGTGAATCAAATGTGTTTTTATGAAAATGACAGGGTTAATTTTCTTGTGTTTTGCCTTTTTTTCTTCTGAAAACCACAAACAAAGAGTCTTCTGGAGGTAAAGTATGAGTGCGTGGTTTCACTTTGTGGTCGTGCAGCGTTTACTCTGCATGCCCGACAGAAGCCACATCAAATCACCAATATCATAGCAGTGGTTTTCCCGTGGTCTGTCATCCAACCTATGAACACACACTGTGTATAAGCATGTGTATGTTCTGAAACATAATAGTCTTACTGCGGTCTCAGCAGAAATCAATCCCACGTGAACCATTAAAATCCAGCTGCTGCTGAAACTGGGAATTTGTTTATGTGGTCAGAAAATAGTTTCTGTGCTGGCATCTCAACAGAAGATAATTTATGGGAAATTAGCAAAGGGATTTACAATCTTCCTAGGGAGTGCTGCCTTAAACAAATAATTTATAGTGAAAATGTTGAAATGCTTTAAAGTCCTGGGAGCAGTGAGTTCAGTTTGTCTTTTCTAGGTTTGTGTTTTAAAGAGTTTTCATTTGGATTGAAGAAGATTTTTAATGTACTAAAGAGTGACACAAACTCCACAATGGTTGTAAATGGGTAAAACTAGTCAATATTAGAACTATGGCAAACATCCATCCATCTAGAGCTGGAAAATTAATCACATTTTAATCAAGATTACAACTATTACACTTTTATGAAAACTGATTAATCAGGATTAAAAGAATACTGTGCCACATGTTGAACTTTTTCATTGTCTATATTGCTTTTTTATTGTTGTTATTTATTTCATTTTATTTACTATCTATTGTAAAGCACTTTGGTTCACCAAAAGGGTTATTATAAAGGGATGTATAAATAAAGAACATTTAAATTTATATTATTATTAGAATTATTTTGAGGATTTTTTTTTTATATTTTTGCAAGTATATTTCTATGCATTGCTTATTTTTAATGTTTAAAATCAAAGTGTATAAAAAAAGTATAAACATTAATTGAAAGCATGTGGTGCATGTTTTAAAATCAGTGAGTATGATGTTTTATAATAGTGATCTCAATATCTATCAAAGTAATGGCAATACAAAGCTCGTCCCATTTTTGGGGGTCAGGGGGGGCCGGAGCCTATCCCAGCTGACATTGGTAAAGAGATAGGGTATACCCTGAACTGGTCACCAGCCAATCACAGGGCCACACAGAAAGACAGACAACCATTCACGCTCACACACTCACACCTGAGTGCCATCTGGAGTCATCAACTGACCTCATGAGCATGTTTTTGGTCTGAGGGAGGAAGCCCCAATTCCCCCTTGAACTGGTTTTCCATTCCCAGCCCTGATGGTTAGAGGTCTGAACTACATCTAGGACAGTGTTTCCAATTCATAATAATTATAATATCTTGATCGCATTGATTTCAGGTCTGAAATCAATTGTGTATTTTTAACCTACAAGTGGGTTAATCAGGCGGCTTTCGGAGGCACCAATGACTGCTGCATACTGGAGAGCCTTCCCCCAGGATATCTCCACTCAGGGACAAACTTGATTTACTGTCAATCAATCAATCAGTTCATTCACAAAAATAAATTAAAGCAGGAGTGTACAATGATAATGTCTCATGAAATAATCATTTGTGAAATGGGACTCCCCAAAAGCTAACCAGAGTTTCAATCAGAACACAAACATGATTAGTATCCTATAACCGAGTTTAAACCTAAATCTAACATTTCCTAAGTTACTGAAAGACCCTGAAGTATCCACAAACAACACACAAAGACAATCAAACATAGAAAGTGCCAGTAAAAATCTTTTGGGTTGTCAAATCTCATTGTATTTCATGAATAATGTTCTTTAGAAGTCATTTAACATCCTCGGCTCTGTTTTTGTCCGATGTTATGAAATAAAACCAATCATACTTACTAGTGCCAGAGGCCTCGAGCAACCCAACCTCAAAAAACCAAAACTTACCCTATAAATGAAAAAAATAATGACATCTATCAGCTGGTCAGACAAAGAATACTCTGTCAAAATACAAACCTGGATCATGTAATGGTCAATTTTGCCTGGACAAAAACAGGATTATCACATCTTATTAAATAAGGAAAAAATTCCCTGTCTTAAAGTGCCTTTGGCTTTAATCACCCTGGGCCTGTAAACATACTTTTACTGTTTTTTATTTTAATACATCTGACAAAAATAGAGCTGTTTGTCTCAATCCGCCCCTGTGGAAGTACAGATCCAAATATCAAAACAAAAACAAAGAGAAGAGGGATGAATCAGCCTTGAATATATGTGACCGACGCTGGATTTTCAGCCTTACCGTCTTTGAAACATCTCTACTCGGAGAGACAGCGACACGTAAAATATGAACATACCTCAGAAGACAGTTTAAAAAAAGGATCAAACCAAACAAACCTCGACGTGCCGCTGCCTCCTGAGCACCAGTTTGATGTAACACTGAGTAATAAAACCATTTCTGTGCCAAGGGCAGGCACAAGGTCCCAACATGGAGCACAGTAAAATGGAGCAGCTTTCATTCTGGGTTCAGGACACGTAGAGCCGTCATGACCACGGGGGCCTCGAGAAAAGAAAGCTGACGCAACGGCCTATCAAGGTTCAGCAGGCTTGGATCTCCGCAGGTGACTTTACACTCTTCAGGAGTTGACGAGATTATAAAGTGGCGCTCAAAGAAGCTGTGCGACTTTTCTTTGCAGGGGATTTGTGAACTGTAACGTGGAGGGTGGTTCAGATCAGAGGAGTTTCTGCTGGATGTGGACACTGCACTTTCTTTGTCCCAACCAGAGGAGATTTTTTTTTAAAAATCCAGAAAAATCTAAATTTGAAGGTAACTGTCTGCACTAGATTTTTGAGCTTTGGGTCAAAAACTATTTAAATAAAGACAATCTCAGGTGGGATTCATATCCAGACCAGCTGAAGCGTATTTTTTTATCATCTATGCTCGCTAACCACTGTGTCAGGACTTGGCCTGACCACACCTGACCTTAAGCTAGTTATAATAAGTTTTGCCAACTTAAGTTAAGAAATTAGCCAAAATTTACGATAAAAAGTCTTTATAAGGATAGTTGAGATAACTCCTTTGATTAAGTTAATAAAACAACAAAATATTTTGTTTTGTTAACTGACAAATTCATTTAATGCCAGTGATTTTAAGTCTTCATTGTCACTGGCCACAAGTATCCCATATATTGGCTGTAATACTTGGTAGAGTTTACAAATGAACCATAACCACTGCATGTCTGCTTTTATAAATCAAAAGCATAATTTATTTAATCAATCAATCAATAGATTTTAATTTGTATAGCGCCAATTCATAACAAGTGTTATCTCAAGACACTTTACAATAGAGCACAAAGCTCTTCATATTATGGATACACATATATGCATAGATACATATATACATATATCAAATACACTTATACATAAATATATACAAATATATACATCCAACACCCAGCATGAATCCATATAGCCAATCATGACTCCCTCCATCATGGCGGCAAGAAAAAAACCTTCTGTTAAGCAGCAAATTATTATTAGAATAACATGCTGCTTTTCTTGTTTTCAAGTCTGTTTCTAACAAAAATGGACTGTCACCACAGAAGGAGAAGATCACTTTAGTTGAGCAGAGGCTTTGTGCTCAATCCAATGTCGTGCATCTATAGTTTCTATATTTTTAAGGCAATCCTTCAACAGTCAAAGTGAAGACAAAAAACAATCACAGGGCAGTACGCAAATACTCTTCTCAAAAGGACTCGAAGTATATATGAAAAAAAAAAAAAAAAAAAAAAAACTTGCCTGTATTTTTTCTTACATAATTTTCTCACAAAAAAACAGAATATTAACAAAGCAGGAAAACTGTGTGCCCATCTATGCATTTTTGAGTGTATAATACATTATAATATCGTATAATATCGTTAACTTTATTTTTTTTACGGCTGATATCAGGTATTTTCCACAAATGAGCAATGACTCTCTAAAACAGGGGTGTCAAACTCAATCATGAAAGAAGCCAAAATCTACAACACAGTCCAACATTTGGGCCAAACAGGCTCAATTTGTCTAAACAGTTAGATAATGACCACGTTTTAATCAGAAATATGATTTTAAACAGCATCTTTACTCTCAGAAAGGCTTAAAAGTCACTGAAAAAGCACTGACCACTGCATTCATTTGCTGACAAATGATCAGAGTGATATTAAAGCAATGTGTGAAGGGTTTGGTGCATTTGTAGAATAAATGCTATTTAACCAAGGGCCATATTTGATCATGCCCCGGGCCAGATTTGTCTCACAGGTACCTGAGTTTAATATGTCTGCTTTTAAAAGAGAGGCAAGTTAAACTTATGGTGGATTTGTTGATCTTAGCTCTATGTTCACACTGACAGGATGGTGGTTCCTTCGGCTGATTCATGTTTCAGCTGAAGCCAGATTCATACCAAGACCACCCCCAATGAGGACAACAGACTGGATACTGCCATCATCCTGCCATGTCTTCCCCAACTTAAAAAAATAACCTTCGTCTGTTGCAAACAAACTGAATGGTTTGTTTTCTACCTGCAGCCGCACCTACAGCACTCACCTTGGTGATCTTGGGGTGGGTGCAGCGGCTGTTTCCAGAGGTGGCGTGCATCCATCCTCCGCTCTCAGTCAGCTGCATCGAGGAGTGAGAGTTTCCTCCTCCGGTGCACTCCTGCCTGAGGGAGCACTTCCTGTCCTGGACGCACCAACCACATTCAAACCTGGGGTCGGCCTTCAGGCACATGCCGCAGCTGTCCCGCAGAGCTCTGCACTTGTACAGGTGAGCTGGTTGAGACAGAAGGAAGGAAATATAAAAATTAGAGTGGAATTTTAACAAGGTGTGTATTAACTGAAAGAAACTATAAGAATTGTTGGTGCTGCTCCTCTTTGTAAATGAGGGGATGCAGGATCACCACTAAATTCTAATCACGGAGAGTCTAATTGATGCTTCACCAAAAGTTCTCCTTATAATATTTTTGTAGGTCAGTGTTCCAGGAAGAGGTGGAATCCCCCAAAACAGACCTAAATAATAAATCAATTTAAACAATGAAAACACTAAACCATGTCAAACAGCACACACCTCCACACATTTATTTTTGCAGTGTTGGCACTGGATAAAGGTCTGTCTGAATTTGTCCTAATTCTACTTTGTGCTGTTGTAGTTTATTAAAAGAAACTCTGTTATCTTTGGTGGCACAAAGCCCAGGTTGCTGCGTCATTGCTCTTCTTGCTGTATAATGTCAGAGTATTTGTTTTGGTGGAACATTTGCATGTGTGGAAATGAGCCAAAAGACAAAATTTACCAAAGTCCTGCAACTATTAGTGTCTATTTACAATCACTGGCAGCCTCATATTTTGCATAATCCAAACTTTGCCAAAGACATTTAGCACAAAAGTTAGTGCTGTTGTTGCTCCATATAAAGATCTGAAAATGGGACAAGATTGGAGATGGGGCGGCAGGGTGGCGCAGCAGGCTCAGGCCTCACAGCATGAAGGCTGCTGACTGGACTCCCGGTGTTAGCCAGGGCCTTTCTGTGTGGAGTTTGTATGTTCTCCCCATGCATGCCTGAGTTCTCTCCAGGTCCAAAAACATGCTTACTCGGTTAATAGGTGACTTTACATCCCCCCATAGTTCTGAGTGTATGAGTGAATAGTTGTCTGTCTCTATATGTCGGCCCTGTTATCAGCCTCTCAGCCAATGTCAGCTGGGATAGGCCAAAGCCTCTTTGACTCTAAAAGTGTTAAGCGGTACAGATAATCAAATAAAAACGACTACGAAAGACGTCTGTGCAGGTTCTCAGGTCATCCTGGTCATGGTTCTGATCAATGTGGCAGCTGGACTGGTTCAGATTCTTGAAGACGTTTTGCCGTTTCTCCAAAATGCTTCTTCAGAATCTGAACCAGTCCAGTTGCCACTTTGATCAGTGCTGGATAACAACAAAAGACATATAAAACACATACAAACATATAACATTGCTGAAATTAAAGACAACAAAGATCACACAAGTCTCATATTGAATTAAAAGCCAACAAATAAAACCGATGGTCAAATGCAGAGAATTAAAAACCCAACGTTGAAATAAAAGTAGAAACTGTTTAGACCTAAGTCACTTGGGAAACAAAACATTGTTAAATACTGAAAAAATGAAATCTAAGTGAGAAAAAAAAAAACATCACAATAAAAAATCTTGATGTAGGTATCACAGGTCAAAACTTACTGAAAAAAGGGCAACATGTTACGATTTCAAGTTGAATAAAAGGTTAAAAAATTAATAATAATGCAAAGATATAAGGTTAAATGTTGAAATAATGGGAAAAAGGTCCAGAAGTAAGGGGAAAGGTCAAAAAGAAGATTGAAATAGCAGGAAGAAGAGTCAAACGTTAAAGTTTTTAGGGAAAAATTAATTAATTTTATGTTTAATATTGATTCACAATTTTGGATTTTTGCTGGTTAACTATGTGCTGATACTTCCAAATGTTTTATTGCCAATAACATTGATAATACCTATTATTAGTGAGCATTGATTTTGTCGATCTAGTATTTCGCTCTATGGACTCAGGAAAACACGACACAAGCAGAGGAAACTAATACTGTACCAAATATGAGACTTTGACTCAAGTGTCAAAGGTTCCTTTTTCTGTGAATGCGCAAAGTCACCTTTCTGAACCCGAGTTCACAGAAAAAGAAATTCTTCAGTATGAGATTCAGCTGGCAGAATCAATGAGCACAGGTGGAAGAACACATCGCCATTTGCTGTATTGTAAATAGTGCCAAAAACAGAAACTTGAGCGAAAAAAAAGTGCTCTGAAGTCTTTTGACCAATCGTATGGTATGGCGTATGCTCTGTACTCGTTAACAGCACTGTACTTTACTGGTCGTCTCAGCTCATTCTTCTTAAAGGTACAGTGCTGCTTGGAGCTCTTTGAGCCACATCACTCACTGGTACCACATACAAAATATTGAACTAACCCTTTAATTCACTGAAAGGGGTCAAAGTGGTTTGAAATAGTATGGAGCAAAAACAAGTCCAAGTGTTTGTTTGCATATTGAGGCGGAAAGAAAGAAAACAAACATGAATATTAATCACCCGCCTCAGAAATTAAACCTTCAGTTCATAAAGACTATCACTTCAAGGCCTTAAGGATGAGAAAATAAGTGTTTCATTGGATAAATACGAAATATAAAAATGAACAAGCATCCTACAGGGATATTACAGAAATTAACTCGACAGGTAATGTCTTCCAACGCCAACAGGGAATTGATAATTGGTTGTGTAAAAAACGTTCCCCAAACTCTGCAGAGTGGAAAAAGTCATTAAAAGTGTGAAAAAAATGAATGAATAAATGGATAAATAAATAATGAAAGCCTCAAACACCTGAGAGGAGGGAAAGGAGGGAGATGAAAGGCAGCACGCAGGAAGGGGGGGAAGAATCTGAGCTGCGCTTGTTAACAAAACAGCAACAAGAATTGTTATGAATTTAAAGATGGCGAGGCCCCGAGAGGACGACGGAATTAGTGAACAGAGGCAGACGGAGCGAGAGAGGCTGGGATCAGAGGAGAGGAGGAGGGAGCAGAACCTGGACGAGGGAGAATCTGAGGAAAGAAAGACTGCACAGAGGACCTCCTTTTGGACTGAGTTTTTATTTCACTTGCTATACAGACACCTTTCCATCAGAACCAGCATGAACTTCTTCAGCAGATAGAGTCTGTTGGATGCAACCACACAGCAAACCAAGAAAATCCATCTAGCACCTCATCAAATCCCTCTTTCTTTACTCCCCATCAGCATCTACGCGTGTGACAAAGGAAAAAATAGAGATGGGACATTGGCAAAAACATTGCACCACATCGTGCAGCATCACCCTGCATCACCCACAGGCAGTTTTATGTTGTGGGTAACTTCTGTTTTTTTTAGCCTGACCCTTGGATCCTTCCTTGCCATATATGCTGAAATAAATCTATTTACTGTAGCAAATGTAAGAATGGGATTTATCGATTGGTGGCATCTGAAATATGTAGAGAATTTTAGGGAGTTCAGTCATCCACACACTTTTGATAAAACAGGAAGTATCAGTCCAGGTCCTTACTCATATTCAGTTGTGTAACTTTTGTCATACAGGATTTAAATGACCGGGGGATTTGGATGCCAAGATATTTAATACCATCTTCTGGCCTTTTGAATGAACTCTGCAGCTTGATACTTTCTGCTATTTCACCACCAACATCCAGAGCTCCAAATGTCAAGATGATGTCTGTTAGGTGAAGGACTGTGGTTGCAGATTTAGCATAGAAGCCCTCTTAATATTTGCTTTGTCAAACTTTATCATAATTATCCATCATAAAACTACAGTGTCTCCCTGGAGGCAGGTTTGTTTGCTGTCACACCGGTTAAACAGATTGAAAATGAGCTAAAGTGTAGAAACAGGAACAGAGCTTGCAGGACCCCCTCCCCCCTCCTCTGCAGACAGACGGCGGCTGGACTTCAAAGCGAGCCTTCCTCGCATCCATCTGCCTGCCTCGGCCGTCCGCTCGGCCTAATCTGATTAGCCACGGCTCGGCTTAAAAGTAGCGCAACGCTAATTAATCTGAACCAAATGAATGATTTAATTAACATTAACATCTCCACTTTACACCGGGGCAGAGCCGGGGCCGGGGCCGAGCGGCTCTGCCTCAGACGGATAATGCGGCTATTCGGAGAGTAAAAGAAGGACGAGGATGAAGCAGGGAGGGATTAATAGAGGATGGAGAGAGACAAGGTGGAGAAAAGGAGGCGAATGTCTTTATGAGATTTGTGAGTGAGGATGGTGTAATAATGTGGCTTTTAAAGGAGTTTTAACACCAAGCATTGCACTGGGCTCGTAATCCTTTTAGGCTTTGTGTGGAGCTTTAGGACACTTGCTTCAGCTATGATCGTGTTTTTGATTTTACCAGCAGAGTTGTGCAGTAATGACTTCAAATGCTGAAATGTATGATTATTACAGGCTCAATTATTTCAGAGTCTGTGGGGTTATTGAGCAAGTTTTTGATAAAATGTCCAAAATAAGGTTTGTAGTGAACACAAGCTTTAGAGTTTTTTTTTTTTTTTTTTGTGACACCTAAAATAAATTTGAAAAGGCCTAAAACGTGTATTTAGAAGCTTTTATCCACAAAAGCTGGTTTCAGACGAGTGGCTCAAAGTCACGAATGTTAAACATCATCATGCCAAAAATGCAAACATTGCACTAAGCAACAGCAGCCAGTTGCACCAGCTACGTGTAAATTTGATCCTAAATCATGGTGTAAAGTCCAAACTAAAGCCTTCGTTGAAACTAGTTAAGTTATAACTAAGGTTGTACCTACGGTTGCACAGCAGAGTCGTAAGGTCCATCTTAAGTGGTAGAGTGTAATGTTCAAAAGATGAAAAATATTGTCACAAATTTAAAATAAAATACAAAATAAATATTTTACAAATACAAGTATAAAAGCACTTTTTGTATATTACAGTGCTGCCTTATGGAATGCACCACACACTAAGAAATAGAAATAACATAAGGTAACCGCCTTTTATCAATAAACAGCAACAAAAATGGATGTGAATAATATTAAAACATAATGATTAGGTGAAAACTAAAGCTTATGGCTTTTCTCAACAGCTAGAGTAAAATAACAGCAGTGATAAAATCCAATAAAATCACCAACAACATGAGATAATGCGACGCGGTGAACTCCTGAGATGGAGGATACACTGCTGACGTCAAACAGCTACCAAACAAGGACGATACTTGCTGCGAGACATGTGGACCAAACACATAATGGCCATACACATCTCCTGTGTCAATTCAGCTCAATGGTTGTGTACGTCGTCTAGAGTTCCTGGAGACAGACACAAGCTGCAGTCCACACGTCAACAGCAGGATCAGTGTAGAGGCAGATGAGGGGACAGGTTGACCACAGCAGCAGAAACAACAATAACAGACAAACTGATAAATCAAGGCCTAAATCATCAACATCTGAATAATGTGAGAGACTTTACAGACACAAACATGACTGATCATCCTGCTGATAAATTCTCCTTTAGAGGTCGGGAAACAAGGAAATAGGTTTGGTGTATTATTTCATCTGGTGACTGTGTACACTGATGACTTGTGTTGACTTTGTGTTAGCTTTGTTTCTTTTGCTGTATTTTCTGACATATAAACTAATGAAGTATTCCTTGATACAATAAAGTTGAAGGCATTGAAGGGTCATCCCACGCTATTTCTGGTGCTTTGACTACAACATCTATCAAAACAGTCGGCCACAAGTCATCAGTTAACACGGTAACTCATTACACCCATACACTGACACAGTTGTGAGGAAAATATCATAGAAACTGAGCTCGGATGATGATCAACTATAAATACATATTTGATAATATTGATTATTAGAGTTTATTTTGTTACTTTCAGAATTGCTGTCATGTTTGCAGTTTACTTCTGACACAACAGGTAGTTGCACACAGTCTGAGGTCTTGTGCACCCTCTATTGGTGTCCTCCTGTAAGGTGTGTCACAAACAGGCAAGTATATAAATAAACATGTTCATGAAGCCAATGCACTTGATTGGTTTGTTAGCAGAAATACTAAAAGTAGTGTTAATTCGAGTAATAATTTGGATTAACAAAACTGTAAGTGCTATGGAATCAAACTTTTTATGGCAACGGGCCCATTTTGAACCCTTTTCACTTCCACCAAGAAGATTGTGTTTTTGGTGGCATTAGTTAGTTTATTAATGGGATAACTTAACAAGTAATGGTACAAGAAAGGAGTGATTAGATTTTGGTGGTGAATCAAATCCAGACGTGGATCCAGGGAATTTTCTAAGGATTTGTTAACATTGCTAGAGAGGGCAGTTTTCCACATTTTCACTTATGACTCCATCAGTTCTCAATGGATTTTGATGACATTTTCAGGGAGTGTTGGTCCTCACACAAGGGAGAAGTGACACTGTTTTAGTGCTGATCTGAATCTAGATGTGGATCCAGGAATATTTCACAGATTTTTTAACAGTGCAAGATAGCGGAGTTTCACCCATTTTGACAGTAACTTGCTTGGCAGTGTTGGAAATGCCTTAGCCAAGGTTTGTGCTTCTTGGCATTTCTATGCTGGAAGCTTTGAGGTGCTGACTTCCAGGTTGGTCACAAAAATCTGGCCTCCTTGCAGCACTGAATGGCTCAGCTAATACCAGGCTGAGCGGTTCTTTGTCTTCTTGAACATGAACATGAATATCTTGCTCGTCTCTGAAGCTTCCTGCATACATCCTGTGCCACCTACAAAGTGAAGCATCCAGCATTGCTTACTCATAGTCCTAACAACAGGGAATAAACTTGTCAGGTCCACACACAAACACAGTTGTAGGATCATCGGATTTCACACTTCAAACTCTCAGAGAAAAACAACACTGCTGTCACATGCAAACGGCCGACTGTGGCACGAATCCCTGAGGCTTGTTTCCAGAGTTAGCTGGATGAAAATTCAAATGTGGCAAATAGACACTTCTTTTAATCCAATGACTGATGTTAAATGTGAAGGATTTTATAGAAAAGGGAGTGCAGCCTCTCTCTGCAACAGTGCACACAAAATCCCCAATTTGAGTGTTTTAAAATATACTGTTGTCACTGAGCTGTTTGGAAATTTGGGGATTTGGAGATGCTACAGAGAGAACGAACAGAAACGTCTGGTGTCTCTTGTCTGCCATTTGCTATACTTAGAACTAAATGCTGTAAACTTTAAATACCGACAAAAGGGAACAAATAAGTAATTTATTTACTTTGACAGGCAAAAAAACGTGTATTGATCTACCGATAAACCCACAATACTGATGCCTCTAACTCTTAATTCTAATTTTGTTTTAATAACTTTAGAACTTTTACAAGCATTGAACAAAGTTGATAAAGTCTGACGCAATTTTGAATAATTCAGGTTACAGCACAAGTACTTGGTGTCTATTTAAAAACTTCAATTCCAATGAAGTTGGGATGTTGGGTAAAACATAAATAAAAACAGAATACAATGATTCGCTAATCCTTTTCAACCTATATTCAATAGAATACACTAATAAAAATAATAATAATAATACATTTTATTTAAGAGCGCCTTTCATGACACTGAAGGTCACCATACAAAGATAAAATATTCAAACGGATAAACTTTGTTTTTTGCAAATATTGACTCATTTTGAATTTGATGCCTGTAATATGTTCCAAAAAAGCTGAGACGGGGCAACAAAAGTGAAGAATTTTTGATCTTGACTTTTAATTAGGGGCTGGAGGGTGGTGCAGCAGGTAGTGCACATGCCTCACAACAAGTAGGCTGCTGGTTCAATCCCCTCTTCCCCAGTGTCAGCTGAGATAGGCTCCAGGGCTCTGCGACTCCAAAAGGGACAAGCGATATAGATCACAGATTGATGGATGAACTTTTTAAATGGTGATACTCCTAATATTACTCTATCATTCTATTACAGAGTCCTGCATGGGTCCAATTTTTCCAGCTCCCCATACCCACATGTCTTGGAACCACAACCCGACATGCTATCCACAAATTACCTAACGTCAAATCAGCATCCATGCAGACCCACGTTTGCACATTTGACCCATGACCCGACCTGGGGCCATTATTACACATAATAGCCACATAATCGCCTACTTCGCAATTTTGCCAAGTAAGTAAATTTTATTCCAAGTAAGTTATTATCTGGATGGAAAAGTCAAAACTTGAGTTGCCAAGTTGTGGAACATTTCTGGTATAAGTTTGGGAAATTTCCAAGGGAAGTTAAGCTGGGGAATTTTGGAATATTTCAAATTGGAAACTTTCCGTCGAAATTATGGGAATGTAGGAATTGGGGGTAATTAGAACAAACTGTATCATATTCTTATATAAATTAAACAGTTTGTTTTGTTATAGGTAGACATCCATGCAAAATAATACAATTAATAATATCTGAACAGATTTATTTGTAAGCAGAACTTGAACAAATTTTATTTATTTTATTGAACAATAAATTTGAAATTGACTGTATGTAGCCTATGGGCTCAAATATGTGTCCTCAGTAGTCCAGGGTTCCAGAAATCATCTGTGCACGTGATGGAGGAGCACAGTGCATGTAGGAGGAGTGGCCTCATTATTCCTGTAGTAAGCAGTGCTATGTGCATGTGACTGAGGAACAGTAGAGATATTTTCATGTGCAAACTGTGTTTAGTCAAGATTATACTAAAATATATTTCCTCAACTTTAGTGAACCTCAATTTTTAGATTCTCGGTTAATTCTCATAGAAAGTTTCCCAGGTCTTCTTCTATTTACCTCACCGTGCAACCCACCTGCTTGTCCACTGTGGGCTCTAGAGCCTTCATCTGCTCTGCTCCCCGCCTCTGGACCGCCCTTCCACTAGAAATTCAGGACGTTGATTCTCGTCTTTTCAAACTGGCATTTCCCATCTGATTGTTTTAAGTCTCATCATTTCATCTTTGATTATTCATGTATTGATCCTTTGCTGATCTTGTTATGTATTTTGTTTTTAACTTTGCCCTGTGTGGTGAACAAAGGTGCTGAGAAATGTGCCTATAAAAAAATAAATAAATGTATTATTATTATTGGTAATTGTTAATAATACATATACTTCATGGTGCATGATCAGTCCACCTGATTGCACCGAATTTGATGATCTGCTGTGCAAAAAGCTGAACCCATGAAGTTAATCCATCAGTGAAGATCTTTAAGCATGAACAGACAGGAACCCTACGTGAGCACATTTTAGAGCAAAATAACACGGGCAGACGAATCAGGTCATGGCCGATAAGCAACTAATTTCCAAGCTATCTGAAAAATGAACAGCAAGCATGACATTTATCAAAATGAGGTCAGATGGAACACAAAGGATGTAAGATTAAAACGTGCATGTGTGTCACATAAAGACAGGAAAGTGAAAGGAATATTGCAGAAAGCAGAGCAGGAAGGGTGAGTTAATCTGACTCTGCACATGCAAATTTGGAGGAAGAGACTGTGTGACACACTTGAGAGCAGGACTTTTATTATCTTGTGTAATGGGACGTCTAAAATCATTAGCCTCCGCCACCCAATGTATTACACTTGATAAAGAATTTAGAATTGGTAATTGTTTTCCACTTCATGCACACATAGGAATTAAAAATAATAAATTCCATCCCTGCATGTCGCTTTCTGCTTTTCTTTATCAATCCCTTTATTCTCATCTCACCCCCCCTCTGCCATTACACGCTGCATTTATCAAACCTGTCACGGTTCGGCCATTTGTTTATCCTCCTCTCTAACATCCATCCCTATTAATTTCTGTGTTGGATGTTTGTTTGTTATCATCGCCGTCCATCAATCACTCCCTCTGCCCCTCTTTGTATCCCTCAGACAAGAATAGTGCTTTTCTAAATGGATTGAACACTCTCACCTTCTCTCCCTGACGGCTGTCAAAAAAGAAATTACAGATTTCTCATGAAGGAGAGAAGCTGCACAGGGCGCTCGCAGAAAATCATTACAGGCAGATAAACAAGCGAGAGCTGATTCAAATTTTTTTGACAGGCAACAATGCCCAACCAAAATGAGAGCTGAGGAAACACAAAGAGAAGAAAGTGTGCTACCTTGAATGTCAAACGGGTTGTCGATGACAAAGTTTCCATTCCACACCACGGAGAGGTCGACAGGCAGGTCGCTGATGTCGCCGCCCTCGTAGTCGTACTGAAACAAACAGAAGAACAGAGAAGGTCGTGTGAGAGAGACAGTTGGTTCGAGTCCACATCACGGGCACTGTGAATAACTTATCACATGTAAGATATCTAAAGCACCCTTATTTATCAAAGATACTCTGCACCAATGTTACCATGAAGGCCATGTACATTTTATTCTTACTTCCTGGAGGCCAAACTTTGCAAAATCACCAAAAAAGTTGATCAGTTTAATTGATAACATGTTAGTTGGGGTCTTTCTGTGTAGATTTGACAGGCAACTTGTGCTTGTGCTTGTGAGTGTTTCCCCAAAAGCACTGTGGTTTCCCATTGTGCAAAAACACTGGTGACTCCAAATTGTGCAAAGGCATGAGTGTGAGCGTGAACGGTTTTCTGTTTTTCTTTGTGGCCCTGTGATCAGCTGGCAACCAGTCAAAGGTGAACCCTGCCTTTCTCCCCAACACCAGCTGGGACAGGCTCCAGGAAAAAACAGAATATTAGACCACATATCGATCAGTATGCTTCTGGCAGAAGAACACAAAGGTTTTGACAGAAGTAGCACTGAAATTAGAAGTGCTCCAAGAGCACAAACCCCAGCCAAGGTATTTCAAACACTGTCAAGTGAGCTATGATAAAGAATGTAGATAACTGCCCCATCTCACATTGTTAAAAAAAATCCTGGATCAGCATCTTAAATTGGATTACCACCAAAATCAAAAAAATTCACCCTTGTGCCATGGACATCATCCACAGAAAATGTCATCAAAATCTGTTGGGACGTTCTTGAGAAATTGGCGAAAATGAGGAAAACTGCCCCATAACACAATTTGAACACATCATTGAAAACGCCACTGGATCTGCATTTGGATTCAGATCTGCAAACAAAATGTTATCACTTCTTTCCTGCTCTATGACCAACATTCGCTGAAAATGTCATCAAAATCTGTAGAGAAGTTCTTGAGTAATTGGGGGGAATAAGGAAAACTGCCCCATCTCGCAATTTTAATAATCATTAAAAAAAACTACTTGATCTGCATCTGGATTCAGATCACCACCAAAATCCAAAAAGTTCACCCACATGCTATGACCAACATTCTCTGAAAATCTGTAGAGAAGTTCTTGAGTAATTGGAGGGAATGAGGAAAACTGTCCTATCTCGCAATTTTAACAAATCATTAAAAAAGCTACTGGATCTGCATCTGGATTTTGATCACAACCTAAATCTTTTCAGTTAACCTGTACGCTAGGACCAACAGCCTCTGAATATGTCATCAAAATCTGTAGAGAAGTTCTTGAGAAATTGGCGAAGATGAGGAAAACTGACCTAGCTCGCAACTTAAACAAAACATTTAAAAGTTGCTGGATCTGCATTTGGTTACAGATCACCACCAAAATATTATCACATTTTTCTTGTTTTATGACCAACAGTTAGAGCAAATGCCATCCAAATGTGTTCACGATTATTTGAGTTATCTTGCTTAAAGACAAACACTAGAAAAAATACAAAGACCAGTGACAAAATTTGATACCTTTGCAAAAAAATGAAATAAAATAAGAGATAGTGCTCTAAGGTCAAAGAAAAGTGACTGAACATGTGACGATGCATTTGCAGTTAATTTTTAAAGGTTTCCCTGTTTTGTAAACTAACACATTCTTCGTCATTAATGGTCTTATAAGGATACAGTTGGGGTATGAGGAAAGTATAAAAGTATTGTTTTATTTGGGCAATGTTATCAGACATAACTTTGTGCCAGCTCTTTTTGTACAGGAGCAGGGCTGATCACCATCACCGTGACTCATGTTTAATGCTACGGACATAATTTTCATGCATCTTCACTTCAAAAACTCTGAAATGTACTTTTAAAGCCAGGTTAACATGATACAAACCTGTGTGAGCATAAACCATAGCCTCACGCTTGTACCTTAAGGTCTACTCGACGGAAGTGACATTTGTCTGAGAATAAAATCCAGGATGAACAAAGTGAACAGGACTTTCACTTCCAGAACTACTCTGTTGAGCTCTGAAATGGATTCAATGCAAATTTTGGAAATTGCATGAGATATTGTTTAATTTGCATAGTGATTCGCCCGGGCTTGTTCGCTGCAGACGGCGATCCGGCCTGAGCAAGCACACGCGCATAAATCCATATTTACCAAAACAGACATATTTCATAAATACAGGCGGAGAAATAACAGATGGGTTCCAGCTGAATGGGCACAGAAGAATGGAGAATGGAAAGGGAAGGAAAGGAGAGGAGATGAGGCAGGACGAGAGGGGAGAGAGGACACGACAGGTGACGGGGGGGAAATGGAGGAGAGGATGAAGAGGAAGGGAAGAGAATAGGAAGTGGACGAGATGAAGGAGGAAGAGGAGGAGCGGTCGGAGAAGGGAAAGGCAGACCAGAATCAGACAGTAGTAGACGAGCGAGAGGACCTTATTCATTTAGGCATGAGCTAAGTGGTGGGACGAGGGTGAGGGAGAGATAAGATACGGAGCGGTGTAAAGTGAAATTGGCATTTCCAATTTGCTCCCTGACACAGTGGATTTGATAGACGGGGTTCGACCATCCCATGTGGGCAATGGGGCCTGAGACACACACGTACACACAGACTCACAATTACACACTCATGATTTCGGAGCACTTTTTCTTAAAAATCATTTTCTGAGTCATGGGTGAGTCTAAAAGATGAAATATATCACTACGAATACACGATGTGGTTACTTGTTGATTTTGTCCTGTGAGCTTGGAGATAAAGTCTAAAGCAAAAGATGTGCACTTTCATTTCTAGAAATACAGGTGGAACAAAGGCTTTAGAAAAATATAATAAATAAGCCTTTTGTCACTAAGATTTTAATAGTTTTTAACTGATTTGAAAGCTTCAATTTTATCCAGAGCTTGACTCTCTTTTCGTCTTTCATTCTGAATACTCCTGTTGTCCTGGGCTCAGAAATGACCAGAATTTGAAACCTAAATCTGTCATCACACACTCTGAATATCTGGATTTCACATTGGAAGAAGACTGAGTTAAATCACTTAAGACCACTCATTTTAAAATTACACTTCTAATCAGGTTGTTTCTTTCACTAAATTAGAGGTTTGTTATCATTGTAGTTCTTATCTTTGTTCCTGAAGCTGCACCCTATTTGGAGAATCCATTTTTTGTAAGACACTGATGTGGCCTGAAAAAAAACACTACATGTGTGTGTAAAGTTGACTTTTTCCCATACAATATACTTTACAATTTAGCCATAAAACACCGGTCATCTCTCATCTATTAAATATCACTTCCACCCGCAAGGAGTACAAACAATATGGGGCATCAGGAAAAGATTAAAAAATCAAAAATGGAAGAAAGGAATGTAATAAATTAATACATGTGATAAACTGAGTGTGTGCATGGACTTTGCAGATGGGTTTCTTGCATCTGTAGCTCACAGTGGCCATGTGTACATGGACACAAATAATCAGAATAATGGCTTGATCAGAATAAAAACGTGTCATGTAAACATGTTAGTTCACAGATTGTGACCTGGGGAAGCTCATTCAGAAAGAAAATTCATTCTGAATGAAGGGTGTGGTGTATGCTGATCTTATTTCCAGACAAGTTCAGAATCTAATCAGTGCTCTCCTGTGCCATGAATGACTTCGCCAAAAAAAAATCGTCAAAATCCACTGAAAAATTGAGTGATTTTTGAAAATGCTCTACCTTGCAATGTTAAGAAATCCCAAAAAATCTGCATTTGAATTCAGATCACCACCAAAATCAAATCCCTACATCCTTCTGCTATGACCAAGATGTGCTGAATATTTCAATCTGTTGATTAGTTTGTTAGTTATCCTGTTCACAAGCAAACAAACAAATGCCGGCAGAAACATAACCTCCTTGGTGGTGGTAATCGAACCACTGCACCCTCAGAGCGTGGAGAAGACCAAATCCCCTTCAAAACTTAAACACCTTCATCCATCCATCCATCCATCATCTATACCATTGATCCCTTTTGGGGTTGCAGGAGGCTGAAGCTTATCACAGCTAAAATTGGGCACCCTGGTACACCCTAGAATAGTCAGCAGCCAATCACAGGGCTACATAGAGAGTTTTTCAACCATTGTAAGTTGTAAGACTACGGGCCATTTAGAGTCAACAATTAACCTAACAGGTCTGTGGAAGAAGCTGGAGTGTCCGAAGACAACCAACACATGCACTGGGAGAACACGTAAACTTCACACAGAAAGGCCCTGACCGACAGGGATCAAACCAGCAACCTTCTTACTGTGAGGCATCTGCACTACCTGCTGCACCACCGTGTCTTCCAAGTACCTTAATGTAAATACATCTATCTAAAATAAGAATCTTCGTTTGCTCCTTCATAATGACTGAAAATGTGTTTCTGGCTTCTTAATAGTTTGGCATTTTAGCAAATGAAAATAATAGATTTAACTTTATTATTCACATCTATAGAGCACCCAGAAAAACAAATGCAAAACATTATGATGAATTGATGGGAACTCAGGAATTAAAAACTAATGAGCACCAAAACAGGAGTTTTGAACTAAAGCTTAAAGAACTGCACCGACAAAGACATAAAAAGTTAATTGAAATAATAAAGCACCTGCGAGAAACACTGAATAAAGCATGCTTTAGGGATCTGCAGGTACTCAGCTCTGTAGATTGAGTGCTAAATATAGTGATAAAAATGATAACTATGCTTTGACTGTCAGTGGGGGATTGAAAAAACAATTGAAATACTTTGGCAGTGAAAGTAATGCAGAGACATTCAGCATAAACAGTTTGAGTTGGCAGTGAAAGTTGGGACAAGTTCAACTTAAACTTTTTCTTGTGAAGTTGATAAACAGAAGGTTAAAAATGTTTATCATTGCAGGGATGTTTATGTGAGATTTATGAAAGCTGGTTTTCAGAACACAGTCGGATACATTAACATAAAAAAAACTACAACTTAAAGCTTAAGGATGAAAAACTTTGGACTACTTTGTGCTCAAGTGTTAGCTTAGTCTTCATGGATGTAGGTGCACACGCCTTACTGACAGCTTAATACAACAGGATATATTTTAGGATATTGACTTATTGGGTGAAACGATGCTGCGGGTACCCCTGCGTGGTCTAAAACCAAGACTAAGGGACAGGAATCAGCTTTAAGGCTCTTATGCAGTCAAATATACAGTTAACATGGTTCAAACATGAGGACATAGAAGGAGCGCAGGTGACAGCCCGACTCGTTCTGTGATCACTGAGGCAACATTTACACTTCAACAAACTTCACCTTTTCCTTTACTTCATTCAACCATACCTTAACTCATCCATTTCTCCTTCTATCCATAGAGCCCTTAACGCACTGATCCATCCTCACTTATCAACCATCCATCAATCCATCCATCCGTCCCTTGACCCAGCCATCCATTGATGAATCCATCGACCCATCCATCGGTCCATCTATTCATCCCAAGACTCACTCATATATTTACATATCCCTTCCAAAACTCATTTACCATCCCTTTACCAATCATTCAGTCATCCATCCATGCATCCATCCTTCCATCCTTTCATCCATCCATCCTTCTCTTGACCTATCCATCCTTTCATCCATCCATTGCTCTTGTTTTGTACCAGATTTTCAGATTTGTTAACTTTGTTTAAGGTAAAGATAAATAATTAAGTCAGAGATTTCCTTTTTAAAGAAACTGTATTTGTTGTGCTTTCATTTTGTAATTTTTCCTGTCTTGAGCACTGGGGTGGATAGACTGGGGTACTGGAGGTGTTTGGAGAAAGTCTTGCTTTAATTTGAAAGAACTCTGCCAGAGATAGGAGCTTCTTGTTGGTAACAATATGAGCCAAACCTTAAAAAAGGAAACTGGCAACAGATCCAAAAGAAAGTGAAACAGCTACAGGAAAAAGTGAGGAGTTAATTGTTTGATAACCCAAGGGGAAGATAACTTTTGACTTCTGTATAGGGATGTAACGGTTATCGGTAAAATGGTAAACTGCGGTAAAATTTCAGACGGTTAGTATTACCATGTCCTGTTTAAACTAAGTCCTCGAGTAAGTGAGCTGACTGAGCCGGAGAGAGCAGAGTGAGAAGATTCAGTGAGCCATACCTGAGTGAGTTATAGGTGGTTTATCAGTATAGAAATATTGGAGGAGGAAATGTGGAGATCTGCCAGGGAGAGGGGAGACCAGAGGAGAGTCATGGAGGGGGGCTAACTGGACAGGAATTGCCACAGGGACTATCATCAGTAAAAAAAAAACGCCAGGACATGGTCTAATATAACAAGCTGTAACACGGACACTAATGCTGAAGGCAAACAAAAATATTTGATTGTATGTAAAATAGGTTACGTTTATTTTTGGTCATCTCAAAACTTGAACATGTTCATTTACAGTTGTTTATGAAAAGAATCCTGTTTAAAGTTCAAATCCGTCTTTTTCTTTTTTTGTAATTACACACAGTTTAAGCATTTATAACATAATAATGACAAACACTTGCCAGAATTGTTTACTTTTATTTCTCATGAAAAATAGGTGAAAAAATTTACTCAAAGGACATTTCCTGACACATTTATTGACATAAAAGACCTGTTATAATTGTAATATTAAAGGGGTGAAATGATTTCTAGTGAGTGTAAAAGTACTTTTTGAACATTTTGAGCACACTGCAACAATACCGCGATAATAATTATAACCGTGATATGAAATTTTCATACCGTTACATCCCTACTTCTGTAATATGCTTTCTGGGAGATTTTTAAAGTATAATGAGACAATCACAGGAGCAGTGGCACCCTATCTTCAGGTTAAGAGGGGAAGACATTAAGCTGAGTAGCATCCAGCTGACAGTATGCAGCTTGGCCTAACTATAGTGTATCTAAAATAAAGAAATAGCAGAAACTATCACAATCTTAAACATAAAGTGTGTTCATTTCTGACTGTTGTCTCACTGTGAGCTCAATCTGCCAGCCCATAGAAAAAGAAGACATTATGAACAGCTTCAGAAGTAGGACTGTGGTAAATCTGAAAGTCTATGGAGACATTTCAGAAACTGAGAGGCACACAGAGCCATGAAACCACAGGATTCTTGAAGGTCAGCAACCCAAGAGCAGAGGGATTCAACCAAAACACTCTGACGCCACAAAGAAGCCCCTGATTGGTCATTTTTTTCCCCCCACTGGTCCAGTGTGACCCTAATCCATCACACATGAGGAGGGCTGTTGACTTTATTAGCATCACTGCGATGTCCCACTGTTAAAAGGCCAGCATAGGACAGCATCAGGCCCCCACACACACACACACGCTCCCCCTCTCTGCGGTGTGGCCCCCATTAAACTTTTAGGGTCTGAACTTGTCTGCCATCACCAAAACACTGGCTGAGCTTGTTCTCGTGTCAGTCCCTGCCCACTCTGCAGCTCGCCGCATCATCCTTTATTCATACTGTCACATGGCTTAAAACGCCGACTCTAACCGCACCGTGACACCAGGGTGCTGGGCCACCCGGTCACACTGAGCAGCACCCACTGGCTAATTGACATCCGGGGAGACACTCTGGGGCATGTAACGGGCTGATTTAAAACCGAAAATCATGCATTTAAACAAGAGAAGCAACTGAAGACAGAGAGAGATCTATCAGAGGATGGACTTCATTTTATGTTGTATTTTTTAAATATATTTTGGGGCATTTTGTGGCCTCTGTTGACAGTGGAGAGACAGTAGACAGAGGCAGAAAGGGGGAGGGGGTCAGGGGAAATCATGTGAGAAAGAACCAAACCCAAGCATAAAGATCCTCGATATTACAGCATTCACTTGGACAGACTTTAACAAAGTCAGTCCAGTTACAGTCGATTAAGGCAAAATTTAGCATTTAAAGACCCATGAGCCCCCAAAATGAATCATTTTATGCCATGTAGAGCAGGGGTGAGCAACTGGCGGCCTGGGGGCCATATGTGGCCCTTTACCCTACTCAATGCAGCCCACCACCAGCAAAAACAAATTGGAAATGTGAAGAAACTAGAAAAGCACTCAGAGAGTGCAGATCTCCACCAAGCAGCTCAGTTCAGCAGTAGCTTTTCCAAAAACCCCTGTAAAAGAGATATTCTGGATCACCAGATCCAGACTAGAGCCAGGATCTAGACCAAACTCAACACATACGTGGAGGTTTTTATCCTGTCTGAACACAACAAGTTTTGGGAACATCACTTAATATTTGGATTTTATGTAAAGTATTGAATTTGTCAATAGGATTTCCCATGTATAAAGTTCAATGTTTTTTTTCTATCTATCTATCTATCTATCTATCTATCTATCTATCTATCTATCTATCTATCTATCTATCTATCTATCTACTATCTATCTATCTATCTATCTATCTGTCTGTCTGTCTGTCTGTCTGTCTGTCTGTCTGTCTGTCTATCTATCTATCTATCTATCTATCTATCTGTCTGTCTATCTATCTAATCTGAAAATGTGACTACCAAAACAGGTTAAAAAAATTAACAGTGCTGTCTGACTTCAGCATTCAGACACACATGACAAGATTAGACACCATGGACCTGTGCAGAAATACAGTAAGATTTTATAGTTCTACATTGATTTTCTTCTTTTTCTTGATCACAGAAAGATCATAGACAAATCAAGATTTCTGAATAAATGATGTACACTTGAGTCACACAGAAGTCACAAAGTGAACTCTCTAAAAGTTCCACGTTTGAGACATGAAGAGAGAGACATTCTGTAAATGAACAGCTTAAAAGTCTCCATCTGCACACAGGGGTTGTGAGCAAAGTGGTGCTTGTCCCTTTGCGCTAATCTAAAATAAAAGACAAAGGTTTACTTTGAGTAATTCATGAGCATGCCAAGGTAGATCGGGGTCCCTCTTTGTACTTCCTGTCAGCTCCTTCAATCTCTTTCCATTTAAAGTTTGGCCTGCTATTCTAATGCAAAATACTTAAATTCAAAGTTAATGAATCCTTTCCAGCAGTCTGCTAGCTGCCTGTCAGGGCCAACACAGAATTGGGAAACAGTTGCCAAAATGACGTTCAGTTTTTTCCTCAATCTTTGCCACTAAATGTATTTTTATGATTTTAAAATTATATTTTTTTAGAAATGAAAAGGAAAGCTCAAGAAGGGCAGGAACATGAGAGAGAGAGAGAGACTGAAGGTGTGGGTGGACATGCATGAAAGATCTGAGGTTAGGTCCTGTGGCCAAAGCATCGAGACCCTGTGCTGACAGGGAGCCTGCAAAGAGCAAACGTCTTTGTTAGAAATAAGCAGAAGCAAAAAAAGTCTATTATTTGAGTGTCAGGTTTGGTCCAAAAGACATGGAAGCAGAAACTGGCTGATACATACAGGGACACAGAGTCACTTTACCTGCAGGACCTACAACGCATTTTCAAGTACTGATTTTACTGAGGGTCCTAAAATGCATCACCTAATAGTCATTTTGGAGGTTCTTTAAATTCACCATCAGTTAGTCATTTAACAGACAGGACTTTAAGTTTATTGCCAAATAGTTATTTCCCCAATAGACCCATAATGCTGTTTTAACAAGGAGCCTAAAAGTAATTTTACCATCAAGTTCCTAAATCAGGGTTGACCAGTTTATAGCCCCAAGGAAAAGTGTGGCTCATGGACCATTTTTAATCAGCTTACAACAAACTCCAAAAGTTCCCATCAATATGGCCCATGTTGCTTAACTGATTAATAAAGACATGCGACTTACAGCAGCACAAATAATCCACATATTCTTCACTTGTATCTAGGTTTACTAAACATATTCGGCAAACCATTTTAAATCATATTTAAGCTCCAACAGCCCTACAAAGTTTGGCAGCCTTGTGAATGTGAGGAGGAGCTGTCAGTGTCTCTCCTCTGCTACACACACCATGTTTCTCATACTGACCAGGGACCAGTCTACAGGTTGCAGGGCCGGACAAC
Organism: Cetoscarus ocellatus; assembly: GCA_037902135.1. NCBI lineage: Eukaryota > Metazoa > Chordata > Actinopteri > Labriformes > Labridae > Cetoscarus > Cetoscarus ocellatus. The sequence continues at coordinate 149,920 of JBAMNC010001316.1, forward strand.
TTCAACTTTATTACCATCCCATGGGAAATCTGGTTTGCAACAGGCATCACCTCACAAGCACACAATAAAACAAAAAACATACAGGCAGAAGGACAATCCTAAGCACAAGTAAAAGCAAAGGTACTTAGGCCACAAAATGCCAGAGGCTAAAGAATCAGACTCCTCCTCCTGCTCTGCAGCCCTGTCCCCCTGAGTTTTCTCTTTCGATCACCCCAGAGTCTTGAACTCTAATCCACTACATTTAAAGTATTTTTCTGTATTTGGCCCTTGTTGAGGGGGTGATGACAAAAAAGAAAACACAAACTGTGCAGAGTGTAACCACTACAGCATAGGATCAGAGAGAGCCTTGGGCTTGTTTCTAAACCCCACATAAGAGACATTCACAAGCACTTACTCTGTTTTGATTAGCTGCTTACATTGGCTGAAATCACCTTTTGTAGTAACTGATTCTACCATTATTCATTTTGAGCGCAGGTGAAAAACTGCAAAAACAGTTTGAATACGGTGCTGACCGTGTGTTTTGACCATCGATCGAATCCTACACATCAGGAATTTCAGTGCTCTCATGTGCCTCGACTGTCCCCCGATTACACACATCATGAAGAGTTAAATATATTTAGGGTCAATCCCAACTGTACCCCTTAAGCCTCGTTTTACCCCTTAGCCCTTGGTTTTGAGCGTTCACGTCAAGTGAAGGGGTATCCCAATCTTCCGTAAGGTTAAGGGGAAGGGCTACACAGCCCTTGAAACAAAGACAAACTGGGACATAACTTGAAAGGAGGGGGTATGAGAAATATTGATTTTCATAGTTATGATACTCATGTTTTTATCAGATATTCAATCCTTTGCTACTCAACATAAAGACGTAAATATTAACCATATAACCAAGTAGATAAGGAATTGTCGCATCTGCTTATGACACAGCCAGCGAGCGTCTCTGGTTGATGCACAGGAATCGAGTGCAGTCTTGTTTCTTCGGGGCATGTTTCCCTTCCCTTTGTCCCTTGAAATAAAGGGAGAGGGCCAAGGGATACAATTTGGATTGACCCTTAATACTATGTCCAGGGCACAAGTGGAAGAGTGCATGAGCACAAGGTCGAACCACAAGTTCATCTAAAGTTTTTGAGCAATGACAGGGACAGAGAGCCAAAGCGTAAAGTCTGAACATTCATCTTTTCAAAATAAAACATCCCCTGGCCTCTGTTATTAAAAAAAAAACAATAATTAGATTAATAATTCTACCCAGTACTGGTTAATGCACCAGTGGTTGGGGACCTCTGAACTTTCAGTCATTTTATAGCACATCTATGACAGATAATCTTGAAAGGAATATCAATATGTTAACATAAATAAAATGATTTATTAATTAACAATCATCAGTCCTTGAATTACCAGTGAATCCACGTACATGAACTAGAAAAGTTAACTTAAGGATGGTGACTTGAGTCATGACATCATGTAACCAATTTGGTTTTTGATGAATTTCCAGGTTGATGAATATTTGCACCAAATTTCAGAGTAATTCATCAATAGCTGATCAGAATCTTGACTCCCATCCCAACTTAAACCTTATCTTAAACCTTAATGAAGTCATATCAGGACACCATTTTGTTGAGTTGACACTTTAATAATGTATCACGCTGATCCTGTCAGTCCCCAGTTATTACTCTACCCTGACCTCTGACCTTTAAGAAATTTTGCTTAATGAGATTGAGAAGTATAGGTGGTATCACATTTTGTATGCAGGCGTGCTGCCATGAATTTGATTTAAAGTTAAAAGGCTAGCTCGTCTACTTCTGTGAACTCTCTGGGAGTTTGAGTGCTTCATCCAGTGATTTAAAACACTGATGGCTTAAATGACAACACATGCCAAACACAGAGTGACCTAAGCTTTTCAAACTTCCACAAAAGAAGCAGGATGGTTCATTTGTTGGTCTGTTTGTTTGAAATGTGTAACCATAAAGCCTCGTCCTGTCCTATAAGACACTAAATGATGTGGAGGAAACGTATGCTGAAGAGGAAATATGATTATCCTGAAGTGAACTTCCTGTAGCTCTGGAGCTCCAGAAGGAAACAATGAGAATCTGAGCAGGGTTCAAACTCTCCTGACCTGCAGAAGGATGACTGCAGCTAATGAGCATGCATTTCCTTAAATGATAATAATAATAATAATAATAATAATAACTATGTGCACAGCCTTTAAAAAGTAAAAGTGCTCTTCAAGTCCAGAAGAGTGCAAGTATGGGTCCTTTATTTACAGCAGATCCCTTTATTATTGCTGTAAAGTGCAAAATTATACTTTAAGGACCTTTTGGCATATTACCCACAATTCAGCATAATTGATGATCATAACCTCAGTCAAGAAGGTTATATGCTTGTTGGTATTTGTTAGTTTGGAATGTTCTCAAGGATTTGTTAACAGTGTGAGATAGGTCAGTTTTCTACATTTTTGACGATATCTTGCTTGACAGTGTTGGATATGCCTTGGTGTTTTGTGTTCTCATGGCATTTCTAGTTTTAGGTACGTCTTCTTAAAATTGTGAAAACGCATGTTACTTAAGATAATTTGAGTCTTTATTGAGGCATCCTGCCACCCCTCTCAGGGTATGTACACCTAATTCAATGTAAAATTCAAGCACCTTCAAAAAATTCAAGCAACTCACATCTGTGGTACATATTTACTCTAAATATAACTCCCTGAACAACCAGGATGATTATATCACTACCTGATCATATAAAAAAGATAACATAACACTATACACAAACTTAACTGTGTTTGTGACATTCCCACCCATCACTTCCTTTTTTATTTCTTTATCAAGCCTTCATGTGTGAACTTCTTAGTCTGATATTTATGCTGAGAGATTATGGTAGAAAATTCAAGCACTTTGAATCATGCAATCATACAAACTCTGCTCTCTTAAGTTGTTTGAACACCTAACACCTTTGGTCTGCATCAAACAAACTTGTGTTTACTTTTTTTGGGAAAGTTCAGTTGATTTGTGCTGGTGTAAAAGCTCACTTGAACTCTGGTTTGGACCAAAGAACCAAACTCTGGTCCGCCTGAAAACAGGGAGCCTTGGCTCTCTTTGAACCAGACCCGAGACACTTTGGAGGGGTTTCAAATCCATTTAAAGTGAACCAAAAGGAAGTGAATTGTGGCTTGAATTTGGTCAAATAAACAACAGTGACCACACTTACATAGCATTTACTGAGAATGTCAAACAGAGTGTGGCTAATATTAACAGTGCTAGCCACCTAATCCGGCCTAAATGCAGCTTTATTTTTATTTTATGGCACTGAATACCCCTGAACTGCTTTGAAATAATCAATGTTATTACTCTGAGCTGGTTTTGTATTTTTGGGTTACAGCTATAGCACTAACTAGTGGTAGGTGGCTAAATTACACATTATTTGACAGGCCACCTGACAAAGTGCAGTGTGAAAGAAAACCAAGAGAAAAATCAAACAGGGTCGGACCTTCAGCCCTGAACCAAACCGAGTCTGCCAAACTTTTTGTCGCGAACCCCAACTTTGAGGACCACTGCTCCGAGCGGACAAGATTAATAGTTCAAGATGCCAAGCAGACAACCAGATTGTGCTTCTTCTTGCAGCAAAGCTGGACCAAAGAAAATGTAAAGAATGCATGTCTGTTTAGAGCATCCATGGAAAAGTCTTTCCAGAAACTTGTTCTATTTTTAGGTCATTGTTGTTGTAACACAGGCTGAAAAAAGATTAATTTACCCAAATTATGTTTGAGGAAATCTTGGCAGCATATTGTGCTCGTGATTTATTGTCCATGCTCTTATTTTCCACATTCTTCTGCATTCAATTACATTTTTGTCTCAGAGCCACAACACTCTGGGTTCTCTCTTTGGCCTTCATGAAGATTTCTTCCATACATGTCATTCCTTTGGTCTACTGGAGATTAGACATGTGTGTATTTAACCTTTGACCTACAGGAAGCATTACCCCAGCTCTAAACATGCATTTTGGATGACTCAAATTTTTAATCACTGCATGGGTGCACCCCTAAATGATATCTATAGTTGCTTTTTTTGTTCTTTTAAAATACGTATTTTTTATTGTAAGGTAAGTGAACAGTGGTGGGTTTGCAGGTCGGCGAGAAGCCAGATAGGGTGTTGGCCTCATCCAGTTTGGTCCTGAGGAAGGTTTTGTTGAGGTCTTTGATGGTCTTCTGATTGAAGGGGATCATGGTCTTGAACTTTTCCAACTCGTCCTCATACTGAGCGATATGGGTCCCTCAACGCAGACTACTGCAATTGAGCCTCCTGCATTGACAGTGCTTGTCTGTGTGTCGACAGGCTCTGGGATCTGCAGGGCTTTCAGCTTTTTCTCAAACTCATCAACCATGCTGGCTTGCAAAAACTCCAGGAGTCTCAGGCAGGGAAGCTAACTGTGCAGTGACGGCATCAGTGCGTGTCTTTAGTGGGCTGAATGTGCCCCTCTGGTTGGGTAGAACATGTTCTGCGAACGGCAAACAATCAATGGCCATAAGGGCTCAAGGACGACCTGCTATCCTGACTTTCTTGCTGTATCATCTGGAACCTCCCTTTAAAATTGGAGGTCCTACTGGGAAACTCAGACAACCCTCATGGACCCGAGTTTGTCAACAAACATGGCTCGTATACAGTGAGAAAATGCAGCCCATTATTATCTAAAATTAAAACTTAGTGCTGTTTTATGCATTGAAATCAATCATATGACAGTATGGCACACCTACTACATCTGGACATCTTGCGATTGTCTTATTGCATGCTGTTTATGCTGCTTATTAGCTAACAATGCTAACTGCAGCTGGAGCTAGAATGGGTTGGTGACAACAATCCCTTGAGTTCCACTAGTCTGTGATCTTTGAAAAAAGTGTGTTAGCGCTACAGTTACAGGAATAGCTGTTGATTTATTATGTAAGTTTTATTGATGTGAAAGTGCTTTCCAACCTCTGCTCACGGGTAAACCTGGACGGTGCTTCAACTTGGATTTGACATAAGTTCCCAACTGGGATCTCTGATGTAAACTGAATGCAGCAGAAGTGACATCTATGCTCTATTGTAGCGTTGGACAGTTGGTTGACTGCACTTTGTGTTTAGGGCACCTAAAAACAGAAAATTTGCTGTTATAAGACCTTTTGTTCCTTCCTTTTCAAAGTGTTTGCACCAGTGTTGTTTGAAAAAATCTTTGGTTGAACCCTGTAGGTAGGAGTCTCTCCCTCTCTCTCTCTCTCCCTCTCTCTCTCCCTCCTGCCGAGCGGCCCCCTCTGCCGGCCTACCGTCCTGACTTTCCTCCCCTGAGCGCCCCGAGCTGCTGGAGATGAGTAATCAGACTCATTACTGAAGCCTCCGGCCAGCTCCTCCATGTCACTGCATGTAATTAATCTACCTGAGCCAGCTCATAGCGGAGGGCCCCCTGGGGAGGAGAGAGGGGAGAGAGAGGATGGGTGAGGACGAGGGAGAGAGGAGGAGAGGAGAGTTCAGCCGGGTAAAGTTGCATTGGATGGGAGAGGAGGACCATTAAGGGCTAAGGGGGAGTGAGGAGAGAGGAATCAGGAGAAGAGGAAGGAAGTAAGGAGGCAAGTGTGAGGAGAGGTGAGGAGCGAGAGGACAGAAGATTAGAGGGTTGGGCATAAAATGAGCGCAGAGAGGAGATGTTTGACATGAGACACTTTAGGAAAGTTCAAAAGTAAGAACAAAGATCAGTTTTTCAACTCTGTCTTAAAGGGATAGTTCAGTGTTTCTGATGTTTGGTTGTATCTGGTACTTGATAGCATTCAGTGTAGTGGCTGAGGAGGCTCCCATCAGCGCTGCACCTTTTAAGGAGAATGAGCTGAAGCTACAAGAAAGGTACACTGCTCTTGGTAAAGTAATTTTCACATATTTTCAAGTTTTGGTAAATGTCATCAACACTCTTTCCATTTTCATTCAACTTTTTCCTTTTTCGTGATATTTTGCCTCTTGTACTTGAACATTTCACGCTTTTTGTAGATATTTTGAAATGTTGATGACATTTCTTTTTTCCAACATATTAACTTTTTTGTCGACATTTGTTAATTTTTTTTTCAGCAGTTCAATTTTACTATTTGACTTTATAGCAACAAATCATGATCATTCCTTATGGCACTCTCTTGCTTGGATTGTTGATTTTCTTGAGATTTTCAAGATTTTCTTGTTTGAACATCCAAAGTTTTCTGCATTACAACTTTTTCAGGATGTTCTGACTATTTTCTCATCCTGTAGACCGCTTTATTTTGTTAGCAATAATAACAAATTTAATAATAATAAATTATTATCCTTATAATAATCTTTATTTATATAGCACTTTCCAATTTTTTCCCCAACAATTTGACTCAAGTGTTGAAAATTTGTACTTTTTTTTGACATTTTGCTTTTAATTATGTACATTATAACATCTTTTTTCAACAGTCAGACTTCTATTGTCAACATTTTGTATCATTTTCACACCAATTTATTTTGCAATGCACTCTACATTTTAAATACTATTTTCTGCATGTAGATCATAGGTGTAAACTTTTAACTATTACTTTTTTATTTTCAATAATTTCAATATTTTAAACACTTTGACTAATTCTTTAAAATAAACATATAATTACTTTTGACCCCATTATATGGATTTTTTTCCTCAATATTTTGACCCTTCTTCCCCTCACCTTGAAGAAGTTTTTGCTATCATTTTTAATTTTTTCTGACTAACTGACTGGTTTTCCTGACATCACTTTCTTTCCCCCATAAAAAACTTTTTCTCACAAAACTGTTTTTGTTTTTCTTTTCTCAAACCTCATCCTGACAATGGTTCATAAAGGAGATGATATATTAGACACAAAGGACAGAAAAAATAAAACAAAAGAAAAAAGCGACAAAGGTGCAATGATAGTAGAAGAAAAAATAGTTTAAATTGGTGAAATAAGGCAAAGAGGAAGCACAGAGAAGAGGGACGAATGAGGAGAGGACAAGGAAGGGAGGAGAGGTGACAAGAGTGGAAAAAAGAGGAGGGAAGGGAGGAGGTGTAAAAACTACAAGGTGAGCACAAAGCCGTCCCTGGCCTCATTACAGTAACATCCCGGGCTGGCTCGGGTTCATTCGTTATCTGCTCCTGCGCTCGTTTATTCTCGGGCTACATGAATCGTCTCCATGGACCGCGTGTCTCCATGGATTGTATGAATAGATATGGCTTGCTGTGTGTGCGTGAGTGCGTGCTTGAAAAGTGCCGATGCAAACAAAACCAAGCAGCTGGCTGGTGTAGGGGGGGTTCAGCAGGAGAATGGAGCGGTGTGTGTGCATACGTGTGCGTGTCCATGAGCAGGTCACCCTCATGTAATTAGTCATGTTGAAGGATACCTGAGCGGTGGTAAAAATACTCTGCCAGTGAACACAAAAGTCCTTTTATTCACTGTAGGCCAATCTGTTTTGGTCAGAAGGGCTTTTAAGGCTGTATGTGCTGTCTTTTTTAGTTGTTTTTCAAAAAAAAAAAAAATAAAACAAAGTATTGTTATTTAAAAAAAGAGACTAATGCTGTAAACTACTCCCTTCTGCATCAACACACCTCTGCATTCAGCACTGTTCATGTTGTTGACTAATTATTTTTGTCATAGTTATCGTCAACAACATTTTTTTCCTGGCAAAAACTAGATAGTAACTAATGAAAACAAGTGCACATGGACACAAACCAAAACTTAATTGACTGACAATTTAGAAAATAAAATTAAAAACTAGACGAAAATGTTTTCGTCTTGGGGTCCATCCCAATTGTACCCCTTAGCCCTTGTCTTACCCCTTAGCCCTTGATTCACGTTCACGTTTGTTCACATCTAGTGAAGGGGTGTCCCAACTCTCAGTTGGGCTAAGACAAAGGGCTACACAGCCCTCAACACAAAGAAAGACCAGGACCTCACTTGAAAGGAAGGGGTATAAGAAATTTGCAATAATACACCAAGCCCCCACAGTGTGAGCTGGAGCGTTGTCTTGAAGAAGAATGAAACCATTTCTCCACAGCTGTGGTCTCTTTCTTCAGACCTTCAGTTTTTCCAGAGCCTGTTCGTAATAGTGTGTATTCATGGTTGATCCTTCTGGAACACACTCCTCCAAAATGAGACCCTTAATGTTAAAAAAAGATCAATGTGGCCTTGAGTTTGGACTTTCTTTGTTGTGCATCTTCATCCTTGGTGACGATGGTGTTTTCCAGAGCACTTTGTTTCCGGATCGAAACTGAAGATCCAAGTTTCATCACTCTTTCTAAAGCATTTTGGTTTCCTTCAATTTGTTCCAAAATGTCACCACAAATTTGCTCATGTTTTTCCTCTTAATTAGGAGTCTTGGGACAACTTTGGCACACTTCTCTCATGTTCAATTTTTCATGCAGAATTAGCCAAACTGTCTTTTTATCACTGAGGATCATTTCTGCTCTCATTCTTAAACTGATGCCTCAATCCTTTTGAGTAATTTGTTCAATTTGATGAATGTTTCCAGAAGTTTTTGATGTGTATTGCCGCTCATGTTCATTAACTTCGACATCCTTTCTGCCTTCACAAAAATCTTTTGTGCCATTCAAACACATGCACATGTCATGTATTGTTCCCCAAACACCTCAGTTCACGTACAAAATGATTCGACTGCTGTTTTCAATTTCACCAAAAAAATTTAAGATAATGCCCAACTTTAAAGGTCCTGGATCTCCACACGTGTTCTGAATCATTTTGGTTGACTAGACTTGGTAGAGGTTGAAAACAGATGGAGCTATGGTGGGAAATTTTAATGTCATTATTTTTAAAAGCTCATGTCCTGCAAATCAATTTTATTTACTTTCAATGTTTTTGAAGAGGCTTGTGGAGCAGAAGAACATGACACCCTTTCCTAATGTCTCAGTTAATGGAGAAATGTGCTATACCTCTTATAGAAAATGACTCTAAAATGCTCCGTTTTTTACTTCCTGGGGTTTATGATGTCATAGCTATACAGCATGTTTCCAAAGGGGAGGGGGAAAGAGCCTCTGCAGAGACAAAATTTTTCTTCTTCTATTCAACTTTAATCAAATCCTCACTTAACAGACACCTAAGACATGACGTAAACTACCACACACACCAGGATACAGGACTTTTAAGGACTGACTGAAATAAAAACAGACCAACAAGTCCTCCTACTAATACAGATTCTAGAAATGTCACAGGGCTGTGAAGCTGTCAGTCAAACCAATTCAACCACACCTACACAATCCAAAGAGGAGGTTTGATCAATCAATCAGTCAATCTGGCAGCATGGTGGCACATTACATAGTGCGTGTGCCACAAAGCAAGAAGGTTGCTGATTCAAACTCCTAACATGCTTGTTAGGATAACTGTTGACTCTAAGTTGCCCTTAGATGTGGGTGAGCGTGTGAATGGGTGTCTGTCTCTTTATGTAGCCCTGGGATTGCCTGGAAACTGGTTCAGGGTATAACCCACTTCTTGCCATATGTTAGCCGAGATAGGCTCCAGCTGCCCTGGGACCCCAAAAGGATAAGCGGTATAGATGATGGATGGATTTTCTGATGCCTTAGTAAAACACGTGAACTTCAATCAGTAGATAGCAGTGAACTTAAGATTCTTTTCCTTCTTAAGATCAGAGAGAGACAGTGCATAGGCTTGTGAAAGGGGGTGAGAGAGAGTTGGGAAGGACACTGCAAACTTAACCTTCCAGAGCAGACGGACCTGCCTGATTTTGAAATCATGCATATCCATCTTGCCAGCCTCCATTCTCCAACGACTTCACTCAGGCTGGAATCTTATCGGCCCAATCAGGGAAGAGAGGCGGGAGCTGCGGGAGTAGCGGACATGATGACAACAAGAAGTGACTGCATGTTTGAAAACAATGGCGGCTTCTTAAGCGGTCTCAATATCTATTTGCCCTTGCGGCTAACAGTTAGCCGCTAGGGCTAACGGCCGGTAACTGTTATTAGCCTTGCTCATTGTGGCTCAGCGGCACTGTCACTGCCTCTTGCCCCGGGAATCGTGAGTTCGATCCTCAGGAAAGGAAAGGAAGTAGCCGTTAGCCGTAGCAGTTAACGGCCGTTAACTGTTGTTAGCCGTTAGCCGCTATGTATGCTACGTCATACGTAGCAGCATTGCTTGATGTGGATTGGTCTGTGATGAGTGCAACGAGCCGAACAATCGTCCAATCACAAGCTGCAGTTGTTTTTGAAGGTTCTGCCCCTGAAAACACTTTCGAACGGCTCCTTCCAAGATGGATTAGTGAAATATTTCCAATACGAAACTGTCCATCTGGCGTGTCAGGTTACCGCAAACTGGCCACAGGCTGGATTCGAACCCATGCCTTCAAGAACTTCAAGGACCAACTGAAATAAAAACAAGTCAATAGATCCTCCTACTAAAACTGACTCTAAAAATGTCACAAGGCTATAAAGCTGTCAGTCAAACAAGTTTTGCCCACAAAATCCTGAGAAGAGGTCTGACTGATCAATCAGACTGGCGGCATGGTGTCGCAGTAGGTACTAAAAGCCTAAAAGCAAGAAGGTTACTGGTTCGAACCCCTAACATGCTTGTTAGGATAATTGTTGACTCTAAGTCTCCCTTGAGAGTTGAGAGTGTGAATGGTTGTCTGTCTCTCTGTGTAGCCCTAGGATTGGCTGGAAACCGGTTCAGTGTGTACCCGTTATCTCACCCAATGTTAGCTGAGAAAGGCTCCAGCGCCCTGGGACCCCAAAAGGATAAGCAGAATAGATGATGGATGGTTTTCTGATGCCTTTGACGCCAATTAGTAGCCAGCAGTGAACTTTGGACGTCAGTTACTGGAAACTTAAAGCAGTTGTGCATTAATACCCAACCTTATATATAACACTCACTATAAATAGCCATACTTCGAACACATATAGGTTGTTATCTGTTCTGTGTGACAAAGTCAGAAACTTTGGCGTAGACCAATTTGTAAACCCAAAAACATGTCGTCTTTCATGCTAGAGTTTCTTCTGCTTATCAGCTCCAGATGTATGGACCAACAGTGAGTTCATACATACACATTCACACTCGTACACTCAGAGTGTTTGATAGCCTGTGTGTGTCAGTGTAATAAATCATGTAAAGCAGGTTGCTGGTTGCTGCTGATGCTACAGTCTCCGTCTGCTCCACATGATTAGGGAGAAGATCATGTGGAGAATCTCCATATGTCTGCTCCACGTTGGGTTTCCAAACCCCCGGGGAGGATGAGTGTGTGTACGTGTGTGTGTGTGTGTTTTCCATGAGAAAACCCACCAGGACACAGCAGATCTGTGCCTGTGTTTGTGCACACGCTCACTGGTGTGTGTTTCCCTGCGAACATCCCGGTGTGCATCCATGCATGCTCTGTGTCCCCTGGTGTATTTGAGTATGCAAGTTCAATGTTTCAGCGTTTGCCGAGTGGCTAAATAATGCACAAAGAGACAGTAAGATAGAATGGATGACTGTATGTCTGCTGCCGGCTAATTTTCTGTGTGATTTATTACACTCTACTGTCCCAGTCACAGCCAGCTGCGATACATGTACACACACTCCCCGCTGAGAATACTGAGCACAATGGTCCCATGTACACAGGCTCTCAATCATACGTGGATCTTCAGTGTGCTGGATCTTCGAATTAATCTTTCATTCTGTTTTCTTTCCTTTTAATAATGGCACCATAAGACTGGGATTACAAGAGGCCAAAAACAGAAGACTGTACCAGGTGGTGTAAAAGTTTGGGCCTATTTTGCTAAAGTTACTTTCTGGTCTCTTTGCCTTCATTAAAGTGGAGATACAGTTGATGGGTCTGGAAAGGGGTTGAGCGAGTAGGGGAAGACACAGGCAATGGGCCACGGTCCCACACTCTAAAAACTCAGATCTTAGCAAGTGTGTTGGTCTCATTTCAAGTCAAAAATATCTATGACACTTCCACAAATTTCATTTTCATTTGACTAGTCCAGATGGATTTCTTGTTACAAGGAATAAAAAGCTAAAATAAGGCATTGAGCTGCTTGGATTTATCACAAAATATCTGCCAATGGAACAAGTGACTCAGTACTCACAAGGGTCTTAAATTCAGGTATAATCACAACTTGACAGCACATTTTATTTTTAAGACACCAGAAAGATTTGTCTTGTCTCATTGGATATTTTCAGTTTTTATATCTCAGGTAATTTTGAATCACAATAAGTCTTGTGAGATTTTTAAACTGAAAATTGTATGAAAAACTTCCTTAAATTTTAATTTTTGCAGTGCACAAGGCCAGGGCCTCTACACATGATTTGTGAATGGATGTGACCCACTCAGTACAGGAAAGTTTGAGCTGTTTAAAGGTTCACTAATCACAAATTTCTGTGACAACAACGAGCAAAATCCTATTTGCACCGACAGCACCGTGAGGAATTTTCAACCAACTGCAAAACTCTTTAAGTTTTGGACAAATTCGCCCAAGTTTACCGGTCAAGGTCAATGAATATTTATGTTTTTATCCAATTCGAGGCATCAAAATACACTCACTGGTCAGATCATTGGGTACGTCCTCCATTTATAAGGTTGGACCCCATTTTTCAACCAGCTGCCTAAATCCTTTGCGGCATGGATAAACAAGGTGTTGGTTTTGGTCCATACTGACGTGACAGCATCACACAGTTACTGCAGATTGGTTGGCTGAACATCCATGATGCCAATCGCCTATTCTACCTCTATTGGATTGAGACTGGTGACTATGGAGGTCACTGTAATGCAGTTAACTCAATTTTAAGTTTAAAATTATCTGAGCTTTGTGACAAAGGCACTGCCTTAGTCATATTTACAGCCAGGAAAAAACTGTGTAATGATTGTTTAAGTTTTTTATTCAACCTTTATTCTACCAGGAATATTCCCAATGAGATACGAAAATCTCTTTTGCGTCAGCTAAAAAGTTAAACACAAATAAAGAACAGAGGAACAACATACACGATGAATTAATGAGACCAAAGGCTGCAGCCACTGACAGTCTTTGGTGTCAGTAGAGAACTGAGGGCAGTTCATGAAGTTCAGCCCTAGAGAGGGAGATGTTTCATCCTTCTGTTGGATAAAGAGGACAGCTGATGGTGTCTGGGTTATTAACTTTGCCAAGGAGGCTATGTTTCTGCAGGGATTTGTTACTTTGTAAACAGGGTAAATTAAAAGAGTATGGACAGAATTTGACGAAACTTTCAAGAAATTTGGTTAATGGCACAAGGAAGATATGACTTGCTTTTGGTGATGATCCGAATCTAGATGCGGATCCAGGAATTTTCAGTTTCAACATTTCTGACAACAACTTGCTTGACAATGTTTGAAATGCCCTGGCGAAGGTTTGTGCTCTTGGACTGGTTTTAGTCTTTTAAGACTTTGGATGTAATATGATTAAAACATTAATCAAAGAAAATCTACCACAACTTCCACAACCTTCACATTTGGAAAGAGCTAACTATTTCCTTATCAGTACCACATGTCAGTTTTACCAAGAGGTCAAAAAGGTCAAACATCCTGCACCTTTGGCTGACCCTGCTCCTGTCCTGTGCTGGACAACTTGACAGGAATCTTACATTACATGGCTGAGCGGCTGTGTCACCACTCTCTGTGCCCTGGATTGTCCTTCCTTTGCTGCTATTGTAATTCTCAGCACTTTTTCTTTTGTACAGATCATGATTTTCTTTCCTTTCAGCATCACTTTCTCAAATATACACATCTTCTATATTCCAAATCCACTCTCCCTCCATCTGTTTCTGCCTCATTTGTTTGTTACCCTGTTGTGTGCACACTGAGCTGAGCCTCTCTCTCCTCCTCTGTCTCTCTATTCTTCTCATTCTTCTCTCTCTCCTTTCTTCTTCCTCTTCTCTCTCGCTCTCTGTTGCATCGTCATTGTCTCTCCTTAATTCCCTCACCTCCTGTTTGGCTCTCCTTTTGTCTCCTTTTGCTCACTGTTTTTCTGCTGTATCCCGGGCTGTAGTGTGTTTGTGTCTGCCAGTCTGCAGCACCACTGCAATTCATCATCATTTTATCTACAGCTCCCTTAATTGGATCCTATCACAGTCCCACCTGACGAGGAGAGGGGGTAGGAGAGACGAGGGGCTTACTCACTCAGAGCCCCACGTGGATGTTCAAATAGGGAAACACACACAAAAGCCCTCTCATGTCTGGCTTCATTTGCAGCTGCAGAGTTGATTTTAGGCTATATTTACAATATTTCCACCTGCTCCCCGAAAAAAACTAGAGCTTGTTGGTATATAAGCATAGCACAAAAACTAAGTTGGTGGGTTATTTCTTTGTTGTAACAAGACTTCTTGGCAATAAATCTCATACCGTTGGAAAGCCTTTTTATTTCACGTTTAAAAGGGGCCACATTTTAGAAGAACATGAATTTGTGGGATGAGCAGCAGAGATGTATGTAAGTTGTGACCATGAAAAAATGGCCAAATCCTTCCCGCCAATGCCAAACAGCTTGTTATACCACAGACACTTGTTTGGTGCTTATAAGAGGAAGGCGGCATTTTGCTGATGCAGTGTTAATGTTAACTAATTATTTTCATCATAGTTTTCGTCAACAATCTTTTTTTCCCGTGACGAAAACTAGACTATTACCAAAATAAAAGTAAGTGCACATGAACAAAAACTAAAAGTAAATTAACTGACATTTTAGTCAACAAATAAAAAATAGACTTAATCCAATCAGACCTAATTTTGTCATGTAGAAAGTAGGGACAATTTAGGAATATATCCAATCACAGCTAATTTGGTTGTGTGGAAAGGTTGGATGAGTTAAGAGGGACATCCAATCACAGCTGCCTTAGCTTGGTGGTGGGGGGATAAGTTGGGGAGCGATCCAATCAGAGCTCCTCTCTCTATGAATTGATATATTCATGTAGAGCAGGTTCACTGTTTGTTGTCCATTCTGGTATTGTAACTGAGATGCTCTGCCAGGTAGCCTAAATAAAGGTGACTGCATTTCACACAAAAGTTCAATTTGTTTCTGTTAATTTGTACATTCAA
Source organism: Cetoscarus ocellatus (assembly GCA_037902135.1). NCBI lineage: Eukaryota > Metazoa > Chordata > Actinopteri > Labriformes > Labridae > Cetoscarus > Cetoscarus ocellatus. Next base: position 164,937 of record JBAMNC010001316.1, read on the forward strand.
ACTTTACTAGCCTTCAATAGAGGGTTATTATATGTTTCATTTTATCCAAGTGTAGATGACTAAATTATGACTAAAACTAAAAGATATTTTAGGCAAAAGACTAAAACTAAAATAAAATAAAAAAGTGTTAAAATTAACATTGTGCTGATGGACATGGCCATTGTCAAGGAAAAGTCAAAGAAAGAAAGAATCATACTGTAGCTTCTAGTCAAGCCAATATTGTTTTTGTCTAGTTTAACCCTGAAAGTGGGGTAGTTACAAGGTTTTGTTGGCACCATTTACTACTATGTATCAGTTAGCATCGGTACCCAACTACAGTATATCCTAACAGGGGCAGAGCTGGATATTTGCTTTATTTGCAATTATATTTACTGGTGCCACAATCCTCAAGCCAAAAACCCCAAACTAGACAGTACTCAAAGAGCCCAAACCTCCACCAAGGTAGCTCATATATTGCTGTTCAATCTATAAGCGACAGCTCCACAATAAAGTAACCCTCATAATTTCACTCCTTGACCCTGAAAACCTACCCCGAGCACTTGGAACCATCCGTTATCTATACCACTGATCCCTTTTGGGGTCCCTGGGACTGGAGCCTATCCCAGCTGACATTGGGCAAGAAGCAGGGTACACCTTGAACTGGTCCCAAGCTGATCAGGGCCACAAAGAGAGACGGACAACCATTCACTCTCAGCTAACACCTAAGGAAGCTGGAGTGCCCAGATAAATCCAAATCGTTTGAAATATCCCTGGATCCACATCCAGATCACCACCAAAATCACTTCATTTTTAAGTTGGGCCATTGTCTAGTGTGTAGAAGGGGTAGCACAACTTCAGTATTTCTGAAGTCCAATTTTTTGTGCTAACAGTTGATTCGACTTTGCATCAGCTGCTGCTGATGCCATGAACAAAACCAAAAGACAAGCAACAACATGTAATCAAAAAATGAAGAGCATTTCCAGACATTTAATTCACATTTTTGACAGCGAGTACAAACAATACGTAACTTTGCTTCAGCAGCGTCTACAACTTTACTCACAGCTCTATGTTGTTGTTCTGCTCAGTCTCAGCTTTTGATTTATGATCCTAGTTGCATGTAAGAAGACAGGGACATCAACATGACCTGGATGAAGGCTTCCTCTCTGTGATGGGATAGCATATGACCATCTTTGTCTCCTATTAATCTTTATTTGTATAGCACCAGTCCATAACAAGTGTTATCTTAAGGCATTTTACAAAAGAGCAGGCTGAGGCAATACTTTTGATTTTATAGATAGACATATATGCATATACAAATATATATGATAAATATATTTGTACATTCACACATACATTGAGAGACATATCCATCCAGGCAGAGACAAAGGGAGTAAAATCATATTTGTCTCTGCTGAATATAGACTCAATCAATCAATCTTTATTTGTATCACATCAAATTTGTTGAATATAAATGTATTAAAGGTCAGACCCTGAGATGTGGCATCTCATTTTCAAGAGAGACCTCATGTCTATATGGCTGTAAAGATAGTTACTATGGATGTATAATCAATACAACCACGGATAGAGAGATCAATCAAATGTTAACATTAGTATCTATATTGAATATAATCTGGAGAGGAATGATGTTGATTAATATAGCATTATCTAGCTGAACTGCCATTAAAATTTAACTGGTCTAAAGATAGGAATTTAAATTTAATGATGTCATTTCTGTTGATAAGAAGTCCATGTTAGTATTGTCTAATTACGTGATATCCAGCTCGACAACTTCAAGCAAAAAGAGTCGTCACACAGCAGAAAAGCCGACCAATTGACTAGACGGCGGCTCCCCTGCTGTGCAGCATGAATGATAGAGCTGATGAATACAGCTGATTATGTGCCACAGTGATATAAAACTTCTGAGGGTCCTTTATGCTACCTTTGAGTATTTATACCCCTTAGCAGACCGGAGTCTCTGTTCGGTGTGTAAAAATAGACAAACACATCAGTGCAATATACAATCATCTCCTCTATTGAATGTCTGTATCCTCACTTTGCTTCATTGTGTTCACTTTGATGAACTGCTGCTGGGTCACATCCCTCATCCTCACCCAGGCGCCGTCTCGCCCACAGCTGCCGTCTACACAGGATCATTTGGTATTGAAAATTAAAATGCTCTGTCCCTCGCTGAATCAATACAGGGCAGGGCCTGTCCCATATTTTGCTCTGATGAAGCACACACTATGTTTGCTCATGTTGGAAGTGACACGAAAACTAAATATGGCCAAGAGTTTTTTATGAGACATGGCAGGGAAAGATGAAATCAGAGGACATCTAACATGAAAAAGTGTCTTATTTTGTCTGGATAAGGAGTTAGACCAGTCTCAGAATATAAAGCTTGGCAGCTAAGGCCTGGTACACACACAAGAGCTTTGAAAGAGTTGGAGAGCCCACAAGACATGAAGAAGACAAATAAAGACAGAAACCCTGGTCAATACCTAAAAGAAAACGGATTATTTGAAACTATAACACATGTTACATTTGTTGCTTTTTGTATTGATGGAAGTATGATTTCTTTACAAGCAAAAACATTTTTTTATAAAAGATTTTAAAATTCTTTTACTGTTTTTTAAAGCTCTTAATGGTCTTGCCCCTTCTTATTTATCTGATTTGCTTTTACCCTATGAGCCCAGTAGAGCCCTCAGGTCTTCAGGAAGTTCTCTGTTAGCAGTCCCAAAAGTTATAACAAAAACTTATGGTGAGGCATCATTTTATTACTACAGCCCCCGCCTATGGAAAAACCTACTTGAAGACCTGAGGGCTGCACCTAATGTTCATGTTTTTAAAAGCAAACTCAAGACCTACCTCTTTAGTCTGGCTTTTACCTGAATTTAATGCACCCATCTTAATCTGTTTTAGTATTTGTACAGATTGTAATTAGTAATCTGTTTGTAAAGCACATTGTGCTACATTCTTTTGTATAAAAAGCCTCCACTACTTTAGAAAACGTCCCACTGCTTACAATAAAGAGTCTATTAGAGCAAGGTTTATTCACCAATACATTTGCAACAGACCCATGCCAACAGACAAAGCTGGCCAATGGATGTATCAGTCAGGCTCTAAGTTTGAAGAATGTTGCTCCGTACCCTGCCCAATTATTCACACCGTCAACTTTATGTACTGCTATTACTGTTTTGGCAGCTCAATCTCTTTTCAACAGTCATTCAAGCTCCTGGGTTGCTGAGGACAAATCTGACAAAAGCCCGGAATAACAACCCAGAAAGTCAAGTACAAAAGAATGTTCACTTGCATAAAGCAATTATAGAGACACGAGTGACTAAATATGCACAAATTACCTTTCCTGAAATACAAAAGCGCCACGGGAGCCATCATTACGATCTGGATGTCAACTTCAGTAATGTGCCCCTGAACTATTTCTCATGACACCATCCGACGTCAGAAGCAGAACGAGATCCAGGATCAACCCGGCTGACGCTCGAGCTTTCCCTTTGTGGGAGAATGAGGGGGTGACTGGGCAGAGCTGAAAAACAGCACGTGGCCACAAATCAGCGCCGCGTTCCCGAGCCCAGCGGAAATACGGGAGCTGATTAAATGACCTGGAGCCCCTGATGAGTGTGTGACAGGCTGAAGAAAAGGCGCCCGGGGAAGCTGACGTGCACACACTAGCACTTTGGCTGCCTTTTAACATCTCCAGCTCACTCGTGGACTTTTCACCGTGAGCGAGCGCTGATGTGTGCAGCTCCCATGTTAATCATATGTCTCGTTAAGTAAGTCATAATTGGTGTCATTTAAATGCCTCCCCTCTGCCTCGCGCTCTGATTGGAGCCGAGGAAATTAACATTGCTGGAATGGTCGCTCCCCATTAGTGGTGACAGTTTGACTGAGGGCTAAAAGGCAGGAATGAGGAGTGAAATGAAGAGAGAGTGGCTTTGAGGCATCGAGTCCCTGTGGCCGAACACCTCAGATTCAAGTCTCTGCCACACCGATCCATCACTGCTGGTATTTCTGTTTCACGCTCCTAATGACTGAACCAGGACGGCTGTCATGAAAGAAGCTCCTGCTGGCAGATTAAACAGCTAGGGTTGGCCGGGCTGCGAGATAAGGACTGACTGAGATGAAGGTTATTTGATAACAAAGCAGTGATAAGTCGTGGAAGCCTCTGAATATATGATATATCCCTCCAAACTCAACGGTCTCACCCGCATCTCCAAGCTGTAACACTTACACCGTTTACTTAAAACTCTGGAACTGTTGAGCACATCTTTACGGGAACCACTATATTTGTCAAGTCAATAATAGTCATAGATCAACAACTTCCTGTTAGTATATTCACCAATCATATGCTCCCAACTTCTTTCTCTCTTGTTTTCTTGACACCCAATCAGGAGCAGCCAAGGCTCAAGAGATAAATAGGAAATGTGAGTGATGTAATGTGACCTTTTTTAGCATTTAAGACAGAAATTGCAATCCAAAGTGACTAATCATTATTTTTTATTTCAATTTCTTTATGTAGTGAAATGTTTATCATTTTTAGTGCCATAGTTATTGGCATTTTATTATCCCACTCATGTTTTTAATGTTTTCTGGTTTATAGCTGAAGTTTATAGGTGATATTGTACTTAGATTCGTTATCTATGCATTTCTAATCACTATTTTAATGTTGCCATAACTCTTATTTTATCTATGGTTTTAGTGGTTTTGACGTCATCTTCAGAGAACTCAGTTCCGCACTCCCATAGTTCTGTTTAATCGAGGTCTTTGATAAAGTTCTTTTTCCTCGTTCTTGTTCTGTATGGGTTCGCTTGTTCTAGTTGGCTTTATTTATGTTTGTCTTGCATTTTCTCTTGTTGTTGCTGTTCATGAAAAACACTTTGTGCTACTTCTTTTTGTATGAAAAGTGCTGAGGTTGTACTCGGGTTATTGGGTTACTTGCATTTTCCAAAATATGCATTTTCAGTGACCTAAAATGCCGCTTACGTGCTGACAGGACGTACAGAAAAGGCTGCTTTCATGCATCGGTACATACTCAGGTAGGCTGTGGAGTTTAAATCATGCTTAGTTGAAGGTAATATTCCCTTCACACCATCATACCACGCTGGCCGACCTGAACCAATAATACAAGGCAGGATTGATCCATGCTTTCATGTAGTTTACACCAGGTCTGACCCTACCATCTGAATATTGCAGATGAAATTGAGACTCATCAGACCAGGAGACATTTTTTTCCAATCTCCTATTGTTCAAATTTGGTGAGCCTGTGGAAGTTGTGGCCTTTGTTTCCTGCTTTAACCTGACAGGAGTGGCACCAGGTGTGGTCTCCTCCTACTGTAGCCAATCTGCTTCAAAATTGAACGTGTTTTCTGATCATGAATGGTCTTCTCCATACCTTAGTTTTATTGGAGTTATTGGAGGTTCTGTTGCCTGTCTAGCATCCCAAACCACTCAAGTCATTTTCCTCTGACCTTTGGCATCAAGAGGACACTTTCACCCAGAGGACTGCTGCTTACTGGATACTGTCTCTCTTTTAGGACCATTCTCTGTAAACTCTATGGATGGTCGTGCGTGAAAATCCCAGTAGATCAGCAGTAACTGCAATAATCTGACCAGCACATCTGGCACCAACAACCATCCCAACGTCACTTAAGTCACCTTTCCTCTCCATTATGATAAATGAACTTTGGCAAGCTACCTTGATTGTGTCTACATGCCTAAATGCACTGGGTTACTGCCATGAGATTGGCTGATTAACTATCTGCATATTTGAGCAGTTGAAAGGGTCTACCTAAAGGGTGGCCAGAGACTGTATGTAGTTAATTTAAATAGCTTCTATTTTTTGAGGGTCTCCAAGGGAAAAACTGTACTTTATCTGGTTTCCTCTTTGCACATGCATCGGTTAGTGTTCCTTACCGTGGTCTTCTGACACTGGATGCTGGTGCTGTTGAACCTCAGAGCCGGGACGCTGTGTGTGTTTCCCTGGATGTGGAAGATGCACTCGTAGTTCCTCTGACCGGACTGAGGCTGGGGCAGATTCTGAGCCAGCAGGGTGATGGGTCTCATGACTCCAGCAGGGATGTAGATCTGGGTGGAGGGCAGGATCTGAGGACACTCCTGGAGACGACAGAAGATAGAAATATACCATTTAGTACAGATGTGGTAGACAGAGTATTTGAAGAGATTAAAAAAAACATATATATGATCTTCATTTACAAGGAAAGTCACCACTGAAATGCAAATAATCCCACAAACCTCATTCAAATGAAGTTGGGACATCTTGTAAAAGGTAAATACAATGAACTGCAAATCCTTTCAGCCTACATTCAATTGAATACAATACAAAGAGAAGATATTTAACTGATAAACTGATCAACTTAAATGTTTTTTGCAATTATTTACTCACTGTAAATTTGATGCCTCCAACACTTTCCAAAAGCTGGGACAGGGGCAACAAAAGTCTGGGAGAGTTTAGAAATGCTCAAAAAGCACCTGTTTGAAACATCCCACAGGTGAACAGGTTAGTTGGAAACAGCTCAGCGCCATGATTGTGTATAAAAAGAGCATACCAGAGAAGCTCAGTCATTTCTAAGCAAGGATGGGGCGAGGTTTAACACTTTAGGAACAACTGTGTGAGCAAATAGTCCAACAGTTTAAGAATAAATTTTCTCAACATACAAATTCAATGGATTTTGGGATTTCATTATCTACAGTCCATAATGTCATCAAAAGATTCAGAGAATCCAGAGAAAACTCTGCACATAACATCAAGGCCAAAAACCAACACTGAATGCCTGTGACCTTGGATCCCTTCAGAAGCACTGCATTAAAAAAAAAACAGTCCACATTTATTGTTTTTGGACATCATGGACGTGGTGTCCTCAGGGCTAAAGGGGAAAAGGACCATCCAGACTGTCAGAGCAAAGGTCAACAGACAGCATCTGTGATGGTATGGGGATGTGTTAGTACCCATGGCATGGGTAACATGCACACCTGTGAAGGCTCTGTTAATGCTGAAACGTTACAGGTATTGGAGCAACATATGCAGCCATCTAAGCAACATATCTTCAGGGACGTCCCTGCTTATTTCAGCAAGACAATGCCAAGGCACATTCAGTGTGGCTCATAGTGAAAGAGTGCAGAGTGGCGAATTATGAAGCGCAAACTATGACACAAGAGACTGTTGAGCATCTAAAGTCATACATGAAGCAAGAATGGGAGAGAATTTCACCTGAAAAGCTTCAACAATTAGTGTCTTCAGTTCAAAAATGCTTATTGAGTGTTATTAAAAGGAAATGTGATGCAACACAGTGGAAAACTTGCCCCTGTCCCAACTTTTTTGGAGCCCATTGCAGGCATCAAACTCAAAATGAGTAGTGTGAACATTAACTATCTTGTCTTTGTAGTGTATTTAATTGAATATAGGTTGAAAAGGATTAGCAGATCATTGTATTTTGTTCTTGTTTACCTTTTTCACAACATCTCAACTTCATTTGAATTAGGGTTTGTAATTGACAGCCTGTCCCATAGGAGTGATACACGTCATCTAAATACCTTTGACTCCTTTTCTTTTTGCTCCCTTGAGTCTGAACATCTCAGCCTCCTTTGTTCTCAGTCTCAACCTTGTTTGAAGAACAAGGCAGCCTGGAACCTTCCACATGATCATCACTCTCGAGGATCAACTCTTGTCCTATTTACGAACCACTGAATACTAAATGTGGCAGTTGCTTGTCAAAATCAGCACAAGCCATTTTGGAATCAAACCCTTCACAGTATTAATGAGGCTGTTATGGATATTAGGGGTGTTTCTGCCTAAATGAATGCACCAAAGGATATTCTAATTCTTTCGGCGTGGACAGAATGGGGAGCCCGAGGCGGTGTCTCTTAGGAACACGGACAGTGTAAATACTTCAGTGTTGTTCTGTTTAACAGCTACAGTGGAACGGATTAAAGAGAGAGAGACGGCTGAGGGGTCAGCGCCTCAATTCAGCAAATTCTCACTGCTCTTCAATCAATAAAAAAACTTGGCTGATACAATGGGTTTTTCCACAAATTAATTGGTGGAGGATTTCTGCTGTTAGAAAGTCAGAGGGCAATACTCAGCTGTCGGCTCAATCCATGCTGAATTATTTCTAACAGTTATTGTCTGTCATTGATACTGTAATGAGGATGCCTTTAATAAGTTTATAAAGATGTCCAGAAAAATTTGTGGAGTACAGGCAATGTGTTTGTCATGAACGGGGCTGGGGATTGAATCAATGTTTCGGATGTATCTGAGCTTTTAAAAATAAGAAAGTCACTGTCCTTTTTGATCACTTATGGATTTATTTTAACTTAGGTAAGAAATGCAACTGAATCAGTACAAAATAACAGGTACTAAACACCAAATACAGGTGCACATATTAATTTCAATGGCAATATATGCATATTGCAGGCAAACTTCTGCATGCTGTTTACTTTTACAAATATACTCCCTCTACTTTGGTAATGTTATTTCAGTTGTTATTTCTCCCTTTATAAATACCAAATGATATTGTATTTAATAATGTTAAAAAGCCTGATTAATCACCTTTACAACAAGGCATGACATGTAAGGAAAGTGCAAACATGGAATGAGATACTCAACTAATTATGTGCAAAAAAAGTACCAAAATCCTCTCTTCCCTTGAAAGGAAGCCTGTGATTCCTCAGTACAGCAAGAGTGAGGAACCGGTCTTTTCAGGTGATATCTTCTTGTGATGCCCACTTCGCTGTCATATTTTAGTATTTTTTTTTTATTTTGTTGTTTTAATGGTATGTTTTTGTAGTTAAATCTTAAAGCTAAAGCTATAATGTGTACAATTGGGATTTCAAAAAATAAATATCATGAATGTCTTCATATATGACAGAAATCTATCTGTGAGCCACTATAAACCAACATTCAAACAGGCAAGTATGTTGGAGTCAAATTTAGTAATGAATAATATGACAGCCCCAGAAAAAGAAAACAAGATACTGCAACTGCCCTGAGTAGCTCACACCAAAATGGCAGATGGAGACTGATCTCTATTTTAAAAACTAAGATATACATATGACTCAGAAAAGAAACAAAAACTTAGACTAATAACATCTTGATAAAACCAAAAACGTAATACTATTCAATACATTTGAAAATCTGGCTCTCATAGCGTACATCCATACAAACTGCCTCTTGTACAAAAATAGCTGATAGTCATATATGACAGCACGGCTGCGCAACAGGTTCAGGCACATGCTTCTCTGATAATCCAAATAATCCAGATTATGATTTTTGCCTAAATCAAGCAGCCCAAACAGTATGTGTCAAAGGTAAGGGTTTTGTAAACATGTTGATTAGTATGACCTTTTATTTTTTCAAATTAGTCATGCCTCTGAAGAAATGTTCAATAATGCTACGTCTGCAAGTTTTACTTTCTTATAAAACAAGAATTTAGAATGATAGGTGCAAACTTATAAAAGTTTGTAGTTGAGTAAGTCGATGCCAACAAATACTTAGGCCACTGCCTTTAAAGCAGCACCAAGTAAGATTCCGGCTTTTTAGCTCTCTAGGGGCCTCTATGGTCGTTGAGTGTAACTGCGCGGTTGTAAAACAGAGCGCCTCACACCAACGTGCATTTGTTGACATACAGAGGGAGGAGAAGCGAGCCGACAGGACGTCCCGAAGGAACAAATAAACCATGTGGACTGATAAAGTACAGTCTGATCATGTTTCTATTTGAATAAATCATCATGTACTTACAAGTCCAATAGTAGCAGGGCTAAATTAGCATCGGTCAGACATCCTGCCTCGTCTTTCAGCTCACGCCAGCGAGTGAACGCCGGGCCAGTGTTTATCCCTGTCTGTGCACTTAGCTTGTTAATCTCCAGCTTTCTTTTTTTCGTCTCCTCCAATAAACAGTTCTTTTCTTCATGTTTTTCGCTGCTTCCGACATGATAACAACACTACTTGTAGCTTTCTTCTTCTTCTTCTTCTTGTTTAATGGCGGGTGGCATCCAGCGTCAGAGGAGCATTACCGCCACCTATCATGCAGGAGTGTGAGCCAGAGGTCCCTATTTCCATTAGGACAATAAGTGCATATTTACTTTAAACTAAATTCTGTTCATTAAATTCTGTTTAAAAATTCATAAACTGTTTCATATTCTCCTTTTCTCAACATTTAGCTTTCACCTTGAGGGAGAAGTGACATATGCCATAAAGCAGTCAAAGCAGTAAAAGTTTGTAGTTTTTTAATGTGAAAATGTTCCTACCATCCACATCGAAGTTACTTAGCGCCAGTGAAGGTGATACAGAACCCCTCAGACCATGGCAGAGGTGTCAATCAACCTGTTGTAAGGCGATGTACCATCACAATGACTCTAGAAATATTATATTAGGGTGGAAAAACAACGTAGTGTTGGTTTAAAGCTTCATTTGAAGACCAATCTTCAGCTCCCTTCTACACGACACTGTCTTTCCTCTCTCCCAAGTTCCTGCTCCATCCACTGTTTTATCAAGCAAAAGCTAAAAGCCCCAAAATGGACACAATAACAACTAATTTGCTCACTGCTGATGAAAAGAAATTGTTACTTATTTTCATGTTTTGAAAAAAAATGAACTGATGCACTTTGCTTAGCATTGTTTCAAAATGTGGATTACTGTGGGCAGAAAAATCTTTTTTATTTGGTCTTGAAAAAGAGGCTCATTTTTGTAAAAAGACAAAACAGGGTTTGCATTATCAGACAGTGTAATTACCACTGCACTAGTTTTGTCTACTAAAATATGTCTAGTATTTTTCCTGAGTCAGAAAAAATCATAAAAGCAACTGAAATGCCAAACCAGCACTCATAATGTAAGTCATATTCCACTTAAAACACCATTCAGTAGACCATTATTATCCTATTAAAAAAAGAAAGAAAACATCTACATCTTTATTTAAAATCAGCAGCAGCAACATATTTGAAAAGGACTGTACCTACAGTTTAACCAAGCAGCAGCCTCATACTCTCAATATGGGTTTGTTTGCTGCAGAGGTTTGTCTAATGGAGCATCGGTAATGACTTACAGATTAGCCTGGGAAGAGCAGAGAGGACACAGAGGGGGAGAGAGGTTTAGACATAATGGCACCAAGAGACACGACTGCTCTCTCCAACACTCTGCACTCTGTTCAGATAATGTTGAGGTCATATGGACGGTTCAGGTCCACAAAGTAAAGCTGGTTATTTCAAGATAGGTGGAAAATAAAAAGCTCAAAAACATATTCGTCATGTTTGACTCTCCATGTTTGTTCAAACACATTTTCGCCACTTACAGATTGAGTCACCTACATATTCCCCAGCTTCCTTGGCAGAGTCTTGGCTGGTCCATGACAGGAAAGTGCCAATACCTGCCCACCTTCATGGCTGTAATGAGATCCCTACAGTGATGAGATAAGCATGCAACCCTCTCTACCTATAATTTACTAGATATATAAATAACAATTTAGATTAGCATGGAAAATGGCACTATGTAGAGAAAAAAACTCATTTTGTCTCTCAATGCCTGGAAGTTGGCAGATAATTGGCTGGTAACTGGCTGGAACTGGGCTGGCATTTGGCTGGAAGGGGAAAACTGAAGTGGCTGCATCTGCATGCCCAATTTACCCATGAACATATATTAGTTGACATTGATCTACATTGAGACATCATCAAAATTACAGTTTGTTGTGTTCAATGCAGGTTAATGTATCTACAGGGGAGGGGAACGTTCCAATGGCCCCCTGACAAATTGACTGATTTTACATGTCTGCCAGTGTAGCTGTAACTCGACTTAGAGGAATTTGAGGTTGAGATTGAGATTGAGATTTATTCTATTTTTTAAAAAATGGGACAGTATGCATTAATAAACACTGACATGTAAATGCATGGGATTATAGCCAAGAGGCTAATTTCTATCCCCAGTCCCATTAGCAAGTTGGTGTGAACACATAAAAACAAAAAACAGACATTCGTGATAGAAATAAAAACACACAGAGCATATTAAAAAACATACAGTCATACAGACTAAAAGGTCATGCAGTCCAAAAGAAAAAGGGCCGAGAATTGGGGGACCATGGGAATTATACAGAATGAAGTATAAAGTGCGGGAGTGCTAATTCAAGTGCCACTGTGTTAAAGTGCCAAATGTTAAATTTGGCCTAACGTAACTAACTTGAAGCTGCTAATGTTGTACAATTGTGTTGTGAAGTCACTGAACAAACACCATATAAAGTGGATGTATACGCCATTTCACTACATGCAGCTGCAGCTGGTCTCAATATTCTGATACCACACCTAGAGGACGAAAGACGGCTGTCCCCTGAATGGTGCCTCAAGTCACACAACAGGAGCCTACAGCCACAATATTTGCCAATCATACTTCATTCAGAGAGTCAGAGAGGTTAACATGCAACAAAGTTTAAGGGTTCAAGGATTGCAAACTCTACGCCCAGAGGTTCCAGAGGCAAGGGATGCCAACCCCTTTCAGCTGCATTAGCAACTGTCGCAACTGGCAGTAGTGCCAAAAGAAGTCAGTTTGCATCCCCCCAGCTACCAAACCAACTTCCAATAATGTTTTGATTGGGACTTGACCAGCCACCCTCCGCCCCATGCCCAAGCCCTTACAGAGCTACACTGCTGCCAATTCACCTACTCAGTTAATTCTTGCTGATATAAAGAAATAAATGTGAATGTCTTTTTTTAAGTACACTTTATTAGTGTAAAAATAACTGATTAATGATCCAAAAATAACTTTTCAGATATGTCTCCAAATGTCTCAGCCCATTTCACAGCCACAGTTGGATTTTACTCTGAAAGCTCCTCACTGTAATCATCAGTGTGAAGCTGAGATGAACAGGTTTCTCCCAGCTGGCAGCTCACTCATATTTACAGAGATATTAACGTGATATTATTGGAGCCAAGTAGCAGCAAAAGAGAAGGAACGAGAGGTGCAGGAGAGAAATGAGGAAAAGAGACGAAGAAGAGATCAAATCAATGCCAGCGAGCCAGTGAAGCAGATTGTCAATTAGTGAGGCTGACAGTCAAAGTTTAAAGTATTCACAGATGGCGACAGACCGCTAATGAACTGTTTCTAGCCTCTAATAAAATGGAAAACAGGACTGAAGATGCTCAGACAGGGGAAAGGAATGTGTTTTAATGTGTGACTCAACATTTTCACAAGATGCAAGAGGCTTTGCTCAAACGTCAGTGACAAGATGAAAGTTGCAACTGCTTGCAACGGGCTGCTCTGCTGCAAGTGTAAAGGCAAATGATATTCATGTCTAAGACTTAGTGAAACTAGTTTCCAATCTTGAGCCTGTTCTCAAATCCCATCCCTTTTTGCCACAACGATGGAATACATTTGACATCACGCTGAATCAGAGGCACACCATCAGCAGGGTTGATTTGAGCTGAAATAGTTCAGTTCACATAGCTGCAACTTCCCCCTCCTGCCTTTTTGAAGTGGTCTTGCTGGATTGCATAACTTTGGTTGGAACTGGGCTTTACAGATCAATCATAGGTGGGGTTTCCATCATGATCCAACTCCCAATAAATTCATCAGAAGATTTTTTTTTAATTTGAGTATTTGAGCAAACATTTTTTTAAAAAATCAACTTATCAACAAAGAGGAAGATGCAATGTTCTCATGTTGGAAGGGTTGTTGTAGTGTGGTATTTGAAAATCTTCAATCAGGTGTTTTTTCTTGCATCTGGGAGTATTACACGCACTGGAGTGCACAAATAGCACACTGGGGAGCACTGCTGTTCCTTTATAAACTTTAAACTGAATTTCTTAACATATCCTCTGATACTCTGCTGTGCTGTGAGTAACAAGCTCAGTAAGGTGTGTGTTTTGATATAACAGATTTGTGCAAATCTCTATAATGCCTCCTTAAAATAGGAGAAACATCCTGCGCCACAGATTTTAGACCTTATACCAGGTCTAAGGAGTTTCAAAGGGCAGCTACTTCCTGTATCCTTGAGTAAGAAACACCACAACTTTCTGCCTGACCAAAAACACCCCTGGGCACACATGGAAGACCACTATCATTTGCTATCGAAACAGCAAGAGTGCTGGGAATAAAACATTTTTAGCCATAAATTAGAGATAACATCTGCGCTTCCTGCCAGAATGCGTTGCGCCACAAAACTGAAAAGTTATGATACAAAACGTTCACATTTTGTGTGCTGAATTGTTTAGGTTTCCAGCGGGTGATGACAGTAGAAGTTCTACAGTTCTGTAAACATATTGTCTTCATTCCCTCAAACCTACCTTATCTCATCGCTCAGGTCAGTTATGGGAGCAAATGTCATGTCTGCACTTCGCCAGTTCTCATTCCTAATGACAACTCTGCATTGCAGCAATGTTAACCCTATGTCTTTTGAAGGTTTCACGTCAATTAATTTTAGGGGGGTGCAAAACCCTAGACGCCCAGGCTGGGCATCTTCAGCTCTAGCCCCCAAGATATCAAGGAGCTTCTCTATAGCTGTGATTTTTATCTTTTGCATGACCAGTGCTGCCAACCGCTCACCCTGTTGACCCGTTACTCTTGCATTTTGTATTTTTTTGTTGAACATTTTCATGCCATGTCTAAGTTTGTATTTTCTTCAGTTGAATTTCCAAGAATCTGGTTAAATGTTGCGATGTACTTGATGTTATTGTTCCCACTGGGAGCTCTGGGCTCAAGTATCTGCTCAAAGATGGGCATTAAAACCCTGCCTGGCTTCTGCACCTACATACACACACACACACACTCTCCCAGACCACTTCACATCCGTGCCTCTCTGCTGCACATTCTGCTCCAAATTGCTCCAACAACACACACTCCCATCCTTCCTTATTACTGATGCATCAGAGTCGGGGTAAAAAGCACATTTCTCTGAGGAGCATGATTATATGCACAACACAACGCAGACGCATGAGCACACACATAAAGGCAGCATCCCACACAGAGAAACCTACATCTGCAGTACAAAGACTCGCAGTCATATGGAGAAGAAAGGAAAGGGTTACAGGCACACACATAAAGGGGGGAGCGGGGGAACAAAGATGCAGAAGCAGAGGATTGTGGGAGATGTTTCATTAGGAGTGGTGACAGGTGTCAGAGCTGAGTCTGCATCAGATAACGGAGCGCTTCGACACAATGAGACACAACAGTCTGCTTTACCTGGGGGAATCCTCTAATCCTCGCTCTCACTCTTTCATTTTCTTTCTTCCTCTCACTTGATCTTTTCCCTCCATCGCTCCTTTTTTGTCTCGTTGTTTTCCAACCTTTATCTTATCCAGGAACTAAGCGGCCTCCTTTTTATTGCCAGAAATAACTTTCGTCTGACTCACACAAGGGTGTTTCTCAGATGATGTTGAAAGATATTTCTAATAAACCGCAATCACATGACTGGGACAAAAGTATATGGCAGCTAGAGATGGGCAACGTGACCTAAATGTAACACATATTTTTTCCTCTCTGCAGTAATGTTATGATGCGGCTGTATTAACAAAATAACAAAACATATGTATTTAAAGGCATCTGATTTAAGAACAAACCCCTTTCTCCCTGTAAAACAAGCCTATGATGTGGTACATTACTTAGGTTGCTGCATTAGTCTGCAGAAGGATGCTTTTATAAGATTGTGGAGGACCAATAAGTATTGTTGCTGTAACCGAAAGTCTGGTTTCTTTCTCCTTTGGGTGTTTTCAGCTTCTCCTGAAAACATGTAATTGCCTGATCACAATAAAAGTCCTGAAACAAAATATATTTTTTGTCTTATACATTGGAAAAAAGATCTGTCATATTATTGTTGTTGCCATTACTTTTAGAGGTGGGAGAAAAATCCATTTACTATCATATTGCAATATCTGGTGTAGTTATATTATATCGATTCATGGCTGCCAAGTATTGATATTTTCAATTTCCGACGTTTAATAAAGCTGTTGGTTCCATAGAAAACAAATAACTACTTGTTACATCCACATAATGCTGCTGCGGAGCAAACAAAGATGTGGTCAGTGGGAGTGGTGTTCATTGTGCAAGACAGAAAAATTCATCAAATATGGCAGAGAAAAAGAGAGACCAAAGGAGTGCACTATAGGGATTAAAATCTGTTTGCAGACTTATTTAGAATTTCAGGGGGACATAAAATATGAACATGACACATGGGGTTTGTATAGAGTGTCGCATGAGAACAAAATACAGTGAGCAAACCTCTCACCTCATGTGATACCACTGAAGGATAGCTAAAGTCAACAACAGCAAAGCTAATGCTATGCTAACCTCACTGATAAACCAGCCATCACTTGATATGATTAACTTGTCAAATCTTTGCAAATCTTTGGTCTGGACTGGGCTTTAAGGAGCAATCATAGATGGGGTTTCCATCATCATCAAGCTTTTAATTAGATTCAAAAAAGATCAATCTGTAACTGTCTTTATGTGCATAGAGAACAAGGACTTTAGTTATATGCTGGTTGGAGACCAGGTATGTGCCATCTGTCTGGATTATTCACCGACATAGCAGCATTGAAGCTCTTCAGAGCAGTGGAGCTAAAACACTGCAGTACTAAAGCTCTATGAAAATATTAAAATAAAAATATGTTGATTAGACCACTACTGAATGCACGGTGTTTGCCACAGCTGCCCTAAATTAACAGCATTGGTGGTTACAGAAATCATTGTTAAGTTTCTGTGATGGTTAAAACACCAGTATGTAGAAGCTCTGACACCAAAATGATCATTTTAATTTTAACAAAACAATTATATTGTTGTTCAAGAAATAGCACATTTGCTGTTTAAAAAAAAAAAAAACAGAAAAAAAAGCAGTGAATCACATTCAGAAGGTAAACTCTGTTACCTCAATGCTGTGTAATAACTCACTTTCACAGAGCTACACATGAGTGGATGTGGTGCTGTTGGCTCAAAGTGTACACTGTATTTACATAAATATTTGTTTTTTAGAGTAATATCTCTGATTTCTTTAACACTGCCTCTAAAAACTTCAAGTTCATCACCAGTCATGCTTCAAACAGGAAACATGGATGTAGGAATTTGGATGAAAACTGATTTTTAAGATGTTTTCATGAGCTAACATGTAAAGAAAAAGGACCCTGGATTGTTTAAGTTGTATAGTATCTTGTTTTATGGCTAAACAGTGATGTATAGGCTGAAGACAAAACACACTATTGGATAAAAGAAGGTGAGGAGAGGTGAGAAGGAGATCTTGGGGGTCGTACACTTGTTTATTAAAAAGGGGGACAAGGGCGGAGGAGGTCAAGATCCCAGCAGAGCAGGCCGGGGAGGAGCACTGCATCTTCACAGTCAAACACATCGCTTATATCTGAAACATCACCCACATGGGAATTACATGCACAAACATACATGTTCCATGTGAGGTCTGTATGGATACAAATGAACCAAACATGCCCACATATCAAACACAAGCACTTTTTTTTTTTTTAATTTCTCTACACACACGGCGATCAGAAGGTAAATCCTGCCCTCTGGCTCTGTGCAGTAAGCTGCTGCAGTCTTAGGCCTGTGGAGTGTTTTACAGCAGCCTTGGGGCCAAATACACACTCACACACACTGCGATCAAAGGTGGGAAGGTAAGCTTTTAGAAAAAAAATTAGTCTCTTCGAGTCGCAGAGTTAAATCTTTATCAGCTGCTGCTGCATCTGCAGGCCGGAGAAGTCTGCAGAGTCCCAAGGCTGTACTGCAGAGAGGTGCTTGATATTTTCACAAGCACGTTTATTATGCACAATTTTAACTAGACATAAAGGAGGAATGTGCAAAAATGCACATTTGATTTCAAGATTTTTGGACAATGTTTGGCCACACTGGAGGATTGGCAGCTGGAGACAGGGAGCGTCATTGCACCTCTTATGTTTTTATGTAGAATCTACCTTTAACTATGGATGTTATTTAGCTGCAGGCTACAATCTGGCATATTTGCATTCTAGTTTTGTGCAAGTACTTCTCATTCACATGCACTGTCCCTTCAAAGAGATCAGATACGACTATAAGCATCGGCGTTCAGGAAAAGTAAACAATCTGACTCAACTTTAAAGCGTGCATTTTCAAGGTACTGTGCTGCAGCCAGTCCAGGGCAGAATCCCTTAACAATGTTGTCATAATTAAGCATCTAAAGCAGCAGTGTGCAGCTGGCAGCCTTTGGGCCACATACAGCCCTCCTACTCCCTCAGTGAGATCTGCCTGTCAGTTAAAAACATAGAAAAAAATGAATGTATATGAAGAAAAGCTGACCAAATCTACCATGACAACATTATATATCATAACATTTCCAATGAAATATGTCTCTTTAACTGCTTCTGTGATACTCCTTTCATACATTTGTCAAAACAAAAATAAAAACTCAAGTAAAACACACTGGGGCTGCCTTCCTGAACCAACGCTGCATAAATAATGGCATGACATCATGCTGGTAGGTCTATTCGGGGGGGTGGGGGTCTATGTCTTGAGCATAGATTTATCACATTGAGGAGACATATTAGGTACATCAAAGTTTAAAAAGCACAATATCAGTTCTAAAAGGAGCAACTGTAGTTCATGCTGCACTTCCTGAATCAAAACAGCCAAAGGTCATGTCCTCACAGAGCTTTTACAGGTATCTGGATACAGCTGGTCATCCTCTGATTGACCTTGAAGCCATTAAATAATCATAATTGGCTGATCTTATGACCAGGTTTCATGACGATGCCTGTTGACTTTTGACCCCTTGTTGCATAAGGTGAAATTTTGATTTCCTGCACAGTTTGGTTGACCTTCCTGATGTTTATGGATGCTCCCTTTAGATCCTTTTATTAAATAAATAAATAAACCAAAATAAATCTGCAATAAACAGACATACATACTTTACGGTAACCATTATCGGCACCATTGATTTTCTAATGGACACAGGAAATATTTCAGCAAGGACCAAAAAAATCCTGATTTAATGACTTTGTAGAGTTCAAGTGGCGGACGACTGGGTCAAAGCCAATCGTAGAGAATCTGGCAAACGCAGGACGATCTTGGCATCAGTCCTGAATGTCAAAATGTTACCAGAAAGGATATTATTGCTTGTAATGTAAGAAACTATGTACATATTTACATTGATCAAACAGCAAGTCTGCTTCATCAGTGACAAATCTATAAGTGGAACTGAAAGACAAAGATAACAAACTGAAATTGTACGACCCAGGAAACAGATTTGTAATTTCAATTTACTATCAGAAAATTCAAAAGAGATAAAAGATATTCTTTTTCATTACAGCACAATCTGTTGTAAATGAAAAACATAAGGGTTTTAAATGGACCAGATGTGTCCAACGTCGTGTTCATTTCCTACAACTTAACCACAGAGAGTGCCATCCATATCAATGCTGCGGTACTTTCTTCTTCATCCTGACCGCAGCGCTCTGTTTACATCCTTCAGTTCACTCTCCTCTCTCTGTACATCTCCCTGACCTCTCTGATCCGCTCCCCCCTCCCTCTGCTTTCTACCTGCTCTGTTGTTTATTTTATCGGGATGATGCCTGCGGCCATGAATCCCTGCTGGCTACGCCTGCATTTCCATATTTGCTTTTCCTCTCCTTCACCGCATCCTTTCTCTCACATCTTTCACTCTTGGTTAGCTGCTGAACATGATAATTTAGGGGGAGGAATCAGACTGAAAAACCCCAGCTGTGCAGCTTAAAGAAAAGGATGGTTCAACAGGAAATGTAAATTTCATGTATATGTGGGAGAAGGAGTGTGTTTGTTAAAGTTAATCAGCATGACGCTTGGCTATCAAGCAACATATAGAGACTGCTTTGTGATTGAAATACATTCATGGAAAAAAACTCACACTAAAGGTCTGAAAAAACAGACCTTTGGGGAAAAAAAGACAGGTACAGGTGTAAGAAAATATCAACACAACAATATAGCAGGGTTTTTTTGTGCACGTGCCTCACAACAAGAAGGTTGCTGGTGCGAACCCTGTGACAGTTAAGGGCCTTTCTGTGGAGTTTGCATGACCGACCTCTGAGGTGTGGGGTTGCCCTTTTCCTCCAACTGACCAAAAAATATGCTTGTTCGGTTTTATTGGTGATCCTAAACTAGCCTTTAGACATGAGTGAGTATGAATGGTTGTTTGTCTCTCTATGTGGCCCTGTAATTGGCTGGTGACTGGTCCAGGGTGTACCCTGCCTCTCGCCCATTGTCTGTTAGAATGGCTCCAACCGCCTGCGACCCCAAAAGGGATAAGTAGCATAAATAAAAATGGGTGAATGGATGTTCTGCATTTTTGGCTTTATTTTTGTTATTGAGACACATAATAAAGTTTTCAAATGTTGGAGGGACCATGCTTTAAATCAGTAACATTGATTAGAAATATATCTTTAATGCATAACATTTTGTGGGTTGTGAATGCTTGGAATCTTTCTTAAAAAAGGCTCTTTTTGTTAAAAGCATTACCCTCAAATAGTATCATAATATATTAATGTATCATATCATCTCCCTTGTATTGCTATACATATTGTATCCCCAGTTTTTTGCCAATACACAGTCCTATATACAAGCCCATTTTCTTTCCTTCCCTTTGGTTAAGATTGCTGGCAGACCAGCATGCAGGTGCTTTATCACACTCTATATGGCAGAGGATGTTTATTGTTGAAAATATACATTTCTGTGCATGTTTGTCGGATCCAAAAAAATTATTGCTTAGCATCGTACAAGAGACGGATAAATGTTTCTGTTTGTGCTCATAAAGAAAGCTCTTTGAGGAAGAAATTTAAGTCTGTCTATGTTTTTTATGCTAAAAAAAATGAAAAACTAACAGAACCTTTCAGTGCAGCTGGATCCACCTGATTAAAATATCTGTATTCAAATAGATCCATCTTGCCAAGCTCAGATCTACAACTGTGTTTTAACCAAAGCAGCATGGCTCAATCACTTCACAGGAAGTGACTGCTCGAACAGAAGTTAACATAGACGCAGACAGCTAAAGCAGCAATTTTGTCAGATTTAGACCACATTTCATTATTAAATGAAAAAGAAATAACACTAAAAGCATTTCTCCATAGAAAGGATATTTCCACTCCATTTTTTGCATGTTTGGGCGAGAGTTTGTTCTTCATGCGTTGTACTTTACACTGCGACAGTAGTGCCCTCCTACTACATCATCTGATTGGCCCGTAATGAGTGTGATTGATGGAATGATCGTCCAATCACCTGCTGGATTTGCCTTTGAAGGGCTCTGCCCATTCCCAATCACTTTCTATGGCAGCATCCCAGATGGAGCAGAGAATAGTGTGTCAGGTTCGTGTGAGTGTCTCCAAACAAAAAACAAAAAAATAAAACTATGAACTGTTTATTTCCCTACGTCATGAGGATCTTACTGAATAAATTTGTCCACTTTCAACACCACTCACACTACATATATTCCCAAGACCTCTCTGCTTTGACATATTGTCGCTACATTCTAGTTTTTCAATCTAATATCACCTAATAACGTCATATGGCGCAGCCCTAATGTGTAATTGGTAAAAAAAAAAAAAAACTGAAGAACTAAACCACCCCTTCATGGATTAATAAGTAACAATAACATGTTGAAATCAAAGTAATGTATTTTAATGATGACTCAGTCCAGTGTAAAGCATCATGGGAAACATGAATAATTGGCCATTTCTTCTCTATAATGAGCCAGGGTCTTACAAAATGACAAAAATATGAGGTAGACCTCCTTGATCCTGAATTGAAAGACACAGAAAGGTTAATCAAACCTGCAGTTCTTGTGATGGCCAGTGGGCAGTTATTCAAATTAGTGCAGAAGCAGCCTTCAAGACTTAATTTAACCAAATTTCTCCCATATTTTACCAAATCTCATGATCCATTTACCCTCCCTTCCTCTTTTATGAGTACTTCCCATCAAAACAGAGCCATCCCGTCATTGTGATGTCAGAGATGAGGCTAAAGCTCTGATTGGCTGGCCGGCTGTCCCCACCTCACTGAGGCTCTGACAACCTGCGAGTATGATGGATGAGGAGAGGCTGTGTGTGTGTGTACGACTACGTGTGTGTTTGTGTCAGGGGGGTCACCGCAGCGTGGACGTCCCAAAGGATTAGCGTTACAGTCCAATGAACCGTTTCAGAAAGGAGGGGGCAAGACCCCATCGACCAGTCCTTTTACACACACACTAACGCACACATGGAGGGAGAAACAGAGCTGATATGATGACCACATCTCCCAGGAGAGGAAGAGGGAGAGTCATCTGTTGAGCAATGTCTCACTTTTAGACACTAATATAGTTATACCCTTGGAGGATAAATCTAACGCACACACCAGAGCAGCACAACAGTGTGCAGTGAGTCTTCGCTCGTAATCCCAACAGATCTCTCCATTCAATCAGCCCACAGACAGGTCATAAGCCAGTATCTATATAGATCTCAAACATTTTCTCCCACTCAGACACATTTTTCCTCCTCCATCTTTTTCTCTCACTCTTCATTAACAACTTTTTCTTTATCGTTCAGCGTCTGTCTCCTCTAACTCGACAGAAAACACGAGAGGATGGGTCATAACAGAGACGGCTTTAGAAACCTCTATATCATGACGTCCAGATACTTGTACGGTTCTTCAAGCACAAACAGCATCACAACTCTCCCAGGAGGCCGTCTTCACTTTAAAATCTCTTTATGTGAGGGGAACAACAAAAGGCCAAAAGAGAGTCATCAACTAAAATCCATCAGCAGAGCAACAGGGCAGCCTTAGTGATGAGAGAGCAACATTTTATTTGTTGTTTTTCTAAAACATTTTCCTTCTGTCTTCTTCTTTCTTGAGGCTCGAATCAACTCAACTTTCTCATTTTGATTTGAAGGAGCAGTGGATCTCCTTTAATTCCCCTCCACATGTGCAAGCTCTTAAACACTCTCTAGCCCAGGAAGGGGAAACCGGTGGGCAAGGGGCCACATTCGACCCCCATACTCTCAAAATGCAGCCAGTAAATTAATTTTAATCTTGAAAAAATACACAGATGAAGATGATAAAATCTGCCATATGGTATTAAGGTGAAATTAATATCTGCATGATAATCTCTATCACATAAAAGGCCTATAGGTTTTTTCAGTAGACGTTTTTGCTGTTATGGTTTCCATGAATGCACTTGGAAAGAAGTAAGTCAAATGAACTTTAATTACCAGTTTACTTTACTTTAATAAAAAAGTATCTATAACTGGCTTTAATTCCAGGTTTCACAGGTTAAATTATGCTCTACAGTTTGCTTTAGAGCCAAAGAGTGTAAATGTTTACATAAATAATTCCAAATAAACCATTTTTATTATTACTTTGATTGCATTTCACGTTGATTGCCCTATTGAGAGTTCCCTTCAGTTTTTATCAATTTGCTGCTTGAAAAGTCAATCAATAAATCTTTATTTGTTTAGTGCCAGTTCATAACAAGTGTTATCTCAAGGAACTTTACAATAGAGCAGGCTGAAGCTGTACTCTTTATTTCATAAACACATATATATGTATATATACATTTCTAAAATACACATATACACATATATGAACATAAATCCAGAGATGTATCCATTCAGGCAGAGACAAAGGCACTAAAAATAAGAATTTATGATAGCAACAAACCCGTGGATGCCCAGATCACATTTGTCTCTGCTGCATACAGATTCAATTAATCAATCTTTATTTGTATGACACCATATTTTTTTTTATTATAAATGTATTAAATGTAAGCTCCTTGAGGTGTGGCATCTCATTTTCAAGAGGAACCTCATGTCTATATGGTTGGTTGAAAAGTGGGAATATCCCCAAAAAATGTCGAAAAAAAAAAATGATTGTGGTGATAATTGTAACCAAAGTTGGATAGCCCTGCTTTGGCCAATAAAGTAATACTTTTACTTGTACTTGAGTAAATATTTTTCATCAAAGTAATGCAATTTTTACTTACAAACAATATTTGTGTACTTTTTCTACCCCTGAATGCTGATTAGTCAATGAAATGCAGGGAACAATTTTTAAATTATGATAAGTTTAAGATCCAAAGAGTGAAATGACAGTTATGTAACAGAATGAAAGTCATCATGAAGTGCTCAAATGTAACTTTCAGAAAAAGAAATTCAAGTTTAAGCAAGAAATTGAACAAGCACAGCTGTTTGAAGGTGGATTTGTCTGTTCTCGTCTGTCCTTTTAGCAAAATAAAGTACTTGCATAACACAACTGAGCCAATGTTCTTGGAAGTACTTCAGTTCAGATAAAAGTTAAAGTTTGCAGGTGATTAAGCAACATAACAGAAACTACGTCAACCCCTCCTTTAACTCCACAGATCTCTTGATCATACGTGTCCCCATTAGAATAGCATCGCCCTGTGTGTTATCTCTGATGACCGAGTGCGATAGTATGTGTATCAGGATGTTATCAGGTCTGGGTGGTCACACAGGAGGAGGAGGATGTTACAGATAAGCATCGGCGGCTGGATCGATCAGCTTCTCTAAAAATACACGGTCTGCACGAGAGCGTGTACCTCAGAGGATGACACAGTAGATACATGACAGATAACAAGAAGCCATTCAGGATGTCCTCACTAAGTACGTCCCCGTGTTCTCTTTTTTCAGCCTGCGCGATTAAAAATTAATAAATTCAGCTTCTTCTTGTGAGAGGAAAATGTGCTCTCTGCCATGTGGGAACCAACCAAAAACAGACTCAACCCAGTTTAGACCCTGACCCAGTGAATAATAAGAGAGTCTGCAACCCGGAAAAGTCCCAGCCAACCTTTCAAGGTCAGCGTAAAGCCCAAGATAGATAACTCCATCATAGTCTGCCTTCATGCGTTTGGGTTCATTTCCTCTATTAGCCTGAACCAGAGGATGAGTCTCTCGGTCCCTAAGGTCCCAGGGTTGGAAAGTTGAAACGACATAGCTAACACAACAAACACTTTCATGGCATCCAGCATGCAAATTCACAGGGGCTACAAACTTTTAAAAGCCTCCCCTTTACGAGACCTGTTTCATCTTTTATTCCATATCCGTGGCTCATCCCTCATGCTTCCTTTCAACGTGAAAAACACGTTTCATCTGCTTTGCTCAAATGACCCAGGTTCCTCAGTCGTAGTCTCAGGTGGAAGGAGGGCAGGTGCTCCCCATGGCACCTTACCGGGAGCTCCTCTGTTCCATAAAAGACACTTTGAACTTTGTCAGAAGCCCTTTGGATCATCCACCCACTCCTCCTAGCCCTTTACCAGGAGGAGGGAAGAGTGAGAGTTGGGTGATACGGTAAAGATAAAACAGGAAGAGTTCAAACTGAGACTGAGATTCGGGCAGTTGCGTAAATCCATAAACAATGCAGAAGGTTTATTAATGCTCAATTAGAAGCACTGAAAAACATCCTTTTAAGCATCAACAGAAAACTTCGGCAAACTTTTAATCAAGGCAACTTTTAGACCTAAGCTCTTATCTCAAGTGGAATGCACTGTCAAAATGTCAAAGGCTTTTTATTCCCTCTCAACATCATTAACAGCAAATCCAAACTATGACTGCTATAGAAAACAGAGTCATGCCACCATGAGTTAGAAGAGAAAGGATGGATGTTACTTCAACATTTTAGTTGGTGGTTCTTGGTGCCAGGAAGGCAGGCCTGAGCATTTAAAAACTGCTTATGCACTGGGATAACCATCTCTTGGGTGCAGAGAGAATGATCTAAGAAAGACTGAATATCCATTGAGAGGTAGTTCTCTTGGCAAAAATGCTTTGCAGCTGCCAGAGGTCAGAGGAGAATGGCCAGAATGGTTCGAGATGATAGGAAGGCAATAGTAACTCAAAATGAGCAGCTGTTACAATCAAGGTCTGTATAGGATGATTTCCAAATGTGCAACACATGCAGTCTTGAAGCAGATGGGCTACAGCTGCAGTAGACCACACCAGGTGCCACTCCCATCAGCTAAAATCAGGACACTAAGGCGCCAATTTGCGAGAGAGAACCCAAACTGGACAATTGAAGATGGAAGAATGTGTATGAATGCATCTGTTGTATATTTCTTTCCATTATTTTACCCACTGCTGGTTGTTATTAACCTTGCAGTGCAGTTGGATCTGCCTGATTCAATGTCTGAACTCAGGCAGATCCATCTTGCAAAGCTCCAAGCCAGAACACCAGAGCTCTGCAGAGAAACTTCCCGATCAGTGCCTTTTGAGGAGTAAGAGGTCAGAGCTACAAGCACACAGACAGCTTGAAGTAGCTGCAAGCCTGTAAATGATGACTGTTGGCAGAACGATTAGCAAAGGATACTGCCTGCTTTAGTAGCATGATAATCAGAACATGTCAACATTTCGTCATTAAATGAAGCACAAAGAACACTGAAAGCATTTCTCCAGGAAAAATACATTTCCACCTCTCCCCAATGGGTTTTAGTGGGACGATCCAGCTTGAATTTTGAACTTTACATAGCAGCTATAGTGCCCGCCAATTAAATCATCTTACTGTCCAGTCATCAGCACTTTAGGACTTTGCCCTGACTTGGCGTGCCCTTCACAATATCATGAAATGCCAGACCGGGCCCCACGTAAAGGCAGTATAAATAGTTGCCTAGGGTGCGACGAACTGTAAGTAGCTAAACATTAAAAAAAAAAAGAATTTTTGTGCAGCTGCATTGGTCTTAATCTTCAATAGAGGCAAGTCTAATGTCGACTGAAAATACACAACTAAACGCAGAATGTTCAGTTATATCAAAACATCGAGTTGAGCAGGGCGGCATGGTGGCGCAGCAGGTGGTATGCGTGCTTCACAGCAAAAGGCTTGCTGGTTCTGGGCTTTTGTGTGTGGAGTTTGCATGTTCTCTTGGTGCATGCGTGGGCTCTCTCTGTGCACTCCAGCTGCCTCCCATTAGGTTGACTGGTGACTCCAAATTGCCCTTTGGTATGATTGTAAGCATGAATGGTTTTCTGTCTCGCTATGTGGCCCTGCCATGGGCTGACAACTGGATCATGGTGTACCCCACTTCGAGCCCAATGTCAGCTGGGATAGGTTCTAGTCCCCTGCGACCCCAAAAGGGATACGTGGTAAAGATAATGGATGGATGGATAGTTCTTGAACAGACACTTGGAAGGAAAGAACTTAATAAAATCACTGAACATGTTGCCACCCTCTCTTAAATATTTAGCCTGTGATAACATCATATAAGAATCAATCAAATCCATTAATGCCCTCGTCCTTCTCCTCTGCTGTGTCTGCTGTAGTATGTTAGCACAGAACAATGCACTGAAGAGCACGGATGGCACAGTTAATTCCCCGGTCACCCCTCCTCAGTGAAGCACTCAAAAGTTTGATGGCCATTAAATTCATCCACTGAGACAGAGAGCACCATCAAAACTCTTTCAAAACTCATTTCCCACGTATGATTACCCATGTGCCTTCAGTGCAACAGTGGAGAGAACTTTATTAAGCCTTTGGTGAGGAGGAGAGGAGGGTGCAGGTAGGAAACGACTCATCATAAAAACCTAATATTTACATGCATTCATCAGGAGCAGCTTGTTACAGCATAGATATTAAATCCACACTGCGATGCAACTGATGAACAAGAGAATCACATGGGACTAGATCATCAGAAGCATTTAAATATTTCCTGTTAATGTCAGCAAAGTTGAGCACGCTCTGCTCTGCTGGAGTAAACACAAACACAGGATTCAATTCAATGGTCTGAACCAGCTGAGCATGCAAAGCGGGGCAGATAGCATGAACTTAATGATATGGAATTATTAAGGAGATGCTAAAGAGACATGAGGCACGGGCGGTGTCACGACCCTCGCATTTTATCTGCTGAATTGTTAAACATCTCTCACAGCCTCCTCCAACGCCACCATCCTTCTTTTATCATCCTTCTCCACCCTCGCCTTTTCAGTCTGACTATCTTATGACGTCTTTGTCTGATCACTGATTCTCTTTATTCTGGCAGTCTGTTTCATTCTCCCCCTCCTCCCCTATCTTTGTCTGCTGACTGTGTTTCTTGTTGTTTCACTTTTATGTTGAGTTTACACTACTCTATGAAAGGTATGCTTGACTAGGATACATTTCTTACTCATTATCGCCAAAGTTGACAACACACAGTCTCAACTTAACTTAAATCTACCTGTTCCTTCCACTGTTACAGTTCACTTGAACTAGAATCAAATGATAAACTAGAAGTGTTCTTAGAGCATAAACCTTCACCAAAGCATTTCCAACACAGTCCAGCATGCCATTGTCAAAAATGTAGAAAAAACAGTACTATCTTGCACTGTTAACAAATCCTTAAAAAATCCTGGATTCATATATGGTAACAGACCACCACCAAAATGTAAATGCTTCTCCCCTGGGCCATGACCAACATTCGCTGAAAATGTCATCAAAACCTGTTGAGGACTTTTAGAGTTGTGAGCAAAAATGTAGAAAACTACCTTATTTTGGAAAGTTAGGAAATCCTTGATAATTTTTTGGACCAAATCCAGATTCAGATCACCACCAAAATCTAGCAACAGTTTATTAGTGCCATGACCAATATGCTCTAAAATCTTATGATAATCAATGAAGAAATTATTGAGTTATTAGAGAAAACGTGGAAAACTGCCAAATCTTGCATTGTTAACAAATCCTTCACAAAAATTATGGATCCACTTCTGAAATCCTAGCACTTCTTCCTTGTGCTATGGCCAACATTCCCTGGAAATCTCATGAAGAACATTTGAGAAAGTATTGAGCTAATAGAAAAAAAGGGGAAAACTGATTTTGCACTATTAAGATATCCTTTAGGAACTTCTGGATCCACATCCGGATTCGGATCACCACCAAAATGTAATCACTTCTTCTTTGTGCAATAACCAACATCACATTAAAATATGATCAAAGTCTGTAGAGAACTTATTGAGTTATTATCACAAAATGTTAAGAAATCCCTCAAACAATTTCTGGAGCTGCATTCATATTTGGTTTGCCACCAAATCAAATCACTTCTTCCTTGTGCCATGAGTAACAATCCCTGAAGATCCCATAAGAATGGATATAGAAAGTTGTGAGTTGTTAGCAAAAATGTGGCCAATTGTCTTATCTTGCAAACCTTTAGAAATCCTTGAAAAAATTTCAAGATTCATACCCAGATTCAAATCACCACCAAAATCTCATTAGTTCTTTTTTGTGCTATGACCACCATTCCCCAAAAATAATGTTAAAATCTGTAGAAAAGTTACTGAGTTATTAGCGAAAATGTGGAAAACTGCCCCCCTTCACAATGTTAAGAAATCCTTGAAAAAATTCCTGGGCCACATCCAGATTTGGATCATCAACAAAATCTGAAAACTTCTTTCTTTTACCATGACCAACATTCCTTGGAAAATCTCACGAAAATCGATGTAGAAAGTATTTAGTTATGATCAAAAATGTGAGCAACTGCCCTATCGAGCAATGTTGAGAAATCCTTGAAAGAATACAAAGGTTCAAATCCAGATGTAAAATCGCCACTTTGATCTCATCAGTTCTTTCTTAAACCATGACCAACATTCCCTAAAAATGTTATTGTAATCTGTTGAAAAGTAATTAAGTTATTTGTGAAAATGTGGAAACTCCTTTATCTCAAAATGTTAAGAAATCTTCATGACTAATACAATACAAATCACAGTACTTTCCTCCTTGTGCCTTGAGTAACATTCCCTGAAAATCTCATGACAATTGATGAAGAAAGTATTTAGTAATGAGAGAAAATGTGGAAAACTGCCCTATCTTGCAATGTTAAGAAATCCTTGAAAAAAATTCCAACATTCACATCCGGATTCAAATCAACACTTAAATCTCATCGATCTTCCTTAAGCCATGACCAACATGAGAAAGTATTGAGTTATTAGTGAAAATGTGGAAAACTGCCCTATCTCA
This sequence comes from Cetoscarus ocellatus, assembly GCA_037902135.1. Classification (NCBI taxonomy): domain Eukaryota; kingdom Metazoa; phylum Chordata; class Actinopteri; order Labriformes; family Labridae; genus Cetoscarus; species Cetoscarus ocellatus. The sequence continues at coordinate 194,818 of JBAMNC010001316.1, forward strand.
CAATGTTAAGAAATCCTTGAAAAAGGAAAAAGCTTTAAATATACTCCACTATAACTTCCAGAAGAGTTATCAGAGGAACTGTCAGCATATTTAATTCATATGCATTTAATTAACTTGGTATCATTCACAGTGGAACTGAGGGGCTCAGATGTGAGATCTGTGATCAGAATTACAGACTGACTCATTTTTGTTTAAAGAAAAAACATGGATAATGGGAAGTGAAGTCAGAGCTCTGCAAAAGTAACTCTTTGAAAAACACTTTTTTTATATTCAGTGTGCAGAGTTTCGTAAATGAAGCCCCCGGTTGTTTGAGCAAGCGAGCTTCTTCTCTAACAAGTAGGCCACTGCCGCCCTCCTCCCATTAGCTTTTGTGGATGCTCCACCTTTCGCTTCTCATCTCATCTGTCTCTCTCCATTAAACACGCCAACGATCAGAGAGGCATCTGGAGATGCATCTTTAAGCTTTAATACACTTTGAATAATTAACACACATGTGAGCGCGCACACACAGCTGAGTCTATCAGTGGCAGGCAGCTTCCCCCAGCCAGAGAGACCCAGAGGGAGAGGAGAAGCATGCTCCGTGCCAGACCCAGAGCCCCCGAGCTGGGCAACACTGAGCCTGAGCACCAGCCTGAGCTCCGGCAACCAGCAACAAAGGAAGCCAGCTGTAACTCTGACACCCTCAGCCTAGGGACGGGGAGAGAGGGTCTTGCTTCTGCTAATTGACTTGTTGAAGAAACGAGGGACTGGGTGAACAAGGAGAAGAGGATTGCAGATCAGAGCTGAACCCCTTCCCATGTGGAGATGGCAGGCGCGGCGTACCTCAGTCTTTGAGCCGTGATGCTGTGGGAGTCGGTTGGCTTGTGGCCTGCAGCAGCGAGGTGACCCGGCAGACACACACAAGCGTCTACTCAACTCACTCATCATGGTGATTCATCCGCTAATTAGCAGCACGGAGGCTAACGCTGATCCGCATATCTATATTCACCTTCTGTTCATGTGGAGACAAACGCAGCCTGCTAATGATTATCAATGAGGCCGGGCTACAAAGCCACCAATTCACTCCTTTACGCAGCAGCAATAGATCATGGTACTGCTGTGTTTTAGATGTAAGGAGGTCAGGCTTCAAGAGGAGGGGGGAGCAGTAAGAAGGAGGAAGGGGGAAAATGAGGCAGCAAACTCTGGTGTTGAAAAATGAAGCTAATGCAGACGTGCAAAAGAACAACGGCAGCTGCTTGCATGTCTATTTGAGGCTGGCACACTTCATATCATAATGCACTTTTAAAACATAAACTAGTATTAGCTCCAGGTGGTTTTAAACCCTAACAGAGTATTTTAGATTTAGACTTGACCTGACTATTTAAGTATCAGAAAGTTCAGTGGTGAGTCAAGAGGAAGGAGTGGGGTGGTTCTGGTGGCCTTCAAAGTCGATTTATAAGCACGGGATGATCATGAGGTCAAAGGCTGTTTGACCTGGTTCATCATACTTGGTCCTTGAACCTTGTCCTAGTAAAATAGCACCAGTTATTCTTGATTTAAAGAGGAAATTTGAATACATTAATATATTCTTTCAGTATATAATTTTTTTTTTTGTTAAAAAAACACTATTAGGCTCAATGACTTTCCCCTCTCACTCATGACCTCCAAAAGCTTCAAAGCTCATCCTTGATTCTAGCAAAATCTTCTTACAAAACTTTTTGAAAATGATATATAATTCTCTCTCTGTAAGGAAAGGCTGAATATGAGGCTCCATGACATTGGTCTTTGAACTATTTCCTCATAAATCTAAATCATTCATCTACATGCCAGAGTGGAGGCTTGAACTGATTTTAAAAGAATTCCCTAAAAGGTTTGTGAGATATCAAATTCTTGTCATGGCTGTATGGGGAATCTGAAGCCATGAGAGCAAAGAAACAAACCTGTTGCCCCACTGATTTCGGTGGCATAGGTCAGAGTCTGACTTGTAGTCTCACAGTTCCTGGCTCTATTCAATGTCTTCAACATCTAATATAGATGTGAAAATCCACCAAATAAAAGGCTCAATTGTCGCAGAAAGGGGCAGAAATTAACTTTGATTAAAGACTCTAACAATGTAAAAAAAAAACATTTAGACTAAGTATTGGCACTGATAAGATTTTACTGATACCAACTCCATTATCAAGTCTGCTAATCGATTCGATGGATATTTTGTGTATTTTGTGAAAATGTCGGCCTACGCAAGTTTTAGCGGCAACAATATCAAACAAGTTTCTACCCATAAAATGTGAAGTAAGCACCTTTTGTGACAAAAACTACTGCAACAACTTCGACCACTTCTGCCCTCTGTCTGCCATGATTGTATCTTGACTTCTTTGTTGTTGTTCCTGCCGACTGCCTCTGATGAGAGAGTGGCATCCTTCATTTGTAAAGCCTGCAGAGAAAAGTGAAAGGAACTTCAAAAAGACTTCTGATATCGGAGATTCCTTGAGGGAATTATCGATTCTCATCTCTAATTAAGACACAGAAGTCTCATATACAATGAAACTGCATGATCATAAACTGAATGTTGTTTTAGATGTATTTGGAATGTAGAAGGTAAAAAAAAAGCAGAAACAGAAAAAAGTAAAAACTAACAGAAAGACCGACTCTGAAAGCAGACAGAGCGGGTAAGCTGCAGTTCCACTTCTGAAAAGGTCAGCGCCTCCAAAGTTAAATAAACAGTTTGAGAGCGGCTGATGCAGAACAAGCTCCGTCTCATAATGAGCGCTTCCTCTGACAGATTCAGATGACTTCACTAAGACTGCTCCTTAATGAATACGTCAGACCTACAGAAATTCAGAGAGTGCACCGTCCTGTGGTGCATGCATAAATAAACTGAGAACAACACAAGTCTTTACACTTCAACAATCTTTGAACAAAAAAAGAACAAAATGACAAACTGGCAGCAGAGGCACTGGACCTGTACAAGGGTGTGTTGGCCTGGAGTAGAGCTCAGAAAGTCTTGTCAGTCAGCTGGTCTGTTTCCACAGCCCTGCGCCTCGATCCATCCTCAAACAGGATCACTTGAACTCAGGAGTTGTCCACACGGAGACAAATTGAGGCATTTAGGCACAAGCTTTTCAGTAGTACAGGCATTTCATCCATACAGACACAGTGATTCAAGTGCCCAAAAAAGCACATTTTTAAAAACTGGTCCTGTTTAGACAAAATCTGAAACCGTCAGCGTTTCCGTGTGTACAACAAACACCGATAGCTTCAGAAGCTATTGCGTCTGAGCCCCAGCTCACCGGCGAAATCTGACAACAAAAACAACAGTGGAATACAGTGTCGCGTTCGTGCTGCAGAAGCTCCTGAGCTTGTTTTGGCTGTAACAGCAAAATCTTTTCTATGACAACCATGAGCAACAAAAGGACACGAAGAACAGCAGACGCCAGCTTTAGTTTACATTTCTCACGATGTGTGCTCCATGTCTTCTTCTCTGGTTTTAGATATGTCTGCAGCAGTGTCACAGCTCCACTTACAGGCCTGGCATATGCACTGCAGCGTTTTCAGTGTTTTCGTGTGAACAGACACATTTTTTGAAATGATGCCTTCTTTACAGAGAATGTTTCCAATGAGAAACTGTTTTCGTCTATGTGGACATACTCAGAGGTCATTTAAAAAAGCAGCAGAAATAGTGGAATTTAAATTTAGATCCCTACAGCACCTGACCTGTTGTTCACAATTAACTTGGGAGGTCGTGGTTTTCTTATGATCTTTATGATCTTGTGTTTTAAGCTTCCAGGGCTGCTCTCTGCTGTGCAGCACTTTAAATACACTCTCTGTAGGCGAGTACCAGCGCCACCAGAATGAAGACACACTTACACAAGTCTCTGTTAACCTTAGCCTACTTTTTTTTAAATGTGCTTTGATTGAGAGACCCTAAAATTGGAATTAAAATACTTTGTGTTAACCGCATACAGTTTTAAAATCAGGCAGTAACCAAACCAACCGTTTCATAAATGGAACATGTCTAGGGCTTATATGGCTCATCTATTACGACGAGAATGATAATTGCCATTACCTAAATAGATTTAATTTAACTGAACTCATTTGCTTTTGGAACTATCATTTTTAACATTAAGGAAAGGGCAATATGTAGAAATATACTTGTAAAAAAACTAATACTGCGAATAATAATCATGGAAAAAGAAAAAAAAAGTTCAACATGTCATGTGGCGCAACAATCTTAAAGCCTCGATTGCTCAGTTTTCTTAACTGTTAAGGCAGTAATGGGAATTTTAATTGAAATTTGGTCAATCCCCGAGCCCTACCAAAGACTTTAAAAGAATTGGATGAAGCAATGTAACATCAGCCTGTTAAATATATCATAGGAGTCTTTAGAACGTGCCATACTGCACGTCATCTCGACCAAAGTTCAGCACCTTCTTTTCACATAGAAAGAGGCCTTGTTGAGACAGCATTTAAGTGATGCAGCATTTCCAAAACTAGAAATCCTCAAAGACTAACAGGTGCAATGTTTTCCCTGCTCACACATTCATTAAGGTGTCAGGATTCTGCAGCCAGCCTCAAGTGGACACTCAGGGTGCTACAGCTTTTGGCACTTCTGCATGGACCTCCATTTTCAGCCCTGGAAGTTGCTGCCAGGACATGCCTGCCACAAAACCACCACCCCTATTCACCGCTTTTTTGTTATGCTTTTGAGAACGTAAAGGACAACCTTAAGCAGTAAAAATATACAATTACACAAAGCACATGAATACAAAAATCCCCGCTGGTCAATACTTCAGAAGAAATTTGCATCCTCTGTATTTCAAGCAGCATTATTCTTATTCAAAGTGACACATCTAAATAGGAGAAAGAATTTCAATATAAACATGAATAAGAAGAGCTTGCGGACTGGGAAATAAATGCAAACAAAACTGTCTCTCTACTACTGTGGATTTCTCATGTTTGAAGTCATTTGTAACTCAAACCTCAGAGCCCACCTTCGTCCCAGTCAGCTCCATCAGCCCGATGCTGGGGTCCGCCGAAGCAGAGAGGTTGTGCCGGTTTGTCTTGGTGTTTGTTTCTCTCATTGTTTGTGTTATACAGATTTCTGTTCACGGCCCTCTCAAGTGTTTCTGCGACTCTGGCAATTTTCTGCCTGGTCGCCCCTAATAGGCCTCTGTGTTTATCTGCTGTCACAACACCGCTGATTTATACACATTTACATATCCAGGAAGTGACAACAGAGAATTATATTTACTTAAAGGGAGCCCGATTTATGGAGAAGTGTTTATCTCTGTACACACGCCGGAGAATAAAGTGTGTTTTTGTGACGTACCTGTGGCATATATTTGCAGATGCACTGAATTTTATCTGATATGAAGTGAAGTCAGCCTCAGGAAATATGACAAATGCCTTTTGGGGAGATAACCAGTGTAGGGTGAATTCAATCACTTTGGCAACATACCGCTAATGACACAGGGGGAAACTTTGTCAGGCTGCGGAGATGGGCAATATTGCTTTCAGCAGGAGCTACGGACTGGCAAATTGGAACAAAATCAAGGCTGGACGAGATAAATGGTGACAGAACTTCCGCTGTTGGCTTAAAGGAAATTCTGCTCCTTCTTAAAATTATTTTTTTCGACTTATTTTTGGGTCTTGAGACTAATATCTGGATTCACTCCAGTGGCCTCAAAACAAGCTGGAATGGCTGTAGCTCCATGTGTGTACCTGGTGAAAGTGCTTCCTCTTACAGTGTTTATTTTGCCAAAACAGGGCTTGTATTAATTCAAAGTGTACCTTTAGGAAACATATGAGAGAAGTGCAGTTTGGTGAGGGTAGAAAGTTCCTCTTAAGTTAGGAAGAGCTTTTTAATGCTTTTCCAAAGCAGCCAAAGGGACAGAAATAGTCAGTTCTTATATAAAATCCTCATAAGGAGTTTGGAAAGATTACCTCTGCCAAGGAGGTTACATTTTTGCCGGCGTTTATCTGTCTGTCTGTTTGTTTGTTTGTGTTCAAAATAACTTGAAAAGTTTTGAACGGATTTGGATGAAATTTTCAGGAATTGTCGAAAATGGGATATGGAAGAACTGATTAAATTTTGGGGGTGATCCGGATCACCGTCTGGATCTAGGAATTTTTTAAAGGATTCTTTAACATTGCCAGATAGGACCATTTTCGCCAAAGTGGACTGAAGCTGCTTGGAGGAGGTCTGCGCTCTCTGAGTGCTTTTCTAGTTCCAGTCAATTAAAACTCTCCTTTAATAATACCAATTAATATTGTATTTTAGATTGCTGGAAAGCCTGATTCGTCACCTTTACAACAAGGTTTAACTCGTATGGATCATGCATTTGTGAAATGAGCAACAATGCCTCCGGTTCCTCAGAGGAGTAAGGGTGCGGAACTGGTCTTCTTGGAGTGTTGACACCTACTTTACGCTCTGTCTTTAACTTCACCAGTCTCAGAGAAGCTGGTTCTTTGTTTGGAAATAGTACCAGGGCTGACACAGTGACATCGTTGCAGGGGACATTGGCACTATTTTTTAAGGGGGGCACTACCCACACGTTAAGTTGCATCCCATGAATGCACGATATTTACAAGTTGTACCTCACTGGAAAGGTGACTAATCAGGCTTTTCCAGCGATACAAAATACAATACTTATGGTATCATTAAAGGGGAGAGATAATCCACCAAAAAATGTGTCCAAACTTTGTGGGGGGAGTAGAGGTTCTTGGCATCAGCGCCGCACCCATGAAAAAATAGCCAGAACAGAAGCCTCTGCTGTATATTGCTGCAGACTCTGAATAATTAAAAGTATTTTGGGTGAAAACAAGCCACAAAAACAGTGCAGGGTTATAAAACGCTGTATTAAAAACATTTACAGTGACTTACTTTCCACTACCAAGCCGCTTTGTTGGGGCACTACTTTGCCACACTTATGTCTTCGTTTCTGTTCTTTAAATATTCTTATCAATGTTGTTAAAGCCACACTGTGTAGTTTGTTCTCCTATCTAGTGGTGAAACTGTATTTTACATTCAAACGAACAGTGCTCTCTAGAGCCTTGCTTTTTCAAATGTGTGTTGCAACCACTGAAGTGTATGGTATGTGCCTAGAAGCTATGTCAACATGTCGTCCAACACTTCAAAGAGGTACGTTATTTCAAACAAACATTGAATGCATTGAATCATTAGTGTTAGGCGTTCAAATTTGTCGGGGCAGTGACAAGCGCTGTGCTCCTACTCCGCTTCAGTCACGCTGGCACTGAGTGAAAACACATTTAGCCTTAGTTAGTAGTACTACCTACTGCTTTATGTCCCTCTCAACTGTTCATAGCTTTTACACACCAGAAGGACATGGAAGCTTCTATAGGACTTAATCGTTCTATGTAAATACAGAGAAGAAATTCTTCGCTCAGAGGACAAGTCAGATGGTTGGCAGAGGTAGTTTGACACAAATGAGGACATATTTATGATTGTAGACATTAGTTTTAGCTCATAAATTACTTAAAATACAACACATTGTCCCTTTAACTATGACAGAAAGGGAAGATAAAGAGAAAGCCAATAATAAAACACAAAAAGGAGTGTCCAAAAACAGAAAGAAGCGTCCCCAAAGGGTCTCCTGTCAGACTGTATACACATTTTAAAGATTCTGGCTGAAATACACACAGTGAAAGTTTATTTGTGTTTCAAAGTCTGAATTTCTGTGATTTTCTGAACACAAAGAGTCGTCGTAACTAAGAAGGGACTGTGTCAGAGTGCAGGCTCATGGATTGATAAACCCTTGCATGCAAATACAACATTTGGGACGAGGGTACGCGCAGTCATTTGCATACTCATTCACCCCGACTTGTTTATAAGTGAATAAATCCAGCGCTGCTTGGAGTACAACAGCTGCTCCTGGGCCGCTCAGAGCGCCGTTCATTCATACACACATTCATGAACACACTCGAACGCTTACAGGTCCCAGCTGCATTGCCAGCATTACTATGCCACCAAACACACTACTGCGAAAGGGGTTTGCTCGTCCATTAATACCAGCCAACGCTCACAGATCTCTGCATGCCGGCTGACAGACTCACCTCTGACGTGTTGACTCGTCCCTCCTGGAAGGAGCAGTCGCTGGCGTCCTGAGTGCACATGTGGCGATATTTGCACCAGTGGCAGGGGAAGTTTCCGTTTACACAGGACAGGCACCTGGAGCGATGTGAGAAAGGGAGGAGAGATGGTGGAGAGGTTAGGTTTTATCTGGTCTGAATTAGACATGGCCAACTTTTGTAATTGAGGGAGACACATTGATTGTAGAGCCAAAGCTGGAGGGCCAAAGTTTGCAGACCCTAAAGTAGACTTAAAATTACATGTACTGTACCAAAAAGAGCAAATGTGGGCTTCTAACAGTACAAACAGAAGGCAAACTCTCTCTTACCATTTCTCCTGCAGCACAAAACATCAGTTGATAGTGAATCAGTTCAGCATATTAATTAAAGAGTTCTGTGACCAGGAATGTCTGTTACTAACTTTATTGCAGTTTACTTTTACCTGAATGATCTGCCTGTGTCTCTTTTATCTCTTTTCTTTTTTTTTTTTTTGTTTGTGTGTTTGTTTGCTTTTTTCTTTTGTTCAAATTGTCTATTTATGTCCTCGTCCTACTTTTTTAATTAATCAATTTAATTATATTTATATTGCGGCTGCTCTAGTTTTATATAAGTTGTCCAGGTTTGAAGCAATACTTCAGTGACCACTTCTGTTATTTTTCTAAAAAAAAAAAATGTATACTTAACTCTTTGTAAATATCTTAATACAATTGTATATCTGCAAAACCCAATACATAAAGTAAAAAAAAAAAAAAAAAAGAAAGAAAGAGTTCTGTGCTCCATTATCTTATTGTAACATTTAGTAAAGTCACTAGATCACTCGTTGGTAAAGGCTACCATCAGATAAATAGCGTGCAAACTCTTCTGAAAGCCTAGAACTATTTTATTTATTTATTTATTTTTACTTAACCTTTATTTAACCAGGAAAAAAACCTCATTGAGATTAACAATCTCTTTTTCAAGAGTGTCCTGGCCACAGAGCAGCACATTCAACTGTTATGCACAAACACATGAAGTCATCAAACATAAAACAAGAATTCAATACATTAAGAAAGAATAGTCACAACTTTTGACAGCAAACTTTGCTTGAATTGCCCACGTGAGAAAGATAAAGTGCATCAGACAAAGCATCTGCAACCAGATGTATCCGCCTCCAAGTCGCTCGTCTTAAAATTGTTCATTGAAACCCGATCTTTTAGTTTCTGGTCTATCAAAGCCAAGAATCTTGTAAAGATGAACAAGTATAAACAATTGTCTAACACTCTGTTGCTCTGCTTGAGAAGTTGATTTAATGTTGAAATAGTTAAGCATTAGCCAAACATTTGTTCTGTAAGTACTTTTCAGTTGGAGCAAAGAGTGGACTCAAACTTATAAATACATCAAGAATTCCCTCTCTCTCCCTCTCACTCGTCTCTTTCTCCCTGTGATCACATAGAAAAGCTGAAATGGCTCCCATTTGTATGTTAAAATTTCATCCTGGTGGTACCTTTGATCAAATACCAGTGGAAAAAGTTGACTTGAGAGATGTTTACAAGAAGCTGACCCTTAAAACTTGCCCACTTTCCCTCTTAAGGTCTTGGCTGGTCCATGGCAGGTCTGTGACGGCGCCATGTTTGCTCTCAGTTGATTTGGCAGCTACTTGAAAAACAAAGGGAAACTTGAAGCTGTGCCATCCTGTGAGTGAAGCGCCGTTTCACAGAGACACCCTCCAAATGCATAATTGGTGTGCTTTCAGTGGAATTTTAGCACAATCCCGAAGAGGTAGGGGGACTTCTCGTGGGTGGAAGTTGGCTGGTATCTGACTGGGAGGGAAAAATTGAAGCAGCTGGATCTCTACCTAATGGTGTTGTTTAATAGGGTTTCTTTGCATGGTTCTTTATGTCTAAATTAGACTGAAATCCCCCTGGCAGTTTTCATGTTCTCCCAAGGTTCATCATTTATTGTGATGTTATATTGACTCATAAACCTTTAAATCTTTCAAGTCTTTCTCAAACCTTTGTCCTCTTTAATGCACTGAAGCAACAATACAGTGCTGATGATGCTGTTTTACTGTTTCTTTTAATGCACCCGAGCAGACTGGATGCATTGTTTCCTTCTCCTCAATGTATTGATACTATTGTTGGGGTACAGCCTCTAAATCCTCCACACCTTTAAAAACCAATGCTAAGCATTGTATATACGGTGAATGGTTATCTTGCTCAGCAGTTCGCAATTGTTAAAAAGTCTTGAAGTTTGGGCAAAATATATGAGTGAACAAAGAGACAAAACTAAAGTGTGATAGAAGAAAAAACACTATCACAGAAAGTGTACACATTTTGTATTGTTTTCTGCAATAAAATTTTAATTTGGTTGATTTTCTATCTTAGCAAAACCAGCATCAATATCAGAGGAAAACACAATAGATGAGTTAAGATCTAGGGTTTGGTACAAACACAAAGATTTTTAAAATCTTAACGGATGTTAAAACAGTGAGAGAGCGACACACGAAGGCAGATGATGTCAGATTTACCAGTTTTGTTCCAGTAATGTGTGGTGATCCACAAAGACAGAGACACAGGACACCGCAAAACAACCCATTCATTCACCAAGAAGGCAGCACCTCTGCTCTTGCAGATTCTGATCTCATGTGATCACACGTGACTTCAGTGTAACAAACATGGCAGATAACGTCAGCAGGCTAAATGCAACTAGCTGTTAGCTTCCTATAACATCCTTGGCAGTTGTGAGTCCCATCCAGCTCCTCTCCTCAACAGTTTCTTATTCATAATTTACAGGAAACACTGTTGAGATGCTTGTGCTTTTCAAACAAATAAACAAATTGGACCTCCGTTCTGCCTTTACTGTTGTTGCCATCCCCACGTTTGCTTTCTGCTTCAGCCAGCTTGCTCCCTGATTGGCTTTGCTCTGGTCCATGTGACATTTTTATTTCAAATTGCATGAAAAACGCACCAATGAATATGCAGCAGCTATAACCTGAATTCATCACAGATTAGGTTTGATGTACTACGGCTGAACTGCCGTCAAATAAAGTGTAGCAAGAAAGGAAGAAGTGTTTAGAAAAACACCTTCAACAGGGGACACGCATCACACGCTGACAGGCCAAGTGTGGACAAGCATCGACACCGACGCACAACATCAAATGTTTACGGTCAGATCTCCAAGAATCAGATCAGAACGCCAGCAGGAACCACGTCCTCCTGCGTTAAACCTTTACCACAGCTGTCAGTGAGGCAGAGGAGGATGCTGAAAACAGCAGAGAAACTCCAAAAACCCACTCCTCTCTTCTTATTCTGCATGCTGGGAGGCTTATGGTGAACTAAGCTGGCAGTCCAAGATAAGCACATCCTTATATAACACTTTTTTTTTCTTATTCTGTGGAGTTTAGGAGGCTTTATGACTAAATGCACATTCCTACAAACAAAAAAGTCATTGAATGTACCACCATTAAAATATTCATAAAATTATGATAATGATAATTGTGGGTGTAATTTATGCACAAGGGCTATATTTACCATTGTGTAATCATTTTCAATTCAGCCAAGCTTTGTGTTAACAATAATAAAGAAAAAATCATCATTATCAGCATTCAAACAGGCTCTTTAGATTCACAACAAATATTATAGTTTGGAATAAAACTGTGACTTTATTGCCTGCATCTTTTTCCCATCTTAACCTCACTTAACTTGAAAAATAGGAACAACAAATCACAATCTGGTCACTACACAAGAAAATGAAGTACTTTGTACCCATTGAAAAGTCTGCCTTGCCATAAATAGAGCACTGTAATATGAAGTGCTAGATGAACTAAATATGTCAAAGTTGTTAAGGGACTGTTAAGATCAGAAGACCTGTGTTAATAGCATAAAAAAGGGTTGATTTAAAGTGCATATTGTGTGTTCGTTTGGGGTGTGTGTCTACATTTGGCATTTCTGTTGATACAAGAGTGCAAAGAGGTATTTGTACCTTGATTGTGCTTTGACATTTGGGTGTGTTATTAATTTAGCAGATCAGAGGACAAGCCCTCAGTCCTGTTAAATTGCACATTGGCCGGCTGGTATTTTGTTATTTATTGGCCCAAACATCAGACAGATCATTGAGTTAGTGTGACTACTCGGAGTGTTATTTTTTTTATTTATTTTTTTTTTAACTAATTTCTCAGAGTGGAAAATAAAGTTGAAAGCAGGAGGACACTGTATGAAGATGCTGATTAATCTCATTTAAAATATCCAGATTGAATCAACTGAATTTAATTTATTTATTTAATTGAATTTATCAAGAAATGCTTTGATTTTCAGCTGTGAGGAGGATGTGTGTGTTGGTGTGGATAAGTGGGTATGAACCACACCAGCATCACTCCTGACCTCTCCTCGTCTTTAGAAAAAAATTATCCAGGGGTGAAAAAAGGGGACAAATGTTCATTTCTAATGTTAACAACCTGAGTGCTTGGTTTAAAATGACATTTGTATGTGGTGGTAAATAAGAAAGACACCAGCGCTGCACACAAAAACAGATTGATAGGATCCTTGATGGGCTACTAATGGGCAAGAATTCTTAATACAAAGTTCAAATTGGGAAACATTTAAGTTTAGAAAACAGATAAAAGGGCTTTTAAGTTTGAGGGAGTCTTCCAAAGGGATTAATAAAGTTCTATCTAATCTAAAACTGCAGGTTATTTAATAGCCATGGTAGGCTGGCTCCTTTAACCAATGAGTTCCCATCAGGTCCAATAACAACATGTCCTTTACAGCAGGAATGAACATGTTTTCAGCCCGGCTCAAAAAAATAAATTGGTCCTTCTAAACGTCTTTATTGGTGCAAAGTGTGTGGGGTTGAGATGGCATTTCAAAATACCGCCACCATCATTTGGCTTTGAGTGGCTCTTCAAAATCCAATAAATGACTTCATCGAGACTGTGTCCATGTTTTAAAAAGTGTCTAGGCCAAACATAAAAACAAGCGGGACACACAATGCTGAAGGAGACGAACAGAAGATGATGTTTACTCTTGAAAAACATCTGTCTTAACTTCTCACTAAAACAAGCCCTCTTTCCTTAAAGCACTTAAAACTTAATTTCACATAACTGGCTGAAGAATAAAGAGCTCTAATTGCACGTTATGTCAGTCCTCCCTCCCATCAGCTGTCACTGCATTCATTCAGACCTCCTACAACTCAACCCCCGCAGTGTCTGCTCGCCAACTAACATCAATCCAAGGAGCTGACTGAGAACCTGCGAGGCCCATTGTTGAAGCTTTCAATTATGAACGTCCAGATCTATGTTTCAGTGTGATGGACTGTTCAGCTGACTTCATGCTGTTTAAACCATCAAACTTTACTATTTAATCTACTGAAGGTCTTTTACAGCTAACCTTTGTTCAAGAAACTGATTATTCTCTTTACATGACTAAAGCAGATATGAAAGTTGAACAACTCTCAAGATTGTGATGAATCAAACACAAGTCTCTGTTTGTTCATCAGCCTCAAACTACATTTGTCCGTGGACCTCTCAGTCTCTTGCTCTGTCTGTCCATTCATTAGACTCTAGTGCGTCCAACTTTGTCCATCCATTTATTGGTCTATACCGTCATCCCTCTAGTCCGAGGATGAACAACTTCAGCGGTTGAGGGGGCCGTGTTCATGTTACCTACAATGTCAGAGGGTCATGCAAGAAACTGCAAGGCACTCATAATTAAACATTTAAATGTACTTAATAAAAGAAAATAAATAAATAAATACAGCTTTAATAAAAAAAAGTCCAAGATTCATATTTTAAATTAAAACAAACAGTAAGACTTTATTTAAGCCATTAAAATTACTTTTGATGCAAAAATATGTAATGTATCCTTTTTTTCTAAAGTATACTTAATTTACTGGTGTTTGTTTAACACAAAGAAATATTTTTTTTAAATACAAGTTGTTAACATTGTTGAGTGAGTAACTGTCAACAATGTGGGAAACTGCTCTATCTCACAATGTTAGCAAATGACTTAAACAATTACTGGATCCACATCCAGGTTACAATCACCACCAAAATCTTGTCATTCTTCTCTTGTTCCCTGATCAATACTCCCTGAAAACGTCTCAAAATAAGTTGAGAACATTTTGAGGTATAAGCGAAAACATGAAAAACTGCCTTCTCCTGCAATGTCAAGAAATCCATGAAAAATTCCTGGATCTGCATTCGGCTTTGGGTCACCACCAGAATCCTATCCGTTCAAAACCAATTGAGTTATCAGTGAAACTTTGTGGAAAACTACCCTATCTCACAATGTTAACTAATCTTTCAAAAAAAGTCCTGGATCTGGATTTGGATCGCCAACAAATTAAATCATTTCTTCCTTGTGCCATGACCATCATTTCCTGAAAATGTCAAGAACAAAACAAAACAAGAACAAACTAAAAATCCTCCAAGAGCACAAACTTCCACCAAGGCATTACGAACATTGTTGGTCGAGTTACCACTAAAAACTTGGGAATTTTTAGTGATAACTAAAAATTCACAATTTAAACATTCCTGGATCTGCACCAAGATTTGGATCATCACTAAAATGGAATATCTTCTTCCTTGTGCCGTGACCAACATTACCTGAAAACTTCATCAAGATCTGCTTATTATTTTTTTAATTAATACTGGTCACAATCTAACAAACGCCTGCTAAAACATTACCTCCTTAGCAGTAATTATTTAAGCCATATAAACCAGATGGACAGACTTATAGCTCTGAAAAAAAGCCCCCATTCCTTTTAATCACAATTTCTTAATTGCTCTCAGTTGACTGTCCCTACAAGGACAAAAAGTGTCCTTGAACAGTGGTACACTTCTTTTTTTACCGTGAGCCCTATTGTAATTAGCAGATAGTAATCCAGATAGTATTCATAGCACGTGATTGTCGAATGTTAAACATCAACAGTTGCTTCCACATCAGTCACAAACAGAACACCACAGTAATAATGTGCAAACACTGCTCTCTGGCTTTGGCCTTAGAGAAGTAGAATGTTTTGTCAAAGTAAAAGAAAAGAAAAGTTTTAACATAACAATTAAAGTTATTATAAATCATAAAGTCATGTTCACAGTTTGACAATTGATCCCTGACAAGTCTGAAGCTAAAACACCAACGTAATGAGGCACCATGGGGGTTTAAATCCAGGTACCTCAGACAGAAGGACAAAAGCTCTGCTCAGAGTGCCTCCGTGCTGCAGGAAACATTGACTTTAGCTGGATTTCAGTCTAATCCTCACTCTGCCTTTGTCCGCCGTCCTTGGTTTATTCAGATTTTGAAGGGTTAACTCCTAAATCTGCAGTACCGGAGTGACAGGGCGATAGCAGCCTCATGTAGCTCGCGTTAAGCCAGTGAGACTAGTCTGAAGTGCAGCGTGAGCTTTATAATCGATGCCAGTGGATTTCCATGGGGAGACCGGGGGACTGGGGTTATGCTAACAGTCTGATGTTTGTTAGCAGAACTGGTGAGCCAGTTCCTCCTCACTATTAACCCCGGGGTGTATCGATTTCTTGTAGCAGGGACACACACGCCCGCGGGTTTGTGTACGCACGCCCACAGCTGCTTTAACAAACACTGGCAGACTTGAGACACACTCCTACACACGAGCTGTCACCCGCTTTGACATCTCAGCGCTCCTCGGAGTCACCTGGGCAGTGGAGACTTGTCCTACAGTGGAGCTGTCAATGCCCGGACAACTGGCCTGGGTAAGTGGCTGCACTGCTGCAATGTAGTCAATAAATTCCCCTGCTATTTAACAAGGCCTGGAAACAGAGCTGGGTCAAAAAGCCTTTTCATCTTCTCTTTGCTTTTGTTCTGGTGAGGATGGATCGATGGAACAAAGCTGTTCATATGCGAGCGCACAAACATATACCAGGAAAGTGAGGTATGATGTGCTTGTTTTATTCTGTTAAATGTGGAGAAAGGGAGCGATAACACACCAAATCTGTTCGAAAAAGAGGTCAACATGTACCAACCTGAAACAAGCAACAAGTTACATTATGCTGTTAAACGTGGACAAGGTGTTCTCCTCGAGGTATAACTTAAAATTTGGTCAACATACAGATGCAGCTACTTCAATTTTCCCCTCCCAGTCAAATGCCAGCCAGGTTCCAGCCAGTTGCCAGCCAACTTTTTGGATGATAAGACACGACAATATCATCATTGTCATATCCTTAACAAAGACAAGATGCTAAGTTTTGAAAATATGATCATGTTCTCAAGTGTACATTTGGTTTTTAAAATTATTCATGAAACTGCACCTCCACCCCTTAAAGCTGTCATTCATCTGACCTCTGAACAGACACACCACAGATCACTGACATGACAAATTAGCTTTGACTGGTGATTATCTTGAGACCAGTGTTGCCAGATTTTTCTACCGAAATAAGCAACCAGGTTGATAAAAACAAGCCCAAAACAAGTGACCTGCAGCTATTTGTTTTATTTGTGAAACAACTTACTTTTTTTTTTTTTTTTTTTTATCAAAAGAAAGGGCTACATAAAGCGTGTTTTGATTTTCATCTACATTATAATTCAGTTTCACAGAGACATTTTTTCTTATTAGGCTCTTAATGTACTTCTTCAACATCCTTTTGTTTGGAGGTGGAACATCCTTTTCTTTATACAGAAGAGAAGGAAGGGGCTACTGTTATTTTTAACTCTGTTATCACCAAACAGTCTGTCTAACCTTGACTTTGGTAACCAAACAGACATAGTCAGGCTTTTATCTATTTTTTATGTTGATCATCTACAGCTTTATTATGGTGAAAAAAGTTATAGCTGCATTAGAAATAAATTTAATTCTGGTTATAAGGATTTCTTTTTTGGTGGAAACATCATTTTTGCCCCTCTTTATGTGTGATTGGAGTGGGACAAAATAGCTAGTGTAACTTCTGAATTGAGTTAATATTGGCATTAGATTGTGCATCAGATCCCTCCCGGGTTTTGGGGCACAACAAGCCCAAAAAAGTGCAACCCGAAAATATTTACAATTTTCCAAAAAAAGAAGCCCAAAGTCGCTTATAATAAGCAGACCTGGCAACTAGTCACTTTAAAAAGTTCAGTACTGAACACTGTACAGGACTTTTACTGACAGGAGTTAATTTTTAATCATATTTGTTTGTATTGCTCTCAAAAAGCAGCCATACTTGTTATATTTATGCTCACTGTATATTTTCATAAAATATTTATTGATGTCGGTGTTTAGGAGGCAGAGAAGACCAGCTGTGCTCTGTAAGCTATAAATAGGCCTCTTTGTGTTTCGTCCTATAAAGCTCCAAAGTGAGCAGCAATAAAAGGATGCATACATCATTAAGTTATAAAGCACGGGAACCAAATGAGGAGTTTGGATTCTCAACAGGGGACTCAGACTCATTATACGATATTATTGCATCTTGTCACGGCAATGTCCAAAAGCAGTGAGTCTGCGAGTCTCAACCCTCAGTTTAATTAAAGAGGGTCACACTTGTTGGAAATTGGAGCAAACAACCGTTGCCATGAAAAATCAGGGATGATGATGTAATTGCAAAAGTTTAAACAGTTTGTGACACTGCACGGCTTCGGCATGAGGCCGGTCTCGGAAAGCCTGGAAGTGAGAAGCCTTCCTGGGGGGCCGAGCGTGGGCGGGTCCCCTCCCTCGAGTGCCTCTTTTCACTGCATAGATTTCAGCCCTTTTCATATTGTAATGGTCATGGTGGCCTGAGGCTGCAGCGCTAACCTTTTAGCTGTGTGGGACACATTATTCCTGACACAATGGGCACAATCTCTGTCTGCTTCGCTAACACTCGGCTTTAGATCTCTCTTTCCCTCTTCATGCCTCCGATCAGCTCTCAGGGAACCCGAGTTCTCTGCCTTGTCTCTTCCCTCGAGCGCTCTTCCTCCGTTTTGTTTCTCTTCCTCTCTTTAAACATGCATTATTCCTCCTCCTGCATGCTCAATTAAACTGTTCCAAACCTCTTTTTTAATGCAAATCTCTAATATTGTAACAGCGTATGTAAATATCTTGGAGCGTAATTCACTGATAGGAGTCTGTGCTTCTCCTGACTGTGATAGCACCTGTTTGTACCAGAATGTGGAAGTGTTGGTGCAGCAACAACCAGCTAGGGCTGGGTAATATGGACCAAACATTATGTATGGATAATATTTAGCCGTACGGTGCAGAAGGGCTGAACAATACATCATTTTAACATTGCAACTGCACTGTGTGGATACCCAACATGGTGCCTTTCCAATTGTGGTATCTTCTCAAACTTGTTTAAGTCGGCAGGAGCGTCATAGCGTGGCTGCGGAAAACTACTGTGGCATCCTCACAATGACAAAGGTGGTGTGGCTTTTTTTTAAAAAATCATTTAAGGAATGAATTTTGTTCCAAAGACCATTGCAAAAGGCAAATCAACATACTATTTAAGTTTGGGAAGTCATTAAGCATTGGAGAGATGACAACATGGGAGCATTTGATTTCTATGTCAGATGCTCCCGGTTACAGTGATACTCTGACAGTTCAGAGGTCAGCAGCGTCTACACAAGATG
Organism: Cetoscarus ocellatus; assembly: GCA_037902135.1. Taxonomy (NCBI): domain Eukaryota; kingdom Metazoa; phylum Chordata; class Actinopteri; order Labriformes; family Labridae; genus Cetoscarus; species Cetoscarus ocellatus. The sequence goes on from JBAMNC010001316.1 coordinate 213,405, forward strand.
TTAAGTTTCAGCTCAGTTCGGTTAAGCTGGGAACACACAACAAAACAATCAGGCCAAATTTCAGCTCAGATCTTTGCTTCTGATCAAACTCAGCAAAGGCCCAAAGCCAGATTATCTGGAGGTCCTAAAGATGATCTTACCTGATTATCCTGTGGTGTGAGGTGGGTTCAGAGTCATTCTGTCCCTTTAAGAAGAGGATCGGGGCTGCCCCAACTTAAAATTGTGAACATTCAACAGGTTCAATATTTTTGATCAGAAGTCCTGATGTGTGTGGAGCACTGAGGACATCAGAGCATGTCCTCTGTGTTAGTCACATGGACCAGAGCAAAGCCAATCAGGGAGCAAGATGGCTGAAGCATGAAGCAAACATAGCCATGGCAACTAGGGCTGGGAAGTTCATGCCCCTCATGATACGATGTGTATCCCAATACTGAGGCTACGATATGATAGGTATCCCATTAAGCGTAAGTTATGGACATTTATGATGCTTTCATCAGAATTCCTGACAACTTTAAATTAGTTTTTTCATTGCAAAAAGAAAAAGATTGTTCTACAACTCAAGACACTTAAATGTAGGTCCTCAAAGATTTTAGACCTAAATTAAAATTTTGAAGATGTGCTTCATTAATGAAGTTTGGCTTGTGAGCTGTGCCATTGATAACATCACCCAAAGTGTATCTAGTGCACAGGCCTAATGACAACGCAAAGGCGAAGCATTAAGTTAGACGGATGTCAAAATGGAGGTTCAACTTGTTGATTTGTTTAAAAAACATGACCGTCTAAACAGCTGAACCTGTTAACTATTTATGTCAAACTGATAAGGAGAGGAGCTGGATGGAAATCACGACCAACAATGTTGTTATAGAAAGCTAACCGCTAGCCACATTTAGCCTCCTGATGTTGTCCGCCATGTTTGTTTACACTAAAGTTTCATGTGATCACACAAGATCACAAGCTGCAAGAGCGATTTTTAAAAAATTATTTAACCTTTATTCATCCAGGAAAAGAAACTCATTCAGATTAAAAATATATTAAAAGTTACTTACAATAACAACAGCATCACATACAAATACACGACATGTATAACACTTAAAGTACAATGAAAAAAAAATAAAGATAGTTAACCGACAAGCTGGACTATTGAAGGAAACAAGATCATCTGTCAAAAGATCTGCAGCCGGATGTCTCAGTATTCACATCATTTAACAGCCTCTTACAGGTGTTCAGTGACACCAGCTCATTGAGTTTCAGGTCTTTTTGGAGCTCATTCAGAGAAAAAGGAGCAGCAAATCCAAAGGCCTTTTTTCCCTGCTCAGTTTGGATCTTAGAAACAAACAACAAGAGGAGAATCTGGGACTGAAGATTATAAGATCCTGGACTCCTTTGACTGATGAAGGTCAGAAGGTATGAAGGGAGTAGACCTTGACAATAAAATAAATGATATTGTTACAAAGTTGTCTTACCCGACATTGTGTCTAAAATCATACCAGTCTATCTCAAAAACTCAGTATCTTGCCCAGCCCTAAGCTCGTCTTTGGTAATTCAAACATATGCTTGTCTGCTCTGCTGGTGTGTCTGTGCAGCTGATACTGTACATCTGCCCGCCCACCACGCCCACGAGGTGAACTCCATTATCCCAACGCCCCGGCTCTGAAGCCCTCCAACACGCGGCGGGGGGTCAGAGACTGAGAGGTGAGAGGGGACGGCGGGCGGACTGGGAGTGGCGTATAATATGTGGGTTTATGTTACAGCTGCTGCGATAATATCTGCACTGTAGTTTTACAGCGGAGCAGAGTCCTGAGGGGGCCGGGGGAGCCGACTTCAAAGACTGGATCAGCAGAGGGCCTGTTTATGCAGCTACAAGAGGGAGGGGGCTGGTTAATGAGGGGCACACACACACACACACACACACTTTAACACACACTCAAAAAAACACGTCTAAACATCCTGTTTATCTAAAAAAATAAATTACAATGATATATATGATTATTCTTAGTAAAGTACTTACATTATCTCACTCAATTTGAAGATTTTTCCTCAATGATGTTGATGTTTCTTTAATAATTTCACAATGGATATGCTTCTCATCTTCATATTTGATACATGTGTGCATTTTCTGACTATTTTTTATAATTTAACACATAAATCCTATATTATACCTTGCAGGACAAACAGACTGAGAGACTCTTTTGTCCCTCAGGCCATCAGGCTGTACAACTCCTCACTCAGGTGGAGGAGGAGTAACAGGAAGACAGAGGATGGGAAGGAGCACTAGCCTGTAGTCATTTGTTTACATTCATTTTTATTTATATTTTTTATTTATTTATGCAAATAGGTTTTACTTTACTTTTTGATATCATATGTTCTTTTTTAACTCTGTTTACTATGCAATGCTACTGGAATCTTAATTTCCCCGAAGGAGTTTTCCCAAGGGATTAATAAAGTTCTGGCTAATATAATCTAATCTGATCTAATCTAGTTTTATCTAATCTAATCTAATCTGTCCTCACTGTGTAGCAAATAATTGTCACACAATTACCTATAGGTGACATTTTTGTCTACTTCTTAAATGCCTTAAAAATATGATATATTTTTTTTTCCCATAAATTATTTAATGCACTTCAGTCCTGATCATAACTACCAAGTATTCAATTATATTCCAAATTTAAACCTTAAATGTCAATTTGAGCCCTTTAAGTGTCAATTTCAAATTGTAGGCCCCTGTAGGTTTAATATATGAAATATAACCAGGAATTATTGGGGACTTGGGGAATAATACTGTCTGGAATATGTCAATGTTTATTGATAACATTTTTTATTTGTACATTTTCTGTAAAGTTAGATTTTTAAAGAATCCCTAATTTCTGAAACAGGGTATATTTTCATCTCTTCTAAAATACCTTAAAATATATCATCACTGTTGAGCACTGACCTCCTATCTTCAAAAATGCAACTTTTCAGAAAATGAAAAAAAGGGCTCAGCTATTGAATGAATAAAAACTTTTTTTGTTTGTTTTTTTATTCCTTCATTTGTTTCAAAGTTTAAGAAACCCACTCGCCAAATCGAAGATGACCAATGGAACTGCTTTAGGAAAAAAATTAAAATCAAAAATACGTGGAGCCCAACAGGAACAATATGTTCATGTTTTCTTCCTGATCATAAATATCATGTATTCAATTATTTTCACAATTTTAACCCTTTCAGTGTATGTGATGACGTCACCACTTTTTGCTTAATAAACACAATAAAATCAAATATTTTTAATTCACATGCAAAGTGGAACTTTCTAGGGTGGTTTTACAATCTGGGATTTGTCAATGATTAACAACAACATTGTTTTTTTATGGGTTTGTAATTTTTCTGCAGTGTCAGATAATAAAAAACTGCTCCCATAGACACCCATTATAGTAAATAGAGTATGTGTCAACAGGAGATTATACATAGTCATGTTGTTTCTGCAATCATGGTTGCAAAAAGGAAATACAAAATGATACAGCTATAAAAAAAAATACAGGATTTCTCTGGCTTTGGAAGATTGAGGAAATATTTATAGTAAAGCAAGGTTACTGAGGATACTTAGGATTTGTCATGTTTTGATTTGGTTCGTTCATTTTCATCTGTGAATGAAGAAGCAGAGAATCACTCCCATCATCCCCGCTACCCTTAGCGTCTTCTTTTATTCTGTATTTGATTGAAAAGCTTCAAGTAAAGGTATTTACATGCCGTATGGTTGGTGCGTTTCTGCAAACAATCATAAACAAACAGCGCAGTGAAGCTCCGTCTACACACACGGCTCACTCTCTCACTCCCGAACATGAAATGCTGCACACACATGCCCACACACACACATTCACAAAATGATTCAAAGCCATTGAACCAAGCCTGGAGGCTTCAAGAAGTGGCCCAGGTGAGCGCTCTCTCCAAGCCCACTCCATTACGACGGTCTCACACAGGCACCCGGCTCCAGCTAATTAACCGCCTATTACTATGCAGATATATGCAGGGCCGAGAGCAGAGCACAAGCAATAAACGGGCTTGATGAACGAGAGAGGGGCAAGAGAAGGGAAGGGGAGGGGAGGAGAGGGGTCGAGACGAGGAGGTAGCAATAGGTGGACAAGAGGGAGAGCAAGAAGGCGGGAGAGGAGGAGAGCACCACGGGGCGAACGAGGGGACGGTCACATGAAAGGGAATAAAAGCAGAACAAGTGCACTTTACTTTGTTTATTACTGTTTACTGTTAATGCCTCTGAATCAGGATTTAAAGGTTACGGTCGTAATGAGGAGTTTTTGGCTCTTTTGGTGTTTGGCCCTGAAACTTTTTAATGGAAGAGTTTTTGAAATTGCATAAAAGCTTCAAGGGGGTTTTATTCACACAAGTCAACAGCGCGGAGCTGCTGCCTGTCAGCTGAATGACTGAATAATTTTGACATAAATTAAAACACGAGAGAAAGGAAGCTGTTTATGGTGGTAAAAACTGGAGGAAAATGAATCTGTATCCCTGCAATTTAAAGTGAAACTACCATCAGAAAGTTAGTGAAAGTCATTTAAAGTTAATTCAAGCTAAAGTCACATTTTCTCACAGCTGGATCAGGATGTTTGCATTGGTCAGCTGCCATCATGCTCAAACATAACAGAAGTAGCCATCAACAGGTCAAAGGTTTGGCTTTTTCATTGATATCATCTTATGATGGTCCTACATCCAACGACTTTTCCTGCAATTTTAATATCAACAACAAATTTTCAAAGTAAAAACTTGAGAGTCTTGCTGGAGACACAGCATGCTTTTTACACACATGGTTACCTTAAGGTCTGTAAGGTCTGTAAACTTATAAGCACAATTGTATACTGCATATGGGCTGTAATCTCACCAAAATACACAAATGTACTATAATGCTTCATCTTCTTGTCACAGTATGGGCGTAGTGTAACTGTTTCAAAGAGTCACATGTTTTTCTTTTTTCTTTTACTTTTTTTTCTACATCTGTTCCTTACATAAATAGATTGTCACACTGAGGGTAATTAGTCATATTTTTGTCAAGTGCTCTTGACAAAAATATTGGTATTGCTGATAATGAGCAAATCAGATACTGGCAAAAACCCAATATCTGCAAATATTATTGTTTGTTTGTTGCCTTATGCAAATTTTGCTGTTCAATGGCATGATCATAGTCAAAAACCAGTAGCAGTGGACTTACAAGAACCAAATAGGAAGCAACAGGCTGTAAACACAGCAAATTGCTCTGCAGGACTGTAGACAACAATAGAAAATTTTATTTGACATGTGGTCCTCTCTTAACACTGTTACAGAGGAATGGGAAGAACACACAACATTTACTAAGGACCTAGGTTATCAGTGCTACAGCCAGCCAGCTAATAACCAAAGATAGAAGCTAACAGTAAGTTTCAGTCAAAGACTGCAAATTTCAGTCTAATCATTGAATTATTCAACCATTATGTACACTTAAGAAACCATTGAGGGCCAAGACTAAACTACAGCTACACTGAATCATTACAAAGTGCATCCAAAGACAGACAGCAAAGAACTGAACAACAAACAAATGGATAAAGAAATTAAAAATAAAGAGAGATTTCAATAACATGCTGGAAGAAGACATCTCTCCACCTGCCACAGTGAAGTTGGACAGACTTTCATCAATAAATGAATTTTCTCTATTTGGAGAAAGATAGAAGTATAGTATAGTGTTCACCATATGACTTATCCCTGACTGAAAATGTACTGGCTGACTCCTAACTGTTTCTTATCCCTCTCTTTTCACAAGATTCACCCTTCGAAACAGAGATAAGAAACAGAAAAAACAGAGCCTTCAATGTTGAACAACAGGATGCTCTAAATGCTGTAAACATTAGAGGAGAGCACTGCTGACATCAATCTCCACTTGGCCAGCCAAAGAGAGATCCACTCTGAGTGAGCCAGAGATGCATTTTCATTTCAGGTGTATCGACACAAAGAGCAGATATCTAAATGTGAATCAGTGCCAGGGAAGACGCTGCAATAAGACAGAGAGAGTGAGGAGTGAGTCCCCGACAGCCACTTCAGAGGGGCAGCCAAGAGTCATTTAGAAGATGACGTTTTATTTGTTTTCAGTTAACCTTTATTTAACAGGGCAGGTCTATTAAGAGCACATTTTTCATCCATTATCAGGTTGATCTTAATACTCTGCTTCCTTCTTTACGGGCAAGTTTAAAGGATGATCTTTGCCAGCAGTAAAGACAAGCACCAGCTACTCCATCTGGGCTTATAACAATTTCGATAACTGCAATTGTGATGCTGTCTTGAGCCTGTATTTGTTTACAAAGCGCGGAACAATATAAGTTTGAACCACATTTAATTAGAGATATTACCCTGTTAAATAAACAAGAACTTGTTTTTCTTCCGGCAGTTTAATGAGCCATGTCACAAAGCTCACATCATGTCAAACTGGTTTCTTGAGCATGCCAGTGCAGTCACCAGATCTCAAACTAATAGAGCACCTTTGGCATGTGGTGGAACAGAAGATTGGCATCATGGATGTGCAGCACTATCAAGTCAATACAGACAAAATCTCAGAGTAAAGTTTCTAGCAACTTGTTGAATCTTTGCCATGAAGAATAAAGGGTCCAACCCAGCACTAGCAAGGTGTTCCTAATAATGTGGCCAGTGAGAGAATGTTAAAATTGCCCTAACACTACCTATGCTCTCTTCCGAAGCAACCACACAGAAGATTTCATCACTGTGTGTCTCCTTCCTCACTCCTCTTTCCCTCAGAGTTTTAAACCACTTAACCCTCCATGCAGCGCTGAGGAGCCGATCATCACTCCAACACCTAAATTGGAGATAATTCCATTTTCCAACAGAACATGAATGATGTATTTTAGCCAGTGAAGCTTGGCCGCCCTCTCAGGTCTTGCATGGTTAGGAATCGATTTATTATTTCACTCACCAGTGGTCGCCCCATTGCCTGAGATTTAATTAACTAATTGATTTGTAAAAAGCTTGAATACATTGAGTAATGAATTAGCGGAGGTTGCATTCTGTTCTCACCATTTTACACTATAGGATTTCTTCAAAGGCCAACATTTTAGCACTATTGCTTTTTGTATAGAGTCACAGTCACCTTTGTAATGATCAATGATCTCCCAGGTCTGCATACTGCTGGCGTTGTGATCTTATTGTTATTTGGAAATACCACAGAGGCTTTTTAACTCAGTAGAGTGAAGCATAATGCAGGTTTTTCCCTGATTTTGTTCTTCCATTTATGTTTTCAGCCTTTGAAAATATATAGCATGACTAGACCAAAAATGGGAAATAGGCATCATAACTCAAAACTTGGCCACAAAAGAATGAACATAACAAAATTTGACCTAAAACCAACCATTGGCATCATGATTCATAATTTGGCACTGAGCGTCTATTTCCAATTTTAAAAAGTGTGTGCCTGTCACCAAATCTAACCAAAAGACCACAATCAGTGTCATGACTCAAAATTTTGGCCAAATATGATTGTGCTCCTGCTACCATATTTAACCAAAACCAGCCATTGGTGTCTGGACTCAAAATCTGGCCCGTAAAACAGTGACCACACATTGACCAAAAATTGACCTCTTGCATTATGCCTTAAAATTTAGTGGATAATTTTTTTCCCATAACTGTGGTCAAATATGACTGAAGATTGGCCACTGGTGTCATGATTTAAAATTTAACCCAAAACAGTGAATGCCTGGCTGTCACTAAATTTGACAGAAAACTGCCCATCAGTAACATGGTCCAAAACCTGGCCCAAAACAACTACCATCCATCTATGGCAAATTTAGACCAAAGATCGTCCATTGGTAATATTACATTAGATGACCTAAAACTAAGACTGCACTATGGGTATCATAATCCAAAAATTTGGCCCAAAAAGTGTGCCTGTTACAAATTTTTACCAAAAATCAACCATTAACATCATAGCTCAAAAGATGGCCCATTAAATCATGTTTATGTTTTTCCCCCATTCTGACCAAAAATTAACCAGTGGCATTGTGACTAAAAATTTTACCCAAAAGCTGTGCCCTCACATCTCTGGCCAATTCCAAGAAAAAATCAACCACAAGTGTCAGGATTTAAATTTTGACCCAAAACAGTGACTGTGCACCTATCAGTACGTTCGACCACAAATCAACCACTGGCATTTTAACCCAATATTTGGCCAATAAAACAATGGCCATGTGCCCATTGTTAAATCTGACCAAAGACTGACCACTGGGTCCACAGCTCAAAATTTGGCTTGAAAAGCAATGATCTTTCACCGGTGTCCAGGTTTGACCAAAAATCCACCGCAAGCGTCACTGTTTAAAAATTGGCCCCAAACAATGTCTGTGCACCTATCACCAAATTTGACCACAAATCAACCGATGGGACCCATAAAACAGTGACCATCACTCTATCACCTAATTTAACCAAAACCTGCCCATCAGTGCCATGACTCAAAACCTGGTCCAAAACAATGACCATATATCTAGGGCCAATTTACTCCAAATATTATCCATTGGTATTATGACTTAAAATGGCCTCAAATGATGACTGCACTCCTGTTACTAAGTTTTACCACGAATCAACAGTGAGCATCAAAATCCAAAATTTGGCCTAAAAACTGTGCCTGTTATGATTTTTTTTTTTTTTACCACAAATCAACCACTGGCATCATAATTTGAAACTAAGCCCAAAAAGCAATGATTGTTCACCTGGAGCTGACCTTGACCAAAAATAGACCATTGGTGTCTCGACTCAAAGTTCAGCCAAAGAAATGATGACTATGTATGACGTGTAGTATATGATGACAAGAAAACTTACGATTGGTGGACGCTGCAGTTGTAGAAGACGAGGTCGACACTGGCAAACTTCTTCCCCGTCTCCTTTGACTTCAGATAGAGCTTAATCACACGCTGGTCGCCTACAAAAGTCAGAGGACACCATGTCACAAGTCTTATTTTAAAGTCTTCCTGTTTATTTCTGTAGCTGCACATCCTTCTAATCATAAACAGTGACTGTGGGGAAAATCTTCCATGACTGTGCCCACGCTAAAACAACACACAGAGAAATGTTAACAGCTTCATTTTCTGCGTGTCCTGTCACTTCCTGCACATCTGACATTTTCGTACCTCGGCGTTTCTGCAGGAGAGTCGGCCGAGCCAACAGCACAATCAATAGACCCGGTGAGAAAGTAACCCAGTGAGAGAAACAGTTCAGCTCTTTTTATGAATGTACCCCTCCTGTGCAGTAAGCTTGTGAATCAGCACTTTCTCATTTTGATAATGGCAAAGCAATCGGCACAGCTTAAAGAGCAGAATGAGTCGTGTTTCTCACAGATGAATGAAGCGGCTGAATGGAGAAAAACAATTTATGTTTGTGCATCAAACAGAGCCGCTCGACCGTAAAGTCTATACAGAACAGGGATCTTCTCTGAGACACAAAAGTTTGTTTAATGCCTGAAATGTCACAAAACTTTTCCCTGCAGTAAGAGTGAAGACGCCACGCAGATCAAACCAAACGTAAAGAGATGAGCAGCCATGTTGGAGAGATTAATTTATCCCTAAAGGCCATGACATCAACTCAAGATTGTTATAATCAATCAAAACTGCCTTAGCCTTAAAACTGCTACAACCCTGCTTGTATTATGTCTTCCTGGCTGAGTCAGGGTGGGTCCTCTCTGTATACCCTGACTGTGATTGTGTGTACCTGTTAGATCAGGTGTGCCTGCTCCTGCCTGCTATTGGATTTAAGTTGTCACACTGCCATCCACGATAGGCTGCGGAGGAGGGAAAGGCCCCATTAAACCGGATCTCTGATGTTACCGATTGATGAGGGAATCCCCAGCTGGATCACGTCCCAACCGGCCACGTCAGCGTTTGCTTCAGCAGTGTGTGATTTGTGTAAAATCTCTTTGTTGTGTTTAGATGGTATGGCAGTCGTGAATTAGTCGCCTTGAGGTATTTTGGTTCTTTTTTGCTGTTGTTGTAAATAGTTTAATTGTATGAGCTGTATATTATCTTTACCGCTAATCCCTTCTGGGGTCACTGGAGGCTGAAGCCTATCCCAGCTGACATCTAGCGAGAGGCGGGGAACACCCTGAACCAGTCTCCAGCCAATTGCAGGGCCACATAGAGAGAGTTTGACGATTATTAATGCTCACAATCATAACTAAGGGCAATTCAGAGTCACCTATTAAACTACTGAGCATAATTTTGGTGCATGGGAGGAAGCTAGAGTGCCTGGAGAGAACCCACGCATGCACGGGAGGAGCATGTAAACTCCACACAGAAGGCTTTGACCGACATGGGGATCGAACCAGCAACCTTCTTGTTGTGAGGCACATGCACTGCTTGCTGCACCACCATGCCACCCCATATATATACAGTGCCCAGCATAAATGAGTACACCCCCTATTACAAGTAATGTACTAATCAATATCTAAATGAACAAAAGAACAATTTCCAAAGTTTGGACAAAGCTGAGTTTAACATAACATTTTTTTTACCCTAAGATGGAAATAAGGGTAATATGATATCTAAAATTTAGCTTTGTTCCCACCCCTTTGATTGGGGTGAAATCATTTTTGCATCCTGATCTTAAATTGAGAAAAAAACTTTTTTGTGTGCAACTTAAAAAATCTTGTTTGCAATCGATGGCCCACATTTGGGGGAGTATTTTGTGGTGTAGTATGCCAGAGAAAATGTTGATTTTGAAAGGAAACTAAAGGTTTTCTGAAAAATCCGAAGGGGTGTCCACATTTATGCCGAGCACTGTATATAGATAGATACAGATATAGATGTAGATGTAGACATATATAGAGAGATACACATAGATATAGATATACAATTTAGTGCTTAAAAATTATTATTTGTTTATTAGACCACCAGGCTTATGCCACATCTGCCCTAAACTAACAGCATAGGTAATTAGCATAATCATTTTGTATGTTTCCATGACAGTTCATACAGCAGAATGTAGAAGCTCTTTAATTAAAATGATATTTTGATGCTAAAATATAATTATTGTTGTTATCCATGAATTTTCAGATCTTATGCGGTACAAAAAGCAGAAATATTGGAACATTTTTTATAGTATGTTTAATTAATTGAAATCTAAAAAAGGGTCTCAAATAAATGCAGCTGATTTTTGTTAACACACTACTTTGTCCTCAAATTACCCCAAAAGAAAACTAAGAAGATCAGGTCAAGAGTTTTGCAGCATTCCTGCATATTTCTTCTAAAAGAGACCTTCTCAACACCCTATTTCTAAAAATACTCTGATATAGTATTTCTTCTCACCCTGGTCTCTTGTTATTGGAGCCACATCCTTTGTGGATGGAGACAGGCAGAATATCCGTCCACCGTAGATCCGTCCCTCTGTCTCCACGTAGTCCTCAAAGGAGCAGTTCACCCCGGCAGACAGGCTGGGCACATTCTGCGTCTGAAGCACCAGCTGAGAGCACAGAGAAGAGGCAGAGAATGAATTTAAAATCAATACCTTTCATAAATGATGCAATAAGCAAGATTCCTCCTGACACACAGAGAAAACTGTGCTCAATATGAGGCTCAAAACACTGAAGTCAGCTCCTGCTCAGAGTGATGGACAGAGAGCTGCGAGATCAGACAGGAACAAGCGTCATTATATCCCATTTCACCTTCGTCTTTTTCACTTTGCTGTCCGTCTTCTGCCTCTGCCTGTCACACAGACACACACAGTGACACATCAGCACACTCTCTTATACTCTGACAGGTTTACCTGCACTTCTGACATGGTGACAGAGACAGTGGTGGGCTGGACGGTCAGCCGGACGCACTGCTCCACTCTGGTGGTGAAACGCTGAGGCTCCTCTGCTCGCTCACATCGGTCTTTCCTCGAACATCTACAGGAGGAGAACACTTTGATCAAATTATGTCCAAAATCCTCTTTTCAGATTTATCATTATTACGAAAACAACAGCAGCTGTTAGGATTCCTCTGGTTCAGGTAGACACAGTTGTTTAGTAGCATGAGTACTGTCTCATTTCCTGCTCCAGAGACATTCAGTCAATATCAAACACCCAAAAGTAGGGATGCATGATATTCGATTTTTCCCAATATCAGATTTTCCAAACTCACTATCGCCAATACTGATATTTTGTCAAGAGCACAAAGCCACGATTAAATAAAATTTGCCTGTTCTCTGTTTGGTTATGATCCAATTGTGTTAGAAACAGAAAGTGAAGTAGGGGTAACAAAAATAATCTTTTAATCAATGCATCGTGATGCAGACATAGATGATGCATCGAAGCAGACACAGTCAATAATCGCTTTATCTTGCAGAGGCTGCTGCTAGACTGCAGGATCAGTTTTGTTCCTGAGATCAAGTCTGTGCTCATCATTTTTCGTTTCATGTATTGCCCCAGTCCGGAGTCCATGACAAGCAGATAGACACCATTCTTTTGACTGTATGTGCAGTAACAAGGAAGAGATGGGCAAAGCTAACCCACCGCTAATTAGCTTAGCTCAAAAACAGGAAGTCAATGGGTAGTGTTAGCCTGCCTCTGCTTACAGTCATCAGATAAACTCTTCAGCAACTCTAAACAGTCCTGTGTGCTTGTTGTGACTCCTTTTCATTTTTATTGCATTATGTTACGTTATCTATTTTTAGACTAAGATTTGCACTTCATGTAATTTTCGAAAGAAATACATACGAAACTAAACCACAGGGTGCATGCACAAACCACAGCGGATGTGCTTCTAGACATAGGTCAACAAAACAAAACCTGTGTTTAAGAGTAGAAGAAGATTGGAACTGAGGCTTATGGTTGTAAGCTGTAAAAGAGGACGAAGAAGACTTATCGGGACTGACGAAGGTTCAACCAGAGGAAGAATGATATGTTTTGGAAGCTGAGAGTGCACAAAGAAAAGCTGAGGCAGTTTAGTTTCATATGAATTTCTTTAGAAAATCATATAAAGTGCTTATCTTAGTCTAAAAAAAGATAAAGTAACATAACAAGGTTAAGAAAAAACACAAACAGGACGGTTTAGAGCTGCAAAAGAGTTTATCTGATGACTGTAGGCAGAGACAGGCTAACACTACCCATTGACTTCCAGTGTTTGAGCTAAGCTAATTAGCGGTGGGCAAGCTCTCTCGTGTTACTGCACACACAGTCGAAAGAATGTTGTCTATCTGCTTCTCCTGGAGTGAGGCAAGACATGAAAACAAAACAAAACAAAAAAATGCATCCCTTTAAGAAATGAACGACTGAGGCCATGAGGCAACTGTCCAAAGAAGACCTGCTGCGCTGCTCTCATCAGTGAAGACCTGAATGCAGCCGAGTGTTTATGCAGAAGGAGAGGAGATTAAAGATCTTTTGTTGCAGCATTAGTTCCATCTTTTCATAGCCAAACCCTCAAACTGTAGGTTAATGCAAACTCACAGTAACAGAGGGTACAGCGCAGGCTCTGGTTTATTGACCGTGTATTTAGTTATTCTGACCCCAATATGCATGAGTACTTCTATAGAGCGTAACAATGGACTGCATTCATCAAAACCAATCCATAGTTTACTGAGCGTTAGTGCTACTTTTAAATAAGCCAGACTGTGTAGCATTATGATTGATTAATAAAACATAACAGTCAAACTCTGAGTCCAGCATGCAGGCAGGGCGAGGAACAAATGGGGCACGGCATCAGTTCGGGCAGAGCACTGAAGTCACTCTCACATTAGCTAATTGGCACCAGCTGCTCGTTCAGACTTCAGCATCATAGGATCAGTTATAAGCTGCTCAGCTCTCAGCAGACGAGTGTATACAGATGATTTTTAACACTACTTAGGTCTTACATATCTATTTTGTATTCTTTAGAGCAGGGGTCCTCAACCTTTTTTCACCTGAGAGCTACCCTAAAGATGAGGAGTATTATGGAGGGCTGCATGCTTGACTGAACGTTCTTCAGTTAAATAAATTTTGTGGTTTACCTTAAAAATAATAAATATTATGCACTTGATAGGCTACATATGACACTGGATGTTTACCATTTACAAAATATCTTTACTGTCATAATAAGCACAATGAATTTGAAGTGTCATCCAATCAATTCATAAAAATATATCTCGCTGGCCAAAATGTCAGTGTGTGAATGCGGCTTCACAGTCCCCCCATGTAAGATAAATTGTGTGACTGCACTTACACATTATGCAGCACACACCATCCGCAGTGAGGGTCCCCGGACCCCAGGCAGGCTCCACAGGACGAGTACTGCTCACAGCTCTCCACCGGGACACGGGTGACCTGGAGGTGAAACACAGGAACACAGCTGATCACCACAAGCACCCTGCAAACCTCACGTTTACACAGATCTAGAACAAGCCTGATGTACATAACCTGCCACTTTATTACTGCAGGAACACTGGCTCATTAACGCAAAACAGCCAATCGTAAAACAGCAACTCAGTGCCTTTTAGGCATGTAGACATGATCAATTAAAATGGAGAGGAAAGGTGATTTAAGTGACTTTGAACCTCGCAGAAACTCTCTTTGGTTTACAGAGAATGGTCTGAAAAAGAGAAAATATCAAATAAGGGGAAATTCTCTCAGCTCAAATGTCGTGTTAATGCAAGAGGTCAGAGGTGAAAGGCCAGAGTGGTTTGCGATGATAGATATATCACAGAAACTCAAATAACCACTCAAATCTTGAAGCAGATGGGCTAAAGCAGCAGAGGACCACACTGAGTGTCAATCCTGTCAGCTAAGAAGAGGAAAGTGAGAATACAAAACACACAGGCAAGTAGGAATACAACATTTTTTTTTTTTTGCCAATATCCGATACGCCAATATTTCACAACGTATTTTGTCCAATATTGATTCTGATATACAAAAATGACTAAAAGTAGGTAATTCAGGGTTGCCCTTTGTTATATCAAAAATACATCTTTAACAGAAACAGTCAAATAATGCATTTTTCTCAATTTTGAGAGCTACTGGTTTACTTATCAGTTGACTAAAAATAAGCCCTTTTTTGGGAGCTTATGTTTTCAGTTTATAATTAACATGCAAAAATACTCCAAACTTAATGATAGTATACATTGCTAAAGTACTGGCAGTAAATATTTGCAGAAATTTTCATGTCTGCCAATACAGATATTAAGCTTTGGAAGCAATTATTTGCCCATACTATGACCAAACCAATAACATTGTGCAGCTCTTGACAGAAGATTGGAAAAATGAGTGCTGGTCTGATGAGTCCTGATTTGTGCTTTAACATTCAGATGGTAGGGTCAGAATTTGGGGTAATGGCAACAAATTTACACTAACTGCATGATGCTACTATGCCGATATGAACCAAAATCTCTGAGGGTAAAAAGGGGTCCTGACCTGGAACTAGAATGGTCTACCCAACTGATTGGCCTGAGAAAAACCATTGAAATCATCCATTAAAAAGACGAAAGCACAGCATCTGAAGATATTCAGCCTCCTTCAGTGATTCGAGCACAGCCAAGACTGAATTATTTAAAACATGAGCCCTCATCATAACATAAGAGGACCGAGTTTCCTTAATGCTTCTAAATAACTCTCAAAGAATGTGCTATTGTGCTAAACAGTACCGAGATAAACATCATGGATTACTCCTTTTGTCCACTAAATCTCTTCAGGCTGCCATCTGCGAGTCTGCATGTCCAAGATAAGATGAAACTTTAATGATCTCTTTAGGGGAAATCGGAGAGCTCAGGTATTAACAAGGACATCAAACAATGCTGTCCACGTTTACCTGCAACTAAAGAAGAAGACACTCAGATATCAAGAGAGAGAGAGAGGGAGGGAGGCGGAGGAATTGTGATTCAGGGAGTCTGTTTCTGCAGATAGTTGTCTTTGCAGTTTTCATTAACAGACATGCTTTCTGCTGCTGTCTGCATTTTAACCATCCACCATCTGTCTGTGTGATTACCACCAAGAGTTACCTTGAATTTTACTGCAGCTTTGGATAGTCTGAAGGCAAAGAAAATCCTCTCAGACATTTACAAACTCCAGTTCCAATGAAGTTGGGACGTAGTGAAAAATGTAAATAAAAACAGAAAACAATGATTTGCAAACTCTTAAAGACCTATATTCAATTGAATGCACTACAAAGAAAGAAAACTTAATGTTTAAACTGATAAACTTCATTGTTTTGTTGAATTTCCTGCTTGAAACACGTTCCAAAAAAGTTAGGACAGGGGCATGTCTACCACTGTGTCATTTGCTCAACAGTCCAGGGTCTCAGTTGTTGTATGTTGCACTTCATAATGTGCCACACATGTTCAGTGGGAAACAGGTCTGGACCGCAGCAGGTCAGTCGAGTACTTGCACTCTGTTACTCTGAAGCCACGCTGTTGTTACAGGAGCAGAAAGTGCTGAAATAAGACGTGACGTCCCTGAAAAAGACGTCACTTTGTCGCTCCAGAGACTGGGTGTACTTTTCAGCATTAATGGTGCCTTCACAGATGTGCAGGTTACCCATGCCATGGGTGCTAACACATCCCCATACCATCACAGACGCTGGCTTTGGACCTTTGCTCTGATAACAGTCTGGATGGTCCTTTTCCTCTTTAGCCCGGAGGACACCACGTCCATGATGTCCAAAAACAGTCTGAAATGTGGACTAAGACCACAGCAGACTGTGATGATGTTGGTGTTTAATGCAGTTCCACCTGAGGGATAAAAGGTCACAGGCATTCAATGTTGATTTTTCAGCTTTGCCACTTCTGTTAGAGATTTCTTCATATTCTCTGAATCTTTTGATGATATCATGGCTTGTAGATGATGAAATACTTAAATTTCTTGCAATTTTAAATTGAGAAACGATCTTAAACTGTTGGCATATTTTCTCAAGCAGTTGTTCACAAAGTGGTGAACCTGGCCCAGTCCTTGCTTGTGAAAGACTGAGCCTTTTAGGGATGCTCTTTTGTACCTAAGCATGACACGATCCTGTTTTCATTAACCTGTTCACCTGTGGAATGTCACAAGCAAGTGTGTTTCTGAGCATTTGGCTTCAGGCATTAAATTCAAAATGAGCTTTAAAATCTTGCCTTTCAAGGGTATTCAATTAAATATCACCCTTACCTAAAACCTTTTCTTTTTTTACAGTTTACACAATGTCCCAACTTCATTGGAATTGGGGTTTGTAAAAAAAAGCTTGACCAAATCTTTTCATACTAACAGCTGATGCACATGTGTATTAGCATCAACTAGTTATTTAATTTGAAGCTCCCTCAGAAAAGTTAATGTCTGGATCACATTTAGAGTTGAGGGAAGTTTTCTGGGGCAGCTGCTAAATGCTTAAATACTTCACTGACCACCCAAGAAATGTTCTGATGCATGAGAGCTCACACTAACATTGACATCTCTGGGTTTCCCTGGTCAAGTGAAGAACATCTATAACAGCACCAGAGTGGGAGGGCACACCTGGTGGGTTGGACAGAGCTAAAGGTGAATTTTTAAGGTGCTGCAGGTAAATCAGTGCAGACACCATCAAAGAGGACTTTCCTTTTAATTCATCATTTCTTCATCGTTTCTACCTTCAAACATGAATCACTCTTTCATGTTTTATGCCTGAATTGCTGCACAATTCATCAGACACAAATGCATATGTTGCTTTTTATGTATATCACTGCTTTTCAACTCATCTCTTTATTCTAAACTCATCCAATTAGAGCTGGTTTTGATCAAACATCAGTGGCTTGGATTTCAGGCCCATGCTCATCCTTGTGTTCAACGTCAATCCTTTAAAAAAAAAAATCAACTGATGGAGCTACACAATCACATCAAACAGCTCTTGTTTAACGCCAGGAGTGGGCATCAGGAGGTAATTCATGATGACAATCAAAAGAATAGGTTGGCATGGATCGCAATATGATGCAATCGACTGCAATTAGAAAACAGCATGATAAAAATACAATATGATAGAATACATGTAGTCCATGGTAACACCATGATATAGTCATTAGACAATAACTTACTCTCTGACAAGAGACAATTGCAAAATAATAATATATAAAACTTAGTAAAAAAAAAAAAAAAAAAAAAAAAGAATAAAGGATACCTTCAAAAAGTAAAGTGGGTTTGTTTGGCTACATAATCTCTTTTAAGGCAGCAGTGTTCATTTTGACATCATTTTTTAATTCAGTTTTAATTATAGCCGTTTGCCTAACATTTCTTTTAGTTTTAGTCATGATTTAGTCATCGGAGTTGTTTTAATTTTAGTCTAGTTTTAATTGATGACATTTTACAACATTTTCGTCGACTAAAGTATGCTAAAATGTAAATGTAATTTTAAAGCGTAATGCATATTTAGATTTCCTTGAATTTTGTTTTACACTTGGATAAAATGAAACATCTAATAACCCTTTACTGAATGCTAGTAGAGTTTGAATGTATAAATTACAACATCAGAATTGACAACAAACAGTGAACCTGCTCTACATGAATATATCAATTCATAAAGAGAGGAGCTCTGATTGGATCGCTCCACAACTTATCCCACCACCACCAAGCTAAGGCAGCTGTGATTGGATGTCCCTCTTAACTCATCCAACCTTTCCTCACAACAAAGTAGCTGTGATTGGATATATTCCTAATTTATCCCTACTTTCAAAATGACGTAACAAGGTCTGATTGGATTAAGTCTCTGTTAAACATTTTCATCTAGTTTTAATTTTTTGATGAAAGTGTCAGTTAATTTAGTTTTAGCTTTTGTCCATGTGCACTTGTTTTTATTAGTTACTGTCTAGTTTTCATTAGGGGGAAAAGGTTATTAATGAAAACTATGACGAAAATAATAAGCCAACAAAATTACAACACTGTAAGGAAGTAAAAAAGTATTTGGCACTTATAAGTTTAATTTTAAGTCATAACTGTTTTCATTTATACTCAAAATCTTTTTTTTTCACTTATTCCACCAGATGTTTTCTTTTTCTTTCTTTTTTAAATTCATACTATTAATATTTATATATTACAACAATACGCACAGGTCCAGACCTTGACAAATGCAAACAGACAACATTAACATATTCACAACAACACCACATAGAGGGGAGATCGGTGCATGCTCACACTTAAATAAATTCAATTCATTGTTGAAAGGTTCAAATTGTCCTACACAAGGGTAGATCTGGTTTCAAAAACAAGACAAAAACAGATAAATTATCTCTCATATGGACCAGATTTAACAGCCAATCAAAACAGATGAAATCAAATCAATATTGGTGACAATGATATGTGCCCCCACACCTGCTTCCAAATGGTTTCACTCCTAAACTTAGCGCCATTTAATGTATCTTTATTCGCTACATAGAAGATTTAAAAACACAGAAATATTTTAGTTTGTGAATTTTCCAGTTTGACGGTATCATTATTTTGGCAGCCAAGAAGGCTAAACCAACTGTCTTTCTCTCTTGTCTTGTTTTAATTGTACCGTATACTCCTCAAAATCATTTTTTTCTCCCCATTAATGATACCAATCGGTATTGTATTTCATATAGTTGGAAAGCCTGATTAGTCACCTTTACAATGAGGCACAACTTGTGCCAGCCCTAATGAGGAAAAAATGCTGACCTGCTGGCCTGGTCTACGTTACTAAGTACCTACGTGATTTGGGCAACATCAGTCATCTTGCAGTTAAAGATGACTGGAGGCAAATATTCTGATCTGTCAGGTTACAGATGCAGCCACTTAAAATTTCCCCACTTCCCCTGATAGGGTCTTTGCAGGTCCCTGACAGGTCCGTGACCAGGCTTCCCCGACCTGGCAGCCATGGATTGTAAACTCTCGGCCTTATTTTGGTAAATTTGTGATTTCAAGTTTGCTTCCAGCTGATTTGGCAGCTGATTTACTAACCAAGGAAAAGGTTAAGGCTGTGCCATCTTGTGAGGGAAGCACCATCTCAAGACTGGGCATGTTTTCAGTAGATTTTAGGCACAATCTCTGAGGTTGGAGGGACCTTCCAGTGGCTGAAAGTTGGCTGGTTACTGGCTGGAAGTTGGCAGGCAGCTGGCATGGAGGGGGAAATTGAAGTGTTTGGATTCTGGACCTGCTGACAGTGATGATGGCTGCTTCAATTTGTCTACAGTAAGGCTTTAAAAGTGTTATAGTGATATATAAATAAATATCCTAGAATCTTATACTGGTTTATTGGTTGCACCAGTATGTAAGACGCAGCCTACTTTTAGAAGCCAGTCTTTTCGCCACAAGGGCTCAAGAATGCTGGAATGCTTCAGGACACCGACTTTAGTCCTCCATTATTCTTTGACATCTGATAGGAAGACACATGTTCTTCCCTAGCATGATGACATTTGTGAAACCACATCCTTGGACATCTTTCTCCTTACATCTCTCCACCAGATACCAGCAATCTCCTCCCTTTGTGTCACTCTGATGTACAGTTGGACACAATGGCTTATGGCAGATTCATAGCCTGATAATAGTCACCTGTGTCTGATAACTATTGTAATGCTACCATTACCAGACGCGGGCCTCTCACAGGACACCAAATAGCTGCGGCAAATTGCAGTCATTACTTGCGCTTGGACAAATGCTAGTGCTAGTAATACAGGCTGTCTGATAGAGGGAGGAGGAATAAAAAAAACATGTCACAGTAAAGCACAACAGCCGGGGAGAGAAGTTTATTCAATGTGGCTTTGTGGATGTGGGGAGGATGATGTATTCCTATGGAACAGTTCAATTATTGAGTTTTAGAAAATGGATAATGGGATGGGAAACGGGAGATGCTCGGCCGAAGACGCTTTGTCTTACCGAGGTGGCTGGAGCATAAGTGTGTGTGTGACAATAAGTAAGTGAGAACCACCTATTTATATTAAATATGGCATTTTCATCTTGGCCTATTTGCTGCGGCAGAGGAAAACACATTCATCTGTGGACATTGGGGGAAGGCGGGGGAGGAAGAGACGAGAGAATTAGGAGCTGAGGTAGAGGAAGATAGAAAGAATGAGGCACACAGTGTGAAAACGTCCATTTTAACCATTAATTTCAGTCCTCGAAGTGATAATGGAGTGTGTTTGTAGAGGAAAAAAAAAACCTTCCAGCGGGATTTGGAGGCTTTTTTCTTATTACAAATTGCAAATAAATAACAGAGCAAATGAGCTTCTCGCATTTGGGTCATGATAGAGAGGCTCTTAATTTGCCTCGTGGCGGATGAGAGGAGGAGGGTGAGGGGGGCAGAGAGTGGAGGGAGGAGGGCGGGTAGATGAGGGATGCAGAAAAGGATGGATGAGAAAGACACACAAATGTAATTGCGGCTGATGTTTCATTCCACATATGGGGCCCATGTGGCCCCTGCTAGCCGCTGCTATAGGTCCAGCTCTAATTGTCCCATCTGTATAATACGGAGGGGAATATAAGGTGCTATCACCACACAAAAGGCTGATGGATGACTCACCCTACAAGCCATCCAGATATTAAGACAGCCATACAAGCACATATCTAACATGTAACAGTTTGACTTGTAGTTTGTGTATTCTAATATAACTTTAATAAAAATGGTCCAAATGTGTCGTCACATACAGAAGGAACCTTCACATCATGTGTTTTGGTCTCACTAATTCAGAGGCAATGTAAAGATACATACATTTATGTAAAAGTCACCGTCATTTACTGTCTGAGTTTGTATCTGGCAGCAATAATCTACGTTATCTTATTAACTAAAATTACTTGTGACTTTTCTATGTTAACAAATATGCCAGTGCTTCCTCCCTCTAAAGCAGGGTTCACACATTAGGATTTTCTAAATATGAAGAGATTTTTTATCTGTTAGAGACCTCACACATGAAGATAAAAAATAAGGTATTGCACAGTTTTGATTGTACTGTGTGTGGTGTGCTTCAATAATCTCAACACAGCACACCATACACATAACCATTCTGTCCCACCACCAATCTACAATCTAGTCCTCCAAGACAGATCAAACGTGATCTAACAAAAACGAAGAAGAAGAAGAAGAAGAATAGAAACAACCAGAAAACACAACAGGCAACATGGACGAGGACATACGAGAAGAGGGAATGATGGTGGTCTTGGGACTATTTTTGACGGAAATATGATGAACTAACTAAAAGAAAAGACTGTGGAAAAAATCCTGGAGACTGTGTGAGCTGGCCCTCCATTTCTGAGGTCCAAGAACTTTATGTTTATGTTTCAGGTCGGCCATGCTTGTTTTCTATTTACGCCTGCTTCCTTGTTCCTCAGTCAGCTCACTTCTTGATTGGCTACATTCATGTCACAACTCATGGAGTCATGACTCAGGAGTCGTCGGCTTTCCCAACACACATGAACATTTTTGGTCGTAAATACTGAACAGGTTTAATATTTACAATTGTCGGCCCCAATCTGTTTCAGAGTCGATTATCAGGACAAATTCACTCTTAACACACCGCAGACCACAGAATAATCTTACAGGATAATCTTATAAGACATAAGATAATCTGGCGTTTGCTGTCCTAGGTTGGGAAGGGAGAAAGTTGGGACAAAAACAGCCCAATAATCTTTGTGTGTACCCCGCTTTAGGATACTGATGTCCATTTGGGACAATGCTGTCATTGTTCTCTATCTTCTGATCACTTCTGGTGCATAGGTAAACAAAATTCTGCAATAAAAATGAAATTGTCCAACCATCTTTTAAAGCTCCTGTGAGGAACTATGAGGTTGCATCAATGTAGGTACCCCCAATGACAGAATACATGAAATCAGTATGACCTGCTTTAATCTGAATAATTATTGCTCATGGATAGAGCTGGGAAAATAATTGAAATGATCAAATTACATCCCTGTAACTATGAAAGCAACACGAAAAACAATTGCAGTTAAAACAGTTTTATCGGGAAAGACTTGATGTTTGATCTAAACTCCTAACAGCCATTGTTAGCCTGTATCTAACCAGGGGAACAAGCAGATCAAGAGTCAAAGCCAGTGATGGAAACCCTGACAGCCCCAGAAAGCAGAAGGAAAAATATCTTTATTGCCCCAGGTGGCTGGTAGTATGGGCGAAATGGACTGATCTTTTTAAGGCTAATAAATGCACATAATTAGAAAGAGACATAAAAATGTTATGATAATGATGTTGTGGAATTAAGGCACACCCCCAGAGAGGTTTGGCTGACCCCAAGAGGCTGTTTGGCTGGAATCTGGTAGGCACTTGGCTGGAAGGGAAAATACTGATGCAGCTGCAGATGTATGTTAGTTGGAACTTGATATTTCAATTTTTACATCCATCCATCCATCTATCATTTATCAATTTACTTATCCCTTTCAGGGTCACAGTGGCCAGGGGAAAGCTATCCCAGCTGTCATTGGGCGAGAGGCAGGGTACATCCTGAACCGGTTTCCAGCCAATCTCAGTGCTATATAGAGAGACAGACAACCATTCACGCTAGCTTTCATAACTAAGGGCAATTTGGAGTCACTAATCAACCTCATGAGCATGTTTTTGGCCTGTGGGAGGAAGCCAGAGTGCCCGGAGAGAATCCACGCATGCACAGGGAGAACATGCAAACCCCACACAGAAAGGCCAAACCGGGGATTGAACCTGCAACCTTCTTGCCTTTATATTTTTACATTGTTATTAGAATCTGTTAAGGAGAAAACTGTTCCTTTGTACAAATCCAGTTGATGTCCCCTGGTACGTATATACCGTCCAACATTCGAAGCAAACGTCCGATGACTGTGTTTCTGTCAAAATGACCTCCAAATAAAAGTCCCTTTAAAATAAATAGTGTGGGTGGTAAATAAATAACAGACTCTGAAATGCATACACATTGTTTCTGTTCAGGAGGAATTTTGACTCGATTATTTGTAGCTGTATTTTTTGTTTACTTTTCTGTTATATTTTGTCCATCCAATTTCCTCTTCTTCTGCTGCTCTCTGCACTTTTGTCTCTCTGTTACGGCTTCATCCATCATGAATTTGGCTGGACATCTTCCCAAAAAGGAGAAAAAACACAGAGAAATAAGGCCATAGATCAAATTTGGACATGGACGGACACAATCTTGGATGAAATAAATGGGGAGAACAACAGAGAATATTTCTCTATCAATTGAATTCAAAAGTTTATTTTTGCTTCTGTAAACTCTCCAACTCACAGCAGGTATTAGCCACATCCAAACACCACCTGAACAACAGTAAACCTGTGCAGTTTCACATCCAGAGGCTGAATTTAAACCCAACACCTCTTTGACAGCATGTGATCAGAAAAGCCTCCACAGCCTTTCTCTTCGACTTGTTCCTCTTTGTCATTTCTGCCTTTTGAGTCACAGCAGCACAATGCAGATAATGTCAGGGAGGTGAACTGCTGCATATAACATTATTTCCTGCTTTGTGTGGATCAGGATGTGGTTACAGCTGAAAACTAACCACATGTAGCATGGTTTGGTGTAAACATGCAGGCTTTGTACCCATGGCTGTAGGGGGAAATGCTTCCTGCAGGTTATAGAAATCAGAATTACTGTGTTTTTTTGACAATAAATAAGTATTCTTTAGAAATGTGCTTTCATGCTGCACAGTATAAAGCTTTAGCCGCAGGAGACAAGGTCAGCTGAGGCTGAGCACTCACTCAAAGATTTCAACTCTTGAAGCAACAATAAGCAACTTTTCCAGGTAATTGAGGTATTTCTTAAGTTGGAGATTGCTCTAACTTTCATGAATGTGAACAGCCACGGTCGTGTTCTACATACTATGGTGAAAATATGATGGCTTCATTGCTCGTGTTCACAAAGTCACACTTGTTTTCACAGAGGGGGAACCTGAGCATTTAAAGATCTAAAACTCCCAAAATCCTTTAAGATGTCTTCATCATGCACATCCTGGTAATCACAGTCAGATGAGGTCTCTCCCAAATCAACTTAAATCCATTTCCTGGTTTAAACCTGAGTCACGCTGTTCCCCTCTGCCACATTAAGACATCTCCGAGGTCTCAGTCTGTCTCTTTGAGCGTCTCACAAATCACTTTCTGATCAGCCGATCACTCATCTCTCTGCCCTGACACACGGCTGACAGCTCTGTGTGAACGTGTGAGGGAGGGTGTGTGACAGGAAGGTAAGAGGGGCTTCAGAAGTCCAGCTCCAACAAAGATGAACTCAAAATCCTCTTCAACCTGTATTCAATCCAGTACACTACAAAGACAAGATATCTAATGCTCAACCTGATCCCCTTCACAGTTTTTTTGGAAATGTTTTCTCATTTGGAATTGGATGCCTACTGTACTTTCCAAAAAAGCTGGGACAGGAGCGACAGAAGACTGTGAAAGTTGAGGAATGTTTAAAAAACACCTGTTTTGGGTACTCCACAGGTGAACATGTTCACTGGAAACAGGTGAATGTCATGAGCATCCCCAAAAGGCCAACCTACAGAGGGTAACAGGACATTTTTTTCTTTAAATACATCTGGTTCATAAGTGGAATTTAGTTATTTAAGTTTGTGTGATACAAAATTAATACGATCTGCATTCTTTTCAAAATATGAGCCCC
This sequence comes from Cetoscarus ocellatus, assembly GCA_037902135.1. Taxonomy (NCBI): domain Eukaryota; kingdom Metazoa; phylum Chordata; class Actinopteri; order Labriformes; family Labridae; genus Cetoscarus; species Cetoscarus ocellatus. The sequence continues at coordinate 238,903 of JBAMNC010001316.1, forward strand.
CTACTGTTTCAGTGGACACACACCATGTGTTGTGGGAAAAGTCATTAACTTGCAAGGTTCAGGTTAGCACTTGAAATTAAGCTAGTGTTACAAACAAACATGGACCCCACAGGGGGTCCTCAGGGAAGATCAAAACTATGCAGGGGGTCAAAATAGATTGAGAACCACTGCTGTAAAGGATATCACCACGTGGGCTCAGGAACACTTCAGAAAACCATCGACAGTTAACACAGTTCATCTCTACATCTGCAAGGTCAAGGTCAAACTCTACCATGCAAAGACAAAGCCAAATATCAACAACACACAGAAACACCGCCGGTTCCTCTGGGCCTGAGCTCATCTGAGATGGACTGAGGCAAAGTGGGAAAGTCTGCTGTGGTCTGAGTCCACATTTCAGACTGTTTTTGGACATCATGGACGTGGTGTCCCCCGGGCTAAAGAGGAACAGGACCATCCAGGCTGTTAGTCGGCATCTGTGATGGTATGGGGGAGTCAGTGCCCATGGCATGGGTAACCTGCACATCTGTGAAGGCGACATTAATGGTGTAAGGTACATGCAGCTTTGGGAGCGACATGCTGCCATCCAAGCAAGAAAAGAGAAATTCTGCAGGAATTACAACAGCATGGCTTTGTAATAAAGAGCAGGTACTAGACTGGACTCACCTGTCTCCCGTTGAAAACGTGTTGTGCATTATGAAGTGAAAATCTGACATCAAAGACCCTGGACTGTTGAGCAACTGAAGTCGTAAATAAAGCAAGAATGTGAAAGAATTCCACCTGCATGGCTTCAACAAACGCTTCTGAGTGTGGTTAAAAGGAAAGATGATGTAACACAGTGGTAAATATGCCCGTCCCAGCTTTTTAGGAATGGCCCGCAGGCATCAAATTCAAAACAAGTGATTTCTGTTTTTTTATTTGTGAAAAAACAAGAAATTTTATCAGTTTGATTGGTAAATATCCTTTCTTTGTAGCTTATTCAATTGAATTTAAGTCAAAAAGGATTTACACATCATTGTATTCTTGTTTTACTCTATTTCTTAACATTTCACAAAACTTAATTGCCCTTGGGTTTTGTATATTTTGGAGGAATCAGTACATACTGCTAGAGTGGTATCAAATGCATCCTTTATCTAGAAGGAGCTGCGAACAACAAGTTTTTTTTGGTGATATTCTCATTTTAGTGGCAAAGAGTGGAGAAAGTGTTGCTTCATGCTAAACCAGACTGGTCCAGTCCCCTCCTCAGAGTCTGCCAAACATATTTAGTTGACTCTAAATAAGCATTTCAGAACATTACAGCAAAGAGTGTGTTTCAAGCTAAAGCTGAAAATATCTGACTCCCTGTGAATGCCCTTAATTCAATAGCCAGTTATCAATTAATGAGCACAGCAGCTTCGTCTACCCACAGTCCAAGCCGCCCCTCCTGCTGTAAACCAAAACAAGCTTCCTCCAGAGTCTCCACTCATTTTTGATTCTGCAAAGAAAAAAGCAGCTTACATAAATTGTTTATGAAAGCCTCTGGACAAATCCACGAGAGGTTCAGTGGTCAGTGAGAGTCAAGTATGAAACTTGAACTTTAAACAGCAGCTGCCCTGAAGGATTTCAGTGTCTTTTTTCCGACACACTTCAGTAATGATGTTCACGGTCATCTTCTGCTTGAGATGACAGTGTCTTAAAGCGGCAGTCTTAACCACCCTGCCTTTAATTTCTACTTGCCCACGCAAACAACAGCTAAGGCGTGCTGTTCAGAAAACTCACCAATTAGCCAACGGGGCCAAGGGCACTTCCAGTAGATCTCAGTAGCCTCCCCTCATTATTCTCCCTCCCTGTGTCTGCACTAACAGTTTTTAGAGACTTCAAAGTTGGACAAACACCAAAGAAAGTGCTTAAAAAAGGAGCGTGCGGCAGTCTTTTCTCCCCTGACCTCCAAGTGCTGTAAACGCTGAGTGAATTGAATATGAACCCTCTCTGATGTGCTGCCAGGGGTAGGGTTTCTCCAGCGCGCGGTACAGTACGGCTGAGCACATTTTTGAACTGTGGCTGAATCGATACACGGAGGTACATCATCAGACCATTATGCCACCATCTGAGGGGCCTGGAGGAGGCAGGGGCGAAGACGTTTCTGCCAACAGGTCACCTTACGAAGCTGTTTTACAAGCTCAGAGGATTGACCTTGCCCTGTGAGCTCAGAAGTGGAAATATGGAGGTGACGCAATGCTCGAGAGGAGATCAGAGACAGGGCTCGGCTTAACAGGGGGATGCACATCAATATGTAGATTATGAATGCAGAACACATAAAACAAGTCCTGAGGCGCCAGACGCATCGTTGTGGCTCCAGCTCTTTTCTAGAGATTATCTTCCAGGAATTTTATTGGTCATTTAGCTGCTAGGACAGGGGCGCATTGCGCCCATAAAACAATATATGCCCTTTTTTAATGCCATTTACATAACATGATTTTAACATCAAGCTTGGGTGCCAACTTGCTTATCCACAATAACCCACATCATGTAAGTCCACTCTCTGAGATTTAAAAAAAAATAGATGAACTAGTCAATGGAAAAGAAATCATTTTAGTCTGTATCTAACATCTTGTATAAATGTACAGATGCAGCATTCAATTTTTCCCTCCCAGCTAAATGCCAGCCGAGTTCCATCCAGTGTTAATTTTGTTGACTAATTATTTTCCTCATAGTTGTTGTCAACAACTTTTTTCCCCTGACGAAAACTAGATGACTAAATTATGACTAAAACTAAAAGATATTTTAGGCAAAACTATTACTAAAACTAGATTAAAAAGTGCTGTCAAAAGTAACACTGGTTCCATCCAATAACCAGCCAAATTCCAGCCAATGAGGGTCTAAATAGGTTTTTGGTTTTTGTTCTCAATTTCTTTACGTGGTGGAATTCTCCATGGTAATCAATGTGTTCATTTATATATCCTAGATCTGATCAATATATCAATTAAATCAATTAATGGAAATTGTTTTCTGCAGAGGATTTAAAAAGATTTGTTTTTCTTGACTTACTCCAATTGTAGATTGTTGCAATGTCTGAAAATATAAATACTGAAAATTTACAGTTTTCATGATGGTAGGCCCTGTGTGGTTTTGCTAAGGCACTTTTATAGGCTTGTATTTGTTTTTTTGTTTGTTTTTAATGAGATAAAATATTGATCAGAAAGTTTCACGTTAACATACCGTGAAAATACCAAAGCCTTCAGTGTTTATGTAGACAAACCTGACTATGTTTACACTACATAATCAACATTTTATGGCTCACTTTAGGAGGTGAATTCTTCAACATAAAGGCAAAACTTGATTCATATTATTTTTGTGTCACTGGAATTTTTTTTTTTTTTTTGAGAGGCAACAAAAATTATTAAACTTGTAAATCAAGGGTTGTGGGGAAAATATCTGGGATTTTATTTTTAGGCCATATCGCCCAGCCCTAATATATCCTGTAAAATTTAAGTAGTTAGGGTTACATGTTTCTCACAGCAGGTGGGGATCTCACTAGAGCCATGACGGTGGGCAGGTCTGAGCACTTTCTTGCCAAGGACCAGCCAAGACAAGAAAATTCAAGACGCTCCATCTGTAAATAATGAAGTGTTTTCTGACCGTCTACGCATATCATCCTTATAATGTGATTCTTTTTTAACTACTAGTGGGTTATGATGGGACTCATTTGATCAATCCTGCATGTTAAGTGTTGTTTCCCTGTATGGACCCCAGTAAGAATAGTTGACAACTTCTAGGGATCCAAATAAACAAATAACTAAATGAAAGTCAGCCAGTCGTTGCCACCTCTGTTTCAGGTGATCTAAGTTTAAATTATTAAAATGTTAATTCAATAAAACACAAGATTTTACAGAGCAATAATTAGTCAAATAAAGCATAGTGTTTGTTCTTGCAGGACACTGAGTCACGATTGCTAACATGCTAGCATTCAAAAGTTCACACTTGACTTAAGCAACCCCAGCCAGTTGATTACCTTAGCTGCCATCAGCTAAATGTACTCAAACCACCTTTCTAAAGCTGCCTACTCTTCACTGCTCCAGCTGCAAGCTGCTTCACAACCCTCCTCCACCCCATGCTATACTTAATCAATGATGCTGGCTCTGGGGGGATTTTTCTGCCTCTCTACCTGCCACTTGCTTTCTTTGTGAGCTGCAAACAGGGAGGGAATGTGTGCTATTCCTGCTAAAGGCTTCAGTGTATGGAAAAGCAGAAAGAGTCCTCATTAGAGCCACATCACCAAATTCACAATATGCAAATAAATGCAAATAAAGTTCAAATTTCAGGTTTTCCTGGACACCTGGGAACAGTGAGGTTATAAAAATATTAGAATAAAGCATCAGATTTTTTAATGTAAAGCTTTATCTCTAAACTGCAGGTTGTACAGATAATTATATGATAAGTGGGAACAAAGGTAAAGCTGGAATCAATAGATTATGATCCGTAATACTCTCAGTCATTTACTTTAAAGTAATTAGGTGATGTCACCCACACAAAGGATCACAAGATACAAGACATAATCCCATCCAGATGACGTCCACCACAGAGCGTGATGACAGAATGAAAAATCCCTCTCTGTCTGATGTTTTTATTACATCAGGACAATTTAACCACGTAACGAGGAAACTACAGCAGAGATAAAATCGATTTAGTGTCATCGTTCATTTTTACGAGAAGAAAAAAGATGTAAAACAGAAAAAAAGCTAAGGAGAGGTAAGGATATGAGGACTGCAAGAGCGCAGAGATTGTCTGTTTGAGTATGTGTGGAGTGGAGACACAAAAAGAGCCGTGTATAAATCCATCCCTCGCTAATCGAAAAGCTCTCCTCTCGCTCTGAATCGGACAGTTTTATGTTTTCGTTCCGTGAGTGCATGCGTATATGTGAGTCACTTATACAGATACGCCGTCTATATGCTCCGTCCAATCCAGCACTTTTAATTATGTGTGTGAGTGAATATGGGGAAAGGTAAATTGCTCTGTCAAGCTGGGAAATGGGCTTTCTGATGTCGGAGCTCTCATCACTTGGCATTTCTATTATTCAACAAGGAGCGCAGGATGGAGGGATGAATGAGGAGGAGGAGGAGAAGAGGACGGACGAGGTGAAGGTGTAGCTCACTTCTGGAGGTAATCATCAGAATTAGTGTGAACGCAACAGGTTTTAAAGCAGGAGGAGGAAAAGACGACAACGGCAGACGGCTGAGGACCCGAGGACACCTGAAGGGAAGGGCTTCAAGTTCAGGTTTGAAGCCCTGTGACCAGGTCTGTACCAACATTGATACAGCAATACAGTCATGGCCACTTCAGTTCAGAACTGAAGAAGCCTTTTGGAAGAGAGGCAAAATGTCTTCAGGAACCTCTAGCAAGTCCAGTTGCCCTTATAACAAAGAACTGGAAGCCAATCCCATGTGTCAGCTGAAGACCTAAAGCATGTCCAGTGTCAAAGATCAACCAGAAGTGTCTCAAAGATCTAGATCAAGAGCTACATATTTTTCATTCCAAGCAAAACACACCATAGCCAAATACTGGAAATCTGTTATTAGACCAAGTCTACAAGCCTGGTTTGCAGGATTGTCACACTCTCTTGCCCTTGAAAAACTTAAAGTTACGATCAAGGGTGAATATCCCACCTTTGATAAAATATGGGGGCGTTTTATGGCATTTCTCGAAGGGGAGAAAGTTACAGTTTGTTTTGATTTTTGACTCAAGGAATATATGGGTAGCAATATTGTAGCACTTATTCTAGGCTTTGTAGAGTGTAGTCCTGTTAAAAAAAAAAATTAAAAAAATTTGAAATTTAGACTTGTATCATAAGATGACGTCTTGCTGTGAATGTTCTGTACTGTACCTTACTTGTCTTTTGTCTTTGTTCTTTTTGTAATACTTGAAATACATTAAAATGCAATAAACACACATAAAAAAAAGATCTACAGGTTGGTCAAAGCAAAATATCTATACAGTTGGTCGGATCAGTTCATTGGACTAAACTGTTAACAAAGCTTAAAAAAACTAAACATTTTATTTAGAGGCGTATTTGGCATGAAGGTGGCTCAAATCTATGCACCCGTCAACTTGGTTAGTGACCTAAAAACAAAGATTATCTCAAGTCCAGACAGCCTGAAGCCATGAAGACCCTCCTCATCAGCTGGCCAAAGAGCCTCTGCATACCCTCACATGCACATTAACACCCGTCCTGAGCTGTCCGGAGCACAGGTTCACGCTCTGAGCTAGCGAAGGATCCAGACTTCTATGCTGTCTGAAGTTGCTGCAGGAAGAACAGTTACTCCACAAACCCACTTCATCTGAGAGAGAGAGGAGGCCTGAGAATATTGAAAAGAAAAAGGCAGGAGGTTTCAGAGAGAGGCACGGACCATATCCTGCAAACCAATTATATTTTCCCACCTCTTCAGCTCTCAGCACCTCTTTCTCTCTTTTCAGTTTCTCTCTCTGACTGGACTGTGAATACATCCACAGCTACAACTGTGAGACTGAAAGGTCATTACCGCCGCACAAAGGGGCGGTCTTTTCCTTTCATTTAAGCTGTACAGTAATGTGATTCACTATTTCACAGGATTCAATTTATAATCCATGAGTGGTTTCTGTCAAATGAATGGAACTTTAGGGGTTTGCACTTTTTTTTTCTTTGAGGTCACTTTTACACCTGAAGTTCGGCGGACTCGGTTCGGTTGAAGGGTGACGTTGCAACATGGATCATTTAACGCTTGGTTTGATTTTTCTTTCACTCTTTGTCAGGCGGACCACAGCCTGACAAATGATGAGTAATATGGCCACCTGCCACTAGTTGGGGCTGAAGCTGTGGTCTCTATTTCAGCAATCCGGCCTATTGTTGCACTTTGACCTAGAAATACACAACCAGTTGAGGAATAACATTGTTTTGCTCAAAGCAGCTCAAAAGTTTTCTATGCCATAAAATAAATATAAAGCTTAATTACCTCTGCCAAGGAGGTTATGCTTTTGCCGGCGTTTATCTGTCTGTCTGTCTGTTTGTCTGTTTGTTTGTTTGTGTTCAAAATAACTTCAAAAGTTCCAAACGGATTTCGATGAAAATTTCAGGAATTGTCAGAAATGGGATATGGAAGAACTGACTAAATTTTGGGGGTGATCCGGATGACTGTCTGGATCCAGGAATTTTTAAAGGATTCTTTAACATTGCCAGATAGGACCATTTTCGCCAAAGTGGACCGAAGCTGCTTGGTGGAGGTCTGCGCTCTCTGAGTGCTTTTCTAGTTTTGTTTTGTTCTTTGTTTGTTTTTTACCAATGCCCACTAAAAATCAAGCCAAAATCCCAAGGTTCACAACTTACAGCGTTTAATAAAATGTTTAGACCACCTGTCATAAAAACTGAAAAAAAAACTAAAAATCCAGGACTCTTTCAAAAACTCAAAATGTTATTGTTATTGGAAATACATTTTGGACAGGAATGACCAATTTTAAACTGAATTTCTTTTTCTGTTTCATATTTTTATTGATGTGCATACAGGAGAAACAAGGCACTTACATATACTAGGGCAAAATAGACAGCTAAAGTATCAGTATATATCAGCAAAAAATTTAATATCTGATATTGTTGCAATAATATAATTCATCCGTCATTCAAATGCATCACTGAGCTTCATCTTAACAAAGCTCTGTATTTTCCAAGAGGATTTTTCCCTTTCATTTGACCGCCCTACAGATATAACCTGGACATACAAAGACATGTAGTGGACATATCAGTGCTCATCAAAAATAAAACACCAGCCTCAATAATTCAAAATACATCCTGGAGAGAAAAGCAGCCATCTTTAATGCAGACGACAGGAGTTCAGATCAGCAAACACTCTCAGATCTCAGGGAGGGAGTGAGGCTTCATCTACACTGCACAGATTAGCTAAAATCGTTTACAATAGCTTTTTGTGAGAGCAAATGAAGGTCTACTTTATTGGAATTATATTAATGAAACAACCATCTTGATTTTTCTAAGCACTGTCTTAGCTTATAGGGGCCTCAGGTATTCATGTTTGATCCTCACCAAACAAACTCTGGCTCACATTTTGGTAAGTCTGGTTGATTTGGGGTGCAGGGAAAGTTCACACAAACTCTTTCACAGACCAACCTTGTGGATTAACTCAGGGATGTGTAATGATGCTTGCTTGCGAATAACAGTCTTTATTATACTCTCTCTTCCAAAATGATGAACATACGTTGCACATTATATAACAGTAAAATAATGATATTCTTCCTGTTATTACATTGAAGCTTCCTGGACTGCTCTCCCTGTCAGACAGCTCTTATTTCCCCGTCACATCCACACTGAAGCTGTCCATTGGTGTCAATTACTCTCCACTTCCTCTCTGCGCTGATCCAGACACATGGAAGTCAATTAAGTGTAATTGCTGGTAAATTACACAGCACTCACATGGCGGTTAATGTCTATGTGCGAGAGGGAAGTCTCGTTGAAGGTTATCACACAGCAGTCATTAAGTGTTATGAGATAAGAGTGCTGTGCAGGTAAACGCAGGGCAAGGGGAGGAAACTGAACTCTGTAAACTAAAGAATTAAACACAGATAAAGTCAACTCAAGATCATGACAACTACGAGGAAAGGAGAGGCCAAAAAGACAAAATAACAAGTTGCTTCATAGTGATAAGTAGATTTCTTCGCTCCATTTGCTGCCGCTCTCCCTCTTTACTGAGGGAAATAAAGTTGTAAGGACCATAGACTGTAAAAAAAAAAAAAAGAAAAGTAGAGCCTTTGGATTGCTTCTCATACCCTGTAACAAAAGATGCCATACTGCACGTAATATCTTAACCAAACTTTAGCTCAGAGTGAGGCCATGTTTAGGTGGGACTTAAGGCTGTGTGACCAATAGTGACCCTGCAATTCCAAAAATCACATATTCAAGTTTCTGCAGTCAGCCCCAAGTGGACACCCGGGGTACTGCAGCTTTTGGCATTTCCACATTGGCCTCCATTTACACCACCAGAGGGCATAGCTCAGTAAGGGCACCTGGTGACCCCTAAAATCTGATTGGCCACCCCAGGTGCCAAAGTCAAATGTCACTAGTCATTGCAAACTGTTGTAGCATGGATTTAATCCATCAAAATAAACATTTGTAGGTATTTTAACATTTTGGAATTTATCATTTACATCATTCCTTTGCAATTGTTCCTTTTTGAACTGCTGTGTCTCAGGACAGCAGTTCACACATCAGATCTGCAGTGACTCCTCACACCCCCATCATCAACTATTTAACCTGCTGTCCTCTGGGAAGAGGTCCTGCAGCATTCAGTGCAGGACCAACAGGTTCGACAACAGCTTTGTCCCCCAAGCCATCAGACTTTTGAACACCTAAATCTCGTTGCTGTTGTACATACTGACTGCTCCTGGACTTTAACCTTCCTGCTGTACATACTTTTTTTTCTGCTGTGTAATATTTAGTATTTAACATATAGATATATTCATATTCCTCTTGCAGTTCATGCACATTTTTTACTATCATTTGCACTTTATTATATCTTCCTTATATTTGCATTACACTTGAATCTTTAAACTCGAAATCTCATTCTGTATACACCTGCTGCATACTGAATGACAATAAAGTCTGTCTAGGTCTAAGTCTGGATATTCTTTACAGAATATTCTCTACTCTTGTGTAGCCACTTGTGTGTCTGTGACATGTTTCCATCAGACTAAAACAGAAGTGGACAAATGTCTGACAGACATCAGCATCTTTAAAGACTGTGCAACAACCAAGGCAGCTTTCCTGATGCAGAGAACAAGACAAATGCTCAAGGTAAGTCGTGCTAAAACTAGGAATGCACAAAATTATCAGTATGATACCCGTATCAGCAGATATTGGCCAAAAAGTTAAATATCAGTATCAGCCGATATTGAATTTTTTTTACCAATATTTACAGCTCATATATCGGCCTGTATAAGGGCAGTAATATTGGCACAACCCACAAATGAACCATGATGCTTCACCCTATCATCACTGCATTTAAAAAACAAGAGTTTCAATTTTTCAAGAGTTAAAAGTTGTTTTTTGTTCTTTTGCATCTGTTTTCACAAAGTAAAGACTTTGTGCTCTTGACGAAAAATATCGGTATTGGCGATAACGAGTTCAGAAATATTGGCATATCAGATATCGGCAATAATCCAACATCATTCATCCTTAATTAAAATAAGTGTTTCCACCCGCCCCTTAAATACGGAGTCGACCTTTATATGTCACCAGGCACTGAGATACCTAACAGACTCAGTACCCCACTCTGCTTCTGATTAATTAAAACCTGCAGTGTTTCTCAGCTGGGGTGGTTAATTTATCAGAAATAAAGTCATTAAAAGCCGACTGAGGTAAGTTTCCTCTTTGCAGGATGTGGGTCAGGAGTTTACGGGCTCAAAAACACTTTTCTCTCTCTACCAACAAATCACATTTAAGTAATAAATGTGGGTCAACAATTTAACACTTGACAGAGCATTCTTATGTATGAAATTAATTGTATAAAAACTAGTATAAAACCCGGCTGTTGACTTTAATGAACACTGTCTATTAGTTGAGGAACTAGTGCCGGCATATTCCTTTTATGGCCTTTCAAAGTTTACACTTCTTAATCATTACAACAGAGACTGAAATTTCAATGGTATTATTTCTCTGATTTTTATTTTCATTTAAATTGGGCAATAAAATAACAAAGCCAATAAAAATCTATTTGACTCAGAAACAACAACAAAAAGCTACTGAAAGATGTAATTAAGCAACTAACAATGCTATTTGTGGTGATGTCACTGCCCATGATTGAATCTTATACTAATAAACCAGAACAGCTTGTTGTGTAACTCAAATGTGAAGATGCTTGTTCCAAAAAGAAGATAATCAATGCATTTGTGGAATAAATCATAAAGTTTTCTCTATAAATAAACCTTCTTTGCAGTGATTAATACTCAATGGTTTTACATATACCATAGTATGTATGAGGGCTTCATATATGACAGGTTTTTAATGATAATGATATTAATTAGCTCTTATATGTGTGTATTTGTGTGTGTGCTTGTGTTACCCTGCTTGAATTGCAAATGTGTCCATGCACTGTATGTGGTAATGTATGTATGGATGTAATTATCTTGATTGCTCACTCCTGCAGAGAGTGTTTTTATAGCTTGTATCTCTCAAGTGCGGTTTTTACAGATTTTTCCTCTGGTATCAAAACTACTCTGCATCTCTCGTCACCACCGCTGTGTGAGAATATTTTCGTTTGTAATGTCGGATTAGAAATGAGAGTGCAGCTTGTTGTTGAGGCAAACATTGATCACATCCTCAGGGTCAGCCGGACATAATTTCACAGTAGAAACATCACTTTTAATCCCAGCTGTGATCGTGTTTAAGAGGTCTTACCTGTTTGTCAGTCAGAGCGTATAAGTACTGATGCTCAGGGCTGAAGAGCATGTCTCTCAGGATGGGACTCCCACTGCTCACCACAACGTTCTCGTACAACAAGGCCGGCTGGATGACCGAGTTCACCAGGATCTGAAGAACAGAAGGAAAACCAACATTTCTGGTTAGCAACTAATCAGGTTTCAGAGTGCTGGCGAAAAATAAAGACATTTAGGAGGTCACATCATGTCTTTTAAGGCTTTAAATGCCCTGCAGTTTATTTTTAGGAAGTTTTCAAACATAGATCATTTGGAAAAGTTGTCCCAATATGGGTGGGCGTTCCTGTGTTGTTGTTGTTTTTTTTTTGCTTTGTTTTGTTTTTTCATAAAATCAAACATCAATATTTTAATCGTTGTGGCACTGAGGAAAACAGATCATGTACTCATGCTTGCAGCCACATAAAGCAGAGAGAAGTCCAAATACAGCTGCTGTTCTGATAATTAACAACTTTTAAAAAAGTTTAGTCCACATATTTAACACAAATAAATGAAATACATAGATAGGTAGCACTTCCATTTGGACAATATTGACGATACTTCACATGAAATTAAAGTATCTGAGCAAACAACGGTTAAACAGATGCTAAAACTGTGTACTTGAAGAAAGCCTGGATAAACTCATTCCACTTTAAATAAACACAAAATCACAGACAGGGAGCAGGAGTCACTACAGGACTTCAGCCTATGACTCCAAAAGTTTTATTTAATCATTATAAACATAAATCAGATCATAATGTAGACATAATCTACATTTTTCATAATGGACATCACCAAACTATATTATGCCTACTGAAAAAGACAAAAGGGCAGAAAAATTTCATTTTATTGGCAAAACATGAGAATTTACTAAAAAATGCTGCCATCTGGTAGAAACAGATGCTGAAGTGAAAGATCTGCTCTTCATTTGTGCAGAAAGTTGATCATAGTCCCACTTTATGTGTGCGCACATACTCGAGCATTTTTGTTTGGTTTTCTGATTCGAGAACTCTTGGCAGAATCACAAAGTTTTGAGGATCACTGCGGAAAGTAGATCTTCCTCTTTTCTTTCTACTTCGTCTTTGTCGTCTGGATCCCTCTCTTTCTAATTTCTCGACCTCCATCTGCTCATCCATCACTGCAGTTTAAGCCGCTACAACTTCTGTTTTCTGTCGCCTTGACTCCCTCTCTGTCATCTCTGTTCCTCCTGCCTCAGTCGCTGTAGTCTGTCGTTATTATCTGCCAAATCACTTCCAGAGTTTATTTAATCTTCCTCTGAACAGACGGTTCATTAACAGACAGGCTGCCATCGCTGTGTGTGCTTTTGTTGATGAAGATGAGGAAGCTGCTTCAGTTTGAGTCGAGTCGGGTCGAGTGCTGCCACAAATAAGATTTAAGGAGTTACTCAGAGCCTCGACTCCCAGCCTGGAGTCCGGGCCTCCTTATATAAGGCAACAAAAATCTCATGTGGGGTTAGGCTGTCCCAGCTCTGAGGTGCTCAAAATTAGGTTTACAAGTACAGAAATAAGCAATGACGAGGGATGGGAATTGAAAACCAATGCCTGAATTATAGATATGAGGTTGTATGATTGCACACATTATATAATGTGGAAGTATATATAGTTGGGGAAAGATATATTTGAGGAAAATCTGGACTAGAAAGGGTTTGGCAAATATACAGAAGCTGGACTTGAGAAGTTTGAGGGACGATGATTTTTGATGTACATGTTGAATGGGACTTTTTTTAAGAGGGAGCAGGGCCACTATTAACTTAACTTCTGAGTGGGACTTTTTTTCTTATTTTTGAGTTATTTTACTCAATTTCTGAATGGATGGGGTGGGGGGATGAGTAAAATTTTACTCAACAGTCAAGTTGTGTTGTTCATTAAAAGCATTGATTCTTCAACAAAATAATTAGAACTTGATGAGAACTTGATTTAATCTGTTTAAATGCAATGTGTAACAGTTGTATTGTTTTTGCATGGATGTCTGTCTAAAGCTCAGATCTCAGCAAGTGTACTTGTCTCATTACATGTCAGGAACAAGTGAAGTACTACTCCATAAGGGTCTTAAGTTCAGGTATAAACACTACTTGTGAAAAAATCATCTTATTTTTTTGACACCATACCAGCAAATATATCTTGTCTCATTGGCAGATATTTTAACTTCTTATAAGCAATTAATTCTTTATTTTTAGTTGTTAAATATTAAAATAAATTGTGAAGCTGTATATGACTAGTTTCAAGTCTAGTGAGATTTTCAGACATAAAATTGGAGAAATAAACTTCCATAGATTTTAGTTTTTGCAGTGTGATACGAACCTTTTGAAAGTACACCATTTTCCAAAGATTCCCATAAATTCCCATAAATTCCCATGAAAAGTTTCTGAATTATTTCAAATTTCTCCAGTTTAACTTCACATGGACAGTTTCAGGAAATTTACTGTAAATTCTTCACCCCTTTTGAAACACCATGTTATTTATTTGTCTGTGGAAGCAAACCAGACAACTCAAAGGAAAACCCCACATTTATTTTGAAGAGCCTGAAAACCACACTGAAAGGCAAGGGAGCTGATCCAACAACAATCTGGATGTTTACTTAATACTTGGATCCCATCAAAGTTTATTATACTTGTACTATGACCACCTCATGCTGTGCTAAAACAAATCTGAAGATCTACACTGTGCATTTCTATGAAGCAGATAATGGTGACTGTCAAGACCAGTACAGATTATTAAATCATCTCAGCAAGGCCTGAAAAAGTTCTCACCGCTCTGAAAGTGTGTTTGTGAGTGTTCTGGAGGAACATCCCTGCTCTCACCGACCAGAGGTTATTTGTTTTAGCAGAGCCCTTTGTTTCTCCCACTCAAACACGCCATAAAACTTTTTATCGATGTAAGTGTGACCTTTTGTCCCGCTGTTTTTCCAGCTCTAATGATTTCTCTCTCTTTGTCAACAGCAGCAGTGCAGCCGGCGCAGACTCACATTCACCGACACACATACTCCCAAAGAAAACACCACTTTATACAGCCAATTTAAAAGTACTACATGCCCTGGGCCCCCGTATCGCTCCTGATAAGTGAGGGACTGTAGCAGGGTGGGGGGGGGGGGGGGGGGGTGTCGCCCGGGGCAGAGGGCAGTTGGAGTGGGATTCAGGTCAGCCGGCACAGAGGGGACGGCGGAGCGGAGCAGGTGACTGTCGATTCTCATCTCGTCGACTCGCCTGCAGGTCTCTGCTCTCCTTCTGCGACCTCTGCACTCTCAAACTCGGAGTATCCGAACAGACATCTCGCTGAGGAAGTTGAAGCACTTAAGAAGGACAAAGTTTCATTAACCCTCTGTTAAACTTCACTTTCATGCCCCTCTCTTTGACTCTGCGCGGGGGGATGTTAAAAAGCACCAACACGCTGAGCTGAGGCCCTGCACTGTAAAAAATTAGACTATTACTGCAAAAAATATCCATTGAAAAAGTGTGACACATCGTTTTTTTAACCCTCTGGTGCACCTTCAAAATATCTACATTAATGTCCCTTCATACAAAAAGTTTCTCGTAAAAACTCAAGCCATAAAGATGGTATAAAAACAGTTTTATTATTTTTTAAACTGGCATCAGTCCTGATCACACACAACATAAACAAATTTCTAAAAAGGTACGACATTGGATTTTTGTCGATATTCCATATTTCCAATTTCATAATTGCAGATGCCAACATTTTTCATCTTGTGGCTTTCAAAGTGAGAGTCTATTAGTGTGGGAAACTGATGTAAAAAAAAGAAAAACAACATTTAACTCTTGTAAAATAAACGTCTTGCTTTTACATGTACCCCTGCAGTGATGACGTGGTGAAGCGATATGGTGCATTTGCGAATTTTGTTGATATTACTGCCAATGTAGTATATGTAAGCCAATATGTTGGCTGTAAATATCAGGAAAAATGTTAATATCGGCTGATGCCACTATAGAACTGACAATATCTTGAGTCCACAATGTTTAACATTATTTACCCTTAAATTGCCGAGTTTTGGTCACAACACAGCTCAATATTTTTGTCTAAAATATTTAACAAATGATTTATTTTTAATGTACTTCATAGTATTTTTTGCAGTGTAATTTTCCATAGAAGTGATAATATTAAGGTCTTGTCACATGAAAATATATTCCTAAATGAGTCAAGCTATAAATATGTTATAAATTGTCATTATGTTTATTTTTCCTTCTTATTTTCTGATCCAGCATTTATCATACATGTCAAATATTAAAGAATCTTTTTAAATGTTTAACCTTGAAATTGTAAAGAACTAAAATTGTATATGTTAATAATTGTTTTTTTTTTCTTATGCTACAAAAAAATAAAGAAATTCAAGAGAAAAGAAATATCTCCCTATTGAATCTTTAAAAACTCTAAATCTAATAATAGGCTAGAGAATAGCATTAATGTTTGTTTCTTGAAAGGTACAGGGTTGAACTTTATGGCTACTGTATTCAAAAGATGGTAATTCTTTAGGAAGAGGCTTTAGGGACCATAGTGCTTATACATTATGAATAATTCCATACTGAGGTTACTTATAGTCCTAACCATTTAGGCCGGACAAAACAAACTCTGGTTTACTTTTTCAAAATGTTTGGCTTGTTTGGGCTGATGCAAAAGCTAATACAAACTCCGGTCCACCAAAGAACTTGGTTCTCAATTTGCTCCAAGCCATTGTATCTTGGATTTTACCCAGTATCACAGTAGAGAAGCTAATGTAGCATTCACTGACTGTAAAGCAGAGTGTAGCAAAGGTTAGCATTGGTAGCACCCCCAGCCTCCGGTCCTCTCAACTGTTTGGAATATTTCTACACAGTCACTCCAGTTAACATGCAGCCTGAATGCACATTTATCTGTATTATTTGGCACAAAATACTTGCAAACTGCTTCGAGCTCAACATTGTTATCACCCAAAACCAGCTCATAAGGCAACAATGGGCCAGATGGCAGGAAGAAAGGCTGCAGCTACAGCCCCAACTAGTGGCGGGAGGTTAGATAACACATCATATGACAGGCTAAGGTCTGTCGGAATTGGTGCAGTGTGAAAAATGAAATGATGTTGCAGTTTCACCCTCGGACTGAACTGAGTCTGACAAACTTTAGTTGTGAACTGTCCCGATGCTGAAGTGTTTCATGATAAAGCTTCAAAATGAGAAGTTTCTCTTGAGCTTTATGAAATACCTGTAGAAGTCTGCTTCATAAATTTCACCTCTTTTCTTCGAGTTATCTGTGCCCACTAAATTCAAAGCTATAAAAGTGAAGAAAGGGGCGACACCAGGGCATCTGACTCTTTTTTATGCCTCCATTTGTCCAGTTTCTCACTTTCTGGAACTTATTAGCTGAGAGCCCGAGCTATGAGATGAAAGAGCCTCTGCTACAGAAGCAGCGTCTACCTGTTTTAAAAGGCGCTTATTAAATATGTTTCATAACTGCTCCCAGGATGATTATTAGACCCAAAAAGCCCATAAAAGTTTCCACTTTGATGTTACTGACAGCTTATGAGTCTTTAAAAGAGACTGTTTTTTCTTTTACTGATTGGTTTACCTCTTCAGAGGCAGACAATCTGGAGGATTTTTCACCTGCTCAGCAGAGCCTCCCTCCTCAGAGAGCACTAAACATTAATAGCTGCTATTTGCATCCAAATTATCCACCAATCAATTAGCCCCAAAACACAATGTTTACTTGGAGTACAGCAGGATAAACTGATATATTGCTTCAGTCACCTAAAGATGTGAAATGAAAGATTCGCTCGCTTGAATTAATATCAATAATTAGCCTGAGTTTTACATATTTCAGTTAAGTACGCACAATAACTCAAAAATACTTAAAAGTCAATTACAGGTCAGAGGCATTCAGAGGTGTATATAATAAAAAGCCCTTCTGTCATCAGAGCTGTAAACACATGCCATTATAGTTTTGCTGTAACTACTTCTAAAAGTCTTTAAAGCTGCAGAAATACAAAATTCTTGCAGCTAAAATGGGATACATAGCCAGATTGCAATATAGGAACATGGAATGTGCCTGGCTCTGTGGTAAAAAATTAAAAATTACTCATTTTAAGAGTTTAACTTCAAGTTTGAACAAAGGCAAATAGTTTGTATGTGCTTGGTTTAATATCAGTATTAGCTGATAAGATTTCTTTGATATCAATGCCATTAAGGATTCTGCCTACTGAGCTGATTTTTTAGCAATTCTTTTTTTGATTCCTGCCGATTTTCTGTGTGGACAAAAGTTGGCCTATATCAGTTTTCAGTGGCAACAATGTCAAACACTTGACGCTCCTGATATCCAGTGCTTTGCCATAAAGATAAATGCTTTTACATGCAGATAATTTTGATCTCTCAACCACGTCTGCCACTATTTTGACTTCTTAGTTGTCATTTCTGCTGACTGCCGCTGATGAGAGAGAGACATCCTTGATTTGCAAAGCATGTAGAAAAAAGTGAAAAGATTGAGAAAGGAACTGATCCGCAAAAAGACCACTGATATTGCTTCTTTAAGGGAGGTGTTAATGATTCTCAGCTGGAATTGGTTTTTGACTCCCATCCCTAAATATTTTCAGCACCAGAGGCTGTTTATTTGTATGTTTGTTTATTAGATTGGTGAGGGGACAGTGGATCGACACACAAAGAACAGGGGGATGGACATGCATCATCCCGAGTCCCCATCAGAACCCTTGCCAGCCACAGAGTTCTACATATGGGCCGCTCACGCTAACCACGTAGCTATTGACGCCTTAGATGCACCACTTTTAACAGTTTTTCTCCCTCATTTTGCTAAATTAATCCATGACATGTAAATGCTGGTTCACTGGTTGTAATTGCATGTCATGAAGTGCAGTTCTGGTAACTAGAAACCACAATAACATGAGCAACAGAGGTGGCCAATGCTGAAAGTGCATCTGAACAATAACATTTTTGTAATTGTTATAATTGACAACTGCTTGTACCAGGATTAACATGGTGTATGTTAAACTAAGTCACAAAGAACATGGCAAAAAAATAAATAAGTTTGAATTTAGTAAAGGTATAGTATTGAATATGTCATAGTAATGTCAGAATTAAATTTTCCAAAATTGCCCTCTTTGTTGAATTAGCTTTGCAAAGATGTAGCTGCTTCAGTTGTTCAGTTTTAACACATTTATCAATAAGATGCAGTGATTTCAAATATATCAATTACCAAATATTGAGCAAAGCTGGATAGATGTACTGCGATCTGTACTTTTACATTAAACTTCATTTACATTCCAGCCATTCTGCTAGCTTCTTCAACGTTGATATACATTTAGGAAAGAACAGGTTGCATGTCTCACTTCAGGACAGTACATTAAGTCATGCGCCATGTCTTCGACCTTTCCACTTAAAGAACCCTGTCTCAGAGCTACCTCGAATAACCCAACTCTGTTGGCAAGTGCAGTGAAAGTTGGGATCATGAAGTTAAAGGTGACTTTCTTAAAGAGTCAGCAGTCGTAGCTTTAACTTTGGAGCTATATCCCCTCATTTCCCCATCTTCAGTGTCCCATGGGTCCTTCCCTCAGACCTCTCTGTCTCCTCCGTCCCCCTGGGATTAGACTCATTACAGAATGATGATATTACCAAGGACACCATAACCCTCTGATGGACGATCTAAACTCGAAAAGTGTGGAGTAAAATGCAAACTTAAGTGCAGACAATAAATGTGCCCCTGAGTCCTCTAAAATAAATAAAAGGGCTTTTTGATGACAACGAATGCATCATTTGTGCTGGGAACCATGTTGCCACCAAGGAGATGGTTTTCAAAAGCATTATGGGAGAAGAAGAGTGGAGTGCAAGTTCATTTCACAGGGATTTTAAACCAGGAGAACCACTGATTTTTGAAAAAGAAAAGAGCAGTGCTGGTCGACCATCTGCAATTAAAGTATTTTCTTTGACAACTACAAGTGCAAAAACCTCCGTCAAGGCATTTCCAACATTGTAGTGCAAGTTATTAACAAAAATGTAGAAAACTGCCCTACCTCACTATGTCAAGAAATCCTTGAAAACAAATCTGGATCCACATCCAGAGTCAGATCACCATCTGAATCTAGATCTAAATAACCATGAAAATCAGATCTTCTCATCAATCAGATCAATCTTCCTTCAATCTCAAGTGCCATGACCAACATTTCCTGAAAATGTTATTAAAATTAGTAGAGAGTTTTTGAGTTATTATTGAAAATGTGGAAAACTGCCCAATCTGGCAATGTAAAGAAATCCTTTAAAAAATCTTGATCCACATCTGGGTTAGGATCACCACCAAAACGGAAACATTTCTGTCTGGTGCCATGACCAAAAATCCCCTTAAAATGTTATAACAACTTGTTTAAGAACTGCTTGAGTTATTAGCAAAAAAGTGGAAAATTGCAAAATCTTGCAATGCAAATAAATCTTTCAAAAATAATCCTGGATCCACATCCTGATTTGCATCATCACCAAAATTAAATCACTTTTTCTCTGTGCCATGACCAACATTCCTAAACAATTTTAGCTCAAGAATTTTTAAAGTTATTGGAGAAAATGTGGATATCTTGCACTGTTTAGAGATCCTCAGACCTGGATTCAAATCACCAGTAAAATCTAAATACTTTGTGCCACGATCAATATTCCCTGAAAATTTCATTCAAATCTTTTGAGAACTTTTGAGTCATCTTTCTCACAGTTAAAAACACAAACGAACAAATGAGTAAACAAACTGACAAATGCCAGCAGAAACATGACCTTGAGATCCAACAGTGAGTTTAGGTTGTGAGATAACGGCTAAAGTTGATGATGATGGTGGAGATATATGAGGTGGGAGGTGCAGTGAGGAGGAAGAGGGATGTTCGGAGTGTGTGCAGGAGGACCAGGCAATAAAAGTGAACAAAGGGAAGTAATGAGGTTTGACCTGAGAGCAGTGATTAATACCAGGCTGGGTTCAAGCACAGGTCACACCTTTGGTTCAGGTGGACGAGGAAAAATCACAACACACAATAATTTTTTATCAGTGTAAAGTCTTCATAAACTACATCTATATTGACCTCAAAAAGAGTTTGAAAATGTTAGTTTGGTTGATTATTTTTCCTCTTTAATAACACAAAATGGTCTTGTATTATATATCATTGGAAAGCTTGATTAGTCACCTTTACAACGAGGTACAACTTGTAAGGATCTTGCATTTGTGGAATGAACAGCACAGCTACACATGTAGGTAGTGTCCCCCTAAAAAGTGCAATACCCTCCAACAGGAAGCCAGTGTTCCGGTGTGCAGGGTGGCAGGATTATCTGGTGCTAGCCCATTTCAAAAGTTGAGACCATGTTTTTTATGCCTGGTAAAATAAAGACAGACTGTGAAGTGGGTGTCCCAGGAAGACAACACCCCACAAAGACCAGTTCCTCACCCTTCCCTCACTAAGGAATCATGGGCTTTCCTCCCAGGAGAAGAGGGGATTTTGGCACTTTTTGGAGGGTGCAACCTGCAGATTTGGCTGTGTGTGTCACAAATGAACAATCATTACAAGTTGTACCTTGTTGTTAAGTTGACTGATCAGGCCTTCTGACGATACATAATAAAATACAAGTTGGTTTTCTTGAAGGAGAGAAATAATTGACCTTCTCCAAACTTTTCTTTTGAGGATATCTTGATAAACTTTAAACCCAGATTTGTTCACCGGCCCTGTCCTGTTTTTTGCTGTAGACTCTTTAACTTCATTTGATACGCCATGTCTCCTTTTCTTTCCGACTTTCTTTCTTCTCCTCCCTCTTGAGATCTCTCCTTCTGTCCCACTTTCTCCTCCCGTCGACTCCCCCCTCCTCGCAGACACAGACCCCTTTCTCCCTCCGAGTGTGTGCGTCCTCGTCCGCCCGTGTGTCCAGACACAGCAGTGCCCTGTCTAACCTCAGCTGTTAAACATCGAGTTAATTACGCCGCCGGACAAAAAGGGGGAAGGATGAAACAAAAAAGAGAGGGGACACAAAGAGGAGACCATGTAAGATCAGCTTGTTAACCTTGTTAGGGTTCCTCAGTGAAACCAATGTTACAAACGTCCGGCGAAGACGAGTGATGAACCTCGGTCCTAAATGTTCACGCGGGTCTTTGATGATGGAGGGACAGACGAGGGGGGGAAGCATTTCCTTAATGAAATCCGAGGGTGTGCGAGCAGCTCCTCATTGTACTCATGATCGCTAATGAAATTGATTTTGGGCTCATCTGTTTTCAGAGGAGGGATGACGCACACAACCCAACACAGTGCCCACACTCTTAGAGCTGGATTCTGCTAAAGAGTCTACATCAACATGAATCTTAAAGTTCACATAATTAAATACATTTATGCTTATGTTATAAAGCAAGGATCAAACTGGGAAAAGTAACAGAACATTTTACCAATATGTGGTCAATACAGTCACTAGGTTGTCCCAAATGAGGCTTATAGCAAAAGTCCAAGCAGGAAGACCTACAGCAGGGTTCACCCACTACGTTGTCCAAGGGCCAGTTGTTTTCCTGACTTACGCTATGAGGGCCGAACTTTAAAGTAATGTGAAAAAGTATAAATAATGTGGTCTAATTAATTATTTGTGAGTTACACAGTTGGATTTTTTTCAGAATGTTAGTATTCCTTAGCCTTTACAAGTGAGATCAGTCCCTATCACCCATATTTCCGCAAGCCACACAGGGCAACTGAGATACTTTGGCTGCTTCTGTCTTGGGCTGTAATGTTTTCCAGCACAGCGTTTGGCTCCAGTGTCCTTGTTTTCCTGGTTACCTCTGTAAAGGAGGTTGTGTTTTTGGTGGTATATGTTTGTTTGTATGTTAGCAGGATTACGCGAAAACTACTGGACAGAGTTTGCTGAAATCTTCAGGAGATATTGGTAACCGCCCAACTTAAAAATGATTAGATTTTGGTGGTTATCCAGAAAACCGCCATTAGCAAGCGGTCATCTTTGCTTAATAACTGTTTAACTAATAATGATATCAACATGATTCTGAGTGCTAGGTGTGGGTTTTCAGGATCAAGGAATCATATTATGATGGGAACTTTATCATGGGACTATTGCTTATAGATGAAACAGCAATATGTGAGCTACTTTGGCGGAGGTTTGTGCTCTCCAAGCGCTTTCTAGTTAAATATTGGATCACAGGTGGATTCCTGTAAAACAATTCAAACATGCTTGAAAAAACGGCTTCAATCAAAGTTGTTTTGGGGAATTCATCAGTAGTTTTAGGGATTTACAAAATTATTGCCCTGGATGTTTTTCTGAATTTGATATTACTCCGGGAGCCACATAGAAAGCTGTGGGGGGGCCACCGGGCCACCAGTTGTATTCATTCAGTCACCCATTTGTTCATTTTAAGGCTAGGTCCACAACTTGACACACCAGATGGAGTGTTCAATAAATTTCACTAGCCAATAGAAAGCATTTGGGAATGGGCAGAACTTTTCAAAAGCATATCTGGCAGGTGATTGGACAATCATTCTATTAATTACATTTCTTATGGGCCAACCAGGTAATGTAATAGGTAGGCGCTAGTGCCATGGTGTAAAATACAAAATATGAGCCACTTTGTAGAACAAACTTGCACCAAAACATGTAAGAAGCAGAGCAAAAATACATTTCCTATGGAGAAGTGCTAATAAAGAAATGTGGTCCAGATCTGATCAAACTTCCAAGCTGTTAGCATCTATGCTAACCCCTGTATAAGTAGTCACTTTCTGCCGTCGTCTCATTCATAGCTCCCACCCCTTTCTGCTTTAGAGGAAGCTGCTTTTGACATGCTGCTCACACTTCTGAAGCCCATGTGGTAATATCCTGACCTTGCACTGCAGTTGGATCCCCCTGATTCAATGACTGTAATCAGGTGGATCCATCTTGCCTACTCCAGTCTGCAATGACTGTGAGCGGCAACGCAGGAAGAGGTGGGAGCTACAAGTGAGACGGCAGCAGGAAGTGGCTTCTTGTACAGAGATTAGCATAGATGCTAACAGTTTCAGATCTGGACCACATTTCTTTATTAAAGGAAAACAAATAACACTGAAATCATGTCTTGAAAGAAGGGATATTTTCACTCCAGTACTGACATGTTTTGGCGAGTTTCTCTTATGTGGTGGCTTACATTTGTTCAGCAGTAGCACCTGCCTACTACATTATCTGATTGGCCTGTCATGAATGTGATTGACGGAACGATCATCCAATCACCTGCTGGATTTGCTGTTGAAAGGTTCTGCCCATTCCCAAACACTTTCTTCGATGGACTAATGAAATGTCTTGAATGGTCCATCTGGTGTGTAAGGTTAGAAATATCCTTGTCCATTTTCTAATGCAGTGAGGGATCAAAGGTCAAGGGCATTCATTGTAGTTTTCCCGCTCACAAGCAAGTTTTAGTCTTTAAACATTAAATATCTCATCTTTGTATGGTATTAAATTGAATATCGGCTGAAAAGAATGTGCAAATCTTTGTATTCTGTTTTATTATCATTTTACACAAGGTTCCAACTTCATTGGAATTGAGTATTTTAGGACCCTTCGTCAAACCTATGACCCGCCCCGGTTTCCCTAACATGTGGACTTCTCAGAACACGGAGCCTGAAAGACCACGATGGGCTTCACGATCACCTTAACTGATAATCGTGTTTCAGAAGAGTTGGGACGCTGACCGGGCCGCTGAGTACAAAGAGCTGGAAGAGAGAGGACTTGTTCAGAGAGAGAGGGAGTGAATGGTGTCAGTGTGAGCTGGTGTGATGGGATTTATAAGGTACTCATCTCAGTGTGTGTGTTGGAGTGTGTGCTCCTGTGTGTGTGTGACCCTGACTGGAGGGCATCCAAAGTATCACAGCACACCTGCTGACTGCACAGTCTGCAGCTCTGTCTGCACACACACACACTCGATGAGGAGCCGTATCAGCGAGACGGGTTACTCTGAGTGAAATTAATCATCGTTCTTTTGTCGCACCGCTGCTCTCACAACAGGAGGCCGGCCCCAGGTGACGCACACACATGTACACACAAAGAGTGACGGGCAGACAGCTGGCCGGTGACAGAATGCCACTATGAAGCTGTATTGCTAACAGCTAACAACGGCTGGCTCTGATAGAAGGAGGGAGCACCACTGAGGTGTGGTCCACCGAATCTCCAATGAAGTTATGAACATGTCTCTTATTAAAGCAATTCAAAACCTATGCAGCCCATTTAAACACAACATATTCTGCTTTTTGAGTTTTAAGCACCCTATATTATGTTCTGCATGTCTCATAGAGATAGTAGAGTCTCTCTATATCGAGACAAAAAAGTCTGTGGGATCTCGATTCTCCCATCAAAAATGGTGCCAAACAGACCAATCAACACCGAATAAACCAGTGAACCAGTCAGAGCAGACTTAGTCAACGTGGAGAACGGGTCAGGAGCTCTCAGACAGAGTGAGAATGAAGGTGGATCAGGAGTTAGTGCAGTGAAGGAGGTAGTGCTTTATGATGATTGCTGGCCCTGGTTGGGTGGGGCCTGTATGTGGATTTCCATTTTTAAATCTTTTAAAAAGGAAAAAAGACAAAAGAATAAAAAAGCAAAATAGCATTTTCCTCTTTTTTAGCTTAAAAGAACAAAAAGCATTGTCTGTTTACAAAAACTATGAGAATATATAAACAACTACAGACAACCAATTCAGTAAATCATACTGATGAAGATAAAGCTGCTAAAAATTATCAGATATTCAATATAAAAATCAGACCTGCTAAATAAAATGAATATAAACAATGAATAGAAATGAAATTATAATGTAGCGTAATTTTGCATTAAATAAAAAGGAAAACAATGACAAAGGAGTATATAATTCGATCATTGTAAAAGTAGTGATAGTAAAATCTATTTTAAGAAAATATACAAAAAATAAGTATAAAAAAATAATGAAAGATAAAAAATAATCCAATAAATTAAATTAAATTAAAACAACAACAACATTAACAATAATAACATTAAATAAACAAATAAATAATTAAACAACTAAAAAAAAATAAAGGAACATCTGAGACATCTAGCCAAAAGGGAAGTCAATCCTTTTATTTCTAACTGTGAAGAGTTGATGTTCAAATGGAAATCCACATTTAATAATTAAGGCATCCATCTTAACCTGGATTCCTGCAGATGCATTGCATTTGTCACAACAATCTGGAATAAAAAAAAATACATTTCAGAGAGTCAAGATTTGTTGAAATATACCCTGTGTAACACCTAAAACTGTATAAGCTGCGGCCTAACACAAAGAGCCATTAAACACATGTTCTTCAGAGTTTTATTCCACAGCTCATCTGCTAAAGCAGCTCTTCATTCATGCTTACTATGTGCAATTTGCATGTTCTCCCTGAGCATGAGTAGGTTTCCAGCAGGTCCTCCAGTTTCCTTTTGCAGACCAAAAATATTCTCATGAAGTTAACTAGTGACCCTATAGCGCCCTCAAGTGTGAGTATGTGTTTGTATGGTTGTTTGTCTGTGTATGTCAGCCCTGAGATTGACTGGCGACATCTGTGCCTTCATATACAAGGTGAGGACACATAACAGCGGACATGCTTGCTGTTTGTCGGCTCAAAAAGAAAATAAAGATGGAGGATCAACATGTATGACCGGAATATCAAACATGTCAGAAGCTGTTGGTTAGGCTGCAAGATAAAGTCTGCCCTGACTGAAGGCGGTCGCACGACTCCAAACTGGGTCAAAATCATGTTAGAATTGCTGCTTAACAGCTAAAAAATGAAGGCTTAAAAACATTAGTATGTTTGTGCCAAGCCTCGGTGGAAGAAATGCAAATGTAAGGCTCCAGATCTCTAAATCTATCACATTTCAAGTTGTAAAAAAGTTTCCGGAGCTGCTGGCATGTTAGTCTCCTTACAGCACTTGTTATGAATTCACTTCCAAACTCGTCTACTTTCCAGACCGTGACACGACGGCCTGAATCAGCAAGAGCAATTAGTAACTCTCTCACTAACAACTCTCAGAGGTAAAACTTGACAACAGAATCGCATACTGATGTTATTTTCCTCCCCCAGACCTGCGCCCTGCTTGATTAGCACTATTAGCACAGTGAGGGCTCCAGGAGCGTCAAAATGTCACTGAATCTCTTTGACTTACATCCCTGCTGGGGAATCTGTGTAATAAAATGACACTTTATAACCAGGAGACTCTGACAGAGGGCGTCTCTTCTTATTCCAGGCAGGAGCACACAGATAACGCACGCTTACATGCACGTGCACGCTGCCAGAGCTGCATCTGTACCCGCCTTGTCAGATGGCAGGACGGGGGTGCCGTCAGCCGGGCTGCGCTGATGTGTTCTCGTGTGAGTGTGTTTCAGGGTGTAAGGCCTCTTTAATCATTCACAAGTGTGATGGACTTGAGTTTCAATGCAGCACACACATGCAGCCCCCGCCCACTCAGATCATAACCACAAGCTGTAAGAGGACCCTCCAGCCATCTTCCTTCTCTATTCTCTTTGCCTGCTTCACTCTCTTAGCTTTCTCTCTGCTGGTCTTGTTAGCTCCATCTCTAAACTCATTCTTCTTTGTTCTCTTTCTAGCCTCCTTAACTGCGGGAAGAGCCAAATGTTGAGTTTTTCAGATAGCGCCGACTTTTCCAAATAGATATCATAACATTTGAAGGGCAGAACGGTGGCCCAGCAGGTGGTGTGCGTGCCTCACAACAAGAAGGTCGCTGGTTTGAAGCCCTTTTTGGTGTTTTGAGAAAGGGAGTTTGCATATGTGAGTTCTCTCCCACAAACAAAAATCATGCTCATTAGGTTGACTGGTGACTCCAAATTGCCCTTAGGTATGAGCGCGAGTGTGAATGGAGGGCTGAAGGATTTATCATATTCAGATTGAAATCGCAATTTCAGACAACGCAATCATGTGATCGCCAAAGATGCAATTTTTTTGCAGCGCTCCTGACTGACCTAGGATCTGTTGAGTCAACCATTTTACACACACTGTTTTGCAGATTTGCAGGCAATCCGCATTTACCGAAGTGCTGGTAAGCAGGTCAACAACACACAGCCTCTGTTTAGGAGTAGAAGTTGGAGTATCCCTTAAATAATGAACACTGATTATTTATTATCAATATTAGATGATGAATAATGTGTTATGTGCTTTCGATCATTGATTTCCTTACTTTTGTCTATACTGTAAACATAGTAAATATAGCACTGAGCTTGATTTGAAGGAAATTGTGAATTGAATTGAAATTGTAATATCTGCCAAAAATTAGACCTTTTCCTAAAATCGTTTTATGTGGCCCTGCAATTGGCTGGCAACCAGTTCAGGATGTACCCTCTGGTCCAATGTCAGCTGGGATATGCTCCAGCCCCCCCGCAACCCCGAAGGGCTTAGCAGTACAGATGATAGATGGATGGATGGATGACATCTGTTTGTTCGCCTGGCACAAGAGCTGACACTCTGATTGGTTCGACCTGTGTTACGCCCGAAACGCACTCAGCAAACTGAGAAGAGTTAATATTCTGTTGTTGGCACAGTTTCTGCAAGTGTGAAGCTAAATCTACTCTGGTGGGAGTCAAATCACGGAAAATTTACTTTCAGCTGAAAACAGTTGTAGTCAATAAAAACTGTGAGAATGATGTTTCAGTAAATCAAACCCATAGGTGTGTCACTGCAGGATTTTTAACTCTCAACTTTTCACTCTGATCCTTTAAGTGACACTTGTAGAGTCAATCATCCTGCCCATCCACCATTACTGGACAAGTACTAACAAATGCCACGTGCCCACATCATGTAACACATGATGCTGCAACAAAAATGTTTTTTTTCAGCTGATTTTCCTCATTAATACACAGCAAAAAATGCAGCCATGTTTACACTTTGCAGTATTGCTATAGAGTAAACACATTAGTTCAAAAGATACTCAGAAAGTGCATTCCCAACTCTAGAAAGGAGTTTTGATTTTAAGTCACACGGTTAAGTGTTTAGAGAGTCAACAATTAGACTTGAAACTAGTTAAAGTACTGACTCTCTAAAAGGAGTGCAAACAACACTGTGGTGACACCAATATAGACACTTAACAAGTGTTAAAATCAATCAATCAATCAATCAGCCTTTACTTGTATAGCACTTTTCATAAAAAAAATGTAGCACAAAAGTGCTGCACATGGACAGAAGCAACAAGAGAATATGCAAGGCAAAGACAAATAAAGTGAATTAGAACAAACAAACCATATTTAACAAAAAAAAAGAAAAATTACTATAATAAAGGCCCTGATTAAAAAGAACTGGAGAAAGGAACTGAGGAAACACCATCTTGAGCTCATAATTAGAAAACGCTGGAGATTATGTTAAAAAATATATAAATAGAACAATAATACATCAAAAATAAAAAAAATGAAAGTGAAATAATAAAAACAAAAGTGGAATAATAAAATTCTAAGATGTTTGATACTAAGAATTCTAAATGTATCCACAAAAAAACAGATTGGGATAAATAATGCATATAAAGTAAATTAATTAATTTAAAAAAATGTTAAGAATAATAAAACAATCACAGCTAAAACTTATTAGGCAATAAAGCACAATAAAAAATAAAATGGGTAAATAACTACAAATAACTAAAATAAAGCA
Source organism: Cetoscarus ocellatus (assembly GCA_037902135.1). Taxonomy (NCBI): domain Eukaryota; kingdom Metazoa; phylum Chordata; class Actinopteri; order Labriformes; family Labridae; genus Cetoscarus; species Cetoscarus ocellatus. The sequence continues at coordinate 267,946 of JBAMNC010001316.1, forward strand.
CAAGTTACTCAAAAAGCAAGATTAAAGAGGTGAGTCTTCAGCTTGTTATTAAAATACGAACGCTCTATGGCACCCGCAGGTCTGCAGGTCAGCTGGTCCACATAATAACCAAAATCTGCCTCACCCTGAGTCTTACTTTGGACTTTCGACGATTAAAAAACCACAACCTGGAGAATAAAGGCTGGCTGGACCAAGACCTTAAGAGATTTAAAAACTACTAAAAGAACCTTAAAATCAGTACATAAATATAATGGTGGCCAATGCAGAGACGTTAAAGCCGGTGTGATGTGGGCTCTCTTTCTGGTCTTTGTCAGCATCCTTGCAGCTGAGTTTGTAGCAGCTGAAGCTGAGAAATACTTTTGTTTGGAAAACCAGAAAAGAGCACAGCACAATAATCAATTCAGCAAGCAATAATGGCAATAATGCAGGTCTCTGCATTGGCTTGAGAGAGAAACTAAAATAAAAAATGTAGATAAACACAAACCGAAGCTGCTGTGCGAAATAGGGCCCTTCAACTCTCTCTGCATTCAGCTTTTAATATAAAGTTGTAATTTTTGGTCTATTTACCCAGCCCTAGCTTCTCTTGCCCTATGGTCTCTTCTTAGCTTCATCTCTTCATCCATTCTTCTTGCTCTATCCCTTCATTCTTCCTCTTTCATCCATCTCTCTGCCTCCATCCATGCACCACAAACTGCCTGTCACTCAGTCATTTAGCCCAAGTCTTATATCATTTAAAGCGAGCGAAAACCCTCTGCCAACGGGGAACCATTAAAGAGCAGTTAATTCAATTCTGCCCCACATATTTCAGTAACAAGTGTCACTGTCGAACAAGGCATAATAACGCAGAACACTCAGCTGGTATCAAGAAAATGACGACTTATTTCATCATTACTTGGTAGATTCGTTCTTAGATCCAGTGAAATCCCCGTCGGCAGATCGAGATTGGATTAAACTTCTTGAAGGCTTTTTTTTTTTTTTTTTTTAAGACTCCTCTTCCCTCCTCTGTGTCGGCCCCACTGCACCGTGCCACCCAAGAGAAAGCCGCTGACATAACTAGGTCTGGCTGTGCACTGAAACAGCAGCTCCACTTTCTCCCCTCAGGCAGGCCCTGCAGGCCGAGGCCGATGTTAAGTTAATGGCATCCACACACTCACTCAGAGTGTCTCTGAATGCTGTGGGTTCCTGGGTTGAAACTTAGGTTCAGCTGGGGAATGGCATGACAGTATGTGGGTATATATCTTTAATTTTGTGAATCATGAAGTGCTGGGAAAGGCTGTCAGTTTGCAGGTATTTTTAACTTGTCAAACGTCTGGATATGAAGTGAGAAAAAAAAAAACAGGACTGTGAAATCATCAGCATGTGGCACCCGGGATATTATTTATGAGCTCATTTTACTCTCTGCCTGATGCTCTTTGTATATGGATACTTTCCATCCATACTCCACATTGATTTCATCCATACTGATGTTTATTATATGAAAACTAAGGGCTCAAACCAAACATTGCAAAATCTCCAACAATACTGGGGGCTGTTACAGTTTAAGCAAAAAAACCTCAGCCACAAAAACAAAGCCATGGTCGCTGATGTCTATGTTAAATGCTGAGTGCTATTTTGTCATACAGGATAAGACTTTTTTTTTTTTTTTCTGGCAGATACAAAACAATCAGATGAGATGTTTTGCAAATCATAAATTAAAAGAGAACACAAAGATTTGCAAATCCTATGCAACATACCAGTGAGTACACTACAAGGACATAGATATTTAATGCTCAAACTGATAAACTTCATTCTTTTTGGCAAATATTCGCTCATTTAGAATTTCATGCCTGCAACACGTTCCAAAAATGCTGGGCAAGGGGCATGTTTACCTCTGTGTTAAACCACCTTTCTTTTCAACAACACTCAATAAGGAAATGAGGACACTAATTGCTGAAGCATTTTAGGTGGAATTCTTTCACATTCTCACTTAATATCTAACTTCAGTTGCTCAACAGTCCGGGTCTCCATTGTTGTATTTTATGCTTCGTAATGCACCACAGATTTTACATGAGAGACAGGCCAGGCCTATCTAGTATATGTTCTTTCCCAGATGTGCAAGTTACCCATGTCATGGGCACTAACACACCCCGACACCGTCACAGACGCTGTCTTCTGACCTTTGCTCTGATAACAGTCTGGATGGTCCTTTTCCTCTTTAGCCTGGTGGACACCACGTCCATGATGTCCAAAAACAGTCTGAAATGTGGACTCAGACCACAGCAGACTTTTCCACTTTGCCTCAGTCCATCTCGGATGAGCTCTGGCCCAGAGAAGCCGACGGTGTTTCTGTGTGTTGTTGATATTTGGCTTTGTCTTTGCATGATAGACTTTGACCTTCACCTTATAGATGTAGAGATGAACTGTGTTAACTAACAATGGTTTTCTGAAGTGTTCCTGAGCCCACCTGGTGATATCCTTTACAGAGTGATGTTGGTTTTTAATGCAGTGCTGCCTGAGGGATTGAAGGTCACAGATATTCAATGCTGGTTTTCAGCCTTGCTGCCTACATACAGATATTTATCTAGATTTTCAGAATCTGTTGATGATATTGTGGACTTTAGACGATGAAATCCCTACATTCTTTGCAATTGTTCGTTGAGAAATGCTTGCACTGTTGGACTTCTGCTCTTACAGATGCTCAAAATGGTGAACCAAGCCTCGTTCTTGCTTGTGAACGACCTAGCCTTTTGGGGATGCTCCTTTTATACCCATTTATGACGCTTACCTGTTTCTATTTCACCTCTTTTAGAGCATTCCTCAACTTTCCCAGTCTTTTGTTGCCCCTGTTCCAGCTTTTATGAAACGTGTTGCAGGAATCAAATTCAAAATGAGTGAATATTTGCTAAAGGAAAATAAGTTTGAGCATTAAATATCTTGTCTTTTTAGAGTATATAATTGAATATAGGTCAATTGAATTTGGGTTTATAAATGCAGTGGACCTGATCACTAGATCTCACAGGACACAGTGTGCTGGTATGTGGGACCACGCTGTTGTCTTGATGGACAGGTATCTTCTCTGTGTCCCTGCCTGTTTGGACTTTGATGGCCTGTGAAGGATGGAGAGATGGTATTTCAAGTGAAAAAACCGAGAGTTTGGGTCAATAGACGGAGAGCAACGGGCACAGAGGATGCTTTTCTGCTCCCAAATATAACTGCTGGCCCTGAGCTATTGTTTCCAGCCTCCCTCCATAATACTTTTATCTTGACAGCTGTGAGATGACGACAAGTGAGGACAAATCTTCATCTCTGCGGCTCCGTCGCCGAAGCGTGTTTGTGTTTGTGAGTTTATTTGCATCTACACAGCGTTTCACTTCCCTCGCTGTATCTGATTTGGCTCCACAACATCTCACTCGCTCCTCAGAGCTTTGGGAACAATTGCATTTCCTTTTTTGTTTTACTCCCTCTCTCTCTCTCCACCCCTCCGTCTGTCCCTCTCTCGCTCCTCACTCTCTTTGGCTTGTCACACTCTCTCTCTCTCTCTCTTTTGCATTTTTCTCCCTTGATGTACCGGCTCAGCTGACACACACGAGCAGCCAAGCAGAACACACTTGTGTACGCCACAGCCCAGCCGGGTGTGTAGGTGTGTGTGATGTGCGTCTATGTGTGTGTGTTTGCCCTGCAGTGAGTGGCAAAACTACCACTAAACTAGCTCAATTTGTCAAGAGCAGAGAGGTGTGGGCCTCGAGGACCGCCGTGGTCCGTCTTTGAGGTAAACAGAGTGTGGATTTAAAGAAAAGAAGAAGAAATTCAAGGATAAATTCCTACAGATCAGCCGAGAAAGAATGTGCAGTGATTGTTTTCTATATCCTGCATCATGTCAGGAAACAAACCCAAACTTTCACAAAAGGCACCGACATTTACTCATCTACAGGAGCATACTCATGTTGACTGAACAATATAATGATGGGAATTCCAACGATAAACGTACGCATGTCATCACCCTTCTCTCTGCACTCCTGCAAAGCATGAAGGAAGCTAACTACAAAGGCTAAGCAGTTTGGATCAACAATTAGCCGCCACTTCATCAGTTACAACCCTTCAGCTGCTTATTAAAGCAGCAAGCTGATCAGCTAGTCTCATGGCAGCAACTCAGTGCTTCTGGTGCAGCTTAATCCTAGCCCTTAAAGGGATGTGCCAACAGTTTTCGTGTCTTGCCTCACCCCGAGTCCATGACAAGCATACAGACACCATCCTTTCAACTGTGCGTGCAGCAGCAATGAAGAGACAGACAGCTAATTAGCTTAGCTCAATCACTGGGAGTCAGTGGGTAGTGTTAGCCTGCCTCTGCCTACAGTCATCAGAAAAACTCTTCAGCAACTCTTAACGGCTCTGTGTGCTTGTTGAGATTCCTTATGTTATGTTATTTATTTTTAGATTAAGATTAGCACCTTATGTAATTTTCAAAAGAAATACATACAAAACTAAACCGTAGGGCACATGCGCAAACCACTGCAGACGTGCTTGTAAGTAGGTAAAAAAAACAAAGTTGGTATAAATGCTCAGAAATCTTTAGTGCGGCATTAGACAAACTTATAAGCTTCAGAAAAAATACAGAACATATATTTAGCAAAACTCATGGCATGACAGGCTTATGATTTTTATCTTAACAAATTATTGGTATCTAAAAATACCAAACCATCCGTCAGACCGCCGTAGTGGTTCTAGTGTCATGATCCTGTTCTTTTAGTTAAGTTGCCTGTTTTGTTTAATGTTTTGTCTCGTGCTTCCTGTTTTATTTTGAAAATTCACCTTTCTCTCCTTGTCTTCGTAGCTTTTGCTTCCTGTCTGGCACTGTCACACCTGATCCCTGATTGTTCTTCCCCAGCTCTGTCTAACCACCCCAATCACCTCTTGTATTTTAACTTCTTGTCTTCCCCTGTGTTGCTGCCAGATCGTTGATTTCGCAGTCCTCTCTTCCAGCATTCCTTCTCAGTCTAGTGTTTGCTTCCTGATCCTGTCTTTTTGTCTCACGTTCCTCGGACTTGTCTGCCTGGTCTGTTTAGTCTTTTTGTGTATCGACTCTTGTTTTTGCCTCACGTTTTTTGGACACTATAGCCACGTTGACTGATCTCCCGTGTACAGAACCCTGCCTGTTGCTTCATTAAACCTTTTTGTCTGTTCCTGAGTATCGTTGCTGACCATGTCCATCCCTCTATGTACACAGTGGACCATTGTCTGATGGAGACTTCCAGCAAGATAACGCTCCGTGTCCCACAGCTCAAATCATCTTAAACTGGTTTCTTGAACACGACTATGAGTTCACTGTACTGTACCCAACAGATCTCAGTTGTGATGACCCTATTGCCTGTGATGCTCTTGTATCTCTTGGATTGACCGGCCTGATCCACTTCTCTGAGTCTCTATAACCTCGGACTCTCGGTGAGCTCCTTGTTTGGTTTCATCAGTTACAGTCGTCATCCTCGCGTTTCTTTTTGCCGTTTAAGTCCTGTTGGTGTGGATCAGCCTAAGGGGAGCGAGGACGAATACTTCATCACTGTCACTCCAACTTTGACGGGGAGCGGTCACAACCTCAGCGCTGACAGAACATTTTATTAGTGCATCTCTGTGTGCGTTAAAATAAGGCCCTGCCCTACCTCAACAGCGCGTCTCCTCATTATTAAAGGAGCAGTGCACATAAATTATCAGCTGTGGACCCGAATGAACCAAATAAAGAAAACAATGTCATGGCACAGTCAGGGGGTGAACGTCCACTGAACGAATGATAAATGTCTCTCTCTCTCTGTCTTTCTCTTTACTCGCCTACTCTGGCCTGTTGCCACGGCGATTAATTTGGGATGCAGGGATGGAGAGGGAGAGCGATGAGAGTGACACAATTTGGACAGCCCAGCTTCAAAGGCCACAAGCTTATCGCAGCTATCCACACACGGACCGTGCCCATGCTACTGAAGCACACACAAACACAAATCTAGACACAGCAACATGAGCATCGATACAGAGTTTATTGTTCAGTTTATTATTGGTTTGGCTCCTGATTGTTTCTGAAGCCACGGTGCAACATGGGAAGGCAAATAAAAAATAAATAAAACCAGTGAATTATTAATCTGTGTGTCTTAGATATGACAAGAACCTGATTTTGTCTGACACATAGGCTTTTATAGACAAGTTCATGGAAATTTTATTTTTTTATTCCCTTTCTGCCCTTTCACAACTTCGTCACCATCTTCCTCTTATTGACATAAAAACTGACCCTTAATAATAAAAGTGTTTGGTGACCTGTTGTGGTCTAACATCGTCTGCTCACACTTAATTATTTCCACTAAATCATCCCAGAACACTAAATACTGTCAGTATTTACATGTTTTCTCTTATTTTTGATTGTAGGTACGTTATCCTTGCAATATTTGATATCAAAGTAGAAAATTAAGACAAAAATGTACCCACAATGCCTCAAAATAGACTCTGCTAACACAACAATGTTCTGACAGGACTTGCCAAGCAACTCCTGTCTTTGTTAACGTTATGAAATGGAATTAATGTTAACAATGTGACATTTCCAAGACTCTAATAACCAGCAACACCCCAGTCTTCCACTATCATTATATCAAAAAAAAAACTATATTTATTTTTAATAAACAACATATACTCACATTGGCATAGGAAGGGTTAATCCTGAAAAATTATAGTTTTTTTGGTAGTTTGAGCAGAGCTGAGGTGGTTTGAGAGATTTATGCAGAAAAAAATCTGAAAAAAAATTGATAAATTATGATTTTTTGCATGTACATTTTGGGTTGTGGGTCCCCAGAGAGTGAATCTTGACACAAATTAAAAAAATACTACTAAATTGAATTAATGTTATTAATGTGACATATCAAGGACTCTAATCACCAGCAATGCCCTGGCCTTCCACTATTAATCATATATTAAAAGAATATATATATAAAAATTAAACAAGTGGCAACATGTATTTAAATTGACATTTAAATGATTAATCTTGATAAATACTGAATATTGGTAGTTTTGAACAGAGCTGAAGTGATGAGAGAGATTCATGCAGGAAAAAGCTGAAAAAACATTGATGTATGTTGATTTTACGGCAGGTTTTTGAGTGTACATTTTTGGCTTGAGGGTTGTGAATTTGAGGGATGTACAAGGGTTAAGGAAACGGAAAAGCAAATCTTTTTTAGGAAACATCTCTGGGCCAGTTTCTGCATTATGTCGATGTTCTCTTCCTCCTGCTCTCAACATTTTCTCTCCTCATCTTTCCAATATTCTGAGACACAGACAGGGGACAGTCAGATTAATGTCCTCGGCCTCCAACACGCACAGTCTTCTTCTTCTTTATGTCCGTCTGCTGCTGTTAAGCTTCACCTCCATCCTGGGATCAAACAACGGCAAGCGCTCATATTTTTGGACTCACTGTCCCCCCTCTGCCCGTCTGTCACTTAGCTCTCATTTTGCATATTTGCCGAGTCACTCCCCCAGCAGCGAGTCGCTCCGGTTGCGAAGCTTTAGCACATTAGCACAGGTGGTAAAGAACAATAAGCAGGCATGTTTATGCTGATGCGTGCACGCCTTTCCTGTGTCGGTGCATCCGGTTAAATTCCTGTCTGGTTAAGTGTGTTTCTGTCGCGGACTCGGATGTGTAATTACAAAGGAGAGATGATAAGCCGTTTTTTCCACTCTCCTGTGGGAGCTCACAGCTAATTATAGAGCCAGCGGAGCTTCAAATTGCCATTTAAAACAGCCATACGGTGGGAGACAATAACACACTCCCCCGGTGGTGTCACTGCCGTGTAGAGAGAGCGTCTGCATGGAGGAGGAGAGTGAGGAAGTAAAAAGAAGTCCTGCAGCCGGAAACAGAATAACTCGCCATATTTTAGCGGCCATGACCGTGGATTCAGTGTATGGACAGGGGCGCTGCTAGGATTTGGGCCCAATGAAAAGATATCAAACAACATATCTGTAAAGCAAAAGAAGATATAAATGTGTAGTAATACATTCAAACATTGGCAAGAAAACTAACTTAAAACTAAGAAGTAAGTTGTGAAACTATAACCTTATTTTTTTTTAATCATTTACATCTAAATCTCAGATCTTTTACCTTAACAGAGATATATAACTATGTTGTTTTAATTATACTGTACAGTAACATGTTATTTTAGGACCCAAATATTCTGATAAGCTGTTCAGATATTTGGTTTTATGATGGTTAGATTTACATAACAATAAAGCAAATTAAACAATGTAAATTATTTTCTTTGAGTCTTTACATCGCTGCAACACATTTCTCGTATGTTTGTGATTTCAGTGGTGAAATTCAAGAACAACTAAATAAGTCACTTGTTAGACCTCTTAAAGTCTGTTAATGACTGTTAATTTAGAGGTGCTAGGAGTTAGCTAAACTACAGTTTATTTTCATGACCAGTAACAGTAGTCCACAAAATTATTGGACTAGAGAGGGAAAGCATGGCCTATAAAAGACACATGATGACCTATATGTGTTTAATCTAGTTTTTGTATAGTGGAGATAGTTGCTCTGATCCGGCTGGCTAACGGATCAACAACCAAAAAGACACTCATCTGAGTCTAAATCCACAAGGACACGTTTCTACCATTTGAGCATGCTGAAAAACAGAGGGACAAACAAGGGAAAGAGAAATGATGGAAAATAAAAATGCTGGGGGTAGCATCTGGGAGAACGATGGAGTGAGGGATAGGAGAGAATAAACTGGGAGAAAGAGAGAGGAGGGCTACGGAGAGGACAAGGAGGGATTTTGTGGTCTGCGGTGGAATGTGCTTTGGGGGGACGATGACTGCCAACACACACTAACACACATATAAATGAAACAGCCCTCCCCTGCCCGTGGTCGTCCTTAAATCAAACAGGGAATAACATCAGACCCTGTTTTGCTTCTGCACTCACTCCAACCACACAGCATATACATATCATGAAACACCAAATGCAGGCCATTGCGTCATTTCGTTTGACTTTCTTGCACTTCTTCGTACTTTCAGACTGACGCACAGAAACTTTACTCTGCAGATAACGTTCAGGCATAAACACATAAAAACACATGGAAATGATAGCTGGAGGTCAAACTTTGGCAGGATTATCCCTCATTTTGACTCACCTATGAGACAGGTGAGTGTAAATACATGAATATATGGAAAGTTCCTGCAGGTGTCTGTTGTAGCACAAGGACAACAATTACACTGAAACTGCTCTCAGTCAAGGGGGCAGCTAAGTTTAGACTTTGGCCTGGCACAATGAAAAAAATAAACTGATCTTACAAAAAAAACGGTAGCTGTGTTTGCAAAAGTATGTTTAAATATACATGTCCAGGGAATTTATAAGCAGAGTGAATCAGAATCAGAAATACTTTATTAATCCACAAGGGGAAATCCGATTGTTTCAGTTGCTCATATACACAGTATAGCAGTAGGAAATATCAAATAAAGACATTAAAATAGACGTGTGCATACATTTAAAAATAAATGAATAAATAAAATGAAAAATTGAAAAGAAAAGTTATGTAGGCAGGTTGCCAACATGAGAGTCTTAAAGCAATAACAATTCCTTATGCAGGAAAAATAAGTTAAGTTAGGTAAATATGGTACATAAATATACATTAAAGCATGTCACTACAATTTCCTGAAAAAACAACTATATTGTAATCCTGTTTTTTTTCCTAAAATCGCAAAATAAATAAAAACATAAATAAAAGCTCCGATTTAAAACAGCAATGTTACGGAAAAATTCTGTCGGCTGCAGTTGCCAATATAAAAGCTGTGTTCACACCGAATGCCAATTTCAATTTGTGGTGCAACAGAAGTACATCCAAAGTGAATTGGGAAGATGCATCAAGTGAAGTGAATTTCACCTTTTTCGTCGTAGTTGAAAATGTCCAACTTCTGGGTAGATTTGCCTAAAGCCATGACATGACAGCAAATCAGCATTGAGTCTCAACGGTGGCGAGGTTGACATCATAGACAGATGAGGAAGTGAATAATGCTGCAGATCAGCATTAGAGCTGGTCTAAACAGTCATTTTAGTTCAGACCAAACCACAGGGAGAAAGTCGCTTGTCATGGACTGTATAGTGAACGACGTCCACCAGAGCTGACTACTGGTGTGTTTTCTGGCTCAGTAGCGGTGATTTAATGTTTTTCACCAGAGACCAGTGCACTCTTTATTGGTGTGTTTCCTGATGACACTCCCTCGGGTTTACATGGGCCGTAACTCTTTTGTCAATTAATTACCAGTATAGTGTGTGTGAGTGAGAGAGAGATAGAGTTGCAGTCCATCAGTGTAATGAGTGTAAGCAGAGCTGTAACCAGACTCTGGTCCTATCTGTAACTAACACCAGGTTGGATACAGTCACAGATCTGGAGCAGGGATGTTGAATTGCAAATGGACTTGAGCTTGTACAGCACTTTGTTGATGTCCAACCACTTAAGGAGGTTCATGCTGCAGGTCACAGTTGTCCATTCACAGCAGATTAAAACAGAGATAATGAAAGTTGCTATGTAGGGTGTCCATCAACATGAAAGAACCTCATTTTACGTGACACAAATGCAGCCGTGGAGGCAAATTAGGGTTCAATGCCTACCTCTTTGGCTACTGGACTAAATCCCAGACACAGTCCAACAAGGGTTGCAAAATTCTGGAAATTTTCAAAGTTGGAATTTGACGGTTGGCCCTTCACAGAATTTTGAGCATTGCTGGGATTTAATGGACACATACTTGAATATCTATGCTATTCCTCAATCACATGCACACACAGAGAGGATTTTCCATTCCTGGACTATTAAGGACACATTTTTGAGCCCAAAACACAAGACTATTGATGCCACACATTTGAACCCGTTTACATAAAGCGAAGTTGAACTTGATCGTTCAATAAAATAATTCAAGCTTCTATTTACAAATAAATCTGTTGAAATGTACTGTCTGTTGATTGTATTAATTTGCATGAATATCTGCCTATGACAACACAAAATGGTTGTATTCATGATATGATACAGTTCATTTCAATTACAACTAAATTTCAGTTAATTTCTATAATCACCATAATTCCCATGGAACGTTTTCAATTTGGAATATTTCCTAGATTCTCCAGCTTAACTTCACATGGAAAGTTTCTTGAAGTTTCTGTCCCTTTGAAACCCTGAGCAAAATTGAATGTTGTCTGTGCCAATCTGATTTTTGTCCCTTGGTTGGGCTTCTCTGCCTGTATAAGAAAGGATAGGGCAGTAAATTAGGGAATTAGGGATGCAGGATACTGGATTTTTTTTTAATCCGATATACTTGAATTTCCAAATGCATTATTGCTGATATCAATATTTTGTTATCAAGACTATTAAGTCTTAGCAAAATTTGACTTACTGCTTTCAATACAACAATTTTCTGAGTAAGGGGCAATTTTCAAACATGAAATCAACCATTTCCTTCCTAAAATCCTAAATTAAACTCTTGATTTTTAACTGAACCCATGCAGTGATAATAAAGTGAATTAATAAGGTACATTTGTGTATTTTGTCGATATTGCTGAGGATATAAGGGATGAATACATGACCAATATGTATGGCTGATATTTCAGCTGTAAATATAGACAGAAATTTCAATATCAGCTGAAACCGATACTCAACTTTTTAGGCCAATATTGGCCAATACCGATATCAAACAATACTGTGGGACATGTAATTCAGGAAATGGGCACAAGCTCAATTGAAAGGTCAAGAAGAAAGATGGGATTGATTGGATTTTATAGATTCCAATGCTTCTTCTGATTCTGTTTGTTGATTTAATACTTTAACGAGTTCTTTATCAATTCCTGAAGATTTTTAGTTTGAGAAAAGATGGCCTACACAGGTACTCAGCGGCAACGATGTCAGACTCATGTCACTCCTGCATAGATGAAAAGCTCTGCAAGTTCTTGCTGTTTTCAACCATTAAACATTGCGCAATGAGTTTTTGTCTTAAATTAAGCCACAATTTTGATCACGTCTGCTCTCTGTCTGCCATGATTAGTTTATTGACTTCTTTGTTGTCATTCCTGCTGACTGCCTCGGATGAGAGGGTAATGCCCTTGATTTACAAGCTAAAAATACTAATAACGATTCTTTGAAGGATTATTTTGGACTTAGTTATTCAGTTCTCAACTGGAATTCGTTTTTAATTCTCATCCCCAGCCAAGAGTATGATCTTCTTTCCATGGGACACACAGGCATAGCCTCCAGCTCATCAACATCCCATCAAAGAGCTTTCCTTCCCTCTACTGAAGGTTTTCCTCCTGTCAAGCAGGTCCACATCTTAGCTCAGGGTTGTCACCAAGGGGCGCATACGCAAAGGTGCAAGAATGACAGGGCCACTTACTACACCTACCTTTTTTATATTTGGGTTAAAAAAGATCCACTGTAGACCAAGGGAGGCTTAATTACTGAAAATGCAAACAGTCAATTATTATACAAGATCCTGGGGTTGGCCTGTATGATTTCAGGGGGGACCCGGTCAGGACTGGCCACTCCTGGATTGTCTTTTTTCAGACACAAAACAAGAGAAAAATGCACACAACATCAAACTTAACAGGAGTGTTAACACAGGAGGTGCTTGAAGCTTGTTGTCCAGAGACCACTGATATAAATTAGCTGCATTGCTAACTCTGGCTGGAGAGTTGTAATGTTTATGGCCCCTGTCAAATAAACTAATAAGACTAAACTGAACTATTAGCATCACAATGTGTCAAGCAGACCTCTAAACAGAGAAGACAGCAGAGCAATTAGGGGTGATTCATGCTGCTGTAGTAAGTTTGTTTTTATTCATCTGCCAAGCACAAACTCCAACGTCTAATGTAGGCCAATTTTTCATTACCCTTTGGAACTTGTGGGCCAAATAAAAGTGGACTGTGGGCCACAGTTTGGACACCCCTGTCTTGGAGCTACATAACATTTCAAGGCCCATGGGAGGTCATTAGTTTAAAAAAGTCTGAACAGGTCAAAAATCAAAGCACAGGATCAATCAATATTTTGACCTCTGAATTATGCACCTTGAATCAAAGATCTAAACATCCTTAATCTGAGTCTGGTAGGCGGTTAATGCAAGTTTAAAGCGTTATTCTGCACACAGTACAATGCACCACCATCACTGAGTGTTTCTTATGACTGATAATCTGGTTATGGTGCCAGACACGGACACGCACACACACATGAACGTAGAAAATCCATCCCTCTGACCTTTTTCTACACTCCTCCCACGTGCTGTTTTAAGGCCTTTACTTATGCCATTAAATTCAACAGCTACTCATACACTTTCAAACTCTTTTTGATATGATGTTGAAAGGTTTTATGGTGTCAGGACTCAAATGGGGCCTCAGCATCAACAAAAGGAGCTGGAGTGTAAACCCAAACTGCTTTTTTTATGTGTGCAGAATGGTGTTTACCAACCTTTAACAACCTCCAGAGATGATAAAAATCTTTATGATAAGAATTCATGGTTATACAGAAGAGCATAAAACTCATGCAGGTTCGAAGAGGACGGCTTTGTTTACAGGTCATATATAAATAAATGCTTTTGTGTGTAAATATAATTGATTTTTGTTGCTGCAGCCTAATGCCTCAGAGCCATGAAATAGTTTACCCACCTTTTTTATTTACCAGAGTATCACTGCAGATGATGTGCAGCTGTAAACCAGCTCCAGCATGAGCACAGCACATGATTGGTGGCTGCGAAAGACGTCACAGAGGCCTATCTTTGCAGTAATTGTATTTATGGATCAAGCCTTTTGCGTGGTGGTATAGCTTAAGCAGTGCATTCCACAAACAGGCAGTCACCCACCCACTCAGCCAGCCCGCACCAGTTACAAAACCAAACACACCCCCAGGCCTGGATTTGACTCCAAACAGAAGTGAATGTAGGGATTTTGAAATGCAGGTCTCTTTCTTTACCAGCATATTTCTTTTCACTTTTATGTCATTACTTTTTCCTTCCTGCCTTTAATTTCCCTGATGGCAGACTGTCATTCTGCTCATTTTCTCTCATCGCCCATGCTCATCGGTTATAGCCCTCCATGTCGCACTTTATTCATGTATCTAAATGAAAAAGGATCTCAGTTTGTGAGAAAGGTTCTGTTATGAAAGGTAAAAGGGGCTCTTATGATTTAATGTAGAAGCAGGGCGGCAGATCGAGTCAGATATAAGAAGGAGAGCTGGGAATGAAATACAAGAGAGGATTCATCCACTAAAATTGCACCGAGGCTACCTATTTCCTAACCTTGCAGTGCAGCTGGATCCACCTTATTCAATGTCTACATTCAGGCCGATCCATCTCACCAAGCACCAATCTATGGTGATTGTGCTTAGTCCTTCGTGGCGTGGTCCAATCAGCGTCCTTCAAAGCAGGAAGAGGTATGAGCTCCGACAGCAGGAAGTGACTGCTTGTACAGAGATTAGCATAGATGCTAACAGCTTCAGTACTTAGTTCTTTATTTAGTTAAAAACAAATAACACCAAAAGCATTTCAAAGTAGAAACACATCTTTTGCTCAACTTCAGAGTTTCAAAGCGGCAGCATCATCCGCCTTCTATCTTGTTTGATCGGCCCGTAATGGATGTGACTGATGGATGATCATCCAATCACCTGTTCAATATGCTTTTGATAGGCTCCGCCCATTCCCAAACATTTTCTACGAGCTGTTGCTATACAAAACCAGCTTTGACTAATAATAGCATTTAGCTCGAAGAAGCTCAATGGTATTTGAATGATAATTTAAAGTTAACGTATTTGGGATGCTTAAATGAAACTGACATATTGACCAGAGAAAGGTGTCACCATATTCTGCACAAACTTGTGGACATTAACCTTCTAACAGATGCTGGCCGGGCTGGCAATGCTAGCATTAGCTGCACTCTGCTTGATATTGTCAGTGTGCACTATATTAGCTTGCCTACTGCTGATTTATTCAGCCAAATTCTTTGCTTTTGGTTTGTTTGCCTTGTTTTGTCCCTCTCTGGGTCAGATGGCTTTCACACCAGTTGGCAATCACCGGTAGGGATGGGAATCGAAAACCAAATCCAGTTGAGAATCGTTAACAGCTCCATTAAAGTATCAATTTCATGAGTCTTTTTGCTAATCAATTCCTTTATCAATTCCTTCCACTGACAGGGTTCAGAAGCGGTCAGAATTGTGGCTTAATTTTTTACAAAAGGTGCCGACTGCACAACCTTAAGTGAGTGGAAACATCAGCAACTTGCAGAAGCAATTATCTATGCTGTGACATGTGTGTTTGACATTGTTGCCACTGAAAATCTACAGGCCAACATTTGACCACACGGAAAATCGGCAGGAATCAATAAGAGAATCATTAAACAATTGGATTGATTAGCAGGATCATTAATAGCATTGGTGTCGATAAAGTCTGATCAATTCCCATCCCTAATCACCAGGATTAAAAATGGCTCACGTGGAAGTGCCAAAATCTGTAGTTCCCTTACACCTTAATCTGGTTAAGCCCTGGTTCAAAAATAGCTTCAGTCTAAATATATAACACATCTATGTGCTCTCACTGGGAATGGGGTAAAGTCTGAGGTTCAGACCCTCAATTCAGGAGCCAAACACTCTGTCCAGGTCCCCCAACCCAAACACAGCACAGTCCCACTGCTCTTCTGATGCTTAAAAAAAACACGTGTGAAAGCAGCCACCCCCTGCTGCCTGCTACAGATATGAAAGAACAAATAAGGACAATGTCACATCTTAATAAGTTCATTTGAGGAAAAAGCCGAGGAGGATGAACGGCTGGTCTTAAGCGTCCTCTGAAATCAATCAGTCAGTGGTGTATATTTCTATCCACCAATTACAGGTGGTGACAGCACCAATTTCATCTTCCATTATGTCCTAATGAGATCTGAATGAATAAATGAGAGGGGGAACAAATGAAGAAAGGGCTGAAGGCAGCGGGGATTAAAGGGCCATTCTATAAAAATAATACCTCAGGAAATTATCCAACGAGTCAATAATAGTCTCCTCAGATGGTTTAAACAGGCTAATACTATTAAAAATGGACAGATATGGTGTACTTAAGCTTGTATTATGTAACGCCTTGTCGGATTACTGTGAAATACGTAATAGTAAGCAGTGCTGGGCAATTAGATTAAATGTTTATTATGCTGTTTGTTAATTTGTTATTCCAATATTATTATTTATTACCTTTGCTCCACTGTTTTTGCTAATTCATTCTCAATGTTAAAGCAATCATTTGGATAATTGCCCCGACCAGTAACACTGACAACGGTGCTTTTAAATTAAACATGAAAATAATGACCACGTTCAGGAAGTGGAGAGCGCAGGAGTGGTTTAAAAAAAAAAAGGAAGAAAAAATGATAGAAGTTCTGATTTTGTCCTAAGGCTTCGCTCTGCTGTCACTCCTGAACCCTCCACCACCTCCGCCATGACAGTTCAGCATACTGTTGAGTAGCTCTGTCTCTGGGCTGCTCATCTCCTCTGAAACTCTGAGGTTGTGAATACAAAGGCATCAGCTTGACTGTTTGCTGCTGCAGAGGTGACGCTGTCATAGTATGAATGTGACCTCGGGGCCCAACAGGCTGCTTGAGAGCATTTGAGGTTGAGATGGGAGATGAGTGTCAGCTACAGATGTGTGTTTGGAGATAGAAGATATTGGGTTTTTTGGTATGCATGTTTAAGGGTACAATTTTTATTTTTCGAGCAACATGTAGGAAGGGAGAACATTTAGCTTACATGTAAAAAAAACATACAAACTAGATGATTTTCATATTCTCTGTTTTAGACTAATGAAGTGATGAGGCCAATCCTGCAGTCAAGAGAAAAATTTAAGTTGTGCACAAATTATATAGTGTAAAGTAAACGAGCCACGACAGCATTGGCAGATTTTTGTCAATAAAACCTGATTGTTTGATCAGAATTAATGCCAGTAAACACTGATACCTTCCACCGAACACCTGTGGATTAACCTCATGTTAACTCATACTCCTGATGCTCAATCATTCTCTTATTAAAACTGTAGCAGTCTTTATTAAGTCCATTAAGCCCAACACATTAATCCAGTGTCTAAATCTGCACTGAAATTCACGCAAAGACCATTAGCATTAAAGCTAATCAGCTAAGCTAAACAAGCGACACAATGCTCCAAAATAAAAACCCTTCATGTTTGGTGCTGCATTTGGGGTCCAGTCAGAAACATTGTGATGCGTTCAGGCTGTCTCGGCAGAATGAGTTTTTGATGAAAATAGGAACACGATGTATTTAAATGTATTTAACAGAGTTGGAGAACCGTGAATAAATAAAGTTGAGTGGGGGACAAATTTGTTTCTTCGCATGATGAAATAATTACATCAGCTACATAATGTTAATGAGTGAATATTTTCAAATGTATTGCCTTTTATGTGTTATAAATACAATACATCCTTATTACTCTTGAGAAGAATGCAGTGTTGATATTAGTTTTTCATTTAATTACCGCTGTATGTTTTTGTTTTTGCTGGTGTATGTTTGTCTGTTGCTGTTTGCTGAAAGTTTCAGCAGATGTTGGTAATGGCCCAACTTAGAAATTAGGGATGCACGATGTTGGATTTTTGCCAATATCAGATATGCCGATATTTTTTAATTCATTATTGCTGATACCAATACCGATACCGATATTTCTGGTCAAGAGTACAACCTCTGTACTTAACAAAAATCCACTTATTTCTTTTAGTGTTACAGTACATTTTGCGAGGAACATATGTAAAACAAAAAAAACAGCATTTAACTCTTGCAAAAATGAAACCCTTGTTTTTTAAATGTACTGATGCAGTGATGAGAAGGTGCATCAATCAATCAATCTTGTTCATTTGTGTAATATGCCGATATTCCAGCCGATGTATGTCTGATATCTGTGGCCGATATATCAGCTTTAAATATATGCAAAAATTTCAATACCAGCCAATACCGATATCAAACCGATAATATCATGCATCCCTATTAGAAATGAGTAGATTTTGGTGGTGATCCAGATAACTGCCATTTGCAAACAATCCTGCTGTCGTCTTGCTCTTAGCTCCCACCCCGTCCTGCTCTAGAGGACACTGATTGGGCCGTCCCGCTCACAATCATTGCAGAATGGAGCCTGACAAGATGAATGAATCAGGCATTTCCAGCTGCTGTGCTAGGTTAGCATATTTTACCTTTGCAGTCACAATATCTTCATCGTTTCATTGCATCATTACATTTAAGAGTTGCTTTTATTTAACTTTCCTGCAGCTTGACTCTCTCTTTTCATCTCTAAGGGTTCATTTTATGCCGGCACAAAAAACCGAACTATTTAAACAGAATACTTTGAAGTTTGTTGCTGTTGGTGCTTTGGAGCATCCTTGATGGTGTATTTATGCAGGATTACGCAGAGGAAATAGCATGTTTGTAAAATGTGTGCGCGTGCATGCATACAATGATTATATGCCAGTCTAAGCAGCTGTGTGCTTGTAAGCGTGTACATGTGTGCGGGGTAAGCTGTGGAGGAATGTGGGCATGTGTCGATTCCCTCTGTGCTGTGGGTGGGCCTCTGCGGGTGCTGTGTGCCAGGCAGGAAAAGACACCGATCCAGCTCTGAGTGCCCTAATCCCTCCATCCTTCCTTCATCTCTCTTTATCCAGGTCTTTCATTTTTCTGTCACTCCTTTCGTCTCCTCGCTTGAAACATTTCCCCTCTTGCTTTCGCAGACCATGTGTGCGCAGAGAAGAGGAAAAAGCAGAGACAGAGGGGGAAAAGAAGTGGAGAGAAAGTCGCGGGACTTTACGCCTTGCGGAGACAGGAAGTTCAGCGTCAGTAGAGATGAATGTTCGGATGGAGGGAAGGCAGAAGATGGGGCGAGGGAGAGAGGGGGGAAACGGTCCAGTGGAAACCATGATGTCATGATTAGTGAGGTGCGACCGTCCTGCAGTCACATGGGCACCACATGGACGCTACTGAGGCACACATACAGTCTCAGTGTCTGCCTCTAACCGATCACAGCTGCTGCAGGAAACAAAGCCGCCATTGTCACCGTTTAGTTCCATCGTGAACATGCATTAACACATGTACGGCGCAGGGGAAGTAAATCACTTAACATTCTGATGCCTCTAATCCTGTCAGAGCATGACGGGGCTTAATCTAAAACTGTCAGACATTTTGGACTGGTAAGGAGACCTACTTCCAAAGATAGAGCCATCAGCAGAAAATATACTTCACCAGCCACGTTATTAGGTATTCGACTGCTTGTTAGAGTAAATAGCTAATCAGGCAATTGCATGGCAGCATCTCAATACATTTAGACATATAGGCATGTTCAAGATGATCTGCTAAGTGCAACTGAGCATCAGAATGGAGAAGAAAAGGTTAACTGTGGCATGGTTGTTGGTGTCAGACGGGCTGGTCTACTAGAAACTGCTGATCTGCTCTTGGGCGGCACAGTGGTACAGCAGGTAGTGCACGTGCCTTACAGCAAGAAGGTTGCTGGTTCAATCCCTGTGTCAGTCAGGGCCTTTCTGTGTGGAGTTTGCGTGTTCTCCCTTCGCATGTGTGGGTTCTCTCTGGCTTCCTCCCATGGACAAAAACATGCTAATTACCTCGGCCATGTTTGTTTGTTAGAAAGATTACGCAAAAACTACTGGACTGATTTTGCTGAAATTTTCAGGAGATGTTAGTAAAGGCCCAACTTGAAAATGATATGATTTTGGTGGTGAACCAGATAACCGCCATTAGCAAACGATTGTTTTTGCTCAATAACTGTCTAACTAATAATGATATCAACATTATTCTGAGTGCTAGGTGTGGGTTTTCAGGGTAAAGGGATCATATTATGATGGTAACTATATCATGGAACTATTGCTTATGAATGTAACAGCAATATTTGAGTTACCTTGAGGTTTGTGCTCTCCGAGTGCTTTCCAGTTAGGTTGATTGGTGGGTCCAAATTGCCCTTAGGTATGAGAGTGAGTGTGAATGGTTGTCTGTCTCTCTATGTGGCCCTGTGATCTGCTGGCTAGCAGTGCAGGTTTTACTGGTTTCTTGACCATGATAATATGTTCACAGTACTCACTAGATTTCAGTCTAATAGAGCAACAATAGGATGTGGTGCAACCGGA
The DNA here is from genome assembly GCA_037902135.1 of Cetoscarus ocellatus. Classification (NCBI taxonomy): domain Eukaryota; kingdom Metazoa; phylum Chordata; class Actinopteri; order Labriformes; family Labridae; genus Cetoscarus; species Cetoscarus ocellatus. The sequence continues at coordinate 288,074 of JBAMNC010001316.1, forward strand.
GACTCTCATCATGAATATGCAGCCAACAAATCTGCAGTAACTGTGAGCTACTATCATGTCAATAGTTCCTCCTCGCCTCCTGTATTAATAAGCACGTTCCTCTGAGTTGTGCCAGCATTAGCAGCAGAGCCGGACAGCTCGCTCGCTCGCTCGCTCGCCCCTGCAGCTTTTTCATCTTCAGAATAATAAGAAAATACAGAAGAAAACAACTCTTCTTCGTCTCTCAGAGTTCACATTAATTCAGCAGGTGATTTTAAGGCAGGGTGCCGGGACTCTATATACAGTCCTGACACAGACTGTGACAAAAATGAAATTGCATTCATTACAGAGGAACCTATCAGAACCCTTCAGATTACTACTTCACCTTTTTCCGTTCATTTCACTTCACTTGACACAAACAGCCGGAGCTGCATGCTGATTATTCTTATCACAGGTACTGGAAACTTTTTAGGATGGGTTATTTGTTATTTTTTATCAGAGGCAATGGCAGAGGGAACATTTCTTTGGGTTTAAGTTTATGTGGTGCATGTTTCAGTGAGTTTCTCTAACTCTAGGGTCAGTTAGGGTTTTGTCAAAAACAGAAAAAATCTCCACCTAACCTGGAGTAACCCTGTACCTTGTTGAGCCGTTTTCTACTATTTTTCATGTAATTTTTTTGAGTTTTTTAAGGCACCTAGACTTTACATACTTTCAGAAGTTGTTTATTCTTGATCTCGACATGTCGGTCTAATTTGTTTTTAGCCATGAAGATGGTCTTAGTTGCCGACATGGCGTTAAACCTTTATTTATCCATCCATCTACTATTTTTCATCTACCTGGATTTTTTTCTTCTTTGGAATGATACTGGTAGAGCTTACATCCTAACCTTGCACCACAGCTGGATCCATCAGATTAAATGTCTGTAATCAGGCAGATTCATCCTGCCAAGCTCCAGTCTATGACATTTGTGCTTGGCCCAATCAGGGTCCCTCAAAAACAGGAAGGAGTGGGAGCTACAAGCAAAACAATGTCAGGGAGCCTATATGCTAACAGCTTTAGCAGCAGTTTTATCAGATCTTGACCACATTTCTTTATTAAATGAAAAACAAACAATGAAAACATTTTTTGAAAGAAAGGATAACTTTGCTCCACTTTGAACATGTTTTGTCGACAGTATGTTCTTTGAAGTGGCTCAGGTTTCATAATTTACACCGAGGCAATAGCACCCATTGGCCTATAATGAATGTCATTGCTGGAACGAATGTCAGTCACCTGTCGGAAATGCTTTCAAGGTTCTGCCCATTTCTAAACACTTTCTATGGACTCTTGCACAGATGGACTACTGACATATATATTGAATGGTCCATCTGGTGTGTCAGGTTAGTACCAAGAACCTGGTACAGTTCTTTGTATCATCTCCAGAAGGGTTCCAAGCGAGCTAAGTCAAGACACGGAAACACTGCTAACCTAAGCTACACCTTAGTCCTACCCAATCATGCAATTGCAGGATGTTTCATTAGATAGAGCTTCCCTCACAAAGACAACATGCAGTGGGCTTCAACCTTTGTCTGTAGTCGAGTAGCTGGAAATAATCAGAAAGCAAACTTGTCAGCCTATCTTGATCCTGACCCGGGTCCTCACTGGGTGCTCTCAATGAAGATCTTAATCAGCTTGGAAGGTGATTTTAATAGTTTGAATAAAAGTATTAGTTTTACAAGTACATCTATCTGTGAGCAACAGTTTTTAAACCTGGTGGTCACATGAGCTCCATATCAACTGGAAGTCCTGATGGATGGTCTAAGGACTAAGCCTAAAGTCTGAAAATGAGGCTCTAAAGGGGCGGTAACTAGTCACTACATTTTTATTATACCATTATGGGCAATTATATTATAGCCACAAGGGATGGCAGGTCCCAGCAGTCTGGGCAACACTAGCCAAGACTCAGGTCAGGTTTGGGGGCACATGCTGAGTTGGAACTTCACTTAGTCTGCACAACCAGTAACATTTACCCTACTTTAATTGTAGGTGGTTACATGCATGTAGTTTAAGGGCACAACGGTACAAACCCTACACCCTGACGCTTCGAAGTTAAGGGACATCCACCTCTTTTGGCTGCACTCCCAGCTGCCACAGGTGACAAGTGCCCCAGGAAGTCAGCACCCATCGCTCCAGCTACCAAACCAACCTCCGAGTACCTTTAGATCAGGACTTGAACCAGCCACTCTACAGTCCCCAGCCTAAGCCTTTGCAGACTCCAAGACTCAATCAAGGAAAGTTGGCTGTAAACACCTGCAGAAATTTTCACCCTTACATCCCTGATTTATGTCCTAACAATGCTCACTCACAAACAGACGCTCGCTCAACTCTGAACACTCTCTGAATCTCTCTCTGGTCATTCGATTCAATCAGCGTGCCGAGAGAGATGGATGAGATCAGAGCTTTGACCTCTACTCATGAGCAGCCATCTCGCAAAGCACACACCGACTCGCTCACGCACAAACACACACCTCGAGACAAAAGGCCTATTTGAGGAAATGACATCATCATCAGCCGCCGTGTCACTGGGGTCAAGGCTGGCTGGAACCCGTCCCATCACGGCGGAGATTACCCAGGAGAATGGTTATTACACACCTTATGAGGGATCGCTACGAAGACTGTGACTACCCCCACCCCCCTCTCCAGCAGGATTGATAGCGCGGCCCATTACTGATAGATGGATGGAGCAGATTATGGGACGCTCCATTAGTGTCACTTCATATAGGTGGGCGAGGTGTGTGCCTGCGTCTGCAGCCGAGACAAGGAGAGAAGATGTCTGGAACTCGTCGCTGATTGTAGTGATGGCAGAGGTAGACTTTAAGGTTATCTGCTGGAGGTGATTGGATGACAGCAATCACCCTGGATGTCTAAGGTCCTGATTTTCTTCAATGTAAATTTAAACAATGTTTTGAGATACAATCTGCAGATCTAATCCACAGCTCCTGGAGCAGCTTGACACGTGGTTCTTTTATGTATTATACTATTTAGAAAAAAGATTCACTCTCGTAAGATGCTGCAAACACTTGAAGCAGGAATGATTTATGATTAACATACATATAAAACATAAGGCATGCTCATACTGGGCAACCTGTGCTGTGATCCAGAACTTCTGAACACCCAAAGTCCAGTTTGTTTGACGAATGTGAGAGCTCCTTGGCACCTACTCAAACAAAAGAGGTAAGCTTTGGTATGGTACAGTTGCACATGCATGACCACAAGCACAGATACGCAGCAAGGACTTGACATATGACTGGTATGAAATGTCAAACAGCCTTACAAAATCAAGGACTTTATTTGACATAAATTACTTAAAATTAGCCACAAAAATCAGTAAAGCCATTGTCATGTTCTTATGTTGTTCCTCATAGTGTGGTGCAGGGATGATGTATTTTTGTAGGCCAATGCATAAGTTAGCATCATGCTGGTTCCCTCAACTACAAGCCAACTAAGGGTGTATGGGATTTTTCAGTGTGTTTGTGATTATCTTTACAAATTAACCCACGTTTCACCATGTTTTAAGCTAAAACGTAATCGGCGAGAGTAAAAAGCTTCATAAGCTACTATCAAAATACAACATGGAAACTCGACTTAGAGGCTACTAGAATATTTCCATTTATAATGATTTGTTGTGACCTCTTGTTGAGGTGTTCTCATAACCGAGTGACCTCATGAAGTCAGTCCTCATGGCTGTGACTATAGTGTATGAATTATTGATTATTAAAAAAAAAAAAACAGAAATTCTTGCACTTGGGCCTCTGGGCATTTTTGGAGTCCTTGTTAGCAGTTTCACAGAAGCCATCGTTTTACATGGTTTAAGAGCAGGGAATGTTAGGTGCATTTATTATTTCCCATTAAACATTAAAATATCAAGTGCATGTGTTTACCACATTTTTCTAGGCATTTATCCGAAACTGTTACTATAAATCCCATTTAGTTTTGTGCTTGCAAAAGAGGAAGAGCTAGATGCTAACACGTGTTTCTGGACTAATTCCTGCACCACTCTAGTTGCATGATCACAGTTTTCTGTCAACTGCAGATTTTATTACTGAAAAGAAAAAGTTTCTGAATGACACTGGCCTACAAAAGTAGCCCAAACAAAGTAAGAAGGACAGGCAGTAGTGTTGAATGTTCTGCTTGGTCTGGCTGATCTTTGTAACACATGGACTTCTACTGAATTTGATGAAATTGTTGTAACATTTTCACATCACTGTCTTGAATTCGCTTCGTCAACTTCACATAAATTCGTCCCATCATTGTGAAATGATTTTGGTAGCTCGACACAGATGTCTTGCTTTGAACAGTCGTAGCCTTCATATTCAATTTAGATTAAAATTGTCTGAATTTTCATAAAATTTTCCAGCTGACGGCTCCAGTGGACATAAACCTGACATGACTTGTGTGCCGTCCCAACGAGGGACGGACATTTATGGGCAGAATTTCATTTATTGCTCGGCTGCTCTTCAGTGTCACTCCTTCAGATGAGACAACATTCATGGACACACACACATGATGCATGTGTGCTCTGTAATGATGCCCGCACAGACGTGTAATATCCTCCGGAGAGAGAGTGACCATGACTCCTGTATGTCTGCCTGCTTCATTACAAGCTGCCACCTCACACATTTACCTTGACCCAGGTCTGTTCTGCTACAGCGTGAAGGTCTCTCTTTTTCCTCCTCTTCCCTCTCCATCTCGTTCCCTGGATGTGAGTGTTATTAACCCCTGAGGAGCCGGCAGGAAGGTGATTCACCTCAGTTAAGTTAATGTCGCCCGTTCTCAGCTCATCTCTCGGCTAATGGAGCCTGGAGGGTTGGATGACGTAGAGCTGAGGGGATATTTAATCTTGGCACAAAGATTCATCTGAATCGTTGGATGTGGTCGAAATCAAGAGGTTTTCAGAGATTCTTCTCTGAAAACTCACTCACAACTTGTTCGAGTCCAGTTGTGAGTGAAGGAGCATTTTGACTCAATATGTCTTCTCCGGATGTTAGATTGTTGCATCCTTTCAAGCTGTGTTCACACAAAATGTGGAAACAATTTATTCTCATCCCATCTGCACCCAACTATGTACTCAAATGTTAAAGGAAAATTTAAGAATCCAAAGCAATTATGTGTAGGTATGAATAGTTAGCCCTGTTACTACATCCCACTGGTGACAGCAATGAGCCTTTGAGGTTACAGACATGGGCTCACAGTTCAGGCACCTGCACCACCAGGTAACCTGTGATCTGTCCTGCTCCTCTGTTCTCTGTCCTTCTTTCTACCTGTGACTCCATCTGCTAAAGTTCTTCCTCTGTGTGCTCTGGTCCACTAAGGTATCCTCTCATACCCACAACGTCATCATGATTGACTACACTGTAACTGATTTTTGTAAGCTTAACAGTATTCTACCATAGTATCTACATCTACCTACTGTAAAACATCTATACAGTAAATTACTTTAAATGATAATGAATTGGTGTTTGCCATACATCTACAGTTACCCACTGCAAACGGCCTATACAATAAATCTGAAAAGGGCAATGGATCAAGGGAAAATTCCACTTTGCCCTGGTTACCTGACCAATGGCAGACAAGATTTCTTTTGGTATATGTTTCACAGTTTTAGGTGAAACAAATGTTCGAGTAAATGTGTTTTATTGGACGAAAATTGATGTATGTGATTTTTTTTTTTTTTTTTTTTTTTTTTACAAAATGATATCTTGCTAGTAAAGGATCAGTAAAACTGCTGAGGATATAATACAAACTAAATACAGCAAGTTCACTGTAATTTAAAATGCATTAAAAAGTTGTAAAATACAGTAATGATATGATTGAATAAAAGGACAGTAGTGAAACTATTATAGAAAATACAGTAATAATGCTGGAAATCAGAATAAAGACATTAACAATAACTTACTGGCAACAAGATGCCAGTAAGTTACTGTAAAATTTACAACAACCTTTTTACAATGTAGAGTTAAATTCGTTAATTTTTAGTGAAGTTGGTGTTTCTTGTTTCCTCTGATGACCTGACCAGCTGATGGTGGAGGGATAAATAACCCCTACGACACAACATACTAAAGTTCTGAACACAGGGGCTTTGTGGAGGAAAAGTTTAACACTGTAAAGAATCCTACTGTAGCGTATAATTGAGCCAATGTAGTTTTTAGAGTAGTTTCAATCTAATTAACGAAGTGGGTTACTTATGAGGCTTTTGATGGCACCATGTACAGCTATGTACCTGCCACCCCTGGATACCTCAGGACAAAGCTCGTAAGTTCCTTTGTTGGCACTCATATTTCCTTGTGCCATTTGCCTCTAGCAAGCCCACTTCAAAAAACCTGCACTAACCTTTTTAGACGCAATTATAAATTGTCTACAAGGCCTCAGTTTGATTAATCATCCAAAGTTGTGATATTTCTTTCATGCATGCCTTGGCAAACTCAGACCCTGTCCTAGAACAGGACAAAAAGTCTGTAAAGAAAAACTTGAGCTGCAGTCAAATGTCTCTCAGTTTCTTCTCATTTCTGTGCAGCTGTCAGAATAATCACGACGCAGCCTCAAAGATGAGATGATTTCACTGCTATTTTAACTTCCTTTTAGACAGCTGGTAAGATTGCCAACAAGAAGATGGCATCGCAGTTGTCACTACCAATCCATCTGGCTGTACCACAGCCCTTTAGCTGTCCCGTCTCTGGTCCAACAGTGTCGTTTTTGAGTCACAAACCGGATGAGAGCTCGTCCAGCAGGAGAAAATGCTCACACTTTAATTCTGCCAACAGTGGTTTATTCTGTGAGCAAGAAAAACTCTGATGATTCATGAGAATATAAATCCGAAACCCTCGTCAAAATCATTTTAGATGTATTAGCTTACACAAACTGCTGTTCTTTACTGCAATAAAAACACATTTAATTTATTTAAGTTTCAAATACCTGAGCCAGGAGTCACCAGTTAACACACTTTGAGGACTTGGCACTGTAGCTTCTAGACAAAACATTATTTTTATCATACAGTCTTGTTCTGCCTTCTGTCAGCAGTGAAATGATTGAAGATTACTTTGACAAATACGTTGTTGAAACCTTAAACTGTGGAACATTTTGGACAAAGTCTGAATGAAGTGAGTCCTTTGGCTGCTGAAGCCAATCTGAGTTCATGACTAAGACATGTCTTAAGTGTCCTGACAAGAAGCATGAACATACTGTCTTATGACTTGTCAGCCATGGGCCCAAATATGCTCAACATATGCCCTTAATAAAATCAGAAGCTTCTGAAAATCACCAATAAATACTTCATCAACATTTATGTTCCAGTGTTGTAAAATAAACTCCAAGTTGTGTGAAATATAAACAAAATGATTTGCAAATCCTTCTTGACTTTAATTCAATTGAATACACAACAAAGACAAGATAATGTTCACGCTGATAAACTTCAATTTTTTCTTTAAATATTCACCCATTTTGATTTTGACGTCTGCAACATGATCCCAAAAAGCTGGGACAGGTGCAACAAAAGACTGGGAAAGTTGAGGAATGCTCAAAAACTGTTTGGAATATTCCACAGGTGAACAGGTCAATTGGAAAGAGGTGAGTGTCGTGATTGGGTATAAAAAGAGCATACCAGAAAGGCTCAGTGGTTCACAAGCAAGGATGGGGTGAGGTTCACCACTCTGTTAACAGATAAATGAGAAAATAGTCCAACAAATAAAAGCATTTCTCATCATACAACTGCAAATACTTTAAGAATATCATCATCTACAATCGTGAGGAAATCTCTGCTCACAAGCTGCAAGACTGAAAACCAACACTGAATGCCAGTGACCCTGATCCCTGAGGAAGCACTGCATTATAAACCAGCATCATTCTGTAAAGGACATCACCACGTGGGCTCAGGAACACTTCAGAAAACCATTGTCAGTCAACACAGTCCATCTCTACATCTACAAGGTCAAGGTCAAACTCTACCATGCAGAGACAAAGCCAAATATCAACAACACACAGAAACACCACCGGCTTCTCTGGGCCGAGCTCATCTGAGATGGACTGAGGCAAAGTGGTAAAGTCTGCTGTGGTCTGAGTCCACATTTCAGACTGTTTTTGGACATCATGGACGTGGTGTCCTCCGGGCTAAAGAGGAAAAGGACCATCCAGACTGTTACCAGAGCAAAGGTCAAAAGCCAGCATCTGTGATGGTATGGGGGGGTGTTAGTGCCTATGGCATGGGTAACCTGCACATCTGTGAAGACTCCATTAACGCTGGGAGGTACATACAGGTTTTGGAGCAAAATGTGCTGCCATCCAAGTGACATCCCTGCTTATTTCAGCAAGACGATGAAAAGCCAAACCAAAACTGATTATCTGAACTTAAAAAAAAGTCAAATGTCTGTCAGATATTTAAAAGTTAGAAAAGTCTCCTCTCCTGTCATGAGACATGTTCTGAACACCTCACCACTAAAACTCCATTAACATCTGTTCAGACAGTCCTGGATGTCCAGTATTGAGTAAATGTTTGTGGACCTTGATGTTTTGATTTCTGCACCTTCTTGGCTTGAGTGCTGAGTAACTCAGCATGACTCGGCTCTCTTCAAAACAACACAGACTAAACACAGACGAGTGCTCCAGTTAAGTCCATTTACATCAGAAGTCCTGTCTGACTGAAAACTCTCAATTACATCATCATTATAAATATTCATGTGATGTGACGCTTGAGTGTCACGCCTGTGTCTCCCCTCTAAGTGTGTGATGCACCTCTCCTCACTGCGGGACACCTCCACCATCTCCCTTCATCACAGATCACCTCATTACATTTCAGTGCATTAAAGCCACTTTTATGAATTTAGCGTGGTCCCAGGCCCATTGTTCAGCTGTAAATGAGATTAAAGAAACATTTGCCTTTCTCCATGATTTCAATTACATTTCTGGAAGGACATCCCGGGCATGGCACCTTAATGAGGAGAGGGGAAGAGAACAGGAGGAAGATGGGACAGTCTTAATTCATTGTTATTTTCTGATGAATTGAGCTTGATAAAACCTTTTTTAAAGAATGATTTTTATGCTTTATTTATAGACAGTAAATAAACCGTGCTTGTGGCTCAGCTTGAAGCTGCCTTTAACTATGCAGATTACAAACAACTGACAGAATATATACACAAATGCTCACATATTTGGATAAATGTCCAATAAGATCATGTTGCTAAGCTACGGATAAACTCTTGACAGCTTTAAACAGCTTCTGGCACAGCTCCACTCCCTCTATACCCTGGAGTTGATATTTGTATGCTGTAGTTTAAAATGTGTGAAATGTGTACAAATCAAAAGTCTTAAACTCAAAGCCTATTAGAGACGTTTTTCTCCAGGATTAGATTTTTCTGATTTTATATTGAGAAACATATTTAAATGTTTTATTTGCAAAAACAGCTTGGATACGAAATCCAAGAGACATGAGCGTGGAACACTGATTAGATCGATGACCCCACCTCTGCCCTCTGTAAGTCTGAACATCTTTAGTATTTTTATGGAGTAGTTCAATTTAGTTTCAGTTTAGTTTGGACAACTTTATTTATCCCAGAGGGCAATGTAGTTTTTACAGTCCACCCAGACCATACATACATTTACAAACAGCAAACAGAGACAATAATAAATAAAAGTCAGTACATGACAGAGATGCTCATTGACACACATCGGCTCTCAATAGACCCTTTTAGTAACGAGGGTCAGGCAGATTATAATGCACGTTAATTAGATGAAGATGCAGAAAAATGATTACTAGACAACATAGAGCCCAAACTCTGTTTGTTGGCTCTGTAGTTGGTTTGCTGACCAACCAATGACAGAGCCCCCTCATTAATTACAGCTGGGCTAGAACAGCTTGGACAGGTTTTCACTCAGGCCAAGTTTTGTGCCAATAATCAGAAATATAACTATTTTACTTCCCTACGTGCAAAGTTAACCTGACACTTGTGTGGTCTGTGTTTTGATGTGTTATTTTTCTCAAGTTTGGTTTTTAATTTTTAATTTAACAATTTTTCTTGTCTTATATGTGTTTTCAATGATATTTTTGAATTATGTTTTTATAGTGCTCTATTATTTGGATTTAATTCTAAGTTTTTATTATGGTAGTTTCATGTTAATCTGTTCCTCCTTGGTAGTCACTGTGCAGCACTTTGGCAAACTTGATTGTTTTTAAATAATATGTGCTAATAAATAATATGGATTGGGCTGGAGAGTGGACACACCAGATGGACGGTTCAACATATTTCCCTATGTATGGCCAATATATCGGCTGTAAATATTGGCAGAAGTTTTCATGTTTGCCAATTTACACCATCAAACTGATACTAGCATTCATCCCTTTTACAGACATTCATCAGGTGGATCCAGCTGCACTGCAAGGATAGGGCAGATTAAATCTGTGGTTGCATGTCTGGGCTGTTCAATCACGCCAGGAGTTTTAAAAGCAGGTATCATCCACTGGACTGGAGTGAACAGACCATCAACACTGAAACTCGACTGAAAACCTCGTGACACAAACTTCAGACGAGTGTTTTCTCCGGCTCTGACTCTCGAACCGTCAGCCGAGTCAACATCCACAGCCTTTAGCGAGCTTTGTGCTCACAGAAAGGAGCCGGTGAGCAGTCAGCCAGCCTCACTGAACAAGTGGGTTTTGTTGAGGAGCTGAACGCTGCAGCGGGTCCCTGTGAAAGCCTGCGTGGAGAGGCTTATGGGACTGATCTGCATGAGAAAAACACGGGGGCCTTCGCACACACATTATTCGAGGCTCTGACCCTCTCAAAGACACGGATACACACATGTACACACTCAAACTACAAACAATCGAGAGGGAGGGGAGCAGGGGGTGAGGGGACGCCACACTGCAAAAAATAACAGGACAGAAGGATGTATTTTTACTACCTGAAGGCCAAACATTTAACTAATGCTGTCGACATTCTTTTAATCTAATTGATTTATGTGTCATTCATTGACAAATTAGAAAGAAATTTCACTGAAATTAAAATCTGTGCATGTCCCAAATGTTGTGGTTCTTCATTATTTTCCTATTTTTTTTAAATTATTTTTGAGCAAGAGGGTTTAGCATATACAAGCAAATTAGATTTCTGTTCGTCTTTAAAATTGTTTGATATTTTGCATGCACATCCTTGTTACGCCATCAGTGGAGTCTTTGGTCCCCAAGGCTCCATATTGTTGTCGCCTCCCTCCTTTATTGACCATCTGACCGTGACATTACACTCCGTTTCATTTCCACTTGATGCCAAAAAGGATGCTGTCTAACTTAATAGACATTTATGCTAAATAAACGTCCCTGTGGTGACCTTTAACCAACATCTCCATCCATTATTATCAACTGGTGAGTAGTGGACCATTCTAACAAAGCTTTAAATGTCAGTTTTATTTATCTGCGAGTCATTTTATTAATCATAAACTATCGTATGCAACAGGAGCACTTTGTTAACCCTAATGCTGGGAATCATCAAGTAAACTTATCATTAAAAACATGGCTGTGTCTTTATCCAAAAAACAATCAATGAAACTTAAATTCAGCTCTCCTGGTTTGTTTTTGGAGTGTCAGATTACCTATATAGAAGTCCCTCCAGGATTTCACGTCAATTTCTTGTGATTGTTGCTGCATAAAAAGCCTGATGTTGTGGCGGATTTTGCAAAAAGTTGCAGCAAAAGTTGGGAATTTAAAAAATAATTTTATTTAAAAAAAAAAAAAACAACCCTCCAGGATTTTGCAGAACTATTTTTGAGGCAAATATTGCCTGATTTTGTAGCAGCTTTTTTCTGACATGTGTGGCAAACGTTCCTAGGCTTTATGGCTTTATTAAATTACTTTTCTCTTAATTATCATTAGACATATCTAGTATGCTTATATTCCATGGTATAAAGTACAGTATGCAGGCATTTAACCCAAACTTTTTTGGCCACCCAAACCAGAAAGGTTGGGTTTGCCACTGCTTGTTCAACCAAATGTCCTTTCAGGCTTGTTAGTTTTCTTTAAGGTGACTCTGGCAGCTGCTTTTCGCAGACTTCAGCCGTGATTTCAGTGGTTAATGTGCGCTGTTTGTGCAACACATCCTCTCAACCAAAGATGAGGAAGTCAGATTGAAGTGTGATGATGTGCTGAGCCGGGAGAGGGCAGGAGCTGTGATGACTGGCCCAAGTTAAGGGACAGTTGGGGTGATTTGACAAAGTTGCAAGGCCATGTTGAGTTGGCGAGGATTTGGGTTAATTGTTGCAATCGTAAAATTGTGGTTTCCTGGACTGATATTTGGTCTTGAGTCAGTGCAGGTGGCCATGTTTAGATTCCAGCCTGTGGCTTCAATACCAACTTCCATGCTCCTTCAGCACATTTCAACTATCTCCTCTATTAATTACAGGCAAAAAAGGGCTAATAATACTATGAATACATTAATTTATTATCATTTAAAACATATTTTAAAAAGCACCTAAACCTAAAAAAACATCACACGGTTTGCCCCTCACAGTGAATCTAACTTTGTCATGACATCCACCATGTGAGTTTTTTGCAGTGTACTAGTGGTTAGAAAAAATAAATCAGACCATCCATCGCCAACAACAACCACAATAAACCACCGGGGAGGCTTGTGCGACCATGGAATCCCAATTTGTCCCCTCTTGTCGCAGCAGCCAGAGCTCCATGGACCAGACTACCTTTCCTATTACTGTTTTTGTTGTTGAAATGCAACGCTCCTTTGTGTCCCTTTTCTACATCTGTGAATTCAAACTCATCTGTATGCGTCCAGGCTCCGGCACCACTCACAGCCAAAATCCTTCTGCTGTGGTGTTCCTCTTAACTGGATCCAGCTCCTTTTCCCCACATAAATAAATCTGGAAAAACAAAAACACCTCTTCTTCTTCTTCCTCTTCTTCTTTTACTAAACTCTGGCTCTGAAGGGTCGGTTCCTTTTTCAGACAGTTTTATTTTAAGGCCTGTTATCTTTTTCTCCATGCATCCTCTTCTTTATTTTAATAAGCTCTTTTTGTGCCCCCTTCCTTCTTCACTCTGAAAGGTGTCTCTTCATTTCTCTCTTTTTCCACAGGAACGCCTTTTCCTTATGCCCCCTATTGATTTTGCACTTGATGCATAAATGTAATTTAGTGTGAGCGCCTATGCCAGTGTGTTGGTGTGAGTGAATGAGCATGTGTACAGGTTTATGATCCTGGCTGCACAAATAAGTGTGTTTGATGTAAGAAAGTGTGTGCTTGCACTTCTCAGATAGTGAATTTAAGTGCAAAAATATCTGTAATGGACAGACAATAAAAACCAAAATATGTCAGCAATTTTTTTTGCTGATTGGCGATACACTATATGTACTCATATTTGCATGTATATAAATAATGTGTGGTTGTCGCAGAGCCAAACTAGAGGATGTGTGGCACATTAACAGTTGAAATAACCACTAAAGTCTGTGAAAAGCAATTACCTGAGGTCTTCCAGATGCAGCTGCTTCAATTTTCATCTCCCAGCCAAATACCAGCTGAGTTCCAAAGAGTTACCAGCCAACCTCCAGCCACTAGAAGTCTAAACAAGGACTTCTTTTATTTATTTTTGGTCTCACTTTCTGTACGAAATCCAAGAGGGCAAAAACATTGCAACTTTAGCCGCAACTTTTTGATAAGCCTGCCGCAAAAAAAAACTTTTTGTGCCACAACCATCACAAAAATCTGCCACAAATCCTGGAGGGACTAAACTAACAACACAATAATGACAACACAACATGTGAGGAGCTACCAAAAGTCCACCGGCCATTTGGCCGGCCTTTACCCACTTTAGCCTAGTCTTTCTGATACCTTCTCTGCAGACCCCACCCCCCTCAAATGCAAATATCTTTGGTTATTAATATGTGTGCTCAAAAACCAATCAAGGCTGATTTTTGGGGAAAAGTGGCAGCCCTAATCTCCACAACGATCAGTCCAAGTAAGGAGGAGCTGCAAAATCCTGCTCACGGCTGCTGTGGACAGGGCCGTACTGACCGGAATGACGACCATCTGAGGGTCGTCCATACAGAAATGCGCCATACACTCCAGTGTACTAAAAACTACATTAAAATGTGCTGTCAAAATTAATACTCATACACCATCTATGGGACTGGACTGCATGTGGGCCGGTCTTGTATTTGCACACTTCTTCTGCAAAGCCATACTGTTTTAACTCCCACAGTGTCCTAACTCACTGGGGCTTTAACACTGATATAAATTAGTCTTCCCCCTTATCTCATTTTAATGGGACTTTACAATAAGTAGCTTTATATCTCTGAAACCTGATCAACCCCGGCCATAGTTAAGACTTTCAGCAGCATGTGTTTTAGCACACAGGATCATGTGTGCATCCACATTTGCATGCATACGTGTGCTTGATAAGGTGGAAGGCTGGCAGATATGACACACCTCATCTTCCCCTCCCTAGGCCTCGGTTTTAATCTGGCGAAACAGGCTTTGCGTGTAATGACCTTTAGAAAGGGTGAAGATAAGTAGATGAGGCTGCCTGTGAGCGGGCTCTGAGTTACTGTATAGAGGAGCTGGTGCTGGAGTAAGAGGGTGCATGACAGAGGGGGGAAGATAAATGGATGAGGGGATGGGATAAAGTGGAGCATTTAGGGAGATATATGCAGACATAAGGGCTGAGAACACGGGGGATGATGCTGAATGTTAAAACAAAAGGATCCTTCAGGCCTGCTCTCTCCAACACATTTCCTTATATAAAAACTTCTGCTTTAATTCAGTGTTTTACATCTGGTTCACAACTACACCACAAATCTGTGTTGAGGCTCATGACTTTTGAACTGATCCTGAAAGTTAGCTAGTGCTTTATTCTCATGATGGACGACAAACAATCTATGAAACAAAACAACTAAAGAACCAACCATTGCTTATCGAATCTGGTCCATACTGATTTATACTTTGGTACCCTGACCCCCCATTAGACACCACTGAAAGCAACTTGACCTGGAATCTAAAAACAAATAAGTTTCAGGGGGGCTCAATAAACTGGCTCAACAATCTGGATCAAAACGTGTCCAGTGAAAAGTCATGTTAAGATAATAACAAGTAATCTTCATCCTAAATACTCGTTTGTTGGGCACATGGAGGTGTCCATCATTCATTGTTATCCTTTGGTTACAAACCAAGCCAGACACATTAAAGGGTTCGTTTGAGTTTTATGAAGTCGAGTTGCACATGCCTATGGCACTAGTCAATATTACTGCTACCAAAGCAACTTGCAAGCTTTGTTCCTGAGGGAAGATATCTGCGTCCACTGTAAAAAAAAAATGTAATTTTATAGGTGATGTTCTGTAATTTTTAACAGATTTTTCCTGTTTTCCAATAAAACAACAAAATGCTAGTAGATTTACAGTAATTTTCAGTAATTTTAAGGTTTCATGTTTTAAATTACAGTTAGTTAACCATAATGTTAGTTTACATTAATATTCTGTTTTTTTATGACAACTTACTGTTTTTGTAGATCTTTAACTGTAAATTTTCATACCATTTTCTGTATTTTTTACAGGTTTATTACCGTTTTCCATAAGACAATGCAATACCTGTAAATTAACGGATACTAGCATTAATTAAAAGATTAATCTTTAGAATTACAAGAAATTAACCATAACATATTGCATCAGTATTATTATGTTTTTTTGAAGGTAATTTAACATGTTTCTTACATAATAAAAATTTTTTTAACATAAAATGTGATGTCATTTTACATATCTTTCCTATTAATGAAGAAATGTACATTAAATTTCAGAAATCTTTAGTTTTTTCCATAACATTGCAGATCATTAAGTATGCATTGTAAAGGTGATTTTTTTTTAGAAGAAATTAGTATTTGACAGAAAAAGAAATGTACTGAACATTACTGTATGAAGGCATTTTAAAAGTCAATTGCCTTCTATTGGTTATAAATCTGTATATCTATCTATCTATTTGTATATATATATATATATATATATATATATATATATATATATATATATATATATATATATATATATATATATATATACATATATATATATATATACACACACACACACACACACACATATATATACATATATACATATATAACTATATATATGTATAACCACACACACACACACATATATATATATATATATATATATATATATATATATATATATATAATTTCATTATTTGCTTCATTCAATTCATGCAATCAGACTAGATTCAAATTTTAAAGTTTGCGCCTATTTCCAGTTTGCTTTGTCCCGCCCATAACGACTTAACCTGCTGAATAAACCAATAATCTGCCAGTTGTCGACAAGTTTGAAGAATGACAAAAAGGTTGGGGTTAGTGTCCGTCCAATCAGGTTCAGTGCGGGTCATGACTCATGTGAAAGACTCTCTTCTTGGACACATAAGCTTCAATGGTATGAGAGTACGGCTGGTCTGGCCCTATCTTGACTAAAGCCACAGCGGACATGTCAACCAAACGCCGTTTTAGGTAAGTGTCCCAGATAATGCATGTGCTGTGAATGATAATTTCAATGTGTCATACATCGGGTGGACAGCTTTGAAGCTAACGTTAGCATCCCTCTGATAAATTGCTACCGTTACATTGGCTGTTGTTAGCAGGTAGCTAACGTTTTATGACCAGGCGGGTAACCGTCAGTTGTTAACGCTCGCTTTTGGTCAATACGTTTTCTAACATGGCCAGAGGTAGTTCGTAATAGTGCTGTCTCTGCTCTCGGTGATACACGCTCTTAAAAGTTGTTATTCGTGATTTGAATGCGGTCAAACTGCTGTATATTGCTCCGTGTCATATGCCACTCGTCCTGATCATTAATTTATGTTTTTAAATGAGTTTCGTTCTAGCATTGGCATGCTAAGGTAGCCTGCTCACTGCTGTCTCCCCTCGCTAATTTCATATTGTAGACACACAGAACAACACAAGACGAGACAAAGTGACAACAGGATGATTTTGATATTTTCAATTGAGCAAATCTTACTTTTAAGAACATAATGTTAATAAAAGTGGAGTAATGTGCTGAGTGTAATCTCTAAAGGTAATATTTATCACTCTTTATTTCTGCTCTTCTGTGTCTCTCTTAGTTTGGAAGAAAGGTGGCACATTGTTGGCTTTGCTAGCAATGCTCAGTGTGGATCACAGGGCAGACATGTACTGCTGTAATTGTGCAGACCTGAGGTGAGTGATGATTAATGTGAAATATACTTTAAAATAAAAAAAAATCCTTAAGAATCCTCTAATGGAAACAATGACCTGGTTCTCTCTTCATTAGCACTGACAGTACCTGCTGTAGAAGAGTCATCTGGCTAAGAAAACAAACTCCTCAACACTTCACCTTGTGCAGCCAAAGTGAGTACACACACACACATACATACAAAATAGAAGACAAATCATATTCCCTCTCAAGTTACATCATGTAGGGGCAATAACATACTATGATAGTGTTTGGTTGTGCTGTAAATTATGTGTGGTATTTGTGTAATAGTCCTCTATGTTCCCTTGATGTGTCTTCATGGCCCTGCTAAGTTTGTAAAATAGATACAATGGGACCCCTTCAGTTTTTTCACATTGTAATGTTGCAGCCTTTTGCTGAAATCATTCAAACTAATTGTTAATCTCATCAATCTTTTTTCCATACCCCAGGGTTTCTGTGACGTGTAAATGATTGTGGCGCACCGCCACGCCACGCCAAGCCAAAATATAAGCTACCCCTTCAGAATTATGATCTATTATTATTTTTTTACAGATGTTTCAAATGTAAATTATATTGTATGAAACACAAAGTCTATATTTGCGCATGTTTACATACCAAAAAACAAGAAGGTAAAATTGTGCTCAACTCATGAAATGTGACACTGCTCTGCAAATAACTTAATTTTGAAAAACTATCACTGGAGTCTCAACTGAGTTCTTCAACAGAACTCATTAACAGGGTTGTGTCTAGGCACAGATCTGGGCAAGGGCTACAAACAAAGTTAAATATATGTTGCTGATTACAGCTCAGAGTGGCAATGAGGTCTTAAAATATTTTGAGGTGGTCTTTTAAAATGTCTCAAGGTGTTGAACTTCAGGATTCCTGCATATACTCTGGTAATGTCTGATAAGAAAAAAGCAACTCAAAGTAGAAATGATAATTTCAGTTTCTCATGAATGTTTGTCTGTAAAATGCCAAAAGGTTTACATGGATTGTTTAACCACTGCCTGTTTTCTCCATAGATGGACAATCGGAGTTATTTAAGGAGGCCCAAGAAGCAAGTGAACAGACAGTTTGAAATGATCTGACAACAGTTTCTCACACACAGTATGTATTGCCCACATTGAATGTATCCTGACATAATTTTATATTTGTTTCATTTGCAAAAAATAGTTACAAAGTTTAATGGCCATGGTTTTAGTCCAAATGTTGGTAATTGTCTTCATAAGCTGTGCTTAAATTACCTCAAATTACTCTCATTGCACATAACAGGCAATAAGTAGATTCTCATGTTACAAAACCCATGTCAGATTTTAATTTCCCCACGGGGATACGTTGCTTTTTCACTCTGTTGAAAAAGTAATCCATACATACACAATGTTTACTTCCCTTATAACAAATGTAGACATCCACGTTTGTCTTCTTTATGTTTAGTTGATTATGGTCTTCCACACAGCTTTACCCACCAGACATTTAGCTCTGTTTAGATTTGGTTCAGGAAATGGGATGTCAAGTGAAGTCAAAACATCTCAATCCCCCCCCGTCGTCTCTCTGTAGTATGGGACATAAAGCCCACCCTCTCCATGTTGTCTGGTTAAACTTGGGCCAAACTAAGAAAAAATCATAGTACACAAAACTTATTTATTTATTTTAAAGATGGTTTCTGTCATTATAGGTAGTTCTTATGGTGTTACTCATAAGTGAAAAGAGTTTGCAGTGGGATACTTTTAACAATTAAAGTCTGTGTAAAGCAAATATTCAGCCATTTTCTTCTAAACACATTAAATAGGTCATAAATGTATTTCCTTAAAACGTGTGAAAGCCATTCAACCATTCAGAATTTTATAAGCACAAGTGTGTGCTTATATTGTGAATTCTGGCAATTAAATGCTTTTTGCTGTGATTTCACATCGAGCATCCTGCAATGCTCATGTAATGTTAGCAAATGTTATTGCATGTAATCATGACCTGATTTGGCTTCATTCCCTAAGCGGAGTCCATATGAGAGTGCAGTGATGAACCACAGGTATTTTTTATGTGCCACCAATATAGCTATGACAAGGAAATACATGTAGACTGGGGTTTTAAGGACCTTTCTGTTCTGTGAGTAACACAGGTCTACAAAAAGTCTACTAGTGATGTCAGCTCACTAACAATGCCCTTTCCAGCTGATATAAAGAGGGTTTTACATTACAGTGCTAGCTTCCATTGTTACTGTAGGTTACGTCCTTGTACAGCAGACGGAGGCGGCTCCCCTCCCCTCTCGCATGTGGTTGTGGTTCCAGCGCCTCTAACTGACACGCCCCCAGCGTCTCACAGCAAAGAGAAGTGATTGTTTTTGCATGATTTTGAGACTTAATTTTATAAACTTTAATTTTTTTTATTCTTTCAAATTTGGCTGAGTGGTCAATGACACATGTTTCTGTGGTATGATAAACTTAAAACACAAATTTATTTTGCTTTACACGGACTTTAATGTATTTGGGGGTCTAGTCAATGTATCTTAGTTGTAAAGCACAGGAGCAACTGCTGAAAAAGCTGCTCAATATTTTGGACATTATGTACAGTACAACACAACAGTTATCAATATCACTTTAAGGGATACAATTGGTGCAGTGTTAACTTATTGTCAAAATGACCTATGAAAAGAGCAAAATCTGCAATTCTTTTCTGTTAATAACTATGGACCATCTATCCAACACCAGAAACATTTATGTTTATGTACCATACCATGTATATCATATCATTTACTCCATGGTGTTCAAAAATGAAACATACCTGCAATTTTTCTATGATCTCCATAGTTTTATTTATTCATATTTATTTTTTTCAAACAATGCTTTTCAAGATAACAGACTGATTACAGTATGATTATCCTGGTCATGTCATGTTTTGAAAAAGATCCTTAGATTGTTTCTTATGTTGATGTTGATGCAGAAAGTCGGAGCTATCTTGTTTCCACTATTAGGGATCGTGACTGAAAACATGTTGTTTGGGGCAAGGGTTAGAAATATTGAAATATTCCTATTTCTTAGTTGTTTCAAAGTGTAATAAAGTACTATCCTTGTTTTTTGGGCAAATGATCATTTTTAACAATATTTGTTCAGTTTACTAAAATGACTGTTTAATATCTTAAATTTACAGATATTTATATATACCTGTTTTGTATGTATTTTGATGTACAGTGCTCCATCATCCAGTTCTTTAAAGAAACTAATACTGTAAATGTGCAGACTTTCCTTTTTGATTAAAGGTATATATTTTCTTTATACATTGTGTCATTGTATTTTTACTTGGGGAAACCACAATTACACAGCAAATCAGTATAGACAAAACTGTTTCACGAAATTAATACCGTTCATTTACAAGGACTGGCCTTAAATAAAGCTACTTTTGATGTATATTTAATGTACTCTGCTTTTTCCATTGTGTAATGAACATTTTAAAATCTCATAATTCTTTAAAATTGCAGATTAATACTGTAAATGGGCAGAGATTTCATTGGCTTAATGCATTTATAGCATTTTTATACATTATTTCTCAGTCATTGTACTTGTAAAAAAAAAGTATTTTCAAATGAAATTACTGTAAACAGATTTAGCTGTTTTCCTAAAATAAATCATTTATACAGTGAAATTACAGGCTATTCCACGGGAAAAAACTACTAAATATTCTTAATTTACAGAGACTGGCCTTAAATGTAGCTATTTCTGATGTATTTATAACATACTTGGCTTGTTTTTCCAGTGTCCAGTGGTTGTTTTTTAACCTACTAATTCTCTAAAAATTGCATATTAATACTGTAAATTTGCAGACATTTATCTTTAGTTTTGTGATCAGAGTTTGTTTTTATACATTATAACTTTGTTACTGTACATGGAAAAAATTGTATTTTAACAAGAAATTACCGTAGATAGATTTGACTGTTTCCTAAAATAAATAATTTATACCGTGAAATTACAGAGCCTAACTTGAAAAGAATCTGATTTCAATGTGTTTTGACTGAATATATATGTTATTTTACAGTAAAATGGCATTTATTTACTATGAAACATTGTATTTTAATTAATTTTGACTGTAAAATCTAGTCCTGTATTTTTACAGTTATTTTACGTAGTTGTGTGTTACGATGTTTGACTGTAATTTTACGGTATTCGTTTGGAAACTTTGCTGCCAGTGCTTTTACCGTTTTTTTACATTTTTTTTTTTTACAGTGTGCATGGTGCCACTGAAAGCCACATAATTAACCCACTTTTAGGTTAAAACTACTCACAAAACAATGGGATAGTGGGGCAGGGGACCGTCATTTGGGTTGATAATTTTCCCCCTTTAATGATACCAATTGGTGGAGTATTTTATATCTTTGGAAAGTCTGACTAGTCACTGACACAATGAGGCACAATTTGTAAGGATCGTGCATTTGTGGGATGAGCAACACAGCTAAATGTGGGTAGGTCCCCCCCAGAAATGTGCCAAAATCTGCCTCAACTGGAGGCTGGTGCACAGAGTGGCAGCATTATTTGGCGTCAGCCTTGGTACCATTTCCAAACTTAGGACCCAGATCTGTAAGACTGGTGAAGTCAAAGACAGACCTTGAAGTGGGCATCCCAGGAAAACAACTCCAAGAAGACTGCTTCTTCCCTCTTGTTCACTGAAGAACTTCTAGGGGGAGAGGGCATTTTGGCTCATGTTTGTTGGCTGTATAAAATACAATAACATTTGGTGTTATTAAAGGGGAAAATATAATCAACCAAATTGCCATTTCTAAACTTTCTTTGAAGAGTATATTTACTGAAACATTGGTTACACACTCAATGCATACTTTATGCAGTGGTGCAGTAGTTCTCAGAGCTCCCTTAGTTGCACCTAAAAGAGCTGACGCCCCCCCAAAGACATCATTGCAAAAAAATTTTTTAACCCTATAACGCCTGTTGTATCATATTTGACACATACTGTTATGATACCTCTATCTAATCAATGTGATCAACAAACTACTAAAAAAACATCTGAATACAATCAGATAAATGATAAAAACGTCTTCAAGTGGATTATCTGT
Source organism: Cetoscarus ocellatus (assembly GCA_037902135.1). Lineage (NCBI taxonomy): Eukaryota > Metazoa > Chordata > Actinopteri > Labriformes > Labridae > Cetoscarus > Cetoscarus ocellatus. The sequence continues at coordinate 310,352 of JBAMNC010001316.1, forward strand.
TGCCAAAAACACCTAATGCATCAAATGAGATACAAATAATATACGGGCTCTAATTTCCTGGCGCAACTCAGGGTGGCGCAGTGGTAATTTCGTCCGACGCACCGCCGTGCGCAGCCAATTTGGCAATTTTTTAATCCACAAAATCAGGTAATAGGATGTGCACATTCATGCCCAAAAACCCATGACTTCAGTTTGTACTTAGTGTGAAAATCGTTGTTTTAATTGATATATGTCAACCGTATCTTAATCTCAAAGCTGACAGAGCCTCGTGCCCCACTAGTAGTACTAGTAAAACCAAAAGATTCACTAGTAGTACTAGTAGACCTCATGCATATGAAGTAGGAGGGATTGTAACCAAATCCAGCACCCTGATTGGTTGTAATATCTTCAAAAGCCAATGGGAAGCCTGAATTTGCTTTTTTCTACCCCCTAGCATATAAGGTTTACTAGTAGTGCTAGTGAACATTTTTGATTCAATAGTAAAGTCTACTCGTGCACTAGTTGACCAAAATTGAGTACATGTGCTCTAAATACCAGTCGTCTACATTTGATATCACCAAAATCAATTTTATGCCCAAACAGCTTTCACTGTGGCATGGCAACAAGTGTCACAGGGCTTGCAAAGTGCTAAGAAAAGAAGCAAAACATGTGTCACGCCTACATTGGACTGTCACAGCACAGAAAGAAAAAGAACAAATTGACAGGGATCCAAGGGTTTAACATCCCCAGGTGAAGTGTGCACATTTGTCTGTTTCCATCTTGTTTCTATCTTGTTAGTTTTTAAGTGTTTCAAACCCTCACACCTTGTATCAGCACCGCAGCTTCCACCTTCCTCACTCTAAATTACTTTTCCACCGCGGCTCCCCTGTGGTCGGTCAGTGTTCTCTGGGATATCGGACTTCTTCTGACGTCTAAACTTTGATACTCAGTATCTCGGAGCTGCACTCGCCCCGTGTGAGAGCTTGTAATTCCAGGCCGCTGAGCTAAATGTCGACAATGCAGAAGGTAATGATAAGGATAAGTGTAAGAGGATGAGGTCGGGGGGGTGAATAGAAGAGCCGGGGCAGAAGAGGAATTGAGCGGTGCTAAAGAGACTGAGGGAGGGATCAGGGGATGAGGGAAGGGCGACGGAGGCCGAGTGAAAGACGGGATGAGGAGGTGGATGTGGGATAGAGCAGCAGAGGGATGATGGGATAAGAGGGTGGGGAGCTGGAAGGGGGTCCTCACAAGCCTCTGCTTATACTAATCCTGGTGGACCCCCTTCGTAGCAGATTAGCGCCTCGACACATGCACATACGCACGGACTAAATGAGAAAGCCACAAAGCCGCACACCTTCTGTTGCCCCGTAGCACATGTTGATTCGCCCCTCTCTCTGGCACCCCGTGGTCACCGCCAAATCCCTCACAGAGCGGGCAAAGACCGGCGGGGACTGGCAGGGATGGTGGCAAAGTCCCACTTCTCTTTGAACTAGAGTTGCTGCACTCGTATTGAACTGTAAGATGTCACATTCAATTTTTCAGGCTTGCTTGTTGCTGCATTGGCTTTAGATGTGTTAAATAAGTCCCTAATCTACCAGCCAATCACAAGGGTGTTTTAACAAGTCTAAGGGGCGACGTTTGATGAGGGTATGACCAATGTAGGTTTCTCAGAGAGTAGAAGTTCTTTAGGATCTGATTTGTGTTCATGAACTTCTGCTTTTGCAAGAGAAGAGTTTTACAGGCCACACTGTATTAAAAAATAATGCACTTCTGCATTTATGCGGGGACGGGGATCTTAAAGTGACAGAAGCTCTGATGCCTTGTTTCCACTGAGTGGTCTGGTTTGGAGGAGTAAACCACGACCTTGTTTGTGTTTTTTCACCGCCAGCTGTTCCTTCACTTGAGAGCGGAGGAGAGGCTCAAGCCAGCTGCGTAAATGCGTGCATTGTCACAGCAGCCCAATGTCAGTTAAGCAGTTTGAGGCACAGTTGCCAGGTCTGCTTATTATAAGCAACTTTGGCTTCCTTTTTTTAAAGTTGCTTGTAAATATTGGCAGTTGAAGGTTGCATTTTTTTGGGCTTGTTTCAAAAGTGCAGTTGCTCACCCTGATGCACACTCTACTAGCAATATGAACTCAATTCAGAAGTTACACAAAGTATTTTGTCTAACTCCACACACAAATGTAAATTTGACTGTAAAAGAGGGGGAAAATGATATTTTCACCAAAAGAAATCCTTTTAGCCAGAATTAAATTTATTTCTAATATAGCTGTTACTGTTTCACCATAATAAAGCTATAGAGGATCAACATGAAACTTAGATAAAAGCCTGACTATGTCTGTTTGCTTAAAAACAGAGTTATAAATAACAGTAGCTCCTCCCTTCACTTCTGTGTAAAGAGAAGGATGTTCCACCTCCAAACAAAAGTGAGGGTTAGAAGAAGTGAATAAAGAGCCAAATAAGAAAAAGATGTAACTGTAAAATTGAAATGTAAAGTAGATGAAACTCAAAACAAGCTTTATGTAGCCCTCTCTTAAAAAAAAAAAAAAAAAAAAAAAAAGAATACATGACAAATAAAAAAATTGCTGGAGGTTGCTTGTTCTGGGCTTGTTTTTATCAACCTGGTTGCTTATTTCTGTAGAAAAACCTGGCAACACTGGTCTGCAGTACAATGAAGGACTTCAACCACTGCACAACTCCATGGAGCAATGTTTGGTGTGGACATCCTTTACGGCAACAGCAGACAGCACGCACCTAAATTCACGGCTTATTTGAACATGGGTCTGTTGTTTGGGTACTGTTTCTCCTTATCTGAGGGTGGAAACACCAGTAACTGCATGCCATACCGAGCCGAACTAAACAAGACTGCTTGCTGAAAACACAGCTTAACACAGGATCCCAGATAAAGAGAGAATAGAGGTGGATCATGGGTACTCAATATGTGAAAACTTGCAGTGTTTTTGAACATTAGTGATTATGAACATACTATAGCTGTCCACAAAATGTTAAATTTAAACCCAATTTGAAGCAAAATATGAGCCCCTTCAAGAAAAACTCTGATAAACATATGAAAAGTTCATTTGCAAAAGAATTTTTTTTTTTAAAGATTGGACAGTCCAGGTAATATCATTCAGACCACAGTTTCTTGGCTTTAACTTTTTTGAAAGGTCACAGAAAGATAAAATTAACTTATAAAACATATGATTAATATTGCCTACTGCACAAGTTGTTTCTTATTAATGTTGACAAAATGTTTTGTTTTTTCTTTCTAGTCGTGAATACAGACAATAAAAAGTTAAAAACTTCAATATATCATGTTGGTAAGTATTGCACTACTTAGCATATCGTAAAATATTAAGAACCATAAAGAAAATTGAATTGGCACTCAAGTATGGTGATAACATTGTGTCATGAGGCTGCTGGCGATTTTCCCAGCCCAGGACACCAGTTCTTCAGACTTTTATTATTTGAAAGCATTTATCATAAAGCTGTGAAGACACACCTTATTGAGAAGATACGCCCTTCAAACCAGGACTTAAACTTTGTGACCCACATCAGAAATGGAGACGTCGCTGAGCAGATTAAAACATGTAGAACGAGACTAAAGCAAAGCAGAAGTCTGATATCACGAACGTGTGAGTTCAGCAAACATTTCCTGAGTGAATGGCTCTAAAGAAAGAGCGCAGAGGACAGATTGTGTCATAGTAAGTGTAAGCTGGGGTGGAGGAGGTACAGAAGGGGGCTGAATGGCAGGACATGCTTAGCGTCAGCCAGACTGCACAGTGCAGCACTTCTCACCGCAAATGACACCAAAAGGATGAGGAGGGATTAGAGAACACAGCACGCTGTACGCTTTAGAAGAGTTACAGGCCAAGCAGAGGCACAAATTTACAGTGAGGATGCACAGCAGACTTTAAACACACCTACAAATCAGAGTCTTTGTCGGCCATGTTTCCCATAACATGTCACTGAAGATAAACAACAGTTTTTCCTCTGCATGAGTACATCCTGGAACACACGAGGGCCCACAGCATCGGCATGGTCTCCGTTACATGGATAAGCTGATCACACAAACCCACCTGTGTTTCTATTCACAGGTCATTCAATACGGCCTCAGCAAATATTAAATCTGTTTTAGATTACACTAAATTAGGCCGCCTGGACGTGTAGAGGAGTTTAAAGGATAAAGGAGAGCAACTTCTCCATCATGGCAGCTTGGTTACTGCTCTCCAAACAAAGCATCTCTCATGAAGTCTTAAAATATTTTTCTAAAAGTTGCAGGTGGCATACAATAATGCTCTCAGAATACTTCTCCATTTACCAAGATGGTCAAGTGCAAGTGAGTTGTGTGTCACTTATAATGTCCCCATTTTTCATGCTGTGCTTAGAAAAGTAATGTACTGATTTATGTGCTTCAGAAAATTAAATTTTGATGTCTCAACCCTCATTGAGTGATACTAGATATTTCTCTTGTTACTGGAAACACTGGAGTAAATGTCTCTTTGTATTTTTAATTATTATATTTTATTATCAATATTTATACTTTGAGTCTGGAATAAAGTCTCTATTTATCCATGATTAACAACACATTGCATCTTTTTTAAGGAACAGTAGATCTTAGTATCATAATAAGGCTGGGTGATGTGATCATGATATATTTTCCAATATTGATTGATATCATTATTTATCTGTACCAATGTGTTACTTTTGGAGAAAAATAAAATACAACACAAAATCTGTAGTAGCGTAAAACTCGTGTTTCCACTCATTATGAATAATTGAACACCTACAAAGAAGAAAGTTTGTTTTTATGCCTTAATTTCTAAAAAAGCTGAGCCCCCTAAAAGTTTGATCCTGAAATCGGCCCTGGTTAGAACCAACCACCAGCATATTTTGTTTATCTGGTCCACATCACTTTTTGGGTTCTCTAAACCATTTCCACATGATTGACATTTTTTTTATGAGCAATGTCCTCGGCTTGGGTGAGTTTGAGTACACATCCACCTTCACGTTTGTGTCCCTCAGCTTTTCTTTTGCTTATGTCTTCCTCTTTTTTCAACTTCACTTCGCTCTCCCTTTACTTTCAGCGAGTAGTAACCTGCTACCTAACTGCCACCAAAATGGATTGTGGAAAATTAACATCAACATAAGTTTTATTGTCTCAGTTGGAGATTTTTTTGTTGAGCAGCTCTACCTCTCATATGCTGTTTTGATGGCTTGTAAGCTTCATGGCGTAAAAACATTCATAGAACAAACTTGGAATGCAAAGTTCTGATTGATCAACTGAGTCTTTAGAGCACAACAGGATTCAGCATAAGCAAATAAGCCTTCAGACCAACAATAAAGTTTGATCAAAAGGCCTGGAGAAGATGCCACAAGGCTTCTAACAAAACATTTTAAAGATTAAAAACAGAAAGATGCAGAAAAGTGACATTAAAGTCTTTCATGCTAATTGACTAGAAGCACCTTAAACTCAGCATACCCTTAATCTCTCCTTCACATTCCCTATAACGCCCACAACAACAGAGCAGATTTGAACTTAAGTAGGTCATCCATACAGGAGGTGAGAAGCCCATCGTCACCCACCACAGCTCCTCCATCTGCATAACAGATAAACTGTAAACATTAAATGGTCCTCTGTGCCAAAAAGGTTTGGGAACCCACAGTCAGCACGGCAGAGAAAACGTAGGCCGAGGGCTTCATCCAAATGTCAACCCTCTGGACCCGTGGGCCGAGCCTTCAGTGACCTCAGTGGTATGCCCCGTGATGCCTTCACTGTCATATGTCAAGTGTGTTGGGGCGTTAGGGCTCATGGCTGTAAGAGCAGATGACAGATGGCCTGGAAGATCAAATAATGTCATAATTTTAATCTCCTCTCAAGGAGAAAGTTTCTGGTAGAAGTAACATTTGTGGAAAAGTAGTTGTGTTGCACCATTGAATTTTTTTTTTTTTTTAACAGCTTGAGCGCCTCTGGTGTCCCTCAAACCGTCCCACGGTGCTCACGGAAGGAAAAACTCCAGTGGAGGTAATGCAAACTCAAAACCAAAACGTGGTTAATCCAGGTCCAGGCACTCAATATGGAGGCTGTATCTGCATATTTTATTTTATTTATTTATTGTTTATTTGATGTAGAAATCACAATTACATTGGACAAACCAGATGCTTTGATTGAGTGTTTTAGTACATGTGCTAATTTGCAACACTTGTCCACAGGAGGCTTTTAAATGATTAAAATAAGAAAAGTAATAAGAAAAGAAAGAAAAAACTGCAGTGTATAATAACATTACAACAGTGTCTGTGAATTATTGTACTAAACCCTGGAGAAGGTGAAAGCTGGTATGTGTTGGTGTCATTTTCTGTATTTTTAAGCCATTTATTAAAGGCTTTTTATATGTTTCAACCATACTGACAGCCTGGACCTGGATTATACACAACAAAAAGCTATCTGCACAGTCTGGCCCTTTACGTCTACCTTTGATTGCATCTGTTTTCTGTCTGCTAAGTGGACTTTTTTGACTTCTTTGACATTAATGCTGACCGTCTCTGATGAGAGCATGGGCTCCCTGAATTGCAAGGCATCCAGGACATAGTGGAATGAATCAATAAGGAAATCTTGAGCAAAAAAGACAAAATAAATTGATTACTGTAGCTTTTGTTATCAATTCTCCACTGAAATTGAGAACAATTCCCCTTGAACTATTGGATGGCTCATCGTTTTCCCTTTCTTAACAACACTAAATCAAGAATCATACTCTGAAACACACAAGTACGCATTCCTGGCCGTATGTGTCAGGGGCCTTTTGTGTTTTTCACCAGTGTTGGGTGCCTGCGCCTGGATTGTTGGGTTTTAAGCTTCCTCATATTCCTTGAAAATTTTCCCTTCCTTGAGCACTGACGGTCTCTGGTCTTAGGTTCTTAGGGTGCCTTTAGTATATGTTTGTAAGAGTTATTTGATTTAAATTGTGCTTATTGTTGGTTGGTTCCTTTTGTGCTTAAGTCATTTGTCTTTTGTATGTTCCTGTCTGTTTGTCAATGCACTTTGTAAACCTTTGTTTTTTAAAGTTATATAATTTTTATTGGTTTTGGATTCCCATCCCTAGCTGCAACAGGCTATGAGTGACAAAGTGCATCACAGGAAGGCATTTAAAATACACAGGGGGAAAATAAGCAAGCAGAGCTATTAACAGTTTCATTTTCAAATATGAAAATCATTTTAGGAGCAATACAGTTAAGAGGAGACAGATGCAAAATTGGGGCTAGAGGCCCAATGATAAGGCCTGTGCCCCATGTGAGGAGGCTGTTGTCCATGAGGCTGGCTGCCCAGGCTTGGGTCTGGCCTGTGACTCCTTTGTGCCCCCCTCTCCCTGGGCCAACTCAGACCATAATGGATGCAATAAAGGCCAAAAAACAAATAAAGGGATAAATAATAATAAGAAGAAATAAATGAGTTTATGGACTGAACCCATCTGAAAACTGCATTAAAGATGGCAGTCCTAAATATTGGGGTCATCAAAAGCCCGAGAACATCGGTATAATAAAAAGCGCAGTCTGCCATCCCTGGGGTGTCCCGAACGCTGCCACCGCCGCTCCGGGACGCTGGCCCTCTCGCAGCCATTCCGCTCGGTGACTTTCCATGGCTGATTGAATTAATGTTGCATCTGCTCGTGTTGACATGGGAACCCTGCAGTGATGTTTTGGTGCTGTCTGTTTCTGTTGGGTCTCCACGCCAGGACACTCGCTGTAACAGCCACAGTTTGCCCGAGCTGGTGTGTGTGTGTGTGTGTGTGTGCACGAGTGTTTGTGTGAACTCAAAGGCCACATGGCTAGAGGCTAATCATGTTAACGACAGGGTTGAGAAGTTCACGTCCGCCAAACACAAACACACATATAAACAATGCTATGGCCAAATCGCCTTCTTCCTCTGATTGCTCGCTCATCTGAACTTCCTTAAATGGATTTAATGGGAAGTGTTTGGAGAAAGATTCATGCATTGCCTGTGAGTAAAAGCCCAATCAAATCAGATCCCTGCAGAGTTTTACAAGCTCTGGATATAAAATGACATGAACAAAGAAATACTGTCATTTTTGTAGAGGGATAATATGTAAATAACCTTACTAAAGCTTTATCAGTCTTTGAAACTATCATTCAATCACAGTCTGAGACATTTCTGTATTTTTTCAAAGTGGTGTAGAGTATGTTGTTTTTGCTGATTTCTAATAAGCTGATATTTCCAAACTCATTCCAGCAAATATGACACTAATATATATTTCCATTTTTAAATAGCTAATATTTCACCTTAACATGGGTCCATATATTTGAGTTCAATGTCTGCTCCAGTACGTTCATGATCATCAGTGCTCAAAAAACCTCCTTGTTTTTACATACTGCGTAGCCCTGATCCACCTCTATTCTCACTCTCTCTGAGATGCTCTGTTAGACTACAAACTTTTCGTCTTGAGCATAGAAGTACTCTATCGTACAGCAGCAAGGGGTGTATCAAACTAGAAAAAGCGGAATACAGGCTCTTTAAAACATTAAATTAGGGCCGCACAGTGGCACAGCAGGTAATGCCTTGCCTTGCCTTACAGCAAGAAGGTTGCTGGTTTGAGCCCCGAGTTGGTCAGGGCCTTTCTGTGTGGAGTCCTCATGCATGCGTGGGTTCCCTCCAGGCACTTTAGCCCCCCCTCATCGACCAAAACATGCTCATTAGGTGGACCCAAATTTCCCTTAGGTATGAGAGTGAGAGTGAATGGTTGTCTGTCTCTCTATGTGGCCCTGCGATTGGTTCGTGGTCGATTCAAGGTGTACCCCGCCTCTCGCCCAATGTCAGCTGGGATAGGCTCCAGCCCCCAGCGACTCTGAAAGGGATAATCAGTACAGATAATGGATGGATGGATGGATAAAACATTTAATCACTCAATATATTTACTTTTGTTCTTGAGGTTTCAAGGTGATATCAAAATCATTTGTTGCATTTGTAACTAAATTGCTCCTTAAATTAAATAAATATAATTACTATTATCACAGCTGGCATAGGCTCCAGCCCCCCCCCCGCAACCCCAAAAGGAATAGAAAATGAATGAATAATTACTATTATCAGTATCTTTTGTTTTCCTAATGATCACCAACAGCATAAATAATGATAAAAACAGTATCTTGACTTACACCCCGACAATAAAATGTGACACTTTCCCTTAAAAGTGCCCATATTGCACAGCCCTACTGACAACTGCAGGGTCACTTCAATCCCAGGCAAAGTTTCCCTTTATCCAAGTCTCAACACTGAGTTTAATGAGTCATCTTGAGGCTTGCAGCTCTGATATTGCTCTCAGTGTGTATGCAGCCAATTTTATTCTTTTCATTATAAAGTAAACTTAGTCAACAAACACAAAGAAACATTAACAATGCATATTCTTCAGGAGAAAGTCAGAGAAAACAAAATGGGAGCCGATAAGTCGACAGCATGTTTCACCGGGGAGATATCTGTCATACGTGCTGCTTTGTTGTGCTAACTGTCAAACCCTCACAAAATTGTGTTCCTCAGATTTGCGAGCACAGGAAACAGTTCCTTTGTTGTGAAGGAAGTGAACATATTATTTTTGCCACAAGAGACGTCGAAACTACTTGTTCAGGCTGAGGCTGTCTCCAGCTGTGACGACTGCCTCCAGTTAGCGTTTAAGCCTCCCCTCCTCTCTCTCCCTCTTTCTCCATCTCTCTCTCTGATCGAGCTCAACAGAAGCAGCTCTGACAAAAGCTGACTGATCAAACGTTTTGCACCGTCTCACATCTCCTGTTAAAAGATGCACTTGAACACAACGCAGAGCCTCGAGCTGACGGCCAGCTGAGCCCCCAATTTATGGACGCATCAACTCCACCTGCATCCGGAAAAGGCTGTACACCCCAAACACTCCGTCTGTTTCTATGGCTTAAGAAGTTTTTGTTCTGACAGCAATGCAGTCATGATGATTTTAATTAATGTGTACGGCATTAAACATTATGATCAAAACATTTTTGACACTTTATGATCGAGCTGGGCAACTAATTGACTTGTAATTTCAATTAAAATGACTGCTTTCCAGACAAAGTTATCGAGGTTAAATGATCACAGCTCCACCTGCCTGTTTGCAGTTGTTTTTATCCGTTTGTTTGTTTGTTTGTTTGTTTGTTTGATTGTTTGTTACCAACATTACGCAAAAACTACTGAACAGATTTTGTTGAAATTTTCAGGAGATGTCTGTAGTGGCCCAACTCAATACTTGTCAAACTATTAATGACATAAACATATTCTGAGTGCTTGTGGTAGGTTTTCAGGGTCAGGAAATCACATAATGAGGGTTACTTCATCATGAAACTATTGCTTTCAGTTGTAACAGCAGTATGTGAGCAGAACAACTGGGGATTATTAAATTTATTTTTAACCACCAGGCCCTCCCATGAGTCTTTAAGGGCTCTTCAGTTGTATTTTTTTAACTCATTTTGGCAGTTATTATGCTGAGATCTGACAAAAAGGTTCATTTTTACTTAATTTTGGAATTACAGCATCTACTCTGTATTGACAAAATTTTATGTGAAGACAAAAAACTGACAGTCATCCCCCTTGAGCCCTTTTTGGCCTCACTGACGACCATTAAAATCACTTTTTTTTCATTCTACTGCCATTGCATTACAGAAATATAAAACCATGTTAATTCCTCTGTAGCCCTGTCTCTCAGAAGCAAAAAACTGCACAAATAAATGATGATCTTGGTTAAACTGATTGGATATAACAGTAATTGGAGGCCAGTGGTATAAATTATTTCAACTAGCTGCAATTTCTAGTTCCTGCTAATTACTGACATCAGACTGATAATCCCCCCAAAAATAGTCATTTTACGTTCATCAAATGGAAAACAGTTAATTGTCTGTGAAAAAAAAATATAAAAAATCCACTTTGCTTTCATCAAATAGAAAAAAAAATAGAAAAAACACTGTTTTTTTGTTTAAAAAGGTGGCATTATGTAAATAAACTGACATTTAAAGGGTTAAAATAGCGAAAGTAAGTTCATGTTTGCTATACATTATGAAAACTGGAGTTAATGACCAAGAAAAACAAATACGTTTTTATGCTTAATATTTCTAAATATATCCAATACCCTTTTAGATGGAATGAGTTTTCTTCAAGGAGGGCCTACGGGTTAAACTGAAAGTAAATAAACAACACTTTAAATTTTAGAAATAATGATTAGTGCAAAACTTTAAACTACAGGCTAGTTAAAAACATGTAAATTCAGCTGAGGAAATGGTAAATTTTTAATTAAAGTACATTCATTTCAATTAAGGAAGTTCTTTTCAATTAAAGTAAATGAAACTCAGTAACACTTTCAGTCAAGTTACAATTTCCGTTAAATAGTCAGTTAAAGTGATTTAAATTTAGTTTAAGTAAAATATGATTCAATTAAATAAAGAAATAATAAATACTTCGCTTGTGCAAATCCTTGTCCTGAAGTCCACCCAACAGTTTCAGTGTGAATTAAACGGCACGCTGTGAGAAAGAGCTCACTGTGAAACATTAGTGCCTGAGCTCTGAATGCTCTTGCAGCTGAGCGGTAGCAATTATCGCTGCAAGGTTTAAATTGCAGAAGAAAATTGGAGGCTATTGTGCCAATAAAAACATGTAGTTTCAAAAAGAAATGCTAAATAAACAGATTGTTGAAAAAAGCTTTCTCTACAAGTAGCATTTAAAGAAAATAATCCAGCAGTGAGGACAGAAGACTGAAAAGAGGCTGTTTTTGTGCCCATGTTGATATGACTCTTTATGAGAAACAGTTTCATCAAACCAAAGCAGAATGGTATCTATGCTCGTAACAAACCCGCTCAAATCAATGGCCTTCAAACAACTTATTCAACTCTTTTATCACTTTTCTAGCTGAACGACAAATCTGCCTGTGAGAGGCCAATCAAATTTAGATTTCAGATTTCCTGACAACCTGAAATGCATCATAGTATTTCTACATGAAATCGAGCATCAGGATGGGGGAGAAATGTGATACAAGTGACTTTAAAAGTGGCATGGTTGCTGGTGCCAGATGGGCTGGTCTGTCAGAAGCTGCTATTCTACTGGGATTATCATACACAACCATCTTTAAGGGTTACAGAGAATGGTCTAAGAAGGAGAAAATATCCAATGAGTGGTAGTTGTCTGGGCAAAAAGGCCTTGTTGATGTGGACAGAAGAGATTAGTGGAAAGGCAAGAGTGCCTCAAACTACCAATTGTTACAACCAAGGTGTGCCGGAGATTATTTCTGAACACACAACATATTAAATCTTAAAGCAGATGAGCTTTAGCAGCAGGAGACCACACCAGGTGTGATTCCTGTCGACTAAGAACAGGAAACTGAAGCTACAAGTTGCACAAGACTACCAAGATTGGACAATATGAGACTGGAAAAATGTCACCTCATATATTAAGTCTGGATTTCTGCTGCCACATTCGGATGGTCGGGTCAGAATTTAGTGTGAACAACATGAGCGTGTGGATCCATCCTTCCTTGTATCAACAGTTCAGGCTGCTGCTGGTGGTGTAATGGTGTGGAGGACATCTTGGCACACTTTTGGACCCTGAATTCCAAGTGAGCATCACCGAAACCTTATAGCCTGCCTGAGTATTAGACCATGTCCACCCCTTTATGACCACAGTGTGCCCATCTTCTGATAGCTTCTTCCAGCAGGATAACATCAATCAATCAATCCACATTATGAAGCTCAGATCATCCTAATCTGGTGTCCTGTATGTAACAATGAGTTCACTGTAGTCTACTGGCCTCCAAAGACATCAGATCTCCATCAAGAGGAGCACAATTGGGATTTGGTGAACGTGAGAATCATATCTTTGATGTGAAGCGAGCAAATCTGCAGCAACTGTGTGATGCTATCCATTCAATATGGACCAAAATCTCTGAGGAATATTTCCAGCACCTTGTTGACTCTCATAGTGGCTCTGGAGGTAAAAGGGGTCAATACTTTAGTGTCAACAGTTGCCTCGTAAAGTTCAAGTCATCGACCATTCTCCTCTTTTTCCTTCCTTCTCTATTGATTGAGGCAGAGTTGTGGCACTTGAACAATTAAAAGAAATGGAAAGGACAAATCAGAAAGGGAAATTTCTCCAAACACTAGTGATGGACGATTATTGTCAAACAGTTCCAAGACTGATCTGATGATTTTTTCAACATTCAATACAGACTGTCCACCAACAAAACTACAAAAAGCACAAGTGATTATTAGTCACAGTGATGCCACAGCAGCAGCTCGGTGTGTTTGGGCTGTTACCAAAGTCCACAAATGCATTCACAGCAACATTTTTGGCAAATGGCACCGACAGAAAGCCCAGAAGATTGGACTTCAAAACAAAATGTAGTACAACCGCTGAATTACAATGAAGACCTTTGCCTCCCCAGGGAGGATGTGGACAGCAGCTCTCTCTCTGCCTGCATCTGATCTGCTCCACCCTCTCTTTATCTTATAGGTTAGACCTCATACCTCTCCCTTCAAGACTCAAAGAAGAGCTTAAATTGTATTTACTGGACCTCATGTCTCAGAAATCCTTCAATTCTTAGTCAGATTTTGTCACAAGCTGAAACTAAAAGCTTTGATAACCACTGCTGGGTCTTAAACTGTCTCTCAACAAACCAGAAAGACTCTAAATCAGCCTCATGTTCACTCTGCAAACAGTGAGGCTATTTAAAAACAGTGCTACCTCTGAGAGACACAACGGACTCCAACAGATGATCGTCTGTTTCTCCAGAGGAAGACAGGATCACAGCGATGTCCGTCTAGACACTGATTCCTCAGAGTCATGCTGAAGGGGGGGTGTCACGTGCGTCCTCATGCGTGTGCACAAGATCTGTAGGGACATAGAGCTAACAAGTGTCCCGGTTTAATTAGCTAATGCTGCTGGTGGGCTCGCGGTGACGCTTGGTGAATGAGAATGGAGTCAAGTTCACGGCAAGGTCAAAGGTTCAACATGTCTTAAACACTGGCACAGGGATGCAGAGAGGTTTGAAGATATATACATTCACGCAGAGATAACACACACATGTATGTAGCTCACATGCACACAGATAGTGGGGGGGCTTCTGCTCAGTGTCACTGATGGAGCAGAAATACTGATACCTCTGTTAGCGCTGCACAGCTAAAGGCCACAGCTCCACAAACAGACCTCAGGGTTGCCTGGTGCGCTGCAGAAGACGGCAAAGCTCGATAACTACATAAATAAACACTCAATGCCATCCCATAAAATAATATACTGCGGTGTAATACTGTTTTGTTTGACCACAGTATCTCATACATAGGAGGGTATCAGCTGAGATAAGAATATTCAAAATGTTGGTACAGTATTCATTTACAGACTGTCATTCTCAAGCCCTTGACTTATCTAAGACATTACTAATATTTCTGTGTAAAATGAGCATGCTATCTAATGAGTTACAAAATAATCCTTCAGCAAATACCGTAACTGTAAAAGCACTGAATTAGTTGGCTACAAGTGCTCCTACAGCACAAACCTCCATCACAGAATTTCCAAATTGTTGGGTGAGTTATGGTTGAAATTGCCGGAAACTGCCCCAACCAACAGTGTTGAGACATCCTGGATCAAATCAGATCACCACCAAAATCATATTGCTTTTTCCTTCTTTCCCTTAAAGTTTCATCAAAATCTGTCAAAAGCTCTTTGAGTTATTAGCAAAAATATGAAAAACTGCCCTCACTCAATGTTAACAAATCCTTAAATTAATTCTTGGATTCACATCCTACATTGGATGACCACAAAATCACATCACCTCTTCCTTGTGCCATCATCAACATTCATTGAAAATTAGGTCAAATTCCATTAAACATTTATCAAGTTACTGGAAAAAAATGTCTGGAAACTGCAAAATTCACACAGTTAACAAACTCTTGAAAATTCCTGAATCCACATCCAGATTTGGATCAGCACATAAATGTAATACCCCTTCTCTTGTGCCATGACCAGTATTCTTGTTATTATAAAATAACAAGAAAATCCTGTGAGACCTTGTTGAGTAATAAATGAAATTGTGGAAAATTGGCATAACTTAAAAAGTAAATAAATTCTTTTAAAAGTTCTGGATCCACACTCAGATTTGGATCACCACCAAAAGTTTCCACATTTTCTGTGTGCTGTGACCAACATTTCCTTAAAATGTCATTAAAATTCACCAAGAACTTTTAGAGTTAGTGGCAAAAATGTTGCAACGTTGACAAATCCTTTAAGGCCCTGGTATGTTTAACCATTTACCTCACATCTTGGGAATCTATTATTGAAGGATTTGACTTAAGCTGAATAAAAAATGAACAGTTCTTCTCTGTAGAGGATCAGATACAGCTCTTTTCCCCTCTTCTTCAGAAACACTCTGTCCTGAGGGGGTGGGGAGGCTACAGGAGGCTATAATAACGAGTCCTGCGCTGATTGGCTGCCCAAACAATGTCTGATAGAAGGGGAGGAGAAGGAGTTACAGGCTGTAGACTAGTAGTCGACTAAAAGATGAAGTGTAAGGGATAAGGCAGTTTTTATGTTTCCTTGAATTTCTGAAGTCATGTTTTACACTTGGATAAAATCATCTAATAACCCTTTACTGAATGCTACTAAAGTCTGAATGTATAAATGAACAAAAATTATTACACAAATTTAGCGTTTTGTGTGTTATTGTCCCTACTTTCTACATGACCAAATTAGGTCTTACTGGATTACGTCTCTGTCAAACATTTTAGTCTAGTTTTTTTGTTGACGAAATTGTCAGTTAATTTAGTTTTAGTCCATGTGCAGTTGTTTTTATAAGTTACTGTCTAGTTTTCATTAGGGTAAAAAAGATTGTTGATGAAAAAAATAATGTGTTGGTCATGTTCTTCTGCTCCCCAAGCAACCTCTAACATTATGAAGCAAAGAAATGTAATTTTACAGAATATGGTACCTTTATAAATACTTCCCCTTTTGGTTTATTGAAAAAACAACGATGAGTTAATCATTTAAGTTTATCTACGGCCTGGTGCTGGTTCCAGCCTCAAGGGTTGGGAACCTTTGATTGGAAATATTTACCACACAGTAGTATGTAATCACCAATTACAGTAATAACCCACAGAGTCCATAATTTGAAGCAATAAAATCGTACAAAAGTACGCTAAGGGCAAATCGGACACCATAGTCATTGAAGTTCTGTGTGTATTTGTGCGTAATTGTGTGTATCAGTGTGTGTTTTAGGTCAGTGAACGTCTCCCTCCCTCTCTCTCTTCACTCTCCTCGGGGTTGAGCAGCTATTCAATACAATCCTTTGTTTAACCTTCTAATTGGAAGACGTCGAGTAGGAGCTCCTCGTCTCTTTTAGCACTCTGATCTCAAAAATGCACGCACACACTGTCTCCCACAGCGGAGGAAGAGAGAGAGGGAACAAAAAGACAGAAGACAAAAAGATCAAATTATCAGCTACATTTAATTACCCACAACTAGACAGACACAATAACGCTGCTAAATCCAGATTTGTCTGAGCCTGAATGGTGGAGAGAGAGATCCTCGTTCCTCTGCAGCACTCTCTTTCTTCCTGTGTGAAGCTGTTGCTGCAGAGTGAAGTGATGACAGCTTATCGGATTAGGGATCGCAGGATAATAAATACCCTTGTTTGATTTCTCCACCCATACTCCTTAAACATGATTACTGCTTACTGTTACAGCCAACATCATATTATAGAGCTCTGCATGCCGGCTCGCACATTTGCATAATGTTTATAGAGATGGTGAGAGGCGATGGCTGCAGAGGGGAAGGATGCTGAGCCGTCACTCCCTCTTCAATCTCTCGTTCTTTTTTGTCGATGCTCTGTTTGACCTTGTTATGATCTCGAGGAAAATGGATCGAGCGGATCTGTCTGGTTCTGTCAGCTGCACGCTTTGTCCATGTCTGCTCACTTCTCATCCAAACAAAAGAAGCAGCAATAAAATGATTAATGATGCTTACAGTGGTTTTTGTTCTTAAAAGTATTGTACCACTTTGGGTCCAGGTCCATGTTGGCAAAAGGCCTGGATTCACTGAACTGTGAGTTTGACTTTTCTCCTTGTAAAGTTTGTCATTTGTATTCATTAATATCAGAAAGCGTCATCAGTAGGAGCCAACACTGATCGTCTTTTTTAAGTTACAACACATCAGCTATAACCAATAAATACTTATTCTACAAGAGAAGATCTAACCTAAACTGGAAAAAAAAAGCTATCTTTAAATTCTAGCAAAAACAAAAACAAAAAAAAGAGGGTGTAAGGGAGCATGAAAAAATATTTTTGAGCTTGACAATTGATGACAAAATTTGTTGTAACCCTAACATCAAATATGTCTCAAGAACTTTATCAAGAAGTATTTCTGTTCGAGCAAAACCAAGCACGGACTGCAAATCTAGTATCTTGATAACGCTTGGCACTACTGCCAAGGTGTAAAATACAAAACATAAGCCACGATGTAAACACTAACTCTCACCATGTCGAAGGTGAGGTGAAAATATCCTTCCTATTGAAAAATGCTTTCAAAGTTCTTGATTGTTTTTATTTAATAAAGAAAAACTCGGTCCACCTCTGATAACACTGCTACTGAAGCTGTTAGCATCTATGCTAATCTCTGTACAAGCAGTCACTTCATGCTATAGGCATGTCTCACACTGATCAATATGGTCATCTGTATATTTGCATTGGATATTTAAGCTCCGCTATAAAGTGGATGACTGTGGATGACGCTGGTTCCTTGACTGCAAGCCTGCTGGAAGCCTGTGGGATTATTCACTGTGTTTTGGACCATTGCTGATAAAGTCTGAGAACAAAAATGATGAAACTTACATGTTCTGTCGTATAGGACGGACCTACTTTTCACAAATTTTAAAGCTTAAATGTAAGCAGTGAGTGTGAAAAGCTATTATTAGGCTGCCACAGAACTACAACATGGCGGTTGGACTTAGTAGCAACAACAATATTTCTGACGTACAATGTCTTTTTGTGACCTCTTGTTTGAGAGTTTCCTACTAGTTGAATGACCTGATCAAGTTGGTCCTCATTGTTGTGGCAATAGTGTGTGATTTACTGATTATTAAAAACATTCAGAAACTGTGCATTTGGGTCCCCAGCCATTTTCGTAGTCCTTGTTTGCAGTTAGTTAGCAACTGTTGTGTTAAACACATAAGTTAAGACTCCAAAACTGACAATATCAGATGTGCTTTATTATAGCCCATTAAACATTAAAAGTGCATGTTTGCACCATAAACTGTATTTCAGGTATTTATACAAAAGTTGTTTTCTGAATTTCATATAATTTCAGGCATGGGAACCAGGAAATTGCCCAATGCTAACTCACGTGAGCTGTTTTGGTCTCATTCCTGCACCACTCTATTAGTCCGTGAGTCCTTTTGCAGATAGCTTCCTCCCCATATTGAAGAGCACAATGCTGGCTGCTGCTGAGGCTATTAGTGACACTCGACCCTCTTTAAAATACTGCCACAGGATCATGAAACAGTCCAAATGAGATATGCAAATTTGCAGTGTTTCTTTTTGTTTTTCACCTAAATTGGAACAAAGCAACCAAACTGTTGGTGCGAAAAAACCGCCTGAATAGACTTGAAACTCTGAACTTTATTTTGCTATAGCTTTGGAGCAAAAGTTCAGTCAGTACTTTCACTCCTGCAGGAGACTTCTCTCCCTCCAACGTATCTGTATTTACTGAAGTAAAGGATGTGCTTGTGCCACCTCTGGTATCCAGGCAGAAGAAAAGGATGAGAGAGAGGAGAGAGTGGACCGGCGCTCCGACAGGAAACAATCAATCAATCCCCTGCTTCCCCTCCACCTCCTCACCCTCCCTCTTCTTTCTTTATTAAACTTCCTCCGTGTTGACCTTTGACTTGCTGTTGGAGCTCCCTGCAGTTCCACGACTGAAGCTTTTTGCCTTTTGAACTCGGTCTGCAGGCTTTTCGCCCCGAGGCTGACTGACGACTTAAAAATGTTTCACAGTGCCTCCTTCTCTTCATTTTTTTTTCTTTCTTTCCTCAGCAGAAGTAAACAACAGGCAATGGCCGACCTGGGAGCAGCGCTGCAGATTGCTGGTTGAATCCAAATAAACAATAAAGAGAAGAAAAAAAACGATATATATATAAACATGGCGCTGTCCCCCATGGGCCCCAATCCTGCTTGATGCCAAGTAGTCGAAGCAACATTTCCTCTGTTCTTGTGCTGAGCTGTCTCGGATAATAAAACACTTACTCAGAGGGGGGAGGGGCGCTCAATATAAAATATCTTAACCTTAAGCAGTTTTTGAGTCATAATGGGACTGCTGTGTAGCGCACGCACAGTGTATGCAGACATAAGCACATAAAGCCGTGGCCTACATCATGAGAAAAGAACATCATAGTCTGGATCTGCTTCATACTCAGGATTTTAGAAGAGTTTACTTCCCAAAGTCAGGAAAAACACACAAAAAGAAACATCCACACTGCTGTCTATCCACCCAGACATGCCATATTGATCACTTCCTATTCTATTTCATTATTTTTGGATGCTTGTTTCACCTCCTGTTGAGGCAAATTGACTTCTGGTGTTGTTGTTGTTGTATACTGGCCCTACTAAAACAAGAAAGTGATCCTGATTTAACATACAGATACATAACATAACAGATTTAACACGTCATCTTGGGTACAGGAGCATGTGCCAGTCCGGCACTTCGCAGCGTCAAACCTTTGCCTGGATTGCTCCAGCCTCCTGAGAGCCTTCGCCCAGACCCATGTTTGATCTCGAGACATCCTCTGAGCTGACACCTCCACTATGCACGCGGTCACCCCCCCTACCTTATCCAACTTACCAGGTTTCAAGCACCCAGTACGCGGTGAGCTGGATCAGGTTTAGGAAAGTGATCCAGGTGCCCGTAGAGGTGCAGGTGCCACTCCTGTATTCAGCAGCTGACCCTTCCTATTCCCGCCCTTCGGAGTTGATTTCAAAAGTCGTTTCTAATTAACAAAAATAGTTCATATTTTTCTGACTGCTTGTATTTTTTTTAATCTAAAAGTAGCCCAGCGCAGTAAAATGGAGAAATCAAGGACAATACTCACATCTCTGCATCATGAGATCAAATCGAATTGAGACGTTAACTTAATAATCGTAACTCGAGTGAAGATGCTCAGCTCTACTGTCTTTTATCAGCCTTGGTATTTAAAGAACTGATCACTGCGCACACAGTCTGCACGAGTCCCAAATGCACATTCAGAAAGATGACCCTGCTCCAGTCACAATCAAACAAACATAAAGCTGGAGGGCAGATGCTCAGTTACTGGAGGTGGATCTTCAGTGTGTGTTTTCCAGCTATCAGCAGAACCTTATCCTGCTTCTTCTAAATTCAATGACCAACTATACGGTCTGTTATTGGCTCAGAGAAGCTGAGCTCAAGGCTTTACCATCTACGACTTAAGTTACAGGCCAACAAGGTGATCTTTCATTTTAAACTGAAGCTACCTTCATGATACCGTACCAAATGGACTAGCATCCCTCCATCCCTGCACACAAACACACAAAAACAAGAACAGAAGGATCCTCCCAAAGTTTCTGCACCCATGCTGTCCAAGAATCTGTTCTCCCTCCATCCCCCTGCATCTCTTCTTTTTAATCCCTCTCTGCACATTCTGTCATCTGTCTGGCAATGAGAGGAAGACAAGCAGAGAAAGAGAAGAAGAAGAGAGGCTGACAGGGAGACTCTTGGCTTGCTCGTGGGCTGTTTGGACCAATATGAGAAAACACGGCAAGACTTTTCAGCTCGGATATCTGTTTTCTCTTCCTTATCACATGCGTTCTCTCTATCAGTCAATCAGAACCAGCCTTTGAATCATTCTTTATTATCTGTGATAAACAAACAGAGCTTCTTGTTACCTTCTCTGGAAAAGTCACCAGGTTCCCAAAGTTCGTGAAGTCAATTGACTGTAATGAAGTAAAAGCCCACTTCCTTTTGAAAGCAAATGCAGCTACAAAGGCCTTTTGTTGTGCTGACAAGGACAAGCTTCAGTATTTGGATTCTGCCAAATATTTGGACATGTTTTCTACTCTGATGCTTCGGCCAAAATGTCCCCAAAATTTTCCAATAAAGCCTTTGAGACGCAATTATAAAATCCCTGTTGATGGCCTTTATTTTGCAGCCTGTGAACGCTGTGCTAATCTGATTACACTGATCCTGGCCACTGGTTTTTAAATGGGCCCCGGGGACAACAATAGAGTCTGTGCATGGGCACTAGTGGGCCCTTAGGGGAAATGTGGTATTATATAATTTTATTATTGTGTAATTGAGCATGAATTGTCCAAAAATGGTTCCCGAAGTGCAGGCTTTGTCCTGGGACGGCAGACATGCATGCAATACAGATTGGGACTGACTAAAGAATTGTGAAGCTCAATCAAGACGAGAGCAACATTGTGCAAATTCAAGTATGATTTTTATGTGGCCATAAACTGATGTTAAATTAAAACACTGCACATTTCACAAAACAGATGCATATGAGGGATTTGTCTTCTTGTTTTAGTTGGACTGTATGATGAAGAGGTATTTGGTGGGTCTGATGCATGACTTGCAATATTAGTGGCTATTGATCAGTTTCCTGTCAGTTCTGAAATAATTAAAAGGAAACATGAGTAATGTGATGTGGCCCTTATACAGTGCAAAAAATAAAATAAAATAAAACAAAATAAAATAAAATCTCTGGAAAAATAAGTGCAAATTTGCATGTACTTTTTGCTATAAGTTTTTCTGTATTGAACGTATATTGCCAGGAATTGAGGGAACCATATTCAGATGTAAAAAGGCTTCATCAACTTTGATCTCTGTATGATTTATATCTGTATGATTTACCTTTCGTTGGGATTTTTGTATTGTAACTATGGTCAAACAACTTTTAATACAATAATGTGACTCCATTAGAGCATAAATATTCTGATAGTCCAGGTTGTCCTGAAAATAAATGTGTCTTTATCTTATTTGCGCTTGAAAAGGTTGAGGTTCTGCATACATTATAACAAAAAAAAAAGAAAATCAGGTAAACTAGAAACAGCAGAAAATGGCTTGGAGGTATACGGGTTAATGTAACTGTTATTAACTGAGAATAGCTTGTGTCAATAAGTTCAAGGGTTTTCAGTCTGATTCCTTATTTCTGTTTCACATGGAATTTATTTTTTTGATAGTGGAGAGAGAGCAGGGGAAGACCCGCAGCAGGCCTCAGGCAGGAATTGCACCTGAGCCTGCTTCAGTTAATGCACCTGTATGGTTACTATCCTCTCCGTCAAACTGGCACCGCAAAATGAACATTTTACCTCATAAAAACTGTATCAACTCAAGTTTACTGTCAGAAGCTGTTTTTTTCTTGGGATAACACTTAAACTAGTGATGCATCGATTGTGAAAACCAGGGCTGATGCAGATACAATATTTAAACTAATAATTTGTGGTTTATAATCTATATTCAAAATTTTCTACAACAATAACAACAACAAATGTTTAAACAACTACATCAATAGTTTGCCCAGACACACCCTTTTATGTCTAAAATATATTTATTAATTTATTGATTTGTTCATTTATTTAGCATGGACATACAGTTACATTGGTGCTGCAGTATTCAATCATGTGCATGTCCCAGATGCACTGCTTTAAGTGGTTGTAGTATAATGCTAATTTGCAACGCATGTCCACAGGAGGCTTTTAGAAGTTAAAGATAGAAATAAGTAAAAGAAAATTTGAAAACTATAAAGAATACAACTATAAAAAAAATGTAAAGTGAAGTTAAAAACAAAATTAAAAAATAAATACATAAATATAAAGATTAAATAATTTGGTGGAGACTCACAAACATATTTCTTTTAATATTGAAAAAAAAGAAAGACTTGAGTCCAGAGTTACAATTTCTAGTTCTCCTAAAATAATAATATAATAATAATAATTATGATGAAACAATAATACAATTTTTCACATTAAATAACATTAATAAAAATACTTTTTAAGAGTCAACAAAAACTGTTGCTACACAACCCAAACTGATTTTTGCTTAAAATTGACCTCTGACAGGGCAAGTAGCCAATCATAGAAGAAATTGGGATTGGCACATGGGGTGGCCGATAAGATTCCAGGGGGCCCATGTCCCAGTGAGCCCACGGCCCTGTCCAGACAAGCAGTCCCCCCAACTGGAGTAAGGCCATGCTCCCCTTGGGGTTTGCGCCCCACTAATTGAGAAAATAACCATGCTCATGGAGGGATGTTGTAATAACAGCAGATTGAAATTTAAAGAGCATCAAAAATCCTTAATTGAAGGAAAAACCTCAAACTAACTTTGAGGACAGCAGACCGTCGTGCCTCCGGCTTCGGGCCGCCCTGCTGTTCTCTGCTCAGACGGTGGCGGTCAGTTAAATAAGTGAGACTCCCGCCTCCACATTCATTGTGGCGTATTAGTGGTTAACCACTGAGCTGCAGTGATACAGAGCTCTCCATACAAGAGTAAGAAACATTTTAAACCCCCCCACAGCCCGAGCTAATGTCCCTCAGAGAGCTTTTTCTCTCCCGGGGCGAGGAGGTCGTCCAGCGTGTTGTGGCGCTGAGCGGCGGGCGGCGGTGTGGTCCACTGACCCGGTCAGGACTATCAAAGGTCTCATGGTCCCATTTAACCACGCGCGTGACTAGCTCATGGATTAAATGTCACGACACTGGGTCAGAGTGGAGAGTTTCAACATGGCCACAGTTTCAGAGAAGCTGGGACGCAAAATAACAACAATACGGTGTTTGTGTTTGAAAGCCGACAAAGAAGCTTATGAAGGAGGCTGATTAGAGCAGGCTGAACATTTTGACCAAAACCAACATTCATTTCATTCAACCATGAACTCTCCTCACCATGAGCACTTACGGATAGGGGTGGGCAATACGGGTAAAAAAAAAAGGTATCAAGATTTTTTTAATGATAGTATCACAATCTCAATTTAGTATTTTTTTATTATTATTATTTTCATTTTTAACGTTTTCAAATGACTGACCAGACAAACTTACATTCATACATATTATTTTAAATGTACAAATATAAAGCAAAGTTTTAGGCTACATATTTATATTAAATTTTCCCTGATCTTCAGAAATAACATTTTATTTATTGCATTGAGTATTTAAATATTTGCCCTTTTACAATTTACTGGGTCATTGGGGTGAAAAGGTCTTCCATAAAAACTCATAAAGCTTATATTTCCCTGCTTAACATAAATATTTTAAATACTTTTGGGCATTTTTGGCACAATTTTAGAATAATGTTTAAGTGAAGTGTCCCCTTTAGAAATTTTACATCGATTTCGGAGATTATAGCCACAATGTAATCAAATAATAATAAAAAACACATTTAAAAGCATATAGTCTTGAAAATATCTGGTGTCTCTGCACCAATTTTAACCTGGAACACCAGATGGACCATTTAATATATCTCACTAGTCCATCTGGGAAACAGCCCATAGAAAGTGTTTGGGAATGGGCAGAGCCTTTCAGAAGCATATCTGGCAGGTGATTGGACGATCTATCTGTCAATCACAATTATTACAGGCCTATTAGATAATGCAGTAGCTGGAAGGTACAGTCGTGGTGTGAAGGATGGAACATAAACCACTACTTAGAACAAATTCTCACCAAAACATGTCAGAAGTGGAGTGAAAATATCCTTTTCTACAGAGAGATGCTTTCAGTGTTGTCTGTTTTTCATTTAATGAAGAAATGTGGTCCAGATGTGATCAAACTGCTACTGAATGTAGAAGCTAATCTCTGCATGAAAAACCACTTCCTGCTGTCGTCTTGGTCGTAGCTCCCACCTCTTCCTGCTCTGAGGGAGGCTGATTGGAGCGTGCTGCTTTAGGACGAGTACAAACGTCTTGGATTGGAGCTTGGCAAGGGTTAATGTTGGTCAGATGATTTAAGGATTCTTGATATACCAGGCCTGTGCCGATGTCAGGCCTGAGACACTGTCCTATTGTCTCGAACCAGATGCAAACATAATTCTATGACACCTGAAGGGTTGAAACATCTTTTTTAAAATGGCTGAATTGATCAAAAGCTTCAGAAGTTTTCCTGTCTGCCATGAAGCGACACACTGACATATTCCTGAGACATGGCGTGATTAAACATGTTCTATTTTTAGAGCGCTAACGCAGTATAGATGGATGGATGGATGTGGTTAAACAAATCGGAAATCAGCAAAACAGGAGCATAAATCCCCCCCCAATGTATCTCTGATCTGTGCGACTCCTATCATCCATGCATCCATTATTCCCCCCTTATCTCAGAGCTATAATCTCACATTCAGGGGTCCCCTGTGTTTTGTAATCTGCTGTAATCTGATGGATTACCTCTTCTCCTTTCATCAGCTGATTGTTCTGGTTCAGTGCTGTGATGTCGACCCAGCTGCTCAGTTTTACTCCTCATTCATGTGAGAACACAGTTACAGCTTAACAGAAGAATGATGGAGACGGAAAATCGTGGACTCTCTGAATGTTTACCTGGGTTTTTTTATTTGCAAGGGTACCCGGGACATTCATCATAATATGGAGGTGAAAGGTCAAAGCCTAGGTCACTGGGCCACGTTTCCTTGCTTGTAAATGCAAAATCTGTGAAATGTTATCTTATCTACTACTAAGTGTATAAATGTATATGCATTTGTGTATTTTCTTTTTTCTCTATCTTATTCTTTTCATTATTCTTAGTAGGTATTTATATTTATAAATATTGTTATTTTAAATTAATATTATTATTATTATACTTTTAAAAGGTTTTTTAATGTATTTTTACGTTGAATAAATTTAAATCTTTAAAACTGTCAATGATTCTTTTTCGCACTTTAGTCCCTTTTAGGTGCTACTATTCTAATCATATACATACACTTTTTACTATTTTCTTCTTAATATCACTATTATTATTGAGTCTTAATCATGTCATTATTATTAATAATATTACAATCATTATTACTGTAATTATTTT
The DNA here is from genome assembly GCA_037902135.1 of Cetoscarus ocellatus. NCBI lineage: Eukaryota > Metazoa > Chordata > Actinopteri > Labriformes > Labridae > Cetoscarus > Cetoscarus ocellatus. The sequence continues at coordinate 336,364 of JBAMNC010001316.1, forward strand.
TTTCTTTTATTTAATATGGGCTTTTGTTCCGTCTGCCTGTTGGAGATTAAATTCAATAAAATATCATGCAGGAACGTCCACTCCAACTGAAGGATATACTGATTACATTTTAGAGGGCGAAGGTCATTGAGGTTCACCCCTTATCTGTGAACACAATATATCCAAAATGCTTCTGGAGATTTTTATTTATTTATTTATCTATTTATTTTTAAGAAATGCTCAAAGAGAACCCAGGGTCAGAATTTTGTGCAAAAATTCTGATCCTGGGTCCTCTTCAAGCATTTCAGCTTCCTCCCACAGACCAAAAACATGCTCACTGGGTTAGCTGATGACTCCAAATTGCCTTAGGTCTGTGTGTGAGCGTGAATGGCTGACTCTTTATTTGGCCCTGGGATTGGCTGGCAGCCAGTCCAGGGTGTACCCGGTCTGGGATAAGCTCCAGCCCCCATGACCTAGAAAAGCATAAGCTGTATAGATAATGGATGCATGGATGGTGCAAGGTCAGTATAACTAAAACTGCTTGGAAAAGAATTGAGATTAATAAAGTAACAACACTAAAAGACCACTCCCTCTTTCTTCTGGATTTTTACGAAACATTACGTACATCTGTCGCAGAGGTATAAAGTCTGCAGTATGTGGGTCATTGCCTCTTTGTGGGTTGCAGCACAAGAATAAAGTAATTTCTAACTTAAATCTCTAAAGCCAAATTCAGGACTGAAACAATCTGATCTGATCGTTCTGCTGTTGTTTTAATGGGTGAGAAAAGGGGCCCTAAAGAGCCTTTAAACACCTGCACACATGCTCACTGACCCACAAAACATCACAGACTTAAGAGAGCCCTGTTTTAAAGGGCTGAAGGACTCGTGCCTGGTCCAGAGGGTGATCAGGAGCACAAGACCAGATCCTGAATGCACACAAACACACCTCAGGTCAACAACACTGAGCAGATTAACCCTGCATTTTAGAGGCACTGTGTTAATCAGTTTGTGTGTATTTATGAGTGTAAAAGCTCACACCTGGTTTGTAGCACAAAACTGGCACTGACGCATGGAAGCCTTAAAGATATCATCGACCACCATAAACTTGCTGTTTTGAGACAGGTTTAAAAGACAACAAAAATCTCAAATCTGAGAAATATGTGTCATAAGACAGAAAGTGTTCTGTCACACACTAAAAGATTTGGCAGGGTCACTATTTATGAGGCCAAATCTAGATTCCTGTTAAGATTAGTTCACTTCCTGCTCTCGGGGTATTTAAGATGGAAAGAAAATGACTGAACAATGGAGCAGACTCACAAGAAGATTAGTCGTTATGCGCGAGACAGTAAGTCGTACACGCTTTAAGGTGCGGAGTTCAAGTGTTTTATAAGGGCTCAGATTTGTGTAACAACCCCTTTTTCCTTGGAGGCCCCCTGAGATTTCCCTTAGGACAGTTGAGCACCCGTGGGACCTACAAAACTATATATTTAGGTGCAAAATAATCAGCAGTTCTAAATGTTTTGTAAGGATAAAATTAAGTTAAAATAAGATTAAACAGACATACCTGTCTCAAAAAAACACCTCAAAGTTGAAAGAGCTTTGCACCACTCCTGGATCCTCTTGTGCCCCCCCCAAAGGCCAAGACTCAAGGTTGGGGAGCAAGGGTAGGATGGGTTTTTTGCCTTCTTATACTGATTATAAAAACATCAAATACTGACATCAAGACATTAAGATCTTAACCTTTTTTTATGTTTTGGATTGAATACTGTTTTCATTAAAGCAACACGTAAATATTTGATGCACTGCAGTATTGAAGATGTTTAATATTTAGGGTTTCAAGTTGGGGCCACAATCCTCCTCTGAGACGATAAATGACTCTCAACACACTTCAAACCACAGGATAATCAGGTCAGATGACCATTAAGACCACCACATAATCAGGCTTTTGCTGACTTTGGTCTGAAGTGGGGATCTGAGCCAATACTAGGGACCATTATTTTGTAGTGTGTACCTCACTTAACCCATTAACACCACATTCACACTGCCTTCAAAGGCTGCTAAGGGGACTAATCAGGCTTTCCAAGGATGTAAAATACAACACCAATTGGTGTTATTATTAAAGGGTAGACTGATAATGTTTTCAAGCTTTTCTTGAGGAGTATAGTGGGGGAAAAAGTACTAAGTGGCTGAAAATGCTTTGCAAAACCTCTCGTTGTAGAATGTCATGATTATTTTACTGTTGTCCAATAAAAAGGCTAAAAAGGCATGTCTTTATCGACTATATTCTGCATGGTTTACCAATACAACTCCAAACATATGACACAGAATGTGAAATGCAATATTGTCTCATTACAATCCATCAGGGACGGACTAACTGCATTAGTTCTGTTGTTATCGTCTAATTGTCTCTATCATCAGCTCATTCCCATTCTGCAGCCTCTCTTCACCTCCATCCTCTCTCTGATCCATCCATCTCATCCATTCTTTCCCATTTATCCTTTTATTCCCTCCATCTCCTCCCCTCTCCCTCTCTTCTTCATATGACTCTGTGATATCAGGCTCCCTGCCAGCTCACTGTACACTTCAATTAGAGGAGGGACTTGGCCCAAACACAAACACAACACAAAGGCTGCTGGGTGCTTTGTGCAGAGTCGGTGTGTCGGTGTGTGTGCGTGCAGGTTTGGCAGCGGGAGCTTGTCCCAGAGTGTGACTTTGGTATCAGTCTTGGTAATCTAAGTCATTCTCTCCGCTGCATCCAGATACAATGGAGGCAGAAGAGCACATACACACTCACACACCAGATGGCTGGACAGCACCGGCCCTGGTCTGCTCTTCGTCCTGCTCTGGTGTCTCTATTAGTCTGTATGTTTTCTCTGCAGGTGTGTCCTCTTATCTGTCTGCCTGTCTGTCCATCTTAATACATGTGAGTCAGCTTGTTTCCCTTCACAGGAAAAGCTACAGTTACATCCAAAAACTGAAAATCTGATGCAGCTAAAGAGGCATAAAGGCACACAACTCTAAAAACATCATCTCAATTTTTGCTTGGTTGCTGTTTCAGTGAGGCAGGAGACACTCACTATTCCTTCTTGTATTTGGGACTTCCTGCATGATGAGTGCTCTCATACATATACTTGCCTTTATGAGACATAAAAAAAACCCACTGGATGGTAAAACTGGAGAGCTCAACCTGGACTTCCACGTAGTGACACGTAGCACTGTGCAGCTGGAATAGCAGGGCACAAGATCTGCGGAGAGCCACAAGTTCTTGTGTGAATTGCGATATCACACGATAAGAAAACATGTTAGAAAGTGAGAAAAGAAATAAACAACACATCACTCCACTTCTCTACGGTCCCAACCATATAGCTCTGTGATCTGTATTACCTCCAGCATGGGTGAATACATGATTTATGTTTTGATCACAATGAAGTGTATTTCGTTATTAACTAGTTACTGCATTTGTATGGTTTAATCTACATCAAGAATAAACCGGTATTTCTGGGGGGGCGGTTGAACTTATTGTTAATTTCAAAGTAGACAACTAGTGCATTTTTATACACAATTTTACAACTTACAACTTTTTAAACAAACTCCTTAGCGCTGTATCCATATGGTTTGTAACAGATCCGAGCTTATTTCCACTACAAATACATTACTTTAGCAAAGCGATGTTGTTCATAAAGACAACCAGAGGAAAATAATTCAAGAAAAGAGAAAAAACTTAAGCAAAATTAATTGGGAAATAAATACATAAAAAACCCTAAATATAAATTGATTTAAAAAAACAGATAGGTGGAATTGATGAGATTGGTTAGGAGTGAGTGGAGTAGTAATATGTGTGGATTCAGATAATTTCATTGCATGATTACGGCCTCAACGGGTTTCCATCTGCTAAAAAATATTTCTCTCTGGAGTCTGAGAGCATATCTGATTTTCTCCATGTGGTGTATTTCTTTTAGTTTCTCAATCCACATATTGTAGGTAAGGGGGTTTGGTTTTGGCCAATCAATTGTACTGCATTTGATAGCTGCAGTTGTCATTACTTGTAAGAGATATTTTCTAGCTTTTCCATCAATGCCTGCTGGCATTAGGCCCAAAATTGCCAACTAGGATCTTTAGCCAGGTTTTAATTGAATACATTTTCAGGAGTTTCAAAAACCTCTCTCCAAAATTGTTTCAGTTTTGTACATGTCCAGAAAATGTGGGTATGGTTACCTATTGTGTGCTACAGTTTCTCCAGTTATTTCCATTTTTTACATTTTATATTGTGCTTTATTTTGAAAGTACCGGATAATCCACACGTTTGATTTCCTTTTCTGGTGCTTTCTGAATGACTGGAAATTTTACGAGATTTTGCAGCGGTAGTGCTGCAAATAGACCTGCAAAGAAAACAACTATCTATTTACTTCTTATCTTAAGTTTCCCCTCGCTAATACCGTGAGCATAAACGATAAGCATGTCCTGATTTTGCAGGTCATCGTCTGAACCATTCCTATCCCCAACTCAAGGTTGTCTTATGACCAAAAACAAGCATGCGAGGCCAAACCTGCAGCACTCATGTGCTAATGAGAAAAACAGTTAAAGAGAAGCCCTGAGGGCCGGTGGAGGGTCAAGGGGGTGTAATAAGGAGAGAGCGGACAGGCAGAGTGTGTGTCAGAGTCAGATCTTCGTCCTTGATGATGTTTGTAAGAGCGATTGTCCGCTCCCCAGAAGCTTCCTGATTTCTGATTGAGGACGTTGTGATTGCAATGAGAGCATCTCATGTCCTAAGAGGCCTCTGCAATCAGGGACAATGACCCTCCTCTCCAGAAACCCTCTCAAGTCACCCACACTCTCACCCTCTCCAACACATATGCTGCCTTACATACCATGAGCTAAACTAAAATACATTTTCCTCAATGTTGTCTTTAATTTGATGTTTTATTGGTTTCATTTTGCATTCAGAGGAGTTCGTAACAGCTTTTAACGCTAATGTTTTACAATCAAGGCACACTGAAACACTTGAGAGCATTTACCCTACACTTCAGAGATGGGCTCCTAAGTTTAAGTCTTGGATTCACGCAAAGTAGTCCTTGTTTAATTGTACTTCACTCGACCCCAAGAGCAAGCATTGTATATTTAACTAGAGCACAAACCTTTGTCAAGCCATTTCCAACATTGCGAGTTATTGTCGTAAATGTGGGACACTGCCCTATCTGCACTGTTAGAAAATACTCAAAGAAATTGTTGGATCCACATCTGGATTCAAATCACCACCAAAATCTAACTGATTGGTTCTTGGCCCATTTCTGACCTATCTTGTATATGTCATCAAATTCTTTTCATAACTTGTTGAGTTACAATGTTAACAAACTAACAAACAATATAATAAACTACGGCAAAAACATAACGTCCTTGGCAAAGGTAATAATGGTTGCAGTATTCATCCCAGGATGCAACCTCTGGGACTGAAGATGGAGTTTAAGTTTATTATACATCTACAAAGTTTGAAAGGGAAAAGTGATAAATCAAGTCATCAGCACCAATATGTGTTAAAAGGACTGCAGAGACAAGAACGTGTCTGCTAATCTAGTTGAGGAAGGATGATTTCTCTTTTAAAAGCTGTGAGCATTTGGATATAAGTTTGGTGTAATAGTTTAACTGGTGACCTGCGTAAATTGGTGACTCTCAGTTGATTCAATGGTTGACTCCATTGGTGGGAGTGTTGATGTTTGCCTGAGTTTTGATGTAAAATTGGTCTAATTTCTTAACTTAAGGTGGCAAAACTTGAAAAATTAGTTTAAGCACAGGTGTGTTCAGATAATTATTTTCAGTGTTGTTTGTTTATTTTTCATTTAATAAAGAAATACGGTCCAAATCTGATAAAACTGCCACTAAAGCGCTGTATGAACAGTCACTTCCTGCTGCCTCATTCGTATTTCACACCTCTTCCTGCTCTGAAAGACTCTGATTGGTCCGTGTCGCTTTAGGCAGAGGATAATCGTTGTAGATTGGAGCTTTGGCAAGATGGCTCTGCCTAAGTAGACACTGAATCAAGTGGATCAAACTGCACTGCAAGATTATGAAGACGATTCAAGTTTGATTTTTGGGAAAAGGGATAGTCCAGTAAAAAGTGTCACATAAAGGCAAGTACTTAAACATCTAAGGATGCCAACTCATGCAAATGCAAGGACAAACAACAGGTAGGTCTTCAGCCTTAAACTCTTCTATGGAACAACAACACCAAGAAAGCTTCAGCACTCATTATTTTGATGGTTGCCCACAGACTTTTTCTTCCTTAGTTGGACAATTCTGATTTTAATGACACCACAACTTTCAAGATACTCCATCCTTTCAACTGTGACTATATCAAACAGCAAGTCTGCATCGTGCATGCCTTTGACAAGCTAGAAGACATACTAGAAGACAAGCTAGAAGACAAGCTAGAAGACACTCTGTATAGATATGGATGGATGGACTGAATGAAAGCAGATGCTTCCACACAGATAATAATGTCCTCTTGAATGGCGTCCAATAAAGTGACACACGTTTTCCTCCCATTAGACATCAGAGAAAACACATAATAGTCGTGAAAGACCTGATTGAGTGTACCCCATGTGTGTCTGGTACGAGCACAGAAGGACAGAGTGCACCCTGCAGTGTGTGTGTGGTTGTGTGTGTGTGTGTGTGTGTGTGTCAGTAATAATGGTCAGACAGATGGGGCAGTATACAAGAACAGTTGATGAAGGCTTTGCGCTGCAGCTGGCCTTTTCTCTTCCCCTCTACAGCCAACACAAACTCAGGGATACAGGAGAGGTCTGCTGGCACTGTGTGTGGTTGTGATTGTGTATTTGTGTGTGTACGTGGGTGTGTGTGTGTGTAGCGGGCTGTGGGCATGGCAGCTGCCCTGGCATCAGGTGGGCAGCTCCCATTCTACATGAAGATGGCACAGCTGCTGTAATATGCAAACACACCCTGTTTCCTGCACTCAATACAACACAAACTGGAGATCAGTGGGGACATGGAGGGGTTTGTGATTCTCTCTGTTTTATCAAAATGTTGTTAAACAGTAATAGCCTCTGTATGACACATATTTCAGGAATTCTATATACTTAAAACTCAGATTCAGAACTTTTTAAACCTCCTGATAGCCCAAAAAAAATAAAAATAAAAATGCAACTTTTGGCCCTGCAGAAAACAACATCTATCAATACAGGAGTTATGTATCTTTAATTTTCTATTATAGGCTCCTTTGGTTAAGTGAGATTGTTACAAAACCCAATTCCATTGAAGTTGGGACATTATGTAAAACAAAAGCAGAATATATTAATTTGCAAATCCTTCTCAACATATATTCAGTTGAATACTAAAAAGATGAGATATTTAATGTTCAATTTGATACACTGTGTAGATGTTTCATAAATATTCACTTATTATTTAATTTAATGCCTGCAACATGTTCCAAAAAGCTGGGACAGGGGCATGTTTACCACCGTGTAACATCAAATTTCTTTTTAACCACACTCAGTAAGTGTTTGGGAGCTGAGGACAGTAATTGAGAACACTTCAGTTGCTCAACAGTCTATATTATTAATGTATCATTAATGTAAGACAGGTCGGGACTGCAGGTAGGTCAGTGTGGTACCTGCACTCTTTTACTCTGAAGCCACACTGTTGTAACACCAGCAGAGGGTGTCTTCATTGTCTTGTTGAACTAAGCAGGGATGTTGCATGTTGCTCCAAAACCTGCATGCACCTTTCAGCATTTATGGGGCCATCACAGATGTGCAAGGTACCCATGCCATGGGCACTAACACCCCTCCATACCATCACAAATGCTGGCTTTAGACCTTTGCTCTGATAACAGTCTAGATGGTCCTTTTCCTCTTTAGCCCAGAGGACACAAAGGCAACAAATCTGCAACAACTGTGTGATACTATCATGTCAATTTGGACCAAAATCTCTTAGGAATGTTTTCAGCACCTTGTTTAACCTGTTATTAAAAATTAAGGCAGTTCTGAACGCAGAACAGGGTCCAATTCAGTCCTAGTACAGTGTACCTTATACAGTGGCCAGGAGGTGTGACAGGCATGCATGTAAGAGCATACTTGAAATATTCTTCCACCCTTTAATCAGACAAAAAAATGCACATGCCCAAGCTGCTCTTTTCATTTAAGTTAATCTTTTTAAATAATGACCGTTAGCATGAACCAGGTCACACAGACACACCACTCCCCCCCACCACACCCACCATGCCAGTTGTTCCCCAGATGTGAGCCTCATACAGCGACACATGTCCACCCGTGGCCCGCTGTATCCGTGCAGACACATGTTGTGACGTGCGGAGGTTAGCCAGCTTGAATCAGGCCACTGGCACCTGACACCGGCCATCAGCGTAACAGCTGTCCGAGCGCATCGCTGACTGCTGCTGAACGTCTGCATATGTGTGTGCGACTGTTGTTTGTCTGGAGCTGTGGCCTCATCGTCCCAACGGTGGGACAGAGACGGACTGTTGGTGTCTGCAACATGTGGGTAACGGGACTGGTGCAGTTATGGGGTTAACACAGGGTCAGCTCTCTCTGCTTGTGTTGCAAATGCTATACCATACCACAGCTATAGAGGGTTAAGCCTGTTGAAGGACACTTGAGTTATTATAAAAAATGTGGAAAAAAGTGCCCTGTCTTGGAACTGTTAAGAAATCTGTTTAAAAAAATCCTGGATCCACATCTTGATACAGATCACCACCAAAATGTTATCACCTTTTTTCCTGTTCAAGATTCCCTGCAAATGTCAAGAAACTCCACTGAGAACTCTTTGACTTATTCTCAAAATGTGGAAAAGTGCCCTATCTCGCACTGTTAACAAATCCGTACAGAAAAGAGTCCGACTACCCTCAAAATGAAATCTCTTCCTCCCTGTGCCATGACCAACATTACCCAAAAATATCATCCATCGTGAAGCATTTGTAACCTGTTGAGCAACTGACTTCATACATCAAGCAAGAACAGGAACGCTTCAACAATCAGTGTTCTCAGTTCACAAACGTGTATTGAGTGTTGTTAAAAGGAAAAGTGATGTAACACAGCAGTAAACATGCCCCTGTCCCAGCTTTTTTGTAATGTGCTGCAGGCATCAAATTTAAAATGAGAGAAAAGTTGACAGTTTGAACATTCAACATGTCATCATTGTTGTGTATTTAATTGAATATAAGTTGATAAGGATTCACAAATAAATATGTCCTGTTTTATATATGTTTTACACAACATTCCAGCTTCACTGGATTGGGGTTTGTACTACTTTAAACACGTAGAAGTCTGCACATGATCAGTAGGATTCTCTTTCTGCTTACTGTAAGATCATTTTACCAAATAATTTTTTTATTAAAGACATTTTTGAAAGTGGTGCATGTCAGTCAGTGGTTTTAAACTTTTTTTTTTTTTCCTCAAGGTACATCTTATTCAAAATAAAGCAAAATAACCAATTTATCATGTATTGCAATATTCAATTTATTTACTTATACTGTTTATTTAAATTATATCTAATCAAATCTTATAGAAAATGGCACCATTTTGGAAATACTTAACCAAAAACAAAAGCAAAAAGTAATTTGAAAGCGTGGTAAAAATGTCAGCAACACACATTAAAACTTGACAGATCACATTTAAACAAGGAGGCAGCAACTGCTGAACTTAATTTAGTCATTTATTATCTTCAAATAGAATTTTCCTAAAAATTCTCAATTGAAGACATAATTGTATATATGTGCAAATATGTGGTAATGTGTTTATTTCAAAGTCTCTTTGAGTTTTAAGGAAAAAGTGAAGAAGTGTTATAACTGCGCTGAGTCTTCCTTATCTAAAAACCACCTCTGATATCTGGTACAAAGTTATTGTTTCAGCTCAGTCACTGCTCATGTTTGTCAGTGACAGACCACAGACTGCTTCATGTAGACACAGATTGGACGAAGTCGAAGAGCAAAGGTCTAAATGTACAGCTAGCATCACTAAGATAAATTTTTCCGCAGCAACAGTCAACATGGAGAGGATTTATTTCCTGCACCATGACAGCATAACAGCTTTGGCATAAATAAGTCCAAACAAGCCAATGTCGAGGCACACAACCCTTATTCTTCATAAAGACATCCCAAAGTCAGCCTGAAAGGGTTATACATGAATTAAAGTCATCGTACAGTTGATCAGTTAGCCTGTGATCTTTCCTTCTGTCTCCTGACACTCTCAAAGCCTTCCCCCACTTATCAAAGATTCATTAGCTCACTAATCCATCCATCTCGCTCTCCATGCACATCACCCGTCCATTAACACTGCGCCATATTCCTCCACGGGGACCGCCGAGATAATGCCCTGCTCAAGGACACAGGGGGTAACACATATGAAGCGATAGCCCACCTGGGAATTGAACCCACAACCACAACGGCACATTAGCAGCGGCTGCTTCTAATAAGTGCTGCAGCGCAGTATCATATCAGCGGGAGGACGTCCCCGAGGTGGCACACATCCTGCTGTTGTAATTCAGATCACTCTGCTGGTGCTAAAGGAAGGACCTTTTCTCCATCACAGCAGCCTCGGATGACTTTTCATTCTTTCTCTCCATACCATCCATTTGTCTCCTCCTCGAACAGCTGGGGAATTCTAATGCAGATGAATGTGGAGGAGACATTTTACAGAGTGAAGTCCCATTAATGTGTTTTAACGCTCATGCATCCATTTTCTGAGCTGAAACTTTAAAGGAAGTGAAGAAGGAAGAAAAGAGCAGGGTTCTCTCAAAAGGGAGCCATTTTACTTTTACTTAGAATGAGTTACAATCATCTGACACTATATTAGGTACACCTTGCAAGGACCAAGGTGGCTCCTGAATCACCTAAGTTCTCTCATTCATCTTTAATTCTTGGTTATGGGGTGCAAGCAAGCACATGATGGCAAATAACCCTTTTTTGTTGTGATGGTGCTAAGCACTGAGCCACTGTTGTTGAGATCTGTCCATGGTGGACAGTGGCAGTGAGCCAACATTACTTTAACTTAACCTATTTTTACGTCCACCAAGGAGTTTATGTTTTTTTTGCCAGCTTATGTTAGTTTGTTTGTTTGTCTGTTTGTTTGTACCGTGGCTGACAAGGGCATACGCGCCACAAACAAACAGGAATGATGCAAAACCAAAAACACGTAAAACAAATGCAACAGAAAAAAGCTGCACAAAAAAATGATACAATCACTGAAGCAGAAGCAAAAACATAAAAACCCACAAAACAAATGTGAAAGAGAAATGCTGCATACAAAACCCCAAAACAACTGCAAGAGATGTAATAGATTATAGCCACGTGTTTTTATTCTCCTCTCTAAACTTTGCTAACTTTATTCTGAGTATCCTGTTTTCTCCTTCGCCAACTTTCTCCTGGGTATCTCCTGTCTGTAAAGAGGGCCTGGTCCATCCCTCTGGTCAGCTCCCCCTAGTGGCCTACCGTAACTTACGTTTTGTGAGTGAATTTGCAGCGTTTCTCTCTTGCAGTTGTTTTGGGGTTTTGCATGCAGCATTTCTCTTTCGCCTTTGTTTGTATGTTCTCGCTTCTGCGGTGTTTCTGTTATTGTGTAATTTTTCATGCAGCGTTTTTCTGTTGCTTTTGTTTTATGTGTTTGTGTGTTTTTTGTTTTGCATCAGTCCTGTGTTTGCAGCGTTTGGCTGTTTGCGGCATGTCTGTTCGTTTGCAGCGCGTATGCCCTTGCTGGCCACCGTATGTTTGCCTGTTTGTTAGCAAGATTACGCAAAAACTACTGGACGGATTTTGCTGAAATTTTCAGGAGATGTTGGTAATGGCCCAAATTAAAAATGATTAGATTTTTGTGGTGATCCAGATAGCCGCCATTAGCAAATGATTGTTTATGCTCAATGACTGTCAACATGATTCTCAGTGCTAGGTGTGGGTTTTCAGGGTCAAGGAATCATATTATGATGGTAACTGTATCATGGAACTATCGCTTATAGATGTAACAGCAATATGTGAGCTACCTTGGCTGAGGTTTGTGCTCTTCAAGTCCTTCATAGTTTATTTCTCAGAATTTGGATGTCTGGAGCTCGCCATCTGGTTAAATTCAGTTTCTTTTACAACAGTTATTCTGCATGACAAACTAAAATCTTGTCAGCTGGAAAATATTTAATTGTAGCTTGCTCAAAACTAAATTAACATGACTGTGGAAATTAAGAGACGACAAATCCGTACACAGGGTTGGTTCGGGATTTTTGAAATGGGGTTGTGAGGAGGTCTAGTGAGACTCAGAGCATCCTTTTAAAAGACCTTTTAGCTTCAAGCACTGCAAGAAAGAACTCCATGTATGATCAATATCTTTCAAGCTATATGTTATACTCAATATGATCATTTAAGGTCTATGGCAGACGTCTCTGTACCTGTCCATCAGTCTCCATCTCTGCGTCCCTCTAGGGCCTTGGCAGAGATAGCCCTCTTTGCCATGCTGACGTTCACTAATGCACTAATGGACAGGAGATAAGGACAATGAGGGAGAGGAGAAAAGGATGAGCAGTAGAAGTGAGAAGGACGGCTTGCACCCCTCCAACACACGCATGGCCCAGGAAGCACTCGAGGGAGGCTGATTTGTGGGCACAAAGCCCACCTCAGTTGGGAGAGGGGGAAGCTGAAGGTGACATACGAGGAGAGGAGGGAGGCAGGAAAAGGTGAGGCGGGATTGTTGTAGACAGGAAACTATGAGAGAGGAGTACTCACGGAGAGAATGGGATGATAATTCAGTCAAATACCAGCCGTGCTTACAGAAGTAATATTATCTTTGCAGGATTTACACACTAGTCCTCTCTCAACAGGCTCTTGCAGCAGGAACACACTCTGTCATGCTGTTCTTTGTAAAGGAGCTACACAGAAACCTCCCTCAGCGTTAATTTAGCGTCTTTTCTAAATCTTCATTTGGATCAGATTAGGCTTAAAAAGATTCAACTATTCTTCATCTCTGTGGCAATAACACCTTATGTTAGATGCATGTTTCCTAAGTTTAATTTGTATCAAACCCTCATTTCTAAATGACATATTTGCCACTTTTGGTGATAATTTTACTGTTGTATTAACAACATGATTTAACGGTTAAACCCCTTTATAGTCCAGTCAAATCATAGAAAAAATGCCTCTTCAAGACCTACCCAAAGTAAAATGATTATTGCTCTTGAACCCTTTGGAGTACATGCCTGGTGTTGGTAATATGCCTGGAGTTAGAAGGTAATATTCTCAAGTTTTCCAACTATAATCAGAATCACTGTAGATGCCACTACAGCTGACTTACAACAACCTGAGCACACACAAATAGGCTTTTTCCCTTGCCTATTTTTTTTTCAAACTGCCTGCAGATCACCATCACTTGAACATACTACATGGAAAACGAAATACAAAATTTCAGTCAAATAAAACTAAAAAAATAAATTTTCACTCCTGTTTTCACTGTCTGTGAGTTCCCAAGCTGTGGCATTTTGAGCCTCCAAATCCAAATATATCATGGCTAAATTTGCAAAACTTTTTGCATCCAGTGACAGATGTGAAGGCTTCATATGTAAGTATTACAGTGGTTTTGTTTGTTTCTTGTCCGACAAAAAGCCTTAGTGTTTGCTGTTGTATCCAGATTGGTTTATTTGGCTTAAATCACAAGAATTGTAGCTTTTAAATGATGTACCACAATTGTGACTTGGTTACCCCAACAACTCTGCAGGGGTGGTTTTGTGGACAAAACTGCAAACAGGCCGCTGGTGAGTTGTTGTTGTTTAAGATGTCGAAGGATTTGTCACCAAAAATCTGAAAAAGTTGATTGAATGTAAGAGGCTACTTATCTTGTAGTCTTGGGAGCCCTACCAAAACATGAGAGAATCACCTTTTGCTTTTTTTTGATGCAAAGCTACGCGTGAACAATATGACAAAAACATGCAATGTGCGATAAAATGTTCCCTCCACCAAAGAGGTTTTGTTTTTGCTGGCATCTGTTTGTTTGTTTGTTTGTGAGCAAGTTAACTTAATAATTCTAAAAAGATTTTAATGAAATTTTCAGGGAATGTGAATCACGGCACAAGACAGAGGCAACTCAATTTTGGTGATGATTGAAAAACAGATGGAGCCACGATGACACGACAGATGCATTCGGTTAACACTACCACTACTCTAAAGACGATGCACACCATTCACCTCAGAACTTGGATGTGGAAACTTTGGATGATATCACATCCCAGGTCGACGCGTTCAGGTTGCCAGCTGGTAAAGTCAGGGTACTTGAACATCCTCCAACACTCGAGTATTCCAGTCTCAGTGACAAATCTATAATTTGCAACTCGGAAATTCTTAATTTGAGATCAAATGGAGCACCATTAAGGCAAAAGTTGAAGCTCACTGGATGTGTTCTTGAGATCTGGATCTGTCCCTCGGATTAGACCAATCATTGCCAAAGTGGCAGCTGTAAAAAAGAGTCCAGAGCCCAGGGGGCTGTCAAGATAACAAAACAACCACCAGCCAGCTAAGACATAGTAACCCACACAACACCAAGCACCTTCACTGTTTAGTTCTCTAAATTGAGGACTCCAATCAGTAAAAACATCTCTCCATGAGGTGTGTAAAATGAAAACCAGCATTTCAGTTTCTTGGAGAAACTTTGCATAAAAACATTTCAAAAAGAACTTCTTGCTTATTTGCACTATGGGCTTACACTTCAAGGGGATCAGAAAGTCTCATTTCAGAGGCGTTTTTCCCTTATTACGTGTAATCCATGAAACAGAAACACTGGTTGCTGTGCAGTTCAAACACCTCATGGAGGGACGTTGTTGTCAACCAGACCCCTCGATTCTAACAGAGTTAATGATAAACACACTAAAGGGCAAATAAAACTCTAAAAAGCAGCAGCTCCAAAACAGACTCTGTGGATCTCCAACACTGAACCTCAAAGTGTGCCCTGCATGACTGGTTTTCTGCATTAGACTTCCAAACAGCTCCAGACAACAATGGCACCACTAACACACAAACACAAAGCCTGTTGTGTATTCAGAGAAACTAATAGGACATTATTCCACTAACTTCTACTTAATGGGATAAAGATGGAATTAGTGTGTTCAGGTGTTGAGCTCATCTGCTCATTAAGAGTTTATATTGGAGAGAGGAGACTGAAGTCAGCGCACACACACAAACAGGAAACACACCCCAGAGTATCAATCATCTCCTGCAGCCTTGTGCGTTTTTGCCATTTAACCAGGCTGAGCAGCCGATGCGCCGCTTCAATCATCTTCTGCCAGTCTAAATGCTACTGCTAATTAGCATTCACATGCTAAATTACCTCCCATCCCATGTTTCCTGATTAGTCTTAATCATTTTGACAGCTAGTTTTTACTGCTATGCTCGCAGAGCCAATACATGCACGACCATCTGAAGGAGGAGATCCAAGACCCTTATTCACTGATGCTGCAATGTCAAGAGCTCGGACCCTGTTGGTGTGGCAGGATGTAACTTACAAGACACTTTTGTTTATATACAGAGGCTGTATGGAGTCTGTTAGGGGATTTCTCTGTGATTCTTTTTGCTTCAGGCTTCTTTAAATTTGACAAAACAAATCTTTGAGCAACTAAAAGCTTAGATTATCTAAATTTGTCAGGCTTAACTTCCACCTCAACACATTTTTTAAGGTCTGAAGTCAAAAGTATTGGAAGGCTTATCATACATCACTTACAAGCATCTTCTCAAAACTATATCAGAGCAGAAATCAAAACATCCTCCAGAATATGCAAATACACAAGACCTCTTATTGCAGTATGCCAGGAGCATTTTGCTTTTCACATGGTACCTTTGTGGAGACCCTCAGGACTGCAGTCAGTAATCCTTAGGTCTGTCAATTTTGATTTCCATCTTTATTATTTGGACCCATCAGCGACCAAATTTGAAAGGTAAGTAGGAGCTGGAGAGGCAGAACATTTTCCAGATTATATGGTATTAAAAGACTTTTACTGAGAGTGATTTCCCAACAGCATCATAACAAAGCTCTGCAGTTGTTACACCATCACAAGTTCAATTTGATTTCACATTTGCAGAATACTGGTGTCATCTCACAGTGGATTACTGAGCACACTAAGGAAAAATCACTATGTGCTTCCATTAATACAGAAAGGGATAAGAAGTGTAGATAATTGATGGATGGAGGTTTGCTATCAGAAACACTACTTTAAGACAGTGGATGGATTCCTAGGATGGATATTTCAAGGGATCTTGTTTAAGCATCACCTTGGAAAGGTAAGATGGGGTGTTCAAGAGTCAAATATGAATCAATTGTTTGCAAAAAGGCCATGAAGAAATTCAACCAAATCAGCCAATACAAAATCATGCAGAATAACCAAATGCAATAAACTGGTAAGATTTCAGTATTTCAGTAACTTTTTGATATATGTGTTTCTTTATGTACAAAGTTTGAGCGCACTATTGCCAGTAACTTTTATGTAAAATGTCTGACAAACTACTCTGTGCCCTCAAAAAAACAGAAACATAAGCATGTTAACTTAAATAGCTTTTAAATGTCTCTCTTGTACATTGATAGATCGGGTAAACTGCTTTTCCCTCTGATTAGCTGATTAATTAAATCAGTCTATCTCATTAAATTGAATGACGCTGATGTTATAAGTCTTAATGAAGGCTGTAAACTTGTTCCTCTTGTAGAAGAACTTCTCAAAAGCTACCATAATTGTCTAAATGAGAGTACTTGACAACTTCCCATGGACTTTGCCCTGACTGATGCCGCGCGTCCTTGCCCACTAAGAGCATATTTAAAGTGGAACGCAGGCCTGGAAGATTGAAACAGGAGATCATGAAGATCACAAAAGAACCAAAACTTTACAAGGTAATTGTGGGTATACAGGATAACAAGAGGATGAACATGTAAACAAGAGGTTATATTTTCCGCCTGTGTTTTAAAATGATCCAAAACCATGAGTTTGTTGGGGTCAATCTGTGGTGGGTTGATCTGCTTGGCAGGGACTGGCATGGAGATGGAGCAGCTCCCGTTAAAAATGGACTTGATGCGTATTCCCAGCAGTCCTGCGCAGAGGTGAAGGCCGAGGAGCAGACTGATTGAGGAGACGCGAGTTCATGGACCACACTGTCAGGCTTTGTAGAAATTGGGGGTAAGAATACAATAAATTCTGCCCTCTTGATAACCACAGTGTCCCATCCTAGGGGTGAAGTATATACCAGAGGATCTTGGAGACCACACGAAGCATCTTACAAGACTCTGAATCAGATGATCTCTGAGTGGGAGGGATGTAGATCGAAGCAGCAAGGCCGCAGAACTTCATGTCCAGCTCACTGGCTCTGAGATGCCCTGAAGTCTAACTAGTCTCCCTGCCTCGTCTCTCTGTCTGGAGGCAGTGAAGTGCCAGCGTTCTGTCAATCAAATGGTTGGCACAGTTACCTCAGTAGCGCTGCTCCAATCAGTCCTGTCACTCAGGCTATCTTCCAAGATAGAAAGGAAAGGGGAAAGTAATTGGATTCGCTGCGAGCAGGGAAATGATGAAATGACATGAAACCACCGCCCCCCCTTCACACACCTCTACACCGCTCAGAGTAAATCCCCCCTCCTCTCACTTGCTCTCTCTTTCTTTGCCTGTCTGGCTTTCTCTTTTTTTTGTTTCTGAAATCTGGAAATACTTCAGGCTGCTGAGAGCTGCTTTTCATCTCACCTGATGTGGCGAGAGCGCCTTGTTCTTTCAGGTAGACAAAAGAGAAGACGAAATGAGGGGAATGAAAGGATTTCCAGGTTTTTACCGAGATCTGAGGGGGATTTTTTTCGGATGTTTCTGGCAATCGGCACAGAAAGGCGGCTGGTGCTGCAATTTCATGCTTCTAAAAACTACCTGTACCCCATCTGCAACCTTTTCTACCGACAGACGGGTGTTTCAAAAAATGCATGTAATCATTTGCTTGACTTTGAAAACCAAGCAAAGACAAATTTCTGTGAAAAACTAAAATGAGAAATACAAAAAGAAGAAAAGAGTAAGATATGAAAGTTGTACTGCAAATAAAAGATGTGTAATGCTTGGACTGTCAGACAAAAAGCACAAACTTCGCTCCTCTTCTGAATTAACAGACATTGTATTGTCCTCTGTAAAAATGTTTTTTTCCGGATTGGTAATTGGTTTAAAATCTATAAAACCCATTTACCAATACGGAATTAATGCTAAAATAAAGCAGTGAATGAGAAATCCTGATGTAAGTTTGTATTGCTGATTAATGGGCATTATTAAGAGTGCATTAGATTTTAATTTACATGCTCATACTCTAAAGCAAGAAGACCATTAAGTAAGAACTTAAACTCAATTCCCTCCTGAATGTTTACTCATCTTAAAAAAAGGCATACAGATCATGAGCCAACTGCTGATGGAACAAAGTGAAAGTTAAAATGCTTCTTAATCATGTACCCTAAGTTAATTCAGGAGGAGTATTTTATCTGAGGAATTTAAATCTTATAATATTCTTTATTTCCTAATCAGGTCTTAACCCTAATAACTTCAGTTACCGAACACTTGAGCAGGAAGTTTTTGTATCAAAGCCCTCACGTCATGAACCACTCAAGGTCGTTCAAAACAACAACCTGTGGGATGCTTCTTTGGTGAACTCCGGGGTTCATCACTGTTTTAAAAGGCCACTTACTACAACAGTGTTACTTCTCGCACTTTCAGTCGAAGCACGTGCAGACAGAGGAGCCATTAACTCCACAGCAGGCTAATGGAGACGTTAGCTGGTATTCTGCACCAACATGCTGTGTGCTTAGTCAGCCAAATTATTGTGATTAGTCATGCTGATATAAAGCTGCACAGGTTTACGTCACCGCTCTCCATCCGTCTGTCTGTCCCTCACACAAACACAGACAAAGACAGCCTCACTGATCAAATGGACTGCCTAGGTTTGAGATTTACACTGGTGATTATGTATTCATAGATCAATCAATACTGGGAGTCTAGCAGCCGAGACGAGCTCGTGCAGGCAGACGCACATTCAACAACGGTGGCACTGCAGGAATGCTAATGAGCGTGCGTGTGCGTAGACATCAATACGCTGCAGCTTTACATTTCATTAGGCCAGAGGAGCACAGTTTAACTCCCAATGAATAGCAATAAAACCACACGGCCTGGAACCATTGCTCTCCTCCTGCCTCTGCAGCCTCGCTCTCTTTCTCACCTTCTCTCTAATCCCTGCTACATTCCCTCTTCCTCCCTCAAATGTTCAAATCTGGTTCAGTCTGTGAGCAGTTTTAATGTTTATTCCTCCTTATTTAAAGCCTCTGGTGAATTGGCTTGAAAAAAATGAATGCATCTGTGATATTAAAGTTGGGACGCTCATCAAATGTTGTGTAGGCGTGGCAGACGCGGTCTAAATGACATATCCCTGACTTGGCATTAACGAACAGTGAATGTGTCAGTCAACATAAATCAGCTTATCATGTCTGAGTCCTGCTGCGTCAGAATCAGAGGAGGGAGCGGAGCCACTGCCATCTGAATATCATAATCAGCTGGTCACCACGCATTGAGTTATTAAATGTTTGGCTAATCACTGTAGGCAGCTAGCTTATACATGCAGTCATTCTCAAAGTCTCCTTTCTTTGAGTTGCAAATTGTGAACAGAGAGAAGACTGTGGAATGATGCAAAGGAAAGAATCAACAAGCCGTTTGCTTTAAGGACAATAGCCTCAACACATGGGGAGCGCAGACATGCCCACTTGTCTACCTGTCTCCTTCTGAAAGCTTTGGATATTGTGCCACTTGTAGCATTTCCTAGAGTCAAAGTTTTGTGGAATCAATTCTCTCCACCACTGAAAAACACATGAGCTTGTGCACTGATGGACACCACCTGAGACTGCAGATGCATCAACTTAGTCGACAAAATACAACAACATAAATTATCACGATGGAAATTATAATCAGACCCAAAATGGTAACACATACAATAGTTACTTATATCTGTGGGACATTATATCAGATCTTTTTCAGGACAGCTGTGCTTGAATGATCACGTTTGTCAATTCAAAACTGCTTTGGGACAAAAATAACCCAACCAAAAAGTTCTCAATTCAGTTTTGAAATGTAGTGTTTTAATTTAGAGATTTTGTGTTTGTGATTCCAGAGAGAAATATCTTTAATAAGTGATTTTTTTTCGATTTGCTTGTCTAACAAAGTAGCAGTGTAGCTATTAAACTTCTATTTTGACCATAATAGAAATTGACAACTTCCTGTCAGTCTTATGGATCTTTTTCTCTTGTTTTCTTGACAGTAGCATCCAATCAGGAGCAGCCAAAGGTCAACAAGAAAAAAGATGGTAACCTGTCCCAAATGATTAAATAAGTGTGTGTGAGTGATAGTATTTGGCCCTTTGAAGCATTTGAGACAGAACTTGCATCCGAAGGCGGCACGGAGACCTCTGTATGGCAAAAACACATCTGGAGGAAAAATTACAAATATGTGAATATTTTTGGTTTTGTATATCTTAGAATATTTTTATTTTTTCCCATGATAGCCAAGACTTAGCAATATTCAGTTGTGAAAAAGCTTGTTCATAAAACAATCTGTATGTGATTTTTATAAAGATCTGTGAGATTTACATTTTGTTTCATATCTTTGTTATACCTCTTTGGTCAAATAGTCTTAAATATATGAATCTGACATAAATATAGCATAATTATTCTGATATCCCAGTTTATCAACAATAAGAGATGTTTTCAGCTTCAGTTTGCTTCACAAAGTTGAGATTTTACATGCATTATTATAAAAAAAAGTCCAAATGGACCAAAACAGCAGAAAATGGCTTGGAGTTGCAGAGGTTAGAGGTGAAAATTCCTACAGAAAGATGCTCTTTTCTGCATCTGGCAGAGTTAAAATACTTTTCGACCCTGAAATGACCGTAGCCATTCAGCCATGTGCCAGCCAGCGAGGGAAGTAACAGAAAAACATTTCGTTAATTTATTAGTTTTTTTTGTAACACGTCAAGTAGGAAATGATACTTTTCAATGTAAGGATCATTTTACACAATAAATCAACCACATGTGAATTTTCTTGAATGATGTTATTCTTTTTGACACCTACTCTTACGCAAATAAGCGAGTAAATGATGGCATTGGAGGGCTTTTGTGAGTTTGATCTTGCTCTGCCTTTAAAACAAAAACTAATCACTCCCTGTGCAGAGGATAAAATCTAACCAGGCGCCAGCAAATGTTAGAGCCTCATAAAACCTCTATAGGTGTAATCAAAGCTGATGTATTGTAATTACCCCTCTGTCTGGCCGTTCTGCCCGCTCGTACAGACGGCTGCGTGTTCCTGCAGCATCTGCATTGATCTGTGCGAGGACAGCAGCGGCCTCCACCTCCTCTGCTCACCTTCCTCCCCCGAACAGGAAGACACGCCGGCTGAGGGGAAATGGGATTCCGATCAGCGGGATATCGTGCAGGATCTGCTGACCCCACGCACACAAATCATCTGTCTGCTCACATACACACAGATACAGAGCAGGGGTCAGGCGCAAGGACTAGTGGGCCAGGTTTCAGTCGACTTAGCAAAACACCAGAGACAGGAAGCTGTGTAAGGAGGCATGTGTGTGTCAGTGCACATTATCATGGGCTGGAGCAGATGACAGCAGCTCTACTGCTACAGATATTCAAGACTCTGCAGGAACATGCAGACCCTATGATAAAGCTGTCAAACTCTTGCCTGGATATTTGAAGCAAGTTTGATGACATACTAAAGCTGATATGGACGATAAATCATGTTTTGATTTGTTTTGGCTGAACCATATATGCTTTTCACAGTTTTGTAAATATCTACATTATATGACTCTTGCTAAAATCAACTGATATTGATGCCTGTTTGATGCAAAAGCAGCAAAAAAGAAGCCTTGGGTTGCTTTCACACCTAGCAGGTTTTTCCTAAAACAAAGAACAGAGCTCTGGTTTGCAAAAATGGGGCCTTAGTTGCTTCCAAGCAGACCAGCGTTTGATTTGAGGTGGGTGGGAAAGCAATCCAAACAAGGACCAAACAAGATAAGCGAACCAGAAGAAAGCAAATTGCAGTTCGGATGTGGAGAATATCACAGCAGAAATGCTAACATAACATACACTGACAGTATCGATCAAAGTGTGGCTGACGTCAGCATTGCCAGCTCCAACAGCTTCTGGTCCTCTCGACAGCTTAACGTCTACAAATCCATGTGGAACAAAAAACGCAGCTACAGCCCTTACTAGTGGCAGGAGGCTAGACTACAGCATTTGACAGGCTTTGGTCTGCTTGACATGGTGCAGTGTGAAAGAAAACAGAGAAAAATGAAGCAATGCTGCAGTTTCATCCCCGACCCAAGTCCAACAAATTTAAGGCGTCCCCATGGTGGACCTCTTAGATCAGAGGTCCCCCACCACCAGGCTGCAGACCACTCCAGACCGTAGATTAATTGATAGCAGGCTATAAAGAACAAAAATGATGAGTTTCATGCCCCTTTCTTTGGCTAACTGAGACTGAGATGCTGCACTGTGCAGAATTTACACTAAGGCTTTCCGTCTCTGTCACTGCTGTAAGGAACTTAAAACTACAACCTGAGATAAACTCGCTGTTAAACCTTGTGCCCATGAACACATCCACCTGTGCTCTGGATGAAGCAGCAAATAGAGTTGACTGTGTGATGCGTGTAACTGGAGGACAGTTACACACATCACTGATGTGGAAGGTTTCATTTCAGAGGTGAGAACTAATAAAATATCAATCAATAATCAATAGAAATATCAGGTCTGCTCACACAGATGATCAATCGATGAAACACAAACTGTTAACACCATATGAACGCCATTTTAAGGCATTTTTCTCTGAACCCAGAGGGTGTCGTGGTTTAATCTGTGTCATTGTTAATCAGCTGACAAAAACACAGTGAGTACCCATGAATGAAATTGGGTTTTAAAAACAAGCCCATGGTTCATCAGCAACCATATCAAGCAAACAACAACAAACAATACTGTCTTACTTTATGTCTTGTTTGAAAATATCTCAGTATATCTGAAAAAAATTCTGACTTGAGTTCTGACTGAAGCACAATATGACAAAATTATAATAAGATGACATATGTCCCGACAAAGAAGTCAGTATTTGACATCAGCACCTAAAAAATGAACTATGACTCTGGGAACATTCTCTAAAAAAACAAATTTAAACTTTTGGTAAATTTAAGCAAAACTTTCCAAAGTGAAAAGCTGCCATCTGTGAATTCTGGATGAACTTGTTTGTTATTTACTTTGTCTAACGTGTGTTTATGAAATTATTTTTATCCTCAGGTAACAGTTTCAGTCTCAGGAGCATTCTCGGCACACTAATATGCAAAATATCACAGACTATAGAGGCTCTGACAGCTGCATTACGCCATTAGATATTCCAGCGACTGCAGAAACACACCGTCTTCATGCTCAAACTGTCAGACTCGTGTCAAAAAATAGAGCAGCTGCATATTCCAAACACACTTCTGGCCGGTTTTAATAGGATATGACAGACATTATGACTCAACATCCAGACAAAGACATCAACATCTGAATTAAAAGACAGAAGCACCTACCAAGTGATGGATGACTGGAGGTATACAGAGCAAAAGTAGCTAAAGACTAGGGGGAAATTTCTTAAAACTTTAAACGTACAACATGGCTGACAGTCAGACGTGGACGTAACTTCTGCTCTGTTAATTTCTAATACATATGTATTTATGCAATTATTTTATCCTGAGGTAAGAGTGTTATTTCAGTCCCTGCATCGGTGACACATTTGTGGAGATGTCCTGCTGAGGAACAAAGAGAAAACCTCGCAAGCAGCTCAGGCAGATCTCAGATGAAGGAGCAGCTGATTGGCACACGCACCGAGCGGTCTTCTAAACATGGATACTCGAGGAAACCAACAAACAGGCTTTCACAAACTCAAAGGAAAATCATGCTGTGAGGATGCAGAGTTAATGTTGGGAGCTAATTTACTTTCAGTCCAACAATGTGTACTAACTTTAAAAGCACTAAAGCGTTCTTGCTCCAGTCTTAGTCCAGTCCAATCCAAGTTAGCCAGTGAGCAGGAATGAGGGAACTCCTGCTGGGAGTTGGGCTGAGATATCATTACACAACAGAGAGGCCAGCAAAACCTGAAGATCAACCACACTTCAGCTTATGAATGCAGCAACTCAGGGGACGCTCACATGGAGCCGAGTTTAGGCTTACCTGCAAACATTACATGGTATAGGCCATTCGCCCACATGGATCCAAGCCTGAAAGTATCTGTTTGAAACTGGATCCAAAAGTGAATAAATCTCTAGATTCTACCAGTGTTAATTTTGACAGCACTTTTAAAAATTTACTTTTAGTTATAGTCTTTTGCCTAAAATATATTTTAATTTAAGTCACAATTTAGTCATCTAAATTGTTTTAATTTTAGTCTAGTTTTAGTTGATGAAATTTTACAACATTTTAGTCGACAAAATCTACTGTCAAATTAGTCGACGACAATATGAAGTGTAAACGGTAAGGCATTTTTTATGTTTCCTTGATTTTCTGAAGTCTTGTTTTACTCTTGGATCCAGCCATCATGAAGCTAAGGCAGTTGTGATTGGATGTTCTTCTTAACTCATCCAACCTTTCCAACCAAATTAGCTGTGATTCCTAACGTGTCTCTACTTTCTACATGACCAGATTAGGTCTGATTGGATTTAGCCTCTGTCAAACATTTTACTCTAGTTTTATTTACTGATGAAAATATCAGTTAATTCAGTTTTAGTTTTTGTCAATGCACACTTGTTTTTTTAGTTACTGTCTAGTTTTCGTCAGAGGGGAAAAAAAGTAGTTGACGAAAACTATGACGAAAATAATTAGTCAACAAAATTAACATTGGATGCCACCAATGCGTTTCCGTGTAAGCAACAAAAACACACATTTTCAGAAATGATGATCTCATAGCCCCGCCTCTCCCTTAAACGCCATGCACAAACCCTCATAACAGTTGGAACAGTGGCGAAATGCAGCTTCGTGTTCATGCTGCAGAAGCTCCTGAGCTTGTTTTGGCTTTGACAGCAAAATCTTCTGCTCCTCTACCGCCACGCCTCCATGTCTTCTTCTTTAGTTTTGGTGTATGTCTAAGGCAGCGATACAGCGTCACATACAGGTCTTGCATATATAGATTGTTTTGTCTGTGTGAACAGGTCCTTAGGCACTTTTCACAACGGAAGCATTTTGTTTTCAATTCATTGTGCATGTTATCAAGTCAGGGCATTCAGACTGGAAGCGTGAGCGGTGCCTATGAAGCACATCTCCTGCACAGAGGATCTCAAGAACAGGAGGCTCGACTCTTTTTCCTAAGCCATTTCTCGGCCAAAACAGACATAAAATGGAAAACACATATTGACCTTAATCCAGCTAGTATGAATGTCCAGTTTGCCTCCTTTGTGGAGAAATTCACCTTGTTTGACAGAATGCTTTCATTCTGCAGGTTTCCAGGCCAGTTATGCATTCAATCAGGTTCCTTGTGGGGAGATTTATTGTGGTTCATTCAATAGAGGCTCATTACTGAGGTGGTATCTTTGGGGAGAGAGAGCTGTGACAGCATTTCGACGCTCTGAGGCTGCAGAACATCGATGCGCCTGGTGTGAAAGCTGTGGCGGCCCTCGCAGGAGATGACATGCAAAGCAAATGCACGTGAGCAGAATGCTTCCAGTGTGAAACGAACCTTAGTCTTGTTACTTGAAGCATTATTTTATCAAAACGTTAGTGCTTTGAAAGTCATCCAATATTGCATGGGAGACATAAACTCTGAAGTATAATTATGGAAAGGGTTTATTTTCTACTTCAAAGTGAAAGAAATTGTTTGAGAATAAAAAATACTACTAGTTACAACAATTCTATATTTTTTTCTCCTCAACAATTCTTTTCTATTCTGAAATCTTTCACTAACATACTTCATGATGGAATAGAATTTAAATAAAAAAAAGCAATCCAATGACAAAGAATGCTAAAACCAAAAAAAATTTAAAAAGTGGTTAAACACCACAGTACTCACTTAACTGTGGGTAAAGTGTATTGTTGCATCTCTGGATTATACACTGAACAAAACAGAAAATTACGGCCCCTCTGTGAAAACACACAAACATGGAGCAATGCCTTATCTTAAGCACTCAGGAGCTGCAGGAGGAATCACCTCTCAGACCTCAGATGTTCCTCCAAACTCTGTGCGGACCAGCAAACCCACACAGCTCCAGTTTGTCGCACAGCATGAGCTCCATACATCAGCCAATAAGACACAAACTCTTCGACTCTGCGGGAGAAAAACTCGCCCTCACTGAGCTTTTACTTTACTTTTCTCTCTAAATATATATCTGTCTGATGTGCAATGTTTCCAGCATTTAATGACAAAGCAATTCTAGGAAACACACATTTATCTGTGCACACACAAACATTCACAGCTGATGTCTGCAGCGAGATTTCTGATGACAAAACCATTTGTCAGCAATGCCAAAAGCAATAACCATCGAAAATACATCATGAAATGACACAAAATTGCTGCAAAGTGAAAATCGGTTTCTGTAAAGCATTTAACACACACTCTCTGACGCACACACACATTTACACGCTCACATTGTTGTAATCTAGCAGGGGCGATTGAATTCCCATTTTTAGCTACACTTAGAGTGACAAAAGCCAGAAAATACAGCAAAATACAACTGTCACCGCCAGCGAAAAATCTGCAATAACACCTCTTCCTTATGTTTTTTGCAGTATGCATCACATACACAATTTCTTAAAGAGTTTTAACCCAAAAGGGATCAAACAAGCATTGAAATCAGACCTGCTGCAGAGATTCAAGACCCTTACTATGAGTCTCAACCATCCAATCAATTTAGCAAAGGACCACGCATAAAAAACGGACGCCTACCTTCTTCATGCGTCCACTCCGGGTGCCCGTGAATGCCACAGTGTTCCCCCTGTAGTCGTACGCCGCCACAGAGGTCATGCCGTCATCCTTGTCCACATAAAGCGGGATTCCCTCGATGGCCGTGGTGCCCCCTAGAGGCTGATTGAAGTCCTGGCCGCAGAAGTTATCGTCTATCTGCAGCGGCTGGAGGGATGAAGGAGGAGAAAAGGCCATTAAATCGACCATTAGCAGAGTTTAAATTCTCTTTAAACCAACATCAATTCTTAAAAAAGAGGGGAGGCCCTTGATCTCCTCGGCACTTAGCGTGCGTTTTATAGAGCTGGAGGAGTGCCAAGTGTGCAGATTTTGAGAGAAATGGTGTGAAATTAATGGGTGTCACAGGAAAAAATAACTTCAGTTTCCTTAACTCTCATTATTCAAGCCTCAGTGCCTGAAATTCAGGAGGTGGAGGAGTTATATTTCAGATTTGTCCATCCATCCATCTGTTATTTCTTACAGTCGTTGTGGGCAAAAAAATCTAAAAAACACTGAGGGACTTCTTTGAAACTTTGCACAAATATCCACTCTGACTTAAGGATGAACTGCTTAGATTACAGAGGTGACAGGTCAAAGGTTGAGGTCACTGTTTCCTATATAAATCCTTTAGTTGTGACTGAGATAATGGTCGGGGAATTGAGTTATTTAGAGGATGACAATTTAGAGATCAAGGATCTAATTTCAGAGCATCTACCATGAATTAGCTTTAATTTTTATCACTTTTAGGTCGTTGACCTGGAGCCTGGCCCCTGGGCGGGAGGCGGGTACACCTTGGACTGAACCAATGGCCAGCTGAACCCAAAGCCACACAAGCCTCCTTTCCATCGAGTCTCCTGGTTTAGGTACAGTTTGGAGGGGAAATCCTGATCTTGTTTGTGTTTCCACTGCAGCTGTACCTGCACTTGAGAGCAGGAATGTGAATTGGGACGTCACAGCAGCGTGACAGCAAAGTGGACTGAAGTAGAGCCGGATTGTAAACAAAGAGCAACTTCCAGCACGCCAAGACTCTGTGAAGCATTGCATGGTGCAGACATTCTTTACAGCAACAGCAGAGAACAAATCACTCTAAATTCACAACTTATTTGAATATAGTGAGGTATTTATTTTAGTTTAAGCTTTTGTTTTATTAAGATTAAAATTTCTGCAAAAAGTCAACAGACTGCAGCACTTTTAGCTACACCTTTAGGGGTTGGTATGGTACAGTCGGCCCCCTTCAGATGGGTTCCTAAACGTGGGACAGCATGGTAAGCCTGTGCTCAAAATATCAATATGGCAAAATATCATCATGCACCCCATGTATTACTACAGCCTCAGATGCCAAACAACATGATGAAGCACATGCTCCAAATTTTAACTTAGGCCTAAGATATTTGAGGAACTAAATTTAAGTGCCTTGAGTTGTAG
The DNA here is from genome assembly GCA_037902135.1 of Cetoscarus ocellatus. NCBI lineage: Eukaryota > Metazoa > Chordata > Actinopteri > Labriformes > Labridae > Cetoscarus > Cetoscarus ocellatus. Next base: position 364,722 of record JBAMNC010001316.1, read on the forward strand.
AATAATTGAAAGCTTGTCCTTGTTCTTTTTCTTCTTGTAATTAAAATAAACTTGTTGGAAATTCTGTTAAAGGCATAGTTGCTGTCCACAACTTACACATATTGAGATACAACCATGGCCTCAGAGTCAGGATATGTACCGTACTGTGAGGTTACCCAGCCCTACGGTAAGGTTGGCTATTTAGGCAACAACATTCACGCCCACACTCACACATCTTCGGGCAATTTAGAGCCACAGATTTACCTAACAAGCATGATTTTGGTCTGTAGGATGAAACTCAGAGCACCAAGAGAAAACACACAACAGGGGGATATCATGCAAATTCAATGTAGAAATGCTTTAGCCAATGAAATCGAACCTCACCATGCCACCCTTGCTTCAGAACATGATTTCTCTAAAACCATTTATAGGATTTTCTTTGAACTTTTTTGTATCATGCTCATAGATAATAATACAGGCCGTCCTCTGTCTTTTATTTACACAATAGAAAACAGAGACAATAACTCCAGAGGATAAAATAAAAGAAAAAGTATTATCTAAAGCCAACAGTTACAGTTATTTGATGTACAGTAAACAGAAACATCATAAACATCTGTCTGATCCTTTTATTAGGAGTTTTTGATTATTTAAAAGGTTTCACTTTTTTCCTTACACTGAAGATTCTCAGTGTATATTTTCAAAATCAAATTCTTTGAAATCAATGATTACTACTGGGCAATACAGTCAATCCATTTTCTTCCCTTTACACAATCACAAAACCATATCAGACCCTTTTCTTGAGCTACCAGTGTACGTCTTTGGTCCAAGAACCACATATCCCAAAGAGGCACATGACCATCAAGAGGTAGTTCTAGTTTAAACTTATAAATAAACAAAAGAAATCTCATAAATCATTCATTGAGCTCCAAAAACATAATGTAACTGATCCTGGGTGAAAGCCTCAGTGATTGATGATTTCCCTCCATTACAGCCTTTGATTATTTCATACAACATGATGTCAAACCAGCAATTAAGCATCTCAGCAGGGTTGGGATGGATGAACAGTTGTTTGCTAATGTTTTTAATATTGATTTCTTTGTGTACAGCTTCAGCGGTGTAGTTTCTAATAAGAGACGAGCCGGTACAGCGAGTAAATCAAACAGAGCCGGAAAAAAACACAGAGGAGAGAGAGAAATACAGGACGGGCGAGGAGACGACACAGAAACGACAGGAAGTAAATTATAGGTCAGATTAGCATATCATAATCAAAGTGTCTGCTACGGGCACATCGCCACGCTGATATGTTGATATGCCATGCCTGATTTATGAATGCATGTGTTGGCGTGTGTGTGCAAAAGGCATGTCATTAAAAACATGTGATAGCTATGAGTGCACCGGGAGGTTCCCCGGAGTCTGACGGGTGTAACAGATATAATCGACAGCTTGTGAGTTACTGTGGTAACCTTACACACACAAACACACACATCAGCTCGATATACCCATTGAAGATCATACACATGCACAAATCATACAAATAACACTTGCAGACTCAAGAAAATGAAGTAAATAAACATGCAAATGTATGTTAATGTGAACAGTTATTCTAGAAAATCAGCAAATATAAATAAATATTAAAGTCATGTTTCCATCATTGGCTTGTCATGTGTAATTTCATGGTTGGATCACAGGAATGAGCAGTTTGTAGATGCTTTTTTAAAAGACTGCAGGAGGAGGTGATGCAATTAGAAGAGACCAGGTCAACGCTAAATAAAGAATAAGAAGAAGAGTGGATGGAATTTATGGCATTTATGGTTGGTCTCTAAAATCTGTCAAATAAAGCTGCCTTTTCCAGATGGTTCTGTTGTTTAATATCTACCATCTGTTAAGGAACTGACTCTCAAATGGTCATTCCTTTGTACAAATCCCAGGACTTTATCAGGTCTGAGAGCAGGGGTCTCCAAATAGCTGCCTGGAGGTCAAACCTGGACCACCAGTAATGATTTGAAGGACCATCAAGGATCTGGAAAATGCTTTTTTATCCATCGATCTTTTATCTATCTCTACTGGTTGTGAGGGGCTGGAGCTTATCCTGCTGATATCTGGAGAGAGTAGGGGTACACCTTGGAGTAGCTGCCAGCCAATCGCAGGGCCACATAGAGAGACGGACAACCATTAACGCTAAAACTCATACCTAGGGGCAATTTGGAGACACCAATGAACCTAATGAGCATGTTTTTGATACGTGGGATAGAGTCGGAGTTCCAAGACAGAACCCACACATGCCTCCTTGCTGCAAACATCACAACAATATTTTAATGTTTGATTTTATTGCTACATTTTCTTGAGACAGAGAAAGACTTTAGATGGCTTTGCCAGATATGAATAACCAGTTTCTACATAATGAAATAAAGACTGCATAACAAAACTAAAATTACTCGCTAAAATATTGAGTTTTGTTTGATTTGTTTGTATGATGATGCACAACCAAACTGTTGGACCAGTTCTGCAAATTTAGTGGTCATTATCCAGGAGGATCTGAGGCAGTGATCAGAAACAAATGATCAGAGGGCCACATGCAGCCCTCGTTGAAGCCAGACAGTCAATTTGAAAAATCCAAGAAAAAGATACATGAAAAAAACAGAGTAAATCTGCCATAAAAACATCAGAATTAGCAACATTTTGAAAAGAAAAATCTTCTTTGATTGGCTGTACTTATTTCTGTAAAAAGAAAAGGAAAAGTGATAATAAAACTGTTTGTAAAATATACTTTAATAACCTGTAAATACTTAAAAAGCTGAGAGCTATCATTTTAATTGGCAGAGCTGGTAGCACAGATTAATGTACCATCTGTGTACAGAAGCAGTCACTTAAAATTTCCCCTCCCAGCCAAATGCCAGCTGAATTCCAGTCAGTTTCCAGCCAATTACCAGCCAATGACGGTTTGAATAAGGTTTTATCTTTTGGTTTGTTTCCGCTCTCAGTTTCTGTACTTTTCCATAGTAATCAAAATTTTATTCATATACCCTGTAAAATATTAGTAGAAATGGTTGCATGTTTATCTCATTATCATGGGGATCTCATTACAGCCATGAGGGTGGGCAGGTCCAAGAACTTTCCTGTCATGGGCCAGCCAAGACTCTCTTTACCCCTTTCTGGGTCCATCCACTGTCTCTACACACCATCAATAATAGCCAAAAATAACAAAAAGTATACTCAAAGAAATCCAGTAATTTGGCCCTCGGGAAACGAGGAAAAAATCAATTTGACCTTCTTGGTTACCAAAGCTGCCCATCCCAAATTTAAAGGTTTTGTCTTTCATTAGAAAAAAGTGGACATATAGTATTTAAACCTGGACATCTATTTTTAACATTAAATAGATTGATAAAGGTTTTTTCCCCCCAGCACTAACTGATCATTTTGGCTGGTCGATGTCAGAACACAAACTGGAAGAACTCAAACATGGAAAAAAAAAAATTAAAGGCATATCAAATCGTATTAGTGTTCATGGAAATAAATATACATAAAATCTGTAATTAATCATAAGAAGAAGAAAGAACACATGTGAACAAACTGTGTCTGTCTGCTATGTAGCAGACTTTAAACAGCAGCCAAAAACACAACAAAGTTTACCAAGGATCAGTAAAATCAAAAGTGTAACTCAAAGTGAAAGGGAGAGAGACAAACATCCCATCTTTTGGCTGTTGCATGATTTCCACAAACATGTTTTCAATTTTGAAAATGCTTTGTGAGCAATTTGAAAAGAGAAAAAAGGACAAAGGGTGAAGAGCAAGAGAATGAAACAATAAAGCAAGTGACAGTGATGGGAAAGCAAAAAGAAGAATGAGAACAAAATGTTTGAAAGACGAAAACAGAACGACAGAAGATGGTCAGGAGAGCAGAGAGACTCTTCATGGCTCAGTGACAGTGTGAACTCTGACCTTCAGTCACTGTGACAATCTCCCCTGTTTCCTCTAATAAAGACAGAAATGAACCTCCATCCTCTCTTTTGTCTTATTACCTTTTCTGTCCCTTGACCATTCCTGTCCTCCTCTTCATGATGTTCTTCTCTCTGCATCCTCATAACTCTCTTCTCCCTCTCTATCGTTTTCTCTTGAAGGGTTAGTTGAGTGTTTTTAAAGTGGGTTTTATGAGCTTCATTAAAGAGCAAATACATTAGCCACAGTGGTTTTGATCAGCTCTGTCCCTTGAAGGACAGCTGTAAAGTTAGGCTTTATTTCTGCAGATGGGGCCAAGAGCTCTGTGTGTGAACTGGATTTGAGGAGAACAAACACTAAGGCGATCATTCACTGTTCTCCTGATCTTTAGCTTAAAATTTTTTTTTTTAATTATCTGGTAATATTTTAATCTTTGCTTTAAGCATTACAATAAGTGTCTGTGATTCAATTAATCTTTTAGTGTTTTTTCGAGAATCCATTGAAGTATTTTTTGAAGTTTTGGTCCTACTTTACGAGCATGGACCTCCTTCTGTGGTGTGGCCGAACCGCAGGAAGCTCCTACCTGAAGGACGATGCTTCCTTCAGACGCCAGCATGTTATGATTCTGTCCTGGAATCACCAGAGTTCTTTATCCAAGGCCACAATGAAAAGGTACAACATGTAATGCTTAATTTGATGCACCTTGCTGATGTGCTTGGAGTTTATCTTCCCCCATTAAGACCTAAGCGTTTGAGCACGAGCAGATTAATAAATATAATGCTCTGCCATGAGATCCACGGCTTGATAGCAGTATTGATAATCCCAAAATTGTTGATTTACAGGACAGCAAAAACAGGACTATCTCAAGCCCTACTCTCACAACAGAGCAAGGATCCTTCATATTGCGAGCGTGGGTGCATATTGCTGCCCCTACTCTAGCAAAAGTGTTGTGTGGTGTTCCAGCCCAGCATTAGTGCATGATCGCTGATAAAGGCACAAACACAGCAGTGCAAATACGGAGAGAAAAGGGTAACAATGAGTAAAGGCTGTATGTACTCAAAATTGAAGCTATCGCAGTTCACATGAGCGCGCTGAACCCTGGACATTGTCCCGAACTTCTCAGTATTTAATGAGATTTTCTGCATCCCTGATTTAAATGTAGAACATTGAGATATATTTCATGATTCATATCACAGCAGTAGTTGATACAAAACTGGATGCAAATGAGATATTCCAATCCAGTTTTCGCAGTTTAGTAAAGGAGGATCTATTCAGCACAACAGTATAAACATTCTCATGTCACTGCTGTTCTGCTTCCTCATAACGAGCTGTGTTTTCCTCTTTAGTGTCTAAACTGAAATTTTAACAAGGGCAGAGAAAAATGTTTATGAAAGCAGCTCTTAATAACACGATTTAGTCTGGATTTATTGATGCCTGGCGCCTCACTCTTGTAAACTAATCTGCATTCCCAGTGTCTGTCTGTCAAGCGCTCGCACACACGCAGAAGTGAGATCGCCATCTTCCCAGCCCCGCTGTCGGCATGCTGAGGACGCGAATGGTTTGTTATGTTTAGCCTGACTTGCATCATTACCGTAGAGTCAACAGCTCAGATTGAGGCACAGTGGAGCGTTCAGTTGACGTGTTTTCACTGCAGACAAATGTGGCCTCACACAGACCTGACATCTGCTAGCTGTTGTGTGCCTTGTAGACATGTAATTCCTACAGTGAGTCTACTCTGTCATTCTTCTGTGGCGGTTAAATGAGGAGAAGCTGGAGCATTTTCAGCCGACAGTGTGGAAGTGAATACAAATCTAATGTGCAACCTCTAACAAGGCAGACAGGAAAATCACAGTTACATTTGGAGCCTTTTTAACATAGGAAACCAGGGCAGTATGATCATGGTACAGTGTTCCTGCAGGACTCCAACCATCTTGCACATACAGAAAAACACTTACGGAAAGACAATGAAGGCCAGAACTGATGAAGCACCAGTACACGCTTATTCAACACTTTCTAAAGTAACATACAAAGTTTGCTGTATTATTTGACTACTTTTTATTTACCACGCGCTGGACCTCCTCTGCCTTTTCTGCTCAGTGTTCTCTCTAATGTACTGGAACCTTTCAGCCAAAGAATCAGTCATTACAGGTAACAAAAGCATAACTTTTCAAGAGCTGCAACAAGTGTTAACATTATTTATGCTCTCCTTTTCTTGTAATAGTACCAAATCAGGACCCCCTAGGCTCTAAACTGACACACCAGATGGACCGTTCAATATCTTTCACTAGTCCATCTGGGAAGAGTCCATGTAAAGAATTTGGAAATAGGCAGAACCTTTCAAAAGCATACCCGGCTGGTGATTGGATGATTGTCCGTAAATCACATTCATTAAGGGCCAATAAGATAATGTAGTAGGCGGGTGCTACTACTGCAGTGCGAAGGGCTGTTTCTTGATATGTATACTTCAGAGCACTTCTGGACTTGCGGATTCATGATACCTCTTCAATCTCAGCTGAAGTTCTGTTCCAACTCAAAGTCCACATTGAAACAAGTTCGGTTCACGTACCCGGATGTGGACTCGCCCCACCCCTTTTACCAAGTCTGATACCGAACGTAACTTGACCAGGCGGAGGAGAAGTTGCACAATTGTAAGTAACCGTTGTTGCCACGTAAAATTATGAATAAGATACTTATTTGTAATAGAGCTGTGTTTGAAACCTGAACGTTGAATAAAACTCATCCTTGATAACTTCTAAATGGACGGTGTGGGTAGTTACCGAAAAGGCAACCGGTTGTGACGTGTAGGTACATAGAAGGGGAAGTACGCTGCCATTCCAATTGTGGTAGGATCGTTCTGCGGACTCCCGTACCCCTGAAGTCTGAACTCTAGGATGAACTTGCCAAGATCGAACTCCCACAGAACACAAGTTCGAACTTGTGAACTCTGAATTGAGAAACACTTAAGGACAGAACATGAGACATTTCGGCAAAACATGCCAGAAGTGGAGTGAAAATGTCCTTCCTTTTGAGAAGCTTGTAGTGTTGTTATTTATTTTTAATTTAATAAAGAAATGCGGGCCAGAGTCTGGTGCAACTAGTCCTACGAGGATCCTAGTCCACCTCCTCTTGCTTCAAAGGGCACTGATTGGGTTGTGCCGGTATACAGATAATGACAACATCCCAACTTCACTGGAATTGGTGTTTGAAAAATTAGCAACAGGTCCTCTTTCATGTGGAGTCTGTTTTGAGTTTTGTCGTGTGATTGAAAACAAATGCACACAACATACATTTCTTATTAGACCACCACCCAATGTAAGGTGTAAGCCATAGCTAGGTCTAAATTAACAGCACTGGTAATAATCACCAAAATCTTTTCTTTGTTTCTGTAATGGTTTGGGCCACCTACTATCATTGTAGACTGGAGCTTGGCAAGATGGATCTGTCTGATTTCAATGAATCAGCTGTGCACAAGGCTACTAACCCGGCATGTGCTCCCAAATCTGAGCTATACTATTTTTCTACTAGACAGATGCTGTCTCATGCTTTACTTCATTTATAGAATATACAAACACACCTCAATGAGTGAAAATGTTTCCCAACCCATGCTGAGCTCCTGAATAAGATGACAGTTCATGTAGAAAGGACTTTTAAAGATGTATAAAGGAAGACCAACCACTTCATCACACCTTGATGTGTGTAGAAACCAAACCCACAAAGTTTATTTTTGCATTTCTTGCAGAGTAAAAATGAGTTTTCATGTTAAATCCTGAGGCCGTGTTGTCACCTGGATGTTTTTAGCGTTCACTGTAAATCTGTCCCATAATATTTCACCATGTCGCTAACATAAGGTGACCTGCTGTCTTTATTGGTGCTTTTATAAGCGCTGTATAGCTTGTCCCTGTTGGCCCCCTGGACCCCTGACCGAGCTATTATTATTACGAGCTATAGCTCATAGTCAGGACTCTATACATAATATTACTACATGCGCACGCACACATGCTGAAACACACCTTTGTTCCATTTCCAGGGGGTGAGACAAGGACAAAGTCCCCCGTGTTGTCCTTGCAGAAGACCTCTGCTGTACACAGGCTGAAGCCGGCCCCCGGCTATAAACCCACACATCCACACACGCACAGGCGCGCAGATCCCTGCTTCACTCATGCTGGGTGAATGATGATGGGGTGACGAGGGAGAGAGAGGGGCAAGTGCCATGGAGAAAAAGAGGAGGAAAAAGGGGGAGAAAAGAGGAGAGACACGGGGTGAGGGGAAGGGTCAACAGCGCTCTTGTCGCTGCTAATGAGTCCCAGTGTAAAGAGAGAGAGAGCGGACGTGAGGCCGAGTGACGGGCTGAGTCTGGATCCAGATCACTGAGATGAACAGTAACTGTAAAGAGACGCTTCAGTGTCCAAACTGGGGTTTAAAAAAAACAATAAACCAAAAAAAAAACAAATAATATATTACGAAGGATCACACATTAAAGAGATGGTCCATATTTTTGAAGGTGGGTTGTATCAGGTACTTCACAATAGTCAGTGAAGTGGCTGAAGGGGACATCGGCACAGCCAGAGCGAAGAATCAATGCAGGTGGCGCATTGCAGCCATCATGTATACACATGCACTGTAAAGCATTGCTGTAAATTTTACAGTAACTTACTGGCAACAAGACACCGCTAAGTTATTGTAAATGTCTTTACAGTGGCATTACTCTATTTTAATTCACAGCATCAAAACTATATTTTTAAAAAAATAGTTTAACTATTGTATTTTTATACAAGGTATCATACCTGTATTTCAATTTACAGCATCCTTACTGCATTTTCAGTATCATTGGGGCATATTATTCTACAACTTATTTAAAGCATTTTAAAGTACAGTAAACTTGCTGTATGATAATTTACTAAAATTAATCTTGCCATTGATCAGTTTTTCCTGGGCAAAATAGAATTTGAGGTAGAGTCTAAATTTTTCTTTTGATTAATCAATCTCTAATTGTAAATATATAGCAAATGTCATCTCAAGATACTTTACAATACAGCAGGCTGAAGCCATGTTGATTCATTGCCCTTTTTAGTAATTTACTGTACAGATATTTTACAGTAGCAAATTGTAAATATTATGGTAAGTTAATGTTAAGTATGCTTTCCCACAATCCATTGCCATTTACTGTATTTTATTGCACAGACATTTTATTTTTTTAATTGGTAGCTGTAGATATCAGGGTAAAACACTGTTACGTTTACAAAAATCAGTTGCAGTGTTGATAACAGCATCTCCACTGTGGAGAGACAGTGGGTAGACTCAGAAAGGGGGCACTGTTCAGACCAGGACTTTCTGCAAATGTAATTAGAATTGAATTGAATTTAATGCTTTATTTCAAACATGTAAAAAACAAACATGGGTAATCACCATAAATTAATACATGCATATTCCAAACAAAAAGGAAAGGAGGTAAACTGTTGGTGATATCTTGCATGTGCAGCAAATTTACATGCTTGAAAAGGATCAGGAAGAAGTATAAACTTATTTAATCCTACCCCTTTTATTACCACATACTAAAGTCAAGTTTATAATTTCTCCATATTTATAATATAAACAATATTAACCATCTATTCAGGAACCAATAATCCTTTGAATATATTGACTATTGACCATAATATCATCTAAAGTTTCAAATGGGCCTCAGGTGGGGATACAACCCGGGGCCATGCGCACAGGGGGTGAACCTTTATTAAAGTACGTCGAGGTTGCGACCCACTAAGCCAAACCAGCACCCCAACATGGAGTCATTTTATGGCAAGGACAAACATGACGTGTCTTGTCATGCTGGCTCTGCCATGGCTGTAATCTTGTCTTGATGAGAGATGTCTCGTGAGTCTATAAAGGACTGCTGTAGCTTTAAAAACTTTTGGAAATATACTGCATCCTTCATCAGGCCATGCGAAAATAAAAGTAGGTTAGTTTTTTGTTCTGTTCCTGTAACCTCTCTCTCTCTCTCTCTCTCTCTCTCTTTCAGCCTCATCCTGTTTTCACTTCAGTGCAGCAACATTTATTGGGAATGAAAGCCTCGACATCTGTCTAATCAACTCAAATTGTCTAAAGATTCTTTTCAAATATTCACAGAATGCACAACAGCATTGGGAAATAATATGAGAAAGAGAAAAGGGAGAGCAAGCGATCGAGTGAGAGACTGAATGAAATAAACAGAGAGAGAGAGAGATGTTGTCAAAATGGTCTCCAGAGAACCAAATGTCTCAAGCATCTCCTCATCCAACGCTGGCATAAACACACTGCTCCAATCCCATGGAGAGCCAGCAAATGTGTGAGTGTGTGTGAGTGTGTTAGTGTGCACGGCGGGCTTGTGCTTCGTTCCCATGTGAACGAGATAATGTCAGAGCGAGAGTCGTACTACTGAGACGCCCCCGCTGATGCAATGAACAACAAGACTTACAGAGTGGAAAAATGCATTTAATTATGCCACTGTTAGTGTGTGTCTTTTTTTAGTGAAGACAGGGATGAGAGCGAGCTGCCAAACTGCAGAAGAAGTCAGAAACACGCTCGCACGCACACACTCCTGGCGTGCGTCCAGGTATTTGTTGTGCCTTGGCGTTGGAAGCGGAGAACAGCGCTGGTTGGCCTTTAGTTTCCCCCAGTGAGCCAATATCTGCTCCCTAATTGGTTGTTAATGAGGAAGTGCGTGCGTTTGTGTTTGTTAGCCAGTGTATGGAGGAGAGCGAGTGTGTTTGTGTGTGTTCGACGGGATGGGGGCGGGGGCGAGCGCTAACATCTGTCTGACAGACTGGGACACTTGAAGCTTTGACCTGCTTCGACACAAACAAACACACATCAAGTTGTAGTTTAATCTGTGTGTTTGATGTGAACACTTGGGTGGTAGAGAGTTTGCATGTGTTAGGATGTACAAACCACAATTCCAAAGAAGTCAGGACATTGTGTAAAACATATAATGACAGGATACAATGATTTGCAATCATTTTCGACAAGATATTTAAAGCTCAAAGTGATACATTTCATTGTCCTGCTGCAAATATTCACTTTCTTTGAATTTCATGCCTGCAACACATTCCACAAAAGCTGGGACAGGGGCAACAAAAGACTGGGAAAGTTGAGAAATGTTAGAAAAAAACACCTGTTTGGAACATTTCACAGGTGAACAGGTTAATTAAAAACAGGTGAGTGTCATGACTGGGTATAAAAGGAGCATCCCTGAAAGGCTCAATTGTTCTCAAGTAAGGGTGGTAAAGGGCATGGTTCAACACTTTGGAAACAACTGCAAGAGCAACTAGTATAACAGTTTAAGAACAACATTTCTCAACATACAATGTTAAGAAATTTAGAGTTTTCATCAACTACAGTCCACAATATCATCAAAAGATTAAGAAAATCTGGGGGAATCTCTGCACGCAAGCAGCAAGGTCAAAACCATCACTGAATGCCCATGACCTTTGATCCTTCAGACAGCACTGCTTTTCAAAACGAAAACATTCTGTGAAGGATATTAGCACCTAGGCTCATGAACACTTTAGAAAACCATTGTCAGTTAACACAGTTCATCTCTACATCTACAAGGTCAAGGTCAAACTTTACCATGCAAAGCCAAATATCAACAACACCCAGAAACACCGCCAGCTTCTTTGGGTCTGTGCTCATCTGAGATGGACTGAGGCAAAGTGGAAAAGTCTGCTGTGGTCTGAGTCCACATTTCAGACTGTTTTTGGACATCATGGACGTGGTGTCCTCCGGGCTAAAGAGGAAAAGGACCATCCAGACTGTTATCAGAGCAAAGGTCAAAAGACAGCATCTGTGATGGTATTGCGGAGTGTTAGTGCCTATGGCATGGGTAACTTGCAAATCTGTGCAAGGCCCCATTAATGCTGGAAGGTGTGTACAGGTTTTGCAGTAATATATGCTGCCATCCATCTTTTTCAGGGACATCCCTGCTTATTTCAGCGAGACAATGAAGGCACATTCTGCTCGTGTTACAACAGCGTGGCTTCAGAGTAAAAGGGTTCAGGTACTAGACTGAAAAAAAGTGTGGAGCATTATGAACTGCAAAATACACTGACAGAGATCAGAGACTGTTGAGCAACTCAAGTTGTGCATCAAGCAAGAATGTGAAAGAATTCCACCTACAAAGCTTCACACTTAGTGTTGTCAGTTCTCAAACACTTGTTGGGTGTTAAAAGGAGAGATAATGTAACACGGGGGTAAACATGACCCTGTTTCAGCTTTTTTGGAATGTGTTGCAGGGATCAAAATCATAAGGACTGAATGCTTGCAACTTTTGTAGTGTTTTCAACTGAATATGGGTTGAAAAGGATTTGCAAATCATTGTATTCTGTTTTGATACATTTTGCACAATGTCCCAACTTCATTGGAATTGGGTTTTTTTGTGGAAAAAGGGGGAAGTCTATGGCCTTGACATGACATCCACAGACACACAGAGTGGACTTTGTGCAGACATCTGGCGGAGCAGTCTGCTCTAATGGCAACAGAACTACAAACATCTGCAGCTCACGCCCACACACATGTGCATGCCGTCTATCCCACTTACACGAACACACAAACATCCAGCTGGACTAAAAACAGATCAAACAGGAAAAGCATAAGCTGCAAATGACAAGTTATGCAACATCTTAATAAAGATGTCCATACAACAGAACAGCAGACTGGATATTAAAGGGTTAGTTCAGGTTTTTTGAAGTGGGGTTACTCATAGCCCATGGCTTTAGTAAATGCGAGCGCCAATAAAGAACAAAAGGAACAGATGCTAGCCAATATATGGCAGTCAATGGTGCTACCTGAAGCCTCATAATTACCCCTAATTTTAGGTTAAAACTACACATTAAACATCATTGGCTTGACTGGATGCTTCAGTAAGATTCTTCACAGCATTTCCTCTCCTTGATGAAGCCTCTGTTTTCTCAAACTGTGCTGTGATGCAGGATTTTCATAGAAGTTTCTTTTTTCTTCATGCTAAATGTATCGATTTACTACTTTGACTAAATTTCATGTTCAGACTGATAATCTTCACTGTGTTTTTGCAAATATTTACTCATTTTGAATTTCATGCCTTCAACATGTTCCAAAAAAGCTGGGACAGGCGCATGCTTAACTACATTACATCACCTTTCCTTTTAACAACACTCAATTAGTATTTGTGAACTGACGACACTGATTGTTGAAGCTTTGTAGGTGGAATTCTTTCACATTCTTGCTTCATGTACGAGTTCAGTTGCTCAACAGTTTAGATTTCCCGGATCGTAAGTTCCGCTATATAATGTGCCACACATATTTAATTGTAGAGAGGTCTGTACTGCAGGTAGGCCAGTCTAGTACCTGCACTCTTTCACTATAAAGCCACACTGTTGTAACGTGCAGAATGTGTCTATCTTGCTGAAATAAGCAGAGACATCCATGAAAAGATGTCTCTTGGATGGCAGCATATGTTGCTCCAAAAAAAATCAAATATAGAAAAATACTTTGACTTTGTACATGTAGTGATTAACTGATTTAACTGACAATGGTTTCTGAAATGTTCCTGTGCCCATGTGGTGATATCCTTTACAGAAAGATGTTGGTTTTTAATGCAGTGCCTCCCAAGAGATCAAAGGTCATGGCATTCAATGTTGGTTTTTTATCCTTGCTGCTTACATGCAGAGATTTCCCAAGATTCTCTGAATCTTTTGATGATATTATGGGCTGTAGATGATGAATTTACCTTTTATTTCTCCTTTTATACCTAGTCATGACTCTCACTTGTATCTCCAATCTGTTCACCTGTGGGATGATCCAAACAGCTGTTTTCTGAGTATTCCTCAATTATCCCAAATGTCTTTTGTTGCATCTGTCCCAGCTTTTTTGGAAATTGAGTTGTGGACTGCACAAGTAGGGCTACATATAGCCCCTGTGCCACCCGTTGCCCAACACTAGTCTACATCAATAACCACAAATTGCAGCCTTTTTTTAATTTCTTTTGTGAGAAAAAATGGTACAATGTTTGGGATTATAATTCAAACATGCAGGCTAAGAATGGTCATTGTCTGAACTACATGCTCTTAAAATTGTACTAATATTCAGACAAACTGCTTCCTCAGAAAACAGGAAAAAAGTTTTCCACAAAAGAAGCATCCAATAGAGATGTAGATCAGCTTAAATGTTGTCAAAGGATCGTTGAAAGACTGTCTATTTGGCTGAACTGTGTTCCTTTTGTTTTCTTAATCAAGCACAGAGCTTCTATGAATACAGGGACTATTCATTATCCTAATAAAGCAACAGAGGTCAAACTATCAGGTCCTGACTTCAGCGTTCAGAACAATCATAATCAGCCTAATAATTCTGAATTCCTGGAATAGTTTCACGCTCCTCTCTGAGCTCTCTGGTGGAGAAGAGGCTCTTTGACATCCCAGCATCTGTTGTTTTGGCTTTAGTGAAATAAGGAGCACTCGGGCCGGGATGGCAGCGAGGAGATGTGCTCTGGTGAAACGGAAAGCTGCAGGCGAAAAGAGGGGAGGGGGACTTCAGAGGCACAGGTCTGAGGATTCAGAGTCAGAGGAATAACTGGGATACCAAGAGATCAACATTTATCCTGCAGTTTGATTCGCTCCCTGCTGTTTCCGTTCTCTGTTGGTTTATTCCGCTCAGTCTTTGACTCTTTTGCTCTTTTCATTTCCCTCCTTTTCTTTTTCTCTAGATCCGTTTCAGTGATTGGGAACAGATGGACAGATGTGAGGAGCTGAAACGTCTAAAATGAAAAACATACAGCACTCTGACCTTAAACTGTGAACGTGACAGTGAAAATGTTTCGCAACTACAACACCAACAGAGAAGGGTGCTTGATTTTTAATATACTAAAACGAAAAGGAATATGATAAGGAAGTCAAAAACTAAATATCTGTCACTGGAGTAGTTTGAGTGTTGAGTGAGATGCTTTAAAGATTTAACTACCTCCACCAAAGAGGTTATGTTTTGGCTGGTATTTGTTTATTTCTTTCTTTGTTTGTGAACAAGATAACCTAAACATTAATGAACAGATAACGAGGAAATGTTCAGGAAATGTTCAGGAACTGTTAGTCACATCACAAGAAAGAGGTGATTAGATTTTGGTGGTAATCCAAATCCAGATGATTGATGATTGCCTTTTCAGTGAACACAATATCAAACTCAAGTCACTCCTGATATGTTGCAAAAATAAAATTTCTGCAGGTTGCTGGAGTCTCAACTTACGGAAAGTTGTGCAGTAAGGAAGGCAGTAATTCTGACCACTTTTCTGTCTCCGCCATGATTTTTGACTTCTTTGTTGTCATTTCTGCTGACTGCCTCCAATGGGTGCATGACTGATTGTTTTGCAGTGCACACAAAACAGAGTTGAAGGAATCGATAAGGAAGTTGATAAGTAAAAACACGAAAGACATTGATTTCTAGAGGAAGTTATTGATCAACATCATTCCTCTACAGTTTATACTCATCGTGGATGTTAATGTTCATATCAGAATGATCTCCCTATCCATGGTTGTTATTGATTATACGGCCATAATAAATACCTTTACAACCATATAGACATGAGGACCCTCATGTCACACCTCAAGGGGCTAACCTTGTATACATTTATATTCAGCAGAGACAAATTTGATGAGGACAGATTTATGATCCATGTGTTTGTTACTATCATAAACTCTTATTTTTAGTCCCTTTGTCTGCGTCTGGATGGAAACATCTCTCAATTTATGTATATATGTAAATATGTGGTGGCACCAGCGGCATGGTCTGATAGTGCTCTATGTCAGTAAACGGAAGGTAAAAGGTTCGAGCCCATCTCCAGCTGTCACATGGTGAGACACTTAACCCCGAGTTGCAGCAGCGCCTAAATGGGCATGAAAGGGGACGAATGTCTTCGAACATATTAGCAGATACTGATGGACAACTGACATAGATGTTCCAACCATCAGTGAGTGAATGGTGTGAATGTGTAGATGTGACCTTAAAGCAGCTTTGAGTCGTCAAAGAGAC
This sequence comes from Cetoscarus ocellatus, assembly GCA_037902135.1. Taxonomy (NCBI): domain Eukaryota; kingdom Metazoa; phylum Chordata; class Actinopteri; order Labriformes; family Labridae; genus Cetoscarus; species Cetoscarus ocellatus. The sequence goes on from JBAMNC010001316.1 coordinate 380,660, forward strand.
TAGAAAGGTGCCATATAAGCTCAAGACAATTTACCATATTTGTATTTTATACATATTCTGGTACATATGAGTCTACGTGTATCTATAAATGAAGAGTATGGCTTCAGCCTGCTCTTTTGTTCAGTGTCTTGAGATAACACTTGTTATGAATTGGTGCTATACAAATAAAGTTTGCTTGACTGATTGATTGATTGTAATGAGAGTAGAAGCATAATTCTATACTAACGTCAGAAACTAACTTGCTGATTTGTGGCAAAACAGCAAGAAATCGCATCCAAGAGCGGCACAAATCAAGAGATTTAAGTGTAAATATGTAAAAGGGCTTGTTCATATCTGATGTTTGCGCGATTTGTATAAAGTTCTGTGGTATTCAAAATCAGTCAACTTTTAACAGATTCATTTGACATCATCACAGCATAAATATTCGGATACCTCAGGTTGTCTTGAAGGAAACAGATGTCTCGAACTTAATTGTGCTTGAAAGTGTTGAGGTATTACATGAACTATTACAAAACATCCAGGCGGACTAAAAGAAGCATAAAATGGCTGGTAGTATGAGAGTTAAAATCCACTCTGCTGACTGAGCTTCAGATTGACAACAGAGAAGCCGCCTTAGTCTATCGTATTCACTCTCCAAAACTTCCATCTCCAGCTGTTCGATTTATGTCTTAATTTCTCATTTATGTTCCTTGTCTCCTCTCCTCTGAATACCACACAACATAAATGAGTGAATAAAGGCCATAGATAAACCCTCTGCAGACTCGGTAATAATCACATTACTTCTCAGTTGTCTTACTTCCTCTCTGAGGCTGAGCCCTCTTCCTACTGCCATCATTCAACCCGAGCCTCGTGCAGGCAGGAAGCCTCATCAGCTCCAATATCTGTCACACTCAATTCACTTTAAAACACCTGAAACGCTCTTCTTAGGATAATTAGTTTAATTGCAGAGTTTAAACGAGGAGGTTGTATCATGGATGCAGGCATGTTGCTTTAATTGCCACACTTCATAAAACGAGGTGGAGCAGAATTCAAACCCCCGCCTCCACCTCTGTGTTTGTCAAAACTGAGCCCCAGTGGGAGAGCCTTTCTGGGTCATTATTTCATGAAGGTGTGCAGGAAAAACAAAAAAGTACACAGGAGCAAAGTCCCACAGAGAGGGGGGCGGCCCTGTGGGAAGAGAAAGGCTTGGCCCCGGTGCTGCGGTGTCAGTTGGCCATATAGGTTAATGTGCCACAGTGGGACGGCAGCTCGCTTTACCCCACATAGCCTCAGCCGGCGACCGAGCTAATTCCACACGAGAGAGCTCTGGTCTGGCAGCATGCTTTTCTGGCACATTTGTGACAGCAGTGATGCATGATTTGGATGTTATGACTTGATTCAAATGGATGTCTTTATCCTTCAGCTCATGGTGTATGAGATGTAAAACAATGGAGGTACAGTCCTAAACATCCCTCATTATTGACCTAACTGATGATTCCTGGATCCAAAAGTTCTGGATATAGTTTAAAGTTAAAACTGATGCTATAATATAGATTTTTTTTGTGTGTGAATGATTCAAAAATAAATCAACCTTATTGGCTCTGATTATGAGAGCATGCTATTAAAGATCATTGTTGGTACTAACATTAACGTATATATTTCTTTCCCCAAAATTTAGAATGAAGAGTAATTGTTAATGAAAGGTAAAAAAAAAAAGCATTTAGATATAAATAAACTAAAGATTCTGATTTCTTTAAAAACAAAATTTAAACAATGAAGAGGCAGGACAATCTTATGTTTTCAATTAAATTAAAATAATAACAAAAAAAGTTTTCTGACCTGGATGAAATAAAGTGTTTTGTTTCATATTAAGTAAAGCTGGATGATCATGGACTAAAAATCACAAAACTTAATTTAGAGTTTGAATCATTTTTTGTCCCTTACAGAGGAAAAAAATCCAAGTGGGACAGAAATACAATAAAACAAGTGTTTCCTTGATGTTATAAAAAAAAAGCCTATACTGAATTTCCTTCTTTTAAAAAAGATTAAATTAACATGCATGTTTTAACTTGTCATTTCATGTTCATTATGTAGTTTGGAGGTAGGCAGGCTTGTCTACATAAACACAAAGAGCTTCATTATTTAAACAGGATATTAACATGGAATGTATTTATCGTATTTAATCAAATTTGAAAAACAAATACAAGCCTAAGAGTTTGTGTAAAGCCTGACCAGACTTACCATTATGCAAACAATATTTAAAGTACTTAAATTTTGAACAACACCACATTGACAAGCGGTGCAAAAGTAAGTAAAATTAAAGCTGCAAGCAGCATTGGACGGGTCCTCGCTCGCAGGTCCCTCATGCCCGTTTGACCTCCTTTTTGAGGGTTTCAATCTTTTTGACCCGTTGACCTGCTCAACGGTTGACAAAGGTTTTTTTGTTGCTCCCAAAGGTTGGTCCTCCCTTCGGGAGGACATTTTCTTCCAGATCTTTATTTACATGTTTGGTATCTGTTCGTGTTTTAGAGATATTACAGTTGAAGTGATGTATTTCTTGCTCCTCCTCAGTCTTTCTAAAGGATGTGTGTTACACATTCCATTCCCCCCCCCCTTCAGTGAGTCACATGACCAGCTGCTGCCAATCAGTGAGTGAATGACATCATCTGCTGCTGTCATTACATTCAAACTACAGCAGTGCAGCAGAGCAGCAGAACAACAACCAAAACTCTCGAAACATTTCCTCACCATTGCCACAGTTTGGACCAAATCTCTCTACAAGTTATATGTGTGAACTGGAAATTTTGTCAGGATTCCATCCGTGTATTTGTTAAAGCTGTAGGACTTTTACTTTTTTCTCTAGGGGCCATTGTTCTACAAGTTGTCCGGAGCTGTATTTTCATTCCCCATTCATTTCAATGGGAGGAGCTGGGAGGCCTTCTTTGGGGTTCACCAACTTTGAGGGCTTGTCATTCGGAAACCGTTTGAGATAATAGGAATTCCTACATAACTTTTGATCAGCATGGCCTCCTCTGTCATCTGTCCGGGTTTCAAGCCGATACCATTTACGGCCTCGGAGGAGATAATTTTTTTCTGGAGAGTAGTAATTTTACTTTGATAGGCAAATTGCCGACTTCCTGTTTGAGATAGGTCAGGGGTGTCAGCGCGTGATTTTTGGGTCTTGATGAGACGAACGTTTAGGCGTTGGTTTGATCTCTCTACGACATTCCTTGTTGCCGTGGCAACCATTTTTATGCTTTATTTTGCACCTTGGTGGCGCTAGAGAGCACATTTTGTTATTTTTTGTGTTGATTTTTTCGTTTTCTGAAATTTTGTACACCATGGGGCCTGTGTGTCGGTTTTGGTATGGCTATGAGCCTGTTAAGGGTGTGAAATCACAGTGAGAAGTGGGGATGATCCGGTGAGCTCTTATTTTGAAATCAAAATTGCCGGCTTCCTGTTTGAGATAGGTCAGGGGTGTCAGCGCGTGATTTGTGGGTCTTGATAAGACGATCGTTTGGGCGTTGGTTTGATCTGTCTGCGACATTCCTGCTGGCTGTGAGGGCCGTTTTAGTGTGCCTGGGTGGCGCTAGAGAGCTCATTTTGGCGTGTTGGTGGTTAATTTTTGCATTTTATCAAATTTTTCGCCGAATCTGAGGTGCCTGCCAATTTTGGTGAGTTTTTGAGCGTGTTCAGGGGGTCAAATTAAGGTTTAAAGACGCGTCAAGCAAATAATAATAATAATAATAATAATAAGAAGAAAGAAACGATACAAAAACAATAGGGTCCTTGCCCTTCGGGCAAGGACCTCTCTAGCTTCAGCTAGAGAGGTCCTTTCCCTTTGGGCGAGGACCCTAATAAATAAATATCTTCTGCAAAAAGTAACTTTTAGATAACTTAATTTAATCATAGGGAGGCATAGTGGTGCAGCAGGTAGTACACATGCCTCACAGCAAAAAGGCTGCTGGTTCAATATTCGTGTCAGGCAGGGCCTGTCTGTGTGGAGTTTTCATGTTCTCTCATGCATGCGTGGGTTCTCTACGGGCACTCTGGCTTCCTCCCACAGACCAGAAACATGGTGACTCCAAATTGCCTTTAGGTATAAGTGTGAGCGTGAATGGTTGTCCATCTCTCTATGTGGCCCTGGGATTGGCTGGCAACCGGTTCAGGGTGTACTCCGCCTCTCGCCAAATGTCAGATGGGATATGCTAACACGGATGGATCTCTGGGGTTTTTGAGTGATGTTAGGGATATCCCCGTCATAATAGGATCATATCAAGCCGATCCATCTTCTATTTTTATGGAGCAGGTCCTACCACAGTATTCATGACCAAATTACACTCTTTTCCACCATCCTCTGTTTTAGTTGGTGCACTTCATCTTGTCTGGGAACATCTGCCACTTCCAGCCTATATCTACCAAAACGATCTCACATGTGCCAAAATGCATTTTCTCTGTGACACATGCCAGATGAGGCTCTTTAAAGCACACCGTCCATCTGAGCACTGCCCACTATAATCTGTGTAATCTGAAATAAAGCCTCTCCTGACAGCTATAATCCAATTATAGGAGACCACTGCTGGGATTCACCCAAACATGGATGCCAGTAAAAACACAATGATGGTGTACAGTGACAGTGGTAGGTACAGACGGACATGGAGGACATGTGGAGGTCCAGCTGCACACTTTCACTGGATGGTACTTTCATTTTTATCTCAACTTGAAAAGGATTGAACAGAAATATTTCTACTTGAACTTGAGTGATGCTTAGTCAGATTAACTTTTACATAAGCATGATACTTGGTACTCTTTTCACCTCTGTTTATCAGCCTCCTGCTTCCTCAGGAGCTTCAATAATTAGAAAAGCACTCAGAGCGCAGACCTCTCCTAAGCAGCTCATTTCCGGCAGTGGCTTTTCCACAAACCCTGTAAAAGATACACTTCTGGATCACAAGACCCAGGATAGTGCAAGGATCAGGACCAAACTCAGCACATATGTGGAGGTTGTTGTCCTATATGAACACAACAAGTTTTGAAAACCTCAGTTAATATTTTGATTTTATATGAATTATTGAATTTTGTCAATGGGATTACCCATTATAAAGTTCAGTGTTTTTAGATGTCAATCTTGATGGGATCCAGAGGAAATTTACCTTGATGATAGGATATTGGACCTTATCCTGTAAAACTGTCAGCAAATCCGTTAAAAAATTGGCAGAGATATGATTTAAAAAATTTCTGCCCAATGTTAATTTATGGGATTTTTTGAAATTTTGGAAATTTTTTGCATCCAGACATATATACATATCACCACCAAAATGTAATAATTTCTAAGTTGGGCCATTACCAACATCTCCTGAAAATGTCAGCAAAATCTGTCCAGTAGTTTTTGTGTAATCTTGCTAACAATCAGACAAACAAACATATGCCGGCAAAAACATAACCTCCTTGGCGGAGGAAATTAGTGAGGACTGAATCAAAACATCATAAAACTGTCCTACACCATCCTACTGAGCTCAAACACACCTGGGACAGCCTGCTCTGGACCCTCTCACATAACTATATGCACTCCTGCATGTACAGATAAACCCTCCCATGAATAATTGAAGAAACAAACACACGTTAATGAAGGCGTGTTTACTCCAACACACATGCATGCATGCATTCATGTCGGTCATAAACTCGCACAAACACATATCCAAACACAGCATAAATGTGCATCAATAAATAATTACACTCTTCATTAGATGCTGCAGGTCAGCAGTTTGTGAATGTGCTGCAGAGATTTGTGTTCTGGATGACCTGCTGGGGTGTGGAGGGGGAGAAGTCACTAAAGGGCATGAACTAGGCTACTGTTATGTTATTTTTTCGCAACACGAATCAGTTGAACTCCAAGAAGAAACTCAACATTGACACAAGAAAAGTAAAAGATACAGTATGTCGAATTCTTGCACTAAATTAAGTCAAAAATGGCAAATCATGTGTTAAACATATCTTCATGTTTACCCAGGTGCTCTAGTTTTCCTCCCACAAACCAAAAACATGCTTGCTAGACTCTAAATTGCCCTTCGGTGAGATTCTCTGTGTTATCCATCTCTCTGTGTAGGCCCTGTGATTGGCTTTCGACCAATCCAGGAAGTACCCTGAATCTCGTCAAATGTCATCAAATGTTACAGGCTGGCAGTGAGAAAACAGTAATGAAAATGGATGGATGGTTAAATACTTTAATTAGCAGAAATACTTTCATAACCAGGTCACAGCAGGTACGAGTGCTTCACAGCAAGAAGGTTCAAACCCTGTGGCGGTCAGGGCCTTCTTGTGTGGAGTTTGCATGTTCTCCCTGTGCATGAGGGGGTTCTCTCTGGGCACTTCCTCCCACTGGCTAAAAACATGTTAATCCGGTTGATGGGTGACTCCAAATTGCCATTAGGTGAGTGTGAATGGACATCTGTCTCTGTATAGCCCTGTGATTGGCTGGCGACCGGTTCAGGGGTGTACCCCGCCTCTCGCCCAGTGACAGCTGGGATAGGCTGCAGCCCCCCCAGACCCTGAAAGGGATAAGCAGTAAAAATAATGGATGTTTTAAGGTGGTAGGTGATTATGTGATGGTCATCTTTCTCTGTGTGGCCTTGTGATTGGCTTGCAACCAGTTCAGGGTGTATTCAGCGTCTCACCAAATGTCAGCTGGGATAGGCTACAGCACCCCTGTGACCCTGAAAGGGACAAGCGGTGTAGATGATGGACGGATGTTCAAAACCAGTTAGTTCTTCATTTTGATAAATGTAACAAAAGGCATGCGTCTCCTGTAATTTGATTTTGTCTCCTGATTTAATAATCAGGGTATTGGGTCTAAGCAGTATCAGTGGATAAGCAAAGCTTTGGTCTTGTATCAATGTCAGAGCTTAAAAAGTTGGATCATCCATCAAGTCAATACCTATCTTGGATGCCATGGTCACACGGTCCAATACCTGGGTACAGCCTGGGCCGGTCACCAATGAAAAAAGTCTGATCTCTTAATCAAATGCGACACAATTCTTTAGGCGCTTAAACTTCAGTTTCACTGCTGATATTTCTGCCAAGCGTCAGGTTTAAAGAATCGCTCCAGACTGTTGGTAATTCTGGGAAGAAAAGGTCACTTCTGGGCAAAAACACACAGCTCCAAGACTGAGCAACAACAAGCAGAAAAATAGTCCAAATCCATAACAAGCTGCCACTCGACGAGCCAAAAGCAGCCATTAATCCAGCCTGTCATGAGCTGGAGCTAACAATGAGCTCCACTGTGCTGTAAATTTAGCTCACAGACACTATTCATACTATAGCTGGATCAGAGGAACTCCCCGTTGAGAATTCACCATAAATTAGAAAAGATTTCACAGCCTGAGGCAGAAAAGATTTCAAGACAAAGCCATTAGGGGAAGTGTTCGAGCAGGCGTCATTAAAATGCTAAAGGTACGGGATATTTTGCTGTGTCATGCATCAAGCTGTCTCAGTAGATGGGAGTGAAAACTGCTCCTCATCAAAAAAGTGTTTCTCCCGATGGGCTGTGTTCAAGACAGCATTTGACAGCAATTCACCTCTGCGCCGCGTGAATTCATCTCCGCTCTGCCAACAAAATCATCTTTACAAGTCACTTAGTCTCCCCCCGAGTCAGAGAAACTTTATGTCTTTACAAGGAGACGGGGAAATCTACCTGTGACCTTCAATGACTCCGTCTGTTTTCAGAGTCACGTTATACAGGGTAAAGAAATGGTACAACAAACATGTAGGCTAGGCTGGGTTACAACAGCTATTTCAAGACTAACCACACACCAAAAACCTTTTTTTAACAGATGAAGTTCTTTGAAATAGTAAACTTAGTGGTACAGAGTGTTGCAAAGATGACATATTATTGTAGTTTGTAGTCTATTTTTGTAGCATTGCCCTGTTTCCATCATGAAAACAAGCACAGGATAGAGACTTTCATTTGGTTTTTAGATTTTTGCTGACAATAAGGTAATGCAATGTGGTGAAAACAGTTTATGACACTTTCACAATTTGTTTCTCATTATAATTGTTTCAACCAGCCACTAATGTCATAACTTCTGAAGTGTGAATGTAATCCGCAAGAATCAAAAGCTTATGTCAAACTAGTACATGCTTGGCTGATTTTAGCGCTGCAGCCACCAAAATCCAACTCTTTCTCACACTTGACACTGACAGCAGTGAAGTAAAAGCTCTGTTTCCCATTTCAGTGCAGAAAAGCCCCTTGTTTGTTCAGTTTCTGAAGTTTCCCAATTTTTTTACTTAATGAATCAGGGCAAGGATTTGTAGAATAATACTCAGGTGTATGATGAAACAAGGAAACCAAACAGGTGCTAATGATTGCTGTCTTTACATGTAGAGCAAGGCATTTTGCATAACTGCGTAAAAGAAGCTTTAAAACTACGTGGGGTCAAACGTACAATTGGGCAAAAGTTTCCAGAGGGTTTTACTTTTCCTTTGGGAATTCTCAGTGTTTGGTACCATTTGATGATGTGCTCTTTCACCTGCTGAATCTCATTCTGAAGAATTTCCTCTTTTGTATACTCTGATTCATAAAGGTAACCTGTGGTAACTCGTGGATCCACAGTACAAGTGGCCTCATCATCACTTGAGTCAAAATCACTCACATTTGGTTCAGTATTAGTTTCCTCTGCTGAAGAACACATAGGCATTTGTTGCATCGTAAAGTAGTGCTAAACACAGAGACTTCCTGGAGGAAAAACAAGAAATTTTAAATTTTTTGCCCATTTGTACATTCTACCCAACATAGTTTTGTTACTTTTTTTTTAGGTAAAACTCACAGATCTATGCAAAATAACTGTACCCGCCAACAGCAGTGTACCTTACCGGTCATCTGGACTCTTCTTAAAGGTCCATGTCCATCAAAATCAATTTTCTTTGCTTCTTTAACGAAAATGCCCCTTAAAATGCTCCACTTTTTATTGACTGGAGTTTATGATGTCATAGCTATACAGGCTCCACTCCGCCTACAGGTGAGTTTTCTGCTTGTCACAGGCAGACACTGTGACTGTTGTGAAAGTCCACCCTGTGGCAGGTAGCCCACCTCCCTCCTCCCATCAGAGCTCATTATCAGAGCCTCCTGTAACCTCCCCGCCCCCTCAGACCTGAGCAGAATAAGAGCTGCTGCTGATCCTCGATAAAAACGAAAACTTTCACTTTTTATTCAACGTAGATCAAATCCTTGCTTGATAGACAACCAAGACACGATATAAATGGTTTAACACATCAGGACATGGGACCTTAAGGTGCAGCACAGCTGGGAACCTTTTCAGCCACATCACTGACGACAGTCTAGTACCTTATACAACCTAAAATCAGAAATGCTGAAGGAACCATTTAATAATTTAATTCCAGCTTTAAAAAGATATTTCATAAATTACTCACCGGCTTCTTTTCCTAATGCTTGTGTATAAAGTTTAAAAGAGTGAAATAAATTTAATTTAACTTCAACTTTATTATTATCATCCCGTGGGAAATTTGTTTTGCAGGAGGCATCAGCACACCAGTACATGATAAAACATAAAACATACAGGCGTTAGGGGGGATCAGGAAAAATCCCGAGCACAACCGAAAAGGATGGCACTTAACCCACAAAATGCCAAAGGCTAAAGAATCAGACACAGCTCCACAAAATGCATTTAGTCAGTAAATGCAGTAGACAAATAAACAGTAATGATGAACAGTCGAGGTACAGCAGATAAAAAGAGCATCAATAAATAATCAATAGTCAAGGATTACAGTCTAAAAATCAAAAATCAATCTTATCCACAAGGTGCATAAAGTACCATAGTTTGTCGTATATAATACGCCCTCGTTTATAACATGCACCTCATTGTTTCATGCTCTTTTCCAGGAAAAATGTTGTATTTACACATAACACACATCCACATTTTGCCCAAACTTCACTCTCCTAGACAACTCAAAAATTACCTTTATTCAAAGTTTTAATCAATGAAATTTCAGTATTTTCACAACAAATACCATACACAGTTTTCTCTTTCAACCAGATGTGGAAACACCTTTTGCTTCAGGAATGCACACTTACTCGATTTCTGCCAGAGCATGCTCAATTGATGTCTTCGACCAATCACAGCGCAGCTATTTTAGTCCCCTTGCTCACAAGATGTGTTTGCATGTGAGTGGTACCATAACACTTGGGAATTACACGATCATTACACAAAGGTAAACTAATTAAGACCCAAAATATTGGATTAGAACAGTTTAACAGTCAGTTTTACAAGAATTACAAAAGTTTGGTGGTAATGTTTCACAGAGAAAGAGAATATTTCGGTTTTTATATCAGATGTGTTGTAATCGCGATGTTGGTGAGACGAAATATTTTACATATTTTGCTTGTGCTTGTGTATAAAACGCACCCGAAAATTAGACCTTATGTAAGAGCAAAAAATGTGTGTTATATATGAGAAATTACGGTACACACAATAAAACTGGTCAGGCCAATGAATCAAGGTTGTCAATGACAACCGGAATAAAAGAAGTTCTGGCATTTAATTGTTGAATATGCCGCAAACACAAGAAAAATCTAAAAATTTGAATAACTTTTTGACAAGTAAAAAACAAAAGTAAACTGTATTTACCCCATCACTGTGCTAACCCCGCACTAACATTTTTCAAACATTTTGATCGGTAAAGATGTTTGATGAGGTTGCACTTCTAACAAATCATGGAGCTCTGTCCATCGAGCTCCATGGTTCGCCATGCTGCGCCCTATCTTTCAAGTGTGGCAAATGAAGAGCCCCCTCCATCCTCTCATAGACCTCTTACTGTACATACTGCTAATCCAATGAGAAGTGTTTTTGCTCCTTCAAGCTAAATGAAAAGGTTCCAACTGCAACTCGCAAACACTGTGTTAGCTAAATCGAATGAGGTCTCCCAGCTGCATGAAATACCCTCTCCTTCTTTGCACTCTGAGTATTCTCCAAGTGACAGAGCCTGCACTGACAAACCGCATATAATGTCCTCATCCCAGTAGCTAGGGGCTAACATAAGAGGTGATGAAGTTCATGTTTTGCAGTCAGCTCATTTGCTTTAATAAATATGTAGCAAACATTAGTGTGCATGATGTAAGTGCAGCCATTAGAGGCCTGATATTCCCCACCCAGCAGGCCAACAGCCTGATGCAATGTGGGTGATCCATCCAACCCGGCACAGGCTAACGCTAATGAGACTGAAGATACAATGGGGAGATGGAATGAAGCAGTGAAAGGATGCCACACAAACACACCGCCAGCCTGGAAGACAGAATACAAAATGCCACAGAAATAGACTATAATCCTGGCCAGCAGTGATCAACACTGATAAATATTAATAAACACCATTATGCTCCGAGAGAGAGAAAGAAAGAGAGCGAGAAGGATCGAGAGAGGGGGAGCGCGAGGGCAGTAACAATGGCGGAGAGTCTTCATGCTCTCTGTTATTGCAGCAATTTTCCCTGTGACGTCCACCTTGTGGCTCTGCAGACAATGTAGACCCACACAAACACACACTCTCCTGATTATCAGCCCATTTCCCTCTGTTTGTTTGCACCGTTGTTTTGTTCCGAGTCGGATAAAAGCCGCACACACACAAATGAGCGTTCGCCGAAGTGTGCGGAGAGGCAAGGAGGGGAGATAAAGTCCGACGCACACAAACACACACTCAGACAGGATAGTATCTCCTCCCTCTGTCTGAATCAGTCTCATTACTCATGCTGAGGCGGTAGCGTTGCCGGGTCGGCCCGCTCAAAGAGCTGTGGAGCTGGACGGCCGCCCGCAGCCTGGCGAAGGTCACCCACCGCTCCGTTTGGATCCCTGAAGACCAACGGCGGGCCGCTTCCTGATAATGAGCGCACATAAAAGATGCACAGGGAGAGACGGGGGGGTTTGAGCTGCACCTCTTCATGGCGAGGAGGTGTTGGAGGAAGAAGATGTCTTTAACTTAAAACTCCAAAGTGATTTTGAGCACCACGTTTCGTCTTAAATCAAAAATGTTGGGATTTTGGAGCCAAAGTGATTGATGCTTGGTACGTTTGGGATGTCTCACCATCACCTGTCTCTCCCTTCAGATTATTCATTTGCCTTCTTAAATTCAGTTTAGCACATTTATGAAGGCGAGAACAAAAAGTCGCAAACATACACTTAAAAAACACAATTCAAATGAACTTGGGACATTGCTTTGATAAATAAAACAGAATACACTGATTTGCAAATCCTTTTCAACCTTTTAGTCAACTGAACACACTACAAAGACAAGAAATAATGCTCAAGAAAAAGGCACTGCTTGGATGGCAGCAGAGCAAGTTACCCATGCCATGGGCACCAACACTCACCCCATACTATCACCATCACTCTGAGAACAGTCTGGATGGTCCTTTTGCTCTTTAGCCTGGAGGACACCACGTCCGTGATGTCCAAAAACAGTCTGAAATGTGGACTCAGATCACAGCAGACTTTTCCACTTTGCCTCAGTCCATCTCAGATGAGCTCGGCCCCGAGAAGCTGGCAGTGTTTCTCAGTGTTGCTGATATTTGGCTTTGCGTGGTAGAGTTTGACCTTGACCTTGTAGATGCAGAGATGAACTCTGCTAACTGACGATGGTTTTCTGAAGTGTTCCTGAGCCAACGTGGTGATATCCTTTACAGAATGATGTTGGTTTTTAACGCAGAGCTGCCGGAGGGAAAAAAAAGGTCATGGGCATTCAATGTTGGTTTCTGGCCTCGCTGCTTAAATGCAGTGATTCCTCCAGATTTGCTGAATCTTCTGATGATATTATGGTCTGTATTTGATGAAATGCCTGCACTTCTTACAATTGCACATTAAGAAACACTGTTCTTCCTGTAGAGTTATTCTTTCTACAACTGCTGGACTATTTAATCGAGCAGTTGTTTCCAAAGTGGTGAACCTCGACCCATGCTCCTTTTATGCCCAATCATGACACTTTGTTCACCTGTGAATTCTTACAAACAGTTGTTTTTGGAGCATTCCTCAACTTGTCCCAATCCTTTTTTGCCCCTGTCCCAGCTTTTATGGAACATGCTGCAGGCATCTAATTCAAAATGAGGGAATATTTGCAACAAAATAAAGTTTATCAGTTTGAACATTAAATATCTTGTCTTTGTGGTGCATTGAATTTCACACAGGTTGAAAAAGATTTGCAAATCATTATGTTCTGTTTTATTTATGTTTTACAAAATGTCCCAACTTCACTGAAAGTGTGGTTTGGACAAAAAAGGCAAAGAAAGAGAAAAAAAATGATTAAGTTGTTATGAGATCAAAAATGAAATGCAGGAACATTTTGTTGAACAAACAAGGCAAGCAAACCAAAAGGCTTAAATCTGTTGGAATATCATAACTGGAACCAATCCAACATTTTTACTGACAAAATCAAGCAGGGAGTAAATAAAGTCAGCATTTCCTCAGTTATTTTATCAGATTAATGTCTACAAGTCTGTGCAGAATACAGTGACACATCACTCCAGAGTGTGCCCTCTACTGTGTTGGAGGACTTTACTGCTTAATTAAAGTTGCTTTAAGAACAGACTGTACATTCTGACAATGATTGTGACCAAGACTTTATGAGCTTCATCTCTTTTTGTGTGACAGGAACAACCTCCTTGGATCTGAGGGCCCCTTTTCCCACAGAATCCCCTTTGAAAGAAGGTCAGAGACGCACTTGGCATCACTACCAGGCAGAAGCAACTTTTAATGATTTAAGAGGAAGTGTGGAGCAGTCTGGATTTTGGCAACGACGATGAACATCTGATTCAACCTGAAGTTGGCTGTAAATCCTTGAAACTTACCTGAAGTAACCCAAAGCTATTTTAGGATTTTCAGTGTCTGTGTTCAGCAGTTCTGCGAAATAAACACATATTAGCAGAATTATGATGATGCTCTGGTAGTTCCTGGGTACACAGGATCCTAAAAATCACCTGAACTAATTTGATGCTAATGTTTGAATCAGAGCGTTATGAGGAAAGATAATTTTTTACCAAATTATGCCACTTTTGTTTTTGGAACAATTACATCCAGCTGTTCTCAGCGCCAAGAGTCTGACATTAAAAAATTAACTTTTCAAATGATTGGATATTTTTAATACCAACACCCCTATCAAGTCTGCTGACAGGTCCAATTCTTTACTGGTTCTCTAATCAATTCTTGTGTTTAATAGAAACTTTAACCCACATGTTTTCTGAGTCAACTGTGACATGACAGTCCTGACATTTATTTCTACATTTCTGCTCCCCCTACTAATCAAACAGCCACAGTCAGTGCACCCTTGGCATCAAATTGTGGAGAATTATGTCAAAATTAAGAACGCGTCTGTCTCCTGTCCATCATGTTAGCAGCCTGGATGCTTTTGTTGTTCATGCCGACTGCCTCTTGTGAGAGTCTGGTGTCATGAAAGGGTATGTATTAGTATAATGATAATTTCATTCATCGATTTATTTCATTTTTTAATGTTTTGATTATAATTATTAATTTTTCCTTTCTGAATACTTTTGTTTACGTCTTTGTCTCTTGTCTTTTCACTGCTCTTAAAGTGTACTTAAAATGGTCTTTACATAAAATCATTAAATGAAAAACTGTTTCTTGATTTCTAACCCTTCAAATACTATTTTCAGATAACCGCACCATGCCACAGAGCTCAAATCATTTTAATCTGGTTTCTTGAATATCACAGTGAGTTTACTGTACTGTCCTGCAGTGGTCTGCCCAGTCACCAGATCCCAATACCATAGAGCACTTTAGGGATGTGGTGGAACAGGAGCATCATGGATGCGCAGCCAATAAATCTGCAGCAACTGAGATGCTAACATGTCAACATGGACCAAAATCTCTGAAGTATTTTTCTGTCTCCTTTTTGACTCTTTGCCACCAAGAATTGAGGAGCTCTGAAGGCAAAAGGATGTTAAACTCAATACTACAAGGTGTGCCTAATGAAGTGGCCAATCACTTTACATATATATATGTTGTAATGCCATTCAGCTATAAATATGTGATGTGTTCCTGTGGTTCATCATCCTCAGCTCTGATGTGGAGCTGATTTTAGAGAATGATTTCCTGATTTGCTGCACACGGCGATGAACTCCGATCGCTCCCAGGTACAGATTTGTGCCTGAGTGACTCACTGACCTGACCTTGTCTGCAGAAATGAGCCTCTCTGAAAGTTTCCACATGACGACGGTGCAGAGGCAGCGAGCTGTCAGCCCTAACGTCAGGAAACACTGAACATGCCTGTTCGAGAAGATGATGAATTCATCACAGTGACGTCCCAGAGCGAGCACTGCTGACACGACCTTGATCGATCGCAGCGGAGCGGCAGATGGCCATAAAGGACAATCATGTAACTGTACGCTCATTAGCATAATCCCATGCATATACAGTGCGCTTTATGCTACAAGGCCACATGGTGCTTGTGCTGCACCGCTGGAAATGTGACAGAGATGTAGTATTGTTATTGTCAGGCACGAGCCGAGAGTTTAAAAATGAAAATTTAATCAGCAAACATTACAAGAACATGGAGGATGTGGAAAAACATGCTGTCAGAGTCACACAGTGCACGGATGTAACCACAGCCACAGGTGTAACATGAATGAGAGGCCTGAGTTCAAAGGTTTCAAACACACCTACAGAAATGCAGCATCTTTCTCTTCAGGAGCCACAGGTTTGATCCCTGCAGGTGCCATATGTTTATTCAAGGCCCATACATTAACCTGTTAGCTCACTGAAACTCCCTGAAGCCTTTCTGTAAGTGCAGCACCAGTGACCAACACACTGCATACATACTAATGACCTAAAGGGGGGGCAATAATCAGACTCATGTTTACACTGCAACAGCTCGAAGAAGAGGTTAAACTTGCATCATTGCAACCACATTACTTGTATTTAATTCTGCCTGTAGGGTTATTCTTATTCATATTTTTAAATATGGGAGATATCGACTAACTCCTTTCACTCTTTTTTTTTTTTTTTTAAATATCTCTATTCATCAAGAGATGCTTCTGTTTAAGCATGTGTATTTGGTGTATTGCAGTTGTGGTCTTATGGACAATGTCAATACAAAAGATAATTGTACACACTGGTCATTTGACAGATGCAAATGTTGTATCAAATTGGATCTAAGGATGGCAGGGTTTCCGCTTTTACTTATTTATTTTCAATTGTATTTCACTTATTTATTTATTTTTATTGTTACTATTTTTCTGATTTTGTTTTTTGCTTCCTTGGCCTTTGGTTCCACATAATGATGGCCAATTGTGTAGTTTGTTTGTTTATCTTGTAAATGTCAAATAGAATCTCTAGTAAAAAAATAAAAAACCTTATTTGTCCTAGACGGCCATAAGACCTTGAAAGGCCTCTTCTCTCACAGCTTGTAATCTCACGTGATCAAACGTGAATTGACTGTAAACAAACATGGCGGCCAATCTCAGGTGCTAAAATAAATGCAGCTAGTGGTTAGTCTCCTATGACATCCTCTGCAGTTGTGATTTCCGTCAATCTCCTCTCCTCATCAGTTTGTCCAAACAGTGTAACCTGTAAATTATATATATATTTTATATTTGCCACAAATCACCACGTTGGTCCTCCGTTTCAGACTTTATGGTTCTCCGTTTCAGACTTTATGGTTCGCCTTTACTCTCGTCACCGCGGCTACATTTGCGTCCTGCTCCAACCAGCTTGCTCACTGATCGGCTTCGTTCTGGTCCATGTGACAAAGGCTTGTCACTAGGGTTGTAAAATTTACAAAGTTTGAAACTTTTCAAGGGAATTGATGGGAATTTTTGTGAATAAACCTGGAATTAAAAAAAATGAAGGTTGGCCCTGAATGTAGTTTTGGAGAATATATTTGAGCACAATCTTGACCAAAACAATCAGATTTATCCAAGTATGCTTAAGAATATCTCTGCTATACTTCAGTCTCATGCACATAGCCGACTGTTCACCTCCATCATGTGCACAGATGATTTCTAGAACCCTCGACTATTGAGGACACATTTTTGAGCCTATGGACTACATAAACTGAATATCTTTTAGAAACAATGGCAAGGGTAAGATACTTGTGCTTTAAAAACTGGTAAACATTCATTCCTTTATTGCATTAAAAAGAAGATTAAATTCGCTTTATAGTTATGTGTCATGCTCATGAAATTGTGAATTTTTTCATTGTGTTTAAGTTAAAATATATCAATGTTAGTGTAATCCTCCTTTGAGGCTTAATATTTGCTATTTTCATTTATTTATAATTTTTTTCCTCATTGAAATAGCCTGACAAAATGTAACAGTGCGGACCTCAGGCCCAGAAAAAAACACGTATGTGGCTCTCGATAATCAAAGTTGCCCTCCCCTGGCATACAGTGAGATCAGGAGAGGAGAGGGCGGTGTAGACTGTGATGTTTCAGGCCTTAAAACACTGTTTTCCCTCAACATGTTTGGCCAGGGTTTTTCAAAGTATGTGTCAAACGCCGTTAATATGTGGACAGAAGGACGAAACACACAGAAAAAGCTACATCGTCAAAAACACCCGCCTACGTGTGGAGATCGCCTCAGCTGTCTCTGACACTCATCCCTCCTCTTTGCTGTCCATCTTTGAACATTTACAGTTAATTTGTCTCTCCTGGCTTATCTCCTCTTCTGCCTCACACCAATAATCCTCCATCTGCTCACCTTCCTAACTTCCAACCTTGTTTCATTCTCCTCTCTCTTTCTTCTTCAAACCTGTCCTCCATCTACAGCCTCCCTCTCTCCCTTTAAAAACCTCCAAGACTCCCGTTTTCTTTCAAGTCCAATGAGTCCGCTCCCCGCGTACACTGCATCATCTGTTCCCTCCACATTGTATTTTCAGATCACATCCCGGCACTGGCTTTACACACTAAGTCACTCTCTACCTCATCACTCAGTGGAAAGTCAAGGAGAGGGCAGAGAGCGATGGGGCGAGAGCAGAGGCTTGAAGGGGAGCGGGACAAGAGGGAGGAAGATGAGGAGGAGTGGAAGAAGTGAGGGAAGGTTAAAGGTTGTGAATTAAAGACAAAGAAAAGAGGCTGGAGGGAAGAAACGGTAGGAAAATTCAGGACGTTAAAGTGAGCTAAGGAAGCAGCAGAGGGAAAAGGGGGCAGAAACGGAAATAAATCTTTATGCAAATGAGGGGGAAGGAGTGAAAGACAAGAGAGAGAGAGAGAGAGGATGGGATAGTGTGGAGAGAAAGAGGAGATGGAGACGGCGAGGTGGAGAGTAGTCCAGAGATTTATGGCAGGTTGTTATGGAGCACTGACTGAATAACAGAAGGTGAGACTGGGTGAATTATTCATGAGGACACAGGGCCATGTGTGTGTGTGAGAGTGTGACGTGTGGGTTTAGCTCTCGCACGCACGCACACACACACACACACACACACACACCCACACACACACACACACACATACACGCACATGCACACACCAAAATGTCTCGGAGACCCTTAGGCCAGCTCAGCTATGACGGAAAGCAAAGACAAGCCACCCACAACCTGTGGACTGTCGGAGTTATTCCTAAAAATCAAACCTGGGCCAGACGACAGCTGTCCCATCTTTGCCTGAGGAGGGAGTGTCATTCAATGCAGGAAATTACTTATTATTAAAGTATGAACTCAAGTTGATGAAATAGTTATTGTACAGAATGCCATCGTGTTTTTCTAGGGATGGGAATTTATACAATTTTTTGGATACTTTCAATTCTCCTTATCAATTCGATTCTTAATTGATTCCCTTATTGACAAAAGTGGGCAAAAGTTTATCCTCGCAGGTAGGGCTGAAAGATTTCAGGGAAAGATCTAATTGCAATTTTTCTGGCAGATATTGCAATTTCAATTTGATTCACAATTTTCTTCAGATCAAACTTCAGTGAAATATTCACCATGTTTCCAGTATAGACAACAGTAAGGAAATCAATTATCAAAAGCACACAACACATTATTCATCATCTAAAATTGATGATAAATAATCTGTTTTCATTATTTAGGGATACTCCAACTTCTACTCTTAAACAGAGGCTTTGTATTGTTGACCTGCTTGCCAGCACTTTCGTAAATGCAAATTTGTAAAATAGTATGTGTAAAGCAGTTGACACAACAGATCCTGCGTCAGTCAGGATCATTGCAAAAAGTTGCAGCTTTGGTGATCACATGATCACGTTCTTTCAGCCCTACTCACAGGTCATCAGTGGAAACAATGTCAAACACGTCTCTCCTGATATTACATGGTTGCATATATGAATGCCTCTGCAAGTTGCTGATGTTTCCACCCACTGAATGTTGTGAAGACTGCCTCATTTTGTCAAAAATAAGGCCAGAATTTGACCACTTCTGTATGGCACGATTACAATTCTGACTTTCTTGTTGACTTCTTTGACTTGCATACAGAGGAAAGTGAAGGGAATTGATAAGAAAAAACACAAATTAAATTGATTTTTGAGTTAACGATTCTCAACTGGAGTTAGTGTTTGATTCCCACCCCAAGTGTTTGCAGCCTGCATTGATCACTCATGTGCAGCAATGGGTATTAAAATTATGCATGTGGTACTAGTACCAACACATCCAATACCTACAGACAGGATCACAGATTTTGGTGCCATCCATTGAATGTCAGAGCCAAAGATGCTTAAAGGGATAGTTCAGTGTTTTTGAAGTTGAGTTGTATCAGGTACTTGTCAACAGTCAGTGAAGTGGCTGAAAGGGCTCCAAGCAAAGCTATACCTTTAAGAAGAACGAGCTGAGACCACCAGTAAGGTATACTGCTGTCAATGGTTACAGTTATTTTATGTAATTATGTGAGTTTCACGTAAAAACGAGCCACAAAACTATGTAGGGTTGAATGTACAATGGGAAAACAAATTTAAAGAGCTTTAAGTCTCTGTGTTTGGCACTATTTATGATGCACAAAATGGCTATGTGTTCTTCCACCAGTGCAACAGATGACCTTTAGATCTTTATGCTCACCTCTGATTCAGACCTAACAACAGGAAGGTTTGTGGGTATGGGCTCTGAAGACCACAAATCAACTCTGGATCGGGACTGCTCATAAGTTCCCACAGAGGTTTGCCCCTTCTCTCTTTTGGAATTTCATCTAATATGTATTCTGGTTGAAAAAGGTAACCCTGTGCATCTACAGTAAAAGGAACACCATTGTAACACTATCTGTTTCAGCCAACACATTTGTATTATGGGTCTTATTTTGTATTTGCACATATAAATACATATACATGTATTATGATGAAGCTAAGGACAAAACCTCAGGAATTTTCATGATGCACATCTTTTACTTGCAGGTTATCAAAGAAAATAACTTTATATGTGAAACTTGTATATGTGAAAGTAACGGGGGAAGATGTAAACGTGACGATTCTGAAATTATTGTCAAAGCACTGGTGTTATCAACAGAATTGCCTTGGGAATTTTCCTCAACCAGTTTGCCTTTAAGTCTGTCTTCATTTCTAGGACATTGCTGAGCAGTTCTCTGAATCTCCTATTCTTGGAATTTTAGGCCTCAGAGAGCAAATAGTTGAATCAACCCTAGAGAAAACACACTTTTTAACTTGGTAAACTTTTGCAATTGTGCTAAATTTTAACATACCCTGAAGCCATGACAGCACCAGTGCTACAGGCAACTTCAAGGTCAAGACAAGCCGTCCAAACTGAGCTTTGAAACTGAGTCTAAAACTTAAAGGGGGGCAAACCAGCCAATTCTGTGAAGTTCTACACAACCACAACTTAGAATCACACAACACTCATGCATCTGATGATCACAGAAAGCCATCTGGGAGCGACGGTCTCAAACACTCACCGAGTTGATGCAGGCCAGCTCCTTGTTGAGTAGCCAGGGCAGGGAGAGTTTCCCCTCTCCTCTGTAGCAGGACTGAATCCGCTCCTTAATCTTCTCTTTTATTCTCCTCATCGTGAACAGACACAGAGCCGACTCTTTGGGCGGCTTAGCTCTGTTCTTCTGACCCTGAGCAAACACAGTAAACAGAACCTCCTCGTTCTCCTGAATACCAAGCGAACGTGCCAGCCGGGCCCCTGGCCGGGCCAAATAAGCATCCTGAACCAAGCGGTACTCCACTCCATCCTTGGTGCAGCCGATTGGGAACTCAACATAGGAGTAGAACTTTGGATCGTCGACACAAAGGCGGACAATTTTAGAGGTGAAGAACTGCTCGCTGCTTGCATCTGGCGAGGTCAGCTGGGTGTCAAGCTGCAAAGTGAGATAATACACAAACTGCTCGCTGTTAAATCCATAAATATAGTAGATGTCAAAAGCCGGGAATTTGGACAGGGTGTCCGAGGGGATCTTCAGCTGTGAGGAGACAAACTCATCCTGGTAGACAAAGCTGAACATGTCTGCATTTTCCTCATTGGACATTAACTTCCTGCTCGAAAGGGTTGGGAAGTACTCCGATTTCCCGTCAATAGGAGTGCCAACAAAAAGTTTCCCACCGCCGCCAAAAATATCCGGGGAGATCACCACTCCAGACATGGTGCCTGCCTCTGCCACGCTGGATAGATAATGCTCTTTGCGGTGATGAGGCTCTCCCAGCTTGAACAAATCATCCAGACGAAGGAACTGGCATATTCCCTGGGAAGTGCTCCCACAGGCAATTAAGCGGTTGTGGGCAGCATCCAGAAGCAGGAGTTTATTAACATTAGAGGTCTGCACCAGCTCATGGGGGCAGGACTGGACACCGGGGGGAGGGTAGCAGCGAGGGTTGTCTGTGACCGGGCCGGTGACGTGGCTCCGCAGCTTGGTCAAGTTGCTGGAGAGTTTGTAGATCCAGTTGACGGCGCCGAGATAGACCTCTCCTGTTTTGCTGTGGACGACTAAATGCGTGAGACCTCCTTCAGGAGGGAAGAATGAGAGGAGGGAGGAGGGGGATGGAGTGGATTTGGAGGGCATGGACGGGGTGAGGAGCAGGAAGAGGGCAGGGAGGATGAGGAGAGGTGGGAGGTGGGAGGGCATGATGGTGAGGGGGAGGGAGGTGAGAGCGGGTGTGTGTTGGAGTGTGTTTTTCGGTGTGTTCCGGTGCCGTACAGGACTGCAGGGTATGATGATAAAAAAGAAGAGTTTCCGGACTTCCTTTTTCTTTTCTCTCTCCTTTTTCTTTAGCTGTTTTTATAACCTCATCCCCTGATCTTCAGCCTCGTCCGCCACCAGCCCTGAAAGAGAGAGAGAAAAGGAGAATCTTAACAAACACAAATGTCAATATATTCACGGGATCTGACAAAACAATTCATTTGTTGGTATCAAAATGACAGGACACTTAATATTCGCCCACGACCCCAGACTCAGAGGCCTTGATGCTGAAGTCCAAAAAACAAAAACAAATGAGGCCACTATCGGCTCTGTTTTATTGACTTCTGGACTCTTGGCTCGCACCACTCTGTGGAGAGCATCTTTTAAAAGTAGACAGGGCTGAACGTTTCTCCTCTGCGTATTGATTGTCTGAAAGTATTAAAAGGATCTAGAGAACTATGTGTTTATACACACAGTAGCAATTGTGACCCAAAAATATACTCAAATTACAACCTGTGACGCAACATGAGGTGGGCTGGTTCCTAGTAGTTTTAAAAGACAACTTTTATCCATACACCTTACAAATACCTGAGTGAGCTTGGACAGGTTCTGACCCCTGTGCGATCTTTGGCTGGATGAGTAGAGCAGATGACGGATGGTTGTTTCTTTCTAGTTTATATTTTCTTGCAAGTGCAAAAGGAGCGATGCAGTCCTGTCATATCAGCTTTTGAAAGTCCTCAGAGGTGATTATGAATCTTGAACTGATTTAAAATTACAGATGAGAACAAAAATTGTGAAGTTTTTCCTTTAGAAAACAGTCTAAGTGGGTTTCAAGGGTACATTCATTCTTAAAAATAGTCGATGGATAAGGCCCAATGTGAGCAAGGAAGGGCACAAGTAGGTGCACTTAAGAGCCGACCAACATGAAGACTGCAGGGTGAGTCTGTGATGAGCAGCACAGTGAAAGCAGGTAAACAAACGTCTATAAATTACAAGCAGGCTGCAGGGAGAATCCTTTAGTATATGTACTGTGGAGCAGCAGAGCAGAGAAATACAGGTCTGCATTTGAAAAAAGAAAGTGAGAAGAAGGAAAGAAGCGATCCAGAGCGATAAAACAGAGAATCAGTGAGGAGGAGAGGGAAGTGAAAGCTCCTTGGCTTCATACCAGTTCAATATAAAAGAAGAGGAGATGGTGGCAAAGATTGTTAAAGGTGAGAACTTGGAAAAATATGAAGAGAAAAGAATTGGAGATGGAACATCTATCCATTTTTATATCCCTGTCCATGTTCAGGGTCTCCAGAGACTGTGTGCCGTCCTTAAATGAACTCAAAAACAAGTCGGGTGTTTTAAAAGTTCTGATGCAAGATGTCTACTCCACGTGTTCACTCATTAACACCAGTGAGGTTATTATCATGATCCCCCACGAAGATGAAGATTGATTTATTCAGTTATTGAACATGCTCAAAGTTCAGAGGGGGAAAGACAGAAAAGACTAATGAGGATCAAGAATGTTTTTAAAGGATTTGTTAACGTCACAAGACAAGACAGTTTCCCACATTTTACTGATAACTCACAAGATTTTCAATACATTTTCATTAAAATTTCTGGGAATGTTGGTCATAACACAAGGATAAGTGATTATATTTTGGCAGTGATTTGAATACAGATGTAGGTCTAGGATTATTGTTAAGCATTTTTTAATGTAGCCAGATAGGGCAGATTTCACACTTTTTATTATAACTCTCCGAACAATGTGGTCTCTTTGTGGTCTCGGAGCACTTCTAGCTCACATAAATCCACTTACTTGAGATAATAGCGATGTCCTTCTTATATTTGTTCTGAAAGAAATGTAAGATCCAGTGCAATATCATAGCTGTCAAATTGTGCCTGTCTGTCGAACTGTGTTGTCATACTAATATTGCATATATTGATAATGTCAATAGTGTAATTTCCTTGGCCTTTTTCAGAGTCTCAGTTTTACTTGTTTTATTTTTTTCCTTCTTAAAGGAAGTTGATATGTCTTACAGATTCTGCACTAGGGTTGGGCATTAATAATATTTTATCAATACCAATGCTATTAACGATCCTGCTAATCGATCCAATTCTTTATTGATTCCTTTATTGATTCCTGCAGATCTTCCGTGTGGGCAAATGTTGGCCTGTAGATTTTCAGTGGCAACATGTTAAACACCCGTCACAGCATAGATAACTGCTTCTGCAAGTTGCTGATGTTTCCACTCACGTAAGGTTGTGCAGTAGGGGCCTTTTATAAAAAAAATAAGCGACAATTCTGACCACTTCTGAACCCTGTCAGTGGAAGGAATTGATAAGGGAATTGATTATCAAAAAGACTCACGATATCGATACTTCGATGGAGCTGTTGATGATTCCCAACTGGAACTGGTTTTCGATTGCCATCCCTATTCTACACATTGTAAATTTGCTAACTTAAATTTTTTTATGCTCTTATCTATTTTTATGTCTATACCTGATATTCCTCTTGGTATACTGTGTACAGCAGCAACTGAAACAGCCAAATTTCCCCTCGGAGATTAATAAAGTATTCCTGATTCTGAATAAACACATGGAGAAAACAAGCACAACATGCAATACAACTGTTTAATCTAAATAACCTTGTTTTCATAACCAATGAGGCCAAAATTGTAATTTTAATCAAACTTCTTGTTGTGCCTGATTGTTAAATTAAGTTGTCAGCATTCCTGCTCTGGAGGCACCCCCTTAAATCTGACTGGTCACCCCAAAATGATACGATGATTGGTCATTAGCCTTAGCAGGCCATTAGTCTTAACCTACACTGAATTGGTTCACTAATTTGATATCATGGGTGAGGTACTGTATATCCAATTACCCCAGCCTGCCCTACATTTCAACGCTGTGGCCCTCAGTGAACTACAGTATCTGCATGCTGTTCCTGTTTCTGTGGCTATTTACAGTAAGTCATGTCTCATCCAGCCCTCTTAGCAGCAGGTCACTGGTTACAGTCCGACCAAATGAGGAGCACGAGGATGCTGATTATTTCATAATGAAGTTTGAGCAGCAAACTATTCTTGTCTCTTGTATCCACCGGCATTTCTCATTCCTTCCTTTTATTACATTCCTCTCTTCCTCTCATCCCCTCTCTCTTTTCAGACACTTCACCTCTCGTCAATAGTGTCTTTCATCTCCAGCCGAGCCGTGATTACAGTGGCCCCAGATGACGATGCTGCTGCCCGTCCCACCAGGACAATACGGCCACTGTTGGGCACAAATGTGATCACACAACGCACACTTAGAGTACATGGTCAGATGTATTCCTCACACATGCTTACTCATTGACATAACTGACATAAAACAGATCGGCCCACACACACTCATACTCCCACACACACTGGACGAGAGTAAACCAAACACTTGATAGTGAACGACATGTAAGACGGTTATTTTTGCAGCATTTTCATCTTTTCTGAAGTGTTTCAAAAAATCTAAAAATAAAACCAAACAGCAAAGACAGACTCTGTGGTTGTACTGTAGCTCCAGCACGAGGCGCTGAGAGCCGATAATGTGAAGAGCTGTTCGACAAAACTGAAACAAAGAGAGATAAGAGGAGAGGGGAAGGTGTCTCAGAGCAGAGCGTTGTCTTAATGCCTGAATTAGATCTTAAAAAGAAGTTTGAAAAAAGACTTTGTTGAGGAAAGTGGCAGCGGGTATCTACAAAGATGGGAATAAAAAAAAGACAAAATATTTAAACGGGGAGCTGAAAGTCTTCCTGCTGTAGTTCTCTGTTATAATCCAAACAGCTCAAACAGCGCATGTCATGATTAAAGTGGTTTTCACACATACAAATTGGCTAATATGTTCCAATTCAGTAAAAAAATGCTCCAAAATTAAATACTTCCTTTGGATTGTTTCATATTCACACCAAAGTATTTTGAAGCAGGCCAAGTCCAGTGATAATGTCAGTGTTCCTACGAGTACAAGTCATGCTGTGCCTTATGGGAAGAAAGTCATGTTTCACCAAAAGGATTTTATACACATGATTCTGTTCAGGGAATCTCTACTATTTGTGTGAAGCTGGAGATATATCTGCAGTTTGTTGTGTTTGCTGGTTTCAAGAGTGTTTTTGATCATATACTCCTATATGTGACTTGTGTTACTGGAGGACACCACTAGAGTGCGCCAAAGGCCTCAGGCTGAATGTAACTACCTGTTGTGTTAGAAGCAAACTGCAAACATGGCGATAACCCGGAGTGTCAAAGTAACAAAATAAACATAACTAATCAATTTCATCAAATATTTGTTGACATCTGATGACCAGTGGTCAGACCTCACCATTAGCATCTGAACTCTATTTCTATATTTCCCTCTGTGAATTATCGTAACTGTCTCACTGTATAGGTGTAATCAGTTACCATGTTGACTGATGACTTGATTGTGCTGATTTGGATGGAGCCACTTAAACATTCCTCAGTTTCCTTGGCAGGAACATGACAGGAAAGTTCGTGGATGTGCCCACTCTCGAGGCTGTACTGAGATCCTTCGCAATGACGTAACAACATGTCACCCTTACCATTATATGTCCTGTATTTTACAGAATATACTAATGAAATAATTGATCACCATGGAAAATGTTACTATGTGTTGAAATTGTGAAGAAAATCAAGCAAGAAAATGATATGAAACTGATTATTATGTGGTCCTGACACTGAGGATTTAGATATGGACACTGATAATCTGGATATCAATCCATACGCTGATGATCTGGGCCTTAAAATGAATGACATGAATATATGAATGATGATTTGGACCTTGACACTGCTGATGAGGCCCCTGATGCAACTTAAATAAACCTGAAATTGATGATGTGGTCCTGACACTGTTGATTTGGACATGGACGCTGATTCTGATTATCTGGATCCAAGTACTGATGATTTGGACCCCAATGGATGGAAGCTGGCTGGTAATTGGCTGAACTCAGCTGGCACTTGGCTGGGAGGGGAAATTGAAACTGTGAAGTGTTTATTAATCACTGTATCAAAGAATACTTCATGTGAGAAAATACAGCAAAAGAAATAGCCCACCGGAAGCCAATGAGGTGCCCTCGGAGACATCTTAAAACACATGATGCCATTAAATAAATAGCCATTTTTTCATTTCAATGTCATGTTTTGCTAATAACAAACACTAAATACATACAAAAATTGGCCTGCATGGGGTCAAAGATTATGTTGATGCTGACACCACACCTCAATCATCCACGTACCAGCCAGAGCCCTTGCATATTCACTTGTTGTACAAAGCAGCAAAGTTTAACAGAGGAATAAATAATACAAGATGCATGTAAGTATAATGTTCTCATATTATTTCATTATCTGTAGTAATAATTATTGTAAGAAATTATCAAGAGTAAATGGCAAAAATACAGGGTCATATGTAGTCTATCAAGTGCATAAGTATTATTTTAAGGTAAACTACAAAATGTATAACTTAAGAACATTTAATCAAGCAAGTAGCCCTCCACAACAATCCTCATCTTTAGGGTAAATCTCAGGCTAAAAATGGTTGGGGACCTGTGCTATAGACAAAGTCAACCTTGGCGTCTACTCCAAGTCACCAATGTACACGGTCACCAGTTGAGAGAATACACCAAACTTATTTCCTTGTTTCCCAACCAACCAGGACAACCAGGGAGGCCGTCATGTGTCCACGTCTCTGTGTCAAGTAAATCTTCAACTTAACACATCATATTTCTGTCTATACCCATACTTAAAGCTTCTAAAGTGTCTTCTCCTTCCACAAAACTGTGACAAAATGTTATTACATGATGTATGACAGCGTTAAATTTATTCAAACCGATCAGCTTCTCAACTGATCCAGAAAACCTTGAACTATCTGGGCCTTCACATCCATGGGTTTGTGTGTGTTTGAGTGTGTTTGCGTGTCAGGGCCATGCTGAAGCCCACCTGCCACATTGGATGAAGCTGTAGAGGCGTTCAGGTCCATCCCTCTGATTTATTGCTGCTGGCACATCGATTGCACACACAGCCCCAGACCTTGGCCAAACACTTAGGCAAATTTATACACAGCGCTTCTTTAGCATGGAGCTCACATCGCTGCCTGCTGGCCTCACTCAATCCATGCTAGACTCTGTTTGTCTCCGTGTGTGTGCGTGTCTGCAACCTGCATCTGCTCCATCATATTAACTGAGAAAACACACGCAGACACACGTCCAAACACATCGGCCTGAGTATAAACTGTACACACACGGAGCATATATAACATCAGGCTTACTGTACAAACCAAAGGAGCAGTGTAAATATTTACATTCATCTGTTTTAAACACATTAATTCAGTAGAAAGTGTGATGGAGACAGACCACGCTGAGATTTTAGCAACAATTAAACTTGCTGACACTTTTATCAGCATGGATAACCCAGCGTTTTCTGCTCCCCCTGCTGAAAGTTGGATTTGTTTTGGATTTTAAAGTTGTTTGTTGATGAATTTCTGAAATGTCTAAAGCCAGTCTGAAGCTCATCAAGGTCCAAAAACATGAAGAAAACATCTCAGAGAGTCAGATTTAAAAATTAAATGTGTATTGGCTTCATACAGCCTTGAGCAATGATCCCAAGACCTGATTGTAAAGTTTGAGAGATATGGATCAAAAAAGCTGTGTATGTTTGGGTTAGGTAGCTTTTTGGTCCTTTACTTCAACATAAATTTTAAAGACTGAACCTGGGTGTGAATTTTGCAGCCCTTAAGGGTTTGAAGAAACTACAAGGACCTATGAGAGAGAATGAAAAGACAAGAAGCAGCTAAACTGAGCCCTGAGCATCGCGCTTAGGTTGTGTGGGGGTTTTGGTGGTCCCCAAATAATTTACAGGTTTACAAAATGGGTCGCAGTGTACTTCAACTTGGACAAGACCAGGTTCTAGGCCCAGTTTACTCCTCTCAACGGCTTGGTTTAAGACCTTTTCTATGGAATTGAAATCATGATAAAACCTCACAAACACACAAAACATGTTATACTCACGCCCAACAATTCACAAACAAACTCAGTGTGATTTGCAATTACAAAACATCATTCACAAACTAATGCAGTTTGTTTTGCAAATTATAATGATACCCATCAAACAAATACATCATGCTTCAGAAACAAAAAGTACAAAAAAATATTCTTCAAGTACAAAAAACAATTCTACAACTACGAAAAACAGTCACATGACTTTTGGCACTAAGTTTCTGCCTTGCAGATCTACACGCAAATGCGCTCTGATCTACACACACGCCAGTAAAGTTTCTAAGCAATGTCCTGCAATTCACACTCCACACTCCCACTTTCTCACTGAGTCAGTGTGTTCCACTTACTTTGGATTAGTAACATCTTGAGTCTCTCCTTTAAGGAGTCAATGAACTTATAGAAGTATATCGCACCTACACAATGTGATTATGAACCTGATATTATCCAAATATGAGTTTTAAAGATGATGATTTAAGTTATAGAAGTTGTAATAATGATATAATATGTATAGGCCTTAAAATGAGAGACAGGAAAACAAACCTAAAAAATAAAATAAAGTAAAACTCCAGTTGTAGTGCTGTAGTTCAGATGTAAGAGAGTGCAGGACTGCAGTCTTAAGAAAGTCCAGACAAAGTTTTTGGAACGTCTCCTAAAATAATGTCGACATGGGACTGAACAAAGAACAAACTGAATCAACAAAGGAAAAGACTTTGTAATGCAATGAGGCAAGACCCTCCAATGAAACACGGAATTTACCTCAACATGGCATCAATTTGTGATACAACAAACTCAATGTCATTCAGTTTTCCATCCATTATGATGCTCCATCCATATGTGGCTTTAGCAGCTTTATCTTCTCACGCCAGTTAGAAAACACAGTTGAGCTTCTGTTTCAATTCATGTTTCAGCAAATCAATCATGTCTACAAATATTCCAATTACATCAACAGCTCACAAATTGTCACAACACTCTGGTCTCACACCTTCATCCCCCCCACGCTGAGAGCCGTGTCTGTTTTGAAACCTCTGCTTGTTTGCAGCCAGTCTGCAGCTCATCAAGGTCCAAAAACATGAAGAAATCATCTCAGAGCCTCAGCAAGAGTCTGATTTAAAAATTAAATGTGTATTGGCTTTTCTTCAGCCTTGAGCTATGTTTACAAGACTGAGTCTGAATCCAAGCTCACAGTGAGAGCCCCTCAGACTGCTGATCATATGAAGGCAGCCCAAGAGGCTCTAGACATGACCAGCGGTGTGAAAGGGAACAACTGCAAGGTGTGACAGGGGCGGGGGACACTGAAGAACAGCCTCATATCAACACATTTAGCCAAGAAATGGATCAAAACTGATCATTCATGTGATGTCTCAGAGCAAAGACGTGTTTAAATATCAGACTCAGAGCTTCTATTGCTCCAAAGTTGAATCCAAAGTGGAGTGTCCACAATGTACAGAACTGTATGAACTGAAGGACACAAAAAAGTAAGGATGACTGGGCCACTTTGACAAACCTACTTTTAGTCTATTAACATTAGTAAGGCCAATCCAGTGTAGATTAAATATGCTTAAATACTAACAATCTTAGTGAAAACACACAGCCTGGAAAGTCTTGGCCCACATGTCCATTTACAAATGCTTATGAAGAGAATCCTGTTAACAATTCAAATCCATTTTTATTCTTTTCTTGTAATAACACACCGTTTTAAGCATTTATTACATAATAATGACAAATACTTGAAAAAATTGTTAACTTTTATTTCTCGTGAAAAAAGGGTGTGAAATGTATTCAAAGGACAATTCCTGACACATTTATTGACAAAAAAGACAAAAAAGACCAGGTGGACATTTATAATTATAGTGTTGGCTGTCAAATTTTTACTTTTGTACTCCATATGTACAAATAAGTTATTATGGTGCAGTTTTTTATTTTTCAGATGTTTGCTCAAAACTGTGGGTTGGCCTACTGCATATT
This sequence comes from Cetoscarus ocellatus, assembly GCA_037902135.1. Classification (NCBI taxonomy): domain Eukaryota; kingdom Metazoa; phylum Chordata; class Actinopteri; order Labriformes; family Labridae; genus Cetoscarus; species Cetoscarus ocellatus. The sequence goes on from JBAMNC010001316.1 coordinate 411,697, forward strand.
GTTCACATTGGCATCAAAATAAAAAATAAAAAATTGTCAACAGGTGCTCTTATTATTGTGTATTTCTACTTCTTACTGAATTGATACTGAATTGAATTGCCACCTAAAGAATCAAAATCGAAATCGAATCAAATCGTGAGGTTCTAAACAATGCCCAGCCCTACTAAAGCTGATTCAATAGTATCCAGGTGCAGCCCTGAAGACTTGCCCCTTGCTGCACAGCCCCCTGGCTGCAAACAATAATAAAACTACATGCATAAACTATGGAAGATAAGATAAGATAAGATAAGACATTCCTCTATTAGTCCCACAGGGGGAAATTCCAAAATATACAGCAGCTGCAGGATACAAGAGAAGTATAAGAAAGAAGCATTATACTGAAAAATAAGGTAGTTACAAATCAATACAGTAATGTAAAAATAGAAATAAAAATTTTTAAAAAGTATAAAAAAGTATATACTATATAGTCAGTGGCATATTTACAGACCTTATGTCCATTTGATTTGAGATATTATAATATAAATATGGCTGCTATGCACATGCTTGGTATTTTTGCAGTGAAACATTTTAGGTATACATATAAATATGGTTTATTGCACACTGGAGAGGTTTTTGTTATAAAGTCTGACAGCTGCAGGAAGGAAGGACCTGCGATACCTCTCCGTCACACACTTCGGGTGGAGCATCCTGTCACTCACGGAGCTCCTTAGCGCAGTGCAAATGTTACCCCCTCAGTAGCAGAAAGCCAAACAAAATAAACATTTCTCTAACTCCATGCTTCATCCATGTTTTGGTTTTGACATCCACACATCACTCAATATCACTACCAGTGTCCAGCTAGGAGCCAGTGCAGTGAGAGGGCTGTGCAGCAAGGCACCAGTCTCCATGGCTGCAGCTGAATGCCACTTAGAGCCTCGTTTCTCATCTATTTAGATCTCCAATAGCTGTCATGAAGGCAAAAACTACTCTACCTGGAGTCCCTACAGCCAGTGGAAAGAGTGGGCTGTGCAGCAAGGGGCTGGTCTCTGGAGCTGCAGCTGGATGCCACTCAGGTGATTAGCACTATTTTTGGCAAACCAGACCTTGTGGTGGAAAAGGTGACCAAGCAAATAAGGTTAATTCATGCTGCTATTAAAGGCTGTCATCAGTTTGTCTTTGTTCATCTGTGAAGTACAATCTTTGTTTTAATTTGGGACAAAATTCTGTTATTTGTGGAACTTGCTGCAGGCCAACTAAAAGTGGACCCCAGGCCATGGTTTGGACACCCCTGCTCTAAAGCCTCTGAGGGAGAACATTTTGCACATTTGTCAAATACAACAATTCATTCGATGACGGCATGGTGGACATCCTGTCCCCTTTTGCCAAGATCAGATTTTGTCTCATAAGCATGAAGGTCACCTGAGGCGACTGCCTAAGGGTCCAAAAATCAATAGTTTTATTCCTAAGGCCACATCTAAATCACATCATGACAAGAAGTCTGGCATGTTGGGCCCCTTCAGTTTGATCTTCCGCCTCACTGTTTGGTTGTATGAGGGTTTTTGTGGGTCTGAGAGGATTTCCAGGATGCAAACACGGCCAAAGCAAATTCAAACTCATAAGTAACCGTAGTATGATAATACCTTATCTCAAAATCTGCAAAGACAGAAATCTGACAGTATCTAAAATCACTTCAGCAAAACCGTGACATCTTAATTATTTGCTTGGATGCAGCAAAGCAGATGTCTCAATGCATGTGTGCAGAATCTAATCTGATCAATTCACTTCCAAACTCCAGGCTTCCTGCAACAGATGGTCACAAAGTAAAAGTTACAGCTGAGGTCAGCCGAGGACAGAGGACTAGGAGGAGTTGATGAGAACGAAGGCCGGGAGGCGGACATGCACTCGAACGTGAGGAGATTTCTATTCGGAATCCATTTTACAAAAGGCGTAATATTGACGAGTGCTAATACTGCAGACTGCAGTCGACTCACACGGGCCTCTTCTGGCTTTAAGAGGCAGACGGATGAGAAAAGACAAGTGGGAAAGGAAGCAGTTTGATTGAGGGGAGAGGAAACACGCTTGAAAAGAGCTGAAATAAAGCCTTGTGCTTCTTCATGCATGTGTCAGAGTCACTTGATTCTAATTATGACCAAATTAGTTCAGGCTATTATCAGAGCTGTCAGCATTAACAGTAAGGTTTAAAACTAAAATCTACAGGGGAAGCGTCTGAACTTTTATCTTTAAGGGCCACAAACAAAAAATTACAACAATGACTGGTCCTTGCCAATATTCCTCCCTTTTCAGTGTATTCAGTGGGCCCTGGTTGTCCCAGGTTGGCCTTGGATGGCCCTGGTTGGCCGGAGTACCACAGGATATGGTTAGGATGAGAATGAAGCTCTATGGAGCAGGAAGGGTTCAGACACCTATGGCTGATTTTAACAAACAAAAAACAAGAAAAAAATGCACAGAGCACACTCAGTAAAACTGTTGTTGCTTAAAGATGATTAGTGCAATATGCTATACAGATCCCACATTGATGTGGTGTTGGTATGGAGCAGATAGCTTAGAAAATTAATTTGATTCATGCTATTTGCTGCCATGATCCATTGGTATTTATTCATCTGTCAGGCACATGCTTCCAATTTACTGTGGACCTTTTAAAAATTAATCATCGGCCTGCAGTTGGCCATTAGGCCAAAGTTCAGACCCTCCTGGTCTAAAGTTAAAGCACTTAATGTGTCACTAGTGGTGCGCCGAGAGCAAAAACCTTCACTTAGGCATTTCCAACATTGTCAGGCAAGTTCATTGTCAAAATGTAGAAAACTTCCCTATCTTGCACTGTTAACAAGTCTTTAAAAACACTCCTGGATCCGCAATCAATAAATCAAGCTTCCTTGTGCCATGATCAACGTTCTCTGAAAATGACGTCAAAATCATTTGAGAACTTATCGAGTTATCAGCACAAATGTGGAATACTGCCCGATCTCACAATGTTAACAAATCCTTTGAAAAATCAGGGATTGGGGTGCTGGTTTGGGGGTGTGGCAAGCAACCAGGCATGATTCTTGTATGCTTCAGGTGGCTGGGTGGGTTTCCCATTAGCCAATTTTCCTCCTTTGCTGTCTTTCACCACTCTTTACAAGCCTATCCATTATCTCTCTACACTATCCAATAAAAGATAGAAAATGCCAAAAAGAAGAGTGAAAAACAAAGATCCTGGATCCACTTTCGAATTGGGATCACCACCAAAATTGAATCACTTGTTTCTAGTGTGATGACCAACATTCCCTGAAAATTTGAACAAAATCCATTAAAAACTTGTAAGGTTATTATCCAAATTTTGGAAAACTGCCTAATCACAAACTGTAAACCGATTCTTAAAAAAATTCCTGGATCCACACTTTGATTCAGATCAGCATCAAAATCTGTTGAGAACTTATTGAGTTATTATCAAAAGTGTAAAAAAAAAAAAAAAAACCTCTGACTTTGCAAAATTAACAAATCCTGGATTTGCAGCCGAATATGGATCACCACCAAAATTAAATCAGCTCTTTCTTGTGCCATGACCAATATTCCCTGTCTGTCTGTTCATACATTTTCCAGTTATCTTGTTGACAAATAAACAAACAAAAAAACAAACACCAGCAAAACACAACCTCCTTGGTGGAGGTAACCACATGGACTGCGTATTGAACTGCACAGCAGTGTAGCGTGTAGTGCTCCAGCCTCACAGCAAAGAGGTTTCTAGTTAGGCTAAAGACTCAATTGAGGACTTTCTCGGTTTGCATGTTCTCCCTGTGCATGTCCGGGCTTTCTGTGTGTACTCCAGTCTCCTCCCACAGGTCAAAAGCATCCTGGTTTTCTGTCCCTACATGTCGGCCCTGTGATCAGCTGGGGACCAGTCCAGGCTGTATCCAGGCTCTCTACCAGCGTTGTCTGGAACAAGCTTTCTGTAAAGTCTTGAGTGTTGCCCTTCCAGAGTGTCTGCTGTGAACATAAAACAACCGAACAGAAAATCTTAAACACGATAAAAAACCAGTAAACATGTCAACACCAGCAGCTCTGCTTTTATGCAACAATAATTGGATGACACTAATGACAAACTGTCATTTCATCTTAACTAATTGGAGCCTTTTGTGGTGAAGTGAGTGAAACAAAGTCTTTGTGTGCGGCCTCAGAAATAAAGAGAATGTGGTTTGTGGATGTGGGCCGCTGCTCCGTACAGCAGACGCACAGTGACTTCATTTACAGTTACATTCCAGGACCGACACCCAGACAGCTGAAGGCACGAGCCAGCCGAGCATGCAGCCCTAACCTCATTCCACACACACACTGACACACTCCAGTCATTTACATGGCGATCATTCAGCATAAAATAATTCTTTGTTTCAGTGAAAAACACAAACATTGTGTGTCTCAGTGTGTCAGTCTGTTTAACCACAAAAGGGATTAGCAGGAAGGAGCAGACGGTACGATGACTCTGCTCCATTCAGCAAAAATATTCAGACACACGCACGCATGCAGGGAAACAGATGCTCCAATACTGTAGGAACACATGCACACAAATGTATTTATGCAAACGTCTGTATTAAAACAGGCACACACACACAAACCCACCCAGATACTATGCACTATGACACCCCCTTGTATAAAGAGATAGAGCTGGGGAAAATGCTTTGTTTGTAAAGGGATACAACAGCATTTTTTTGTTTTCATATCTTGTCACTGCGTTATGTGACGTTATCTCCTACTATCATTGTATTATCTTGTATTTGTAAACAGAGGCTTTGTTTTGTTGATCTGCTTACAAGCACGGGCATGCACCCTCTGGTTTAGTTTTGTATGTATTTCTTTCAAAAATTACATAAAGTGCTAATCTTAGTCTAAAAATAGATACATAACATAAAGCGATAAAAACAACAAGTCACAACAAGCACACAGGACCGTTTAGAGTTGCTGAAGAGTTTATCTGATGACTGTAGGCAGAGGCAGGCTAACACTACCCATTGACTCCCAGTGTTTGAGCTCAGCTAACTAGCAGTGGGCGAGCTCTGCCCGTCTCTTTCTTGTTACTGCACAGTCAAAAGAATGGTGTCTATTTGCTTGTCATGGACTCGGGAGTGAGGCAAGACACGAACAAGAAAACCAAAAAAAATTGTTGTCGTATCCCTTTAAAGAATCGAGATATATTTTCAATTGAGATATAGGGTTAAAAAGAATCATTAATATGCCTCATGTTGATGCTGATGCTGACTAAAGTTGCTAAATTTTAATATTTGGTAGATTGCTGTGAGTAAAACAACCAACAATACTGTTTTTTTTTTCTTTTTCGATCTAAATTTAAGGGTTGGAACTTTCATTGGAAGGATTGACTGCATAAATGAAACCTTTAGTGTCTCTAAAAGAACTTGTCTTGCACAGAGAGCATAAAAACACAAACTACAAAAGACCTCAACAACCACACAAGACAGCACAAAATCCATGAAACAGCTCCAGGAACTAGAGGTGCAAGATATTATCCGACCAATATTGGTATCTATATTTGCCAAAAAAGTTGATTAGTGGTATCAAAACATATTGAAATGTTTTCTAAAATTTACAGCCAATATTTTGATCATGAAATTAGCCATAAATATCTGACATATTGCCTCTAATGTTGGCAAAGTGAACCATGATGTTAATCTTCTCATAGCTCACTTCTATTAATCAAAAGTGTCAATTATTTATGAATAATTTTTTTTTTTTTTTTTGCTCCACATCTGTTTCTAACACAAATAGGCTGTAACCATGAAAGAAAAGGTCAATTTTATTTAGTAAAGCATATTGGATGTTGGCAAAAACTCAATGTCATGCATCCCTATCAAGAACAGAAAAGATTAAAATCATAGTAATAAATTAATAAATGCAGGCATCACATTATTCCATGCAAGTTGGATCAATTGTCAGGGTCTTTAAAGTGAAGTGTACCAAGTTCATATTGTGCCATCAGAGTTGATTGAACAGCTGGATGCTGCTGATTGGCGGAGGTGAATTGACAAATATGATTTTTTTTTGTTTGTTTGTTTTGATTTTGCAAAAAAAAAAAAACGATCTTTTTGTCCATTTTGCATCGCACTAGTCGGTCTTTGTTTTCTGCAAAGTAGTAAAAGAGAGGTGTCAGCAGTGGCTGTTAAATTTAAGAAAATCATCAGCCTTGTAAACCGTCCATTCTTTATACATTGATTTTAGTGCGCATTGTCCAGCCTTAGAGATACAGCACTCTCTGGTGCGTGCACGGCTGCAGATACAAAGACTCAGTCAGTGGGGCTGACAGGTGCAGCTCAGTCATCACTCATTTAGACGGAGCAGTGTAAATCTACAGTGAGCAGGACGGAGTGGTAGAGCCTTAATCAGTCTTAATCTGACTCAGTCTCCTCTACAATACGCTTACTCTGTCTCTGAGCTCTCCAGAGTGGAGGGATTTAAGGATTTTTCAGATAAAGTTAAATCCTGACAACTGTAGTAAGCTTGTCTTTGCACTCTTAAATGGACAAATCACATGAGCTCGGTTACACGCTTAACAAGCTCTGGCACTATTGGACTGAAGTCGTACTGTCTTCTGTTACAAATGAGCTGCAGCAAGAAAAGAGATTTTTAGATCCGTTTATGTGCTTTCTTTCTGAAGAAAAGTTTTTAACATTAAAAACAGTACATTAAAGGTCCCATGCCCTTGTGCGTTTGACTCTTCATCGGGTCTTGAGTGTCTATTAGGCAGAAATTTGATTTAAGTGAAATAAAAAATGAAAAGTTTAGTCCCCGTAGAGGATCAGGCGCAGCTCTTTTTCCCTCTCTCTCGAAACCTTTTGGATCTTTGGGCTTGGGGAAGCTATGATAAAGAGCTCTGTGCTGATTGGCTGCACAAACAATGCCTGGAGAGGAGAGGAGGTGTTACATACGGTGGCTGAGAAAGGTCACAACAATTGCAAATGCCACAACAAATGCATAAACCACAACACGGTCGCATTAAGCCACGGAAGTTAAACGCCAACTTTTTTTTCATGTCTTGCCTCAGTCCCGAGTCCACAAAGCTGATAGACTCCATTCATTCCACTGTGTGTCCAATGACAAGGAAGAGACGGGCAGAGCTCGCCCACTGCTAGTTAGCTTAGCTCAAACACTGGGAGTCAGTGGGTAGTGTTAGCCTGTCTCTGCATACAGTCATCAGATAAACTCTTCAGTAACTCTAAACGGTCCTGTGTGCTTGTTGTGACTGGGTTTTACCATGTTATATTACATTATCTCCTACTATCATCGTCTTCTACTGCTTGTAAGTTAGTCAACAAAACAAAGCCTCTGTTTAACAGTAGAAGACGGTAATAAAAGACAACGTAACATAACACGGTCAAAGCAAGTCAGAACAACAAGTCCGTTTAGAGTTGCTGAAGAGTTTGTCAGACAGGTTAACACTACCCATTGACTCCCAGCAAATAATCATTTAATCTTGCAGAGGCTGCTGCTTGGCTGCAGTATCAGCTTTGTTTATGAGTAACAGAACAGGTATGACAATATGAGATCTCTAAAATGTATTTATTTTGGTTTACAATGGAAATATTTTTTTCAAACTAATTTAAAAAGCAATTTCTTATTAATGAAAGGACTATAATTATTTACCTGCTTGTAATATTTGATTTTAAAAAGTAGCCTGATGCAATAATATAGGAAATCAAGAATACTTCTCACTTTGTTGCATCATGATACTGAATTAAACTGAATAGTTAATAATCATAATAGTAATAATAACAGTTTAATAATCATATTTGAACTGAATCATGCTCCTGGTGAAGATGCACAGCCCCCACTATTGCTGAAAACCAACATGTGGCTCAGGGTATATTTGGATATTTCATTACTGCCCCTCACAGAAAGCTCGTCAAAGTGGGACGATCCACATGATAACCCTAAAATTAGTTGTACCATGCCAGAAAAGTGCACAGGTAGCCAGATATATACTTCAATTTCAAACATTTTGCCAATAAGAGACTTAAAAAAGCCTATAAACTAACCGTTCTTTTGAATACACGTAATGTGGGGGCAGAAATGATTCCTGGTCTTTATGTTATAAACTCTGTCGATGTATCATTGTATAAACCTCCCTCTAAAACACACCAGTCTAATCTCCTCCACAGAAACAGCATTATTCAGATTGTATAAGAGTCATTGAAAATTCGGTCGTGTTGTTGGTTTGTCAGTCTGCAAAAATGTCAACAGCAACTTAAATCCACAGAAGTCCTGAGAGTGCGACCAACGCTTTGTTTCATCGAATATGTGGATCCATCAACCGGTACCTGATGTGTTTGTGAGTGTTTGCCAGCACATTTCTAGTATTTATCTCCTCTGGACAAAAGCATGATGGGTAAAGGCAGAGTAGGTATTCAGACAAAAATCACAAAGGTAAAAAACAAACAAACCAACAGACTGAAAGCGAAAATCATGGGGTAGAAAGTGTATTGTTTTTAAGGTTGAATCACAGGAGGGTTAACACTCTCCAGATGGAGCTGCTCATGGCCAATGTGGATAAGAGGCTGGTGGTATCAGAGGAAGCACATGTCTGCATACTGCCAACCATAGGACAGCAGCTCACTGCAAAGATAGGGTCTGCCCACCTCCTGTAGACGAGATACAAGTGTTTATCTAATGGAAGAACGTATATGCTGCCATTTTCTGCAGAAAGAATGATCATACAAACCCCAATTTCAAAGAAGTTGGGAGGCTGTGTTAAACATAAGTAAAAGCACGATACAATGATTTACAAATCCTTTTGACCAATATTCAACTGAATTTACTACAAAGACAACAACTAACAACTAAACCTTAAGTTCAGTCTCATTTTCAGCATGACTCCCTCTCGGGTATGAGACACAAGGGAGACTATAGAACAGTAATAGACAGGATCAGGCTCACTGATGATCCCATTATCTTTCTGCTTTGACAGATCGTTCTAGTTCTCCGCAATCCAAGATTGTAAAAGTAGACATCCAGTGGTGATAATGTGAAGCAGTCTATAGCAGATATATCGGCTGTGAATACTGGCAGAAATTTTCATAACTATGAGGCCAATATTCAGTGTTTTAGCTCATATCTACCAATACTAATTTGCCTTTCATCCCTTCTGCTAACACTAGCATTAGCCACAATCCACAAACCAACTTCACATTGTTTCCCTGCACAAAGTCGATTAAATGCAATTTTAAATTGAGGGTTATGTTCATTTATCTGCACAGGAATGTCCCTGATCTAACTATTGTTGGGCCATGGCTTTAAAAACTGGTAATAAATCTGACTCAGACCCTGTCCACACAGAGATGAAAAAGTTCTCTGTTAAGACGGCACCTTTTCATGAAGTGTATTCATCCACATGAAAACACTGAAAACACTGCAGTATAAATGCCAGGCCTGTAAGTGGTGCTGTAATGCTGCTAAAGACATCCCCTTGTTGTCCCCTTGTTGCTCACAGTGGTCGTAGAAGAGCAGAAGATTTGGAGAGATAGAAGATTTTTCTGTTCAGGCCGAAACGAGCTCAGGAGCTCCTGCAGCACAGACACGACTCTGTATTCCACTGTTGTTTCTGTTGTCGGGGTTTGTGCATGTGGTTTAAGTGAGAGGCGGGGCTATGACGTGATTGCTTCTGAAATTCCTGATTTGTTGTCCACACAGAAAAGCAAGGTTTCTGATTTATCAGCGGATTTATCCATTCGGGGACCCGTTTTCAAAAGTGTGCATTTTCAGGCACCCAGAATGCCGTATCCATGTGGATGAAATGCCAATAAAATTAAAAATGTGTGTGGATACGCCTGAATTTGTCTCTGTGTGGACAGTCCCCCTTATTGTCTAAAGAGGAGAAAAAGTTCACCCTTTTAAAGAAAACTCATACTCCTGCTTCCTTTTCTTCACCCCTGAGGTAATGAGCTACCATAACTTGAGTCAGGACTGCTTGGTAAATATGAAGCCATGGACAGAGGGTAGCGGTATTAGCTTAGCATACATCCCTAAAACAGAGGGAGAATGAGGTCATTTCCTGTTTCAAGGTCAAACACTGCAAATGCTACATCCATTAAAAACTTCTCCCCAAACACCAAAAATCTGAGCAGTTTGAATAAGTATTCACGTTGTCCTTCTTATTCTCAGAGGACAGTTTTCTTTGGACAAACACAAATGCACAAACTCCCCTGTCCACACATGGACACACCCACAAAGTCCCACAGCCTTTGGACAGACACTGTGATGGAGTAGGAAGGACAGAGAGATCTGTTTGTGCTGACAAACCTCAAAAAAGAGAAATTACCCTGCAGTGGGATCATTCCCATGATGGGTGTTGAACTTACTGCATTGGAGTGACTGTGTTTATGTGTTTGTGTGTGAAGTCTCCAAAGAGGAGACCCTGCAGCTAAAACCATTTAGAGGGGCTTTAAGTGCTTGAATAGGCCCAGAAACACAGTTCTTTATCAGGAAATTTGGCGTAGATAATCGAAGCTGGCTCCCAACCGCAGAACAGCAATTTTGCAGTTTAAGAAAATGAGGAGAGGGGAGCAATGAAGGATGGAGAGACGGAAGGAGAGAGAAAACAAAGGAGGAAGGGAAATAACTGCAATGAAATCAGTGCTCCCGTGTGCACATGCATGGAGACTGAAGAAACAGGATAGGAACAGAGATGGAGAGAGGGGGGTCCTGGTGCTGATAGGTCTGTGAGGAGACAGATGGGGAAATAAGTGCAGGCTGTAGTTTCATATCTGGAGGCAAGGGGGATATCACACTATATCTTGGTTCAGAGACTTTAGTCTGAGCTCTGATAAAAACAGTTTTACTGTGATGGCAGAGCCGTTACGGCCACTATAAAGAGGTTTATATAAACTGGTTAGCCTGAATACTAAGACACTCTTAGAGGGAAAGGATGTAAACACACTGATAGTAACTCCTGTTCATCAGACTCTGAGAGGAGCTGCTTTAACAAGCACGGTCTTGTTGTTTAATTTGATTGAACACTGACATTGAAAAGACTCATGGAGCTTTTAAACAGGCACCACAAATGTAAAAATACAAAACAAATGGAAAGGTAGGAGGGTGACTCCTGTATAATCTGTATAAGTGATGGCTATTTACAGCTTTACTTGTTATTTCATGCTTTTACAATATTTTTGTACCTCATATTTTGTTTGCAAGTATGAATTCCTTCACCCACACACCCAACACAGCACAGTGTGGATGGCTGTTCATCATGAGACTGGAATTCACATTCAAGATTTCCTGCTGCTAAACACAGGTTTTTTTCTTGCCGCCATGATGGAGGGATTCATGATTGGCTACTTGGATTCATGTTGGGTGTTGCATGTATGTATTTGTATGTATATGTGAATTTTATATGCATGTATGTGTATCCAAAAATGAAGAGTTTGTCCTCAGCCTTCTCTATTGTAAAGTGTCTTGAGATAACACTTGTTATGAATTGGCGCTATGCAAATAAAGACTGATTGATTGATTGATTGATAAAGATTGATGGTCTCTCTGTCCACCTGAACAACCCTTTACACGGTCCCACATTGATAAAATACACCTTTAAATACATTTCACTCAAATATCTCTGTCCATGGCCCATCCACAAACCCCAAACATGTGAAAAATCCTTCATTCACCCTCTGTTTGCCCCACCTTTTAGCAAATGTGTGCTATAACAGCATATTGAAAAACATCCCCTTAATGAAGTCATCAGGGGATGTGGCACCTCCCACAGAGGGGTGCATCCCCCGATGCAGGTGTTTGTTAATCCCACTGGCTGCTCCGGTTAAAGGAACATGTCTAACCATGTCCCTCTGGCCAGCCTGGGTTCCAGGTCCCCAAGGGGGGGTGCCAGAGGGTCTCAAGGGGGCACAAGGCACTGTCAGCTTTAAGGTAGTCAGAATCTGGTTTACATAGTTTGGCTTACACACTGATAAGACAGCAAGGAGATACTGTCTTTAACGCTATAAGGTGCGTATTTCTATTTTCATGCATATACATTTTTGTTGACATTTTTTGTTGACTGGTGGGCCACAATGTGGGAATAAGGGGGCCATATGTGGTCCCTGGGCTGCCAGTTTTCGAACCCTGTTCTAAGGTCAAACTAAACAGTTCTCTGGTCTGCTTCAATGCTCATTGTGGCAGATCAGTCTATTATAGACTCATTCGACTGTGCTGTGAATTGACTTCCACTGAACTTTGCACTGGTGTCTTTCAGGGTCACTATAATTATTCTTGATGGCCTTAACAAAAACATATTTAAAGCAAAGGATAGCTTAAAGGCACCATGACCTTGATCTTCTGACCCTTGACGATCAAACTCTTGGCACTCCATTCCAGTGTCATGGTGAACATTTGCGCAAAAATCAAAAGTAAATCACATTCACAAAAAGGTGCATACAAGCAAAGATTATGATGGATTAATGGGCACCAGCATGAAGGCATAAAAAGGAAAGTCACAAATGCTAGACTGTCTATGATAGGTGGCGAGGGGAGCTACATATAGCCCTGAACTATGGCATACTTTACCAGTTAAATAAAAACTCTTTAAAAAGGTTTTTTAAGGCAGAGTATCACACAATTTCACATCTACCAGTTTGGCTACAATCAGGCTAATAAACAGTAGTTTGACCTCAGCATCAAAAACCAACAGGAGGAACAAAAATGGGGATTTCTCCATTCGAGTCCTCTCTTAGGCAGATAACAGACAAACTGTGGCTATAAATTAATTTTCAGGGTCAAATCCTCCAGGTCATAGTCGAGCTAACATTTGTGCCTGCCCCTCACAGATCTGCATTTATTGTTGCTCATTCTTGTTGAGCCTGAGTGAGATTTGATATGATGTTTTAAGCATTTGACCTGAATGTATATCTATTACTCATAATTTATTTTAAATCAAAGTGTTTTGTTAGTTTAACCTTAAAGCAGAATATTTATGACTTTGTTTCCTTTACCTGTCAAATAAACACAAGTCCAAGGTGCTGTCAGTGTTCCTCTAAACATATTCAGGCTTAAAATCCAATAAAAGGGTCATATGAGGTCAAAATAACTTCTGCTGCAGATAATTTGATGAAAGCCTTTTGGCTCTTGAGTACAAGAGTGAAAAATTAACAGCAGCCAAATGCTGGTGAATTCTGGTAATTGCCTACTCCATCAGCCACTCTGGCAGGTCACCAGCCAACGTTTGAGGGGTTCAGTGCTTCTAAAAATCAAGCTGTTTGGTGAAAAATTAAAAAGTGGTGGGCAAATTTTCAGCATGAACTTGCAGCTTATTTCCAGCAGATGACATGAAAAAAAAAAATGTCTGCATTCAGTTTCAGTCACGCCTCAGAGGTGCCTTAAAGACATAAATCCAAGATTCATGAGGTTAACTGTACTACATATAAAGCATTAATCTTAAAAACAAAAGCCATCCCTAAAACGCCTTCAGGCAGCTGGTGTTCAATTTTTGCTAGAACTTTATGTCACATGTCACATCACCTGAACTATGCCTATTGATCATTTTATAGTCTGAATTATCAGTTCAGTAGCAGCCGTCATTGTACACTTACAGTAAGGCTTTATAAATCAAAAATAGGCAGTATCAGATACATTTTATCGTTTCCCATTATTTATGAAAATCAGATGTAATTGTGTTTTTTGGACTTAATTAATGGCAGTTTTTCATTGTCGCAATATATGACTTTGCAAAAAACTAACTGCAACAGTTGAATTGAGCTCAAAAAACGAAAAAAAAAAAAAAAAACTTTAAAACTACTTGGCGAGCAAACGTACAATGGTTTTGGTTTTTTTATCCAGTGGAATATCCTTACTGCCAAAGTTTGCCTTTCAGTTAAATGTGGTCTACTGTCAAAGACTGCTGTCATATAATACTCATACTACAAATATTGTTAATGTTATTATTGTGAGACCTTTCAACAGTGCCTGTGTTTCTAAATTATCATGTATGTTACAGCCTCTGCACTTTATTGCAAAACATCTTGCAATCACAAAAAAATGTGTATTTTAACCCTTTAAAGGCTGAATACACAAATTATAGCCAGAAAATTCTAACTTTTTGGAGCTGAAATGTTTATTTCACTTTCTACTGAAATCCAAAAAAATCTAAATTTACATAAAATTTAACATATATATTTTTTTTGTATCTTATCAGTTACATTAGGTGTTTCTGGCAACTGATAATCCACTTGAGGACATTTTTATCATTTATCTGATTATATTCAGATGTTTTTTTAGTTGTTTGTTGATCGTATTGATTAGATAGAGGTATCATAAAAGTATGTATCAAATATGATACAACAGCCTTGAAAGGGTTAACATACTGCATATTGTCACCTTTCAATGATGTTTTTTCATGACGTGTGCTGCTGACCTCTTGGCCAGGTCGCCCTTGTGAAAGAGATCTTGATCTCAATGGGTTTTTATCTCGTTAAATTAAAGTTAAATAAAGAATAAAACAAAATTCCTTGTGTTCATAGTCTCACTTTACTTATTTTATTTATTTTCCTTCATGAGGAAGTTAAAATAACTGAACAGCTCTGCATGTTGTAACCTGCTTACTAAATTTTATTTTACTTAATTTTTCATGTTCTTATCTATTTTAACGTCTTTATTTGGTATTTCTACTGCTATACTTTGAATAAGAGCAACTGAAAAAACTAAATTTCCTCTTGAGATTAATAAAGTATTTCTGATTCTGATTTTTTCACCTCAGATTTCTTTTAGGTTCAGAAAAACATGCTGCTGCTGCATGTGCTGTATAAACGGGGGGATGAGGAGTAACAGGAAGATAGAGGATGGGAAGGAGCTGTAGCCAGCTAGTAGCCATTTATTTTTGTTTTGATTTTATTTATATTTATATTTTTGTTTAGATCTATTGTTTTTATATATCTTTAATACTTAAATGCTACTGGAATCCCATTTTCCCTGAGGGAGTTTTTTCAAGGGGATTAATAAAGTTCTATGTAATCTAATCTAATCTAATCTAAACAGGATGGACTGCATAGGTCAGGTCATTAAGTTAAAGCTTATATCACATACTGAACAACATCATTGCACATTGCATTTTGCTCATATTCTGCAGGCCTACTTCAAACCCAAGTATAGCCCACTGATGCTGAAATCTGATGCCGTGGCTCGGACGACTTCAGAACTTCTGTTGTTTAGAAGAAAGTTCTCCCTCAAGCGCCAACAGAAGACAAAGATGCTGCTTTAATTGAACTACCCGTTCGAGCTGTTATGACAAAGACCTTACATTAAAAAGGCACAGATGCTCAAGAACCAGACACTCTGATCCTCCCACACACGTAGGCTGGCGAGTAATAGTACAATCCCAGCATGAATCCTGAGTCAAATACTTGTTGATAACAGAGAATGTTGTTTTATTTCATTTCAGATGCAGCGACTCTCCATCACATAAGAGCGCTCTCACTCCCACAACCTGAAAAACACGGGGAGGTTATTTACAAGTAGGTTTGTGTATTTATGTCCTCTTTCTAACTGTTGTTGATGCTGCTATTTATGCTCCTAATCCTTTCTCCTTGAAGCCTTTATCTCCTAACTGCAACGTTTCCTTGGCACAAGCTGGACTCCTTCTTGAATGTTAAATATTTTTAAAAATATACCCACAAAATGGCACAAAAACCGGTGAACACACACAAACACACGACGAGGGAGATAATGCAGCTGCTCTTTCGGCTGCCTACGTTGCAGATGCCAAGCTTACAGAGGAGGAATAGCACACTTGATTACACTCTGCCACTCACACACCTACACACACACATGCACACATTAAGACATATGCATACCTTAGGGCAGGAGAGGCATCCAAACACAAACACGGCCAAATCTGCCTCCATATGCATCCGAGAGGGGAGGCTGTGCACATGTGTGTGCACGTCGGGATGCTGTGTGTCATCTATCCGTATGTCATCTCTCCTCTGATGTGACCTTTACACACGGATATTTTCTTCCCGCCCTGCCAGCAACACTGCTAACACAATTACACTGGGCTAATGAACAGCAGACCCTGATAAAGTGCTACACACCCGCACAAAAAGACGCTCCCTTCCATGCATATCAATCTCCCCGTAAAGGCTACATTTGCATCTTTAATATAAATGAAAGTGCTTATTAAAGTGCACACAGCAGTTCAGATCAGATGGAGGCAGCACTTGTGTAAATCCAGAGCATTTAACCCCTCGCTCTCCTTCTTCTCTTCTATTTAATACAACCTTCTCTTCTCCTCCTCCATGTCTCCTCACAGGTCATATTGATAAATCAGCTTGCACATGCAGCACTTTTGTTAAATTGAACCTGAGGTGGCCTCCTTAAATTGCTTATTTGTCTGACTAACAGTCTGGGAGCCAAAAAGATTCAAATAAGGGTCTTACATAACAGGGAAACTCAGCAAGTATCGACATTTGGTATCAACAGTGTTAATATTAACAGTGGGATGTCTATGGTGTCTTATTTCTGGGGGAGCTGAAGGCTCAGGGACAGATCTGTGCAAAAGATGATCAAGAAGATTTCATCTGAAACAGGTGGTGCTACATGTAGATCTGAATGTGGAGGAACTAGAAGTGCTCCAAGAGCAAAAACCTCCACCTAGGCATTTTCAGCACTGTCTGGCAAGTTATTGCTCAAGAATGTTTTGCATAACTGTTAAAAACTGCCCAACAGATGCAGCCACTTAAATTTTCCCCTTCCAACTGAATACCTGCCGAGTTCCAGTCAATTATCAGCCAACTTCCAGCCACCTCTCTGGAGATGTGCCTAAATTCCACCCATTTAAGCAACTGCATAATAGGCCTCTCACAAGAGCACATCCAGAGGGCCTGAAACTTTTCCTTTATTGAACTAGAGTTAGCGTTAAACAGTCACTACATATTTGTCACAGCCACGATGGTGGGCAGGTCGTAGCATGTTCCAGTTATGGACCAGTCAAGACTCAGTCAAGGGAAGTGGGGGGAATTTAAGTGGATCCATCAGTATCTCACTGTGTTAACAAATCCTTAAAAAATTCTGAATCCACACCTGGATTTGAATCACCCCCAAAATCAAATCCCCAGATTTTTACCCTCAAATGTTGAACTTGGGATAAAAACCTCTACTCTTATTGTAAATAAACATTTAAAATTGAGCATATAAGTCTGGTACCATTATGTCCTAAGTTATGTATTTTAGGCATTAATCCTGACGACTGTTCTGTCTTATAATGAGAGAAAAATGGTTGACCTTTGCTTACTACAGGCCAAACGCTCTATTGCTCTGTGTTGAAAGAATGTTGGTTGACTACTGGTTAACTAATTTAACCTCAAGTTTGGCTCTTGAGAAACTGACCTATATTGTTAGAAAGAAAGCTTCTGAATTCTTTAATATTTGGAGGATGTTTTTAGAAGTGATGAAGAGTGGTGATATTGAAGGGGTTACTGAGAGAGTGAGCTAATTAATATAAATTAATATTTTTATTAATATTATTATTTAATTTAATATTTATTTAA
This sequence comes from Cetoscarus ocellatus, assembly GCA_037902135.1. Taxonomy (NCBI): domain Eukaryota; kingdom Metazoa; phylum Chordata; class Actinopteri; order Labriformes; family Labridae; genus Cetoscarus; species Cetoscarus ocellatus. Next base: position 429,207 of record JBAMNC010001316.1, read on the forward strand.
CTTTTATTATTCATTTAATCAGTTGTATTTATTTGATACTCTTAGCACAGTGACTTTATGACCTAATATTTGGGTTTATTTTTATTTCATTTATGGATTTTTTTTTGTTATTTATTATGTAACTTTCTGTATTATTATATTATTACTATTATTTTCATGTCTGCCACTTGTTTGAGATGTTCAAGTGTTTGATGATAATGTTTAAAATGAAAAATCAATAAATACATGCTAAAAAAAAATGAATGTATACACTGCAGCAGCACATTAGGGCACATGGAGCAGTGAGCTGTCTGATCCAACAGATGGCGCTACAAGCACAACCCGACAATCCATTGCTCTCTTGATCCCTACTACCAGGAACCACACCTCCAGAGAAAGAGGATAATGCAAAGTCACACCAAGCAGATGATGAAACTAGAAGCATTTTTGTGCTCCATACCACCAATGGCCAAATGAAAAAGACCTGGCTATGTGTCGATTACGTGCAAAACAGCTGGCTCACTCCTCATCCACAACAAGTTTGAATGTCCAGCAGCGCCTCAAGTGCTCAGCCCTTTGTGACCTTGTCCTACTCAGTAGGCCTCCCGCCAGAGGCCCAAAACAAAGCCATCATGGACAGGATTGCAAGATTCAAATGGAAATGCTGTGTTTCTTTGTAGCAACTGAGCCGGCAGAGGGTGCAAATATATTCAACTATTAGCCTGTATGCTCGAAAACCATTCCAGTTTGACTTCAAGAAAAGTGACAACACAGGTAACAAGTGTCACATACAGGCAAGTAAATAAAGTGCTCATGATGCCACAGACGCAAATGCAGAAACAAACAACTGATTCATCACCAGCAAAACATTAGACAATACAAGCACAACACTAGGATGGTTCTAGTTCTCGACATTTTGACACAAACCTCTTCCCTTTAAAGAATTCCTGGATCCATATCCTTATTTGGATCTCCACCCAAACTGAAACACTACTTCTTTTTGTCATGACAAACACTCCCTGAAAATTTTGTGGAAATCTGGCGAGACCGTGTGGAAAATGTGGAAAACTGCCCTTTTCACAATGGTAAGAAGACATTTAAGAAATTCCTGGATTCACATCCGGGTTTGGATCTCTTCCAAAATCTTATAGTGAACCTAGACCACCTGTTTTCATACGGACCAGAGTGCAGTTTTTTGGTCCACACCAGAGTTCATGTGAGCTCTCACACCATCCAAATCAGACAAATTTTCCCAAAAAGCGAACCACAGAAATCTCGGGGGAGCTTGAGTTGAGCTTGTTGAGTAGTGATGCCTGTTACAAATCTAATTTTCTTAGAGATGATATGAATGTTGAAGCTTAAGTTGAAGATGTGAGGGCCACCGTGATCTTAGAGTTTGCTGCAGGCCAACTAAAAGTGGTCGGAGGGCCGTAATTGGTTCCTGGGTAATAGTCTGGACACCCCTGGTCTAAAGCATTCGTCATTTTAAACTGTAGTCTCATGCCCCAAACTTCTACCAGCTCTGAATTATTGCGTTCCTTTTTATTATCCACCTCTGACCTATTACTGCAGTTGTTTGCAGGTTGCACCTCCCGTGAAATATTAAGGCTGCCCACCTCCTCGGCCCTCCTTGCTGAGGGGCCCCAGCTGAAAAACACCTCTCCAAAGGAAAGTTCAAGCATAAATCCCTCAGCAATTATACGACCAACGTCTACAGAGAATATCTCGACCTGCCCCCACTTCCTGTCACAATATATTTTGATCCTGTGGTAGTTAAAGTGGTTTCTCTCAGCCTGAGGTGTCCCTGAAGGGGGTCCAGGTGCTCTCCATCACAGTGGGATCAAATCTGATTTTACTGATTCAATTCTCCTGAAATGTTTTCAATTACAAAACAAAAAGCTGTCACGTCTGCCCATGTGTCACTCCGAGCACCGTCGTCATCAGATTGTGACAGATTAGACAAATTTGACACTAAATCAACAACAGACATCTTTGCTTATGAGATCCAGGGGACACAATCTTATCAAATGTGGGTCTGGAGACTAATTTGTCTTTACCCAGGGGGCCGTGTCATAACAAATATGAAAAACTGTGCTCTGATTGGACTGCTAATCAAAAGTGGATCTACATTTCTGACATGAGAAAGAGGGGGACGTTTGAGCGGGGCCGATTGTGATTGGACGGGGTGCTGGGCTGCAGCGTCTGGTTCTGATTATCACGTCTGAGCACTGAAAGCATTCCAGCACCACTGCAGGGCCGCGGCCTCACGGGGGGAGTGGTCGACCACTGAGCACTTGAACCTCCCATGGCATAAAGCATATAACCACAGGCTGTCACAGAATAAAGTGTTTTTGTCTGAATATGATGAGAATTGTTTGTCTGTACACAAAGTTAAATCAGAATCGACCACCATGTTCGCAGACAAACCAGACAAACAGCCTTGGAGAACGAGGTTGGATCTGCAGCAGCTGCACAGGCCTGAACAGCAGCTGAACCTCACCTCTGACCTCCCTGTGTGCAAGAGAAAGATAATTTACCTACAAGGAGTAATAAAGTATCACAACTATGTTATTGCAGGATAATGACATGAAGGACAGTCAAGCAAATGAGAGACATATTGAGACGTGGTTCACGAGCAGTTCAGGATCTCTGAGTGGAGAAGGAACTGTTTGAGTTAATAATCTATAATTATCTTTTCACCACAATGACCGCTGTAAGAATTGTTCGTATGGCTCTGAGAGAAGTCTGTTGATCTTAATGCAAAGTGAGGAAGGAAGGAGGAAGAGCAAGAGCACAAACCTCTGCTGAGGTTCAACAAGTTATTGCCGAAAACTTGGAAAGTGCTCCATCTCACACTAAAATGCATTCAAGTGTCAGAAGAGACAGAGAGACAGGTAAAGCAGGTGTTAAAGCTAAGATATGTTAAGATTGTTTAATGGCTTTAAAGGAAAGTTGAAGTCAATGAGCGTTAAATTTGAACTACATGTTTCAATTTCGTTGTCCAAAATGATTTTCCAAACTCTAATATGCTTTATCAAGAGCTTAACAGCCTACTGTGATTATAAATATTTTATTTCAGCTATTTAAACAAGAAAATAACATTTCTGTATTTTTTTTTTTTACAGTATGATTTTGTTCTCATTTTATAATGAGAGTGTCCTTAAGTTATACTAAATATTAAGCATTATATAATGTTAATTATTAACTAAACTAAATTATGTAGATATTGTAATATTTTGGACCTCGGCTAGAGGCAACTTTTAAAATCAGAACCTTCCCGAGTTTCAATTTGCATTCACTCATAAATACAATTATCCATGCATTCTTAAGGTACGAGGGGCCTGAAATATCATAAAGGAGCAAATCCTGCTTCCTCTGCCTCTTTAAAAAAAATATGACTATTCATAACTCATGAAGTTCTGCACTACTTAAACCAGCAGTTAGTAGTTTTTTCCACCCTAATATAATATTTCTAGAGTCATTGTGATGGTACATCACCTTACAACAGGTTGAATGACACCTCTGTTATGGTCTGAGGGGGTCTGTATCACCTTCACTGGCACTATGTAACTTCGATGTGGATGGTAGGAACACTTCCACACTAAAAACTACTAATTTTTAATACTTTGCCTTACGGCATACGTCACCCCCCTCGAGGCGAAAGCTAAACGTTGGGAAAAGGAGAATACAAAGCAGTTTCTGAATTTTTAAAACAGATTTAATGAACATAATTTAGTTTGAAGTAAATATGCGCTTGTTTTCCTAATGGAAATAGGGACCTCTGGCTCACACTCCTGCATGTGGGTGGCGGTAATGCTCCTCTGATGTTGGATGCCACCTGCCGTTAAACAACAACAACAACAACAAGAAAGCTAAATGTAGAGCTGTTATGGCAGAAGAAGCGAAAGAAAAGAAAAGTTTTATCGGAGGAGACGAACAAAAGAAAGCAGGAGAGCAACAAGCTAAATGCCGGGACAGGGATAAACATTGGCCCGGCGTTCACTCGCTGGCATGGGCTGAAAGACAAGGAGGGATGTCCGACCGACGCTGATTTGGCCCTGTTATTGTTGGACTTATAATGATTTATTCGAAAAGAAACATGATCAGACTGTACCTTATCAGTTCACATGGTTTATTTGTCTCTTGGGATGTATGTCAACAGACGCATGTTGGTGTACGACAGTGCAGTTACACTCAACAACCATAGAGGCCCCTTGAGAGCTGAAATCTGGAATCTTACTTAGTGCGGCTTTAACTTGTTTTTCTGTAAACACAAATCAACACAGGGTAGGCACAGTGGTGTAGCAGGTAGTGCATGTGCCTTACAGCAAGAAGGTTGATGGTTCAGACCACATGTCTGTCAGGGCCCTTCTGTGTGGAGTTTGCATGTCTCCCTGTGCATGCGTGGGTTCTCTCTGGGCACTCTGGCTTCCTACGACTGACCAAAGATCTGCTCATTAGTTTGACTGGTGACTCCAATAACCCTTGGGTATAAACATGAGAATGAACAATTGACTGTCTCTCTAGTCCCTCCCTCTTTTCTTTCTCCTTTTTAATATTTATATTTTTCTTCCCTCCTTTGGGGTGCCAACATTGTCCCCCCTTTACTGCCTTTGCCATGAGCCATGATTCCACTAATGTCAAAGGTCATAAATGGGACTTAACCATCACCTGGTAACCTCCTGAGCACTATGAGGGCAGTTTAAACAAACATGTTTTGTTAAAGTCTATAGAGAAGACAACACCAATGCTACCAACAGATTAACTTCTTCAAAGTTGGAGGGTCTGGGCATAGCAATAGCTTTTCACAATGATTTGATACAAAATACAAATGACTGTCTCTCTAGGGTTTCAGCACAGACTTATTGGACTGGATTGACTCGGTTTGTATCAAGCCCAGTGCAGCTGTGATTGACACTGTCATAATGATAGCTTAATCAGGTCCATTTGGAAAAGCCGATGGAGCTTTGGTGCAGCCTTTCACCAGTTTAAAGCATCCAAAGAGACCTGATCATAAGGTGGGGTCAATGTTCAGTTTTATGAAGTATCTGCCTTCTTTCTTTCCAAACATGTACCAACGCCCACCTCTCCAACTCCCCCTTGTGCATATCTTTCCCTTCTGCCTTAATCCAACACTCCATAACGTCACTGTGAGTACAGCCTGTGCATCCATTTGTTTCCAACTCCCAGGGAAAAGCAGCAACTTCAATACATCAGCACTCTGAACCAGGACAGCTTACATATGCAGCAGATTATTTATGAACCCCCATGAGCGTATGCCTGCCAAAATCTACACCACAGCACTGCACCCTGCTGAAATATGACTTTAAATCTAACAAGAGGAAATCATGAGTATCTACAGTTATAATATGAGACTGCTGAGAGCTGCTCCTTCAGCTGTAATGACTGATAAACACAGTCAGCGTGGGGCTGGGGGGTGTAGGTTAAGATGTTATGTTAACAGGAGAAATGTCAGTGCTCTTGACATGAAATCTGTGTTATTGGACCTGATATGTTTGGCATTTAAAGAGATCGCTCATTTAATGCATGTCCCAGTGCTGAGACCCCTCAAACAAGCCAGAGATCCAGGACTTGACTCTCATCAGGGGATTAGATCATATGAAAATGACATATGAAGAATTCTGTTTTTCTCCTCTCAAGTTAAGCTGAAAACTCCCTCGTTTCTGATATTGCTGTTTTACAATAAAGGCATTTTAATAACTGGGGAAAACTTCAAAAGTGGCAATTCTGTGGTAAGTCCTCTACGTCCCGGTGGTTGGAGACCTGAGCTCTGAGGTATATCAATCAAAGCTCTTGCCCTCTTAAACATTAAGTGATAGTGAATAATGGAACATTTTAAGCTGCCTGAAAAGTTCATATTTGTATGCTAATGATGAAAAAAGCCTTTGGGAATTAATCAGGAGGGATTTAAAGAAATATTTATCACCAATAAATGAGAAAAAAAACAATATTTATTATTTTTATTATTAACAATATTTAACTTACACTCTGAAGGAATGTGAATATATTTGAGAAGTAGCAGAGACATGGACAAAGAAGAGCAAAATTACTCTTCAAGAAGTTGCTACGAGTTCCTAAAGAACATAAAACACAAAATCTGTAATGTAAATCTTGATAATTTGACGTTTCTTGGACGTTAAAAGTTTTAAGCATTTTGAAAAATGGCCTCTGATTGGACATATAATTTAACTTTAAGCATAAAGTAACTTATCAGCAGCCCAAATGAACAGAAATAAGAATAGAGGTCTCTCCTCCAAGCATTTATCCTTGTGTTTGACTCAAATTCTGAAATATGGTAAAGGATCTAAAAATTTTTCTTAACCAGGAGCTAAAAATGAAAATATATTCTGTTCAAATTATGACAAAACACGATTACTGACAGAAAACAAGGAACAAAAATGACCTCAGAATGGCCTCTCAGTCCTGATGTGACCATCCTGCTCAATAGAAGTTTTCTTCTCAATTGTTTTCAGAGAAATTCAAGCTGTTTTGGAGCTGCCAAAGAGGTCAGCGGGGAAACACACGCTCCAGGACCTCCTCATGTTGACCGGTTGATGCACCTCATGCTCGGCTCATGCTGGAAAATAAAAACACCGTTTCCATGCTATACTATCAGAGTTACTCATATCATCCATCCTGGGCTGAGGACCTGCTGCTGCTGAACAAACACTCAGTCAGACTGCGTTACAGCTCCGGCCCTCCTCGTGCTGCTGCTTAACCACTTTCCTATAGGCATGTGAAGGGGACACCCCAGGGTCCTGAGGTCAGGGGGGCGTGAGAGCTCGGACGGAGAGGGACGGAGACAGGGACTGAAGGGATCCAGTCTCTGAGGATGAGCTCAAAGGAGCGGCCCTATTCTGTAAACATGCTGTCGTCTCTTAACCCATGAGACTCGAGCCCCAGAGGATGCTGGGAGAAAATATCCAGAGGAGGTCAGATGGTTATTCAGACCAGAGTCCATCCTGTCAGAGTGTTTAGTCTGTTATTGGTGGTAAATTACTTTTATGAAATTTATGAGGTCCTATTGCCACAAAAATGTACCAGGGTTAGACATGGGAAATGAAAAATATATTAGGAAGATTTTTTAAATATTATTAAAAAAATGAAAAGTCAAGAGAAGAGAAGAAAAAATAAAAAGGACACATTTTAGAAAATTGTAAAAGGGCAAAATGTAGAACAAAAAGCAGAACTTAAAAAGGAAGCCCAACCAAAAAGCTGAAATGTTGAAAAAACACAAAGTAAAGGCAAAGGTAAAACAAAAAGCCAAGGCAAAAGTCAGAATTGCAAGAAAAAATTAGAAAGCAGTAAAAGGCATGTAAAAGGTTAAACCCTTGAGGAAACAAAGAACTGCAAAGATGTGAAAAAAATCATTTTTTTGCAGTCAACAAGAAAAATGCTAAAATTTTGCTAAATTTTGAAAAATGTCAAATTTAATAAGGATGGTAAAATAAAAAGTTCAATATGACACAAGTAGAAAGTCAACATGTCATTAAAAGTAGTTGAACTGTTGAGATAGTCCAGGTTTAAGCAATCAACAAGTAAAGATAAAATCAAATTTTGAAAAAGACTTCTCAATGTCAGAAAGTCAGACAAAATTTCAAGACTTGAATTTTGAGAGAAACAAACACAAAACAAAACATGGGCGAGTAGCAAATGTAACGGTCAAAATGCCAAGAACATAAATCTAATGAAAAGGTCAAATATAAAGATGAACATATTTTTATAAGGAACAGATGTAAAACAAGAAAAACAGCATTTAACTCTTGCAAAATGAAACCCTTGATTTAAAAAAAAACCAATGCAGTGATGAGAAGGTGCATTAATATTGTACATTTGTGTAATTTCCCAACATTCCAGCCAATATATAGCCGATATTCATTCATTCATTTTCTATACTGTTTATCCCTTTTGGGGTCGTGGTCAAATATTTTTAAAAAAATGCTGAAAAACAAAATTTATAAAATGCGGGTAAGTCAAAAATGTAAAAAGGCGAAATGCTGAGAGTCAAATAGATTTTTGTAAAATAAGTGCCAAGGATAAGGTCACAGCTAAGGGGAACAAAAACATCAAAATTGATGAAAAAATGCCATTACTTTTCTTTTAAAGAAAACATTACTGCACATACACATTATTAACTGTTCTTTCACATGCCTACTATTCATACATTTTTTAAAGGTGCACACTTTTAAGACCTGAAAAAGGACTGCTCTTGTTAAATAGTCTCGTCTTCTCTTCTCCAGAAGTCTAAAGCAGATTTAACTTATTTAGCATGTTCACTGTTTCCTTGTGTCTCTCTTCAGGAACTGTTCAATAAAGACATAAAAATTCAAAAGAACCTCCCAACAATCCTTCCAGTCAGCTCTGTAAATGTCTGTGAAATTGTCTGATATTCTCTTTCCTTTACAGTCTGAGTACATACACAGCTGTACAGTTTAAACAGGAAATACATCACATTAAGCGAGTAATGACCCAGTCCTGTGGGACCTTCATGTAATCAGGGTTCACTGAGCTTTGAGTCTCATGCTCTGCTGCCATGAGGACTTTGTCTTTCTCTGCAGGATATTAACTAATAGAGAACTCCTGTCTATTAAAATGCTTGATAAGTGCTCCTGTACGTTGTGTCATCAGCTTTTAAGAACATTTATTCCACATTTATTCCTTTAATGTGCTTTTACGCTTCAAGTATAAAGACAGTTCAGCATTTTAATAAAATAGTAACATCTTATCGATCTGATATCGATTCAAAACAATGAAAAGGTTTGAGTTTTTTTAAGTATAATCTAATAAAATTGTCCTCATTTCTCAGTGTGACTGCAGCACATACCTGCAGGTTAAAAGTTAATACTAATTATTTTCATACATCAGAAAGAAAAAAATAATTAATGTTTGTCTTTTACTGCAGTCAATCGAAATTTTTAAGGATGTTTGTGCATTGGTTTTTTGATGTGGCTGGAATTCTGAAGAAGAGACAGGACATTAGAAATTGTGCATTTATTATCATCAGTAGCACTTTTAACAACTGAAGTTTAGTTGATCACATTATTATTTTTATGTTTGTTTACTACAGCCCTGGAATCTTAGATGTACATCTCTGTATTTGATTCATCTTATAATCTTCAAAGACGTAAAGTAATCAAATGCTCAAAATGTTGGTGTGAACTAAAAAGCCCCTCCTGAAAACAGGCATCACTTTTATTTGCCAGGACTTGTTGGCACAGACCGAGGGGCCGACATCCATTTTTCCAAACATATATCCGTTTCTGCTGCCAGTGTAAGAAACGTGACAGTTTTCCATAAAAAGCCCCAACGTCCCAAATTCAAGTTGTTTGGCTCATTTTCAATCAGCTAATGTTACACTTTTGGTTCCTGGAGCGCAGCGGCAGCCAACTTCTCCGGGTTCTCACAGGCTCCTAATGTTTATCTGTTTTTGCCGGATCCATAAGGTTTTTGAACGTTTCAGTCACAGAAAACAGGAAAACTGTTAACACATTTAATGACACTTAAATCTTTTTTATTATTTGTTGTGTTTGCTCCAAGTGTTCAGGAAAGTTTTCTTGTGCCTGAAGAAAGACACATATAAATGATGAGAGGGTGAGAAACAGAGATTTGTCACCAACAGTGTGATTTCACACAGATGTGTTTCACCGTTCTGAGGCGTCAGCACTTTCTTCAGAGTATCGTTTCAAAGACAAGAGCTCCTTTGACAGAAGAAAATGATTTAATGAGTGAGACGCCTGGAAAGGAATCTCATGTTTTTTTCTGATAGTCACACTCTGAAATAACTTTTAATGGGTTTAGATTCTGATCTGGGTGATACAGTTACAGTGGTGCAGCAGGGAGTGCACGTGCCTCGCAGCAAGAAGGCTGCTGGTTCAATCCCCATGTCAGCCACAGTCTTACTGTGCTGAGTTTGCATGTTCTCCCTGTGCATTCATGGATTCTCTCCAGGCTCAGTTTTCCTCCCACACACCAAAAAAACATACCCATTTGGATAATAGGTGACTCCCTTAGGAGAGGTTGAGTATGTGAGGGGTTGTTTGTCTCTCTATGTGGGCCTGTGATTGGGTGGGGATCAGCTTAGGGTGTACCCTGCCTTCTTCCGCACTGTCAGCTGGGATAGGCTTAACCTCCCTACGACCCCAAAAGGTATGAGCGGTAAAGATATTGGATGGATCTCTGCTGAAGGCGAAGTTACACATTTACAAAAGAATGTATGAGCACAAAAAATGTTGAGTTGGATGATTGGTGACCAATCATCAGCCAAAATCATCCACCATGGACTCCTCACATTTCCTGGGGACCATCATCACCCAGGACATCAAGGGTGAGCTGATCATCAGCCCGGCTCTGCCCAGGTATACTCGTCTTTTTTCCGGGTATGACCGGAGACCCACTCCTCCCCTCCCCTCAGTCTGTTTTTTCTCTCGTGGGTGATCCAGTAGTTCTTCCATAAGGTTCAGTTTATTTTCTCTGGTGCTGGTTTGGCACAGTGGTAAGCAACTAGGCACGTCCCACATACATGCTTCTGCCAGCCTGAGTTCAAGTCTGTACTGTGGCCAGCCTGCAGAGTGTCCTTTCCCTACTCTCTCTCTTGCCCCCTTTTACAAGCCTATCCTCTGTCTCTCTCCCCTGTCAATAAAGGCACATAAATGCCCCTCCCCCCACCAAAAAAATAAATAAAATAAAGACACATTTTTCACAGCAAATAAGCCAGAAAGAGACACCAGTAGCCAGCTAGCAGCTGTGCAAACTGCTGTTGTGCTGGCTGACTTTGTTCAATATTCAGCCCATGAAAACCATTCAATAAATATAAGCTGAAATTACCAAAATCTGCATCACTCATGCATAGGGCTGAGCGATATAACCTAATCTCAGTATCACAATTAATTGAAGCTCTTACCTGGATTACAATTAATGAACGACTATTTTATGTAATGCTGGAAGAAACTGGTGGTGTTACCGACCTTAGTCGAAACAGTCTTCCTGCAGTATTTACACTTAACTTATTTCTGCTCGATCCAAAATGTACCCAAACAACAGAGACGGCATTTTTCTTGGCTACAACGTGCTCTGATAGACTGGTGCTTGTCTCCTCTATGTCGGCAGCGCGTCCTTCACTCTTGGCGAAAGTGAACACAGACTGTATGGAGGTGGCGCGGTCACGTGACTTACACGGGGAAAATACTCAGAATAATTGACATGAGTAAAATTACTCAAATTAGAGGGTCTAACTGTTGGTTTTGGTTATTTTTCGATTAATTGCCCTGCCCTACTAATGCAACAATTTGGCATTATCAGATTTACTGTCTTTTTTTCTTTTTTTATTGATGTTTTTTGGTGAGACAAATACAAAGAAATAACTGTTACATTTTTACAGTTACATAAGTAAGACTAACACACATTGTGTCCTTGTTTCAGTATCTCTCTAGTCTGTTTTTCTTTTTTTGTATTGACAAACAAGAAAATAAAAAAAATATAAATATAAAAGAGTCTGCACTCCAGCACCAACGTACAAATAAAGCTAGACCTACACCACAAAACATAGATCACAAAACAAAAAAAAAAAAATGAAAAATACAACACCATAGGAAGTCTATATCTGATTTACTTTCAATGTGTTTTCATCATGCAACAAACTGAAAATTTCATTTGGTGTGATCATGACTTTATAATTGCAGTTTCAATGTAATCACTGCTTTTTTAAACATATTTAAGAAGGAATGAATGACTGAGATGATTTCCATTAAACCAAAAAAGGTAACACATACTCTTGCATCAGACATTTGACCGAACAACCCCCCCTCCTCAAACAGTGCGAGTCTGTGAACAGAGGGGTAACACCAGCCCCGCTCCTCTCATGCATACTAATTATGTGTGCGTGACTGTGTGTGTTTTTGTGAGCGAACGGGAGAAGGAAAGCTCCAGAGGACGTGAAAACAAGTTCCATTTACGGTGATAAAAATCTGTTAATCTGGCTGTGCTGGCCCCCGTCTTTGTCTCTCTCTGTATCGGCCCCGTTGGTTTCCCTGTGGGCCCTTTTGGAGTGGGCTCCACCGCTGATTCACACTCGCACAGAGGAGCAGATGTTTGGACAAAGTTGATAAACTGGTCGCATTCGAGTAGTAATCCTTCATCACTGTGTCAATGTGGCTGACAGACTTTTTCGCCAGTAGGCACATTTCACATAAACAAGACATCAGCGACCATAAATGTAAAGACGTAATCAACGCTCGGATGTCAAACGCGCCGTCTGCTCCGCTGCAGTGCTCGTGATTTCTGATTACACTGCAGACTGAAATGGAGAGCTGGAACAGGGCTGGGAAATGTGATCAGTTTGAATCAGCCAGTCACATGGTGGCAACTCAGTGCATTTAGGCGTGTAGACATAGTCAAGACAATCTGTTGAAGTTTTCAAGAACATCAGAACGGAAAAGGCAATTTAAGTGACTTTGAAGATAGCATGGTTGTTGGATTTCAGAAACTACAGGTCTACTGGGATTTCACACACAACCCTCTTTACAATTGGCAGAGAACGGTCCCAAAAAGAGTAAGTATCTAATGAGTTGCATTATGAAAATGTCTTGTTGATACCAGAGGTCAGAGGAGAGTGCCCAGAGTTGTTTGAGATAATACAAAGGCAACAGTAACTTATTTAACTACTCGAAACACGCAAGAACAGTTCTGAAATCTTGAAACAGGTCGGCTACAGCAACATTCAGCCAAGAACAGGGAAATGAGGCTACAAATTGCACTGGCTCACCAGAATTGGACAGTAAAGGACTGGAAACTGAGTCTCAAATAGCAGAGCTTAAATTTGGATCAACATCATGAAAGCATGGATCCATTCTGCCTTGTATCAGTGACTCAGGCTATTTCATTTTGGGTTTCTTGGTATCAACCAACTCATTTAAACCCCACAGCATACCCGAGTAATGTTGCTGACCATTTCCGTTCCATGGAGACCACAGTGTACCCATCTTATGATCGATACATCCAGCAGGATAAAATGCCATGTCACAAAGCTCAAATCATCTTGAACTGGTTTCTTTAACATGGCAGTGAGTTCACTGTACTCCAGTGGCCTCCACAGTCACAGGATCTCAGTCTGATAGGACACCTTTGGGATATGGTGGAAAGACAGATTCATGTCGTGGACATGAAGACGACAAATCTGCAGCAACTGTGTGATGCCATCATGTCAACATGGACCAAAACCTGAGGAATGTTTCCAGCACAGGGGCGAAGCTACCATTGTGGCCCCAACTGTCACTGGCCCTTACTGATTTCAATCATGTTGTAAAGTCTCCACCCTCAATTGTATCATTAAATGGAAACAAGAGAAAAAAACACAAAGTTACTGAACATAAAAATTGGGACATTATATATGATGCTCTTTCAGCTTTTATTTTGAAATGGATGCACAGGAAGCAGTTCTAAATACCACTGCATAACTCTTAAATTCAGGACTGTCAATGCATTTAGTGTAACTGCAGCAAAAGCACAGCCAAATTTTGATGCCCCCTTCTAATTATACCTATGTTTACCCTTGTGCTCCCCCATTTAAAAAAATCTGGCTCCAAACCTGTCCCAGCTCCTAGTTGAATCTATGCTACAAAGAATTAAGGAAGTTCTGAAGGCAAAAAGGGGTCCAACTCAGTGCTAGGAGGGTGTACTTAATGAAGTGGCAATGTTTCAGCCATAAATATATGCTGTTATGGCTTTTTGTCCTTAACTCCCAGCTCTACACCTAATAATAATAATAATAGGTGTAGAGCTGGGAAAATAAGGAAATAAGGAAAATAAAAAGTCCTGCAGCATCTCTTGAGTCGAGCTGCCTGTGCTCATGTGCAGGCGTGCATGTGAGGTGGTGAGCAGAGGTCACAGCCTGAGCAGAGTCTCTCAGTGTGTGTTTCTCTGTGTGTAGAGTTATAAACCCTCCGCTCTGGCCCTCGAGCCTCTTTTTTTTTTTCTCCCAGCCTGCAAAATGTGGAAAAAATGCGCTGTGACTCCAAGCGTGAAGCAAAGTGCCAGAAACGCTAAACCAGGACAAACGCATAAAAATCCACGGCTCCATTAACTGTGTTCAAGGCTTAGCCTGGCACAGCTCGGTTTGGTTCATTCCGGCTTTTGAGAAGTGGATTTCAGAACAACAGCTGCACATGAAAACCAATTCCAAAATCCATTCCTCAATCTCCAACAAAGGCAGATATGTCCATGAATGAGGGTGACATCACTGATTAAACCAGACTTTATGTGCCATAAAGAGCCTTTTGTCTGCATCTCCATCGATGTGAGACCCCAGGGTGCGTCTGGTGTCAGAAGGGTCCCCACATAAATCTCAATTTATGCAGCACTGACTCATCTAAGGGCTGGGGGATTTGGACCAAAGATCATTACTCAATTTCTTTTAGCGAAGTACAAAATTTATATCAAACTGTTCCCCATACCAGGGCGGAGCACTCAAGTCCATCTGCCAACCATTTTTTATTAATATATCAGGGGTGCGCGCGGCAAGAATCTGGTGATCAACAGGCATCAGGATACAGGGCTGATGATCATGATATATTGCAATACTTTAGGCAGGACGATATGTTTTTACAGAATTAATAGCCCTAATATGACATGCATACAAATCAGTGTTATTGAGATAAAGTAGAGTCCCTGCTAGACAGAAATAAATATTATAAATGTAATGGACAGATTGGGAGTCAAATGGCTGAATGTTTGCTGCCAAGTAGCAGCTCTAAGCTGAGCCAACATCTCAGTTTCTGTAAATCATGAAGAATAATGTATCACAATTTTATGCAATGGCGTATTGATACTGTATTGAACTGATCAGGCATATCATTACGACCACAGTCAATAACACTGATCATCTCTTCATCATGGCTCCTGTTAGTTGGTGAGGTATATGAGGCAGCAAGTCAACATTTTGTCCTCAAAGTTGATGTGAGAAGCAGGAAAAATAGGCAAGCGTAAGGATTTGAGCGAGTTTGTCAAGGTCCAGAGTGTGATCGGCCAACACCTGTGTCAGAGCATCTCCAGCTCTTGCAGTGGTCAATGTCTATCTAAAGTGGCCCAACGAAGGAACAGTGCAAATCAAGGACAGGGTCATGGGCAGTTCAGGTGGGGGGCAAAGGCTGCCGTGTGCACTGATCCAACAGACTGTTGAAGACGTTAATGCTGGTTCTGATGGAAAAGTGTCAGGATGCAGAGAACATCATAGTTTGTTGTGTAGAAGCAAAAGTGGGACCAATGCATCCTCGAATGCATACACATTAGAGGAGTAAAAAAAATGTTTTTTCATGTGTATCATATCTTGAATATGAAAAGATTCAGATTTGATGCGAAACATCAATGCATTGATTTCTATACCTATTTTTTACACACAAATCATATTTCAGTGTATCTAAAATATTGTAAATAAGCTGATACAACACTGCAAAAGCTCAAGTCGGAGCTCTAAAGCACATTCGATTGAAGAGGGAAAGCTTTGTGAATTCAATAGAATTGAAATTCAGTTATGAATCAAATAGTAACCCCCAGAATGGTCAGCTATTTGAGGATCCACATCTTTTTAGGATTAGGATTATGATTTAGATTCAAATTTATTGTCATTACACATGCACAGGTACACAGTAATGAAAAGTTGTTTGGCATCCAATCCAGAAGTGCAATGTCATATACTGTTATATACACAAGGTGCATGATTATATATCTATATGAATTTAAAGGAGGAAAAATAAAACAAGAGATAATAGCTATGTTATTAACAGCCTGAGGACAATGGTTCAAAATACACTGTCAATATATACTAGGGGTGTAATGATCCATCGATCTGGATCGATACATCGATTGGTTAAGCAATGATCCAATCAAATCGATGGAAACTCAAAACATCGATCAACATCGTCATCTTCAACGCCTTTATTTTGAAATTCTGACCGGATATTCGTTTCACCGCTTCCGCCCAATAGCGCCTCGTTCTTAACTTTCAACTTTACAGGGCTCTCAAGTCTCACGTATTCAGCGTATGAGACGCGCACCTTTTTGCTCTCTCACACACCACACCCGGTATTTCTCCTGCATGAAAATGTACTGTGTAGCGCCCACTGAGTAACACCGCTATATGCTAACTCGTAGCAACACGCTCTTAGCATCACAGAGCTAAAAGGGAGCTTGACATGTCAGCCAATCAGAAAATAGCACTGATGTATTCGGGTAAGATACGGTCGATCTGACAGCAGAGGATGCATGCTGCACACACACGACAGGAGTAACCACACGAGTACAGTAAGTTATCTCATCATTTGATTTTGAAGCGCACTGATTAATGAAAATACTTATTGTATGAAAGGAAAACAGTGAGAGCTTATTCTTATTCTTCCTCCACACCTACCATTAAACAGTGAAGCAAAGTCTAAAAACACCTGACAACTAATTAACCCAATTTTAATTTTAAACACGATTAGATCATACAGATGGTTATAATCCTCTATAACCTATCATACCCAAAGGTCAGCACATCGTCTCACATTTCAGCAACAAAACTGTCAAAACTTAGAAATTGCTTTGTATTTCTTTCTTGCTTTAGGTGAAATGTCGCTGATTGTGTTCAATGAGTACACAATATTGTCTTAAATCGATCGAAGGTCCCTGAATCGTATCGTATTGAAATCGAATCGTGGCAGACTTTGTGATATCGGCAAATATCGTATCGTTGTCCAAAGAATCGATATCGTATCGTATCGTCATGAAACTGGTGATTTACACCCCTAATATATACTAGGTATTGTGAATAGATATGGAGTTCTATTAGGCACTGTACAGATTTACATATTATGTGGATCAATATGAATATAGACTAAATATACAGATGTACACATTATACAGATACATATGAATAAATAGACAGATAAACAATACAGAAGTATATACACATATAATGGATGCGTATGTGTAAAAGTAAGGTCAGATTGACAGTTGCTGTGGAGTAGTACATATATACATATGCACATACATACATACGATTTCTTGTTTTTATGTGATTGCAGGAAATAAAATGTCTGGGGAGGCCCCCATTAAGGTTTCATATGAATCTCATGTGAAAACAGAAGCTTCTGATGTCAGGATCAGACTTGGGAAGCTGTTAAGTTAAAAGACACCTAAATAGGAAAATGAGATAAGATAATCTTTGGGACCACCAAATAATCAGGCATTTGCTGAATTAATTTGGAAGGGGGGAATCAGGCCAAAAATCTTACTGGTTATCTTGTAGTTAGACTTGAGAACTAGACCTACTTTGGAACCAGTTCCATTATACAAGATTCAGAGGTGCATGAGTTTTAGTTCCACTTTGGGTTCCTAACAGGTACATAGATTATTTTTAAGTGAACAAACCTCATTTGGGACACTACCATCCATACAAGTTTTATTCATCTTTAAGAGCCTGGAGGGTCCCAGCAGACTACAACAGCAGAGAGTTTGACTAAAGTACGCTACAAAGAAACTGACAGCTCCTGCAGTGAAGACATTTTGCACAGGCAAGGCAGCAAAAAAGACAAAACAAAGCATTTCCTTCAACAAAGTGAATGTGAGGTAATGCACCATGTTGTGTGTTATGACGTCCCATCCACTTATACTGTTATATCTTGTTGTTATGTCTCTTCAAACACAGTTGAGTTCAGGTCTAATTCACATATTTTCCACTTATTTAGATATATAGGTACATCTTTAAAATCAAAATGTTGCCCAGCCCTAGCCCATCTTCAACTTGATCACAATATATAAGAAGCAGTCGGCTCTCCGTGACTCCCGATGACATCAGCCGAGCATCTTCTTGAAACAATCATGTCCACACACCATCATGGATCCTTATTTCTGGTGCCACAGCTGTGACAGTTTACAGTGAAACAGTGTGAAGAGTGGATCTAATCAGAGAGGGAGGAATGTGACCCCTCGCCCCGACCGATGGCCCTCTGCGGCCGCTGCAGCAGCCTTATCTGATTGGTCTGTCTGGCACGGTAATCATTTCCAGAATCCAAAGAAGGCCGCCAAAAAACTGGAGGGAAGAGGAGAGAGCAGGAATGGGCCGTTTGAAGCATGAGTGCTGAAAACCACTCAGAGCTGCTCACAATGAAATACGACTGCAGAACAAGAACATCGCGCAGCATGATGTGGAGTGATTTCTAGATAAAACAAGCAAACACGTCAAATTTTAAAGCAATAAAGAACAAGCTCTTCATTTTACACAACAGCAGATGGTTGGAGTTAGACGCTTACACAAATCACCGGGGAGCAGATCTGAATGGAAAAATGGGTTATCTTGATGTTCAGGAGGGAAACAAAGATCAGCATCTGAGGGGTAGATGACGACACCGAATACTTAAAGCAGGGTACACACATAAAGATTATCGGGCTGTTTTTGTCCCGACTTTCCCCCTTCCCGACCAGGGACGGCAAACGCCCGATTATCTTATGTTTTATAAGATTATCCTATAAGATTATCCTGTGGTCTGAGGTGTGTTAAGCCGACCTGAAACATAAACATAAAGTTCGGTGGACCTCAGAAGCAGAGGACCAGCTCATGTGTTCACACTGTCTCCAGGATTTTTCCTCAGTCTCTTCTTTTATTTAGTTCAGGATTTTTCCATAAAAAAAATCCCAAGACCACCATCATTCCCTCACGTTTGATTACGTGAGATTTCTGTCTTTGAGGACTAGATTCTTGATGGGTGGTGGGACAGATGGCCATGTGTGTGGTGTGCTGTGTTGAGATTATCAGAGCACACCACACACAGTACGATCAAAACTGTTCAGCGTCTGATTTTTATCTTTATGTGTGTGGTCTCTAACAGGTAAAAGATCTCTGATTTAGAAAATCCTCATGCGTGTACACCTCTTAAGGTCATCAATACCATCAGGAAGCGAGAATTAATAAGACTGGTTTCATGATGAATGAATGAAGTTTGCAGCATCTTGGACTAAGTCAGATGAACAGCATCAGCAAGTCTGAAAAACTATTTATTTACAATTTTGATGCTTCTGCCTCCTGCCTGCCATGATTTTTAACTTCATTGTTATCATCTCTGCTGAATGCCTCTGATGAGAGCCTGATGTCCTTGATGTGCAAAGCATTTAGATCAAAATGAAAGAAATAGATCGACAAAAAGACTAATCATATCAATTCCAAAGGCGCATCAGTGTCCTTACTTTCCATCACAGATAAAGCATAGATCTTTCTAGTTGATGCCTCAATGTTCAAAAAACGGTCTAAATATGTCTGGAATAATCCTTTTGTTCAAGTAAATATTGGTTAAGTATACTTTGAACTTGAAAATATCTCATCAAGCCTCTAATTTATGAGATCAGGAGATTTATTTTGTCCCATAACATGAACTTTAACTGTTAAAACACTGCTGTATTGAAGTTCAGATGACAAACGGAGGTGCTGCAGTTTGAAACGACCCAAACCGCCCCTCAGTCTCTCAAAAACTGCAACTGGAGGTGTGATTTCTCTCCCTCAGTCCCTCCATCTCCCCCACACTCCCTCCATTTGGTATTTCTCTCCATGCAACATGTTTTTTTTCCCGGTTCTGAGCATCAGCATGCAGAGAAAAACCCATCAGTAATCCCCCGCCGCTCCGCTCTGGAACTGCCTGACTGCCCCATGGTAGTTATAGGTCATCCGCACACACTTGCTTCCACATCCACACGCTCTGACGCACACTCGTACACATCTACAAGCATGACCACATGGTGAGTGTAGGTCAGGCTGGTAATACATCCCCCTCACACACCAACACACACAGCGGAGGCCTGAGTGTGTGACAGAGAAATGCCAGTCTTTTATCGCGCCCTGCAGTTTAACCCCTTCTAATCCCCTCAGAGTGGCACAGCTTTATGGTCAATTCACACACTTTCATGCTTTTTATTCTGCCTGTGTGTCGCCTGGGGAGTAATCCTCGCTGCAGCAGCTGTGGAGAAACATCTCACACACGAGGAATAGACTCATCGACTCAGTGACGGCGATACAAACATACACAGAGCAGAGCGACACACAACTCTGTCACACAGAGCTGTGGACAAGAGCTAATTAATGTACAGAAAGTGACTTATAGATGCAGGTGGTACAGCATCATGCTTGGGGGCGGGGCATCAGCGTGGGGTAAAACAATCCCTCCTTTAGTCTGCAACACGGGGAAGACGCACATTTTAAAACTCTGATGCTAACAAGCCGTCGCATTAGAAACATCACATAGTGATGATATAAAGCCAAATACTAGAGATATTGATGTCAGTGCTATAAGAAATATACAGTTGGATTTGATGTCTGCATATTATAAGGACAGGGTGATAAATGCCTCGATGGCCAAAATGTTACAGATATCATTTTCCAACCATTTCAGTCACCTGTTAAGGAACAATATTCATATTTAAAAGACATGATGGATTTAATGTAATATTATATCAATTAATAGAAGGCACTGAAGGCCCTAAAGCAATTTAACAGTGCTTAGACATTTTCTTAGATAAGTAAATGTAACATCATGTTATCAAAATAGATATTAATATTTATTTTCAATATGTATGTTTTATATTTAATGACTCTGCTGTCCTTTAGGGTGTTTGATGCTAGAATGTTTTGCTCTTTATCCTTATAGAGCCCATTTTACTTATGAATAAGGGTTTATATGAAAGACTAGTTGTTATATAAACCTATTTTTTGACAGTTTATTTTGTTTATACAGAGTTCAAAATAAAATTGCTGTAGCATTATGAGTATAATGAGCATCAAGAGACAGCAAAACTGTAATTAAATAGGAAACAGCAGCATTAAAAATAAAACATCAATGTCAGATTCATGAGTAAGGACAAACAAATGTTTGGATTTTAGATCCTATAGGAGACTAAACTCATCCTCTTGTGGAAGGCTTGAAGCCACAGTGTTCCTCTACTCAGATCTCTGCTTGGGTTGGATATATTATTGGTGCATTGGTGGCGCAGTCTAATAGTGCACTTGGTAGGTAATCCGAAGGTTGCAGGTTCAGCTCCCGCAGCTCTGGCTGTCACATGATGATGTTTATTTGATTGTTTACATCATTATCACTCAGAGGTCACTTATTAACTTGTCAAAAGTATAATTTATTTAACAATAAAATGTTGTTTATCTTGCTTTACATTTGTTACTAACACTAATGAACTATTACCATAAAAGAAAACAGTCCGTTTTAGTTAAGCAGAGGCTTTTTGCTCTCGATACAAAATATCAGTGTTGATATCAATATTGGCGATAATGAATTTTGAAATATCAGCATATCTACAAAATCCAGTAATGTGCATCCCTGATTGTATCTGAAGGAATTATTATTATCATTCTGTCAAAAAAATTTATGGCCTTTAACATGCTTGAAAACTCGAAGACTCGTTCCCTCACCACTCTGTGCTTAGTAAACTGTCTGTTGCTGTGAGAATCACTAATATGTTTCAGACACATCAGCTTTACTTTAACAGAAAAATCTATAACTGGAAGAGGCTCCAGCCCACTGAGACCCTCCAAACGGGGACAAGAGGCAAGAGTAGATGACAAAAAATCCCAAAAGCCTTTCATCGTGGGAACCTTCGCTAACTTCCTGGTTGGCCTACAAAAACACGTCATCCCTGCACCACTTTATTGATTTCAGTGATTAGTTAATACAAACATAATGATTGTAACTGAAAAAGGCAGTTCTGGATTGAATATGCACCAATCAGTAGCGTCTTGGCAACATCTATGCAAGTTTTAAGTAAGATACATGAAATAAAAGAGAAAAGATCCAATAAAACGCTTTGAATATGACAATCACCAGTTGCACATGAGGATGAAGTTACATCTGAACAAACTGTTTCCTGCAGAGGCTCAAAAATATGAAAAACTTCTATGACATGGCTCAACAGAAGAATACGAAGCACGTAGCTGAATTTGAAGGAACCAGTCGACTCCATCAACACCCAGAGGAAAAATAAAGAGTTGTGTTCAGCAGCCACATAAACGGTTCAGTTTCCTCTGTTTCACAAGAGGAAAGAATCTGAAACAGTGGAGACGAGGGAGGAATGAAACACGAATGCTGAAAAACAAACCCCATAGCTACATACAAAACACGCTGACTCAAACACACTTGTAATATTTCATCCAACCAGTTTCACAAAAACCACACACATAAACACTCAAACACTCGACCACACACTCGCACACGCTGCAGAGAACACACACGTGCACAAACACACACACAGAAGTAGACAGGAGCGTAAAAGTGTGTTTATGTAGAGAAATGGCTCCATTTCTCTCATTAGGGAGAAGAAGCCGCCTGCAGCAAAGCCTCCCAGAGTCAGTCTGCTGAGATCTCTAAAACCAACAAACCAACACTACAGTCAGAGAGAGGAGGGGAGCGAAGGCATGCAGGGCTGCTACAACAGCAGACATAGATATAAAACAAACAGATCAGTCCTACAATCACAAGCTGTCAAGAATGCATTCCTGAAAACTTAAGAATGGACAACATTTCAGACCAAACTTGGATTTTATCCACGATACTCAACTGCTGGATCTGCTGAACACGCCACAAACTCAACTCTTCACATTATAAAGTGAATCATGATACAAACGTAAAGAAAATAAACTGATCAGGTGTAACATAGGCCTGTGCTCAAAATATCATTACAGCAAGATATCGTCATGTACTCCTTGGGGATAGTATAGATAAAGATTCTACAGAATTGATACAGCCTCAATGCTTTGGCAGTTGTTGTCAGTACTCTTTGGGTAAGGTTAATAATGGCACAGTTCAAAGTAGAAGCCAAGCTACATAATGAAGCACATGTTGCATATTTGAGCTACCATCTTTGAGGACCTGAACTGAAGATTCTTAAGTTGAAGAATCATTTAAAACTCATCCTTGTTTTTTTTTCTTCTTGTGATAAAAAACAAAACTTGCCAGAAATTATTTTAAAGCGTAATCAATGTTCACAATTTACGTGTATTGGGACACATATGGTATCGTGGCCTCAGTGTCAGGATACGTATTGTATTGCGAGGTTGCTGGAAATACCCAGCCCTAGTGTAACATTATGACTATGACAGGCAAAGTGAACAACACTGATTCTCTTCTTCATGGCTCCTGTTTGTGGGCTGGATATACCAAGCAGCAAGTGAACATTTTGTCCTCAAAACTCACATATAAGGGTGCTTTCACACCTTACACGTTTGGTCCAGACCAAAAGAGCTCTGATTCACTTTCTTGGAAAGTTCCTTTTCTTTGGGTTGGTGTGAAAGCTCACACAAACTCTGGTCTGCCTAAAATAAAAGGCCCTGGTCCATGTTCAATCGGACTGGAGTTCGATTCGCAGTGGGTATGAAAGCAAACCAAACCAGACAAGGACCAACTGAGGCAGGCGAACCCAAAGGGGGTAAATTGCGGTTTGGATTTGGTCGAATATCACAACATTAAAGCTTGGATTTTTTTGTCCATGCTTTGCTTCAGTCAGTATGCGGGGGCCACCTGATGCAGCCCAAACTCAACTTTAATGTTATTTTATCCGTCCGAACTGATTTAAGCTAAAACATGTTTTTCCTCAAAGCTGGTGATGTATTCTGGCTCAGTATGCAACAATGGGCTAGATGGCAGGAACAAACACCGCAGGTACAGCCCCAACTAGTGGCAGGAGGCCAGACTACATAAGACTTTACAGGCTTTGGTTCGCCTCACTTGATGCAGTGTGAAAGCAAAGCCACCATGTGAAAAATCAAACAGTGTTACAGTTTCAGGTCTGATTCTGAAGACAAGCTACTGTTGCTTAAACTGCTAAAGAAGTTAACGTCCTATGATTTACCCAAACACAACAGGTGGTTTACATGAGATGTTTTGCACCCTCAAGTGGTATCATCTAGTAACACATGTGCTATACAAGCAGGTATATAAATAAAAGCACTCAAGATGCCAACAGATGTAAATGTAAGAAAAAACTGCAAGTATATGTTAAAAGCCATTCCTAAATAAATAGGTTTAGGTTTAGATGTGTTCTTGTGGGGAAGGAACTATCAAATGGGCATGTTTATGGTGGAATTTGGGCACTTTAATTGGCTGGTAATTGGCTGGAACTTGGCAAGCATTCAGCTGGAAGGGGAAAACTGAAGCAGCTGCATCTGTGTGTGATATGCTGTATATAGGAAATTTGTATGGCCAACATATTGCTTGTAAATATTGGACAAAATTGGCAAATCTGCTGATGCAGATATTGTTTTGATAATATTGTTCATCCCTACCTTGAACTAATATGATTATCAGTTTTGGTGTTCACAGTTTGCATGTTGGCTTAGAAATTTACAGAAAAAGGGTAATTAACTCACATGAAAAAATGTCCCACAATTCTTGAAAAATAAATAAAACATAAGCTCAGGTCTAAATAAATGGAAAAGCAGACACAAGTAAACACCAACTCATGGTTAAAACATTTTTTTTAAAAAGACCTTAAATAAACACAGCGCTCCATATCATTTCAGGGGGTTAAATAAATTCACAGAATCCTTTTAGGCTTTCAGAGCTGTGTAAATATCCCAGAGGTGGATAAGAAAAAAAACAGACAGTGAGTCAGAGAGGGAATAAAGAGAGACGGGGCGAGAAAAACATACTAAATAAGAGCACACAAACCTAAGTGTGAAGATAGGAGGGAGGAAGAGAGATAGGCACACAACCAGAGAATAAAAGACGGCCCCATTAGGAGGAGGTTATTGAGTAAATTCATCTCACTAGACAAAAGCGTCTCCTGTGATTGTGTCTCTGCCGCTTCCTCCAAACTCAACACTTTCTCTCCAATTTTTGGTCCATTTGCAACCCTCAGCGTCTGTTAAAAGCTAAATTACCCGTCTGCGTCACCTTAAAACGGTTTCCCATGCATCACCACCCTATAAAGGTAGTGATACTCGGAGCAATTTCAATGGCCGCGGAGATGCCTGAGCGCCGCCGCCGCTCTCGCACAGGAAACCTCCAGGTGCCTTAAATGGATTTGAACATGTTTTTGGACCCGGTGGTTTACTTTGTTGTGGGGGAGTGGAAGCATTTACTATCAACACTACATCGTTTCTGCGTCTTATCAGCCGTATCCTTTTCTCAGACGGAGAGTGGGCGAGTTTACAGCCGGCAGAAACGCATAAAAAGACAAGTAGGAAGGGGAGGGGTGCTGGATTGGCAGAACCACTCTCTGGGGCTTAGAGCAGAGCAGAGGAGGTTCATTTCTCAGCTGGAGCGGGAAGTTCATTCGTCACCACAAAGCTGAATCCAGTTACCTTATGAGCAGGAGTGAGGCACCACAGAGGACTGTCCCTTCTCCATCCTTCTAAAATCTGTTGCTGGATCAATGTTTGAGGGAGATATCCGAGACGTAGTTCAGATCTTACAGGGATAGTTCAGTTTTTCTGAAATGGGGTTGTATGAGCTCCATATGGCAACTAAGTACATTAGATGCAGTAGAACGTTCTCTCCTCTCCCTCAGTAAGCCACAATTTGTAAAAGTTTGTGACCCAGAACCAGCTGCAATCAGGGAATCAAAAATAATACCACAGTTTAAAAGTATGCTACCTAGAATTTTTTTTGAGTGCATTAACTTTTCGGAAAAAAAAATGTTTATCTGGAGCTAACCGACTCACGTCATATGTCAATACGTGACGCGAGTTGGTTAGTTCCAGATAAACTTTATTTTCCCAAAAAGTTAATGCACTCAAAGAAATTTCTAGGTAGCGTACTCTTAAACTGTGGTATAATTTTTGATGGGAGTTCTTGTAGGCGGAGAAAATACCCTTTGTATTTGGTACAATACTTCCCTTTTTGCAGCTGGTTATGCGTCACAAACTTTTACAAATTGTAGCTTACTGAGGGAGAGGAGAGAACTTTCTACTGCATCTAATGTACTTAGTGGCCATACGGAGCTCATACAACCCCATTTCAGAGAAACTGAACCATCCCTTTAAGAAGCTGAAACCTTCAGAAAGACATTGACAGCAACTTTGCTCAATTTGGTTGAAGATCAATCATACTGTCACAGCCTGATCAATCAAATGGCAGACCTTCAATGTGCCTATGGGGACCAGGACTGGGTAATAAGAGTTATCACCTTCGCCAAGGAGGTAAAAGTAATGTTTAAAAAAATCACTTTACTCACAGGACCAACAAGGCTCCAACGCCAGATTGATTGGAAGAACAAGGGTCCCTGTTTTTGCTCCTGACGGTGCATATTGCTGCCTCTCCTCTCAGAGGAGTATTGTTCTCTCTTGACTCAACTTCAAGCACTACTAGAGGAGTTGACTCACCCCTGCCAATGATTCATGGGCTAAAACGCAGCAGCACAAGTAGGGAGAGACTAGGGGCAACAATGATTGACTGCTGTTTGTGCTCAAAACTGCAATTACTGCAATTTACATGACTGTGAATATGTGCAAACGGTTCAATATTTAACAGAAAACTGTTGCATCCCCAGCTGTTACATGTCATTCACTGCCATTCAGCTGAAGAACATGCAACTGCTGGTCTGACAGCAATGTTTCCCACTTTAAAGAAAGAAGAATAAAATACTCATTGCTCAGTTAATCCAGACCTAGACTTCCCCTCTGCCTCTGGAGTTTACATGAAGATGCAAACGTCCCTGCTTTATGTCCTTGAGAAAAATGCTGAACCTGAAGGGGACATGAGAGCTGAGAGACACATGAGAGGACGCCTCCCTCTCTGATCCTATTTCTCAAACACACACTGAAGCTCACACGTGCAGCTTTGTGTGTAAATAAGCACTCACTAAAATGAGACGGGCCTCTCTGCCTGAGTGTCCCGCTGACGATCTGAGGAGCGTCACTGTTCTCCCTGACTCAGCGTTTCTGCGGCGCTCGTCATTCCTGTCATTGCACTGTGGTTGGCTCGCAGCTGGGGGTTAAGAGGGACCTGCCAGGGACCCCTCTCCAAATGTCTAAAACACCAGATCCATAGCTCTGAGAGTTTACCTTCTGCTTCTCCACAGCTGGCAGACCGATGAAAGATTAATCATACAAACACTGAATCTGTTTGTTCTGGTCTGCTTCTCTTGTGTCTGAGCTGAAATTGCAGGATTTGAATATTTTTTGGACTCCTGGGGAGCTTTGTTTGGTCCCACAGCGCAGTGAACGGCTGAACTCTAGATTGTTGTATTTTTCACAGCAGGAGAAACCAAACAAATGAGTAAGCACGGGTGTGATGGTTCACGGACAATAAAATGACGTCCTTACTCTGAGTATACTTCCAAAGACAAGCAAAACATGTCCTTGTACTAGTTTTTTTTTTTTTTTTTAGATATTTTTAACACCAAAATCATGAAAATACTGCATTTTTAACAACACTTCTTACAATTGGAACATGTATCCAGAATAAGTCCATCAGAGGAAACCATACCAAATGTGTACCTTCCTTATTAAACTATGTTTTATAGGATGGGCCAAAATGTACAAAATAATCTTCATGGTGTCTTGAAAAAGAACTTTCAATGAAGTTGGGATGTTCAAGTAGACTTCGACAAGATATCTATCATTCAAATTGTCAAAATTCATTGTTTTTGGTTGTTTTTTGTCGTATATTCATTGATTTGGAATTTGATGCCTGCAAAATGTTCCAAAAAGCTGGGACAGGGGTAACAAAAGACTGGGAAACTGAGAAATGCTCAAAAACACCTGTTTGGAATATTCTCCAGTAAACAGGTTACCTAGAAACAAGTTAGTGTCATCACTATGTATGAAAGGAGCATCTCCAGCAGGCTTATTCATGAGCAAGGATGGAGTGAGGTTCACCATTTTGTGAACAACTGCATAAACAAATAGCCTAACAGTTTATGAACATTTCTCAATGTACAGTTGGAAGAAATTTAGAGATTTTATTATCTACAGCAGCTGTTTTCAACTTAATTTTGTCCAAAGCAAACCCAAAGTCAAGCCAAAAGGATCACCTTATATAGCCATGCAAAAGTAGCTTCTCAAATACTACTGAAATTATCTTATCAGTGTTTTCATGTATGTATGTTTTAATCAACAAATTGCCGATAAAATTTAACAAACAACTGTATTGACAACAACATATTCATGAACAAATTTTTCTGAAATTAGAATTCAGCGCAAGTTCAAAACTCATTGATTTTTTTTTTACTTGTAGTAATTAATTAATTCCGTAGTGCTAAGTCCAAAGACACACCAGTTGCCCGTCTCACTATGATGCTGCTTTGTTCAGGCACAACAAAGAGTGTAAACAGTTCTGGCTGGCTGGTGTTATGGTGTGGGGAATAATCTTGGCACACTTTGGGCTCCTTTGTAGCAATTGAGCATTGATTAAACTCCAAAGCCACCTGAGTATGTTGTTGACCATGTCCATCTCTTTATAACCAAGTACCAATCCTCTGATGGATACTAACAGCAGAATAACACTCCATGTCTCAAAGCTCAAATCAGCTCAAACTGGCTTCTTGAATGAGTTCACTGTACTCCAGCGGCCTCCACAGTCACCAGATCTCAATCTAATGGAGCAACTCAGAGAAGTGGTAGAACAGAAGATAAGCAAGATGCATGTGCAGCCAACAAATCTGCAGCAACTGTGTGGTGCTATCATGTCAATAAGGACCAAAACCTCTGAGGAATGTTTCCAGCATCTTGATGACTCTATGCCATAAAGAATTTAAGCAACCCTGAGAGCAAGTAAGGTGTACCTAATAAAGTGGCCACTTATTGATAAATAACATCAAAAGAGGTGAAACAGCCTGCAGAATAAGACTGATGAACTGTAAAGACCAGTCAACAACAACACGAAGTGAACCATCCAAATTACTTCTTCATCTTTCGACTCTCACCGTCCTAATACTTCTCTAGAATCGTAATCATTACCAGAAAGAACAGAATTTGCATTGCACAACCTCATCCTCAGAGTCTTTGTTTTCTCCAGCCGCTCCTCCTCCTCTTCCTCCTCCTCCTCCTCCTCCTCTGTCGTCTCATCTGAGTCACAGAGTCAGGAATACAGACCCTGAAGTTTCCCTGTTTTCTTCTCATTTTCCTCATTATCTCTCTTTTAAAGCTCGACTTGGTGTTTCTCTCATGACTTCATTTTCTTGATATCCTGTTTGTGTTTCTGTCTTCTTAATGTTGGCCAGAGTTCATTACAAACTTGTTCATTTTGGGAGTATTTCAAGACTCTGTTCGGTCAGATTACATGCTCTGGTGAGTTATTGCTTCATACATTTGTTCGTTTTTAAACCCACTTCAGCTCCTCATTTGTTGAAATAAAAATTGCCCTAAAGTTGGACAGAAGTGTAACATCTGTCGCTGCCTTTCCTTTAAACTTTTCACCCCGACAACATTCCAGTTTTCTTCATCCTCTTACATCCGCTCTGCTCCCCTCCCTCCCTCAGAGCGAGCAGTAAAACAACACTCTCACCATCATTCTGGACCCGTCCTCCTCTCATTCGTCCTCTGCTCTCTGCTCATCTTTACTGTCTCTTTGTAGAATGTCAAACATCAGGTGAGGCACTTTTATGGTCCAAATTATTCCCACATACAAGCACTTATTACACAAGATAAAAACATTACCCTCTCTTTGCAATTCGTCAATCATGTTCCTTTATTACATATTTCTCTTTCACTCTCCCGACCCCATAATGGTAATCATGTCATCACAGGAAAAGTTCAGCAATTAGATTTTGGCAGTTGTGAAGCAGCCTGAGTATCGTCTGTGAGACGATGTTCGACTGACAAAGAGCAAGTTGGGTCAAGGTCTTGACTAAGATTAGATTAAGAATGTAATTTGGTGCCAGCCTCAGCTCGAGATACTGTGGCTTTAATACCAAGCATGTGTGCTATGTTGTGGATGCATCTCCCTACTGTTACAGCTCAGTTTCTCCATAAACTCCAGCCATCATCTATAACGCACCCATTTTGGGGACATGGGGGGCTGGAGCCTATCCCAGAGAGGAAGGGTAAAGCCTGGACCGGTTGCTAGCCAAGAGCAGGGCCACATAGAGAGGCGGACAATCATTCATGCACTCACTCACCCACACCGATGGGCAATTCAGAATCACCAACTAACCTGACAAGCATGTTTTTTGGTCCATGGGAGGAAGCCAGAGTTCCTGGAGAGAACCCACACATGCACAGGAAGAGCATTTGTTTAAAAACAAATATAATAATAATAATAATACATTTTATTTAAGGGCGCTTTTCATGACACTCAAGGTCACCTTACAAAAGTACAAGCAAATGGTCTTTACAAAATATAGGAAGGAGGGGAAATAATAATATGTATATATATGTATATCTATTGTACTGTCTATTACTATATTACTATTGTGATATCTATTTAAAAATTTGTTTAAGAAATTATAATATGTAAATATCTATATATCTAACTATTTATATATATATATACTTGTGTTTTATATATATGTATGTATATATAGAGAAATGTATATGTATACCTTCTTTGTTCTATTACTATTTTGATATTTATATAAAACTTTGTTTAAGAAATTATAATATGTAAATATCTATATATCTAACTATTTATATATATATATACTTGTGTTTTATACATATGTATGTATATAAAGAGAAATGTATATGTATACCTTCTTTGTTCTATTACTATTTTGATATTTATATAAAACTTTGTTTAAGAAATTATAATATGTAAATATCTATATATCTGACTATTTATATATATATATGGATACTTATGTTTTTATGTATATAGGTATGTATATATGAAGATATGTATATGTATACCTTTGGCCTTTCCTTCCATTCTTAACTACGTCTATGCGCAAAAACTATAAAGGAATGAATTTACTATTACTATTATAACTATACTATTACTATTTTATTATTATTTACTATCCACTATTACTAAACTACTATATTGATATCTATATAAAACTTTGTTTAATAAAATATAATATGTAGATACCCATATATCTGTGTGTGTATGTATATATATATATATATATATATATATGTATGTATGTATGTATGTGTGTGTGTATGTATGTATGTATAGGTATGTGTGTGTGTGTGTGTGTGTGTATATATATATATATATATATATATATATATATATATATATATATATATATATATATATATATATATATATATATACATATATAGATAGATAATATATGTATGTATATATATAGAATGTATATATATAGAATGAATTTACTATGATAAAAATTATAATAATAACAAAATAGGGATAGGGGTAGGATTAAATAAGTTTTTTTACTTCTTCCTACTCCTTTTCGAGCATGTTGGACTCATTATTTTGTTTTTGTTTTTTTTTGTTTTCTTTTCTTTACTTCTTTATTTATCGATTTATTTTTCATTGCTGTCTCATGCTCATGTCCATGACCATGCTCAAAATAAAGACTTCAATCAATCAATCAACATGCAAACTCCACACAGGGAGTTTGCCTGAATGTATTATATATAATATATGCAAATTTATTTATATATTTCATATTATATATTAACATGAAACTCTCTAATCAGTATGTGAATAAGAGAATAATCTAATTTTAAAAACAAATACAAGCTCAGGACCATAACCATTATGAAAACAGTATAAATGTTCAGTATTTATATTTTCAAACATTGCCACAACTTACAAATGAAGGAAGATTAAGTCAGTGTATAAAATCTCTATCTTTAAATTATAAATCTTCTGCAAAAAACAATCCAAATTATTGATTTAAATGATTTACATCCCAGCTGCAACTCACATCCACGTTGCATTGATGCTGGGGAACATTTGTGAAAACGATGTTGAGAATGGTTTGCAAACATCATGCATCTAAGCAGCTCACAGAAAGAACATCTTCATCCTGTTATCTGAGGTTAGTCTGGCCTTCTCCTTCGTCCTGTCCTCACTGCTTCACCAATTTTTCAGATTTCACTCTCTGTGTTGGTTCGTCTTGCTCCAAAAGCAAGGCCTCAAAAAAGTCTGAAACAACTCCACAGATAATAGAAGACAGATTTGCATCGAACGACCATGTACGGACAAAACAAGGAGGAATCTCTTTACCTTTGACCTTGGCTGAGCTCTAAATAAAGACAAGGAGAGGGGGAGGGCAAGGCAAAGGATATTCATGTCTGTAAGAAATATGGATACTTGCTGATTGGACTAATGTTGGAGGAGAACAGTGAAGTAATGCTGGTTTGTTCAGCTGCACACACACTCATACACACACTGATTATTTTGCTGCCTCGACTGTTCAGACAGCGCAGAACATAAGGCAGAAATTGGCCATTTGGGACAACAAACAGGAGCTGTATGTTCTGCAGCGGGAGAGAAAAATGGGTTGCTGAAATTCTTTTAATTGCTGACAAAACAACGGCAGAATTATCCTTGCTCACACTAGGATAGGAAACAACTCCCCCACACACCCACCCGCTGCTCCGTCTCCCTTTAAAACACCGAGCGTGGATGCTAACGACAATCACAAAGCTCCTTCTAAGTCCCATTTCGTGCTCGGGAAGTGTGTGTTCGCAATCAGTCGGCGTGTGAAGGTGTCTGCCACCTCCGTCTCGTGGTTACCTGTCACATCTGTGCAGCGTCTCTTCCTCCTTACAAGAGAAACTATTTCAATCTGCCTGCCCTGTTTGATCTGCCTCGGCCTTTCACTGCAGCGGCTGCATCAAAAAGATGCGGGGAACTTAAAAGCTCCATCGCTCCATCTCTCCCTCTCTCTGCGCACATCTCTGCAGCTCTCATCCCTTCTTTTCTCTCTCTGTCTGTTTTGTGCAGACAGGAATTGGATGTTGTGAACACTTTGTCACCGGCTCATCAGAAATAGAAGTTAAAAAAGGAAAGACAAATTGGCTCCTCTGCTGCAGCATCACCAATACACTTGTTCAGGTCATTACGACTAAAGTACAGAGGATTTACAACTGCAAAGCCTGACACTGTTACATACGTGATGTTCAGAGGCCGCCTCTGGATTACTGTGATCATTTAAATTATTGATTATATCCCCATTACTGCATGTGATGTGTGCTCTCATTCTTAGGATGGAATACTGGATACTGATATTCATATTCTGTATCAAGAGTACAAAGTCTGTACTTAATTAAGCTTGACCTGTTTCTGTCAGGATTAAAATCCATTTGTGTCAGAAACAGACGTAAAGTAAGAAACAACATTTTATTCTTTAATAAAGTACACGTTGATCTCAAGTAGACACTGTGTGATGAAGACGTAAACAATCATGTTACATTGTTCATTTTGCCAATATTACAGTGAATTTTTCTTTTTTTTAATGACAAATTTGTATGCTCAAAATATCAGCTGTAAAAATCTGCAAAAAACTTCAAATCTGCCTGTTACAGCCCCGGCAGTATATTGTGATTACATATTGTGTTTATGATCACTTGTATCTGGGGAGATGCTATTTTCTGCTGTGTGTGTGTGTGTGTGTGTGTGTGTGTGTGTGTGTGTGTGTGTATGTGCGAGAGTAAAGAGTGAGTGCTCTTTCAGCAGGAGGATCTTTGCTGAAAGTCAGACGGCCTCCAGTGATTAACTGGGGATGCCAGAGGAAGATGCGGCCCTCCTCTCAGCCCAAGAGAAACCAGGTCACATTTCGGATACCCTCAGCCGGGGCACAGGCGGCATCCTCTGACAGCAGCAGCTTGTGTTACTCTCGGCCTCCAAACAATTTTAAACAACTTTGTGAACTGTTTAATTGTTAGTTAGCAGTTTTTTGTATAAGTTAGTTTTTGGGTAAATCCTTGTTTTGCATGCAAGTTTTTGCTGCCTATTGTTTTTGTAGCCCTTTTGTTTGATACTCGCTTTTCAGTTTGTTTTGTTCATACATTTTGCCTTCGTTTTGTAATAAAAGTATTGTCATTTTAGATTTCTGGTCTAGTGTTTGGTTTTGGGGACCAAGAAGTGACATCCCTTTCATCCTTTTTCCCCTTTTATATGTTATGCACCTTCCCCTAGATAGATAGACACCGATATTGGTCCCATAATATTGTGCATCCCTTATTGCCAGAAAGTCTGATTAGTCACCTTTCCAATGAGCTATAACCTGTAAGAATGCTGCATTCATGGCATGAGCGACTCAGCTAATCATGTGGGCAGCGCCCCAAAAAACATGCCAAAACCTCCTGCAACTAGAAGCTGGTGTTTTGGTCCGCAAAGATCAAGCCCTGGTACCAGTTCCAAACACAGACCAAGCCCCTTGCAACTGGTAAGTCAAAGGCAGACCACAGAGTGGGTGTCCCAGGAAGACAACACAAGAAAAGTGGGTCCTCACCCGAGTTTCACTGTAGGCTTTCTTCAGTGGAAGAGGGGATTTTGGCACCTGTTTTGGGGCAAACCCCACATGTTTGGCTGTGCTGCTCTTTCCTGAATGCTTGATCCTTTCAAGTTGTACCTCATTGTAAAGGTGAATGATCAGGCTTTCCAACGATATGAAATACAACACCAATTGGTTTTATTAAAGCAGAGAAATAATCAACCGCAAAAAATATCTCAGACTTCTTTTGAGGAGTATAGTTGGAGAGACTTACACCAAGAAGCCTGCTAACTGCATTCATCCCTCATAAAACAGAGCTGGGCAATTAATCAAATTTCAATAAAGATTACAATGTCTACATTTCACAATTATAAAAACTGAGCGAGATTTAAAGATTACTGTGCCACATGACATGTTTTTCTTTCTCTATTATGATTATTCTAAAGAGCATTTTTCAGATATTTCTATTTTTAAGAGCATATTTCTATATATTGCCAAATCTTTAATGTTAAAATTGACAGAATCAAATGCATACATTCTATTAAAAGCATGTGCTGCATGTTTTAAAATCAGCTGGTAGTCATATTTCATAATCTGGATCTTATAATCAGGATCATGATTTTTTTCCATAATCAAGCAGCCCTAGGTAGCGTCCAATCTGACTTCCCAAGTCCATCAAACCTGTCTCCCCACTCTGTGCATGGGTGGGTTTTCTCAGGGTACTCCTGTTTCCTCCCATAGACTGGGAAATGCTCATTAGGTTGGCCCTGAGATTGGCTGGCAACCAGTCCAGGGTATATGCCTTCTCTTGCCCAATGTTATCTGGGACAGGCTCAAGTCTCCTGTGACCTGAAAGGGGAGAAGCATTACGGATGATGGATAGATGAGCTGATGACGATGATCGATGATGATGATGATAACCAGGCGAGGAAGCTCAAGCCTGAATGCACCCCTGTGATTCTGGTTGAACTTGATAACTGACTGATGTTTTCACTGTCTCAGCTTGTTTGGTGCTTTTATAACCTATCCCTCAGATTTTATTCAAACAAATCAATGACTCTGTACTTTGATCTGCATGTTTGTGTGAGCAGATCAGATAAATGTCCCTAAAAGCGGTTAAAACTCTTCTACTCGAGCTGAGATCCAACCGTATTTGTGCCTGTAACATCAGCTCACTTGGCAGTCACATCCTCCGCAGCTCAACAGGCAGGACGCGTGTCTTTAACACTGCTGGATCGCTGCTGCAGCTCCCGCTGGGGCCGCCGCTGCAGCATTTAAACGTAGGCACTCAGAATAAAAACCCTCAGCTAAACGCCATTTTCATTACATCCTATGGACACGTTATGATGGCACCGCCTTCCTCTGGGTGTTTCTCTCATGGAACGAGCAGAAAATGCTTTATCAATCTGCTTTATTGTCACTCTATTGCCATCCCTCCTCCTTGGTTGTATTTATTGCAGGCATTTGAGGCTCGACGCGGGCGGACCGCAGGGCGCTCAGTCGATTGTCTGCAGCACTCAGCTCAGCTGGTGACTGAGCCGCTCAGCCACTGAGGGAAACTGACACAATACCAAACCCCACACACCCACCTGAGCCCTCGACACACATTAAAACACACACACACACACACACACAGTAAGACTCAGCGTGCTGGTGAGCCTAGTGAGTCCATTCTCACTGATAATGTGTTTCATAACACTCAGTGTCGAGATCCAGAAGGAAGAGACTTCAGCCAACACTGAATGAAGTCACATCAGATCATCTGCAGAGCGCATTATGAAATCTGTAGTCATATTTATCAGGTCATTTAAATGGATTTATAGCCTCATTTGACAGTCAAGCTGATCCCCAAAACACACTAAACAACCACAAACCCCTTAATAGTGATGGGAATCAAAAACCCATTCCAGTGGAGGATCGGTAACAGCTTGCCCAAGGAATCAAATCATCATTGTTTTTGTTTATCAATTCTGCAAATCAAGGACGTCATGCAGAAATAATAACAAAGAAATCAAAGCTGTGATCATGGCAGACTGGGGGCAGAAGTGGTTAATATTGTGGCTCTGTTTTCGACAAAAAGACATGTATTGCACAAAACTTCGTGGTTCTAGCTTTTATATACAGAGCACACCTGATCCAGCTGTGTTCTCTCTCAGTCTGAGACATCCGTTTGAGCCTATAACTCCACTATATACCCAGTCAAATGTGGTCTACTGTCACACAGTGCTGTCATGTTTATATTTATACTGTAAATATTAATAATGTTAATTGTTTAAATTCCTTTGCCTTGTTCATAGTCTCACTTTACTTATTTTATTTATTTTTCCTTCATAAGGAAGTTGATATAGTTTGAAGATTCTGCATGTTGCAACCTGCTTACCTGATTTTTTTAATTATTTTTACGCTCTTATCCATTTCAGTGTCTTTTTTGGTATACCTACTGCTATACTATGTAAAATAGCATCTGAATTTTCCCTTGGGTATTAAAGTATTTCTGATTCTGATTGTACCCCCTTCCCCATGTGGGCCCAGTACGCTCTGATTGGTTTACAGCACAGCTCTACTCTGTGGTAATTGGTCAGTTCAGCACTGCTCAGCACCACAGTGTCAACACTAGTCAAGGTGAGCCATTAGGCTTAAACTGACAACAAAAAACATGGTATGACATCACACTGGTAGGTCCATTCAGGGGGTCCAGAAGAACAAGCCCTTTCAAACAGCTACTGGTGGTCTCCTACGCAGCTATCATGCATAGGAGACTTATTAACAACTAAAGGGCATACAAAAGTTAAAAAATAAAAAAGTGGGGTCTTTAATTTTGACTGTTTTGTTGAAGTTTTTAAAAAGTGGTAATTTAGGTTTTAAATAAATGAACAAAATCAAATAAATACATCCGTTAAACGAGGAGTATGTATTCTATGTCATGGTCCCTACTCTATGCAACATGTCTGATCGTAAGTAATCTGATCGTGATAGTAAGGATGTTAACTTTGACTTTTAGTCTCACAAAGGATATTAAAGTACAAACTTTAAGGTGAAAGTCTGAACCCAATCCCCAATTAGTCATTATTACTTAATGAAGTGGTCTCTATAACTCCAATACAGGGAGTTTTTATGACTTAAAATTGACAGTGTATGTGCTTATTTTAGTTTAAAACATTAAAGGCCACAGCTACAAGTGAGGTTAAAACAAATCCATATCACTGCACATGCAGCTTAATGAAAGAATACCAAAAATTTTGTATTTTCATGGTATACACCCTAAACCCAATGAACTAGAGCACAGTTTTGATTTATGTGTTCATTTAGGTGTCTTTTATTAAACGGCAAAGCCGAAGGTGTTGAATCCTCCTGATGTCCATCTCAATCCTGCTAAAGAAACAGAAGCAAAATCACTGGCAACAGTTCAAGTTATTGGCCTGCTTTTATCCCTTTATAGTGTTGATCAGGAGCTGTTCAGGCGATAGCACCATCTTTAAAGGGATATTCCAGTATTTTCTAAGTTGGGTTGTATCAGGTACTTGACAATAGTCAGTGAAGTGGATCGTCTGAGCTCGTTCTCCTAAAACCCATTTTCGAAAACACTGAAATTTCCCTTTAAAGTACTGATTTTTCACTAGTATCATTTTGAAGTCATGATAGCATTTCCACAGTTTCTTATTCACACACATACACACAGTTCTGTTGAATCAAGATCTTTTATTATTTTTAACAATTTTATTTATTTTAATTTTAAGTATTATTTATTCATTTTATTTATTATTTTATTTTTTTAAATTATTTATTGATTATCATTTAGTTTATTTTTTATATTATTTATTTTATTTTTATTTATTCATTTTTTGTTTTGTTTGCTTCATTTGTTTATTTTTATTATTTTATTTTATTTTTTAATATTTTTTATCAATTATTATTTCTTTTATTTTTAACATTATTTCTTTTATTTTTATTTATTCATTTTTGTTTTGTTTGCTTCATTTGCTTGTTTTTTTTGTTTTGTTGTTTTTTTTTTTTTTTAAATCACTTTTAGGGCATTTTTCTGCCTTTATTAATAGGTGAGAGAGACAGTGGATAGGCTTGTGACGGGGGGCGAGAGAGAGTAGGGGGAGGACGCTCTGCAAGCTGGCAACAGGCTGGATCCGAACCCGGGCCAGCAAAAGCATGTATATGGGATGTGCCTGGTTGCTTCCCACTCTGCCAAACCAGCAACCCCTTCTTATAGTTATTTAAGTTTGTTTTGCACATACCTTCTTCTATTTGTTCTCTGTTTATGTGAAGCACTTTGTGTTACATATGTTGTACAAAAAGTGCTATACAAATAAAGTTTGACTGACTGATTGATTGAAAAGCATACCCTACTCTTATTCCAAAAAAGATGGACCTCAGTCACACATCAGTACCTGCACAAATGTTACGTAAGTGGCATCAGATCTTTAAAAGAGGGGAAAACAGCAAAAAGAAGAGTGTTAGAGTTTCCTTCAGTGTGTAATTAAGCTCTGCAGACAATCATCATGGGAAGTGTCATCCTGATATTCATGTAAATGTGACTGAACACCCACATGATGTCTGAGAAACATAGAAAGGTAGATCCATCGAGAGCGAGGGGGAAAGGATGATCTCCTCAAAGAACAAATTAATAATAAAAGACTCCAAGAATAAACTAGGTAATTAGGTTAGCAGCAGCTCAAAGCGCATGCAGCAGTGCCGTCGTCGGGGGGGTCTCATGATTCTGACTCATTTCAGACTCAAATCTCTGAAAACAGAGCGTGTTAAACAGGATCCAATATGTTCCCGAGTCATTATGTCACTCTAACTATGCCACAGTCACTCTGCATGTCACGCCTCGGCCCCAAAGTGGAGGTGATGTTCCAGCCTTATCGACGCGTCCCAGCGCAGGCACACAGATATAAGAATGAGGGGGAGAAGCTCTTTGCATCTCCTCCACATCATCTCATCCTCACAAGTTCACCCGGGAGAGAGATAAGAAGGAGAGAGAGGGAGATGAGAGGAGATTCTGAGCAAGGAGAAGCCTCTCTCCCTGCGCGCGCACACAAACTAAAGGAGATTTTTCTTTTTTATGTGCTTCCTTGGCAGCCAAACTGGTGGCTCGGCGCCCGTAGTCTCTCCAAATCAGCCTGTCTGCCTCACCTACGCATTTCAAGTCAAAAATTCATAAGGTGACACAAAACTGTCAGAGCACGTTGATGCTACTCCAAAATGATGATGCTGTGTGCGTGTGTGTGTTTGTGTGTGGGCGGCAGAGGTGCACACACGCACAATCACACACTAACACACACTCACTGAAGGGTCAAACATCACGCACACTTTACACACACTTTCAAACATTTACATCTTGTGTGCAAACAAGCACGAATAGGCACCCAGCTGCATGTATTTGCAAACATTTTTACACACATTCATAGTGGTCTCGGCATGGACTGGGTTGCATTCAGGGTGATGTAATGGGACAAAAATGGGTTATTTTCCTGTTTTATGCCTCAAATACGTGATTCTCCAAATACCGAATGACACCATCGAAGTTTGGGGGACTTTGGAAGCCAATCACACCTGACCATGTCGTCTGCGCTGTCTCAATCCAACTTAGCTCTCCTTCAGTCCAGTAAAATTCAGCGACAGCGTAGCTCAGTCCATAAGAACTTAGGGTGGGTACCAGGTTTGCTCCCTTAAACTTCGCCGGTGAAGTGCCACCCTGGCATGTGCTGGCAAACCTGACCTGACCTGAGAAGTGGTCAAAGAGGGAGAGCTGATCATAGGATTCTTTTATCAAATGGTTTCAGTCATATCAGAGAGGATATTCAGTCAGTCTTTGGAAGTTCTCCTCGGTTGTGGCTCTACATGACAGTGGGGTCCCTCAAGGCCCTATATTAGGCCTCATTCTGTTCCCCTCGTAAATGCTTCCCCAGTCCAAAAACCATGCACATTAAATATGCTTGACATTTACATCTTGTGTGCAACCAAGCACAAAAAGCCACACAGCTGCATATATTAGCATCTATTTTCCTGTTTTCATGCCCCAAATAAGTAGTTAAATAAGTAGACCATAGACAGTAGGGTAAAACTGGGGAACTGTGGATGTCATGTTTTCCATGCAGTCTCCACCTTGGCTTTCCCTTCGCCCAAAGAGGCAGAGCTAATGAAGGAAAGGAGCAGGCTTGTCAGCTAATCATACAATTCTTTTATCAATGGTTTCAGTCATACCATTAACCTATCACCTTTTCTTTCAGTCTATTCAGGTAACCCTCCTCTGTGGACCCACTTGACTGTGGGATCCCTCAAGGCACCATTTTAGGCCCCACTCTCTTCCCTTAAATATAAAAATCTCCTGTCACTGCATTGCTCAGGATGCAACCTTCTTGCAGAAAACACTACCTGCTGCACTACAGTACCACCCACTCAGATTCTTCATAAAATCGAAACAGACGGGTCATGGCAAAATGTATTTCCTGTACAATGAACGCCCATAAAGACATGCTATTAAAACTAAAACTGTCATTTGAATCAGGCTGTGAACTTTATTTTTCAATTTCACAATGAAAGCTCAACATGGTGTGTGTAAGTGACCTCTGATACCTGAAGTAGACACCTCTACGCTGGCTTTATTTGTCATCCCTGAAGGTTGCCACTTGGCCTCTCAGCCAGGAGTAACTTGCAAAAATGTTAAAAAAAAACATGTACCTACCACTGCTCCAATATTCATTATTTGCAATAAACTACAAGTTTTCCTCCAGTCCATTAGTTCTACATATCTTCAGCCATCTACCTGGCTATGATCTACTGGATACGAAGACATTTTGAAGCTTCTGGATTCTGCTAGGACTTTTCTTGATTGCTGGAGTATAATCAGCCTTTTTTTATACAGTCAGGCCAGTTATTTAAAATCAGAGATCACATACAAGAACCGATCCTGCCATACAGACTGTTTCACACATCCATGGGACATATCTGACATACATATCTGGCCAACAGCCCTTAGAAAAGTGACTGGATGGTGAATGTCTGATTGTAGGCTACCAAAGTCCATCTCTTTATCTAAAGCACACACTCTGCTCATTTTCATTTAACCAGGAATAAACGCATCAACTGGTAGCTTCACAAAATTCACCTGCCTGATGACAAACCTGTAGTTCTGCAAATCCAGCAGCTCAGCAGTGTTACACATATTAATCATTCAGAATAAATTTAGACATAAACTTCACATTAGATGCTCTACTACAGTGACCATGAAGCATGAAGCCCCAGGCGATTTCCTGCCTTTGCCTGATGGTAAATATGCATATGGGAACAGGGTTGTAATAAGATTACCTAGGTAAGATCATGAGATGCCCTGATGTGTTGTGTGTCCTGAACCAGGCTGTAAGTGTCTTCAATGGAAAGATCTGCACTTGTAACACAGACTGGTTATGTTACTTCTGGAGTTTCAGCCCTCAGCCTCAAGTGGACACTTGAGGAACTGCAGCTTTTTGCACTTTGACCATCCATACCCAAGACTAAGAGTACTTTATATAAACAAAAAATGTGCTAGTTATTGCTACAAAATATATTTTTGCCATCTTATCATGCAGTAATTCATTATTTCTACTCATCTTTTAGCATCAACCAGATTATATTAAGCTTGATATGAAAACATTTTAAAGCTTTCACAGGGCTTGGGTCTTGTTGTTGGGGTCAGACGACTTCTTTCAAATGGTCAAAGTATATTTGTTTTTTCATTTATTAAGATCCCTTACGTACAATCAGGACACACATGTGTGTCAATGGAAGTTATTTGAGACATAAACCTCACATTTCCCGCTCACATAATGAGTGGGTCTTCAGGTCACTCAAGGCCCCGGGCAGTTTTTCTACATTTGCCTATAAAACTGCCTTTGGCAACATGGTTGATAATGAGATCAACCTTGGACCTCAGCTGGATCATGAAATGCAACAAAAGAGTATCAGGGCCTGGTAGAAGAAGGAATATTCAAAGAAAAAAGGATATTTTTTCCCATCAGGGCCTCGACAGCTTCCCATTCGGCCTCCAGAATATTAACACATTCAGGAAATGTGAGGAGGAAAAATTAGTTGTGGTCATGAGGGTCTTTTTGTCATTGAATTCTCATAAATATTGATGCAACCCCCAAAATAGGATTGAAACATTCTGATCAGGAATGACAACATACTCGATCTGTTTTACAGGAATCAACCTGTCAGACATTTTAGCAAACATTAAACCAGAAAGTCGGGTTTGTTAGAGAAAAACCAAGTGATTGAAAACATGAGTGCTACTGAAAGAAGTAGCAGTTACACCACAAGTGTCTCGAAGTACTGTGGGAGATGGGGATTTTACGATATACTGAACTAATTCTGTGTTGATTCGACCAAAATATTTATATAACTTTACATTTAATTTCAAACACAGCCCTATAGCTTATGTCAGCAAACTCTCCCTTGTATGATTGTAGTTGATGACCCCTGAACTACAAAAAAAGGCCAAATGTTGAAACTAAAGTTGAAATAAAACAGTGAATTGTTTTCTTGATGTTGTAGTTCAACATTATTTCTCACATTTCTTGATGTTTTTCACAAATCTCAGATTTTAACCTCAAATTCAACACTTTATTTGACATTTCCTGAAAGTGCATAAAAGTAAAATATCTGCTTTTTGTTTAGCCCATGTATGACTAACATTCTTCACAGAAATGCCCTCATGATGTTATAACTTCTCTTTTTATACCAGGTCGTGAACATGTTTATCCATCCTGTAAAAAATCTGCATCTCATCATGGACAAAGACTTCTGATGCTACCGTGTCCAGCCAGAAGTGCACTTCTGTATCGGCTTCACTTTACCATCGGAGGCTGCTGCTTGGTGTAAGGAGGCACAAAAATAGGCTCACTCCTGCATACATTTATGAACACACTCACACCCATGTTTATGCATGAACAAGCAAACAAATTAGGGGTGACTGAGACATAAGGCTAAATCAGATGAAAGAGGGTTTATTTTCCATCGAACTCCCAGAATAAGTGGCTCCTAGCGTCTTGATTTGTGCTCACTAAAAATCAGATGCAAATTTGCAGACATGTAAGATGGGGTTTGCCTTTTGGAAGCTGCTTGGTACCAAAAATACCCTTCAAAGTCCTGCTTATCCATTTGCAGCTAAGACAGCCACCTGGCAATACCGTACCAAAATCATACTTGCAATTTGCTTTGTGGAGTTTTAATGATAAGCAGTATTTACCTATGATTGGAGTAAAAATATCAGAAATTATGCTTGCAGTAGCCTTATCAGCCATTTAATTCTACACTTTAATCATCCAAATGTCACCTGAAAGAGAAATAAGATGATTTTTGGCCATTTTATGATAAAGTGTACATCATTCCTTCATGGAACATGATTCAACTTTGACTTCTCCGGAATTTTCAGTGTTTTAAAAATGTGTCATGTGAAGCACTCTTTTTAAAATCAACCTCTAACAAGGGAACTCGCAGCCTTTGAGACATAAACTGAAAAATTGCCCATTTGACCTGTAATTTGCCTTCATGTGGCACATAAGTAAGTCCAACTGGGGTCTCCAAGAAGGTGTTCATGTTCGCATCTTTATCTTTATTCCAGCAAATCAACTATGACAGCATGCTTTATGGGGCTGAAGTGCCTCTCGCAGCAGGTTTATGGTGGCTAAAATACATGACCAAGCCTAACAGCATCACTACCACCGCAACAACATTCCCACAGCATCCCCAAGATCTGTGATGTGCCAAACATAAAAGCTGTGGCATGACAAGAGCGAGACAAGACGCACAGCCGATTCATCCTGACTCTCTGCATCCAGAATCCTTCACTGCCTGTCCTTCAACAACTTGAGCAATTCCAGCACAGAGAGAAAAGGAGGGACGTTCAGTCATTCCGGGGATCCGCAGCCTCAGCGTGCGTCTGCCTGCTCCCCTCCGTGTGCGCAAAACAAGCCGCACGATGTGACCGAGCGCAAAAATCAAACCACAAAGCGCCTGATTAATCCCGCAGAGCAGCTGATCCATGTGAGAAGACAGGAAGAGGGAGGCTTGAAGGTAAGGCATGAAGGAGGACAGGGAGCAGGAAATTAGAGTGAGGGTTCGTGGGAATGTCACAAACATCTCAGGCGCAGAAAAACGCTCCAAAAAGCAGCAACGACGCGATAAACAGGCACAAAAAGTTTGGTTGTACTTACTTATCGAACCGTCCTC
Source organism: Cetoscarus ocellatus (assembly GCA_037902135.1). NCBI lineage: Eukaryota > Metazoa > Chordata > Actinopteri > Labriformes > Labridae > Cetoscarus > Cetoscarus ocellatus. The sequence continues at coordinate 473,751 of JBAMNC010001316.1, forward strand.
CGCCTTAGTCCCGCTCTGCATAATTTTCAGGATGTCAGAGTTGCAGCAGAAGACATTAGTAATCCCGGCGGGCTCGTCAGACAGCAGCAGCAGCAGCAGCTCTGGTTCCAAAGCTCGGCTCTGCAGATCCGTGCGCACAGGACAGCAGCGCTCAGCATGAATGAGAGCAGAGCTGCGGTTAGACTCCGGCATCCCCTGGTAGAGAGAGAGAGAGGGAGAGGAGGCAGAGAGGGAGAGAGAGGGGAAGGTTAGTGACATGAGTGCGCCCCCTGGCTGTGGGAGAAGGGTACAGCGGGTGAGGAGTCGCGCTTCTCCGTGGCGCGCATAGGTGGCAGCATTGGACGCGCTGTGCCGCGTGCTCTCGTGCCTCCTGTGGTTTGATTCAGGCTGATAATGACATGATAAAGGTTGTTTTAGTAGGATCAGATTCTTTGATGTGCTCCTGATAAAAGGATGCATCAATTCAGCCTGATAGACTGCTCCTGTCTTCTTATAATGCATTCAGAGAGACGCCTCACTCTTCTCATGTCTTCATTCTGCTCACAGAGGCTTTGTCTGTGTGCCTTCACATGTTCTCTGCGTGTCCCTGCTTCTTTGACTATTATCTTGTAGGAAATACTGCACGTGCATGTATGCAAAATGTATGCTTTTATCTTTTCTACAGAAACATCACTGTGCCAAGTTGGAACACACGATCGAGGTCCTCCACTTCAATTGGTGAACACATTCTTCAGCCCTTTTATCATAAGCAAAGACACTCATTGTTTATGAATAACAGATAATCTGAAAAAAATTCCTTTAATGTTCAATAAAGAAAAAATAGCCTTACAGCAGCGATCATCAACTGAAGGCCCCAGGGCCACATCAGGCCCCGTCAGTATCCCATTGGGCCTCCAAAGTGAAACCAATATAAGAAAATGTGAGGAAGAAAACAAAAGTTGGGGCTTCAAGAGGTTGAAAATGACCACAAAAACAGTTAAAGGGATAGTTCAGCTTTTTGAAGAGGGGTTGCTGGAGGCTGATGACACTGGTAAATATGATTGGGTGGTTGGAGCCTGTCCCAGCTGGCATTGGGCGTGAGGCAGGGTGCACCCTGAACTGGTCGCCAGCCAATCCCAGGGCTACATAGAGAGATGGACATCCACACTGTAAACAGGTTGCTGTAAATTTTATAGTAACTTACTGGCAACAAGAAGCCAGTAAGTTACTGTAAATGTCTTTACAGTAGCATTACTCTGTTTTAATTAACAGCATAATTACTGGATTTTCAAAAACAGCATCCTTACTGTATTTTCATTTACAGTATCATTGTGGTTTACAGTGAATTCGCTGTATTAGAACTCATTTAACTATACCTTTAACTATTTAAAAGATCATTTATAGGAATATATAGTTTTATTAAGAAAAACATCACAAACATACATTTTTAATCAATCAAATACTTTTCTCAAGCATTTGTTTCAAAAATGAGAAACATGTACTACAATAAATCTTGCCGTTTTTTCCAGGGGAAAATGGAATTTAGGTAGCAACTAATAATAAACAATAAATCAACAAATCTTTATTTCCATGGTGCCAAAACATAACAAATACAACCTCAAGACACTTTGGAGTAGACTGAAGCCATGCTGATCCTTCGCCCTTTTCAGGTATTTGCTGTATAGATATTTTACAGAAGGTAACTGTAAATACAGAAATCAGTATACTTTTTCACAATCCATTGCCATTCACAGTAATTTACTGTGAAACATTTTACAAAAGGTAGCTGTAGATATTACAGCAAAATACTGTTATGTTTACAAAAGTTAGTAACAGGGCATTCACGCTCACACTTACAACTAAGGGCAATATAAGGTCACCAATCAACCTGATCAGCATGTTTTTGGTCTGTGGGAGGAAGCTGGACAGAACCCATGCATGTACGGGGAGATCATGCAAACTCCCCACAGAAAGGCCCTGACTGACACAGGGCTCATACCAGCAAACTTTTTACTGTGAGGCTCGTGTACCACCGAGCTGCTCCTTTACCTTTGAAGAACAGAAATACATTCTGAAAGAAAATCAAAGTATTTAAGAAATGTGTTGATTAAATCAAAATACTCAGGTCTCTTCGATTTATTTTGATATCTGGCCCCCACAGTCTACCTGACACACCAGATGGACCGTTCAATATATTCAATCAGTCAATCAATCAATCAGTCTTTATTTGTATAGCACCAATTCATAACAAGCATTATCTCAAGACACTTGACAATAGAGCAGGCTGAAGCCATACTCTTTATTTTACAGATACACATATATGTATATATACATAAATACACATATTTACATATACATAGCTCCGGAGATGTATGCATTCAGACACAGACAAAGGGACTAATATTTTATGATAGCGACAAACCCATGGACGCCCAGATCATAAATCTGTCCTCCTCATATTTGTCTAAAGAAATATATAAAAAAGAGGTAGATATAAACAGAAATATAAATGAATATAAATCAAAATAAAAATAGAAATATGGCTACTGGCTGGCTCCTGCTCCTTCCTGTCCTCTGTCTTCCTGTTACTCTTCCTCCCCCCCAGTGAGGAGTTGTACAGTCTGATGTCCTGAGGGACAAAAGAGTTTCTCAGTCTGTTGGTCCTTCACTTGTGAAGGAGCTGTCTTGGGCTGAGCAGGCTCCTCTGGTTGCTGATGACGGTGTGCAGAGGGTGACTGGCATCATCCTAAATGTCCAGTAGTTTGTTGAGTGTTCTTTCCTCTCCATCACCAGAGAGTCCAGCTTCATAACAACCACAAAGTTGGCCCAATTTATGGAGGAATTATGGAGGTATAACCAATAACAACTACAGATAGAGAGGTCATTTTAATTTTTACATTAACATCTATAGTGATTATAAACTGGAGAAGAATGATGTTGATTAATACAACAGCATCTAGCTGAACTGCCGTTAAAGTGGGTTTACCAGGTCTAAAAGTAATGGTGTCAGTTTTGTTGATGGTTGATGCAGGATAGAGCACTTGGAGTTGAGCAGGTCCACAGCAGCAGGTCATAATTGTGAAAGAATGACCTGCTGCCATGGCCCATATTTCACTGGTCCGTCTGGGCAGCAGCCTATAGAAAGTGTTTGGGAGTGGGCAGATCCTTTCAACAAACATATCCGTCAGGGGATTTAGGCGGGCACTACCAGGGTGTAAAATAAAAACATAAGCCACCTACTAAAACAAAGTCTCACCAAAAGAGAAGAAGAGCAAAATATCCTTTCTATGGAGAGATGCTTTCAGTGTTATTTGTTTTTTAATTTAATAAAGAAATGTGGACCAGATCTGATAAAACTGCTACTGAAGCTGTTAGCATCTATGCAGTCACTTCCTGCTGTCGTCTAGCTAATAGCTCCACCTCCTCCTGCTCTAAAGGATTCTGATTGGGCCATGCTGCTTTTAGCTGCTTACAGTTGTAGATTTGAGCTTGTCAAGATGCATCTGAGTACAAACATTGGATCAGGTGGATCCAGCTGCACGCAAGGTTACCCACAGTGTCCGTTTATTGAGTTTATTGACTTCAATGTTTCTTCTTGATTTTTCTGTGAGGAGTGTTGGCTTGGACTTGAACAGTGAAATAATCAAACAACCAGATATTCATTAATAAATTCATTCATTCATATATTGATTTATTAAATATTTGTATTATTACAGGGGTTTTTATGAAACAAAAGAAACTAGACTGTTTATCACACTTTTGTGAAATGAAAAAATATAACTATAAGCCAACGTAATGATCCTGTCGTATTGGTGAAGGTGTTTTCATAATAGTCAATAAGTAATAGAGTTTTCTCTGATAGTATGGAGGTATACTGCTCTATTGTGTTGATCTCATTATTGCTGGGATTGAACTCATAATGTATGACTTGGATTTAGATGTTAATTTATCTGAAGAAATATTGATCGATCAATGATTTGGATGTGAAGTCTTATTGCTGCTTTTCAAATGAAATGTTCTTTATGAATAAAATCTGCTCTGACTTGTGCATGTGCATGTGTCTGTACGTGAAAATCTATTCAGTAGCTCCTGTAGCTGAAGGTCAGTTCCTTTGAAACTTCACAAATCATCTCTGTCAGCATCACCGGCCTTGTCTCACCAGAGACCTCAGCCTGCTGGAACGCATTCAGTTAATATTTTCAGAAAATGAAAGAACTTTTCTGTCCCAGGAGAAGAAGATTGATAGAATATTTTAATTCTCAATTTTGAAAACCATTTATACAAAGCCAGTATTCTTCTGAAGGTAAATCTGATACAGATGCTCTCCTCAATCATTTTAGTGTCTCTGTTAAAATTCCAGACAGGGCTTACCAGACTTTGATGAGACATGAAAAATGAATCTGTCGCTCATTCTGCCTGCTGTCAGTCCAAATAGAGACGTTTTAAGGGTTAAACCATCTTTGAGCTTTTTGTTCCTGATGAAACACAAGCAACACTGAAGCTACATAAGGCATCTTAGATCTACAGATCTTCTAATCCACTGGTTCACAGCCTTTTATTCTCTCTGTTTGCGTGAGCTTGAGCATGCCTGGTTGTTTGACTCTATATATTAGCCATGTGGTTGACTGGGAGGGATCACATCATCATCAGCAACCAGAGGGGCCTGTTCAGCCCAAGACAGCTCCTTCCCAAGTGCAGGACCAACAGACTGAGAAACTATTTTGTCCTTCAGGGCATCAGACTGTACAACTCCTCCTCCTCAAAGTAACAGGAAGACAGAGGATGGGACAGAGCAGTAGTAGTAGCCAGCCAGTAGACATATTTTATATTTATTATTTGTGTATATATACACATACATATATATATATATATATATATATATACACATATATACATATATATATATATATATATATATATACACATACATACATATATATATATACACATACATATATATATATATATACACATACATATATATATATATTTTGTTTTTTGTTTGTTTTTTTTTACATATGTGCGCCAACCAAACATTATATCTTTATATCAGCTTATTTCCCCCATTAATATACTGCAAATAATAACTGCAATGTTTGCACTTTGTAGTGTAAATAAAGAGTTTGAAGATTTGCTGTGAAGTTGAGATAATATCCTGTATGTATTCCTATGTTGGGATCTAAGGTTCTAAATGGCGCATAGGAATGGGTCATATTAAAATGCTCAGTTTCTTGTCGGAAAAATGGGTAAAATAAACTTTTGGTATTTTGATGCTTAATTAAGAGTAAAACTATACATTTATAGCTACAGTGCTTAACACATTTATCAGACCACCTATCATAAAAAGGGGAAAACCTGAATATTTCAGAAATTTTAAAAAAAGTATTTAAAATGTAAATGTTATTGTTTTTGGACATATATTTTTAACAGGAAACTTTCAATCTGCATCACATTTTAATACTCAAATCTGTGCTGCTCCCTGGGCTTGCCTGAGAAGTCAGAAATTAGTAAAATATAACATTCAACCACGAAAACTATTTGTTCTGTTAAGGAATGCAAATAAATGAAGTTAATGAATTAACTTAAGTTCGGGAGCAGGACCACACCGGAAATCACACCCAAAACCACTCCTCTAATCACCTCACAAGCCTACTTATACACAGCCAACCCACTTCAACCTGTTTGTTTCGACACTCTACCCACCCACCCAAGCCCTCTCTCATTAATCCTCCCATCTAGATACTAGACTCTATGCTTGTCAATTGCAGGTACGGGGCAAGAGCAGCCTGTGCAGGTCGATGAGACGGAACCCCCATCCTGAGTCTCTGCCTGCCGAGCACACCATTCATATCACACAGAAGACTCATCATTCATCCTCACGGCACCAAGACGCATACGCTTCAACCTTCTCTGCTAATCTTCATTAAATTCTCAAACACATTTCGTTGTGGTGTGGTCCTTGCTAGTGAAATAGTGATAGTTTGACATCTTATTCAAGATGTAAAATGTGCTTTACTACTGTTCCTGTTTTTTGGGGGGGTTTTTGTAAACCAGTAAATTTGAAAGTTCATGGATAACAATATTTTTTTTTACATTAAAAATATAATCTCAAGCCTGTACGCCTGTATCAACCATTACAGAATCATAAAAATGATTTTGGTAATAATCACCAATGCTGTTAAACCTTCAACTGGGTAGTAGTCTAGTAAATTTGTTCAGCTGATATCAAGTCATGCATAATTAGGGAAACTTCAACTTTGACTTCTATGGAATAAACCTAGCATTATTCAATCTATAAAATCATAAAATAGAGTTTTACTTGAATTAAATTTATCACAACTGAAATGCTAATTTGGACAGCCTGCTAACTTTCATAATCTGTTAGAAAAAACCTCATGAACTAAACATCCTCATCCGCCACCAGCAGGAAGCACTTTAGGTGCAGTAGACATCTGAGTGCTCACATTTCAGCTTTTGTTCTCATTATTAGTATTAGTATTATATATCTGTGACTATCACAGGTCAGGCGTGATTTCCTTTTCCTTTAAACCGCTACAAACCTCCTCTGTAAACTCTGACAGACCAGCTCAGATTGAAGACACTCACCTCAGAAAGGCTCGGCTGTGTTGTTCTGAAAATAAAACTTCTTTGATGCTCATTCAAGGAACCAGGTCCAAATAGTAAATCGAAGAACAGCTGTCTTGTGTTTGTTTATTTCAGCTGAAAGCTCCTGTCATTGTTCGTGTTTCTTCACCAGTTATCTGCCGTGGCTTCCTGGAGCACCTGAACAAAGATCTCGTTAAGGTCGTTAGCAGCACCTGAGCTGTTCCTGTCAAGACGGGAGGGAAACAGGCTTTTAATCAGCAGACTAACAATCACCAGATTAACTACAAATACTTTTGAAAGGTGTTCCTAAAACTTTTATATTAGTATGACTATAAAACCCCAATTCCAATGAAGTCGGTATGTTGTGTAAAATGTAAATAAAAACAGAAAACTATGATTTGCAATCAATTTTCAACCTGTACTCAAATGAATACAATATAAAGATATTTAACATTCAAACTGATACACTTCATTGTTTTTAACAATTATTCACTCATTTTGAATTTGATGTCTGCAACATGTTCCAAAAAGCTGGGACAGGGACAGCAAAAGACTGGGAAAGCTGAGGGATGCTCAAAATCACCTGTTTGGATCATCCCACAGGTGAACAGGTTAGTCGGAAGCAGGTGAGTGTTAGGATTGGGTGAAAAAGGAGCATCCCAGAATGAAACTGGGATAAAACTGGGATAAGCTGCAGCCCCTGTGACTCCAAGAGGGATAAGTGGTGTGGATGATGGATGTTTTGGTTTGGAATAGAGGGGTGTAAGTGACGGCTGCGTGGTGGTGCAGCAGGCAGTGCTCAGGTAGCACAGCATGAAGGACAAATCAATATGTACTGTAAAGGATCACAAGTCCATTTGGGCAACAGCTCATAGAAAGTGTTTGGGGGCAGAGCCTTAAAAAAAAAAAACATCCTGAGGGTGACTGGACGATTGTCCTGTCGATCACATTCATTAATCAGGGAATATATTAAACCACAGAATGTTAAAAAGTAAGCTATTTCATTCAAAGTCTTCCCAAATATGTCAGGAGATGAGTGAAAATATCTTTTCCATTAAAAATATTTTTATTGCTGTTTCTTGTTCTTTATTTAATGCCACAATTCAATAATAATTTAGTAATTGTTTATTTAATGAATAATGATCATTTAATTATTAATTATAATATAAAAATAGTTGTAATAATAATAATAATACAATAATAATAATCAATAAAATGAAGTAATTATTATTAATTGAAAATAATATCTATCTATCTATCTATCTATCTATCTATCTATCCATCCATCTATCTACCCATCTATCTATCTATCTACCCATCTATCTATCTATCTATCTATCTATCTATCTATCTATCTATCTATCTATAAAAATGTTTTCCAACTCTAATAAAACCCAAACAAAGCTTCCCTGCTAATCTCTGGCCAAGCAAACAGGCTTCAGTCACTTCTGAAAAGAGTTCGCTCCTACAGAAACAGCAGACAAAGTGCTCGTATACAGGAGAAAGTCTGAGCAGAGTGAAGACATCTGTATTTCTCTGTTCATCTTAATAGCATTGTGTATTTTTCTGGCTCCTGAGCTGCCTCCTCTGACCTCTGCGTTCCCTTGTGCATATTTAATGTTGATATTTCTGCCCATATTAGTGATGAGTCAGGAGTTTTCAAACACGGTGATCAGGTGTCGGATGTCCCCTTCTCACAGAGACTGAGGATGTGGTTACACAGATGATACTCTGCCGCTCAGATTACACTGCCTGCATGTGTGTGTATGTGTGAAACTCCTCTCTGCTTATGTTGTGAGGATGCTCTGGTGGCACTGCAGGTCTCAAAGTTATTTCTCAGACTTACAACATCTGAGTCATCCAAATATAAATTCATTATGCTCGTTCAAATGAAATATTTATACATAAAAAAAATCATATCGAGCATGTGCAAGCCTTCTGAAAGCACTGGGCGCAGTCAGCTCAAGGATACAGAGCTGAATTCTCTTCCTGCTATAGGAAGTTTAAGTTTAATTTTTGTGCTTGTTAAAAGAATAAAATAATAAAAACTAGGATTACTGTATGCCTTCATTAAGTATACAATTATGGACAATGGAAGCACAGTGGCGAGTGAGGACAAAGCTCTGGGTGATTTTGCAGTAATGTGATCGGAGAAAATCTTTTACCCTATACTTTATTAAAATAAGACTATTTTTATTGTGTACACCTTGCAGTGCCAACATTTTGAGTTTTGGAGCTCTGAGGTTCAACAGTTCAGCCGCCCTGTGGCCTGAGGGGTAAATTTTTCCCTGAGCACGGTGCTGCAGGATCGAAAGGGTGCACAGGTGTCTCAGCTTTGAAGTTCCTTTTTAAAATTGCATGGATGTGAACTTATTTTTTAATCTTTCTTTCCCTAAAAAGCATTCCTATTGGCGGCTGAATTAGCCAATCAGCTTGTTTGATGTGCAGAGCTGCCACAGGGGCTTCCCGCTGACTCCTCAGTGACCTCCTTTAGCTCCTCTCTTTGGTGGATCTGCAGAGACTTCAGATGCATTTGTCCTGAGGTTTAACTCCATCCTGATGCTGATAAAACACACACTATTTATTCATCTAATGTTTATTTCCATATAAACAGAAGACCCATCGGTTTGAGCGCATCAAAAGAATCATTCCCATAAGACACCACAAGCAGGCATTTAGTGCTCAGAATTGCAAATTAATATCGTCCATAAGCTGCCAGTGGATGAAGAATTACATCAGCTCATTATTGAAAACACCCCAAAAGGCAGTTCTGTTTAACAGCTGTCGGTTTTGACTTTAAATGCACACTCTAAGGCTATCAGTAGGTAGGCATTCTTAATAATGAAAGTTTTTCTCCTCCTTTTTATAAAAATAGCCCAGTCCACACAAACACTAAAAAATGCATAGATGCACTGTTAAATGCTGCTTATACCTTGTAATTATGTCCAAAATATGCACTTTTCTTGCAGAGTCTATGCAAAAGCTGTTTAATTTTCATCTCTATTTCCACCACCCTGTCTGACCGGTGTTATGGTTTAACTTGTGGCTGTGCTAACTGGTGTCAGCAAGCGTGTTGAGTTAATATTTTTAATATTTCAACATTGTTTATGTTTCAATTCGAGACATATCTGATAATAGGCAGCAAGGTGTCACAACAGCAAGTGCCTCACAGCAAGAAGGTTGCTGGTTTGATCTCCGAGTCAGTCAGTTTGCATGTTCTCCCTGTGCATGTGTGGGTTCTCTCCACAGACCAAAAGCATGCTCTTAAGTTTAACTGGTGACTCTAAATTGCCCTTAGGTAGAGTGTGAGTATGAATAGTTGTCCTTCTCTCTATGGGGCCCTGTGATCGGCTGTAATCAAAAGTGTTGTGGATACTCTTGTTGGTTTTCGCAACTAACAACCATGGCAACCACAGAACAGGCAGCCATGGGCCACCAGTCAGCGCTATCACTTGTAAAACAATAACATTGGGTTTCATCTGTCGTGTATGTTTCAGGTGTTTTTAATTCAGCATCATAGTGAAAGAGTGACAGAAAGTCTGTGTGAGGATGTAAACAGTCTAGTTAAAACAGCAAGAGTTTGACAAGGTCTGCAGAAACATGTAAACAACAGTGAGAATGTCATGTATACAAGGAGAGGTTAGCCGGAGTGTGATATTTCAGGCCTAAAATGCTGTTTCCCCATTTATACTAAGCTGGATGTTAAATCAAAATAATCTTAAATCGTGTTGTGAAAACAGCTTGGCTGCAGGAGCACAATATCCAGGTCCTACAGTGGCCAGCTCAATCCCAGGACATGAATCCTGTTCAATATCTGTGCCTGATTATCAAAAAGTCTGATTCATACCGTGATTCTAGAAGAATGGGACAGGGTTACCCCTTAACAGTGTGAAAGGCCAGTCCAAGGCTTCCAAGGAGCTGATGGAAAAGCATAGGGCCATGATGAAGCAGTACTGTCTCTACAGGGCAGCACAGCAGACTTACCAAGAACAGAAGAGCATCTGCCACAAGCTCAGAGGAGGAGTGGACACTGATGAGCTGGACGGCAATGTGGACGACTGAGAAGAGGAGACAATCGAGGGTTTTTTTTTATCAACAACAAAATCATTCCCCTTGGAGATCAGAAGCATGTCAAACTGGTCTTTTGAACATAATAATGAGTTGGCTTCCACAGTCGTTTACAGATCAAAATCATAATTTCAGACAACGCAATCATGTAAACGCCAAAGCTGTGATTTTCTGCAGCGCTCCTGACTGACCTAGGATCTGTTGTGTCAACTATTTTACAAATTTACAGGCAATTTGAATTTAAGAATGACTTGAACAGTTCACTAACAACTGCGAATCAGTTCTTACTGTTCCCTTGAAGGAGCTGTTCAAAAGAGTGGACTCGTTCGCGAACGTCACATCTACAAGTGCTGGTGAGCAGGTCAAAAACACGAAGCCTCTTAGAAGTAGAAGTTGGAGTATCCCTTTAATAATGAAAACAGATTATTTATCATCAATATTAGATGATGAATAATGTGTTATGTGCTTTTGTGAATATTGCACTGAAGCTTGATTTGAAGATAATCGTGTATCAAATTGAAATCGCAATATATGCCAGAAAAATCGCAATTAGACCTTTTCCTAAAATCGTTCAACTCTTGTGACCAGATCTCATGTGGTTGAATAGATGTGGGGTCAGAAAAATCAGTGTAATGCCACCATGATCAACATCTCTGAGGAATATTTACAGCACTTTCTTGAATCAATGCCATGAAGATTCAAAGCAGTTCTGAAGGCAACAGTGGTCTAACCTGGTTTCTAGCAAGGTGTACCTAATGAAGTGGCCACTAAGTGTTTACTAGCAGAATTGTCAGAAGATACTACAATAGAAAGGTCACTTCCTGTAGCAGCTCCTGACGTGTTTTGTAATGGTGTCTGTCTTAAAAAGTGCAGATTGTGGAGCAGCTCTGCTTCTCACAGGGGTCAAAGGTTACTTGTTTTGTGGCCATGAAGCTTAAGAACAATTTCTTTGATCAGCTTCCACTCTCTCTCTCCTTCTCTCTTCTCTTTGGTTTGCTAGTATCTCCCTCCATCTCCACCACCTTCCAGCTGAGCCTTGATCAACAACGGCCATTTCATCCCATAAATGCCGGCTGATGCCAAATCATAATTAAAATCTCCACAGAGAGCCGTCTGAAAAAGAAGCTAATTAGGATTTTTTTTAACACTCCGCTTTTGTTCCATTTCATGCTTTTAAAGACAAATCACATTAAGTTCATTCATTTTCCTGATAAGGGTCGGGGTCTCTGCGTGGGATTGTCTGGATCAGGAGGAATTTTCCATCTACATTTGTCGCATTTCACTCATAATTCTTTTTGTAGCTTTTGTTTCTGATCAGTGATAAAATTGAAGCAATCTGTGTTGTGCTAGACTCCACTTAGAGCTGCAATTACACAGAGAAAGAGAAAAAGAGTGGGGGGTGGGCATGTGAGCAGGAGGGGAAGGGGAGATGGAGAGTGAAAGGGAAAGAGAAGCTGGCAATCACGGAGACAGGAGAGAGAGTGTGGGTGGTGAGGGACTCTTGGTGCAGCGGCTTCTCTGCACTTGTTTTGTCTCGGCTTGTTCTTTGTCGCGCACATGACGCACGCCCACGCACGCTGCACAGGCGGAGCCTCGCAAGCACACATGCACATACAGTGAAGAGGCTAAAAGGTCAGGCTTCTTCAGAGCGTCCCTCCTTTTGTCTCCTCTGGAGGTGTTTGTAATTACTGCTTTGGACAGTAATGACCAGCAGGGAAGGCTGCTAGCGCTACGGCTAACAGGGAGAGTTCAACCTTTGAAACTGTACGACTGCGAGAAACATAACTGGTAAAAAAAAAACAACCAGCAGAACATGAAAGGTGAATTGATTTTGTCAACACTGTTTCACGAAGAAGCAGAAGTAAACCAAAGATGCTGTTGAGCAGCAGTGTTAGAGGTGATCTCCTCTTTCAGCTGTTTCACGCTGCATGCATTTGGGCTCCATAATGTCACTGAAGCAGACCGTACACTGTGTTTTTATCTACTAACCCTATCATTGAAACCATGGCAACCATTGAAACCATTCATAAAATAATCAGTAGAAGCTAAATACTCAATGGGAAGACAAACCTACATTCGGCTCTTCTGTTGTTTCCTAACAGGTTGTAAAACTGCAGATCTGGTCTGCACAAGTAAAAATGCTGATCACAGCAGGGAGGATCTGCATGATGAGAGCTGCAGACTGCAGAGGCGAGTATAAGAGCCACTGGTGTCCTCTGATCCTGAAACATACTGAGGGGGATTTTTACATTGGCAGACGACAGAAGTTTAATAAGAGGAAGAAGCTTCAAGATTCAAGGCCAGAAACACAACCAAATTATTTGTTTCAACATTAACATTGGGCTAAGGGAATGAGCCAGCTAATGTAAGGCAGCTACTGGTGCTGTAAACATAGGGAGACTTTCTGATGTTGCTGACTTTTTGTCTTGTTCATAGAAGTACTCCATCATGCCCATGAGTCATAGAAAACCTTGTAAAAGGTATGTTAAGCTTGAAAAAGCATTATAAGGTTCACAGGCCAGTTATAAAATTAATCAAGTCATTTTTAAAGAGTTTTATTTTGGTTTCCACTAAATTTTCTGTTTTTAATTTTCTGTTCAACTCACCACTTTCTGCCCTTTCTTGTATATATTTTTGAGATATTAAACCAAGAAAATAAAACATATTCTGTCTACCCTTTGCAGCCTCTGTTTAGGTAAAAGTCCTGAAAAAAGACAGGCCTGTGGCAGCAGGGAGACACAGTCAAACATACCTGAAAGCCATGGTATCACCACCAGAGCTCACAACAAAACAACCCCCGCCCCCCCATATCACTCAGTCAGGGCTCACAGGTTATCAATGCCCCCTATTTCCTTCAGTGCTGAGCTATAATGCGTTTGTCCATTTCTTTCTGCAGCATTTACATTTCATTGTGGTCTGTTTCTAATAGCCAGTGACAAAAGAAAGGACAGTGTGGATGAGTGTCTGCCTCGGTGCTCCATTAGAGATTCAAAAGCAGGCAGATATGGACCATCAGACAGCCGTTGGAGCTCACAGCTCAAGGGGACCCTCAAATATGCACTCCTGATCACATGAATACAGAAAAAAAGGCTCTTTCTGGGCTGTCAGAGGTTTGTGTAGTGCTGATGTATCACCACAATTTATTTTGTTGGACTGTCACATTGAAAAAGCATCTCCTGGTTGTTTTATTGAAACATACTTGAAATTCATTCATGACCTTTTCCCGAAAAATGTCTACATGAAAAACAAAGGATCCTATCATATGCCTGGAGAAAAGTGTTGTGTGTGCTTCCCAAGCATCTTTTCTTATTTCCATTTAATGCAGGCTTCATTTATTCTGGCACACCTGATGGAGTGTTCAATACATGTCACTGGTCCATCTGTGAAACGGTTCATAGAAAGTGTTTGTGAATGAGAAGAACTTTTGAGAGGCATATCCTGCAGGTAATTGGATGATTGTTCAGTCAATCACATTTATTAGGGACCAATCAGATAATGCAGTAGGTGGGTGCTACTGCCGCGGTGTAAGGGACAGAAAAAATGCAATTTTAAAGCGACAAAGCAACATGATTCATTAGAGAGCAGTCGGTAAACCAGTTTGCTCATCGAGGTAATATCATGTTAATGATGTAGAGTCAATAGGCACAGCTGCCTTCACTTTAAGGTAGTGTTTTACCATCCTAGACAGATTTTTTGGAGAAGGTAGTGGGCAAAATTTGCTCTTTTGATTGAAAAGGTTGCAGATCCCTGCTCTAATGCGGTGGTCCTCAGATGGTGTGCCACTTTAGATGTGCCTTGTGAAATTGTACAACCAGAAGGTATAAGTGCAACTATTGTTGGAGTGGTATTCACATTAAATTTATGGTTTTTAGCATATATATGTATATCTATATATAGATATACATATATACACATATATATATATATATGTCTGCAAATTCAGTTACCACAAGGAACCGTCATGGGTGAAAGCACCATCTTCAGCAACAGAAATAGCAGATGGGAGAGGTCAATACTTGTCTGTCACTTCCATCTATCAGATCAACTTATCCTGATATCTGTGCCCAGTGAAGTTTATTGCTTGACATGCCTAAGGTGATAAAAAAATTAAACATGTCAGGAAGACGTTCTTATATGGAATTAAATGTGGTGTTTCTTGAGATTTTGGCTTGATCTTAGGTTTGCCTATGGCAAAATGAGTAAATAGATTTGAAAATCACTGATCTAATGAATAAAATCAAGATAAATAAGCTTAGAAGCCCATTCTTCTACAAAGAAAGTATGTCTTTAGTGTGCTTTAATCATTTTAGTTGATATAAGCCAAATATAAATCAAGCTTTGAGACAGTTTGAGTTAGTCAGTAACATCTGGACAAATTTTGGAGCTTACAAAAGTAGTTTAATTTCCACACAATTTTGGTCCATCTGCTTTAAACAGCTGAATATTTGTCATGATTATAATACAAATTGTTTTTGCACCACTGGCTCTGTGGTCTGAAGGGACACTTGGTCAAACTGTGAGCCTGGATGACACAGCAGAGGAGCACTGAAATGAAAGTGTTACTGAAAAAAATAAAGTTTGTCATAATTGCCGGTGGTGAAATTGCTGGTCTGTGTTCCCTCTAAAATTTTTCTGCATGTCATCGACTGGCGCTCCGGCATCTGCAATTATTTCTCTGGGAAGGCATCCGTCTGAACTTCAATATCACCTCCTCCTCGACCCCCTCCTGTACAATCCCCTCTCCCTCCCCACCTTCTCTTTATCCCCCACGCCTCCTCATGCTCTGGACCTATTTGGGGTGGCTCGGCGATGGTTATCTAAATGCAAAGTGATGCTGTAATAGCACTCGCCAAGGAGGTGTAAACGACTGCAGAGACCTGGAGATGGAGGGATGCAGGGAGAGGTGGGGGGGCTGGGGGTATCAGCAGGAGAAGAGAGGTGGAGGAGGTTGTATGACAAGCAGAATGAGAGATAAGGAGAGGCAGAAAAAATAAATACAAGAGGGGAAGCAGCAATGAGAGATAAATTGGGTGATGAATGATGGGAAAGGGTGAAAAGGGGAGGAAGGGGTGAAAAGGGGAGCAGAAGAAGGTGCAGGTAAGAGGAAAGAAGGCAGATAGACAGAGGAACATTTTGATTGGTGTAGAGAACAGAATGTAGAAGGAGGAATTATTCTTTTCGCCTGAACAGACAAAGCATTAGCTGTCCATTCATTTTAGTCCATTGAACCTGTTTTTCCCTTTTCCCTGACAAGAGCATGACCCTTGAATCTCAGGGCTCTGTTTTCTCAAGGATAACTTGAAAATTTAAGAACAGACTTTGATGACATTTTCAGGGAATTTTGGTCATCGCACAAGCAGTGGTTCTGTTTTGGTGTTGATCCAAGTCTGGATATGGACCAAGGATTTTTTTTTTTATTTGTTAACATTACAAGAGAGGGCAGATAGTGCCAAAAGTGCCTTGGCAGAGGTTTGTGCTCTCGCACTACTGTATGTTATTTCTTAAATTGTCCCCCCAGATTGTAAATTTGATTTGTTCAAGTTGATATATTTAATTAATTTATGTAGAAACATTTCGTTATGGCATTAAGCTTACTTTCAATCTGAAGTGTTTTTTACCAAGTTGTTGTAGATTCAGAAGGCTCTGAAAGGTGAAACTACAACAGTAAACTGCTTCTTGGTCCTTTGCAGCTTTGAAGCCTCCATTTGGCCTCAACTGGAGAAGCCGATCTCCGCAAAAAGAGTAGAGATCCCATTGTTACAACCTCAGGCAACATAAGGTTCCCTCCATGGCTCCACATTGGTTTATTGTTGTGGAATGGCACTACAACGGTCAAGAGGTGCGGGGCATGTGATAATACCACAACCTTGCTTCAAATGTGCTCACTTGATAAACTGGCTGCTAGAGTCACTAGGGATGGGAAAAGACATTTTAAATTATGTTTAATGACAGTATTGCACCCCTCTATTTGAGAAACACTTCCTCAAGGGTGCTTTCACATCTATGTTGTTTTGTCTAGACTTTCGGACTTTTCAGTTTGACCCAGACCAAAATGGCGAGTGTGAAACTTCCCCCGGACCACACCAATTCACACTGGTCCCACCTAAAGAGGTGGTCTCGGTCCGGGGCCAAACGTAACATGGTTCAGTTTGTGCCCAGTGTAAAAGCATTATATTGCAAGGTCCAAATCTTTGTACCAATGACAGGAAGATGCCACATGCTAACCGGAAAAGGACATGTTCCACAAATTTTTCCAAAATAAAATGATCCGCGAAAGCTTCTGGGAAAGAAGGACACCAAATGTTTCACTGAAATTTGGATTGATAACTTTATAGAAGGTCAGCTCAAAAAGACTCATAAGAATGCAGAGAATTTACAGTCTTTTTCAGAAAGTATTAATAAGATGGGGTACACTTGCTTCCTTTCCTACCAATAGATTTGCTGGAGGTGCAGGATTGCATACAGCTTTCTCCGCCTTTCCTGTTGACAATGATAAAGTATTAGCATGATAAGAAAGCTCATAATGCAGAATCAGATCACTCTGGATTGCTGCTGTAGTTGTTGCATCCGGTAGTTCCAACAAAGCATCTGTAATATAACTATGGTGGCAACAGCATGAATCCTCTTATTTAGCCTACATGCTTATTTTGAAAGTCCACCCGCTAACAAACCAATCAATGCAAAGCATGGACATGCAACCTGCGTATTTGATGATGATATGACGTAGGTCTGGCATGAAAAGTCTGTTGGCCCACTGGTAAAATTGCAATGTAAAACTAAAACCAACTGGACTGGATGTCTAAAGTAACAGTCCATGCAATCATGGTGCAAACTCTGGTCCAGACTTTTAGGTGTGAAAACTCCCACATGTACCAAATCCACGTTTCTTCAGTACAGGGCTGACCAGACTGAAGAGCTGAAAACTACATCCCAAATGTTAAGTTAGGCTAAAAAACTTCTCAAGGCTAACATGAAACTTTTAAAATGTGAATATTTTTATTTTTTTTCCTTTTACATTTCCATAGAGGTCTGATAGGTTACAGAAATCACATCAAATAGCTTGAATTGAAAAGTCAAAATAAAGACCCTTCAGTGTTTTCACCGGGCTCTACCCTTTGAGTCACAGCACAGATAACTCCTCTTTTATTTTCTCTCATCTTTTCAAACCTTTTACAAATGATACTGAAGATCCCAAGGTCTCCAAACAGAGTTTCACTGAGTATAAAGGAGCAAGGTTGCAGAGAAAAAGCTCAGACCTTCGGTGTTGTGTAGCTTTTCTATGTGTCGTGCTGTCTCTTTCACTCGTTACAACAGATGGTCACAATGATGTACCTTCAGTTATAATGGCAGTCTCCACACAATGGATAAGCCGTAGAAATGAGAGGGCGTTTGCACAACGTATGTGTACATTATGTGAAAATGTAAAAGTACTCTAGGTGAGCAGAGGAATGTCAGGGTAAGAGTGACAAAGAAGGTTGGTTTTCTATGAGATAAAAAGGAAATTTAGTCTCCATTAAAGAGCATTAATGGCCACTCTCAGGGCAAGGTTACTCACCCTCCGACGTATCCTTGGAGAGTTTCTCCTCCTTCACTCCATCAGCATGAGTGAGAGTGAGTTTCAGAGGCAGTCATCGTAGAGAAACAGCTAAACTGAAGGATGATATTTTAACAAGTTTAAAGTCTCTCAAGTAAATTTTAAATAGTACATGCAGTTCATAAAAGTAATTCATATTTTGCTGTTTTTTATATTTCTTGTAAATTGTTCAAATTGTTCTAACATGTAAATGGTAAATGGACTTGAGCTTATATTGCGCTTTTCTAGTCTTTGACTACTCAAAGCTGCTTTACACCGCAGGTCACATCTACCTATTCACACCCATTTGCTCTCACATTCACTCACTGATGGTTGGAGTTTTGATGTCAGTTGACCATCAGTATCAGCTAACACATTCATGCCCTTTCATGCTCATTTACACATCACTGATGCAGCAGTGGGAGCAACTTGGGGTTAAGTGTCTTGCCCAAGGACTCATCAACATGTGACACCCTGACACCAACGTTCCAATTACTGACCAATTGCACTATCACACTGAGCCACCAACATGTGAGCAAAAGTCACATTATAAGATGTCCAATGTTAGTCAAAGCGCATGATGCTGCTACTTTTGTGTGGTTTTCAAAGGGGAAGGAAAAGAGCTGCATTGGTCTTCTCCAGAGATTAATTTTTCATTTTATTATTCAAATTAAAAATAATCCTTGCTTACTGGACACCGAGGCATGACGTAAACAGTCAAACACACCAGGACATGGGACCTTTAACACTTTAATGCCTGTTGTATCATATTTGATACATACTTTTATGATTCTTCTATCTAATCAATATGATCAACAAATTACTAAAAAAATATCAATCGCAAATAGCACTGTCAAGGAATAAAACCCAAAAGAAACTAACAAAAAACAAAGTGCAGGACCCAATTGCAGAAGTAACAAAAAAGGCTTTATTTATAACTAACAAAGGGATCAGAGTCCAAAAAAGTCCAAAAACCAGTCCATAGCTAAGCACCAAACATACAAAACAAAGTCACAACAAAAAAACAACCAAAAACAGAAACTACCTTAAAAACTTAGTTAAGTCACAGGAGACATGGTGAGGAGGAAGACGAGTGACCCAACAAAGTGAACAAAGAAAGCAGAGACTAAATACACCAGGGGAACACCAAACACAGGTGAAACAATCACACAGGTGGAGGGAATCATCATCAGAGAGACACAGAAGGGAGGGCAGGAAAACACCACGAGGAACACAGGGTTTTCAAAATAAAACAGGAAACAAGAGAGACAAGGGAAACAGGACACAAAACAGGTAACTTGACAAGGATAAAAAACAGGGACAAGACAGTAAAACAGGGAACAAACAGGAGGTCTAAAAGGGGAACATAGTACAAAATAACAGATTTAGTCATATCCTGACAAGCACCGAATGAATCAATTGAGATACAAAAAGTATATGTTAAATTTAATGGAAATTTTGATTTTTTAGGATTGCAGTAGAAAGTGAAATAAACATTTCAGCTCCAAAAAATTAGAATTTTCTGACTATAATTTATGTTTTCAGGCAAAAAAGGGTTAAGTCCCCTGTTTGTTGCATTGTAAAATAGTGCAAACACAGAGACTTCCTGGAGGAATAAATAAAGCCCTCTGAAATCTCAAAGTGTCATGGATCATTTTTGAATTAAACTCATGAAATCCTACAAAATAACTATACAGCCCTTCCAAACAGCAGTGTACCTTACTGGTAGTCTCAGCTTGTTCTCCTTAAAGGTGAAGCATTGCTAATACTGACTGTTGGAGAGGACCTGATACAACCCAACTTACATACCCCATTATCTCTTTAGCTTTAGCTTTAGCCTGATATGTTCCTTCTTGAGTGAAGAAGGAAGAACGCTCTCCCTCTCTCGCTTTACTCTTTTCTTATTTTTCTACTTTTGTCTGGACATGTAATGACTGAAAGTGAATTGTGAGATTTTGTTCATTACAAATTCTTTGAAGGAATTAAAAAATAAAAATCCCCCCTGGGCAGCCCCCTGAATTGTAGCACAAATTAATCCCCTTCCCCAATTCCATCATTCGCCCCCTTGGCTCCCCTTTTGGAATTATCCCTTTTCAATTATTTCTCCCTCCTTTTCTCGTTTCTGAGACACCGTTGGAAATATCAATGGCGATGAGAGCGGCGAGCAGAGAGCAGACGCGAGCAGAGGAGAGGAGTGAGTGTGTTATTAATTGCTGTGATGTGGATTAGATGTTAGCATCACCCGCGCCCCTCCGCCTCCCCTATCCTCCAATCACATTTCAATTAATAACAGTCAGCCAGGCGCCGCCTCAAGATGTGCAAGCGAGATGATTGGCCTGTCAGTCAGAGATGCTCGGGAGCATTTACAATTTGTCACCGGTTTCCTCTTTCTTCCTCTCCCTCCACCGTCACTCACTCTTGTTTCTATCTCGTAATCTTTTTCCTCACCCCTGCACCTGCTCCTCTCCTCCCCCTCCTCACCCAGGTGTCTTTTCTCCATCCTCAGAATCATGCCACATTTCATCCATTTATTCATCTCTCCCATGATAGCTTGGTCAGCTTTGAAAAGGGCTGTCTTGATCACTGTGTGTGTGAGTGAGTGTGCACAGATCTGCTAAGAGGGTTCCTCTCCCTCAAGATGACATGCAACTTTTAAACTGTCCTCCTGCTCCTCCTGCTCCTCCTCTAAAATGAGATGGGAGACAACACGACTATTTCTATTATGGTCTGCACGCTCTGAATCATAACCTGGAATAACGCTGGACTGACTTTCACCAGAATGAAAGAACGAATGAATATTTTTATTTTGGTTACATAATTGTTAAAAACAAACATAGAATATTATCAATTAACACAAACTTATCAATGAGCGAGAAAGGCATAGGCTGAAGCTTGTGGCTTATTTTTGCCTCTCCGGTTCAATCCAAGAGAAATTTGACATATGAGAAAAAACACATATAATACATCCTTCTTGACATCATAATACTGTAAAACCATTATACCTTATAAGCGTTAATTAATCTACGCTTTCAGGTTTTTCTGAACTTTAACAGAGTTTTACATCATCACTGAGCTCATTCCAAAAATGTTTCCCTAAAACCGAAACACATCTGTATCAGTGTTAATTTTGACAGCACTTTGTAATTTAATTTTAGTTTCAGTCTTTTGCCTAAAATATTTTTTAGTTTTAGTCATTATTTGGTCATCTAAACTCTTTTAATTATAGTCTAGTTTTAGTTGATGAAATTTCACAATAATTTCAGTTGAAGAAATCTACTGTAAATTTAGTCGACTAAAATATGAATTGTAAAGGGTAACGCATTTTTTATGTTTCCTTGAATTTCTGAAGTCAATTTTTACACTTAGATCCCACCACCACGAAGCTAAGGCAGTTGTGATTGGATGTCCCTCTGAACTCATCCAACCTTTTCACACAACCAAAGTATCTGTGATTGGATATATTCCTAACTTGTCCCTACTTTCTACATGACCAAATTAGATCTGATTGGATTTAGTCTTCGTCAGACATTTTAGACTATAGTTTTTATCTGTTCAGGAAAATGTCAGTTAAATTAGTTTTCTGCCATTGTACACTTGTTTTGTTTTAGTTATAGACTAGTGTTCTTCAGGGGAAAAAAGGTTGTTGACAAAAACTATGACGCAAATAATTAGTCAACAAAATTAACACTGATCTGTATTTAATATTTATTAATTTTAGAAAGACCACACACACATTTAATAACAGTTATTTAGACTTTGTTTCCATTGTTCTCCACCTCTCTCTTTTTAGCTTTTGGATACTGATGGTTTGATTATTTTGGCAACTCTTTAATGATTTCTTGTAGGGCATTGTTGTTCTGTACTAGAGTACAACACTTGTGACCATAGTGGCACGGCCCAGTCAGCGTGGGCCCAGAGGTGGGAGCTACAAGGGAGAAGACAGCAGGAAGTGAGTGCTCATACAGAGATTAGCTTAGATACTAACAGCTTCAGTAGCACTTTTATCAGATCTGGACCACATTTCTTTATTAATTTAAAAACAAACAACATTAAAAGTGTTTTTTGATAGGACATTTTTGTGCCATTTCCGACATGAATTTGTTCTACAAAGTGTCTCAGGTTTTGGACTTTACATCACAGTAATGGTGCCCACCTACTACCTGGGATATGATTGACAGGACTATCATCCAATCACCTGCTGGATAGGATTTTTAAAGGTTCTGACTATTTCCAAACACTTTCCATTTTTTTCACAAGCATGCCATACTCATTATCTATTGTACCCTACCCTTCCTTCGTCCTTACCCAACCTCAACCTGTTCCAGCAGGACTCTTAAGATTCTGCAACTACTTTGGAAAAATGTCTATGACTTTAAATTGAACCCAAAACAGTTATTTGTTACCCTGCATCACACCTTGTCCTAACTAAACGCAATGCATGTGAGCTTCGGCAAAAATCAGGCATACATGACTGCCCTTACTGCCTGCAAGCGATGCAGCATGATGTAGCGTGACATCTTAACAACAACACCTTGTTTCCATTTTTCCCTCTGTAGAGCGTCAATGCAGAACAGAAGCAGGGAAAAAGTATTTTGACAAGGTGGAATTTTGTTGTTCTTTCTGTCTTTTCTCACTCAGCAGAGCATGTTCATCTGTTAAATGTGGTGGATAGCATTCATCTACTTTGGTGAGGGAAATGATTTACTTTCACTTTCAGCACCAAGGAGAACCTTTGTAAGGCTCAAAGACTACATCTGCAGCCGTACAGTTAAAGCAATTCATGTACTGTTTACAAGGAGAAACACAGGATATGGTATTACATTTTTAATGGATGCAGTGCCAACAGCTGGTGTGCGATGCTGCACGATGCAACACAATACCTGACACTTGCATCCAGTTATGAAACAGTGATACTTTATCACTTTATAGCTTGTTTTGGTATTGTATTTTCAGAAATCTGGAGTCTTTTTTTCATGGAACATGCCACAACTCATAAAACTCAAAATTTTCAGGACATTTTGACTTTGTTGTGAATACGAAAACAGCACCCCGTCTCATAAATATGGATCACTTGAAGGCACCATTCCTTGTTCTTCCTGTCAGCGTGCATCCTCTAAATATCTGCCTGCACTGTTCTTGCTTCACTGTCACAAGTCAGCTCTGGTGTTTGTGTGGAGGGAAAATGATTATTCTGCCAATATTTTGAATTTGTTGCTTGTTTCTGAAAGTCTGCAGATAGTTGGAAGAGCCACAGAAGCATTTATTAAACACTTCATCTTCTCTTCTGGTGTTGTGTTTTGTTTGGCGCTCATGTGTTGGAGGGCAGCTCCTGCAGGAATAACAGCAGACTGAGAGTGGAGACCAAAGTGCTGGAGGTCAGATATGTTAACATAATCAAAGCTGGGTCAGTTACTAAGGGGCACTGTGATGTTTATTAAATCTCCCTGTCCTGCAGCTTGTTTGTAGTGTTTCCCAGATCTTTCTTGGAGAGCTCTTTGACTCTTTAACTTGTTCCAAAAAGCAAATAGTTTCTCAGCTCGAAAATTATAACGTACTTTGAAACAAACAGCAGAATGAAATCAGTACACTGCTTATGTCTTTACTAACGAATGAAAAGCTTTCTACAATTTTTTCAGGTAATAAGTGATCCAGAGTCCCTTTGACCCTCTCTGCCTCTGCACCAATAGAAGCTCGCTGCACTCAGCTCTTCCTGAGCTGCTGCATCCATACAGCCGCGAGGACATTTTTGACATGTAGTTATCTCAGCAGACACGGCAGGGAAATTGATTTTTCCACAGATCTCAGGATGGGATCGACAAAGAGACAAATCAATTTTTGTTTTTGTTTATTGGAACAATCGCCTCCTTCTTTCCCAAAGTGACAGATGCTGCGTGCCTTCTTCAGAGCAGCAGACAGCCTCAAGACTCCATTCAAAAAGTCTTGTTTTCATAAATTAACTGCTAAGCTGACAAAACGCAAAAACAGTTTGTTGGAAGAATGAGATATTAAATAAATTAACAGATAAATCAGAGGGAAACTGTGAAGGATGTGAAAGCACCTGATAATAGCTTCCCTTACTGTTTTGGAAGTTGTGCCTTAAATTTGCACATTCAACATCCACTGAATACTGACAATGACAGTGTGAGCTGTAATTTTCAGCGTCCTTTTTTTAATTCACTACAAAGACAAAATATTTACTGTTCAAACTGATAAACTTCATTGCAGACCATTACTTTATTGCAAAAAGCTGGGACAGGGATAATAAAATTCTGGTTGAGGAATGCTAAAAAAAAACAAACATCTGTTTGGAATATTCCACAGGTGAACAGGTTAAGTAGAAATAGGAAAGTGTTATGTTTTGATATAAAAGGAGCATCCCCAGTTGTTCATAAGCAAGGATGGGGCGAGGTTCACCACTATAGTCCAACAGTTTAAGAACAATGTTTCTCCACATGCAAGGAACCTAGGGATTTCATCATCTAAAGTTCATAGCATCATCAAAAGATTCAGAGCATCTGGAGAGACAATGCCAAAAACCAACATTGAATACCTCTGACCTTCGACCCCTCAGGCAGCACTGCATTACAAACCAACATCACGCTGTACAGGATATCACCACGTGGGCTCAAGAACACCTCACAAAACCATTGTCAGGTAACACAGTTCATCTCTATATCTACAAGGTGAAGGTCAAACTCTACCATGCAAAGACAAAGCCAAATATCAACAACTCCCACAAAGACCACCAGCTTCTCTGTGCTTGAGCTCATCTGAGATGGACTGAGGCAAAGTGGAAAAGTCTGCTGTGGTCTGAGTCCACATTTCAGACTGTTTTTGGACATCATGAACGTGGTGTCCTCTGGACTGAAGAGGAAAAGGACCATCCAGACTGTTATCAGAGCAAAGGTCCAAAGACAGCATCTGTGATAGTATTGGGGGGGGGGGGGGGGGGGGGGGGTCTTTAGTCCAAGAGTCGTCTTTTTCAGGGACAATGAAGAGACATTCTGCATGTGTTACAACAGCGTGGCTGCAGAGTAAAAGAGTGCAGGTGCTAGACTGACCTGCTGCAGTCCACACTTGTCTCCCACTGAAAATGTGTGGCACATTATGAAGTGCAACATACGACAAAGGAGACCCCAGACTGCTGAGCAACTGAAGTTGTACATCAAGCAAGAATGTGAAAGAATTCCACCTGCAAAGCTTCAACAGTTCACAAACACTTATGGAGGGTTAAAAGGAAAGAGGTTAACATGCCCCTAGCTGGAACATGTTGCAGGCATCAAATTTAAATGAGTGAATATTTGCAACAAACAATAAAGTTCATCAGTTTAAACATTAAATGTCTTTTCTTTATAGTCTATTTAATTGAAAATGTGTGGAAAAGGAAAAACTGTTTTCTGTTTTTATTTTCATTGTACACAACATTCCAACTTCATTAGAATTGAGATTTGTACTTGGGTACAGTCAACTCAGTAACTGAGTATTGCATTTAAATTCAGACTGTATTTTCATGTATGTAAGAAGAAATGTTGGGTTTCACTACACATGCTTTAACTAAATTTATTCCTGTGTTCACACAAAGTTTTCAAAATGATGTGTAAGATCAGTCAAAATTTGTGAGAGATGAACAGAGAAATGCATTTACTGACCTAAAATCATTACAGGAAAGAAACACTGAGAGGAAAACAAATCTGGTCTCCAGGTTTTCAAATGGTCAGACCCGCCGCCTTATCTTGCAGAGGTGTAGAGATGCTCTGATTGACGAGCCAGATGTCCCCTCCGGCTCCCCCGTGGATCAGAGAGCACACAGCCGAGCTTAAGGAAGCAAGAATGTGCGAAGAAATGAGAAAAGCCTCATCCTATCTTCTGCCGGCCGAGTGGCTCTGCCGTGCTCTGCTCTCTCACTCTGCTCGTGCTTCTCTCTTTATTAAAAAGAAACACATGTAGTGTCGGGGCGTCCAAGTATGAAATTCAATTCTCATCCCCCAAACGGTATTTTTATTAAAGCTGTTACTATCACGGCGAGCAGGCGGGCCGGGCCTGCTCAGCCTGGCTCGGCTCAGCTGTGTGGGTACGTACTGTACGAGGAGGGAGGGGACGGGGAGCATTAGGGTGAGTGAATGCTGGAAGAAGGATGAATGAGAGACAGAGCGAGTGTGAGAAAGAGAGGGAGGGAGGAAACAGCGTGAACAAGGCAGAGAAGGATTGTGGCAGTCAGCAGCAGGGCGACAGAGGAGCTTAATTTGCCCATAAGGCAGCTCAGCCTCTTATGCAATTTAACCGGGACGTGCTTGACTTGAACTCGGGTTAGTGCCCCAGCACGGCCCGGTGCACAGAATCAATTGCACATTGAACACACAGAGAATTACTCTGCAGACTTTTTACTCTCTGTATGTTATTTTTCATGATTGTTATATTGTTCTCTTCTATGATGGAGCAGATAACGTCTAGTGTCTTATTCTGAGAGATTTGACAGCCTGTCATCTAGATATGTTGATAAGTTTAAAAGTTTTAGATCAAATAAAACCCAAAATTGTCTACAATTCTCAAAGTCTTCAGTCTCAGACTGCAGTTTTACAAAGACTAGAAATTTTTGAGAGTTGGTCCTCAACCATCAGGCACGAGAACAATTCACTGCAAGATCTCAGATCTAGGCAAGTGTGTTTGTCTATTTTCAAGTGAAAAATATCCATACACTTATTCTGATCAATAGTCTTAGCCAGTCCAGATAAATATCTTACTTTAAGGAAGAAAAATGCAAAAATAAAGCACTGAACTGCTTGTAATGAAGAGAAAATATCTGCCAATGAAACAAGGAAAGTTTGACTCAGTAAGAGTCTGAAATTAAGGTTTAATATCTGCTCAAGTTAAATTTGTCTCGTCTTATTGGCAGATTATTTTACTTATTATTACAAGCAACTCAGGCCTTATTTTTAGTTTTTATATCTTCAAATAAGATCTTAATCCAGACATGTAAGGAAATTGTGGATTAGAATAAATCGAGTGAGATTTTTTTTTGTTGTGGAATTGGACAAATACTCTCACTTAGATCTGAGTTTTTTCAGTGTTGGTAAAATGGAAATGTCACTGTAGTTTTATAAATCTTCCAAATATGAATTAAACATACATGAAATATTCTTTTAAACAATAAGTAACAATATTAAATATAATACATTACATATTTCCTTTGAGTTAAATAAAAACATTATTTTAACTGTCATGTACACCTTCACCAAATAAACAAACTAAACAATGACACAGACCAGAGATTCAACAGATTAAGTTTATTATACAAACTATATATACCAAAATGAATAAAATATGTAATTTATCTCAAAACACCATCTACAGAGACATAAAGGAAGAAAAAATATGAACATTAGCATTTTTTAAATAACGGAGACAAAAGGGTCTTTTATTTTGATAGGATGACCGGATCATTGCATATTTGCCTGTGTAGCCTGACTTTGCAGACCTTACACTCAGGTTCTTTGTCTCTGTTGCTGTGTTGAAGGAAAGAGCACAACCTCACTGTTAAAGCTTGTGCTCTGGTCATAGTTGTAATATTTGTCCCTGCACAATGCCTTTAGCTGGAGGACAGTCGAGTTGACTCAAAGGTCCGAACTGATAAAATACCAATCACTAATCAATAGGAACATCAGATCATTTCTGTGAGCACCATATGAACGCTCTTTTTTAGGATTTTCCTCAGGGCTCAAAAGGTGTAGCAATTTAGTTGGTCAACATTTCATCTGGTGACTTTCAGCCGAATGTGTTCCTCAATGTCATTAAGGCAGCTGATGAAAGCAGAGTGAGTCCTCGTTCATGTCACTTTATAAAGGTTTAGAAACAATCCCATAGCCTCCTCTGATCCTGCGTTATAGTGAGTTATTATATGTGGAGACACTGCTCTAAGCCAAAATAATGTAGAGAAGAAAAATGAGGACAGAAATGGCTTCAACTCTCCAAATCCCTGTTGAATATGCTACATTTAGCTAGCCAAGAAGCCAGCCACTGTCCTGTTGTTACTGTTACTATAGCTCAAGATGCTTTTGAATTATGCTATGTAAGATAATTCCTGTCTACACCCACATTTGAGTGTGTTTTTATGAGAGGGATACAGCCACATGAAGCTCAGTGTGAAGATTTATTTGACTTGTGTTCAAGAGGGTCCACTTCTATGTATGGTTGTAAAGGTCGTTAATGTAGTGGAAATCGTAATAACAACCATGGATAGAGAGGTCAATCTGATAATAACATTTACAGCTGTAATTATTAGGTTGAGAGGGTTATGTAGATTAATATAGCAGCATTGGGTTGATCAGCAATTAAGAACTTATGTTAAATGATGTTTCTGTTTCTGTTGATGGTTGATATAGAATAAAGCACTTGGAGTCAAGCAGATCCACAGCAGCAGGTTCTCCATGTTGGTAGTCATTGCTATAGAAATATATGAGTGATATTTGCAAGCTAACAGGCTAACAGGGTACACAGCGAGATAATGGGCTAACAGGTGAGGTAGCAAGCTAACAGGTTAAGGGCTATGAAGTGAGCTACCAAGCAGACGGTCTAACAGGGGACTCAGCAAGCTAACAGGCTAACTATAGCAGTGTTGCTGGTAAGTACTAGAATTAACTTTGTCACAACGGTGTACTACAGAAGCTCGAGCAGGCAAACAGTATAAGTAGGAGGACAAAAGTGTTTTCAGATAATGGGTTCTCAGACATTGATTCCAAATCTTAGGGTAACATTCACAATTCTAACATGCGCTGTTTTTTTTTGGCCCACCTTTATTACAACCCTTCTCCAGGACTCTCCAATCAATCCATCACTGTCAGGGCCAAGCTTCGATAAAGCTTACTCCTCATCTTATCCTGTTTCCTCATCACCACCACTATCAGAATATGGACGCCAAAGTGGGAGTAAGTACATGAAGACATTACAATGGAGTCTAATCCCCAAATATACTGCATGATCACAAAAGACACTAAATGTTTATCAATTATCCAAACTTAAAATGAATATTCTCTGATATTTAAGTCTCTGGATTGAACTGAATTTATCCAAAGCATGCTAACCTGGTGTTTTTTTTTTATTTCATTTTTCAACACTTTTAGGTTTTTATCTGTTGAGGCCTCAGATCCTGAAAAGGAAACTCTGAATTGTCAAACACTCAGCCACTATTAGATATTTCTGCTATAAATCTCCCTCTTCTGCCTCTCGACAGTAAATACACAGTCGGGGTCGGTTGACCCTGTCTGCGCCTCAGAGAAAACAACGAATTGTGGCTAAACTCTTCTGACAGGCCTGCCCTTTTTACACGAGGAAGACGAAGAAGAGGAAGGGAGAGCAGAGAGTGGGTGAGCCGAGGATGGCGGTGGAGGTGGGTGAGGAAACATGAAAACAAGTGAAGGGAAGTGAGGATGGAAAGAAAGTGAAGAGAGGACAATGGGGGTCGCAGTGGGACTCGGAGGAAACAAGTGGGGGCACGACTCCGAGGCCAGCTGTGCGGCTGGTTGGTTGGTTGACTCAGAGGGCGGCCGTGTCATTGGCCGGCTGGATTCAGAGCTTTCAGGCTGCACAGCTCACCGGCTGGATATCTGACCAACAGGCCGGCTCTGTGATGCGGTGGGCAGCGGCATGGAGGGCTGACGGGGTGCTTGACGGATGTAAAGGTTGGCGTGTGGTCTCTGTGGACGGCTGGTGTGTGCATTCATTATGCATCCCCCTGTATCTGATGATGTGGGTCAGGCTCAGCTGTAGCCAGCTGGGGTGGCGGACTGACTCTGCAGCGAGCAAGGCCCTTAAGCTACAGCCTGCAGCAATACAGGGGAGGCTGCAGCATCAGCAGAATCCTAATGTACTCTGGTTTAACATCTTACATTCAGCTCAGGTCACTTCAGTGTATTTCAGGCTTTACAGGGTTTAAGACTGACATTAACAATCAAAGTGTTTGTTTGACCCTGGAAAACAGGGATTACAGGATGAGTGTGCACAACCAAGAGTACTTATCCAGCATTTTGGGGAAGTATTTAGCTTTCATTTCTTTTTAAGAGTTAATGCTAAGGTTTACAAAGAGGGTCTTCAAAAGAGGCCCCAAGTGCAGAGAAGAAACTGAAGATCTCTATTAACAAAAACAAATCAGGGATAAAAATGACCAAAATCTTACAAATTCAACAAAAGTCCAAATCAGGAGGAAACTCACAAAAGTGATCTTCAAGGAAAAACAAGGAGAACATGAGGAAGTGGGAAAAGGCAGGGGAGAAATCAAAGAAAATCTCAAAGTAACATTACAAGAGAGAGCCACAGGACTAACACAGGGGAAATCAACGGACAAACTGAGACAGAGGAGCAAACTCACAGAGTCTTAAGACAGAGTAATAAGACACAGGTGAGACGATCACATGGGTGGACACAATAAGGGTGAGGAAGGTTAAACATGAAACAGGAACAGGGTACAAAATGAAACATGGACCTGAACATGAGAACAAAACCAAAAATATGACACAACTTCCACCTTAAGGGACAGATCCCTGATGTCACTTGAAAATGAAAAACTGGGTGGGTGAAAGACAATGTGTTAATTATAACATCACTTTTTAATTTAGATTCAGCTTCAGTCTTTTGCCTAAAATATCTTTTAGTTTTAGTCATAATTTAGTCATCTTAATTGTTTTAATTTTAGTCTAGTTTTAGTTGACGAAATCTACTGTAAATTTAGTCGACTAAAATATGAATTGTAAAGGGTAAGGCATTTTTTATGTTTCCTTGAATTTCTGAAGTCATGTTTTACACTTGGATCCCACCACCATGAAGCTAAGGCAGTTGTGACTGGATGTCCCTCTTAACTCATCCAACCTTTCCACACAACCAAGCTAGCTGTGATTCCTAACTTGTTCCTACTTTCTACATGACGGAATTAGGTCTGATTAGATTAAGTCTCTGTCAAACATTTTAGTCTTATTTGTTGAGGAAAATGTAATTTAATTTAGTTTTAGTTTTTGTCCATATGCACTTGTTTTTTGTTATAGTCTAGTTCTCCTCAGGGGAAAAAAAGGTTGTTGATGAAAACTATGACCAAAATAATTAGTCAATAAAATTAATACTGGACTGGAAGGACAGACACAGCTCAGGGGGCCAAATCAACAAGGGACTAGGGCTCAGGGGGACAGACCAGAAGCCGATCAGACACTGATCAATCAATCTTTATCTGTAGAGCACCAGATCATCACAATAGAGCAGGCTGAAGCCATACTCTTCATTTTATAGATACACTTATATGCATATACTTACATTTCATTTTATTTAGTTGAATGTACTTTAACCTGGCATGGTGGCACAGCAGGTAGTGCACGTGTTGAGAGTAATTGTTTTGTTTGAGAGAAAAATATGCATTAAAATGCATAATTCTTAGTTAAAATGTTGTTTGTTGAAGTATTTGTACTGCAAGAATGGTACATTTCTTTTTGCCATTGATTTGTTTTATTTTGAAATGCATTTAACACAGTGTCTTCTGGATGCTTTTATTTTGAAATGAAGCCCAAAAGTTTATGTGTGTTCTGTCTGGTAACTTGACTTCACACGGACTTTCTTCACTTCAAAATGTGAGTTTTTCATCAGAGCTCTTTCTCTCTAACAGTCAATGACAGCAGTTTTTCATCTTATTAAATGTCAGTGACATGATGGACGTTCTCCTCATTGTTTCAAGCTTCCAATTAATCAACAGCACATGCCTCATAGCAGAACGGTCACCCCTTCAATCACCGGGTCAGCCAGGACCTCTCTGTGTCGAGTTTGCATGGTCTTTCTGTGCATGCACGGGTTCTCTCCGAGCTCTCCGGCTTCCTCCCACAGACTGAAAACATGCTCATGAGGTTGCCCTTAGGTATGAGTGTGAGCGTGAATGGTTGTCTGTATATGGCCCTGTGATCTGCTGGTAACCGGTTCAGGGTGTATCCTGCCTCCTCCTCAGTGTCACCTGGGATAGGCTGCAGCCCCCCCACAACAATAAAAGGGGTAAGCTGTGAAGATAATGGATGGATGGATATTTTAACCTATAAAAGGCAGATCAGTTCCTATCAGCCCTACAGCTGCCAGCCACTTAAGGCCAACTGAGACATCTTGGCTACTTTATCATATTTTCTATCACAGAGTTCGATTCTAAAGATATTTACACTCCTGGTTGAATATTTGTTGCTATATATATTTCTGTGTGACTCATCAAACATGAAGTCATTCCCGACAAAACTGAGTCAACTGCAATTGTTTTGGGGCTGTGTAGATGCTTGTTGGGCCAAAATAACAAAAACATACCCTTAAAACTACAATAATAAGGTATTGCCGATACCTTAGGGGCCAGATGGGAAGCTATAGGGGGCCTGATATGGGGCCTGATGTGGACCCTGGGCTGCCAGGTAATGATCACTGCTTTAACTGGAGATTTTTAAAGTTAATGAGGTTCAATGAAGTGTCTGAGCTGTCTTTTTGATTTTCATTTTTTAGCTTTGGGATGATTCAGTGACAAAATAGCACTTAAATTAGAGCATGAACACATTTCATACACTGTTCTGTTTGTTTTCTTTGAGAATACTGTCACAATAAAATTAAAAAATCCAACCAAAATTGTAACTAAACAATTAAATTTACATCAACTATTACCTACACTGCTTATTCCTCACGGGTTGCCTATCCCAGCTGACACTGGGTGAGAGGCAGGGTACACCCTGAACTGGTCACCATCCAATCGCAGGGCCACACAGAGAGACTCGCAACCATTCACTCTCACACCTAAGGGCAATTTGGAGTCACCAATCAACCTAATGAGGATGTTTTTGGTCTGTTGAAGAAAGCCGGAGTGCTTGGAGAGAACACACACATGCACAGGAAGAACATGCTAACACAAAAAGGCCAAGAGATTGAACTGGTGACCTTCTTGCTGTGAGGCACATGCACCACCTGCTGCACTACCATATCACCATGATTGAGCGTGCCATGTAAATAGTAAAATTGCCATCTGCCCAGTGCACTGATTTAAAGGGAATGATAGCTGACACTCTGATTGGTTTGACCTATATTGTGCCTTAATAACACTCATGTATAATCAAGGCACACAATCCATCCTCTTTGCGCCCTGTGTCTGGATTTGCATCAAGAATCTGCACCACCAAAATGGCTAAATATAGACAGACATGCTCCAAATCAGTGAGCTACACACTTTAGACAACATGCTTCACACTGTCAAAATACAGCCTCCTTCATTAAATTTAATCAAACAAAATGAAAATTGAAGGACTTTGCTTTGCAGTCATTGAACCTAGCTCACATGTAGAGCATGATTTTTCTATGCTGAGCTTCAGAAGTAAAAGAAACACAGAGGATCATGAAGACCCATCACAAGGGCAGGTGATGTCAGAAATAAAGGTTTTTTTCTCGGCATGGTGAGGGTCAGGGTTCTGTTTGTGAATTTCCAATAAGTACACTTACTGGCAAGGTTGCCTGTGCCCTGCATGTGGGTCCAGCTCGCGGTTTCAGCTTTGAAGAGCAGTCTAATAATGCATCCTCTTGTTTGGGCCTTGCAGCTGCTGTTGTGTTTGTCTTGGCAGTCATCGGAGGTTGAGGTCGGACGCAGAGCCGCGAGGTTTCCAGTGTCACACAGTGTGTTCTTTCTCTCAGCGAGCTTCAGACCTCTGACTCGTCCAATTGCTGTATGATTGGTGATGGAGTTGGCACTGGAGATGGCAGCCATGCCGGGGCTTAGAATTTTGGCTTCTCTGACTGTTTTAAGCATGGAGGAAAATTTCAGTCAGAACGAAAAAGTTAAACTTTTTATTGGCATTTTTCCTCCAAAATCCTGTGGCTTTTTCTTTAAAAAATACAGCTCAACTTGCTGCAGCCTGTCAGTATGTCCTTTGCTCCCTCCCTCAGACTTTTCCTGTGCTAATTCGAGGGTCACTCTGGTGTAAATGAGAGCATTGTTCCAGAAGGGGCAGGCTGGCTTTGCAGAGAGGATTATGTGTTGGTGTTGAGCTGTGGGATTCAGTTCCTTCTGGAGCATGAGCTGGTCAGCGAGCTGCATCGCTAAGCTTGTTATTATTGTTTTGGGAGAAGGAGACCGAGTTCTGAGGGGATGAAGTAGAAGAAGGAAAGAAATGAAGAGGATATGAAGTGAGGGAGACGGGAAGGAAGGAGAAATAGAAGAATTGGATGGGGAATGTTTTGGTGATGGTGTTTAAAGTGGAGGACAAATCTTTAAATGATTTACTGTTTGGGAAGGAAGGGCAAAGATGAGTAACTGCAGGAGGATAGAAAATCACTGCATCCGCAGAAACCAACATCGGACACAGGTTTTAATGGGGAGGAGGCAAAAATGCTTAGCTGGCCTTTTTTTCACAAGCCAAACTGAGGAGAGAAACCTGAGGAAAAGGCTCAGCTATCTCCTGTGAAGCAGCAGACAGCTGAGACGGACTCAGCGTCAGTCAGACCGACAGGAACACGACGGCATGAAGGCTGCAGGATTCAGAGAGAGGCGGGATGCTGCGATCTGTCTCTGCAGAAATGACGGTCCTGTGTGACTCATAAAAAATAGTTTGATGGCCCAGACAAGTGCATCACTACCTGACACAACTCTTCAAAACATACATGACAAACAATCAGCAGCCTCTTTATAAGGCTCACAAATCAGCTGCTTGTTAGTAACTCATTGGCTAATCACATGGCAGCTACTCAATGCTATTAGGCATGTAGATGTGTTTAAGACAACCTGCGGAAGCTCAAACTGAGCAGCCCAGTGGAGAGTGGCATGATTTTTTCATGCCAGTTGGTCTGGTCTGATATTTCAGAAACTGCTGATCCCCCGGGATTTGCCACCAACCATCTCAAGGGTGAACAGTGAATGGTCCCAAAAAGAGGAAAGATCCAGTGAGCGGCAGTTTTCTAAGAGAAAATGCTTTGTCAATGCCAGAGCTCAGAGAATGGCCTAAGTGTTTGAAGATGATAAAAAGGAAAACCTATCTTTCTTGCCAGCAGAGGCTTGTATGCATGAAGGATTGGTCTACCTACAGCTTAAGTCACTTCATTAGGTAAACCTGCCCGTATCAAGTTGGACCTCCTGTGCCTTCAGAACTGCATGAATTCAACAAGGAGCAGAGAATTTGGCCCACATCTCTATGATAGCATCCCACAGTTGCTGCAGATTGGTTGGCTGCACATTCATGATGAAAACCTCAACTTCCTCTACATCCCAAAGTTGCTCTATTAGATTAAGAGCTGGTGGCTGTGGAGGCCACTGGAGTACAGTGTCATTGTCATCTTCAGGAAAGTTTTAAATGATCTGAGCTTTGAGACATGGAGTTTTATCCTGCTGGATGTAGCTGTCAGAAGATGGGTACACTGTGGTCTTTAAGACATACACATTGTATGCAGCAATACTCAAACTTTTTCAAGCCATTTTTCCTCAAGGCACACCTCATATCATGACAAAGTGTTGGGACATACTACCGGCAAACTTTTGTAATTCTTATAAAACTAACTGTTAAACTGTTTTAATCCAATATTTTGGGTCTTAATTAGTTTACCTTTGTGTAATGATCATGTAATTCTCAAGCGTTATGGTACCACTCACGTGTAAACACACAGGGCGCTACCATCTTGTGAGCAAGGGGACCGAAATAGCTGTGCCGTGATTGGTCGAAAACATCGGTATGTTGATAGCTGCTCTCTGATTGGCCGGTACACTACAACTGCGCAGAAAACGTGTAAGTGCGCATGCGTGAAGCACATGGTTTGAGAGAGGAAATTGTGTATTTGTTGTAAAAATACTGAAATTTCATTGATTAAAATTTTGAATAAAGATAATTTCTGAGTTGTCTAAGAGAGTAAGGTTTGGGCAAAATGTGGGTGCATGTTATATATGAATACAGTGTTTTTCCTCAAAAAAAGCATGAAAAAATGGGGTAAGTGTTATAAATGAGGGCATGTTATATATGAAAAATTACGGTATATAAAAAAAGTAAGGCAAAATAGCCCCTTCAACATTTATTATGTGTCTGTGCAAGTTTATTCAAATTATGTCCAATTAAATCTGTTAGAAATGCTATCACCTTTGAAATACTTTTACCAAAAAAGCAAAAACTAATTAGAAAATGTAGTGAAATTTTAAAAACCCAGCAACACCTTAAATTGACATACCAGATATTATAAAACCAAGAAGTCTTATAAATCTCACAAAGACAAACCTTGGTGTTGCCTTCACCTCCTAGTTCTGTTAGCTGAAGAAGAAGTTCCTTTAAATGTTTTAAGAATTTGAAAAGTGAGAATTTGCAGCTTAATGCAAAAATAAAACATCTTAAGAGAGTATTTTGTTGTAGTAACCTGTGGTTAGACAAATTCCCAAGGCACACTCAGGCCTGCCTCAAGGCACACCAGTCGTGAACCACTGGTTTAAACCACGCTCAGTTTTACTAAGGGACCTAAAGTGTAGAATAGAAAATATCCCCCACATCATCACACCACCACCAGCATGAATCATTGATTCAAGGCAGGATGGCTCCATGCTCTCATGATATTCACACCAAGTTCTGACCCTACCATCTGAATGTGGCAGCAGAAATTGATTTATCAGACCAGGAAACATTTTTAATAAATCTCCTCCTGTCCATTATTGGTAACCATTGTGAATTGTAATCTCAGTTTTCTGTTCTTAGCTGACAGGCGTTGCATCATTTGTGGCCCCTCGCTGCTGTAGCACATCTGCTTCAAGATTTCACATTGTGTGCTCAGAAATCTTCAGCACTCCTTGGTTGTAACAGGTGGCTGTTTGAGTTCCTGTTGGGTTTCTATCATCTGTAACAACTCTGGTCATTCTCCAGAGGTTATGTGTGGAAATCAGCAGTGTCTGACAGACCAGCAACAACCATGCAACTTTCAAAGTCACTTAAATCTCATTTCTTTTTAATTCTGATGCTCAGTTTGAACTTCAGCAGGTCGCCTAAATTCTCCGAGTTGCTACCATGTGTTTGGCAGATTATCTATTTTACTAAATGAGAAGATGAATGAGTGTACCTTACAATGTTGTTATTGAGTCTATAATCAAGGCACGTTAGTCCTTCTCTAGCTTTGTCCCCGGATTGTGGATTATCTGATTGGCAAAATCTAGAGCATCAGGCCTCAAACCACTTTTACACATTGAGCTTTATGCTGTTGAAATCTGGTTCTTCAAATTGTTTCATTGAAAAGGAAGTAAATTTATGTAGATTTTGAGTTAAAGTTGCTTTTAAATTTGGTATAGTGTTCAGCAGTACAAACAAAGGCCATATTTAAGGTACCTCAGCCTTTTGTTTCAACCTCTTCGAAAAAAGTTAGCAACCCCAGCCACCAATCAAAGACCAGCGAGGAATAAATATTAAAGACACGTCATCCCAAAAATATCTTAAAGTAATTTTTGTGCACATAATCTCCTCTGACTGACTGGCTGGTTACACCGCTGGTTGATTCTTCTTCTCATCTCCCATCTCCTCAGCCTGTCAGCGTTTGGACTGGGGCTGCTGCAGGTACTGTACTCTGCTGACACTGATGGTTGCACTGTGCACATCCCAGGCACTCAGGCTGAAAACTCAACTTGGCATTTTCCTGGAGCCGGATTGCAGACGGAGGGGGGAGACGGAGCACTCTCACGCTGACAGGCAGGTCCAGAGCCGTACTTATGACACAGTCAAATCAGGGAAACCAGTGGCCGTAAAAATCCAGAGGATCTCATGCTGCTTGGGAAGAGAAATGCATCTAAATTTATTCTAAGTCTCTCCTCTAAAGCATCGATGATTCACCAGCATCAACGAACATGAGATTTTTATTCACACGAAACAAAAAAACGTCCTTTCTGCCTAAACTTCTTTGGAAATAATTCAGTGAGAAAGCTCTGCCGGCTGCTACAGCCCAGACACCACCTGCCAAGAGGAAACACAGAAATATTTGGTTGATTTAAAACTCTCTGTGACTCTAATAAAAGTAACTTCACTGTTTGAGACAGAAAAACTAACAAAGTAGACGTTAGAGGAGTAATTTTCCTGAATTAAGTGTGTCTGCTTTTGTAATTTCCTCTTGCCTTTTTCATTTCAACCGTTAGATTTATTGATTTAAAAATACTTGTATTCAAAACAAAATCAGCCTCAAGATGAGTGCTGTTCAATCAAATTGTAATCAAAAAATCTGCTGGAAGTATCGCTGAGCAGTTTAATGTTCCTGCAGGTGCACTAAAGCCAGACAGAAATCATAGCTTATATAACAAGAGATCAACATGAGGCCCAAAGATCTTGATCTGTGAAGTCCAAAATCTCAGTCAAAAAGTTAAGTTAAGTTTGCAGGAAGTTTCTTAAAGATGTCATATTTTACCTTAAAGGGTTGATCAGTATTTTTGAAGCTGGGTTGTATGAGGTACTTAACAGCCAGTGAAATGGCTGAAAGGACTTCAAGCAGTGCTGTACCTTTAAGAAGAGTAAAGTACACTGCTGGTACAGTTATTTTGCGTCACTATGTGAGTTTAACATAAAAATAAGCCACAAAACTGTGACGGGTTGAATGTACAATTGTGGAAAAATTTTCAAAATGCTTTTATTTTTCTGAACATCTGAGAGTATTACAACACAAGCAAGAATCTGGATCTGAAGGAACAACATCAGTAAGTGCAAGGCAATGCTTCAAGGCCACTTGGACACAGGTGCTGCCATGTAGTGAGGAAGTTCCTATTTTTTTCCATCAATCAATCAATCAATCAATCAAACTTTATTTATAAAGCACTTTTGATACATAAAATGTGGCACAAAGTGCTGTACATTCACGTACACAAGCAGATCAGAGTCAGGGAATACAAAATAAAATACAAAACCCCACCCACCCTCCCAGCTCACATTTAACACAGACAGCCACTCACATACATACACATGCACCCCAGCACACACACACACACACACACACACAAGGACATTAAGTCAGGACTCTTCAAAAAGCCTCAGAGGATTGAGGAAACACTATCTTGAATTGGAAATGAGGAAAAACAGGAGCTGAGACTACACTGATAAAACCATGATAAGATATAATAAAAGTAATAAAATGCTAAAAGTTGATTAAGATAAAACTGTTTTAAAACCAAACAATAAAAGGAAATAAAGAAAAAGTAACTCTGAAACTAAAATGGAGTAAACCACGTATGATGCAGATTATTATTATACCAAGCAGTCGACATAAAAACCTTGTCAAGTCACCTCAATATCATCATCAGACTCATCTTCAGGTCCTCGTGTCATTGACATCAACATCGTATTAAGCATCAGCATACTCAGTGCTGAGTTGTTCACAAAGAGCTGGGTCTTAAACCCTATAACTCGTTCTTCCACTGAAGTCCAAAGAGGAGAATCAGACTAAGTGCACAAGTGTTCCCTAAACAGTTAAGTCTTCAACTTTCTCTCACAAGTAGATTCTGTGGATCACATGGAGTTGGGTAAATACTTCTACAACTCAGGAACAGAGAACAAGAGTCTAGCCAGTGATTTTGAGCCATGTTGAAATGGGAGCAACAGGCATCTTTCAAAGGGAAGTGTAGACCTGGATGAGGGATTCCAGGTGAACAGGAGCTGTTCTTGTTACTGTTTTGTGAGCCAGAAGTCGAGCTTTGAGTTTGATTCAAGCTGCCTCTGAAAGCCAATGAAGAGAGATTAACAGCAGAGGAACGTGCTGTTCTGGGGTAAAGACCAGACGTGCTGCTGCATTCTGGATCATCTGCAGATGTTTCAATGTGCTTGTAGGAAGTTGCAGTAGTTGAAGCTGTGTTGCCCGTTCTGTCAGGGAGGGTCTGATCCTCCTGATGTTAAGAGGACATTTTGACTTGACCGAACAATCGAGGCCACATGAAGATTAAAGGTCAGCTGGGCATCAATCATGACACCCAGATTTCTGGCAGAGTTTCTGGGTTTGAATTCATTGGATCCAAGCTGAATGCAAAAAAAATAGTGGTGAAAGTAATAATATCAATGCCTACGACAACTAAGTGTTAGGCAGGAAATATAACCAGTTGTTTACATGTTGCTCTTCCTGTTTTCTCATAAACTCACAATTACCTTGTGAAGTTGTGGTTCTTGCATGATCTTTATGATCTTGTGTTTAAAGTCTCCAGGGCTGCGCTCAGCTGCAAAAACACTTTAAGTAGCTTACTGTAGGCGAGGATATGGTCGAGCCAAGCTGCAGCACAGACATGATGCTACGCAGGCGGACTATGAGGAAATCCAGAGTTAGAGCTGAACTTGGTAATTTGACCACCTGCTGTAACAAAACAGAAACTTGATCTGCATTGGCTGATCTCAAAGGTGATCAGTGATGAACAGCTGCAACATCTGGAGTTATGCATCTTGGACTGACAAGAAATTCAAACTTTATCTTCATATTTTCCGACCCTCCACTTCCACCTTCTCTAGCTTTTACCTCAAGACTGATTTGCTTACCATACACTCAGGGTTGGACAAGGATCCCTCTTATTTATCTCCTCCCCACCTTCAGCACAGTCCTCACCTCACCCTACATCTTCCCTTCTATCTTTATGTGCCCTCCCTTCTCTTTCACTCCCCCCTTCGCCAACACAGCCCCCTGGACCTCTCCTGTGTTTCCTCTCCTGGAGCTCACCGTCTCTCCGGCGTTAATCACAGCATCTCCATCTCGCCACAGGGGAAATCTCCATTGCTGCTTCTCACTTCATCTGGAATTAATGCAGGATGTCAGACAAGGAGAGGAGATTCTCAGCTGCCAAGAATAGAAAGTCGGATCTCTCAGAGAGTACACAACAAGTGGACGTGAAGGATATATACT
Organism: Cetoscarus ocellatus; assembly: GCA_037902135.1. NCBI lineage: Eukaryota > Metazoa > Chordata > Actinopteri > Labriformes > Labridae > Cetoscarus > Cetoscarus ocellatus. The sequence continues at coordinate 514,825 of JBAMNC010001316.1, forward strand.
TACATTAGGTGTTTAGATCTGGGTTATTTTAGGCTCAACAGGAGAGAAAGTCTCTGTCAGGTGTTTAATTCTTTGTTTTGTTCTTTATTTTGCAGATTCATTTACCAACAGAGAAAAGGGAAGAGATATCAGCAGAGGAGGTAAGAATAAAGGGCAGAGAAAGTGGGTAAATGCAGTAAAAATGATGGTTAGGATTAGGTTAGTGATGGGAAGCGATAGTTTAAGGGCAACAGTATTGACTCAGCCAAAGAACTGCTTCCCCTCTCAGAGGAGTCAGAGTGAGCTCACAGCACATCCAGCCCTCTCACTGAACCTTTCGCATCAGTGTGAGGAATTATCTGGGCTTTAAATATCATTACCACGGGCGGTGATGACTACAGAATAATAGACCACAAAGACTGACACGAGTAACTTAAGTCAAAGACGCACAAGGTTAACAAATCGCTACGAGAGGAAAAACAGATCAGGACTACATGTCGCTGTCTACCCAAGCTTTCCTCTGATATCTGGTCATTGAAAAATAACCACAGTGATTTTTTTAACATAATCAAGACCGCCTATAAGGGAGGGTGAAGGGGAAAGCTTTCTGGGGTCCAAAGTTTAGTCAATACATGTTCCATCCTAAATTGAGAACATTATTTCTTATTTTACTTCTTTTCGTCGTGTAAATGGCCTCCTCATGAAATGGTCCAATCATTGTTTTTGTGACAGTGATGTTGTACAAAGGACCTTTGAATTTAACAGTAAGCACAATAATAATGATCCGTTCGCCATGCTAAAACCTGCAACAAGTTGTTTCTTTTTTCTTTTCTCAGCTCCAAAGCAGAATGTTCTCAGTATTATCTGTCCATGCTCATCCGATGTGAACATGTTGATTTTGTCTTCTTTTGTATGTATATTTTATTTTTTGACTAGTTATACCTTTGTATGTGACAGGACAGAGTTTATAGTTGAAAGTTTGGAAAGAAAGAGTGTGGCGTGACGTGCCACAGGACACATTTAAACCAGGGCAGCCATTTTAGGGACTGTAGCCTAACAATGGAGCACCCTTATCAACTTTGACTTTTGAAGCAGGCACAAATAGTCTGAGTGGCCTTACGTCATTACGTCACAGCCAGTGTTGCTATGACTACAAGTCATGCTCTGCATTATGGTAAGCTAGCAGACTAAACTACCCACAGCAGACTCGCTGAATAATAGCGGAGATTTATCGTCCTATGCAAGATTTTACAGATAAGCCTGTTTACCATAGGGGACGTCAGATAGCATGGTTACTTGTTGCAACGAAACACCTCTAGCAGTGTCTGCGGAGAATCTGTCAGCGATGCAGAAAAGTAGAGAGCAGCTTTAGAAAACATACATTCTCCTGCTTGAATGAGCTGGACTAAATTCTGGGGACTAAATGAATCAGTCTGTGTCGTGCCATGTGATGATCTGCTTTAGAGATGCAGAGTGATGTTAATGTGTTGATATTTTAATGTTGTGTCTGTGCACAGAAAGTGACTCCATGGGATCTTCATCATTACTTTAAGTAGCATTTTGTCGTCATTCTGGGCTTGTGATGGTTGCTGGGTCGATTGTGTCCTAACTGCAGAACCACTCCAGGGTCGAGTGAAAGCAGAGCTGGTCCTTCCCAATGTGGCACCCTTGTCGAGATTTTATATGACGCCCCCCTTATTATCTTTAACTTACAAGATAACATGTCACCCAATTTACATGCTTAACAAATTACAAATAAACACAAAAAATCCGAAATACAATATAAATACCCTTACTGCAAAATAAAAGTCCTGTAAATAAGTGAATAATAATAATAATAGTAATAAATTATAATTAAAAAAACAGCATCAAACAATTTAAATAACCACACAGTTTGCACACAATAACTCTTTACATAAGCTACAGTTACACTTTGCAATAACTATATACAAAAAGTAAATAAAATAACTATATATAAAAACTATATAAAATACCTATATACCTATTATTTGGTATAATCATTTGTAGTAATATTAATTGGACATTGCTTTACATTTGAATCAATGTGAGCTTTTCCATTTTAAGGGTTAACAATAATAAGTAGTTTTAATATAATTATATTGAAGGTGAATTTTTTCCAAATTTTGTGGCGCCCCCTGGAGGCCACGGCGCCCTTAGCATTTGCCTATATTGACTAATGGGTCAGCTGGCTCTGATTGGAAGCAAATCAAGACCAACTATTCAGGATCGAATGCTGTGTTCAGATGCCGAACACCCACTTGTATCAGAATGACTTCTCCAAATGATTTAGGTGTAATAACTACCTAAAGCATTTCAAAACCATAACTCCAAAACATCTGATATATAAAGAATTGGCACCAGGTGTAATAAAAACAGCGACCCTGTGATTTCCAGACCATCTCTCTGCCTTCTGAGCCTCAGCCCCTCTGAATCCACAGCTGTGTGCCAGCCTTGTGGTTGAATCCTGTGTTTCTACCGACTGTGGAAGAAGTGCATCCAGCATGTTGTTTGCACAGCCTGTGGTGGTGGAGCAGTGGTGATTTCCTACTGAGAGGAAATTTGTCCAGCCTTGGTGAAAATTACAAGGCTGTTTGAGCGGAGAGTCTGTTTTTGGCCAGAAAATGAGGATTGTGGTGCTTTTGGTTGAGCATGAGCCAGTCCCACACAGGTTCATTCCCTGGGAGAGAGTACAAAGATTAAAATCTGCTTTAAACTTTCAAACTTTTGAGTTTCTTGTTTTTCTCGGTTTTCTCCTCTTTAACTTCCTCCTAACTTTCTCCTTCAGCCTCATTTGCGTTTGCCAAAGCGGTCCTGATGCCTTGATTTGGCACCGCTGTGATGTTTGAATTATAATCCTTGAAGGAAAACAGAGTCAGAGTCAAACTGAGAGAGGAAATAAAGCGACAAGGCCAGTCTGCCTTCACCGGTCAGACTGTTACATAAGGATGACAGACCTCATCAGAGATGATTCACACAGACAAGTCTCAATCAAACATGTTTTGAGATTCAACTTATGCTTCATCATGCTGCAACACATCAGACATAAACAAGACCACAACACCCTCTCATATGGTGTGCTGAGTTTTCTGTGACTTAGTGCTTACTCAGCTTAAAGAGGAGATGTTTAATGTTTAAACTGATAAATTTTGTTTTTTTACAAATGTTCTCTTATTTTAAATTTGGTGTCTGCAACATGTTCCAAAAAAGCTGGGACAGGGGCATGTTGACGACTGTGTTATATCACCTTTCCTTTTAACAACTGTTGTATTTTGTGCTTCATAATGTGCCACAAATTTTTAATAGGAGACTGGTCTTGACTGCAGGCAGGCCAGTCTAGTACCTGCACTCTTTGACTTTAAAGCCATGCTGTTGTAACACCTGCAGAATGCGTATTGGCATGGTCTTCACAGATGTGCAAGTTACCCATGCCATGGGCACTAACACACCCCCGTATCATCACAGAAGCTGGCTCTTGACCTTTGCTCTGATAACAGTCTGGATGGACCTTTTCCTCTTTGGCCAGGAGGACACCACGTCCATGATGTCCAAAAACAGTCTGAAATGCGGACTCAGACCACAGCAGACTTTTCCACTTTGCCTCAGTCCATCTCAGACGACCTCGGGCCCAGAGAAGCTGGCGGCATCTTTGCATGGAGTTTTAACTTAACCTGAAAACACTTAATGCCTGAAAACACAGATTATAGCCAGAAAATTCTATTTTTTTTGTAAGTCATTTGATAAATTAGGTGTTTTTGGCAGCTGATTATCCATTTGAGGACACCTTTAATTTACCTGATTGTATTCAGATTTTTTTAGTAATTTGTTGATTATATTGATAAGATAGAGGTATCATAAATGTATCAAATATGATACAAAAGGCATTAAAGGGTTAAACGGTGAGCTAGTGATGAGCTGTGTAAAAGGCTGATGGTTTTCTGAAGTGTTCCTGAACCCACATGGTGATATCCTTTACAGAAAGATGTTGGTTTAAGGCATCACCTGAAGTTTTCAGCCTTGCTGTGTTCATGCAGAGATCTCTCCAGATTCTCTGAATCTTTTGATGATATTATGGACTGCTGAAGATGAAATCCCTAAATTCATTGCCATTGGACACTGAGAAACGTTCTTAAACTGTTGGATTATTTGCTCACGCAGTTGTTCACAAAGTGGGGAACCTCAACCCATCCTTGCTTGTAAATGACTGAGCCTTCTGAGGACACTCACCTGTTTCCAATGAACCTCTTCACCTGTGGAATGTTCCAGACAGATGCTTTTTGAGCCTTCCTCAACTTCCCCAGTCTTTTGTTGCCCCTGATCCAGATTTTTATCTTCGCCAATGAGGTTATGTTTTTGCCAGCGTATGTTTGTCTGTTTTATATTATGATGGTAGCTTTATCATGGAACTATTGCTGATAGACGTAACAGCAATATGTGAGCTGTCTTGGCGGAGGTTTTCACTCTCGGAGTGCTTTGTAGTTTTGGTTGCAGACATCAAATTGAAAATGACTAAATATTTACAAAAAACAATAATGTTTATCAGTTTAAACATTAAATATCTTGTCTCTGTGGTGTATTTAATTGAATAAAGGTTGAAAAGGATTTGCAAGTCATTGTATTCTCATAACATTTTTTTTACAGCGTCCCAACTTTATTGGAACAGGGGTTTGTACTTATATTCCTGAATCATCGTAAGCCTTCTGAATTATTACCATGCAATGATACCAGTGAAAAAAAAGGGCATGGCTATGACCTACTCTCTAGTAAAGCGTGAGATAATATTTGTTTTGATTTGGTGTTACAAAAATATGTACTGATTGATTGGTTGGTTATTTTGCAGTCCAACATTGCCTCAAAGATGAGAGAAAATCTTTTTGCCCTTGAAGAAACTTCTCAGTGTTTCTTCTGAGGCATAAATATAACACTGCCTCAGTTGATGGTGTTATTTTCACCTCTGATTTCCTGCTGCTGCATGTCAGAGTTCCCTGTGAAAATGGCCTTCAAACATGCAGCCACACCGACACTAATCAGAGGTGTTACGGATTAGCAGCTCGCTCAAAATACCTCTGAACAAACAGACGTACAGGTTCCTGACAGCTGTTAGTCACTTTAATGTGTTATACCAGCAAATCTCACTTGTGTTCGTCTTTGAAGAGAACAACATGAAATACTGCTGATTTTTTCGGGCTGAAAAGGGCACGTAGCTCTCCTTCCTAATCAGTGATGTCACAGCAGGTGTTTCTAATCAGCTCTGAAGCGAACACACCTGCTGAGAGAGCAGGACACAGAGTTTGAGCTCCTGCAGAGTGAGCTTTCTCTTATAATGTTCTTGTGTTAATGTTTCATTTACTGCTGTTACTGTTTTAGGCATCAGTCTAACGAGCAGATGCAACCCTCTGGAGTGACAGCTCTGTTAAAGGGATAGTTCAGTATTTTTTGAAATGGGTTGTATCAGGTACTTGAAAACAGTCAGTGAAGTGGCTGAAAGAGCTCCCAGCAGGGTTGCCCTTTAAGGAGAATGAGCTCAGATGAGCGGTAAGGTACACTGCTGTTATAGGTATAGTTTTTTTGCATAATTGTGAGTTTAACATCAAAACATCAACAGATCTATGTTGGGTATACTGTATGACTAGGTGAAACAACTGAGAGTGCTTTATCAGGGCGGTCTGTGGGTAAAGGCTTGCGGGTAAAAGCTAAAGCCTGATGATGGTAAGCCCGTGCATCTGTTAACACACATAAAGATTATCGGGCTGTTTTTGACCTGGCTTTCCCCCTTCCCGACCAAGGACAGCAAACGCCTGATCAACTTATCCTATAAGATTATCCTGTGGTCTGAGGTGTGTTAAGAGAGAATTTGTACCAATAATCGGCTCTGAAACGGGTCGGGGCCAACAATAGTAAATATTAAACTTGTTCAATATTTACGACCAAAAGTCTTAATGTGTGTGGGGAAAGCCGACGACTCCTGAGTCATGACTTTGTGAATTGTGATGTGGAGAGGAATTCAGCCAATTAAGAAGTGAGCTGACTGACGCACAAGGAAGCAGGCGTAAAAAAAAACCAAGCACAGCCGACCTGAAACATAAAGTTCGGTAGACCTAAGAAACGGAGGACCAGCTCACGTGTTCACGTTGTCTCCTGGATTTTTTCCACAGTCTTTTCTTTTATTTAGCTCCCGATTTCTGTCAAAAATAGTCCAAAGACCAGCATCTTTCCCTTTTCTCGTATGTCCTCTCCCATGTTGCGTGTTGCGTTTTCCAGTGGTTGCCATTGACAACGTTTATGGTTGTTGCTATGCTTCTTCTTGGATACTTCCTAAAGGAAAAATAAGGCAGTTGCTAGTGCCCTGCTATAAAGGATCGCAAAAATGGCAAGAAACGGTAGTGAAGGCATTTCTAAACCTTTTAATAAACTATAAAACATACATGATCGCCACAGACATGGGCACCAACTTGGTCAGGTTATTAGATAAGGAGGAAATTCTTCAACAAAAGGTCAAAAGGAGACGCAAAACAAAAGTCTGGACGCTGGTTCTCAGTAAAACTGCCACGTTGTCGTCCCATAATAGCTTTTTTTCTAGCAGATTACATTGAAGCTTAAAAATTATAAAAATTAGATTAGTTCATAAAGATTTATGATGAACTAATAGGGATGCACAATGTTGGATTTTTTGCTGAGCTCTCACATGCCAATACTTCCAAACTAATCATTGCCAATACTGGTGTTGACAGCAAAACTCTTTGTCAAGGTCACAAAGCCACCCTCACTAAAACCGACCTGTTTCCTTCATACTGACGGTCTGTTCGTGTCAGAAAAAGATGTGAAGCAAGTAAAACATTTTGTTTTTAATAAATTAGACTTTTGATTTATAAAAGTGAATATTCAGTGATGTGGTAAACCATAATGGTACATTTGTACATTAAATAAATTGAATATTTATTTATCTGCAAAACTACTGCATTTGTTGATACCAATAATTAACTTTTTAAGCAATTATCTGTCAATACCAATATTGCTGTGATGATATAATTCATCACAAGTAAGTTTCATGAATTTTTGTTTGCTACAGATGTTATTATCTGCAACAATCTAAGAAGACATTCCCAAGAGAGCCAGGACAACCTTCTGGGTTGGCCTCCAAAAGTGTGTCCCTGCATCACTCTAAAGTCATGATGGTGCATGTCTCAGCATCTTGGTACATTAGTTGCATCACTGTGATGTTTTTTGGTGTAAATATGCATCTGATAAAATAATTTCACAGTAAATTCTTTGAGATTTTTCATTTTACTTTTTGATGCAAATTCGCCACAGAGAAAATCAAAACTCTGCAGCTTTAACTTCTCCAAACACAAACTTTTAAACATGATAAACTGCTTGATTGCTGCTTAATATAACACGTTGGCATTTACTAATGCTGAAACTCTCTGCCCAGTCCAAACCACTTTGAATTAATTCTGTGGATGAAACTTTAACATCCTGCTTGATTATTCAATGAAGCCGTGAAGAGATTAAACAAGTTACAGCCTCAATAAGCTGTTAACTGACCGACATAAATCCACCTGATAAAGCCTTCAATTAAAATTATGTAAATTTAAGGTGTAAAAATGTAAATTTCAGCAGCGGCATGGGGCGGCAATTTCATTTAATTAGATGCAGCTTTAAAATTCAGCATCAGGCTTCAAGTTTATTTCATTTATTCTACTTAAAAAATAAACAGATTTGGTTAAAGTGTCAAAAGTTTGGCCATGAGTTTACCTCTAATATTTTAGTTGTGTAAGAGACCTTTGGCCTTCGTCTCTGTTTGCTCAAACATTTAATATATCCTGAATGTTTGACCTTTACAGGCAGAGTTTATTCTGCAGAAGGGGGAACCTCACAAGCTCATTATTAAGTATAGTTCGTCTCTGTTGATTTATGTTTCATTTCCTCTTCATTCATCACCTATGGAAAGAAGTTTTCTCATTCAGGAGACAGGAGGGTGTGGAGCCAGAGCTGTGAAGTCTTTAGCATCATGTTCAGGCTTCTTTATTGAGACAGAATTTTGCTTTAAAGGAATATATTTTTCTTTTCAGCGTACACTTTCCCTGCTGTTGAGCATGAATTACACCTTTTCACCAAGGCCATCAGAAGTTAATGAATGCAGCCGTGATGACGCAGAGACAGCCACTCAGCATTCATCACCAGTCCTTTCAAACAGGTAACGCACATCTGTCAAAATGTGAACAACGTTTGCTTCAAACATTTGCCTTTCAACAATGATAATGTTTAAGGTTTAAAGTGTTACTCATATTTCTTAAATAACAACTTCTGAAGAACAATGACTTTCCACATTGGTGAAGGTGCTGAAGAAACATAAAGACAATAAAAGAAAAAAATATGCATGGGTGAGAAATGGCAAGAAAAGAGAGCAGCTTGTTCAGTGTCCGTTTAGCAGTAATAATGTTTGTTTGAGTAGAAAATCAAAGAGTGAACTTTTAAAGTAGAGCTGCATTTAACATAATTCACTAATTTATGAAAGTCATGGATTGAGTAAGATTTCCAAAAAGGTTCACATTTTTGAGATTAAGATGACCAACGATATTTAACACATGCTGTAAACGGTTAGATATTCTTATTTACTTCCACCAAGGTGGTTATGTTTTCACCAGGGTCTGTCTGTGAATCTGTTTGTCTGTTAGCAAGATTACGCAAAAACTGCTGGATGGATTTACATGAAAATTTTACCAGAGATGTGGTTTGATCCAAGGAAGAAGCCATTACATTTTGGTGCTGATCCAATCCAGATTGACGTCCAAAAAAACGTTGAAGTTTATAATGGCAAATCCCATTCCTCTACGGCATTATAGGATTTATTCGCAAACTGACGTCTAGTTTTTCAAGCCTATGTCACTACATTTCCCAGCTTCCCCTGCAATGCCAGGGGAGGAGTTTTCCACAGCGCTCCGTCTGCTGTCTCTACTTTGTCCCACCCACAGCACCATCTGATTGGTTACACGCTCTGGTTGCACGCAGAGCACGCCGATCAGCCAATCAGCACTGAGAGCTGTGCCTGCAGAGTTCTGCTCACAGGCACAGCGGAGGGGAGGAAGTTTTGCCAATGGAGAAAGCCCGGTGCTGTTCTGCTGATAATGTCAATACGGAAATAGTCCGTCATAGCAGAAGCCCGTGTGTGTGTGAGTGTAAAATCCTAACTGTGGTTTTGCTCCGTCTGACAGGCTAGTGTCACTGGAAGCGCTGCGACGCGCACAACACCAACATCTGAACAAGCAGCAGCAAACTGGTTCAGTCAACAAGTTACAAGACCCACTACTAACTAGGTCACTCTATTGGATAATATTTATGTCAACAATAATCCCACTTCTTGCAGATTGATATTTTTCATCCCACAATGTGCGTATAAAATAAATATAGGACTATGATGTTGGGTGGAAATCACAATTTATGGGTGGAAGTGAGCTGCTTGGCGGAGGTCTGCGCTCTCGGAGTGCTTTTCTAGTTTGGTTTGGACTGGTTGGATGGATGGACAGACAGGTGGATGGATGGACAAATGAATGAATGGAGGACTAGAAGACAGATGGATGGATGGATTGACAAAAAGACGAGTAAATGCATGAAAGAGGAGGATGGGAATTTGGACTTGAATAGATGGCAAATTGGATGGATGGATTGTTGATGAATTGTTGGATTTATTGCTAGACTGAAGGATGGATGGATAACTGGATGGCTGGATGGATTGACAAATAGATGAATGGATGGATGATTAAATAAACAGTAGAATAAATAACTGAATGGATGAATGGACAAACAAAAGATAACTGTATGGACAGATTACTGTATGGATGTATTGGACTGAAAGGTGTATTGATGGGTAAACAGATCGATGAAAGGGCAGAACGATGGTTAATGATTAGATAATTGGATGGTTGGATAATTGGAAGGAGAAGCATGGCTGATGGATGATGGATGTAGGAAGTATGGATGGATAACTAAATAGATGGGGGAAAAAAATTAATAAATGGGAAGTTAAATAATTGAATGAATGAAGAGAGTGATAAAAGACTGTTCTTTCCTCTCAAATAAAAAAAACTGTTAACAACTTAAAATTTTAAAATATATATATCTAAATAAACTAAACTAAATTTTCCTCTGAGAATAAGAGTGCAAGCTATAACTTAATTATCAAAGGTAAATTCTGAGTGGACATAGGCTGGCTCATCCACATCAACACTAACAGGCATGGTAAAATGAGCAACAAAGAAGCAAACAGAATAATATCTGATTTTTTATATATAAATCTCCTGTAATAAAAAAATGAATTAGTGGGTTAAGAAGACATACTGTCCTATTCTAACAAAATGATAAAAAATACAAACTGACAGTTCAAATACTTCATTCATGACTATTTAAACATTAATCATTAATATTACATGTGTCCCACCTCTGACATGGTTAGTAGCCAATCACAGTGTAGATTTTGAGTCAGTACACAGGGTGGCCAATCAAAATTGCAGGGAACCTATGCCCCAAATTGACGATGCCCCTGCACAGACAAGGCGCACCCCCTTCGGTGTGGCCACACTTCCCCTGGGGGTAACACCTCGCTATTTGACAACCACTACTTTAGGGGACTACTGACTTTTCCACTGTTGCCCCGGGTCGCATGCTGTGAATGTCATCAGCCTAAAATCCCCAGTTTGGCAAATCAAGAAACACGAAGAACAAACTAGAAAGTGTTCCTCTTTAATTCTGAACATTCACATTCACATCAGCGTGAGCGGTGAAACTCTCACATCTCCCTCATACAGCTCCTCCTGTGCTCCACTCATGTTCTCATCTCGTCTCCGATCTACCTGCAACCACCGACTCCATTAGACAAAAGGTCGCACGCACACACAGAGTGAGTCATGGGGATAGTGTGTGCACCCCTGCCTGTCAATCAAGCCTCCATTAGTGGATACTTGGCTGAGTGTCTCAGGGTCGGGGGCTGTAGATGTAGATGGGAGATGACAGCGCTGTGTTTCCTCCTCAATATAAACATTTCCATCCCTTGGTGTGTGTGTGTTAGTGTGTGTGTGAGTGTGTGTTAAAGCCTCCCCACATTCCCACTGACAGCCTCAAACCCTCACAAACACACCTGTGCATGTGTTAAAATGTTTAATTCACATGAGAGGAAAATTCAGCTCCAGACTCATTTCCTCATTATGTTGGTTTGTGTGCGCGTGGACACGTCCCGTTACCCCGAGCGACGACGGCGGAGTCCTGCAGGATTTCAATTTGATGTAAAAGTAATCTCATTCTGTGGACTTGAAGCATTTGAAGTGTTTGTGGGAGCGAGTGTGTCCCTCGCGCCCCCCCTGGAGGCAGGTCGTCATGAATCATGTCAGAGCAAATCTGCTGTTGAGAGGAGCACGGCACTCTGAATGGAGACTCACACACACACACACACACGCACACACACACACCCACCCACACACACACACACACATACACACTCATGGAGGCCAGTGGCAGGTCTGGAGCCAGCAGATGTGAATCACAGTGGTCATCACTCTGTTTCATATTCAGAGTCTGACAGATGCAGATCAGTGAGGCTCTGCTCTGCACCTCCTCTCTGTCTTTATACCTCCTTCATTTACACTTCTGATTTATCTTTTACACCTGTCTTTAATGCCCCGACCAGTGATCCCGGTATTGCGTTACTCTAATATGTCCACTTTTTTCAGTAATGAGTAATCTAATGTGTTACTATTTCCAAACCAGTGATTAGATTAAAGTTACTTATCAAATCACTGTGCATTACTATTTCCGTCATTTTCCTTAGTAAAAAGATATATTTGCTTTCTTCTTGCATCTCGGGCAGTGACGTCACGTGTGCGACAAGTCATATTTTCAGCATGAGGACAACTCGTGTGTAATACAGACCAAGCAGCCAACGACAAAAACGTAAACAACAATGGAGGGAGGAGAGAGATGCGCCTTTTCTAGCTGGAAATACAGTCACTATTTTGAGTTTGCGTCAGCGAAAGATGACAATATTAAGGATTTTTTGTACTCTGTGCTGGAGACGAAGTGTTATCTAGCTTTAAAAACACGACATCAAATTTGCAGAATAATTTGGATACGCAGCACGGCACAGTCAAACTTACAGAGAAAGTCCTACCAAGTGCAAAGAGCTGTGACTAATGCAGGATGTCTCCCACCACCCAAACAACAAAAGCTGGACATTGAAGAAGTTGGTCAGGATACATTGTTGATGTTACTGTTCCAATAAAGTGAGTATTAACAAAACTGATTGTCATTTTTGTGTTGAGGCAGCAGGGGTTGTTGTAGGCAGCTTCTGAATGTAACTAATGAAGTAACTTGGAATCTAACTAAGTTACTTTTAAAATCAAGTAATCTGTAAAGAAACTAAGTCACATTTTACAGGAGTAATCTGTAATCCCCAACATCACCCACCGATCACTATACAATCTATAAAAAGCTGCCACAAGAAGGGGGTGATCTGGATCTGCAAAGACAAAATGTTTTCAGTGTTATTTGTTTTAATTTAGTGAAGAAAAGTGATCCAGATCTGATAGGAAGCTGTTAGCATCTATGCTAATCCCTGTTAGCCTGACACACCAGATGACACTAGTCCATGTGGGAACAAGCCCAAAGAAAGTGTTTGGGGTGGGCAGAAACTTTAAAAACATATCCAGCAGGGAATCAGACTATCGTTCTATTACAATCATTACGGGCCAATCAGATGATGCAGCAGGAAGGCTCTTAGAGAGACCAAAAAGAAAGGACATGCAGTAATCCATCTAGGGTGTAACCAAAGAGTGGACTATAACTGTAGTGTCAGACGGGCGTAGGTGGACATATGAAAACCATGTGACATTATTATATGAGCCTTAAAAGGGTTAATTTGGTTGCAAGAGGCCCATGGTACGAGTAAATATGAGTGCCAATAAAGGAACCAGGGGCAGCCAGTACATAACATGGTGCCACGGAAAGCCTCATAATTAACCCACTTGTGTGTGTTGTATGTCCTGTGTTGTGTTTGGAACTATTTTGTGACAAAACAAGGGACTATGTATCCTTCCACCAGTGTTAATTTTGACAGCACGTTTTTATTTTGTTTTAGTTACAGTCTTTTGCCTAAAATATCTTTTAGTTTTAGTCATAATTTAGTCATCTAAATTGTTTTAATTTTAGTCTAGTTTTAGTTGATGAAATTTCACAACATTTTAGTCGATGAAATCTACTGTAAATTTAGTCGACTAAAATATGAAGTGTAAAGGGTAAGGCATTTTTTATGTTTCCTTGAATTTCTGAAGTCATGTTTTACACTTGGATAAAATCAAACATCTAATAACCCTTTATTGAATGATAGTTCAATTTGAATCTATAAATGAACAGAAACGAATTGAACTTTTGTGTGAAATGCAGCCACCTTTATTTAGGCTACCTGGCAGAGCATCTCAGTTACAATACCAGAACTGACAACAAACAGTGAACCTGCTCTACATGAATATATCAATTCATAAAGAGAGGAGCTCTGATTGAATCGCTCCCCAAATTATCCCACCACCATGAAGCTAAGGCAGCTGTGATTGGATGTCCCTCTTAACTCATCCAACCTTTCCACACAACCAAAGTAGCTGTGATTGGATATATTCCTAACTTGTCCCTACTTTCTACATGACCAAATTAGGTCTGACTGGATTTAGTCTCTGTCAAACATTTTAGTCTAGTTTTTATTTGTTGATGAAAATGTCAGTTAATTTGGTTTCAGTTTTTGTTTATGTACACTTGTTTTTATTAATTACTGTCTAGTTTTCAGGGGAAAAAAGGTTGTTGCCAAAAACTATGACAAAAATAATTAGTCAATGAAATTAACACTGGTTAGCAGTCACTGGAGCACAAACTGATATAAATCACCAAATTTGGCTTGTAGTTTTGAATATGACATCAGGACTCACCTCTCGCTGTGGTTGCAGGGCCCATTTTACTGATCAGGACTGCGACCTCTGAGTTTGCGGACATGGACTCACAGTTCATGCATCTGCACCTCCAGGTAACCTGTGATCTGTGCTGCTCCGTTCTCCATCCCTCTTTCTACCTGTGACTCCATCTGCTAAAGTTCTTCCTCTGTACTCCGGTTAATAAAGACATATGATTATGCCCACGGCTCAAAATCACTGATTTTGAGTTCAGTTTTAGTGAGGTTAGAGTTTGTTGTTTCCTTTAAAGACCTGATCAGCTGATGGTGGAGGGATGCATAAACCCATATGTCCCAACAGAGTCCTAAACACAGGGGCTTTGTCGAGGAAAAGTTGAAGGCTGTAAAGAATACTACTGCACTGTGTCAAGCCAACAAAGTTTTTTGAGTAGTTTGAATAAATAAGTTTATTCTGAGGCTTTTGATGTACTGCTATATCTCTCCCCAGGGACAAAGCTCGAAACTTTACTGGCACTCACTATTAGTGCCATTGGCCTCCCACAAGCCCACTTTTAAAATGCTGAACTAACCCTTTAATATGAGCCTTAAAGGACTGAGTGCTGTCGCAGATGACACCTGAGAGGAGGAACAAACTAAGGAGATGTCAATAATGAGAGAGAAACTGTCTGATATTGTCAACAACTATATTAAAATGAAATAAAACAAAATAAAAAAAGAAATCATAATTATATCAAAGGGTAGGTTTTAATATAATGGCAATAGATATGGTCCAAACAACATAGTAGTTATGATTAAGTTTTATTTTTTTATTAAGTTTTTTTTTTTGCTTTTATAATCATTATTTTTTCCCCTTCCTAATGTTTTTGTTGATGTCTTGTATCTTTCCCTTTCACTGTTCTTAAAGTGTACTCAAAATATTCTTAACATAAAATCATAAAAAGAAAAACTGCTTCTTGACATCCAACTTTTCAAATACTATTTTTCACATTAACATGCTATGCCACAAAGCTCAAACCATTTCACAATAGTTTCTTGAACATGACAATGAATTAACGACACACACACAGTCACCAGATCTCAACCCAATAGAGAATTTTTGGGACGTGGTCAAGAGAAGATGCTATCATCGTGTAGCAGACAAATCTGCAGCAACTGTCTGATGCTATCATATCAACATGGACCAAATGTTTCCAGCACCTTGTTGAGTCTATCCCATGATATGCCTAATAAAGTGGCCGGTGAGAGTTTGTTCACTGGTCAGTGCAGAGATGCTGCAGACTGAAAAGTAGCCTCAGTAGACGCTGAAAGCAAAATCATGAAAAATAAAACGATGCACGATAGAAGAATGAAACTAAATGTACTTTAGAACACATTTACCTGTCAGAGTTATTTAACCCTGTGTGATAATTAATCTGATTGTTACCTCCAGGTTGCCTTTCATTTACTCAAAGTTTTATGGCAGTTTGTATTATAAAGAATAAAATATGTAACACTTGTTAAATCAGCTTTGCATGCATAGTTTAGATTTTATTCCTCAAGGTCAGATTCTTTCATTGCTTTTGTACATATTCTTTTTATCAGGCTTTTGTTGAGCTTTCTTTTGAATATTTTCACCATCAATGTTTGAGACACGGAGTGAAAAAAGAATCTCACATTCTTGAGAGAAACTGTGAGCATTGTGCTGCAGACAAAGCTTTAATAGTGTGTGGAAGTGGAGGCAAGGCTGCCATCTATCGTTTCCTCGTGATCTCTCCGAATTTGTTTTGCAGAGGCTCAGATATGAAGTTTTCTTTCTTTTGAATGATTTTGACTTAGTAGAGTATGAATTATAGATTATAGTCTCATATTGATCTTCAGAGCGTCTGTCTTTCAGCTGAAATCTGACAGCAGTGATTCTGAGTGAGCACACCTGAATATGCATGATTATGATGCATACCTGATGAAGGACGCTCATGAGCAGCTACTCAAAGATGCATTTTGCCTATGGGCTCTTCTCCTCGGCACAAACAGGGGGAGTCGAACTCTGCGGCTCAGATTCTTCAGCAGTGAAGTTGTTTGCCTACAGATCCGATATGTGCTGGAACATCTGAGCACAAAGAGCGCTGTGATGTTTGGCAAGTCTGAGCCTCTGAGTCAAAAACCAATATATTTCTTTACTCCTGACTCAATAAAGTTCTTCAGGAGAAAATTACATTCCTCCAAACGTGTGTCGAGGCAAAAGAAAAAAAAAAAAATTATCTGCTCCGTTTTGCTTCAATGTTGCAGGATTATGTTCGAGGGTTTAGGATTGAGATGCTGCAGTAAATTAATGGAAGAGCTCTCTCTCGAAAAAAATGTTTGCAGGTTTAGACAGAAAAATAAGCTGTGAAGAGGCTGTTCATTCTGTCATACAGTTTTATTATCATCCAGGTGAGAACATGGGCCTGTTAAAGTAATTTAAAGGCACCAGGGAAAGACACAAGACCCTCCTCTTCAGCCAAGAGGAATCATGGCTTGTGATTTTTTTCTCAGGGGCTTCTGAGGTAACAAAACTCTGTGACCTAATGTCATTTTCTTTAACAAAGACAGGAAAAGAGCTCTTGGTCAAACTGATAAACTTTATTGTTCACTCATTTTGAATTTTATAGCTGCAACACGTTCCAAAAAGAGAGATGTTGGTAAACTTAAAAATGATTAGATTTTGGCGTTGATCCAGATAACCACCATTAGTGAACTATCGTTTTTGCTCAATCACTGTCCAACTGTCATTATGTCAACATGATTCCGAGTGCTACTGTGGGTTTTCAGGGTCAAGGAATCATATTATGACGGTGACTTTGTCAATGAACTATTGCTTATATATGTAACATCAATATGTGAGCCTTGGCAGAGGATTGCGCTCTTCGAGTGCTTTCTAGTTACTACTGTGTTACCTCACTTTTCCTTTTAAGAACAGTCAGTAAGTGTTTGTTCAGGCTTTGTAGGTTAAATTATCTCCCAGTCTTGATGTACGACCTCAAGTGCTCAACAGTCTGGGGTCTCTGTTGTTGTATTTCGTGCTGATAATGTGATACACATTATCAGTGGGAGACAGGCCAGTCTAGTACCTGAACTCTTTCACTACAGAGCCACGCTGTTGTAACACGAGCAGAATGTTGCTTGTACCACTGGGATGGCGGCATATGCTCCAAAACCTGTATTTACCTTTCAGCCTTCACAGATGTGCAAGTTATCCATCTCATACATTCACAGATGTTGTCTTTTGACCTTTGCTCTGGTAACAGTCTGGATGGTCCTTTTCCTCTTCAGCCTGGAGGACACCACGTCCATGATGTCCAAAAACAGTCTGAAATATGGACTCAGACCACAGCAGACTTTTCCACTTTGCCTCAGTCCATCTCAGATGAGCTCTGGCCCAGAGAAGCCGGCGGTGTTTCTCAGTGTTGCTGATAGTTGGCTTTGTCTTTGCATGGTAGAGTTTGACCTTGACCTTGTAGATGTAGAGATGAACTGTGTTAACTGACAGTGGTTTTCTGAAGTGATCCTGAGCCCACGTGGTGATATCCTGTACAGAATGATGCTGGTTTATAATGCAGCGCCACCTGAGGGATCAAAGGTCACGGGCATTCAATGTTGGTGTTGGCCTTGCTGCTCATGTGCAGAGATTTCTCAGGATTTTTTGAATCTTCTGTTGATATTATGGACTGTAGATGATGAAATCCCTAACATCCTTGTACATTTAGAAACATTGTTTTTAAACAAACTATTTCCAATTAACTTATTCATCTGCAGGATGCTCCAAACAGGTGTTTTTTAAACATTCCTCAGTTTTTTCAGTCTTTTGTTGATGCTTTCTCAGCTTTTTTGGAACAAGTTGAAAGCATCAGATTTTAAATATGAGGTTATTCCCCAATAAGCAATGAAGCTTTTCAGTTTGAACAGTAAATATCTTGTCTTTGTGTTCAACTGAATATCAATGGGAAAGCATTTTCAAATCATTGTATTCTGTTTTTACTTGTTTTTCCCAACATCCAAACTTCACTGGAATTGTGGTTTGTAAATTCTTCTGTAGTTTCACACTCATTATCTAGTGCTTATATCTTGAGAGAATTTTTAGACACATGCCTCATACTTGATGTCTCACCTGTGACGACACTCTGGCGGCGTCTCGCCCACCTTCGCTTGACAGTGAAACAGATTTTAATTGAGGACACTGAGGTTGGGTAAATATTGATTTGAAGTAAAAACAGGATCCTTTGTCGGTATTTAAAGTCTATTTCTGATTCCTCCTCACAAGTCAAAGTGTGTTTACTCTGGGAAAACATCAACAGTGAAGCACAGATGGTTATGTTTGAGAGTGTGGTCATTAGTCACACAGTGGAATGATTTATGATTTATAGGATCTGTTTCTCACATGTTGACAAACAAGCTAAACTCTGATGCTCATTAGGTGGTAATGAAAGAGCAGTTTGGTGTCTCCGGTTTGTAAGATCATTTTTTATTTCTCCAATTGTGTTTTAGACCTCTGTTACCTACTGGCACATCGCCATAGCAACCTCTCGTTAGGCTGGAAAATAGTACAGTGTTTTGATGAGACTTAGCCCCAATTAAGGCGGCCCACACACATTTAGAAGGCCAGAGAGGAAAACACACAGTCTTCCCACAGGGATTTTTTTTATTCCACAAATGCAATTCTGGATGATTTTTCTGAAAGTAAAGCTTTACATGATTAACCGAGTGAGGAGACCGCGGCATAAATATAAAGTATTTATCCGAAGAGTTCGAAGAGTTTGTCTGTCTTTTTTTTTTAACACAAAGACAGAATAAAAAACAGCTTCACAAAATCATTCTGCAACACTTAAATGCAATTATATGTGGCCCAAGACAAGGAAAGAGCAGTCAAAAATAAGGAAGAGAAAAAACATTCGATGATCTGGGGTTTCTGTTCCAAAGTGCTTATCAGGCAGCCAAGAGCCCAAAAGTTTGTTTTGATAAACCAGACACTGCTTCATAAGTCATTAATGAAACCTGCTTATAAAGCTGTAATTACAGCATTATCATTAAATTATAATTAAGTAAATAATGACATGTGGAAGGGGTGACTTGAGAGAGCACATGATCAAAATAAACACCTTTTAAGCTCCTGATTGTTGTTAATAATTGACCCTTCGCTAAGCCCCGCCCCGTCAGTTACTGCTGCTACGCTTATCAAGCTTTTCCTCCAAGAATGAGAAATATGGAGTTTTTAGCTTTTAGCTTAGTTTTTACACCGTGGCTCAAGATTTAACAGAAGTAACCTACCACTGAGATGTCTGTGTTTGCTAATGTTATCTTACCTAACACACAGAGCTATAGTTAGCTGAAGTTTGTTAGCACCTTACTTTAGCACAAACATAGGCGTTCTTGTGCTTTACACACACTCGGCATCTTTCTTCTTGCGTCTTGGGCTTGGGGAAGGCAAAAAAAAAAACCCCACCACCCACCAAATTTCTCCGATTCAACTGTCGGACTTACAAGTCCCAGTATGCACACTGCTTAGGTATATTGTTTTCTGCCGAAAGCTTGACAGGCCTCTAGTGCATAATTATGGTTGCTTACGTAGGATTGGACAGTAGCCGTTTGTGGGAGGGGCTTAACAAAGGGTCAGTTATGTTTTAAGGATGAAGGGAAGCAGACTGCCAAGCTGTTTTATAATGGAACTAGAAAGCCTAACTCCAATGAAGTTGGGATGTTGTGTAAAACATAATTGAAAACAGAATTATTTGCCTCACAGCAAGAAGGTTGCTGGTTGAATACCAGTGTCAGTCAGAGCCTTACTATGTGGAGTTTGCATGTTCTCCATGTGCATGTGTGGGTTCTCTACAGGCAAAAACATGCTCATTGGGTTAATTGGTGACTCTAAATTGCCCTTAGCTCTAATGGCCCTTTTCCATTAGCCCTACTCTACTCGGCTCGGCTTTCCCCGACTCTACCCGGCTCTACCCTTCTCGCTTTGGGCTGCTTTTCCACCAGCCCGGTCCCCTGCCCAGCGGGGGCGGGGTCGCCGTGAAACAGCTGGGGGACACTGCGTTCATGTCATTTTGAGCGCGACACAACAACCAAAACAATGGAGGACTTGGAGGCAATAGTATACTTGCTGCTCGGTCTGTGGCTTTTTGCTACAAAGAGGAAAGCAGAGGAAGGCTGCAGGCGGCGAGAAGAAATACCCTTGAGCAGGGCAGGAGAGTTTTGGAAGCTATACAACAGTTTGAAGCCGAGGACGAGAGCAATCGGGCTGCAAAGAAAAGACGTATGAGGGTAAGCTGATGGAAGCTACCGCTAGCTTGTTAGCTAGCTCGTAATGATAAAGTCCCGTGTTTAACATTGTGATGGCAGCAAGTTATTGCCATAAAGTAACAAAGTGTATGTACTGCAGTCCTTTTTTGGGCATCGCGCTCATGACTCATCGGTGACGACATTCTCTGACCAATCAGTAGCCGGCAGTCGGTCGACGTCACCTTTTAGTATCGACTCAGCTCGCTTAGAACCAGAGCAGAGTAGGTACTAAAAACTGGTTTGTTTTAGGAGGTACTGTGCCGGTGGAAATGCAATGCAAACTGGGTAGAGCCGAGTAGAGTAGAGTAGAGTAGAGTAGGGCCAAGGCGGGCTGGTGGAAAAGGGCCGTAAGTGTGATTGCCAATGGTTTTAGTCTCTCTTTGTGGCCCTGTGATTGGCAGGCGACCGGCTCAGGGTGTGCCCCACCTCTCGCCCAATGTCAGATGGGATAGGCTCCACCCCCCTGAGAAGATATTCATTTTCAGTATTATCAGAATTTTTGATTGCAATTTATGATATTATCTGAACAATATTGGTATCTAAGACATTTCAGATAAGATAATCTAACAGGGTTAAGTAAAAGGGTGAAGTAGCATGCATTAAGGTCAATAGAATAACATAGGCTATACTATAATAGATGTAGACCAATAAACTGTACAAATTGCAAACGAACAAAATCGAAAAAAATATAGTTAGGGTGTTAACAATTATCAAAAATTAAAAATTAGTGGAGTAAAGTGTCATTCAAGAATTTCTTAAGAAGCTGATTGTCTGTTTCAGCAGATATGAAAATTTTTGCTGATACTCACTGTCAATATTTTAGCAGAATAAATTGGCCTTAAATATCCCATAAATTTGTTGTAATTTTGAAAGAATGTACAAATGTGCCATACTGGTTTCCCTAATCATCACTGAATGTCCAGTTTTATAAATCAAAAGAATGATTTACTGACAAGATCAGGTTGAACAATGGAGCTCTACCGGTTTGTTTGTATGTAGAAAAGGACACAAACAACAGATACTGAGGCTGTAAATAAAAGCACCTTTCCTTATGGGACTGCACTGTCATCATTTAATGTGCTTAACTGTAGAAATAAAAAGTTTTTTAATTCCCATCCCTAATCATGAACAAACTAAAGCGACCACATGGCAGTTTCATGCCTTTGTTTCGTATTCAAAAATCACTTGGACCACAACAGTACAAATTTTCAGACAACAAAATTCTCTACACACCCTGTTTTCTTAATAAACATCTGCTCAGGCTGATAAGGACATCCAAGACTTTGTACAAACTCTCTGTTAATTGGTCTTACACATGTATGAGGATGTGTTCCAGCAGACGTAGATTGTCTTTGGTTTGAATGCACAAAAGACACCGTGTGCTTTTGCCTTTTTAATACAACATGTAAGTGAGATTTGAGGACGGTTTTAAGAGTATTTGTCCAAAATTTATCATCCACGCAGCAGCAAATAACAAAAACAAAAGCATCATCATTGTAGTGACTCTCACAGCTCCACAAAATAACTTAATTAGAAAAAAAGAATCTAATTATCGTCAAGCACATTTAATTAAAAAAGGACAATACTGCTGATATGACAGTAATATGTTGCTTTTATGGATTTAGCTCTGTTTGTTTCAGCTTTAATGAATGAAAACAATCCAACATGCTCTTGATCAGGACTCTGATTGACATATTTGAGTGTGGCTGTTAACAGGGGGGCGGCATGGAGGCACAGCAGGTAATGCAAGTGCCTTGCAGCAGGAAGGTTGCCGGTTCAAACCCCGGCTGGGTAGAGCCCTTCTGTGTGAAGTTTGCATGTTCTTCCTGTGCATGCGTGAGTTCTCTCAGGGCACTCTGGCTTGCATTGCATTGCATGTTTTATGGCAAAATGAAGGAGTAAAGCTGTTTATGGTGGGTAATTTGTGTCTAATGTACATCTCATCCAGAATCACCTGGAGCACACCACTGCAATGCAAAGTGTACTTAAAGGGATACGCCAACTTTTTTTTGTTTTCATGTCTTGCCTCACTCACAAGTCCATGACAAGCAGATAGACGCCATTCTTTTGACTGTGCGTGCATTAACAAGAAAGAGACGGGCAGAGCTCACCAACTGCTAATTAGCTTACCTCAAACACTGGGAGTCAATGGGTAGTGTTAGCCTGCCTCTCCCTACAGTCATCAGATAAACTCTTCAGCATCTCTAAAATGTCCTGTGTGCTTGTTGTGACTTTTTTTTTTGGTCTGTGTTGAGTTATCTATTTTTAGACTAAGAATAGCACTTTATGTGGATGTGCTTTGTTTTGTTGATCATCCTACAAGCTGTCTGCGGTGGTTTGTGCATGCACCCAGTGGTTTAGTTCTGTATGTATTTCTTTTGAAAACTACATAAAGTGTTAATCTTGGTCTAAAAATAGATAATGTAACATTACACAATAAAAAATGAGTCAGAACAAGCACACAGGACCGTTAGGTGTTGCTGAACAGTTTATCTGATGACTGTCGGCAAAGGCAGGCTAACACTACCCATTGACTCCCAGTGTTTGAGATGAGCTAATTAGCGACGGGTGAGCTCTGTCCGTCTCTTCCTTGTTACTGCACGCATAGCTGAAAGAAGGGTGTCTATCTGCTTGTCATGGACTCAGGAGTGAGGCAAGACATGATAACAAAAAAAAGTTGGCGTGTTCCTTTAATTAAATGGCCAGTGAGTGCATCATTTCACACTCTTGGTCTTGGCCACAAATATGAGAAGGATCCATGTATTTAGGATTTTATTTTTCATACTGATTTATTTCGGATTTATTACTGTATAAACATGACCTTCCAAGGCTGTACATGTTGATGTCACATATGTCGCCCCCGCCTCATCATGCCATGAACCGCAGCTCACCCTCTTGTTCATGTAAACATATCGAACATTAGACTTCTTGTGGAGCAGACATACAATGCTGAACATGCTCAAGGCTGTTCGACATTGAACATTTGTACGTCTTTATAATAGTGATCAGAGATATGCAGAGTGTCTGTGTTTCCCTGAAAAACATCACATCTGAGACAAACATCGTGAAGCTTCAGAGCAAATAAGCTTTTCTGTGGGGATCCATGCAGGGCAGAGACACAGCAGTGCTGTATGTTCAGTCCAATCAGATAGGACCTCAATCACACTCAGTGTTTTTATGCTTTCCTTTATGTAGAGACAACAATCATCTTCTATTGATCTGCCAGAAATCCATGTGACACGCTGCAGGAGGAGAGATGTGCTGCACCTTTCAGTTATTACCACTGCGTCCCTCTGAAGGACACTTTCATTTTCCCCTGAATTATCAAATGTAGAGCTTAATACGTAGTTTCTTCTTTCCAACACGTATTTCTGATCGCCCTTCTCACTGTGAAGACTCCTGCAAGAACATTTTATTAGAGAGGAGGCTCTAAAATGACAAATCAGTGCTCTGAAATGACAGAAAACAACAGGTAACATCCTCCAACAAGACAGCTGATACTAACTGAACATTTTTTGTTTGTTTTTTGTGTCTTGCCTCACGCCGAGCCCATGACAAGCAGATAGACACCATTATTTCAACTGTGCCTGCAGTAACAAGGAGGGATGGGCAGAGCTCGCCCACCGCTAATTAGCTTAGCTCAAACACTGGGAGTCATAGGGTAGTGTTAGCCTGTCTCTGCTTACAGTCTTCAGATAAACTCCTCAGCTGTTCCTTCTTCCCTATCGGTGTTGTAAATAAGTTTTTGTTTCTGTTTCTCTTCCCTAAAGGAATATAGCCTACGCCTAAGGGCATTCTGTTTCTATATTAGGCCTTTGAATTCAGTCGACCATTGTTGAACACAAGTAAAAATGCAGGACAACACACAGTTTTGTATAGATGTATGAAAATATGGAATATTTTTCCATCAGAGATCACAAGTTTAACCGTAAAATTGTTTTTGAAAAGAGTTTGAAGAAATATCTGTCATCAAGATTATCTCTACGGTCTGTTCGTTGTAAACTTAAAGTGACAAACAGAATCTTGTAATTATCTTTTAAAAATATTTAAACTGTAGTTCTGTCCAAATGTATTAGGTGGAATCATTCACTTAAAGAATTATAATTTATTAACTGATGTACATAGACCTGGATCTTTTGGCATCTAAGAGACCACTTCTATGGCCATCAGGTGGTTGCTGTTTTAACTTTTATTTTCTGTTTCACTTTTCAGAGCATTTTTAATGTAAGTGATTTATTGTGTGGATTGAGTTTTAATGTGTGGACCCAAGGAAGAGCAGCAGCTGCTTTGGTGGTAACTCATGGGAAAAAATGAATTTTTTTAATCAAAGCTATGTGGTCATTCGGTCCTTTAATAAACATAAAAAAAATCAGAGTGCTTTATTTTTCATCCAGGAAGTCTGTGTTTGGCACAATTTTACGATGCAGCAAATGGCCATGTGTTACATGGTGCATTACTCCTTCAGAGCTTTTACGTTCTTCTTTGTTGATAAAATGATGCTTTGGCAAAATTCAAACATGATCAGCATCAATATCAGCCAGTCTCACTGATGTGTGATCATGATCAGTATCTCAGAAAAAAGCCTGATTGAGCATTGTGTCTCTTTTTTGTCTTCAGTTAAAAGATAAACTGACCTATTAACAAACATCTATAAAGGCTTTATTTACAGCCTGAACTCCTCCTTTTATCAAGTTGTTCAGTTTCTCTTTCCCACTTTCCCACCTCCACACACATGCACACATATATAACGACATGATGCAACTCCAAGTAAGAGGGCTCTGTATAATGAGGTGTGTGCAGGTCATCGTGGTCGACATGAACTCGGTTTGTTCCTCAGTCATTATCACCTTTCTTCAGAGCTTCCTTCTACAGGAGATCTGATCACAGAGCTCACATACAAGAATGCATAAATTACAATCCCACACAACCACAGATGATCAGAGATGTTTATGTCGGCTTTGCTGCATGTTGGATGATCTCACTGGTTCCTTTAGGTGAGCTCTAATTGTGAAATTTCCATTTCAAACTTTGACTGATCTTTCTTTGAGGTGACTGAAAATAAAGTATGACCCTGATCGAGGATAAAGCCAAGAAACTTTCTTTAACAGCACAGAACGATGAATAGAATAAAGGAAACTATTGTTATTATGATATTAAGACATGATTGCAAGTAAGTGATGAGGCTGAAGTCATTTATAGTCACGGCAGGGAAACACAATGGGATTGAGAAGAGATCATTTTTCCTGATCTTCATCCTCTGAGTCTGAAACCAAACTGTTCAAACAAGCTGAGCAAGAAGAGCGGAGGAGATCGCATGATCATCACATAAAGTCTGAAACTCCACCTCAAACTTTTAGATCAGGGTACAAGCAAAACTGAAAACTGTGGAATATCACCGAGGCCTAATATCTGTGTGTAACAGAGCAAAGGAGTTACAATTCAGGCTGCTACGTCATCTTCAGTTCTCTTCACAACTTAGAC
The DNA here is from genome assembly GCA_037902135.1 of Cetoscarus ocellatus. Taxonomy (NCBI): domain Eukaryota; kingdom Metazoa; phylum Chordata; class Actinopteri; order Labriformes; family Labridae; genus Cetoscarus; species Cetoscarus ocellatus. The sequence goes on from JBAMNC010001316.1 coordinate 540,542, forward strand.
ATAGGATGGACCCTGAAAAGTCTGCTTTGTGTATCAAATGTAGAAAGGAGGTACAATATGGTCATGTGTGCATATTCAGGATTTTTGGGTGAAAATTATAACAAAGCTAAATATGTTTTTCAGTAAGAATGTAAAGACGGATCCAGGATGCCTTTGCTTAGGTATACCTCATCCTCAAATTAATGATATCCACAATCACAAACTGCTTAGCGTTTTAACTTATGATGCACGTAATAGTTTAATACTGAAATGGATTTTACATAAACCACCAACGGTTTCCGACTGGCACAAAGTCATATTTGATTTGCTCCCTATGTAATATTTTATATATCAGGGACAATTGAACAATTCTATCATATAAGGACTCCATTTTTTGATTATGTGGGGCTGAGAATATGTAGTATTTTTGGAATTTCCCCCTGTGGGACTAAAAAAGGAATATCTAATTGAATATCTAATCTATATTTTTGAGGACTCTCTCCAAACAAAGAAAAGATAGCTAGTGAACAAGGGGAGGATCTGTTGTCTGTATTGCTTCAGTCACTGAATGTGTCAAGGACAACAAGGTTTCAGCATTTTGATGCCCTACTTTGTAATGCAGGACTAAGCCGCGCTCTGTGATTATGTTGGAAATCATCCTTTTTTTGTTTTAGGGGGTTGGGTGTTCATTTAAAATTTATGCACTGTTTGACTAAGATGTGGTGCCTAATTTCAAAAAAAAAAAAAAAAAAAAAAGGCCTGTTTTGAGTGATAGTTTTCAGTCATGGTGGCAGGGTAGCTCAGTCTGTAAGGGCTTTGGCTGGGGACCAGAGGGTGGCCGGAACAAGCAGCATTTGGTAAAGCAGCTGAAAAGGGGTCCTGGCCTCCAGGTTTTCACCCTTGCGCCCTTAAGGTACAAATGTACTTGCAGTTTGTCCCTGCGTTTGCACTGGCGTCATTTTTTGTGTACACACTTGCTTGTGTGAATACCACTAGAGGGGGCAAAAGACCTCAGATTGTCAAAGTAACAAAAGAAATGGCAATAATCAATCATGATCAAATATTTGTTGACAACAGATGTGCAGTGGTCAGACCTCACCAAGAGAATCACCTGAACTCCAGTTCTATGATATTTTCTCCGTGCACTGTCGGAACGGTCTGTGTATGGGTGTAATGAGTTAACTGATGACTTGCTGTCAGCTGTGCAGATGGATGTCTTCGTCAAAGGGTGACCCTTCAGTGCCTCACTTTTATTAATTATTGTATCAAAGAATAATTCATTACTGTATGTGAGAAAATACAGCCAAGAAAATCAAAATGACCACAAATTCATCCATGTTGTCAACTTCAAGTCACCAATGTACAAGGTCACCAGTTGAATTAATACACTGGACTTATTTCCTTGTTTCCCGACTTCTACAGGAGGATTTATCTGTCATCAGCTGGTTAATCAGTCACGTTTGTGTTTTTTCAGTCTCACAAATTATTCAGATGTTGATGATTGTGGTCTTGATTTATCAGTTTGTCTCTTAAACTCTCTGTTCTTGTTGTTTCTGCTGCTGTGATCAATCTGTCCTCTCATCTGCCTCTACAGCTATCCTACTGGTCATGGCTGTAGCTACCATTGAGGTCACCGAAGTCATGACCTCGGTATTTTTTCCAACCTTAAAAAAAAAAAAGCCAAAACATTTCATATCATCAGTTTCGTGGGTGGAACGAGGGAGAGTGACAGGGTGACTCCTTGCTTTTCACGATCTTTACTAGACAACCCAGGTCGGGCAGTGTATTGGCTGCCAGAATGTGAGGTGGAGGTAGACCACAGATGCTATTGGTATACAGAGCTTTGAAATAAAGTTTCTGGAAAGGAAAAAAAAAACAGCTCAGACAAACCGGTGGCAGGAAATATGGAGAGGTCGAAAATCTAAGAGGAGATGAAGAAATATGGAGAACTATAAACTATATCATTTTGTGTGTAGGGTTGCCAACTGTCCTGTTTTGGCCAGGACGTCCTGTATTTTGATCACAATGATTTTTGTCCAGTATGGGACATGGCACATTTCCCATTTTGAAAATAAAAGGTCTAAAGCTATAACAAAACAATAATAAAATAATGTAAAGGAAAAGGGTTTCCTCTCTGGATGATCTCCACTGCTCTCTGGGTGTTCCTCAAGTACCTGCAATGAAAAGGTAAGTAACATCTATGCTAGATAATCTTAGAAACATTATTTATTTAAGGCCATTCATTTTTGCCATGAATGGTGTTAGCATTCATTTTGGCCAGTTCATATAATATCAGAGATCAGGAACATGACTGACATGATAGCGCTGGCCCGACCTCCCCCAGGATAAAATGGCCTTTGTATTTTCAAAATCCTGCTACTGGTGACATGAAGACTGCAGCTTGCGTCTGCATTAGGTTAATTCTGGACGATGTGCAGAATAGTCACGCCAAATCAACATAGGGTTATTAGCGAAAATGTGCAGTCACTTCTAATCACTTCCCCTTGTGCCATATCCCTGAAAGTTTAATCAAACTCAGTTCAGAACTTGGAGTTCTTCTTGTTGCTCTGGAAACACAGTTTACTCTTCTTCATCTTTAAAATTTTAGAAAACTTTCTTGTGAATTCGAAATTCTTCTCCAGCATTTTACTGAGAGATATTTTTAACAGTGTAAAGTTTAATGGTGATGTTGTTTGTTGAAGGGACCACTGTGTGTAAAAGGCCTGTTATGCTAAATGAGGCCAAAACTGGAAACAACATTTATCCCAAAAACAGCCGACAGAGAGTGATTTACCCACTGCCAACAAGACTGGTGGGCTGAATGTTTCTGCATATTTCACTTTTTACCCCCAAAAGCAACATTTAATAAGCAGGCAGCGGGTCGGACATTTTCTTTTCTGGTCTAACAAGGTGAGCTTCATTTAGTGTGAGCGAGCTGACAGAGCAAACATGTTGACAGGGAGAGAGCTGAAGTCAGTTTGTTAAATTTTAACAAGCATGGTGGACTGAGGATTGCTCTCTCCTTATTGTCCTGTCTGTCTGTCTGTCTGTCTCATGGTTCAGCTCAGACTCTGCCAATCAGACAGCCTGGAGGGAGAGATGGGTGTCACCAGGACGCAAGAAAAGAAAAGAACTGCAGGCTCACCAGGATCAGAGGTACAAACAATCAGACAGGGGGCCCCATGTTGTCCAAATGAAAGCTACGACATGTGACGGGATGAGGTAAGACATTTAAGCAATGTTTTGAGAAAACAGAGAAAGTCTCAGGACATGGCAGATATCTGAGGCTGTTCTGAGTACTTGAATTTCTTTGCATTCCCCACAAGTGGAGTTTTGGGTTTGAAAGACTAACTACATTGTTGTTCGCCATTTTTAAGTCACTGTCATTCTTTAGGGTAGAACTGATAATGGCAGACCCGACTATGACAGCAGGGAGATGCGAAAGATTTTATGAAAGCAGAGAGGATGTCCAAGGCGATGATCATCCTGGGTGCCAATATACATCAAAAACCTCAGACAGCATTCGACAAACTGAACAAACTGTTGGAAATGATCAATGACTCAGTATAAGGGTGAGAACAGAAATGGTCTCCACTGATAAAAAGAGTTCAACAACTGTGAATAAAAATTTGAACATGACACAAGTGTGTGCCAAAGTTTTTGCAAAACTTTTGACTCCTGATCAAAATGAAAAATGCAACAAATCTGTGAAGACATTTTGGGACAAATTGAAGAAACCCAAATGTTTTTAGAGGGAGTGATTAGGAAGTGTTTTGGTACTTCTGTTGTTTCAAGTTAATTTTTCAAGTTAATTTAACTTTTAACTAATCATCTTCAACACCATAGCAAAAACGTGTCGTTCAATCAGGAGATAGCAGTGAGCTGAAGACAAGTTTTGCATAAAAAATTGAACACGACAAAAGTGTGCCAAAGTTTTCCTAAAACACTTCACAATCACTTTTTCTGAAACAAATGTGTTTCCTTCAATCTGTTCTGAATGTTAATTTGTTTTTTCTAATGAGTTAGAAGTTCTGGGACAACTTTGGCACTTTGTCATGTTCAAATTATCATGCAATATTTTTAAGAGTGTTTTATCAATGGAGATCATTTCTTGTACTATATTATCTTATACTGTGCCATTGATCATATCTGATGATTTGTTCAATTTGTTGAATGTCTTCAGGAGTTTTGAAGTCTAGGAGAATTACAAGTCTGCCACAATACTGTACACTTTACGTGTTATGATTTATTTATATTTTGCTTTCTCCCATTCTTGCTTAGTCTTTTGTGTTTATACGTTTGTGTGATTTATATATTATCAGTAAATGAAAGTGTTATATTCTGTGGCAAATGAAAATAAAAATATGTTGAAAAAAGCGCAACTTTTAAGCAGAAACACGTGCAACTCAGTCAGTAGTTAGCAGTGACCTGAAGGCATCACTAATTATAAACTTACAGCAGATGTGTGTGACTAACCAAACTTTAATATCTAATACTCCATGAACCATGTGGTTTTATCCTCATAAGATCAGTCACTTATGCAGTAGCTGTGCCTAATATAAAGGCCCATGCTTTGTGCAAAAGGCCGATTTGCTGGCCCATTTCAACCCTACTCTGTTTTTGTGAGTCTATACACTTTCTCTCTAGTCAATAAAGGCCAAAATTGCCCCCAAAAAATTCAGTTAAAAAAAGGGGTTTGATAAAGTTGCAAGAACGAACAGAGGAGTGTCTTGTGTCTGTGGCTGATATTTTAATGGCACTGGCCCGATCTTCAATCCATTGAAGCCTTCTATCTCTCTCTAGAACTTTACCAGCATGTCCTGATAACAAACTTAAATTGGTGCTTGTCAGTTTACAATTCACAACATCTGTTAAATAATAAAAAAGCACTCAGAGAGTGCAGACCTCCACCAAGCAGCTCAGTTCCAGCAGTGGCTTTTCTGCAACTCCTGTAAAAGATAATAGAGCCAAGATCTGGACCAAACTCAGCACATACATGGAGGTTGTTATCCTGTATGAACACAAGAAGTTTTGGGAACATAGCTTTATATTTTGATTCTATATGAATTATTGAATGTCGTCAATGGGATTTCCCATTTTGAAGTTAAATGTTTTTTTTGACGTCAGTCTGGATTGGATTGAAATTAAATTTACCTTGATGATAGAGACATGGGCCCCATATTATCCTGTAACACTGGATGCAAATCTGTTTAAAAAAGGCAGAGATATGATTTCTTTAAAATTCTGCCCAATGTTAACCTATGAGGGTTTTCTTTAATTTGGGGTATTTTCTTGCATCCAGACAAATATCACCACCAAAATCTAATCATTTTTAAGGTGGGCCATTACCAACATCTCCTGAAAATTTCTGCAAAATCCATCCTGTAGTTTTTGTGTAATTTTGCCTACAAACAAACACATAACCTCCCTGTTGGAGGTAATAAGTACTTGAAGACATTAGTTTTATTTGAGCAGATGAATCATGCACACGCTCTTGAACATGTATTTGTACAGTCCCGTCTCAGCTCAGTGAAGCAGCTCTACAGGAGTCCTTTGTCCCTCAGAGAGAGTAATGACAATAGGCAGATAAAGAGAAGTCACCACATTAAACAGCATTAAGCCACTCAGTACAGACGCATTACCCCCAGAGAGAGAGAGAGAGGCTGAAGAAAGGGATGACAGGGGCGAGAAAGTGACAGAGCAGCCGGGAGAAAAGAGCGAGGCAGTGATAAATCTGAGGACTAATCCAGACCACTACAGAGGGATTAAATCGTCCTCTCGCTGCACGTTTGCTGCTCCGTCAGACGGCCGAGGTTAAACAGACTGCTCTCTCTCTCTCTAACACTTTTTCTCATCCCTCTTACGGCATCAGAGACGAGGAAGTCTTTAATGGGGGGGAGGCCTCTGCACACACACATCCCGAACAGATGTTAATAGACGTTTCTGATAATCTGGTAGAAGGGCGATAACAGAGAGAGGCAGGGACTTCCTCTATGTGAATGTCATAAGATGGTGATGCTGAATCGGTACAAAATAATGCATGTGTACATTCAATAAAAACTGCAGTTAAACATACAGATTATAAAAGGGATAGTTTAATGTTTTTTTATAGTGCAGATGCTCGAGGCCTATGGTACTACTAAATATAACAGCAACTGGCCAGCTCTGTCTCTGAGGGAAGAGAGCCGGGTACGGATGCTAGCTGATACATAACAGTCATTGAAAGCCTCATCGTCGCCCACTTTTAGGGTGAAACTACACAAAAAACTAAACTGGCTGGACTAGACGCTACAGCAGTGTCTCCAACCTTTTTGAGCCTAAGCACAACCCAAAAGATAGGGACCATTATGGAGGGCTATTTGTTTGATTTAATGTTTCTGAGTAATGTAAATGAAATAAAAAGCTTAAATAATGTGATGCATTCAATGGGCTTCATATGACACTGTACATTTACATTTTATTATTATTGATTCCTCATCATAATTATTACTAATGATTAATACATTTTATGAGACCATCATATTTACTGTTAAACATAACTGATATGAACAATTTTTTGATAACTTCTGTACAAGTGTTACCTTAAGGGTTCTGGCTGGCACCAGTGGTTGTAGAAGTACAGCTCAAAGTTTAAAAGACAACATTGTTGCATTAGTTTTTTTCAATGTATTGATGCATTGATGATTTATTTGCAAACGTTAACATTAAGATAAAAAAAATACATTTATTTCAAGCCTTATGGCGAAACTTTTATTTTTCCTCAACAAAGCCCTTGTGTTCGGAACTATTTAATGAAGCAACATGTAGGCTATGTATCCTTCCACCAGCAACGCGCACCAGAGGAAACAGCAAACACTAACTTCTCTAAAATCTGACCTAAAAAGACAGTGTGACCATGACTTGCCATTAACCATTGGTGCCGTCTTCTTGTCCAATCAGAGGAACAAGACAGAGGAAGAAGTTTTGCAGATGGACTCACGGGAAGAACAAGAGATGGAAAAAAAAAACGTTGGTGAAATTGAGGTGCAGGACAGATCAGAAGCCCACAAACCAACAGGCCCATTGCTGTCACTAGTAGGACTAAGGACACTCCAGAAGTAATAAAGCATCAAATTCAATGTTCTTGTCAACTATCGACCTAGTCAAGGCTGTAGTTACTTAATCTCAAATATTCCTCGTTGACAACAATGGCATTAAAAACAAAAAATATTTAGAAAAATTAAAAAATCTTTAGGTCTGAAGTTGTTAAAAGGTCTAAATTGGTGATATGTATCACATTTTGATTACACCTTTATGAGGGGGACCGTTTTGTGACCTTAAGGTAAAAAGTGTAACTTCGTTTTTAGGATGCTTGCATTCAGTTAGGAGAAGAGTAAGAAAAAAAAATTGGGGTACACACAAAAGGATTTCTAAATCTGAAGAGATTTTTTATCTGTTAGAGACCACACACAAAGATGAAAAATGAGGCATTGAACAGTTTTGATCATACTGTGTGTGGTGTGCTCTGATAATCTCAACACAGCACACCACACACCGAACCATTCTGTCCCACCACTGATCTAGAATTTAGCCCTCCAAGCCAGACGTCTCGCGTGATCTAACAAAAACGAAGCGGAGGAAGCATAGCAACGACTGGAAAACACAACACACAACATGGAAGAGGACATATGAGAAGAGGGGATGTTGGTGGTCTTGGGACTATTTTTGAAAGAAAAATCCTGAACTACAAAAAAGAAAAGACTGTGTAAAAAATCCTGGAGACAGCGTGAACACGTGAGCTGGTCCTCCATTTCTGAAGTCCACTGAGATTTAGGTTTCAGGTCAGCCATGTTTGTTTTTATTTACACCTGCTTCCTTGTTCCTCAGTCAGCTCACTTCTTGATTGGCTACATTCACGTCACAATTCATTGAGTCATGACTTTCCCCACACACATGAAGATTTTTAAATATTGAAGTAGTTTAATATTTACGATTGTCAGCCCTGACCTGTTTGGAGCTGGTTATCAGGACAAATTCACTCCTAACACACCTCAGACCACACCTTAAAGGGTAATCTTATAAGACGTAAGATAATCGGGAGTTTGCTGTCCTTGATCGGGAAGGAGGAAAGTCTCAACAAAAACAGCCTGATAATTGTAATGTGTGCACCCCGCTTTAGAGTGAAAACAGTTTGGAGAGAGGTAAACACATATTCTGTTAAAGTGCTAGAAGTATTAACACTCTGATACTGCAGTCTTCATTTTCCCATCCTCACGCCAAAGCCCAAGCTGTCATAACCAGAAGGATTTTATTTTGTGTTTCAAAGAGATAAAAATATCGGAGTCCAATGGAAAGAAACACACTGTAGATCCTCTTCCTCCTTTAATATCTGAGTATTTCTCTGAGCATTATAAAACAGAGACCTGCTGAATCTGTAGTCCACACACACTCCTCTCTCTTTTATGTTTCTGAGAAGTTGTCACACTCTGAAATCTTCACCTGTGTGACACAAACTCTCTGAAGCTGCAGATAAGAGCCACCTCTGCTACATTCTCCCTTTTTATAAACATGCAATGACGGGCGTGGGTGTTTACCTCTGCACTCGCACGTGCTGAATCTCTCAAAGGTTCAAGCCGACACCATCACACTCCCCCCTCTCTCCCTGCCCGCTCTGCTCCCCCCTTCCCCTCGCTGCAGTGGTAATTGGGTATGACACGGGATCAACAGGGAGGGAGCGAGGACCCATTTGAATGCGCTGAATGTCGTCTTCCTCTCTCCTCTTCTCTAACCTGCTGGCTTCCAGCTCCCACCGCTGTTACCTTAGCAACATCTGCATGACCGCATCCTCCACTACCCCGTGTCATTTCCTTTATTAAGATTGGCCGCCGGTGCCCAAATGTGTGTGTGCGTGAGTGTGTTTGTGCGCGGTGCGTAGCGGCAGAGCTTGTTCCGAGCCAATTACCAGCTCTGAAACGACAGAACTGAAAGCTACAACTCAGAGAGAATCAGCCGAGCAGAGAAAACGCCGCCACTCGAGTCAAACTTGTTACATTAAGTCAATCAAGTACATTATTGCACACCTGGGTACACCTCAGAGCCGCTCAGAAGGGGGGCGGGGGTCCACTGAAGCAGCACCTGCGACTGAAAAGACCAAACAGCTTCAAGGAGGAAAAACACTGCAGCTCACGTCATTTCTCTTCTCAAATCCTCTTTCATAAGTCTAAAGGCTGACCTTAAGTCGTCATGTTTTCAAGGACTACAGATGCACTAACCGGCCACTTTATTATAATAATAATAATGATAATAAACTTTTTTTCTACTTTAACTTTTAAAAACAGGTTTACAAAGTGCTTTGACAACAGGCAGGAACGTAAAGACAGCAAAGCACTAGAGCTCAAACACAAAGGAAAAAACAACCGAAAGAGGTCTATCAAAATCAAAGAACATTTAAGACATACACAAATATGTCATAGGAGCCCAGACAACACAAGAGCCCTGCTACATAAAATGAGACCATGAGGACCAAAGTAAAAGCTAAAAACAAAACAAATATACAAAGACAATAACAAAATAATAAAATAGAGATCATAAAAAAGAGAACAATTAAAAAATAAGCTTAAAAGTTTTCTATAAAAAGATTAAGAGTATAACGTAAGGTGAAGCAAAAATAAAACAATCTTAATTAAAAGTAAATAAAGACACCAATCCGTTGACATAGCAAGTCAATAAAGACAAAGGATCTCGAATGATAAGAGCAATACTTACAAATAAAAGGCTAAAAAAAGACTAAAACATAGAAAGAAAGAAGATAAGACTATAAGAGATGACATCACATAAAAGCAATTCTGTAAAAGTGACTTAAAAGAAGTGAGAGACTCCACACGCCTTATCTCCTCTGGCAGGTCGTTCCAAAGTCGAGGAGCTCTGATGGAGAAAGCTCAATCACCTTTAGTTTTGAGCCTCGACTTTGGAACGACCAGGAGGCCTTCAACAGAGGATCTGAGGCTGCGGGCTGGCTGATATGGGACTACTAGCTCCGAAATATAGCTGGGCCTAGGAGTGATGTGATGCCGTCTACTAAAACCAGTTTAAAGCCAAGCTGCTGCATTCTGGACTAGTTGGAACAACTTGCTGCCAGGTTGGACCCCCTTTGCCTTCAGAGCTGCTTTGGACTACATTCAACAAGGTGCCTGTAACATGCCTCAGAGATTTTGGGTTCATGTTGACATGATAACATCACACAGTTGCTGCAGATTTGTCAGCTTCACATCTCAAAGGTGCTCTATTGGACTGAGATCTTATGACTGTGGAGGCAACCAGAGTACAGTGATCTCAGTCATGTTCAAGAAACCAGTCTGAGATGATCTGAGCTTTAAGACGTGGAGCGTCACTCTGCTGGAATAGCCATCAGAGGATGCAGAGCTGGCCTTTACCTGGGCAAGATGTCAATGGTGCCCCTTGACCTTGCAAAACAGCTGGATTTGTTTGGTAGTTTTCACACCTTAGTTGTTTTAGAGAGCTTTAGTGATGCAAGTGTGCGTTCCCTGTTTGGCGCGGTTTGTTTGAGTATTTAGGAACACAGAATCCTGTCCTCTTGGCCCCCAAAACAGAGGGCCAAGAGGACAAGATAGACAAAGGGGTAAGATGAAGAAGAAGGGCTAAGAGGTACAATTGGGATTGACCCTTAATGTCTGCCATAAGGTGGATCCATCCTGCGATGCCTGAGGGTGATACACCTTTTTCTGGTCAGAGAGTAAAACCACTAACAGCGTCCATTAAAAATAAAGAGGCTGTAGCTGAAAAGCTAGTTGAAACTTGTGAGTGGCTTTTAGCAATTTTACCCAAACTGGTCATTTCTTCATTAAAAGGAGGTGCTAATAACTACACTCATAACTTTTCTGAATGGAAGACTTCTATGCTCGTTGTCAGGGCAGATGGTTTACAATAACAAGGAAGCAGTTATTGCAGGACAAAGTGTTATTTGTCCTAAAAGAGTGCTTGGAAGTGATCTGTCTGGTAGGAATTCCCCAGAAGTGCTGTTTTGGCAGAACATCTCCCTCCCTGTCAACTTAACCTGATGTGTAAAGGAACTTGGCAGGTCGGGTTGTTATGAGAACGATAACATAAATATCTCAAATTGTAGTTCCAGGACAGGAAATTGGCCAGCATTCAATTCCATGGTCTGGTTAGGTTCAGGGAGATTTGGTTGTGATTAGCTAATCAGGAAGAACTAATGATGCAGTAGCATGTTCTAAAAGGTCAGTCAAATCAGAAGATTCTAGGTCCTTCTCTAAGGTTTGTTTAGGCATTGTTCTGTACTCTATTGTCTGTCTTCCCAAATAAATCCGCACCAGACTACAACTGCTAAAGGCTCGTCTCCGTGTTGTTTTTTCTGCAGTTTTGTTCTGGGGAAAACTTCTTCACTGATGCCCATTGTGCAATTAGGTTGTGGCTGATGGTTGGTCCAATCACCCAACTGAGATCGACTGGCAAACAAGGTAGGAGAAGTTTAATCCTCATTATTTAAAGTGTGATCTCACTGAGTGGCAGGATTGATGCTTCAACCCCCCAACAAAGAACCACATTATAAAGGAGCTTTAGCTTTGGAGCCTGGACTCCTTCATCTTCTCCTGACCAGTTCTGGCAAGTTTTCAGGGTGTTGCCCGTGGCTGGTGCCCCGAGAGGATGGGTACATTGTGTTCATAAAGTTGGGCATGTGTGAAACAGCTTTTACATGCAATAATACAGGTTAGTTACTTTGCCCCCGGTGGAGCTGGAGGTGTTCGGCTCCTCATTCACTGACTCTTCTTTGAAAAGTCCCTCCAACTTTGTTCAAATTTACAAAACTACATATGCTGTGGGCGTTACGTGATGAGGTTTGGCCTTGACATTTTGTCTCACAGCCCTCAGAATCTTAAGTATCCTCTTTCTGCACAGCCTGAAAACATCCAAGGTCATTGAAATGGTTGTGAATAGATGTTCGAGACGCATACACACCAAAACTCTGGTCATCTGCCAATTTAAAACTCAATTCAAGGGAAAAAATGTCTCTGACACAAGGCGATGAAAGGTAACGTTAAGTCTCTGGAAACTGAATTTCAAATGGCTTGTCTAAAATACTTCTAGAAGTTATGTGATTATTTATTCCAACACCAGACCAGTGAAATCCAGGAATCTGTAAATCTGTAACTATTTACAATGTATGACTTTTGACTTATAACAAAGAAAGAAATATTTATATATAGATATTTTTTTTTTTCTTTGTCCAAAAGGTATTTGCTCACAGAATCATTTTTTACTTTGGTCTTTTGGAACATTTATTGGATCCAAAATGTCAGAGACACAAACCTTGCAACAACTATGAGTTTTTTTATTTAATTATTAAGTGAAAAAAGCCACATTGATGCGTCCAGCTAGTGCAAAAACAGTCAAGTGCTGAATAACTCAATAGAGAGTGGGAATCTTTCTTTTAACATCAGTGTGCCTTGGATTTTAGAACTATGAGCACAAACTTTGTCATAAACTAGTCACCGTATGACAGGCCAGAAGACATTCAAAGTTTGATTTATTCAGATAATTAGTAAAATATTACAGCTGCTGTTTTACTAGAATAGAGAGAAGTTTTGTTGATTTTTGTCAGGAGTTCGGGGATTGGGACTCAGTTAAAAAACCCTGATTCTAAAAGTTATTCCCAAAGAACTAGGATTGGGAATGATTTATGAGATGGGGAATTAAACTCAAATAGGAGAGCTACCAGTCAAATAACTAAAAGCTCCTGCTTGATTTTGCTTTCAAAATGCAGAACTAAACCACTGAGGCCATTAGGGATGGGAGTCATAAACCAATTCCAGTTCAGAACCTAACAACTCCCTAAAGGAATCAACTGTTAGTCTTGTTGCTTATCGATTTCTTTAGCTTTGTTCTGCATGCTTTGCAAATCAAAGACGTCGCACTCTCATCAGAGGCAGTCAGCAGAAATGATACAAAGAAGTAAAAAAAATCATGGCAGCTTCCATGCAACTGACTACTAACTAAACGTGGGAGGCTTTACTCCTTTAAATGAAACAAAGGTGACCTGTAGGTGTTTCAATCAAGAAACAGAGACTTGATTATGACCTCCAGATATACCAACTGACCTGAGGGTGCCAGAAAATTTCACCCAAATCACAATCAAAGTATTTCTGAGTGCTTACTGGACTTTCACATGAAGACAACCCTACAGACACAGAAAAGCGCTCACAGTCTCTGATGGTGAGACGACGAGTCTGCCCTGAGCACTGCAGCTCAGAGGTGTATATATAAGCTCACCACACCTGAGCCCAATCAGGCCGATCAGTCACACACACGCACCTGAAACTGCTCTGAGGTGATTTCCTTCACATACTCGCAGAGTCATCAGTGTGATCTATCTCACAGTTTTACCTCTAAAAGCATTAAATGATAAATAATAAAGAGAGAGCAGACAGACTATTGAGACTCTGTGTTCAAATTATACACAGGAAAAGAAACAAAAACATCACTTTAAACACATGAATCATTCATTTGACGCAGTTGGTGTTTTGAATTTTTAGACTTAGTATATTAATAGTACACCTATATATGTGTTTGATTTATCAAGAGGAAAATCAGTTTCCAGGTCACAAAAATTCAAGTTATGGTCATTTATTTAAGTGAGGAAACTTCAGTCAGAGTGGGCTCTTTACAACCCTCACAGACAACAGGCAACCAATTCAAGACAAAAGTTCACACAGACGTGTCCCTGAACTTTTTTTGTATTCTTTAATTAACAGTGGACATAATTCTTGGTAAAGATTACACAATTTATGCACGATCATGGCTCGACCCGACCTGACAGTCGGAAGGTTTCGGACCCATTAGCCATGAAAGATTGTTCTTTCCTTCTTCGTGTTGTGTGTCATAATGAACAACAACAGCAGATCAGTCTGAGACACCACACCTCTGTGACAGAGGCTAGCAGGTTTGATTTTTGTCCTGCCTCCTATGATTTGTCCCTCCACCTCAGTAACATTGACCAATGAGAGCACTGGGAGTCCTGAATGTGCGACGATCAACAATGTAAAAAATCCGAAGTTGATGAGTTGAGAGCTACTAGACAGAGGAAAAGTTTGCAAAACTCTGAAAAACAGCATTCCTGCTCTCATGATGCATTGTAGAAGAGCTAATACAGACTTTAAAGTAGAAACAGCAGAGGAACACTGCGACTGCGAACATTCATCAGCAAACTAACATCTCATCTAAACTCTATTTGCCTCAATAAATAGGATCCCTTTAAACATGAGAATGCATGCGCTAAATTTAGTCACCCGAAGGTGCAACATGAATACTTTTTAAGGGTTTGATGTGAACACAGCGAAAGGCTCACCTCACGTGGCATCACCCAGGGACAGTGAAAGCCGACAGCAGTAAAGCTAATGCTAAGCTAATGCCAGTGATTAGCCAGCCAATACTTGGCATGATAGCTTGCCAAAGCTGCATCCAAGCTCGAAGTGACATGATGAAAATATTTCTTATTCATTTTCATAGAAGTCAGTCTTTTTTGTGGATGTTAATGCAGACAGTAAAGGATTAAAATCCTAATATATCGTGATGGTTAGTATTGCAACACTCAGCATATAGTAAAATATTAAGAATCACAATAAAATCAAACCAGGGCTTGAGTGTTGTTTTAATATATTGTGGTGATTCCCACCCCTACTTCACTTTACATGTGTGTTTATGCATGAATTATCACTTCAATATTTAACAGTGTCATTGCACATCAACATGCATGCCAACCCAGAAGTCAGAAACATCAGTTGTAAGTAAAATCAAGAATCATAAATGCAGTTTTCATTTGTAAAGTCGACTGAAAGAGAAAATTCAAGACACAAACCAGACTGTGAAAGTATGTGTTTTAATAAAATCATAAACTACATCATAAACATAATGAATACAGAGTCATGGCCAGGATTACCTGAGTTTTTTCCTGTCTTTAAAAAAATACAAAACTCATAAAGTCATAAATCTCAGTCGTCTCTCAGCCTGTGATCAGAACAAGGATGGTCTTAACACTCATCAATTCATACCTTCAGAGATTTTTCTTTTTCTTCATCGTAAAAGCAGCAGAGATGTGACAGACGGACAGTTGGACATTCAGAAGAATCACCCTGAGTGAGTCCTCACAGCTCTCTGCTCGTGCGGTGAAAGGCTGAATTGAAAGTGTACTCCTTCATGTCAGGAGCCTAATAAGCTCTCTTTAAAAGCTGCTTAGTGTGAAGCATCTGTGCAGAATAATAAAGTAACTTCAACAGAGGATAACTCAAATAAATAGCATCAAAAGAAAGTTTAAGATCAAGGCAAATCTAAAAGCAAACCAACTCTTCTGCTTCTGGATGTGACATGTGCTGTTCTCAGAGCTGAGCTAAACGCATTCATCCAGTCTGATTCTTCTCCTGGTCTTCATCCGTGGTTGACCAGCAGGTTCTGCAAGAGAAAGAAGAGAAGAGGAAAATAAATCAGACTCCGAGGTCCATTTGCACTCCAACTCCCCCCCTGACCTTTCAGATGCTCTTAGGTGCAGGACTATGAGAGTACACCAGGTTTAATTGACCACGACTGAAAGGTCAGAGCGGGTAATAGTAGGGATTAACTCAGAGAGAGAGGAGGGAACCTGTTGACTGGCACACTACCACAACCAAAGACGGACACTTGGATCCAAACAAACTGCCTCAACAGGAGGGAAAGAAGTTCAATTTAAGTTCTTAATTGGTTTTAACTTTTACTTGCTTATGACAGGTCATACGGTCAGATCAAGCCCACAGCATGTCAGTGCTGAGGGGGGAAAACAAACTGTATGTGAAAATGCTCAGAGGCTCCTGGGGTTCCCATTTTGCTCCACAAAAATCATTAAAAAGCAAATTTTGGGTATGCTTCATTCAACCAGAGCACAGTCCTGTCGCCTGTTTGATCTAAAATCAGAACATTTGCCTGTCTGTAAAATAAATCAGATGTTAATATTTGATTTGTAATGTTGATATTTCATAGTGCATGTATGTTTTTGTATTTATATCAGAGCTGGGCAAGTAATTTAGTTTCACCTTTAATTATAAGTAGAAGTGCTCCAAGAGAGCAAACCTTGGCCAAGGCATTTCCTACAGTGTCGGGCGAGTTACTGTAAAAAATGTGGAAAACGGCCCACTCATCTCACACTGAAACAAAATCTGGAAAAACTTCCTGGATCCACATCCAGACTCGGATCCCCTGTTAGAGTGTTCACGCTGTCACATATCATCTACTGAATGGAATATGGAAGTATCCATATTTTTACAAGTACTATTGGTAATCGATTACTCCCTCAAAATGTCGACACCAAATGAATACTCCAACGTTTATATGTGAAGGTTTACAGAGTGTTTTCAGTCTTTCTCTCTTTCTTCTGGCCAAGGTGCAGCACCACTTTTCGTGTCATGTGACTTTTGAAACCAATTAGGAGTAAGAAACAGTAGACAGCTGCAAAGCATAAAAACTGACCTGTGAAACCGTTTTGTGGGAAAATAATGTTGGAATGTCAGAAAGAAAACACAATTTTATACATTACTACAAAAAGAAAATGTCAAGTTTTAAAAGATTTATAAATCAGTACAACATGACAACATTAGTCTAGGAGTTTCAATTGTATTTGTATTTATGAAATAATCATCCGATAAATACGTCAGTTAAGTCTTTAATGGTGGTATATCTGATTATTTATTTTCTTTAGACTAAGACTTTACTTCAAAATCTGATCATCTGGAGTCTAGACAATAACTTTTCATAATGTGCTTTTGGTTAATGAAAAATTTCAAATTCATAACCATTATTTATGTTTTGTAGGAGATGATTGGTATCGATATCTATATTGGTATCGAAAAACTTGCTGTAAAAATGATCTGTATCGTATCTGTTTGAAAAGTCTGTTATCAGCGCCCAAGTAGGTAACAGCAAGTATCTTACTCAATCTCCTGTTGAACAGTACAGCAGTGAGTGGGCTTTTGAAGCTGTGAGATTTCCACTAACTTTCGTCTTCTCTAGCTTTTGCCAGCTCTGCCCTGCTTCAGTGCTGCACTCTCGGTTTTAACCCTCAAGCATCCACATTTAAGCTCCAAGGGGTTTAAAAGAGTTTCTCATCACATTTTGAATCTGAATTTATGATTAGCTTGGAGCTAAGCTGCAAAACTCTAACTTTCTTCTGTTAAAATAAACATATGAAACTGAAACATCTCTAAGATGTCCTCATGAATCACTTTGTCCAAATCAAGCTGCCCAAATCTGTGACATCTTCAGTTACAAGCATTTCGTTTCTAAGAGATTGATGCTGTGACCTCCAAGAGACCTTCCAAACTTGTATTTCAGAACTGCTACAAACAATTGATCCAATCAGTGCAGCCTCCATTTTTCAACCAAAGATCAATGAGGTCCTTGAAACCGTAGAAACTCATTGTCCCTGAGAGAGAACAGGTTTGACATCATGAGTCCAGCTCCAGAGTTTGACCTTGTCTCTAACACCAGGAGGAGGCCTCAGTAAGACCCTGAGCTCTCCAATGAAACAAATGTGATCAATTAACACCTCCAAGTCCTTGAAATATAATCCTGCAGATTAAGGCCTATAGAAGGAATGTGATAACCAGGCCACATGAATACAACTGCCACTGTGCAAAAATATTCCTATAACCTTGGAATAAAAACTATCAAACTGATCAATGAAATCCTGGTGACGTGGAGAGCGTTGTTAGTGAGACAGTCTAAACAGAGCACAGTCAGCTGTGAGAGTGAAGAGGAAGATGCTCATGGGTATTAATAGTAGGTGATTGGCTTCTGTGTGAAGGTCAATAAACTCTTTGAAGCCTTATTAGTCATTATAATGCCCTCGAAGAGAGACAATATCCAACAAGATGGCTTTCAGCTATGATGATAAGCTAATTACAACTGAGATGCCTGACCCTGACAACTACACCTCCCACACAGAATCACAATAAAAGAAGGAAAGAAGAAGAAGGACGATGTGCCTGTTGAAGAAGCCGTGACATGAACATCCAGTGTTGTCATCAGATGGGTAGAAAAGGCCTGATTGTAGACCATTTGTAGATGGGTATTTTTGAAAGGCAACTTTTTGTGTGTGTTTTGGCCTTCTGTCATCACGTGAACTGTTTCAACTCAATGAAAATGCAGAATTTAAAACATTTGATGCTAAACTGTTGCTGTTTTAGGATTTTCTAACTGGATTTAATCATAAGACATACTTTTCTTCACTTCATCACAATGATAGCACAGCAGCTGGATCCACTATCTTGCCAAGCTCCAATCTGCAACAACAGTTTGTTGATGTTTTATGTACTATAAATATTTTAAGACTGTACACACTTGTACAAATGCATTACATGAACCTCCCGGGGACTACAGATGGAAATTAGCCTGTGCCTAAAATCTGGCACATTTACTCATCAGTGTTCATTAATGTACACTGTCTTCTATTTAAATACATAAATAAATATGTAAAAATAAATAATAATAAAAATAAAAACACTGCCAAAGTGTTGAACAAGACCTAGCGCTACTGTTTCTCAAGTGAGTGTGTTAACTAGTAATCCATGGCCACTTCTGTCTGTGGTTGCCATGGTGACAACAGTTGTTGAAACCAACAAGAGCATCCACAACACTGTACTGTAGGCAGAAGCAGGCTAACGCTACCCACTGACTCCCAGTGTTTGAGCTAAGCTAACTAGCGGTGCGCAAGCTCTGCCCGTCTCTTCCTTGCCACTGCACACATAGTGTCTATCTGCTTGTCATGGACTTGGGAGTGAGGCAAGACATGAGAACAAAAAAAAGGTTGGCTTATCCCTTTAAAACCCACAACTGTGTTAACGCGATTTTGGAGAAGGAAGACCACTGTTTCCAAAAACACCTGCCTACATGTGGACTTAGCCAGCTGATTTTCTGTGAGGGAACAAGTCAGCCTGCACAGGTTTTCAGTGGCAGCAATGTCAAACACACGACCCTCCTGATAGTCAGTGCTGTGCTGCATAAATAAATGCTTCTGGAAGATGCTGGTGTTGAAAGATGCACACTACAGTTTGTTTTTGTCAAAATTTAAGATGCAATTTTGACCACTTCTGGCCCTGTTAGCCATGATTTTTGACTTCTATGTTATTTCTGCTGACTGTGTCTGATTAGAGCATGACGTCTTTTTTTTTTTTTTTTTGGATATCAATTCTTTCCGGGAGTTCTTGCTGATTCCTAACTAGAATTAGTTTTTGATTCCCATCCCTTGTCAAAAACTCTTTTTGTAAACGTACTGTCATTTTCTAAGCCCTGCATGGCCTCCAAAGCTGCACATCAGCAGGGAGGAGTCTTATTTTAAGATAAAGACTGGTCCCAGTGAGGTCCTTTAGCTCCAGCAGCCCATGTGGAACGATGCGATGAGCTAAATTGACCGGGTTCTGGGGAGCATTGACCTGAGCCCAGCAGGTAGAGGACTGACTGTTTGTGTTTACTGCATGTGTGTCTATATGTGCTGGGCGGCATAGTCTCTGTTTTAAGTGTTGGGGGGTTCAATCCAGCTGTGAAACTCCAACCATTAAAAGCACAGAGTGACTCAGAGCAGGTTGATCGATACAGCTCCACTTCTGTCTTATCACAACCCTCCAGTCTCTGTCTGTTCTTCTGGAACCTTCTTCTCTGCTCTCCCCTGCTCTATGGTTTTATTCTAGCACCACAATAAATTTAGCTTGAATATTCATCAATATATTTGTATACATATGAAGGTAAGGTTAAAGGATGAGATAACCTTACTTGATTTTTTTCTATTCCAAAATCTATTTTTCCAACACCATCATCGCCAGTCTAAACACACATCTAAGGTAAAACTGATACCAGCACTCAGACCACCAGCAGCGGTGGGAGGTGCAGAAACGAGTCCAAAAACATGGAGGTGAATTCCCATTTAGAGCCTCCTGGTGTCCAAGGCTAAAAGTATACTGAATTTCAGAACAGCCCTTTTGTATAAATACCTGAAATGAGCTTCGCAATGATCACATTATTACGTCTCTGCTGCTCAATATGACAGCAGAGCCTTTTTCTACCTTTAGGTGTTGTCAGTCAGAGCCACAATATTCTCTTTTGTAACAGACAGGCCATGATGTGAACATTTTCTGCTCAGTTTCACTCTACTCAAAATAACTCCACGCCGAGCTTCCCTCAAATGTTTTAACAATGAGAAAGTGATTCGTAGACCCAAAAAAACAAAACAAAATGCACCTAACATTACCCTGTTTTTAAATTCCAAAGCATCACTGTGTGTTTAAAAGGATGGATGCTGCTAACAAGGACTTAAAAAACAGCAGGGGACCCTAATCCAAGTATTTCTGGTCATTTATAAAAAAACAAAAAGACAAAAAGATACAGACACTTTAGCCACTTTAGCCACAGACATGATCACCAACCTGATCAGATTATTCTGTTAGGAGGAAATTTAGGACCGTCTCTACATGTGGACTTAAAATTCAGACTTTTTTCTCAGAATTTTAACTTTGATTTTGGAATTCTGACTTTCATTTCATACTTATGAACTTGTCCCAAAATTCTGTCTTTAATCTCAAATCACGACTTAAATCTCAGGATTTGATGTTTTCCCCGTGTTCTTGTTTTCTCAGAATTGGGACTTGAACCCAAGAACTCATCTTTTTTTTTTTTTGAAGAAAGCTGACTATTTTCTCAGACTTTTTTCCCATAATCTCAGAATTCCTATTTTTAATGGAATTCTGCCATTTGTTTCAGATAATGCCCCCAAAATTCTGACTTTTGTCTCATAATTTTGACAATCTCACACAATTCTGACTTTTTTCCTCAGAATTCTAATTTTTTTTTCAGCAATTTAACTCTACAATCAGAGTTCTGAACATTTCCCAGAATTCTGTCTATCATCTCAAAAATTGGACTCTAATCTCTGTATTCAGACTTCTTCTTCTTCCGGAATTCAGACTTGACTTTCAGAATTTTTACCTTTTTTGTCGGAATTTTGACTTGGAAATGATAGAATTCCTCTTTTTTCAAAAATGTGGCTGTTTTTTTTCCTGAGAACTTAAACTTTATCTCGAAATTCTTTTTTTTTTCCTCAGAATTCTGAAATTTATTTCAAAATTTAGACTTTTTTTTAGAATTTTGGCAGAAGTCCAATGATTATTACTTTATTCTCATAATTCAAACATGTTTTTTTTTTAAATCAGATATCTGAACTTATTCTTGCAATTTTGACATTGATTTTAGACTTTATTCAATTTTCAGACTTCTTGTGTTTTTTGAGCATTCTGACTCTACACACAGAATTCTTCTTATCCCCAGAGTTCAGTGTGTTTTCTTCTCTCAGAATTATTTTTTTTTCATTATTCTGCCCTTAATCTCAGATTTCTGATTCTCTTGTCAGAATTTGGACATGATTTTGAGAATTCATCTCTGGATTCTGACTGAATATTTAACCTTTATCAAATGTTATTTATTTTAAGTGTCTCTTTTGGACTCCTGACTCCTCACACTAAACAGGTTTTCCCCTTTTTGCTCTTATTAGGGATCCACTGTGAGTCAAAGAGTTTTTTGACTCAGAACGGTAACATCACTGCCTCCATGATAACATATTGGTACTATTTTCATCTCATGAGGGTCTGGTCAGCAGATCATGAGCACAGCGAGGGCAGAGAGGAGAGAAGACGTCGGACAGAGGCTGAACTCAGCAGGAGGCAGGGGCAGAAAAACAGAAACCAAAGAGAGGCAGTCAGGATCAGCACAAGTCTGCCTGTACTCCACTCTGCCCGGCACAGCACCGGAGCCTTGACTCAATTGGAAATCCATTTTATCTGATGACTGGCAGGCAATTGGGGCTCCCAGGTGATAGGCTGAGGCGCTGTGGTTGATAGGCCTGCCCACTCCACTGCTGAGGGATGGAGATGGAGGGGAATGTGGAGGAGAACACGCACGGCAAAGACTGACTCCACTAACAAAGTTCAGCCGAGGTTACCAATGGAGATAACCATCGGAGTCGACTTCCATCAAAAGTACAAAATCAGAGACTCACAGAAAAGTTGATCATCAGTTTAGCTCTTATGTTT
Organism: Cetoscarus ocellatus; assembly: GCA_037902135.1. NCBI lineage: Eukaryota > Metazoa > Chordata > Actinopteri > Labriformes > Labridae > Cetoscarus > Cetoscarus ocellatus. Next base: position 562,636 of record JBAMNC010001316.1, read on the forward strand.
CAAATATCCAGAGCTCAAATAGCAGACACAAAATGTTTTGAGGGAGATAAAGGTTGAAGAAAATGGTATGATACTGCACAGAAGGTGGAGCTCTACAGGACGTCGCTTAAGGTCTGAACAGAGGTGAATCAAAAATCAGCAAGAAGTTCATTTTTTTCATTCTTTCAAAGTTCATTTAAGGAAGCGGTTCCCACACTTCGCCTGCAGGGCCATCCTTTATCAGAAGAAAATACTCTGACACTCCTCATCCTTAACAACACAGCTTTACATGAACATATGTTGTTAAGCATATATTACTTCTTACATTTAAAAAAAGCCTAAAATCTGGAAAAATTTAACAAAATGTACCATGCACCAGTGGCAGAGAAAAGTGGTGTTCGTTTTCTCAGAATTCTAAAAAAAATAGTCAGAATTTTGAGTTTAATCTCAGAATTAAAACTTTTTATAAATCAAATTTTTTCTTGAATCTAATAATTATCACTTTCTTTCTCAGAATTCTGACTAAAGAGACTAAACAACAGTTTTTATCCATGGGCCATAAAACATACAAATGCTTGACAAATGTGCACTCATTAATGTGAGCAATACTGCATTACATTCAGGTTACTTTATGTCAATCAGTCAATCAATATTTATTTGTGTAGCGCCAAATCATGAGACTAAAGTAAGAACTAAAGCTAGTGACAGATCCATGGACCAATCACAGACCTGCCTTCATCATATTTGTCTCTGCTGAATACAAATTTATCAGAGGTTAGTCCTTTGAGATGAAACATCTAGTTTTCAGGAGGGTCCTCATGTCTGTATGATTGTAGTGACAGTTTTATAGAAGTATAATCAATAATAATCATGAAAAGAGTAATAATCTAATATTTACATTCATATTTATGATGAATATAAGGTAGAGACGACTGACGTTGAATAATACAACAGCATCAAAATGAGAAATTATAAGTGATGTACTTTCTGCTGATAATGGGGGGGTTGTTAGCAGAGACAAAGGACTGGAAATAAGATTTTAAACTTATGGACGCCCAGACCATAAATCTGTCCTCTCCACATTTGTCTCCGTTGAGTACAGATTCATTAAAGGTAAGCCTCTTGAGATGTGGCACCTCATTTTCAAGAGGGACCTCATATGGTGCTAACGATAGTTACTATGGATTTATAATCAACCGTGGATAGGGAGATGTCTACATTATGTCTATGCCAACCACAGCAGCAGGCAGTCTACACCAAGGATCCCAGGCCACCTACAAGACAAGAGCCATGTGTACCTGCAGGTAAATTTATATCATATTTATATTCTTAATTTTATATAACTGGATGACTGTGCAATGTATTCTTTTCTAAATGTGTTCTTAATGTTTCTTTTATTGTTCTGTACTGATGGTAGATTGTATGTACGGCATACAATGACAATAAAGGCTATCATATTCTGTTCTTGATTTTGACCATAATGTCAGCATTTCTGTTTTTTTCCTTGAATTTTGACCATAATCTCAAATATTCCTTTTTTCTCTAGATTCTGCAGCTTGTTTCAGATTATTACATTACCAAAGCTGCACATGGGGCCATTTCAAGACAAGTCATAAAAACAGCATAGGGTGTAGAGATGGGAATCTTTCTAACCTAACACTCTAATTTCAATTCTGAAGGTGATTTTGACTCGATTTTTGGTTCAGACCGACTCACAATTCTCAACCTAAGCTTGTTTAAAAGAGTGCTTATGTCAAAATTTACTACAACCTGTGTCTGACACTGACAAAGCTCGGAGATAAAGGCTTTCCAGACTTTACAGAAGTTAAATAAATGAGTGATGATAAAGCTTTAATTTTTTAAATGGGTCTCGTCAGCTTTTTCTTCTCCTTCAATAATTGTTTTAATCTTTTGTTTTTTCATAAATTATTATTATTTTTGGGGGCATTTTTGTGGCTTTATTGACAGGAGAGAGAGACAGTGGATAGACTTGAAGCATGTATAAGGGACGTGCCTGGTTGCTTACCACTCCACCAAACCTGCATCCCTTCATATATTATTTTGATAAATGTTTAATTTTTGTGTTTTTTTTTCCCTTTGGCTTTGTGTTCTGATTAAGCACTTTAAAGTGCCTTTTTTGTTCATCCATACATGTTGAGCTGTCTGCTTCTCAGCTTGATTTGAAAAAGGCAGAAAACATCAGACATGTAACTCTGAAAAATGGTCCTTAATATGCAGAAGTGAAAGTTTTTTTACTCTGGTGTGGAAGTTTGTCCTGAGCAGCTGCAGGCAGGAGGAGAGGTCGGCTCTCTGCAGCACAGCTCTGCCTGAGGCGTTCACGTTCATCTCTCACTGATTGTCACGGCTTGTTTTCTAATACATATATAAAGTCATTATAGAGATCATAATGTGGGTCAGAAATTATTAATAACACATCATCTATCTTTTTACTGCAGCTGTTTGTACTGTTATAGGTGTTTTAACAATGGTTTATTATCCCCTCTCTTGTAAAGAGAAACAACAGCAGGACAAAACAGGTCTACGAATCACTTTCTCATTGTTAAAACATTTGAGGGAAGCTCGGCGTGGAGTTATTTTGAGTAGAGTGAAACTGAGCAGAAAATGTTCACATCATGGCCTGTCTGTTACAAAAGAGAATATTGTGGCTCTGACTGACAACACCTAAAGGTAGAAAAAGGCTCTGCTGTCATATTGAGCAGCAGAGACGTAATAATGTCTAAATAAAAGAGTTCATTTTTATACTGCATCTGTTTAAGGACCTACAAAGTGAGAGCCACAAAGAGTTAACTAACAAGAGCATAATGGAGATGTTTCAAACAGAGGCTCCTCTCTCACCTCCTCACAGCAGGTCAATCACAGGCAGATCCTGTGAGCCGCACTGAGGACATGATCTTGACTTATAAAGACCAAAACTGAGTCACAGGTTCATTTCCATGACGGAACATCCTGTCAACATTTATGTAGTTTAATAAATGATCATTGTACCTCTCTCGCTGATGTCAAACACACGGTGGATGTCGACTGAATTAACGTGGCCTTCACAGGTACAGAACATCATCGTGCTGAGTGAACTAAAGAACCTCAGAGGGATTATCCAGGATTTCTAAATTCACCATCGACAGGTTGTATGACCGTACTTTGGTCAAAGGAGGTAAAATAAATCCACCTCCATGTCTCCCCCGGCGCTAAAATGAGCACCTCTGCCTCCTCCAAGGTGTAAAACTTTTAGATGGATACTAGGCTAAGCTCGTGCAGCAGCTGGATCCACACCTAATTTATTACCTGTGATCAGGCAGATCCATATTGCCAAGCTCCAATCTACAACAACTGTGCTCGGCCCAAAGCTGCACCGCCCAATCAGCATCCTCCAGAGCAGGAAGAGGTTAAATTTGATGACTGAAACATGTTCAAAAAAAGCTGGGACGGGGGCAACAAAAGACTGGGAAAGTTCAGGAATGCTCAAAAAACATTAAACAGGTGAACGGGTTTATTGGAAACAGCCGAGTGTCATGATTGGGTATAAAAGGAGCATCCCTGAAAGGCTCAGTCGTTCACAAGCAAGGATGTGGCGAGGCTCACCACTCTGTGAACAACTGTATCAGCAAGTAGTCAAACAGTTATAAAATGTCTCTCAACATACAGTTGCAATGAATTTAGGGAATTCATACAGTCTACAATATCATCAAAAGCCTCAGAGAATCCAAAGAAATCTCTGCCTGTAACCAACAAGACCAAAAACCAGCATTGAATGCCTTTGACCTTCTGTCCCACAGGCAGCACTGCATTAGAAGCCGGCATCACTTAGTAACACAGTGTTTCTTAACCAGGGGTAGTTGCAAGGGGTCCTTAAAAATAAAGTATAATTTAAAAAAGATCCTATGGCATATAAAAAACAGGATTATTTTATTGAATGTGACTGAGATCTTCATCTACCTAAACTACAGAGGGTAACAGGACTTTCTTTCTGTAGTTTCACAAGTGTTTTTTTATTTTTTTTATTTAAGTTTGTATAATACAAACTTAACACAATCTGCATCCTTCTTAAAATATGACCCCCATACTATTTCAATAGGCATACACCATTCATTTCTTAATGATGATTTTATTGTGAATCATGTGCAGGAAGGTGGGAAAACTCAGAAGAAGAAGAAGAAGAAGAAGAAGAAGAAGAAGAAAAAGAAAAAGAAGAAGAAGAAGAAGAAGAAGAAGAGGACCCCAAAAAGGTTGAGAACCACTGCTGTAAAGGACATCACCACGCGGGCTCAGGAACACTTCAGAAAACCATTGTCAGTTAACACAGTTCATCTCTACATCTACAAGGTCAAGGTCAAACTCTACCATGCAAAGACAAAGTCAAATATCAACAACACCCTGAAACACCGCCAGCTTCTCTGAACCCGAGTTCATCTGAGATGGACTGAGGCAAAGTGGAAAAGTCTGCTGTGGTTTGGACATCATGGACATGGTGTCCTCCAGGTTTCAGAGGAAAAGAACCATCCAGACTGTTATCAGAGCAAAAGTCATAAGACAGCATATGTGATAGTATGGGGGGTGTTGGTGCCCATGGCATGGGTAACTTGCACGTCTGTGAAGGATCTGAAAGATACATTCAGGGTTTGGAGCCACATATGCTACAATCCAAGGGACGTGTTTTTAGGGACAGTGCTTATATAAGCAAGATGATGCCAAGACTCATTCTGCAGGTGTTACAACAGAGAGTGTGGAGCTGGACTGTCCTGCCTGCACTGAAGCGAAAACTGGACAATATAGACCCTGGACTGTTGAGCAGCTGAAGTCGTACATCAAGCAAGAATGTGAAAGAATTCGACCTGCAAAGCTTCAACAGTTAGCGTCCTCAGCGTATGGAGTATTGTTAAAACGAAAGGTGATTTAACTCCATTGTTTCCTCGCAACAATATTTGCTAAAAAACAATGAAGTTTATCAGTTTGAACGGTAAATATCTTGCTTTGTCACGTATTAAATTAACTAAATGCGCAGAAGGATTTGCAAATGGTTGTATTTTGTTGTTTTTACGTTTCACATGATGTCCCAACTTCATTGGATTTTGGTTTTATATTTTAAATAACTGCAGAAAAGTTTTACATAAAGTGAACTTGTCATCACAGCACAAGGAGCAAACAAAAACACAACTGTATTCATTTAAAGAAAGGCCGCAGGGGGAATATATCGACCTCTTTGGGAGCTCTTGGTGTAAATTGTAGACCGAGTCCATCCCTCGCTCACAGAGAGAGGATGTGGAGACACATGGATTGACTAGCAACAGGAGACAAAAGATAGGCGACAACAGAGTGGGTTTTTACCATAATTTTGCGGCTGCCAGGCGGTGACAAAAGCGAGTAAAAAACCCACCTAAAGGCCCCACTCTTATCCCAGCTGGTGGTCTCGGTTCCACAAAACCTCCTGTAAGCACACGCCTGAGTGCAGGCCAAAATGCTGACCTGAGTACTGGTGTGAAATGTGCCTCAAAAAAAAAAAAGAGTGAGTCAATTTCAAATGCAGCTGTGGCCGCTTTCAGCAGAACACAATGCAGGGACGGGTTGAATTATTATCGGGACCCCCAATGGAGCGTGCAGCAAAAGGCAGGGGGGCAGGGGGTCTGATGGCGCGAGGCGACAAGCGTGGAGGTGCTCGGAAAGGCCAGGGTGCAGAGAGGCAGGGTGACAAAAGCTGGTGGAGACGTGGTTGTTAGTGCTCTGACCCCTGCCCCCCACCCCTCACTCTCCCCAGGTCTGAAAGCTCTGAGGCGTCCAAGGGCCACGAGGCAGAAAAAAGAGGAAACACAGGCTCCAGATTTGGCTTGATGTGCCGGTTGATTGAACGCTGCCCTGCAACAAAAGACTGAAACAAGAAAATATAGAAAGGAGGGGGCTGAGTGAGGGGAGGTGGAGGGGGCTCAGCAGGGGTTCCAACATATATACATGCGTTCAACTAAATCAGCGACAAGTGTGGAGGGAGGGGGGGCACTAGAGATTTACATGTCAGGTAAATGTTGGTGATTAATTCCAAAACTAGAAAAACACTCAAAGGGTGCAGACCTCCACCAAGCAGCTCAGTTCAGCAGTGGCTTTTCCACAACCCTGTAAAAGACACAATTCTGGATCAGCAGATTCAGAATAGAGCCAGGATCTGGACCAAACTCAGCACATACATGGAGGTTTATATCCTGTATGGACACAACAAGTTTGGGGAACATGACTTTATATTTTGATTTTATATGAATTATTGAATGTCGTCAATGGAATTTCCCATACAGATGAAATTTATCTTGATGATAGAGACATGGACTCCTTATGATTTTTCAAAATTCCACCCAATGTTAACTTACGGGATTTTTTGACATTTTGGGAATTTTTTGCATCCAGAAAAATATACATGTCACCATCAAAATTGAATCATTTCTAAGTTGGGCCATTACCAGCATCTCCTGAAAATTTAAGCAAAATCCATCCAGTAGACAAACAAACAAACAAACAAACATACGACAGCAAAAACAGAACCTACTTGGCAGAAATTATGTGTTTTAATGTTTAATTTTTCTTTTTTGGTATTACTGAATGTAAAATCTAATGATATTTTTAAAACATGGTAACGAAGAAGTATTGAAGTGTTCTTTTGTTTTACAACATTAATCCCTTATACGAGTAAAGTGAAAAGGACCTTGATGGTATAATCATCTGCTAAAGGGGGGCAAAGAAGTAAAGGTCTGGGAATCATTTGAGTGCTCCTGTTGTACAGATGTTTTGATCACGGCCAATACTAGTTATCAACCCTTAAAAGTCCATGTCCTGGTGTATTTGACTGTTTACATCATATCTTACGTGTCTGTTAAGCAATGATTTCATTTAACCCTCTGACTTCCAAACTAAGAAATACATTTACAACAAATTATTTGTTGGTAAAATTGTGTTTTTTTCCTCTTCATTTTGCAACACTTCAGGTTTTATTTTTCAGATTACCCAATCGGGAAGCAGATATGTTGGTCAACGTGCTGGTTGGCTTTCCTGTTCAGGGTTATCCTGGGCATGAATGGATTTCTTTCATTTCTGCAACAAAATTTTAGTTTTTTCGTATGAAAATATCACAGGGAGCAAAATTGAGATATTGTGCGGTTAACCCAGCTTTCTAAGGAATCATAGATACATTTTTTATGACCAAATTTATTTCCTTCAACTTAATTATGATTATTAAAGGATCTGGAAATATGTAAAAATATTTTTTCTTACTCCAATACTTTCTTGCTCTTGCTGTTGGATTTCTGAAGAGCAATGCAGCAACGATTTACTTCTGATTCTTTCTATTTTCTAAACCATAATATGTATGTACAGCAGCACCAGCCAGTGGATACATATTGGTGTTAAAAGCACTATTCAGAGAGGTGAAAAAGGAAAAACAGACAAAGATGGGCTTTCAAAATTTTAAATACAGTGGTAAGGTGGCAAAAAGTCAACCGCACGGTTAAAATGCCAGCCAAAGGGTTAAGTTGTTTAAAAATAGTGAAAAATTTAATCTCTCTAGGGGATCGGATGCAGCTCCTTTCCCCTCTCTTTGGAAACACTTGAATCCGAGGGGGCATGAAGGCTATGGGAGGCTGTGATAATGAGCTCTGCACTGTCAGACAAGTGTTGGGCAATGAACCATTCAAACATCAGACTAGGAGGTCCCAACCATAGTAGGTGTTGCCCATTTCGACCCTTGTCAAAGTTGTCTTAAGGTGTAGATCCATGTTTGGCATGAAAAAAACTTTTTTGAGAAAGAAAGCACTGTTTTGATAATTCAGGTATTTTTGTGATTCTCTGAAAACCCTCAGATTTCATTCTGAGTGAGTGATTTCTTTTCACACAAAAAGAGAAGAGGTTTAATTTGCCTCCAAAATAAACTGAGAGTTGTTTTTTTGAACAGCAGAACAGACTCACAAGATAAAAAAAATCATAACCCATCGTGCACACAATACCAGACGGACAAACAACAAAAGAGAGAGATTGCAAGCAGATAATGATGCTCCGCGGTGATTGGTTGTGATCGGCTGTACGACGATCAATGACCGCTTGAAAGGAGAAAAAGCTGATGGTTTATGATGGCGGGAACAACTGCCAACAGTATGAAAATGAAATCAATAAGTCAACTGCAGTGCAGTGAGACAGAAATGAGGGAAGAGGCTGAAAAAAAGAAGAGGAAGGTGTAGAACAAAAAGAAACACATCAGTGAAGAAGAGGTAAAACAAAAGAGAAACAAAGAGAGTGGAGTAGATGGAGACTGAATGAACTGCTGCAAACAGACGTGGAAAAAAGATGAAAGTGTTGGTTTTAAAAAAGCAGAGCTGAAAAATAAAGCTGACAGATTAAGGAAGGTTCATTAAAGATTGATAAAAAGAGGCAAAATAAAAACAAACTGGAGAACAAAATAATAATGTGTCAACTTTTCCCAACAAACCCTAAGTGCTCCAATAAGATTATTAAGAGGAAGCGGTCTTTTGAACATCACCTCTGCTGTGATACCGTCAGGGGGGCTCAGATCAAACTATTGACGATTTAAGGGGAAATATTTCACGTTTGCTGTACACACTTGTTAAAAATCTGGTCCATCTCACCTTTCATTACTCTCAACACTGTGTCTCCTTTGAATAGAGATCCGTTTCGAAGTGCAGATTGGAATAAAAAATGACTTAATTTAGAGGAACGCTCCAACATGTTTGTTGTTTTCGTGTCTTGCCTCACTCCCAAGTCCATGACAACAGGTAGACACCAATCTTTTGACTGTGCGTGCAGTAACAAGGAAGAGACAGACAAAGCTAGTCCATCGCTAGTTAGCTTAGCTCAAACACTGGGAGTCAATGGATAGCGCTAGCCTACCTCTGCCTACAGTCATCAGAAAAACTCTTCAGCAACTCTAAATGGTCTTGTGTGCTTGTGACTCGTTTTTACCGCGTTATGTTACGTTATCTTCTACTAATATCGTATTATCTTCTACTCATAAACAAAGGCTTTGCTTGACTGACCTATTTCTGTGGTGGTTTGCGCTAGAGATGTGAGTTTGTGAACGAGCTGAGACTTTTGAACGGCTCTTTTAAGTGAACCATGACAACAGATTTGCAGTTGTGAGTGAGCCGTTTGTTTGCGAGCCATTCTTAAATTTGCAGATAATTTTCATTTAATAACGAATCACATGAACCTTTTATAGAGTTTTATCTGCCCTCTTTTGTGCTTCTCCTTCCAGTGACAGAGTTCTTCTCCACATGACATAAAGCCAGCGGTATCAGGACTTCTCCCCCTCCTCCCGTTAAGCTAGAGACATAATTGCTGTTAACAACGTGAATTGGCACGCATGATGGCTGCCACGCGTCCCTTGCATCAATTCAGCGCGTCGGCTGTGCACAGTTATTGTGACGCAGATGCAAGCCTCAGTCTGCTCGTCACCAGTAGGATTCAGCGTAGAGACAGAGGAGATGAGAGACTGATCATAGCAGCAGAAACAACAATAACAGAAAGTTTTAAAGACAAACTAATTAATCAACACCACAACATCTGAAAGTTTAAGCCTGACCAGACACTAACCTGGCAGTTCATCCAGCTGATGATGGATAAATTCTTCTTTTGAAGACGGGGAACAAGGAAATAGGCTTTAGTGTATTATTTCAACTGGTGACCGTGTACATTGGTGAGTTAGAGTTTACACCATGGTTGACTTTGTCTGTGTTAGCTTGGTTTTCTTGGCTGTATTTCTCATGTATAAAGACAAGTATATAAACAAATATGCTCATGATGCCAACAGACGCAAATGCGAATGCAAAGACAAACTGCAGGTATGTCTTCAGCTTAATCAGTGCATGTGCAGAGCACTTCTGACTTTTATCGATCTGATGTGATAACTGATCAGCAGATGTGTTTTTACACCACTACCAATTAGTCTGATTGGTTGGTTTAATTTGTTTTGTTTTATGCTAAGTTGCAGCACAAGACAGACTGGCTAAAAGAGCTGATATGAGGTTGTAAAGGAGTTTAATCGATATCCGCTCCAGTTATGTGGTGTTCATCGATTGACAAAGCTACACTTACCCAACGAGTTTGATAAGAATCTAGGCCGCTGATTTTTCATGAAACTGTTGACAAATAAAGTTCAGTACATCTCCCCTGCAGTGGTGATAAAACTTTTGGTTAAAAAAAATAACACTGTTAGTACATTATAGCTCTGGGGTCTTGTGAATCTTTATAAACTTTTATTCACCACTGCAAGCTGGGATGGAAATATCTCCAAGCGGTCACAACTAATGAGGCACAAACAGACCTTCAACTACAAGCAGAGGCGAAGCAAAAATGCGACAAAATTGTGCCCCAAATGACTGTTATTTTTATGATTAATTTAATAAAAAACATGGAAATACTAGTGAACAATTTGCTAGATTATCATATTTTAGTCTGTGATTTTGAATCTGTTTTCTCCAGTGGATTGAGCGGAAAAGTCAGAGCACAAAGTCACACATACAGTGTCAGAGGATGAAAAGTGCGATCTGCTCCGTGGTGCGTCGACTTTGAAGAAAAGTTCAGAGCTTTTAAAGAGGAAATAGAAACACTGTGAGACTTTAGCCCCAATTAAAAGGAATCCACACTTATTTAGAAGCTCAGAGTCTGACTCCCATGCCCATTTTCCTTTTAGCTTCTTTCAGAACAAATATAAAAGTGAGAGAAGATGTTGCTTAATTAGCTCTGGTTTTAAGAAATCTTGAAGGCACTTTATAATATTTGTTCATGCATAACACCGGCAAGCACTGGGTTTGACAGCTTGTACATTCTGCAGAAAAAAAGAGAGAATATTTTAGTAAAATTATGAGTTCAAGTTTGTGAGTGTGGTCAGTGGAGGGTCCAGAGAGCAGCTGAAGACCCTCATTCTTCTTCATTAGTGTTGACTGCTGAGGGGGCTGCTGTCTCATTCACTCCCTCTACATCTTATCATCCTCTGTCCGGCTCAAACTTTTTCTATACTTTGACCACCCTGCTCCTCTGCAGCGAGAATGTTATGCTGCTGTTATGATATGACTTCAACATGATTCTTAGGCATCTGTTTGACCTGAAGTATTGAGATTTGACACTAAGGGCCTGTTTTGACAAGCACGTTGTCCTAAGCATATGGCGCACAGCAGTTGGGACTTGTCTATATTTTGCTTTTTTCCGACATACAGATGTACTGTGCCACTACACACAGAACACTGTACGACATGCTAATGCTCAGATTAAAGTTCTTTTTGCATTGAAGCATCCAGAGCATAAGAAACGATCCAAAGACGAGTCAGAAACCTCATCAATTTTTAAAATCTCCAATTAAAACTGACAGGGTCAGACCTTTATGTGTTTATGACAGATCTGTCTACTGTTCATCAAATACCTGCTGGCTTCAAAGTATTTGTTTTCTCATTTTACTGCAGGAATTCTTGTCTCTGTTCTCCATTGTGTGCATAAAACACACTGGACAGCTGGTTTCTATTATCTGTGAGTATAATCGTCATTGAAATTTATTAGTGAGTATACAAATATCAGAAATGCAGCTCTGTGTCACTTGAAAATCTTTAATACTTTGTTTTTTTGTATTGATATGCATGCTAATTGCTGCATCTTTAAGATAAGAATACACAAGGGTTGTGCTTGACCACTCCTCATTTTAAGACAAACAAACCCCTGGGCACAAACAGCAGTGCAGGTCATTTGCTATATAAGCCGCGTGAGTCAATGGCAAATAATTTAGAGAGGAAACTGGAGAGGAAACCTGTGCTTCATTTCAAAGGGCTTTGCTCTGAGCACACGATAGGGCCCTTAAGATTTATGGAAATTTCTTTTCAAACAAAAAAAAAATCATATTTAGCTGAGAGCATTTTATCAGTAAAATTCCTGAAAACAATGTGAAAGTCATCTCTGGTTTTTCATAATCTTTCTGCTGAGAAGTGCAGCGTAATCATCTGCTACTACCTCAGTTAAATACTGACCCATCTCAGTTTGTCCTGAGAAGCAATGCCAACTCCTTAAATCACAATCTGCCCCTGGGATAAGTGAGAGGAATTTCTAATAAAGAGGATATCTCCAGCCTTAAACTCAGCTGCAGAAGTATGAGTAAGCCCCTGGGGTATCTCGTTTAAACGCACACAAGGACGACTCCAAAGTCTTAATCCTCTCACCAGACCTTAGGTTGGGGACCAAGGCTTTACGAGAGCAAAACTGATACATCTGACATGAATTGTCTCCATGTGAGGGGTCTTTCACAGTTCAGAAATTGGTTAAGATTAAATAATTGGTTTTACAAATACAAAAACTAAGAACTCATCTGACCTAAATATTTTTCAAAATTATTAAAGGTCATCTATAAGAACTTAACCCATGTATCTCCAAGGCATTTTCTGCTATTTTGGTTTGTCTGGTCTTTCTTTTGTAATAATGTTTGTAGAACTTCAACCCTTTCAAGCACAACTAAGGCATAGACATCTCTTTTTCCGGGACAACTTGGGCTATCAGAATGTTTCTGCTGTAATGATGTCGGATAATTGTATTGAAAGTTGTTTGACCATAGAGACGAAACCAAATCACACACTGATCAATAATGAACTAGCCTTGTCACATCTGAATATGGTTCTGCCAAGCCTTGGATTTTAAGGGGAATAAGGGTATGCAAAGAAACTCACAGCAAAAATTATTCACATATTTACATTCCTCCTACAGAAACTTTGTCCCAAATGTTACAAAGGGCTACACTGCATGACTCGCATTTCTCTTTTAATTAATTTTACAGGTAACTACATTTTTTTTTTCCTTTGGCTGCTCCTGATCAGCAATTCTGCCACAACAAACAAGAGAAGAAATAATGGGCTAATCTGATTGGTCAAGACTGACAGGAAAGTGTTACTCCCTCTAAGAGCCAAAATGGGGGTCGTTTTCATAATGGAATTGTGATTAAAAAAATCTGTCATTACAGATTTATCAATGTGGATCCACAAATAATAAATTAATAGTGCTGTCAAACAATTACAATTTTTAACCAGATTAATCACAGGGCTGCTGTGGATCAATTTTGATTAATCACAATGAAATATAATTCATTTTGATACTATATTAATTGCGTTTCAGTTTATTTTAATTATTTCTTTGCATGAGCAGACGGACTCAAGACAGAAGGTAATATATGTTATATTCACTTAACGTGTTCATGTGGTATTTTAAGCTGGAAGTGTTCGGTGAAAAGAAAACTCCTTCCTGCAGAGAGTGTATATATTACTGTTTGTCGGCCTGTTCCGTCTTAGGTTTTATTTCTGGTATTCAAATATCCCACCGAGAGGACCAGCGTGCTATTTAGCGTCTTCCATTTCAAGTTGGTTGGTTCTGCCACTACCGGAGAGACTGCCCTTTTGCGCATGCATGACGTTAAGTCTACTGGGACAAACTGCCTGAAATGCATTGCCAGAGATGTTTCAGGGATTTTAAGTCATCCTGTTCTGCAGATGGGTTAACTGCGTTAAAATTGTTCTAGTCAGATTAATCATGATAATGGAGTAATCCACATTAACGCGTTAATTTTGACAGCCCTATAAATTAATAATAAAAACTCAGATATAACACTGCATTATATGGCTGGAAACACAGTTATCCCCATAAAGATCCATAATACGGTTACAGAGATATTAGTAAATAAGCATTACTGGCTGCGATCCCGTGGAGTTGGGAGGGTTAATTGAAAATATACAGAATATAACCCAAAACCGGTCTTTCTTCAAGCACTGTGGACATTTCAGTGCAACCATCCACACGTGGCACCTTTAAAAATTACTATATTTTTGTGAACTGACTTGTTGTCCCACTTCTGCTCCACACGTCTCTCTTTTCACACTTTTTTTCTTCTGACAACTCTCCTCAGACCCATCTGTCCAAGTCTTTTTCCTCCATCTTTTTGCTCCAACATCTCCCATCATCCCTCGCCTGCCTCCTCTCCTCCCACTTTTCATATTTCCTCCTCAGTCCTGCACATCACCATTTTATTTTCCCCTCGCCTTTTCAATTTCTCAGCGTTAACCTTCATGTTTTCAAAGCTTCTTTTCCCCCTTGACTGCCAATATTTTCATTTTTCCATCTCTCATTCATTTTCCTGGTTTGTTTTCTTGCAAAGTCTCTCCAGCTTTGCACTTTCGGTCTAACTCGCTCTTGTTTTTCCTCCTTACAAACGTCTAGAAAGGAAGCATGTTCCATTATTTGTTTGACTTGTACAGATCCCCAGCTTCTGCTTGTCAACATTTAATCTCAGCTTCCACTTTAGACCTAATCATTTCTTCTTTCAGGGCGCTTGCTTGTCATGCTTCATTGCTCTCCTTCACTTCTTCCATTTTATTTTGCTTTCACTATGTCCACAGTTTCTCAAGGTCTTTCCATTTATGACTCACTATTCTTTCACACCGCTGTCTTTGGCTCTCGATTTCTGTACATCTATGTGTTTTTTTTCCCTAGTCTTCAATGCAGTTCTTTGTCCTCATCTTTCTTTTTGTGTTTTCTTTCAGTTTGTTTATCTACATTGTTATCTGCCGGAGGAGAGGCTGAGCTGCTCTGATCTTTGTACCGGCATGACTCCTGTTCAATCAACAATAAGACTGAAAGTAAAAGAAAAAAAATCAATACTAGGTTTTATACCGCTGTGATTCACTGGTTCAGTAAAAGTCTGCGTGCGTTCAGATCTGCAGCAGACTGATTTATTATCAGTATATCACTCCTGTCTTTCAGAATGGACTTATCAAAACTTGATGAAACTATTTTCTCTTTCTGCTCTATCTTCTCGTCTGCAGTCCTCAGGGCATCTAACATGCACACTAAGCATGCTGCAGAAACAGCTCAGAGGCTCCTGCTCATAAAGCTTGGACATTTTGAATCACAACAGAAGTTTCTAAAAATGAGACATGATTCCTCTGTGGCTCCATGAAATCTCCAGCTGTATACATCAGCTGTATACTGCCCCTCTAGTAAATGTACTGTCCAGCTCTTCAGTATCAAACGGGAGTTCTGGACAGTTTATGTGATGACAGAATTACACTGAAGGGACTGCCCACCTCACTGCATTGCTGGTCTCTGAAGCAAGCTGTTTACAGCAAAATAGGAGGTCTTGCAAGGCAATTATCCTTTCAGTATCAGCCAAAATTACATGCAAAGAAACTCTTTACAGCTAGAGACAAAAATATATAACTTAATGTCAGAATGTAATGTTCAAGATTGGGTTTGCTGATACAAACTTGAAATAAAATCTCAGATTTTTCTGCAAAACCTGGATTTCCAATTGAAATCCTTGTTTTTCTTATCAAAGAAAGACGACTCCATGTGAAGTACATGGGTTAAATGCTCTGAAATAAGGTCTACGATGATTGTATGCATAGGATATTTGAAGATTTAATTGTGCAACATAAAATGCTTCAAACATTTCCCTGTTTTTCAATTCTGAAGTGTTGTTTTTTTTTAAAAGATGGTTGCTAACCAGCTGCTAACAAGGACTACAAAAATGGCCTGGGATCCTAATGTAGTCATAACCAACTATTTCCTCTCAAAGATTATGTTTAAAGGGACAATGTGTAGCATTTTAAGTAATTCATGAGCTAAAAACAATGTCTGCATTCATAAATATGTCCTCATTTGTGTCAAATTGCCTCTGCCAACAATCTGACTTGTCCTCCTGAGCGAAGAATTTCTTGTCTGTATTTACATAGAACGGTTAAGTCCTATAGAGGCTTCCATGTCCTTCCTGCCTACGAGGTGTGTCAGAAAAGTTCCAGGACTGGTGTTACAAAAGATTTATTTAGAATCCAATCTACAAGTTTTCCCCTTCAAAGTAATCCCCCTGGAGTCTAATGCACTTTCCTCTGCCACGCTTTCATGCACTCCTGGACGGTTTCTTCCGGGATCCTCCGCAGCTCTGTTGTCACGGCCTTTTGGATGTCGTCCATGTCTTCAAAACGGGTCCGCTTGATGACCCCCTTGAGCTTGGGGAAGAGGAAAAAAATCCCACGGAGCCAGGTCGAGTGAGTAGGGAGGTAGCTCCAGCACGGCGATGTTTTTCTCGGCCAGGAACTGTCGGATGCTCAGGGCGTTGTGAGCAGGCGCGTTGTCACGGTGAAGCAGCCACGACTTGTCCTGCCAACTCTCGCCTCTTCTCGTGCACTGAATGAAGCAAACGCCACAGTATCTCTTTGTAGACATACTGGTTGATCGTCTGGCCTTGTGGCAAGAACTCGCAGTGGACAATCACGGATAAATCTTTTGTGACACAAGTCCTTGAACTTTTCTGACACACCTCGTAGCTTCTAGGCACATACTGGCTACCGTAGAGTTCAGCGGTTGCAATGCAGATTTGATAAAGGCGAGGCGCTAGAGAGCACTTTTCACTTAAATGCAAAATACAGTTTCACCACGAGATGGGACAACAAACTACACAATGTAGCTGAAAACTGCAAAAGTTAGGTTCAATCATGAAGATAATCATGATGAACAAAACTTACAAGTTTTATAATTTTTGTTCCCCACAGACTTCATATCAGCGATGATCCATGACCACATTTCTGAAAATATACTTCTGAGTACCAGAGATTTGCTGCTCCCATCTCTGTCCCTCCATAAGACAACTTCTGTCATTTTTCAGCACTTAATAATCCATAAATTGGACTCTGATGGAAAGCAGAAATGTCATCAGTCAACTCCTCTTCCCACAGTCTCGTCCACCTGTAGCCCGAGTGTCTCGACTGCCAACAGCTCAACAGCCCGGCGTCCCACATTATAAGCTGAGACCGAAGGAGTTGAAAGTGTAAATTAATGCCCTTCATTCGGGAGATGGACAGTCAATCTTAATGCACGGGGTAATTTTGGAAGATGTCTCATAGTATGACATCTGACATCTCATCAGGAAGTCCTCCTACCTCCACTGACTCCTCAAACTGACGAGGACTGAAAACTTTCATGAGTTGAGGAGCAAACTCAGGACATTTAACTGTAATACAGGGAGTAAAAGAGTAGCTTAAAAATGATTAATCAATGTTATTATCCACTTCTGTGTGTTCCTTTTATAACAGGGCAAATATCAACTTTTTAAAATACTACATGTATTTTTCAATGATGATAAAGACCAAGAAAATACTTTCTAACATACACCTAAAATTACATTTTCTTTTGACATCACCAATGGTGAGTGCATTGTCTAATTAAATGATTAAAAGAAAAAAAATACAGCCTGATGCTAAGTTAAAAGACTGTTGACAGAAATGTACAGTAATACACTTATTTAACACGAGACAATCTGTTTGAAATACGGAAGCATATTATTCATGTTATTGAGATTGAAGGGCATTTTTATTCATTGTAAAATCAAATGATACCAAATATACCTGTCTGGTACAACAATCAACATAGAAGTCCTAAATACCCATTATTGGTAATCTCTTGTTTTTAACAGGAAGAAGATATAAGTTAACTTCTACAAACTGTCTAAACTGTTCTCAATCATTACTAACATTTGGGAAACTGGGTGCAGTTGCAACTGCACTTGAGTTTCCTGTTCCTGTGAAATCTTTTCTTTACATTTTGAACTTTAAAATACATGTTTTTTATGAGTAAAGACTGTTTGACAGGCTCAAAACTTGGAAGTTTTAACAAAGTTAATGTACAATTATTACCAAATCATATATGCACACAAACCTGAAGTCTCCTGACTTTACCTGGGTGAGCTGACCTGACACAAGATGAAACGTCCAGTATCTCAAAAATATATTTCAAAAGCAAATCCAGCAGGTGATTTAACGCTCTTTCCATCAATCACATTCATTACGCTCCAATCAAACAATGTAGTAGTAAGGACAGAATGTGAGGAACTTAGTAAAAAAGTAAAAAAAAAGCAAAATATCTCTTCTATTGAGAGGTTTGGAGTGTTGTTATTTGTTCTTCATTTAATAAAGAAATGCGGTACAGATTTGATAAAACTCTTACTGAAGCTGTTAGCATCTATGCTAATCCCTGTAAGAATTGTAGCCATTGTAGCGCCCACCCACTCCTGCTCTAAAAGTCACTGATTGGGCCGTCCCGCTTTAGGCTGTTCACAATCGTAGGTTGGAGCTTGGCAAGATGGATTTGCCTGATTACAGTAAATCAGGCTGATCCATTTGTAAGGCAAGGTTATAGGTGAGCTGCATGTTTAAACGCAACATTGGGGCGACTTACTAGTGCATCTGGAGCCTTTTATTTCTGTTCCCTTTTGAATAACAACAGTACCATTCTGTGACCCCAAACCAAGACACCGACTGAGCTACGAGCTCTGTGAACTGCTACACCCTTATTCATTATCTATGCCAAGGACGTTATGTTTTTGCCAGTGTATGTTTCTTTGTCTGTTTGTTTGTTTGTTTGTTAGCAAGATTACATGAAAAGAAATAGAATTTGGTGGTGACCCATATAACCGCCATTAGCAAATTATTGTTTTTGCTCAACAACTATCTAACTTATAATAATATCAACATGATTCCCAGTGCTAGGTGTGGATATTTATTTATTTATTTCTTTAGAAGGCTAGCCCCTTGAGATGGACTATCTGATTTTCAAGGGGGTCCTTACAGGACATATATACAGTACAAATAATACAATACACAACAAAGCAATGTAAAGTACAGAATACACACCCAAACACACTCCTGCATCTACACTATGCTCTCAGATGATAAGTCAGCCCCCCATCAAACAGTTTCAGTCCAACATAGCAAAGAGTGAGATACAGTCTGTGGTCACACACATAAATCTGTAAAAAGGAGTTTTTATATACATATGTTTACATGTGATATTTAGTCATGGATAGGTAAAATTTGAACAACAAAGTAATTGCTTAAAAAAGCAACAATAACAACATAAAGGGCAAAATCAAAGACAGGAGCAAAGTATTTGTAGATGAGTAAATAAATAAGACTTAAAAATAGGAAGAGATGTAATTGATTTAAATGAATCAGGAAGCTTATTCCAGTCAGATGGAGCTTTATATTTAAATGCACGACAACCAATTTCTTTGGTGATTCAGGGGGTGAAGAAAAAAAGATTTCTCGGGTTGCTGTGGGTTTTCTGGGTCGAGGAATCATATTATGATGGTGACGTTATCATGGAACTATTGCTTATAGATGTAAGGTTTGTGCTCTCCAAGTGCTTTCTTGTTACTAAAGTGGACAGAGTTTTTGCACTCCTAGGTCTCTTCACAGTAACGGGGAGTAAAAGGGAGCTTTCTGGACTCTTTTTAAGAAAATATATTTGAAACCTATGTCAACATGAGCCAACAAGACATGCTTTGCCTGCTACCTCTCCTGTGACTGAGGATACAAAGCTTTTATTGTGGACGTAGAACATGTCAAAATTAATATGGTGTATTTCTTCACATTGTTACCATGTTGTCATTTGGTAAAAGCTTCCTTCCATGTATTTAATGTTTTTACTGCCCTTATTTTGGGGATCTATAAGGCAGCTAAACTCTCAGTCCACTATGATCTTCCTCTCATAACTCTGTATATACCATTAAACTACAAACTACTGATATATGAATTCTCTGCATATCACCCGGCTCTTCTGTCCTTGTGCATAAAGGTAGAAAATACCCAAAAGAACAGAAAAGAAATGTTTCCAAATCCCTCTCTTTATCACTTTGCTGTGTCTCAGCACTTTCTGCTTTACTTTTAGTCCACTCTCTGGTTCTTCACTCTCACTTTGGGTTTGTTTCACTCTCTGCTCTCTCTCTACTCTGACAGGCAGCTGTTAACTTCAGGAGTAACTCCCTGGGTATTAGACCTAAAACCTGCACTGCCTGTACTCCACAGCAGGACTGAGGACATATACGTCCAAGTGTGTGCCTGTGTTACTGCCTCAGTAGTTGGCCTTGCTGAAGGGGAAAATAACAGCATTTAAAGTTTCAGAGGTCTAAACTGGCTCCCTGACAGATCATGACCTTGCTGTAGGTCATTATAAACCTGTGATCAGACATGCTGCCTTATTTAAGAGTTTTTAATCATTTATTCACCCGTTTTGAGTCCTGCAGGTGATGGCTGTGAGCATGGATCACCAAATGAGGGTTAAAGGTCCCATGTCCTGGTGTGTTTGACCGCTTACATCATGTCTTGGGTGTTTGTTAAGCAAGGAATTGATTTAAGTTGAATAAAAATAAAAAAATTTCCCTGTGGAGAATCATATGCAGCTCTTTTTCTCTTCCCTTTGGAAACACTAGTATCTGAGGTGCAGGGATGATACAGGAGGCTAGGATAATGAGCTGTGGGCTTTTTTCAGGTAAAAAAATAAAGTAAAGCACTACTACTGAAAATACGGTAACCAAACGTAGTTCCTTTTTTAATTCGGTGCCGAATTACTTTTCCCACAGACAGATCTGACACTGATGCTGCCTTCTCAGCTGCCTACATTAGACACGAGCAGCGTTGCCAAGTCCGCTCATTATATGCGTCTTTGGGCCTGTTTTTTCTCTAAAGTTGCTTGCAAATCTTGTGAGTCACTCTTAACGTGCAGTTACGTATTGGGGCTTTTCTGTCTGTGTGAATCCCCCCCCCGATTATTTAGCTCCCAACAGTAGAGCAAAACATGAGTGAGGTAGGTAGTTTGTCCTTTCCACTTCCTCGTTGCCAGGTCCGCTTATTATAAGCGACGTTGGGCTTCTTTTTGCTTGGCACTGTGAAATTGAAATGTAATGTAGACGTAAACTAAAACACACTTTAGGTGGATTTCTCTTTAAAAAAAAGTAATGTATCACATTAGAAAAGAAATAGCTGGAGGCTGCTTGTTTTGGGCTTGTTTTTATTGACCTGGTTGCTTATTTCAGAAGAAAAATCTGGAAACACTGGACAGGAGCTCTCATTCCACACAGTATGTGACATGATTTTGTATAATAAAGAGCACAAAAGAAGTACCTGTTATGTTCTCTGTAGAAGAACTTTATGTTGGCCTACACATTTAGGAACAGATATGGGGTTCTGCCCAAAGTTGAGCAACATAAAAGTAACGTAAAAGTAACAAGTAACGCGAGAAGTTACTTTCCATAGAGGGTAACTAAGTAAAGTAACATTACTTTTTAAAGAAGTAACGAGTGATGCGCAAACACTTATTTTTAAAAGAAACTTCCCCAACACTAGTTACAGGCCACAGAAAACACACATGAAGGTGGAAGCTGTATATCTATTAAATCATAAACCCCAGGAAGTAAAAAACAGTGTTTTAAAGGTCATTTTCTTTAAAGAGGCATTGAGGATTTCTCTGTGAACTGAGTTTAGCTAGGACTTTTCAGTAAATGAGTTTTTGTAGTTAGTCTTCTAAATTAGTTTTAATATCTATAAAAAGTTTTAGGTTGATTTTAAAGATTTTTTCACATGATCATTTTTAGTGCCGTTTTAAAATGAGTTTAAAGTCCTTTCAAAATACATATATGCATGTTTTTATGTTTGTTTATGTCTAATCTTCACCTTTTTATGCCTTATGGTTATTTATGTAATTTCTTGCTGATCCTTTGGTCAACAAGCACTTTAAAATGGCTGCTGCATTAATTCAGATACCACCCAAAGGAAGCTTCCTCTCAGGCCTTTGACCAAAAATGGTGCCATTGATGCCTCCCTTTGGATACTCCCATTCGCCCCCTGTCAATACCTCATTGGTTCCAAACCACATGATGACCCACCTCTGCAGATGTTCTGACCCAGATATGGCTGCACATGACTGGTCAAATCTTGAAACTGTTTGATCCTTTTGAATGTTTTTCATTCTCTCACCTACCCTACTTAAGTGATGTTTGTAATGCATTTCTGATGACCCGGATGAAGGCCGCAAGCCAAAACGTGTTGGTCATTTAAGTTGTTTCCTGAACTACAGGTGTTGCTGGTGCTCTTCTAATTGCAACAGATAGCTGCACAAGCCCCTTCAAACAACATCTCTGCAGACGGGTGTTACAGTGCATTAAGTTCTCATGCTATCTGGTGTTGACTGTGGTCCACTGTAGACACCAGCAGGTGTTAAAAGCCCCTTTTCTTCACAAACTGAGTTTGTTTAAACTCATATCATAAGGCATTTGACACACTGATAAGCCATTTTGCTGGTCACTTAGCCTTCTTGCGACTAGTCGTCATAGCAACACTGGGTGTGACGTATTGAAGAAAGGCCAGCTTCAGCCTGTTTTGGGACTTGGCTTGGACTAGGCCCACTTCAGTATACTGCCTTGTGACATGAATGAGCCAAAGAAAATATGCAAATTGTTGTTTTTTCAACTGAATCTGAACAAAGCAACCAAGCTGGAGGTGTGATATCTGCCTTAGTAGCAGCCAAACAGCTTCACAGGAGAAAAATGAAGTTTGATTGGAGTCGGATTCAGTGACATGATACAAGCTGCTGGAGATGAACTCAAGTTTGTTTTCTTTTTCAACATGATAGCGTCATCCCTTAAAATAAAATTTACTTTAGCCCATATCGCCCACCCTGACTCCTGCTTTGCTCTTTTATACTCCAGTTTCAGGTGTTTTGATTCTCTTCATTGGTCGGCTCGGTACATTTCTGCCCATATATTTCAAATGTCTTTTGTCTTTTCCCTTTTCAGCTGCTCTCTTTTGCCTCCTCGCTCCGCCGTGAGCAGAGCAGCCGACATTGATCCGAATCAAAGCCAGGCTCTCTCAAAGACTGGCGCTAAATGACTCCAAAATCCCTGCAGGACCGGCCGTGCAGACGACAGAGTGTGTGCGTGTTTGCATCTGAGCGTGCAGATAAATGACTGGAAAATCCCACCGAGGGTCTGGACAGTGTGTGTGTGTGTGTCACATGTATCCATGCCCACGTCGGGATAAGCCTCCCAGAGGATAATGACTGGAGGATGTCTGCTCTGTCTCTGCGGGCTGTGAGGTACCCTCCCCTCATTTGCCACCATCAAACACACACACACACACACACACACACACAGACGTAACTGTGGCAGTGTAACGCTGCAGGGAGACGTGTGTGATATTCTGGCCTGTGCACTGACCCGCTGTGACACTGATCAAAACACATCACAGTCGCGTCTGTGAGGCTGGAAGGACTAAACAAGAGCCGGTCCACTGACTGAAGTCTCACTGTCACTCATTTAAGAAGCTCGGGAAGAAGTCCTCACATTTCTGCTTCCTCTCCCTGGGGGGCTCGAGATTGTTTCATTCTAACTTTAATTAAGTAAATGACCTCAAATGCAGTCCCTTAAATACTGAAAACTAAACCTCCATCATAAGACAGAGACATAAATCATGAACTGTGGCTGAAAAATTTGATAAAAACAAAAACAAATGTTCCCCAGACTCACAGCACACTGACTTCTGTAAATAAGCAGTCATTAAAAATGCATTACAAAGAGGAGAGGGAGACCATGTTTGGCTTACATTAAATATACACAGCAGAACTATCATAGCATCAGAATTTCCCAACGGTGTGTTCATCCAAATATTTATATTTCACATAATTAAAATTAACTGGGACAGCTTTGGTCTATTTGTAAGTTTAAAAATTACATAACAGAAAAAGAGATGTGAGAAGCTATAGGCGTCGCATACTGAAGAAAAACAAGAGACATCGCTGAGGTAGGGCCGGGCGTATGGCAAAAATTCACATCTCATCTGCAATATTTAGTCTTTTTGTTTGTTTGCACCAGAGATGTTGTTGTAAGTTATTGGGCAATCAGTAAAATTATCGTTGTAACTATCAACTCTTTCTTAGCTGTAAAAAAAAAAAAAAAAGATAGCAAAGGACTTAATAAAAAAAAATTACATCTCAACTTTTTTGGCAATATTCTATATATATATATTTTTTGTTTTGTTTTGGATTATTACAGTAAGGAATATGTCAATGTTTAGCATAAACAGTGATTTTATGCAATTTTATTTTTTCAAATACTCACATTCATACTGCTCAATGCATTTAAAAATGCGCTTTTCATAAGGTATTGATAAAAAATATGATACATTGATATTTCCAACATTTCCAAGCTTGATTTTTTCAAACAAACCTCCGTACAAATTACACGGATCAAATGTTCATGAATTTCAAAATGTTTTCTTTCTTTAAATGCCGGGTATTTGTCATGATGACACCATGTTTTTACATGAAAATAATAACAATAATTATTCCACTACATGCAACAAAATGCTGAATGATTAGCATAAACATTGATTTTATGCATTATTATTTTTTGTGCAGAGTCAGATACTCGCACTCATATTGTTGAAAATATGCCATATGGTGGAAAGTAGTAAAAATGGTCAATTCCAAGGCAATCACCCAAATTGACACTCACATTTATTAAAATTTATCGATTACGCTTTGATGGAAGCGAGATCAAAAACTGTAGTTTGACATTTTTTGTACTTCTGGTTCGAGGGTCACACTTGCTTGTACACAGCGTATTGTAGACGGCACAGTGGCGCAGCAGGTAGTGCATGTCCCTCACAGCTAAAAGGTTGCTGGTTTGATCCCTGTGATGGTCGGGGCCTTTCTGGGTGGAGTTTGCATTTTCTCGCCGTGCATGCTTGGGTTCTCTCCAGGCACTCCTGCTTCCTCCCACGCACCAAAAACATGCTCATTAGGTTAATCGGTGACTCTATTGTGGCAAACAGCAGCACAAATTACTACATGGAGTTTGGAGCGTTTGGATAAATAATATTTAGTGTAAATATGTACATAGTTTTAATGGTTGTCAGTTTCCTTGCACACGTTTATTATTTCTTTTCATAGATAACAGTGTTAATTTGACAGCACTTTTTAATTTAGTTTTAGTTATAGTTTGTTGCCTAAATATTTTTTAGTTTTAGTCATAATTTAGTCATTTAAATTGTTTTAATTTTAGTCTAGTTTTAGTTGATGAAATTTCACAACATTTTAGTCAACGAAATCTACTGTAAATTTAGTCGAATAAAATATGAAGTGTAAAGTGTAAGGCATTTTTTATGTTTCCTTGAATTTCTGAAGTCATGTTTTACACTAAGATAAAATTAAACATCTAATAACCCTTTACTGAATGCTAGTAAAGTTTGAATCTATAAATGAACAGAAACAAATTGAACTTTTGTGTGAAATGCAGTCACCTTTATTTAATCTCAGTTACAATACCAGAACTGACAACAAACAGTGAACCTGCTCTACATGAATATATCAATTCATAAAGAGAGGAGCTCTGATGTGATTGGATGTCCCTCTTAACTCATCCAACCTTTCCAAATAACCAAAGCAGCTGTGATTGGATATATTCCTAACTTGTCCCTACTTTCTACATGACCAAATTAGGTCTGGCTGGATTAAGTCTCTGTCAAACATTTTAGTCTAGTTTTTATTTGTCGAGGAAATTGTCAGTTAATTTAGTTTTAGTTTTTGTCCATGTGCACTTGTTTTTATTAGCTACTGTCTAATTTTTATCAGGGGAAAAAAGGTTGTTGACGAAAACTATGACGAAAATTATTAGTCAACAAAATTAATAGGTAAGTTTGAAGTGAGTCAAATGTGACAAGGCTTCCTCATCGTTGATCTGCGTGTGATTTGAAAAAGATTCAAAGGGTTGAGGACATGAAATATTGCAAAAAGAATCCATGAAAACAAAAAGCAGCAGAAAATGGCTAGGAGCAGCAAGGGTTAACAAGGAATAGCAAAGCTAATAAAGTGAAAAATGGTGCCTCAATCGATTAAAAATATCAACCAATTTCAGATATTTGTTAAAAATGAATGCTTAGTTGATCAAAAGGCGATGTAACACAGTGGTAAACATGCCCCTGTTCCAGCTTTTTTTTGGATATTTTGCAGGCATCAAATTTAAAATGATAGAATACTTTCATAAAACGAACAAGATTGAATAACACATACTTATCTTTCTTGTGTATTCAGTTGGATATATGTCAAAAAGGACTGTACTTTGTTTATATTTGCATTTACACAACGTCTCAACGTCATTGTATATGTGGTTCGTAACGTTCCAGCTCTAATAAATCCACAACATCTTCTTCACTGGAGAAAAAAAGTGAGCTATCAGTGATCGGCAAACCAACAGTGACGGCTTTTAACTACACAAAACGGAGGAAGAACTTTGTGAACTTTCAAACATGCGGGTGAAAGACAGGGAGACGCCGCGGGGGCCAATCAAGAGGCAGGACCTTGATGTGCGAGTTAAAACACACATCTCACGTACGCATGCATGCATGCACACACACACGGTGGCAGCACACACACATTGTCTATGATGTGCTGCACTCTTTTAAAGACAGCCTTCAAAGCTTCTTCACTTCAGTCCTCGTTATCTCACACCAGCTAATGCGAGGATAAAACACACACACACACACATATACACACACCAGTCTTTCATTATGGCGACATTTGGTCCTCTTAAAGGTAGAAAAACAAGAACAAATACATACAAAGAGTTGCTGTTTGTGTATTTTCTGCTTTTGTGTCTGCATGGGGTTTGTATAAAACTGATATACTGATGCTGCTGAACACACAGGCAGCCGCACACACACTAACACACTCCGCATCAGTGCAGGCGCAGAGGAATCAAGTTACAGCGAGCTTATTATCACATGCTGTATTACCGTATGCCGGGGGAAGCCTCAGTGCCCCTGAGCCACGCAGAGGAGATGTGAGCGGAGAGCATCATGAGGTGGAGGGATACGCCGTTCGGCTACATGATGAGCGGCCGCACCTTCAAATGTCTCCACTGTGAAAACTCTGGAAGGGCAAGCTTCCAGTTTTCTGTCCTCCAGCCCCCTCCTCCTCCTCCTCCTCCTCCTCCTCCTCCTCCTCCTCACAGACACTCTCAAACTTTCTGTGAATTTGTAACTTAAAAACTGCACACAGACTCAAGCAGGGGAAGTTGTCTTTGCTGTTGAATAATACAGACGGCTGTGGAGTCGGTTCAGGAATGAGGAATGCAAAAAGAAGCTGAGAAAAGTGGCACAAAGGCCGGCTTTACTGAGTGCATACAAGAGTAGAGGTTCTTCACTGGCTTTCTGAGGGTGAAATTTAAGAAACGAAGTGACGGAGGCAAAAAGGCGAGGTCTTTGACTCAAAAATACATACTTTATAACCCCAGTCTGCTGCTCAAAGACAGAAGACGATCCCATTACTTCAGAAACCACAAGACATCGGTGAGCTCAGCTCTTTGTCTACGCTGAAGAGTTTCTCCCTCTTACATAAAACAGCTGCTGCATTAACATTTTACTCATTCAACTTTTTTGAATCATTGACTCGACTATTTTATTCTGAATTTCTTTTTGTTGTTTATTCATAGCAAAGTTAAAAATGTCACAAAACCTCAGCATTAAGGCTGAATAATGAACTGCATTATCGCCATCAAACTGATGTGAAAATAGACGATGGGCCCATCGCAAAGGACGCCTGAGGATTTAAATTAATTTTAAAAAACACCCTTATATGACTCTCATTTATCAAAATAGTGTAGAAACTTGCACAGATTTTGGCACAGAAACCATTTTCACCACCTCTCAAGTGTGATCCCTGAAACATGCATATTAGTCCAATCCCAGCACAAGAACGACCGTGTTGATAAGTGCTGCGGCTGAAAATAATCGTCAGTTCAAGGGAAACACCAGCTTTTTTGGTTTACGTGTCTTGCTTCACTCCCGAGTCCATGACAAGCAGATAGACTCCATTTTTTTGACTGTGAGTGCAGAAGCAAGGAAAACACAGGCAGAGCTCACCCGCTGCTAATTAGCTTGGCTCAAACAATGGGAGTCAATGGGTAATGTTAGCCTGTCTCTGCCTACAGTTATCAGATAAACTGTTCAGCAACTCAAAATGGAGTTTAGAAAGACTAAGATTAGAAACTTTATGTAATTTTTGAAAGAAATACATTCGAAACTAAACACAGAAGAAATCATCCTCAACCTCTCTTACAAAGTTGGCCATAATCCTTAGTACCACTCTTCTTCTACTCGTAAACACAGGCTTTGTTTTGTTGACAAACTTACAAGCTTGTCAGCGGTGGTTTGCACATGCTCCCTATGGTTTAATTTCATATGTTTTTTTTTTTTTGTTTTTTTTTTAATGAAAATTACATTGCTAATCTTAGTCTAAAAGTAAATAACATACCATTACGCAGTAAAAAAACGAGTCACAACAAACACACAGGACCGTTTAAAGTTTATCTGATGAGTGTAGGCAGACGCAGGCTAACATTACCCATTGACTCCCAGTGTTTGAGCAAAGCTAATTAGCGGTAGGTGAGCTCTGCCGTCTCTAACTTGTTACTGCACAGTTAAAAGAATGGTGTCTATCTGCTTGTCACGGACTCGGGAGTGAGGCAAGACACAAAAACAAATAAAATGTTGGCGTATCACTTTAAGTAACTCATCCCTAAATGTTCACGTTCATGCCCACAATTCACAACATAGAGGAACAAAAAAGAGAGGAAACAGAGACAGACAGAGAGGACGCCCTGCAGCTGCATCTGTCCCTTAACATCAGCCGTATTGCTTCACTGTTTTAAATATTTGTGTTGCAGGTTTGATCTATGTTTCTCTGCACTCTGTAGTTTTTAACTTGTCTGGAGAGGAGGTTTTTAAAACTTCGCCAAACTGATGGTAGATCAGGCTTTCCAAAGGACGACAGATGGAGGAAGGCGATGTTTTCAGATAATTTAGACCCCGAGGTTTTCTTTATCCTTTTAGACACTGTGTTGTTTTAACATATGATGCTGTTTATTAAAGAGCACGAGGCTTAACATGATCTTTAAACAGCCATAATCAATGTCATTCAACAATACTGAAACACTCCTTTAAACAAGAAAGTCTGAAAGAGAACAAGAGCTTTTACAGCGCAGCACGGGGGCAGAGAGTGTGTTTATTAATTGATCAAGCAACTCGTCATTTCTTAGGAAAATCAATAAATACACTGATAGTTAATTGCCTGAATGTGACCCTTAAATAAAGTCAAGAAACCCAGCTTGTGGAATTTAATGAAAAACAGACCCCTGTGTGATTGGTGGGAGAAACCTGAGCAGATGTGATGTGCAGCACATAGGTAGGGGTGGGCGGGATGACCATAATGAACTCCAACAGAAAACGTGGTGCAGACAAAGATGACAATCAATACGATTCTGTGGATCTGAGTCTGACTTTGCTCATGAGGAGGACTAGGGGATGTTTTAGGACATGGGCTCTC
This sequence comes from Cetoscarus ocellatus, assembly GCA_037902135.1. NCBI lineage: Eukaryota > Metazoa > Chordata > Actinopteri > Labriformes > Labridae > Cetoscarus > Cetoscarus ocellatus. The sequence goes on from JBAMNC010001316.1 coordinate 591,844, forward strand.
TGGTCAAAAGGTAAATGTGAATTCCTGTGCTGAAAATGAAGCAGGAAAACCAGCTGCCATCCGTGTTGTCAGCTTATCAGGGTTTTTCGACTTCTATATTTACTACAAAGAAGTTTCCTCACACAAGCAGAGACTTCTCGGATTGTTTTCTTGTTTCTGCTCCTGAACAGTGTGTTGAAAAGTCAAACTGCAGCCTGACACCAGAGATTACACGACAGCCTGGCTCTAAATTCAGAGATAAGTAATTCATGTCTTATATAAACCCTGTCAAAAACAGTATGTCTTCATCTCTGGTTTGATGAAAGACTGCCTAAAAAGGATGAGTGTTCAGTCTTAATATATGCAAAATTTAAATGCAAATGAGCCTGAGAGAAGCTTTAAACTGGCCTTGAGATTATATAATCCTGTTTACAGCATACGGTGCAAGAATTCTGCTCTAAAACTCCCTCAGAATAAGTGATGAGTCTGCAGACAGTGTGGCTGAACTGAACTGGAGGAGCCCGGCCATGTTTTCAAGAAATAAAAGACTGGAAGCTCACCTTCAAGAACCGCAATCTTTTAAATCTTGAGCACTTTTGTTTTTTATTTCATTAAGTGTTTGTGGACAATTTTTAAAGGTCAAACAGTTTTTCAGATTGTCAGTCTCACTTTGTAAGCTTTTCCTGCAGCTTAAAGCTGTGGTAAATTACATTTTTTATACAAATAAACTTACTTAGAATGATTATTTTACTTTCTTATAACACAAAACAGACAGCATTGCATTAGCAGCTGAATTCGTAGTCCATAAAAAATGACAATTTCAAGGGAAACAAGATAAATTCATAATGAAATAATTGCTAGAACAAATAATGTCACTTTCAATAGATTGTTTCAAATATCAATATCAAAAAATGTGATTTTTCAAAGCATTATTATCTGAATTTTTCCGTTTTAATTTATTTTTATCTAGAGGCAGATGGTTTGTGGCACCATCCATCCCCACAGAGCTTATTAGTGATCAACCATGTTTTCATGGCGGTTATTGTCATTTTAGTCAAAATGTATAGATAACAGTGAACTCCACCAACCTGAGACATCACTGTGACACTCTAGGATTGTGGTAGTGTAGTAAGTTTGCCTAAAATCACGATTTAACTGTTTTTATCCTAAAAACAATCTTAAAAACATACTCTCTAGTGTCTTCTCTGGGCCTCTTTTCCATTGTTTACTTGTTTAAATCCTCTGTTATACATGAAATTCTCTTTAAAGTACTGGTATGAAGCCTTATTAGCACAGGGGCAGTTTTATAAGTATCCATTCAATCCCAGCATTGGAAACACACAAACGTTACCCAGCCCTAGTAATAAGTCTATCTTGGCTGGCTATGACATTATTACCAATAATCAAAAATACAAAGGCAGTTACAAAGACTATAACTATGACTGTCATTGAAGGTTAGTGGGCATGTTTTGTCCCTCTCTTTCTCCCAGTCCTGTCCATGATGTCCAAGAGGCATTTTAGAAAAATCATTGTAGATGGAGCCCGGCAGAAACTCGAGTCTTACTTTGAAATTGAAGCATTTACAATGATTTTAAGTACATGTGTGAACCTGATGATCCTTTAAAAGTTAATGGAAAAACATAAAAAAATCAATGGCATTTTAAAAGTGCTTCCATTTCAGGTCAAAGTGTCAAAATGAAACAAGTAATTCACGTTGTCATGGAGTTGGCATGATTGTTACAAACAGCCAGCCTGATTTTCTCTTTTGTTTCCTGTTGTACCTAAATGACCATAACTGTAAAGTCAACTTAGTAGAAACAGTACACGGCTGAATGGAGCAAGCAACTGTGGACACCACCAGTTGGAGACATCGCTGTGACACAGTAGGACTGAGGGTAATGTAGTTTCTTTGCCTGTCAATGTGGATTGACCACATCTTGAATGACGTCGATAAAATGTTTAGCCTGTGTTGTCTTCGAGGGCATTTTCCATCATTTTACCAGTTAAATGAAGTGAATATAAGTAATAAATAAAAACTAAATAAATTCAGTAAAAGCAGCTCACTGTCAGAGAGGAAATCGAAGGGTTAATGGGAATGTTTTGTCCCTCTCTTTCTCCCAGTCCTGTCCATGAAGTTCAAGAGGCATTTTAGAAAAATCATGGTAGATGGAGCCCAGCAGAAACTCTGGTGTTCAGTCCAACTTTGAAACTGAAGCATTTACAATGATTTTAAGTGCATGTGTGAACCTGATTATCTCTTAAAAGTTAATGGAAAACATAAAAAAATCAATGGCATTTAAAAAGTGCTTCTATTAGAGGTCAAAGTCAGACAAAATGAAACATGTAATTCACGTTGTCATGAAGTTGGCATGATCGTTACAAACAGCCGGCCTGATTTTCTCTTTTGTTTCCTCCTTTACTGCTTTTGTGCTCATAACAGCTTAAAATTAGATCCCTGATTGTGGAGGCTGTATTGACAAGCTGAACTTTGAATGAAGATTCATTTCGTGTTTCTGCCTCTGAAAAGGTGTCATTTTCAGGAGCGGCAGGAAAACAACTTTGGTCGCGTTTGAGAACTCGGATTTCAAACTTTTACATCAGACGCTGGCTGAGAAAGCTGTTTCTAATGACGAGATTTTCTCTTTGTGTAAAGAGCTAAAGTGACAGCACTCACAGTCGTATCAATCAGACTCTTTTTTTCTGTTCCTTAACTACAGCAGAATAATCTGGAGAACATGAGAAAAAATGAATTTCTTTCTTTTACATCATACAGACTGCTGATTTAAAAATAACAGCACATCTCTCGGTGGAAAACTTCAAACACCGTCACTCAAAATGGAGTTTAGGTCTTTGAGAGGCCATGGGAAGAACAATATCACATCATCAGTCCTGTTGTTACTATTATTAACATCTTCTTTGAACTATTTTGGGCACAAGCTGCTATTGACATGACTTTATAAAATAATCTTCATGACTGCACCATAATCTGCGGGTTAAAAGGTACTTTAGCTCCTCTGATTCTTCCCGTAGATCCTCTGACTTCATCTCCTTTAATATCTGAAGAGCTCACTCACCTTCTTTGCTGCGTCGATGCACTGCATGTACTCTTTGGCCAGGTCTGAGCACTTTAGGGTCTGATCCCTGTTGACTCTGTAACAGGATAAAATCTGAGCCTGCAGGCCGGTGCACACCGGGTCTGTGCTGCGAGACCTGCAGGAGAAAAACAACGAAACAGAAGGATGGAATTATAAACGAGTTGGAAAATATGCAAGTAAGCACACAGCTGCCCTTTATCACTCAGCCTGATAAAATAATAAAGACTGAAAACTTTGAGACATCATTTGAAATTTAAAAAGCGCTGCTGGGCACCATCATAATTCAAGTCCAGTCATTCTGTGATGGTTTTTATTTTATAAAACTTAGTCCAAAACATTTGTGGAACCATTTAAGGATAAAAACAGGAAGGAAAATTCTTAACTGCAGCCTCTAAAGATGTTTCCAAAGAAATGGTGAAGATTAGATCAGGTACTGTAAGATCCAGAAAACAAGTCATGGACTTGAATGGAGACAGAATTTGAAGTTCAGTTTTTGTGGCGTGGAGACCTCTGATTGAAACCCGGATACTGTGATGTGTAAACGCCTAATCCAAGTTTCTGAGAGCTTCCTGCGAACAGTCTATAAACCTCGAAAGCACCTGAACAATAGGGCTGTGACCCTACACTCAATATTTTAACATCCATTCGAGCATGGGAGTAAAAACCCATACTCAAAGTGTAACTAAACATTCAAATATCAAATAAACAGCAGAACAGCACATTAAGAGGCCTGAAGCAGTGAACCGTCTAGGAGAGGGCGTTCCTGGTGCAACTCCATCAGCCAGTGTTCCAACCTCAACAACAGCTGCATCAAGTCTGCAAGTCAACAAACAGACAAAGAAGAAACTTCGAGGAAATGGGGGACCAGCAAAACCACTCTGAGCGGACAACAACACTGAAACGTGAGGAGCGCTCTGTGGAAGCACTTTGGGCTCCACAGTGTGTTGACGGTACAAAGCAGGTGTCCCACTGCAACAAACCCGCAGGCCAATTTGCTGGACTCATACAAATCATGGTCCAGCAGTGCCTTGCAAAGTTCTCAGCCCAGTGCTTCTACGTTCTCTTCAGCATAAGAGATCAAGATTCAAGATTTCTTCGTTGTCAACTATATACCAACAGCACACAGTAGAGCAAATAATGTTGCACAAAGACTACAAGATTCAGATGAGAGGACATGTGGCCTCAGGAGAGATAATAGAAAAATAATCTACTGCAAAACCTCTAATAACCGAATATCATCTGTTTTGACAGATGATCTTGGGTCCTTCAATAGTCCAGCTTGTCAATTAATTGTCTTTGTGATTTTTTTTCATTGTACCTTATACATGTCGTGTATTTGAATGTGATGCTGTTGTGACTGTAAGTAACTGTTAGCTGTGCTGCTGCCTCTCTTGGCCTGGATACTCTTGAAAAGGAGATTTTTAATCTCAGTCAGTTTCTTTTCCTGGTTAAATAAAGGTTAAATAAATAAAATAAATAATCATTTCATCATACCATATCATAAGTGAGAGCCATACTGCACAAATTGGATACTTTACTCAGAAACCAGCATACCTGTATTAATCATGTATACAGGGAAGCTACACAGGTTTCTCTGTGTGCATGCAGCCAGCCCAAGAGGCAATCTCCTGGGCTGAAAATGAGGCTGAAGTGCAAAAAACTGCTGTCCCTGCCTCATTAAGGCTGGCTGTAGAAACCTGTAACTAAACATATTTACAGCCGAGTTCAACAAACTGCTGTGGTCTGACATGGATAAAAGTCAGTGCAGAGTCACTAATGGTCAGACGACTTCAAGTCCCACCTTAACCTGGCTTTTCCTCTATCATCTACAACACTTCTTCACCCAGAGAGCTACTCCTCACTGGATATTTCTCTTCCTTGGACCATTTTCTGTAAATCCTAGAGACTGTTGTGTGTGAACATCTCAGAAGATCAGCAGCTCCTGAACAATCTTCACATTTAAAGTCACTTGAATCACCTTTCCTCTCCGTACAACTACATGGTTTGTATATGAGAAATACAATGTAACTGCATAATTTTTAAACCTTTACAGTGTGGACACACAAATGTTTTTTTGGGGTCTTTTGTCATTTATAAGAACAAACAAATTAACTGTGATGGAAGATTGATGCATTTCAGAGATTCCCTGCAGAGACAGACCAGGCGTGGTTTTGGTAATTTGGAGGCCATGGACAAAGAACAAAAAAAAGGCCCCCACTTTCCACCCAACAAAAAGCAGTCTAAGCACGTGAACTTTATACTTTGATGCTTTCTGAGAGCAGATTGAGGTTTAAAGAAAATTAATGATCTTAAAGTCATTGGTTGTGTTAACATGGACTGGCATATCCTGGTTGTGATGGAGTTTTTGTTTTAAGGTATCCTGTTACTGTATGTTCTTTCTGAGCTTCAGCAGGTCTTCTTGACCATGCCTCCATGCCCACAATGTTGAGCTGATGTTATTGATGAAGTTTATTGTTTGTTTGAGTTCCACCTTTCCTTGATACGTGGGGACTTTCAGTCACATTGTTGGTCATAAGAGAGGTAAAGACTTGCACTGCTTGCCCAATTACCTTTTACATGTAAAATGTTTTTTTTTAATTAAAAATAAATTCTTAATGATATTTTTCCTCATTAGCGAAGATTGCTTTAAGCTACAAAGAAGAGGGGACTTGAATTGTTCTTTGCAAAGGGTATAAAAAAAAACTGAATCTAATACAAGAAGAAAGAGAAAGTCTTGCTTAAACGCATCATTTGACACATTTTTATTTTTTCACAAAGTTCTGGATCTCTGGTAGAGTAAACTTCATGCAGAAAAATACAAAGAAAATGATTTTTAAGGAGTAAAAAAAGATCACGCAGGAGAAAGTTATAGACTGATGTAATGAGCCAAGAAAAACTGAAGAACAATTACAAACCTCGCCCTCTGAAGCCTGATCAGCAACCTGTGGCTAGCAAATAACGTGCTTCACTGCAAATCAAGCAATTAGCTCTAAATCACGTTTAATTGAGGGGGTGGGATGATTCTGATCAAATACAGCAGAAAAGTGAGCTCTGAGAGATTGAATCAGCCGTGCTTAATTTGATATGTGGGCTGTATTATAATTGGTCTTTGCCTGTCTATCTGTATGATTGTTAACTATGACAGGCCCGCTGCCTCGGAGCCTCGGAGCCCACCATAATGGATTCGGACTGATTGAAGCGGAGACAAGATGGTAACGTACGCCCACGTAGGTACGCAGAGGCTCACGCACAAATGTACACACCCGGTAGTACACTGTAAACACTGCTAACACACACGTACAGTACACACGTGTTGATCTCCACGCTGCGCCCCACGCTCGCTCTCTCGGCGAGGAGCATTTAACACCAGATTTAATTGAAGGCCAAATTAAAGGATCGTTTTCACTTTGATTCACGGAGAGCTGACCTCGGCGTTTCAATTACAGCAAATCAGCGTTCGCACACACATGAACACACACATCTAACATCAGAGACGGTATCATAGAGTTATCTGAGCATGGGCGATGGAGGTGAGAGAGGAAGAGGAACAGAGAGCAACATAAAGGAAGTAAGAAAGACGAATGAAAGAGGAAGATGTGAAGCATCAATCACATGACTGTTCTGAAAAGATGACAGCCAATCAGATTACTCTGTTTATCCACCACTAGGGCTGCGGCTATAAAATTACATCAAAGTTTTTGTGTTTGCCATTTTGAGGACAAGAATTATATCCCAGGGAACAAAAAAGGACAAATTCAAAGAATTTTCAAGCAATACGATTTATTTTTTACCTAAAACTCAACTCATGTCTGTGCATTAAATCACAAAAAGCTTGTTTTTGTTAAGTCTCTGTCTGCTTCTTATCCCGTCTTATGCTTATTTTATTTTTTCTGATTTTATTTTTTTATTGAGATTTTATTTTATGTTAGTGCTGTGAGAATTACCCTTATTTTTATTCAGATTTTATCAAGTTTTTATTAGTCTTAGATTATAGTAATGTTGTAAATATCCTTATTTTGTATTTTATTCTATTTTTTTTTTTTTTTAATTCTGCTGCTTACCGCCTTATATTATAGCTTTTATATTTCTATATGACTGATACCGGGACCTCAGTTACTAGTTTCGTTCTTGTCTCATGTTAGTGCACTCCTTTGAATCCTCATTTCTATAATCTATGAATATTCCCCTCTCAGCCAGCAGCCTGCCAACTTCCAGCCATTTTCCATTCAACTTCCAAGCGCCTCAATAAATCTGAAATTCACGCATTTGCAGGGTGTCTCCCGAAGATGGTGCTTCACTCACAGGATAATAAAGCCACTACCTTTTCCTTGGTTATCAAACTAACTGCTAAATCAACAGAGAGGGAACTTGCCACAGCAAATTCACACAAATGTGGCCTGAAGTTTACGATATGAAAGTTTCAGGGTGAGGAGGCCTGCAATGGACCTGCCACAGACCAGCCAAGACGCTATCAGGGAAATTGGCGAAGTTTTAAATGCACCTGTAGATACCCTTATAAGCACAACATACTTTCTTCTCTTCACATTTTCTGGGTTTAATATTCTGATGATCACTAGCTCAAAGAGCACTTGGCAAGGACTGTATGTCTAAGTCTGTTCAACATTCAACATGGCAGCCCTCTTGAATGTGTTTGTAACCCAGCAGCCCATTTTACTTGACCAAAATCATCAACGTAACAAGGATAATGAAGTTTTCCTCTCCTTTAAAGAATCAGATGGACCCATTAAGCTCCTGTTTGATTGGCAGTCCACAAATAGAGGGTGGAAAAGTGGATAAAAGCTGGATATTATAGCACCAAAACAAAGCACTGCAGGTCCGATATCTGGAATAATTTTGCTATTGTAACTGGCAACGATGGAAAAAAAATGGACTTTGACAGGTGGAACAAATGTGCAGAGGTTCTGATATACAACAGGCTCAGATCAGGCACCTTTTTCCACCTCAGTTTGGACTCTGATGCGGGTAAAAAAGTTTTGAGTTTTTTAAAGGGATGCAAGATGTTGGACTAATATTAGAATCTGTGTTGATTGAAGGCATTGGCAGATATTACATTTTTTGCAAACATTTACAGCCAATATTTTGACCATACAAATTGCCAGATCTATTGCATTAATTGCCTTTAATTTTGAAAAATCTACAATATACCATTATGGCTTTCTAACACAAATAGACTGTAACCATGAAAGAAACAGGAGAGTTTTAGTTTAGAAGAGACTTTCTGCTCTGAACATAAAATATTAGCATTGACATCGGTATAGTGATAATAAATCTGGAACGTTTTTTCCTTACTCTGCCTTTAAAAAGATTGTGGTTTCTTGATTTAACTTGTTTCATTTTTAAGCCTAAACGTGCTCAAAAATATAGCCCTTATCAAGAAAAAATGCTGCTTTGTCCAGTAATATTTTAGAGGCTTTTGATCAAAAATATTGGGACGCCAATAGTTAGTAACAATTAAGTCAGATTTTTAAGAGAATGGTCCAACTTTAGTCACAACTATCAAACATTTTACAAATGTAAAAAAACAAGTCTTTTGACTGAAAATTCCAAGTTTAAGTTGAAATTCATGACTTAATTTCCAGACATGTGAGCTTATAGCAGTGATTCTACATCTTTAATGATCACCTTAAAGAAAAAACTTTTTTTTTTTTTGCAAGAAATGTCATCCAATCATTGGAAAAAATTACAAAAATAAAACAAAATTACAGAAAATGTCCGAATTTAATATATTTTTACAGTGAGCTTAACAGTTTTCCATATAAATGGATAAAAGGTGGATGATTTACGGTTTTACTTTACAAATTAAACTAGTATTATAGAAGCTTTACAAGGTGAAATTATTCACTCTGTGCTCCAATATGAACAATTATCACTTGGACAAATCCAGTGGTTAATCTTGCCTTTTAGATCCTTCTACTTTTTGTCTCTCCTCTAAAACTCATTCTCTTTTCTCTCTTCTCACCACATTTACAACGCAGAGAGGACGACACCATTGAGCGCCATCTTTATCTCGTTCTCCATTTGAGGCCGCAGAAGATAAGAAACTCTCCTTTAATTTGAAATAAATGGCCTTCATCAGGGCTGCCGAAGCCTCCTGATAGCGCTGCGTGGTTTATTAAAGACGCTTGAAGCAGAAAATTGGCTCAGCCGCTGCGAAAGCTAAAGCTCCGTCCACATGCTACGACAAATTGAAGGTGAGGTTTTAAATCAACAATATTAACTGAGCCGCTTACGGAAATAAATAAATAAAAATACAGTGCGAGGCAGCGAAGAGGGGCCTTGATTTTTTTTTAAGCTGCAATGAGGGAAAGCAGCATCTGACAGCCCGCTGAGCCATGTACCGGGATGTTGTTGTTTTTAATACTTCTGCTGCTGTAAAGGCATTTTGGCTGTGGGTTTTTGGGAGTTTTTCCACGCACCCGTGAGCGGTAAATATGACAAAACACAAACAGTTAGATTAGTTGCTTAATTAATGGTGCTGCCCATTATTTTTAATCTCGAAGGCGGAGGCGGTCTGAACACACAGGCCTCAGACTTGTGGAGCACGCAGACCGGCTTACCGAGACAAAGACAGGGAGCGAAATGAAAGGAGAGAAATTGGAAAATGGAAAAGACACAAAACACGCCACCGACTACAAAAGCCCCCCTGGCAAAGCTACGAGACTGATAAGGAAGATGCTTTTATCGGCTCTACACCACGCTCCTCTCTGAGTTAGACTGATGTTTTGTGTGCTTCTCTCTTCCTTAATGGCTTTGGCTTTACATGTGAAGCATTGTTTGTCCCGCAGACCATTTTATTTCCATCTTGTCAACTACAAAGTGTTGGTATCTGTTCAGTGTTTCAGGCAACTAATTAGAAAATTGTGTTAACATCTCAGAGAGAGGCGCCAAAAGGAGAAATGAAGAGAATCCATTAATGTGGCTGACTTCAGGGCTACAATAGGTTCAAATGAAGGTCTGCATATGTTGTCATACATGATTAATATAGTTTATCATTGCCTTTTTTATGATTAGTGGTAAGAAATGGGAATTTAAATGTCAGGTAAGGCACCTACAGCTCAAAATAAACCTGTCTTTCTTTTCTTTGTGTCAACTGCTGCTACAACTACTGGATATATTCTCTATTTTGGACCATTCTCTGGAAACTCTACAGAGGATGTGCTGTAAAAAAAATCCTAGCAGGAATCAGCACCTTCTAATATACTTGGACCAACAACCCTGCCATGCCATGAGTCAATTAAATGACTTTCTTCTCCATTCTGATGCCTAGTTTTGATCTTCAGCAGGTTGACTTGACCATGTCTAGATGCCTACATGCATTGACTTGCTGTCATATGATTGGCTGATCAGCTTTTTGTGTAAACAAGCAGATGAACTGGTCTTTGGTTGTACATCAGCCCATTTAGTGCATTGTGAGTATCAATCAATATGTGTACTATAAGTTTTCCATAAATATTCAACTATCCTGTGCAATACATTTCTATGATGCCATGATGGAGGGATTCATGATTGGCTATATGGATTCATGTTGGGTGTTGGATGTATATATTTGTATATATATGTATATGTGTATTTTTATATGTATATATGTATCTATGCATATATGTGTATCCATAATATGAAGAGCTTTGTGCTCTATTGTAAAGTGTCTTGAGATAACACTTGTTATGAATTGGCGCTATACAAATAAAGATTGATTGATTGATTGATTGATTGATTTCTTTACGGTATATTTATACATATATTTTTTAATATTCTTAATATTTTTTGCACTGTCCTGTAGGACTTCATCTTGTATATATTTTGTACTTAAAATTTCTTATAACTATTTTATCAATCAATCAAACTTTATTTGTATAGCACTTTTCATACGTCTTGTAGCACAAAGTGCTTTACATACAAACAAAGAAATAAAATAAAATAAATGAATAAAAACACAGAAAATTGAATACAATGAAAAATACAAAACTCCACCCACCCTCGCAATCCACATACAGCACACACACTCACTTGCACACACACACACACACACACACACACACACACAAAGACACACAGAAAACAGAATTAGAGTTATAACTATTTTATACTTTACTTCTGTTTTTTACTCAAGTATCTATTTGCACTGAAAAAGCAGAAACTCTCCTATCTTGTTGTACATTTTGTATAATGACAATAAAGGGTGTTATATTCTATTCTATTCTATTAGTTCGTTCTTTTGGTTTGATCTGCACCAGTGAGAAACCAACTTTACATCTCAGAGGGTGAAAACTGTTGATGTCCTGGACTGCTGCAGATAACTTTCTAAAATCTGCTTTAGAAAGATGATTTTGATTTTGTCTGTCGTTGTCCACAATTTGATCCTTTAGTTTCTCTTCGTGCTGAAACTCTTGAAGATCAAACTAATTTGTCAAACAGCACTTTAACGTCACTCGTCTCTTTGAATGTCCCACAGGTTTTTTGTCCAAGCCTCTAAATTTTAAGGAGGCTTCTCCCCGCTGCACTCTCCTCTGCATTTTCGTCACTACCTGGTTATTCAGGCTTTTAACAGCGAAGCGTGTGGCGAACATGCACCAAGTCGCAGGTGACTTTGATGACAGAAATATTTGTGTGATTTTTTTTGCAGAGGACATCCAGGTATAAAGTCTGACAGGCTGAATTAAATTCTGTGTTTGATGTTCGGAGATGAAAGCTCAACATTTTGGGTAAAATACTTATTTGCATCCATGTCCTTAAATACATGTGATAAGAACCAGGCAGGGATTAGCTCAGTTTAGAGACATAAAAAGAAGAAAGAGGGTGAAATGACAGGACTGGTGCTGCTTTAGCTAAAAAAAAATGTGAATCAAAACCTTTAGAGCTCACTAACACAGAGTATTTCTCTAAGTAAGTTAGAGTCACCTCTCTTTTAAGTCTACATTCAAATTTAATCTTAGCACCTGATGACCCGTTTGCAAGATTTAGAGGCACCTTCAAACAATTTACAGACTATAACCAACTAATAAGCACACGCTTAAGACTTAGTTATGCTTTGCACACAGATCAGAACATGGGTACAAACCGCTACAGGATCAGGACATGGGAACACGACCCTCAGGGATAAAAGAAAAAAATGGGGCGCTTGTTTGCTTTGCTCACAAACACGCTGTTCTTGAAGTGGATTGTCACTCTGTGATTAAGCATAGGCGTCTTTTTTCTCTTGTAATTAAAAATTTATTGATCAAGTAGATCAAATAAAAAATAGACAAGTGTTTAGTGGACAAAGAGACATTTTCCAGCTGCAGCTACTCTTCACACTTTACTGTGTTCCTACCCTGTTAAGGAAAAGAAGCTGTCTTACGATTTCTTGAAATCATTATATTAATTAATTCTGCCCAGCAATTGTCCACATGATATTATTTCTAACAGAAGTTCCACCTACTGTTCCATCTGGCATATATCTGTACCTTTTCACAACCTGGGGATGACTCTGGCAGCTGTGACAACTCCAGATTTAATTTCTATAACTTAAGGTTTTGATATTTTGGGCATCTCTGTCTGATTTCCAAGAAAGCATAAGTAAAGAAAGTAAAGGAGTCTTCATAAATGATTCACAGTATTATCCAAAAAACTACTGATAACTCACATAGGGTATCAATAATCACCCATACATGTCTCTTTTTCTGTTTCAATCCTAATTTATGCTTCCTTCAGCTAAGTGTGACATTAACAGGAGCTGTGACTCTGCATCTTCTGCAGAAAAGCTGAAATTTTCAACTTTCAAGCACGTACAAAAATGCTAGAAAGCAACGTAGCGCTGCAGTACAGGAAAACATCTGGCAGGCACGCTGTGAAAGCAACTTGAGGTGGTGTAATCGCCTCCTTGGTGTGTTACTACTTAGCAAAAACCAATATCTTCACAAACTGTAGGGGCAGTGTTTTAAAAAAAAGGCAAAATGAGACAATTTTTGACAGAAGTTACTGAGTAGTGTGGGGATGATGACATTTTCAAGAACAACACATAACTGGCCTAGAAACAGCTACCACACAAAGTATAACGCTACAACATGAGCTCTTGTTTCCTCTGCCTGTGGCTGTGAGTAACTGTAATAACTGTATTACAAAACAATCAGAAATGAGTGCATTAGGGTCCTCAGCCATTTTTGTAGGTTTTGTTAGCAGGTCATTAGCAACTGTCCTTTTAAAAATACAATAAAATTCAAAAGCAGGGCAATATCATTCGTTTTCAATGTTCTTGTCTGGCAGGGCTGTACCTTTGAGAAGAACAAGCCCAGGTGACAGTGAAGGTACACTGCTGTTAACACTTACAGGTATTTTGTGTAAATGTGTGAGTTTTACATAAAAATGAGTCACACAACTACATTGGTTCAAATGTTTGTTTCAGTGAAAACTCTAAAAACAACACATGTAGCAAATGCTTTTGTTTTCTTCCACCAGAGCGCATTAGATAGCAGTTAGCAGTCAGACCGAACAACAGGAAGGTTTGTAGGCAGGGCTTGCAGTTTACACACAAACCAGGTGTATCACAAAAGATTTACTTAGAACCCAAACTACAAACTACAAGTGTTCCCCTTCGAAGTAATCCCCCTGGAGTCTAATGCACTTTCCTCTGCCACGCTTTCATGCTCTCCTGGAAGGATTCTTTCGGATCCTCCGCAGCTCCGTCGCCACGGCTTTTTTGATGTTGTCCACGTTTTCAAAACGGGTCCCCTTGACGACCACAAAGCCGGGGTCGGGTGAGTAGGGAAGTTGCTCCAGCACGGCGATGCTCTTCTCGGCCAGGAACTGTCGGATGCTCAGGGAGCAGGCGTGTTGTCATGGTGAAGCAGCCATGACTTGTCCTGCCACAACTCTCGCCTCTTCTCGCGTACTGAACGAAGCAAACGCCGCAGTATCTCTTTGTAGACATACTGGGATCACTTTGAAGGGGAAAACTCTTAGTTTGAAGTTTGGGTTTGAAATAAATCTTTTGTGATACCAGTCCTGGAACTTTTCTGACACACCTTGTACACCACCAGGTAACCCGGGTTTCCACAGAAGTTTATCCCCTCTCTCTCTGTTGGAATTTCTTCTTCTGTATACTCGGGTTTACGAAGGTAACCTCCTGCATCCACAGTTAAAGAAAGTCATTGTCACTTAAGCCAAAATCACTCATATTTGGTTCAGTATTAGTTTCCTCTGCTGTTGTGTCTTTCTGAGTCTGTAGAGTGAAACAGCAGATCAGTCTACACAGCTGGAAGAACACATCGCCATAAAATAGTGCCAAACACAGAGACTTCCTGAAGGAAAAATAAAGAGGTCTGACATTTTTCACCAAATCGTATGTACATCTGACCCAACATGGATTTGTGGCTTGTTTTTACGTAAAACTCACACAATTACATTAAATAGCTGTACTGTTCAACAGCAGTGTGCCTGGGCTCATTCATCTTAAAGGTGCATACTGCTGGTAGCCATTTTAACCACTTCATTGATTATTGACAAGTACCCATTGGTGGACAAAGTACTCAACATTACTTGAGTGAAGGTATAGATACTAAAAAGCTTGTAAAATATGCTATGAAGCCTGAAGAAATGCCTTTTGAAGCACGACTGAATAGACAAAAGGACAGCCATTGTTGCATTTAAAACGATATAAATCATTCTTCATTTCGACAATCTCAAACATGGACTTCAGATATGGCCATGAGTGCTCTGGTGTCGAATCGTCTGTATCTGCTGTAGCCATCATCACTGCCAAGACGAACCGTTATCTGGAGCAGTGTTAGCCCAACGTTTACCTGCCCGATCTGAGTAGCACGCGCAAGGTACGGCATCACCACTTGATCAAATCACACACAGATCGCATTTTAGAAGAGAAAAGAAATTTCACTCACTGACTTCAAAGCTATAGTTAAAAGTAACCAGACCCTTTATAGGAATGTAGTGAAGTTAAAAGTACAATATTTGTCTTTCAAATGTAATGGAGTAAAAGTCACAAGTTTCCAAAAAAATAATACTCAAGTAAAGTACAGATACTCAAAAAATGTGCTCAAGTACAGTACTAGTAAATCTACTTCGTTACTGTCCACCCCTGCTAGTACCCGATACAACCCAACTCAAAAATACTGAACTATCCCTTTAATGTGTATATTAAAGAAATAAAACACCATCTATTTAAAGCTTTCACGTGACTTTGAATCCAAATAACAGTAAAGCATACATTTTGCAGAGTTTTATATTTATATTTTGTATTGATCTGGCGTTTGCCTTAAAAATGTTTAATCAGGTGTTGAGAGAAAGACGTGGGATGTTCTGTTACCCTGAATAACCTTAAAGCTCTGCAGAGATAAAAATGAAAACGCCTGAGGCAAACAGGTCCATCCTTATCTGCTGGAGAAGGAAATGGCATTCGACATGTCAGGAGTCAGAATTACTGAACACGCTGCCTCCACATTACCAGTTTGATTAATACAGGTGTGTTGTGGAGGTAAGGAGGAGCAGAGGGAGCAGCAGAGGAGAGGAAGAGGGCAGCGGAGGTGAAGAGAAGAACAGCACGGAGACACAGTTACCTCTTATCTCCTGCTTGTAGCTTGTATGCACCTGTACCCTGACAGCTTTTCAATTGACTGAGGGCACACAGCCTCTTCTCTCCTATCTCGTATCTACACCCTCCTTCACTCTCCCGTCGCTCCATACCACTCACAACATATACGGGGAGAGAGGCTCCTTCATATACGAGTGCACGGACTTCACTCCATCTCTGGAAAATACTGATTCATATAAAAAGAAAAATAGATTTTTCAGACTCAAGCCTTTCTGTGCAGCTGAGGGAAATATTCTTATATATTTTTGAATAATCTACAAGGCTTTTATTTTGAAAGAGTACGTTGGAAATCAAAGAGAAGTTAAAGGGAGCCTGTTCACACATTCATCAAACAGGTTACTGTGTTGTTTCTGTTTTGTGGTACTAAATGGGATCTAAATTCAGCGACCCACTGGGCAATAAAACAGTCTTGAAATAGGATAACAATTAAGTCCATGTTGATGCTGATTTGGGGTTCTTTTACACCTCATGTTTGGTCTGGTTCAAACAAACTCTGGTTCACTTCTTTGAGCAGTTCGGTTGATTTAGGCTGCAGACCAAAGATTGCGTTGATCTGGCCACATATCACAACAGTAAGAAAGCTAACAAAGCGTTTACTGATAATATCAAGATAGTGCAGCTCCTGATAGCACTGTTAGCACCACCAGCCTATATATCAGTGCAGAGTATGGTTACCCAACACCAATGCCACCCGCTGCAGCCTAAAGGCAATTTCATATTTATCTCACAGCGCAAAATTCTTTAGAGCTGCTTCCAGCCAAACAATGCTATTACTCCAAGCTGGTTGTGTATTTCCAGGTCAAAGTGCAACAATGGGCTTGATGGCAGGAATAAGCATAGACATGTATAGAAAGGCCAGGTGGCTCACGCACGCTGTTGGCCAATGGCGACCGACGTCCTCACATGGCGGCCATCTTGGTACAGGGCGCTTGTTCACTCATAATACTGACGTCTATCGAGCATGTACTGACAAATAAGCATCGCTTGCTCAATTGTCAACCAATTTTTAAATGGTTGACTTTGTCAGAAACATCAGAGATGTAGTTTTAATACTGCATAATTAAGATAATATAATTTTATAAAACGTAACATTAATATATTAATGTAATATTTCTTATAACGTTTGTAAGAAACCAAACCGTTCGTAAATCCGTCAAGATTTCAGCGAGTAAAGCAAGAATATGTTTAAGCAGGTATCTTATTTTTAATTGAGTACTACAGAGTAGAGCAGAAATGTGCCCTGTACCAAGATGGCCACCATGTGAGGATGTCGGTGGCTCCACCTCGAGCCATCTAGCCTTTCTATACATGTTTATGGGAATGAGGACCACAGGTACAGTCCCAGCTAGTGGCGGGAGGCTAGGTTACGCAGAATTTGACAGCCACCTGACAAAGTGCAGTGTGAAAGAAAACCAAATGAAAATGAAACCATTCTGCAACTTTACCCCCGGGTAACCAACCGGGTTCACAGAATTTAGGTGTGCAAGCAGCCTTGGGTGTATTTACTCGATGTGGCACAGCAGGATAAACACACGGTAACGGCCAGTCAGTGGGTTTAGTTACCCTGCTCCACACTTCAGCCTACGTGATGGTAATGCAGCCTTAAAGCTGGGTGCCACTCCCCAAAACAAATGAAGAAGTCAAAGTCTACACGTTGGTTACGCCCAGTCACTACTACAGCGAGAGTTGTTTTGGGTTTCCGGGGAGAGAATTAAAGTTGGTAAAGAGGAAAAAAAATAGTGAAAATGGAACCAAGGGAAATGAAGGTGAAGCTGCTCAAACCGTGAACATTACTGATATATAAAAAAAAAAAAAAAACACGCTATCAATCGTGTTGAAATGGTTCAGATATTACAAAATCAACGTGGAGCAGATGAAGCCAGTCTGCAAAATATGTTGGCAGTCGTTGCCAGCTAGGACGGGAAAAAACACAAATATCTTTAGCCACCTGAAAAGGTACCATCCCAGTGACTACACCAAGAGTATGAACATCAGGGCTTATGATGCTGCCTCGACTTTTAGCAGACATCCTGCAGGTTTGGGCCTAAGTTGAACTCGTCTGCAGTGGGATTCAAGAGGAAAGAGCATCATCAAACTTTGGAGGTTAAATATAATATTAATAATAATCATAATAATTATGGTGCATCACTATTTAATATAATATAATTTAATGTGATACTCACATCACACCCATTAAGAAGTTCAGAGCAAAAAGAAAGGTCACCTGACCAGTCCACTAATTGATCTTATAGTCAATGATTAGACAACGATAGAAATAAATCGTTAAGTGCATCCCTAGTCTGCAGTTAGCAGGATCAGCATTAACAGTGATGCAGTACGACCAAATAAACAATCCATCATGTCCTCATTTACAGCCAGTCCCCCTTAAAAAAACCTTCAAAAAGGAGTGAGACCACAAAGAGTGCTGTATCTATTGAATAATTAAAGACTCTCCTCTATGTGTTAGCAGCTGAACTCGGCTTTATTCTTCTCTATTTGGCTCCAGGCCCTTTGTTTGAATTACAGTATTCACTCCAACAGCACCTCCTGAGTACAGACAGACCTGTGGAGGCCATTTAATGTAAACGAGTAACAAAAACATTGAGTGCTGAATACTGTCAACGCATTTTATTTAATAAACAAGATCGATAAGTATGAGAAATATATCATGCTCACATTTTGTGCCATTTCTTTGTTCACATTTTTATAGCAGCAGGAACAACTGCCCTGTAGTCTTTGAAACTTTGACTCTGAGCTTGTCAATGTCTCCAGCTTTTATCAGTGATATCTGTGGGCTGGTACGACTGAGAGGATCTAACAAAGACCAGCTATTAAGTCTGGTTGTACCGCAGCTGCAGCAGACAGCTGGCCTTGTTAAAAAGCCTTGAATTCTGAAGCAAAGATGGTTTCTGCCTTGTCTGCCTTGTTCTGCTATCAGTTTGATACTTTTAACAGAAGAAGAGGCTGCTGGTCTCACTTTTCACATAAAATATCTGGACTCGACAACTGGATCCTCCTTTACATCTCCGTCACTTAACCTGTAAGTCTACTCAAAGCACACAGAGAACACGGATGCATGTGGTTGGATATTTAACAAGACTTACACGTGGGCAAGTTCAACAAGGATCTGCAGCTCAAAACCACTTCAACCAGGCTTTTAAACAAGATAATGAATGATTGTATAACAACTGGTGCTGCAGAGAGCAACAGGTAGTGCTGTGTGAGAGGATGTCTGCCTCTCTGTGACATCCCTGTGACTGGCTGACAGTCAATCCAATATGGACCCAACCTCTCACCCAATGTTAGCTTGGATAGGCTCCAGCCCCCGGGACCCCATAAAGGCTAAGTAGTATGGATAATAAATGGATTAATATGCAAAATTTTAACCTCCACCAAGGGGGTTATTACCTGTTTTTACAGTTTGTCTGAAAGCAAGAAAGCTCAAAAAGTTCTGAACAGATTTTGGGTTTTTTTGGGAATGTTGGTCATGGCATGAGGAAGAACTAAATAGTTTGGTGGTAATCTGAATGCAGATGCAAATCCAGGAATTTTTCAATGATTTGTTAGAGTGCTTGATCGAGTAGTTTTCCACATTTATAATAATAACTAAAAAAGTTTTTTACAGATTTCAATGACATCTTCATGGATTGTTGTCATGGCACAAGGAAAAGGTGAACAGATTTTGGTAGAGATCTGAGTCTGGATTTCGAAGATTTTCCAAGATCACAAGAAAGGGCACTTTTTCCTATTTTCGCAAGGAACTCCGCTAACACTGCCAAAGATGCCTTAACGTAGGATTGTGCTCTCGAGACACAGTTCTGGTGTTTTGCTGTGTTTGGTTGCCTGTTTGTTTTTGCTGTGAGTAAGATCACTTGTAAAGTTCTCAATAGATTTTGAAAAAAGTTTCAGTTGTTGAAGGTCATGGCGCATCTAACCACTGATTAGAAATTTGTGGTGATCCAAACATGAATACAGATCCAGAAATGTAAAAAAAAGGGAAGAAAGAAAAAGAAAATAAATAAAAAAAATAACACTGCATGATAGGGAAGTTGTTCATACTTTCACTAATAACTCTACTATACTAAAATGTCAAAAATACCTTGGCGGAGGTTTGTGCTCTCGAGACTCCTCTACGGTCGTGTTTTTGCTGTGTTTGGTTGTCTGTTTGTTTTAACTGGGAGTAAGATAACTCAAAAAGTTCTCAACAGATTTTGACACAACTTTCAGGGAAGGCTGATCACAGCAAACGGAAAAACTGATAACATTTTGGTGGTGATTCAGAGATAGATGTGGATCCAGGAATATTTTTAAAGGCTCTGTTAACACTGCACCAAAGGGCAGTTTTCCCACATTTGTAAAAATGACTCAAAAAGTTCTCAACAGATTTGTATTACATTTTCTATTTTCCAACTATTTTTATGCTTTATTTTATTCCTCCTGACCCTTATTTTTAGTCTTATTATATGTTGACTGTTTGGCACCAATTTATCATGTCAAACTCCTTGTATGTGCTAATGTACTTTGCAATAAATACCAATTCTAAATCTGATTCTGAATGTTGGTCATGGCACAATAGAGAAGTCAATCAATTATGGTTTTAACATGATATTTTTTCCAATTAATTAGTGATGTCACAAATGCCTTGGTGGAGGTTTGTGGTCATGGTACACTTTTAATGTTCTTGCTGTGTTTGGATGTCTATTTGTTTGTCTTTGAGCAAGATAACTAAAAAAGTTCTCAACAGAAATTAAAACAATTTTCAGGGAATGTTGGTCATCGCACAAGGAAGTACTGATTAGATTTTTGTGGTGATCTGAACATTAATGTGGATCCAGGAATTTTTTTTAATGATTTGCCAACATTGCGAGAACATGTACTTTTCCAAATTTTTTTTATAATAACTTGGATAACATCAAAAACAGACTGGTGGAGGTCTGCACTCTCGGAGCACTTCTAGTTTTGTCGAGTGTTTTGCATGTATGACTTTTGAGATAATGTTAGCAGTCTGTTAGGACAAGTATAACTCCCCAAAATAAAGAATGACTTTAAGAAAAATGGGGTTCAGTGAACACTCATGATTTTGAAACCCTAAAACCTTGCTGTTATATTTGAAAGTTTTAGACAAATAAAAATGCAAACTGAGAGAGAAAGTATGACAGGAAAGTTTTGAGGCTGTTTTATCACGCTCCATTGAGTCTGACAATTCTGAGAGCTACAGGTCGCACTCTCTCTAACTCTTCATTTTCTGTCTTCTTTTACTCGTGTTCACACCCAAACACACACACACACACACACACACACACACACAGGACGGCATGCTCTCTGCTTCTGTCAAACCACAGAGCGCTGGCAGCCAAAGTCCCTGTTTTGCTTCAAGGATTAAACTGTGGATTAACGTTAAACGCACACACATTTTCAGCCGCACACACTTTTACACAGAATGTCACAGACAGTAGAGCTGAGGGACTTTGAGTCACTCACATTATATTTTACAGTAGAAGCTTTGTTCTACAGTTTTGCACCAAGGAGCTTCACGCCAACAGTTCATAACACAAATCAAAGTCTGACTGAAGTTTGAAATGATTATTCAACTGTTCAAGAAACATACATGTTAAACAACAGTATTTTCTTTATGTGAAGACAAGCCTTCCCAAACATTCTCTGCCGGGCCTCTCTCAGGCAATGAAAAATACTTTACAGCCCCCCTCTGGCCCTACAACCTATACCATACACATTAAGTCGAAAAACACAAAATCAGTCATGTCCATTGCTTCTCCTGTAATGCCCAGAATTATCTCAAATATTCCTACAGAAAGTTTAAATAAAAAAGCAACTCCAGCACGTGACAGAAATTTAAAACAAAATCAAGCAGCTAAGAAGCAATGAAAGGTGATCCTGCAACATACGATTGTAAAAATTTAATTTAGTAACAGCGATGGCTTTAAATTCTGTTTTTAAGGCTGAATCTCTTAAGAAAGCCCTGAGAGAGACATAACTGGGCCAGCAAATTGTTATTATAGAGAAAAGCTCATGGGTCGCTGTCCCTGCTCTACGGACCAATAATCAGGAATTAAAAACAAAAAAATGAGAGATTGACTGGAGTCTATCAGCTGTGAAGAAGATGTGACTCGCCACAAAGTCTTGGTTTTGTTTCAGTCGTTGTGAAGCCTGGTAAAGCTCCATCATAAGTCTCACATTCACCATTCACATGGAGGCTCTGTTTCGTTGCTGAGGTCAAGTGAACAGTTTTAACTGAGCCTTGCCAGGCCCACCCGACATAATCTCGAGCTCCCTGGAGGGGCGATAGGTCCAAAATTGGGAACCACTGTGTTCAGAAGTGCAGACATGTAGCCAGCATTCTGCACAGTCTGCTAGATTTAATACATTCTGGAAAATGGCACATAAACAGCAACGAAGGCCAGCGCTTTGTTGGCGGAAGGATACACAATAACCACCGCGTCGCATCACACAAAAGGTCTAAACACAAGGGATTTGTTTAAGAAAAGTGAAAGTGTAGCGTTTAGTGGAGATAACATTATTTTTTGTGTATTTTTACCCTAAAAGTGGGGTAATTACAAGATTTTCAGTGGAAATATTTACTGCCATGTATTGCCTAGTGTCCAAACCTGGTTATGAGGCAGAGATGGCCAGTTGCTTTATGATATTTACTAAAGCTTCAAAAAACCAAACTATCCCTTTAACCCTACTCCACGGGAGCGCAGGTACTCAAACAGTTACACTCACATTGTTCACATAAATCTCTGGATTCATACAATGGTTCTTTATGAGGACGAGTGTGTTAAGAAGCTCATTATTTTGTCAACCTTGAGGGAGATCAAATATATCCCTTTCATAGAGTTTTTTTTTCTTTAAAATTTTGTATTTGATGATCTAAACTGATTAGTGACTTGTCTTTTGTCACATTTTTCTGATGAAAAATGTGGTAACGTTGTCATAAAACTTTTATTTTGACAGCAAGAGAAAGTAACAAGTTCCTGTCAGTCTATTAACCAACGGAAGTGCCCAATCAGGAGAAACCCAAAAACCCAAATTGTGAGCAATCTGATGTTGCCCTTTGTTACATCTGAGACATAAACTGCATCCAAGAGTGGTACAAATCACAATGGAGCAAACAAACATCTGAAAATAAAAGTGTAAACACAGAAATGATTTGTGTTCTGACTTTTTTGCACACTTCTATTTTTTCTCTTGACAGCCGAGGCTCGAGCTAACCGTATTCAGCTCTGTTTACCACTGATCTGTATGTGATTTTTATCAAGTCCTATGAGATGAAATTTCTGTTTTGAATTTTTGCTTCATCTATACTGTTGTACAACTCTTAAGACCTTTATTTGACTTTATTACAGCATTAATATTCTGATAGGCCAGGCCACCCTAAGAAACAGACTTGATTGTGCTTGAAAGGGTTGAGGTCTACATGCATCAATCCAAAATAAGAAGATCGAAGCAGACTATTATCAGAAAATAGCTTGAAATCAAATGAAAAAAAATTAATCCTTTCACTAAAATACATGAGGTCCCTTTATCCTTATATTCTAGCTTTAAACTTGTATGTTGTGAATATTTTATATTTTTATCACAGCCTCAGTCTTTTACCCACAATATGTCAAACAGCTAATACCATGCACTTTTATTAAGTATGGCTCCTGTACTGGTCAACAATTTTGGCAGTTAAAGGTGTGCAAAATAGAAAGTTTGACATATATAGATATGTCAAATATTCAGTTGCTACAGTACACACACTTAATGAATTCATATTGACCTCTACTAAAAGAGATACTTTACAGTAAAAAGAAAAATGCAGATGCCAATTACGATAATAAAACCACAATAACCCTTGAAGCTTGAAATGCTGTTACCACTACAGAATATAGATTCCCATTAAATACACTCCATTCATCATATATACATCAATAACAGGCACGCCAACATTTATCTTCACCCCTTAATCCACTCATTAAATCAACTCCTGTTAGCCATCCAGAGGTCAGGCTTAAACTGGATTATTAATGAATGGGAGTCTACATTGATTATATAGATTAAACTATACAGAGAGCTTAGATTATTTCATTTTATCTGATAAAACGCTCGTGGATTTAAAAATCTCCCTTACCCCCCCTCAGCACACAAACACATCGTGTGGAGGATTAGCATTATTAGTGTGCCGTATTCCTCAAAGGTAGGATCACCTGGTCTTTAACATCAGTACTGATCAAAATCACGTATACGCTGCTTTAAATCTCAGACTAATATGCCTCTGTGATACAGAGCTGATGATAACAGAACTCCTGTGTATATATAAAAATGCACTTAAATACTCCACTACAAATAAATGCAAATGTGATTTTATCAGTTTAATTTTCCAGTAAATTAAAGTATTTATAGAGTATGAATATGATATGATGATATGATTAATTTTGATATGAATTACAATAATGTTAATGTATCAGTTTAAATATTCTGCTAATGAAGTTTGTTCAACAGGAGAATCTTAAAGTATTGTCTAAAATGTGGTCACTCATCATGATTTAACTAGATTTTTTTTTTTTCCAGACTGAAACTCAAACTTTAAGGGCAGAATTTATGTAAATGTGACAAAACTAATGATCATAATCATCCAAATATTCAAACTAGATCTAAAATAATAAAAAAAAATTAACTTGGGACAAATTGATCATTGTGTTGTGTGATTTGTCCCCACAAAAACTTAACTTTGTTTTCTTTGTTGCTCTTTTTATTAGACCACAGTTTACTTGTGTGACATGAAGTTTAACAGCAGGTCAAGGCCCGGTCTCTAATTTGGATTTCAGCTGGATGTTTTACAGACCCCATGGCCATAATTAGCTTCCTTTTCCTCAGCTGCAGCTCATTACAAATCCATAGTGAGAAACAAGGATGGTGAAACATAGTATTGTTAAATTCAGCTTAATTAAAGCAGCCAATTAAAACACTTATCACATTAGTCAGGTGTGCTCCAGAGGACATTTGCATTTAAGTGGTTAAAGAACGAGGAAAAGAGCAGATCAGCATCAGTCTCTGCTTATTAGTCTGCTGTGTGCTCACACTGGGAGTTGGTGGGTGGGTGTCAGAGGGCCCCGGGGAATAATATCTCCTCACTTTTGTAACTGTAAATTAGTTTGTGTATGTGTGAAACTGAGCGGGGTGTGCGAGCATGAGTGTGTGTCTCACCTCACGGTCGTTTCAGCCATGTTGGCAGCGTCGTGGAACTGGTCCTTGCTCTGTTGGTATCTCTCCATATTCTGTGGACACATGAGAGGACGACACAAGGAGACATCGTCAGAGTGTTGTTGAGGTTTATTTAGTTAGTACAGATGGGATCCCCTCCCATCCAGTTACTAGCCAACTTCCAGCCACAGGGAGTTTGTCACTTACTTTTTTATTGATAAGTTCTACATCCGCACACATACAAGGCATTCATGAACAACCCACTATCAAAACAATACATAACTAGAAAGCACTTGGAGAGCACAAACCTCCACCAAGGTAGCTCACATACTGCTGTTACATCTATAAGCAATAGTTCCATGATAAAGTCACCATCATAAAATGATTCCTTAGCCCTGAAAACCCACACCGAGCACTCATAATCATGTTGATATCATTATTAGTTCAACAGTTATTGTGCAAAAACGATTGTTCACTAATGGTGGTTATCTGGATCACCACCAAAATCTTATCATTTTTAAGTTGGGCCATTACCAACGTCTGCTGAAAATTTTAGCAAAACCTGTCCAGAAGTTTTTGGGTAATCTTGCTAACAAACATACGCCGGCAAAAACATAACCTCCTTGACAGAGGTAATAAGCAGTGATGAAGGGTATGACCACTTTTTTCAGTAACAAGTAATCTAGTGCGTTACTATTTCCAAACCAGTAATCTGATTAAAGTTACTTATTAAATTCACATTTCCAGCTATGTTGAGCAACTTCCATGTTGGGACACAAGGCACAAATTTGGTGTATTAATTCAACTGGTGGCCGTGTAAAATAGTGACTTTGAGCTGACACCACATGGTTGACTTTGTCTGTGGATGTGTTTGCATTAGCTTAGTTTCTTTGTATTTTCTCACACATAAACTACTGATTGGCTCTATTTGTTACAATAATTGATAAATAACTTTACATCAAAGCAGTGGGAGTTCACCTCTGTTTTTGAGGGTGGTTTGACTTCAACATCTAAGTCAGCTGCAAGTCATCAGCTAACACGGTCACTCATTAGACCATAACACTGAGACAGTTACGACGGTGCATGGAGAAAAATATTGGAGAAACTGAGTGCAGATGATGAGGTCTGACCACTGGTTTACTAACAAATATTTGACGATGGTATTGATTACTGATGTTTATTTTGTTACTTTGACTCTCAGAATTACCGCCATATTTGCAGTTTACTTCTAGCACAGCAGGTAGTTAGGTCTTTTTGCACCCTCTTGTGGCGTCCTCTATACAGGAGAGTATATAGCAAAATCATTCATGATGCCAACAGACGCAACCATGAAGACAAGGACAAACAGCAAGTATCTCCAGCTTAACACTCAATCTGTGACAAGCATCTTCTGATACGTGAAGGAGCCCAGTTTCTGTATGTACCAAGATCATTATTCTGAGAGCTTACTGATGGTGATATTAGATGGAGTTTAACAGTAGATACTAGTTAAGCAAAAGGGCACATTGGCTTCTGTTTACATCAAACAACACATAAATGGCAACATACGGCTGGACAGTTATAACAATTTAACTGATTAATTCAAATTGTTTTCTGCAGAAGATGTACAAATGAAAAATCAAGATTTTTTTCTTAACTTACTTTTACTGCAATCATAAGTTGTTGCAATGTTTGACAATACAATGACTGAAAATGTACATTTTTCATGGTGGTAGGCCTTTTAAGGTTTTGCACAAGTACATGTTTAGGCTTGTATTTGTTCTTAAACTGAGATTATATTTTGATCAGAATGCTCCGTGATAATTTATTGTGAAAATTGCTCAGCCTTCAGTGTTTATGTAGACAAGCCTGCCTAAGTTCGAACTATATAATCAACATTTTATGACAAAATTACAGTATGCATTTTAACTGTAAGAGTAAAAGTCTCTTTTGTTTTGGAACATATTTCATAATATAAAGGCAAAATTCATATAATTTTTGTGTCACTTTGAGGGTGTTATTTTTCTTGAGAGGGAAAATATCGAATAAAATCGTAAATCGAATTTTGTGGCATACTTTAAGTCACTTGACTAACACGCATGTCCAGCCCTAGCCCCCACTGTCCTTCCTCTGCTGTAGGGAAAACTTGTTTTATTGATATTTTTAACAGTATGGCTTAATTGGAGCTTTTATTTTGTACTGTGAACATACAGAAAGCAACATATCAGTAAAACTCTCACAACTTTTCGAGAAATCCCACCCGTATGTCCTTCCACATATAGCTCCAAACTCATAATCTAATGTTTACTATCTTAGTACCCCCATATGACTGAATCATGCATGCCCATAACGTTGTTCCTTATATTTATATCCATCATCCCAAGCTGTCTCCCTCTCTCTCCCCTTGTTTTGTACATAATGTTCAGGGTTTGAGTATAAACCCAGGCGATAATCACACCTTTTAACCTAGACCTTTCAAGTAATGGCGTCATTTTCATGTTTATTTGCAGCCATAGGAAGACTTCGAGATCCCACCCTCCTCCAGTTCAGCTGTAATGAGCTGCGTTACTCATGCATTTTTTAAGAAATCGTGATATTGCAGCTTGCCCGGTGAGCACCAAACTCCAAGCGAGCAGGCAGTGGTATTATGATAAAACAAGCAGCTAATCCACAACAACTGCAGCCTTTCCTTCCACTGATCCTCTTTAGGCCTTCCAGCACTCGGCGTCTCCACCCAAATATTTAAGCAGCAAACTGTACCAGCTGGGGTAGGATGGAGGAAAAAAGAGAAGAGCTTGAGGAGAAGTAGGAGGAAATTTAAGACAGAAGTAGCGAAGGAGTGGAGGGGATGGAGAGGAGGGATGCAGAATGAAGAGAGCGAGTGCATGTGTTAGGAGGTACAGAAGAAGTTCTGCTTGTTGCAGATGTTCCCATAAAATCCAAGAGGGAAAGTAAAATCTGATTGTTTAACAGCTTCATATGGCAGCATTAACATTTAAATGCAAATATAAAACTCTCTGGAGTGAACATGAAGTCCTGTGTGATTACTAGTTAGTTAGTTCTTGTTCTGCACAACTTCCATCTTCTATCTAAGTGTCTGTCAAACATAGATGCGCCAAAACCAACACTGGACCAAAATACTGATTGCAACTGTGCTGTTAATAATGAATACAGTTGGCTAATAATGTGGACTGATTTGCACAGATGGGACTTAGAGGCTCAACAATCAGTCCAATTGCTTAAGTACTCAAGTCAAAAGTTGGACTCAATGATGGGAAATCGGATATTTTGAACCTAGATTCTATTTTTACAACTCTCTAAAGGCTGAATCATTGTCAAAGAAAGTTCTGTGTTCATTGATCAATGTTTAAGTTTTACCAATGTGCACTCAGACTGTAATAACTGGTCCGTGATTGGCAGTGTGGCTCTCTGATGCAGGGGTCCCGCACCTTTTTTGTACCACGCAACACTGTTCGTGGAGGAGCAGGAAACAATGACAGCAGAGACAAACAAACACATATTGTGCAGAGTACAACTCACAATAATGCAGAAGCAGAGAGAGCCATGGGCTTGTTCCTAAACCACAAATAAAGAGACACTCAAAGCACTTGCTCCGTTTTTATCTGCAGCTAAAGTTAGCTGGAAGTCTCCAGTTGACATGGTAAATACCTAAACTGCTACACCTTTTGAGTGCGGAAGAAAACGCCATAGAAACGGTGTGCATACAGTGATGATGGTGTGTTCATTTAATGACAGTTCAGCTAGACGCTGCTATTCTTCTCCTAGATTAAATTCATTATAGGTATTAATGTTAATGTTAGACTGATCTCTGTCCATGGCTGTATTGATTATACATCCATCTAGACATGAGGTCCCTCTTGAAACTGATAAGTCACATCTCAAGGGGCTTACCTTTAATACATTTATATTCAACAAATATGGTGCTATATAAATAAAGATTCATTGACTGAGTCTATATTCAGCACAAACAAATGTGATTTTAGTCCATTTGTCTCTCCCTGGAAGTATACATCTCTGGATGTATGTATGTGTACATACAAATATATCTATTATATGTATTTGTATATATGTATATTTGTGTATCTATAAAATGAAGAGTATGGCTTCAGCCTGCTCTATTGTAAGGTGCCTTGAGATAACACTTGTTATGAACTGGGGCTATGCAAATAAAGATTGATTGATTGTTTCACCCAACAGTCATCAGTCCAAGCTGATCTGATATTTCTATTGATTACTGATGGGTGTTTTATTAGTTCTTTCCTCTGAAGTGTCTCCTTCCACATCAGAGAGTTGAGCCCTCTTCTGCATGAGCATATGGTTTAACCACAAGATAATCACTAGTTATTCTTCTTCGATCATGTTATTGGCACCAGAATCAGGCCTGAATGTAAAGTCAGTGCTGTCAAGCTTTACGAGTGGATACACAGGGATCCTGTCATCCCTTCGATTTATTTTTTTTGTCTGTGGTCCGGTACCATATGATCCACAGCCTGGTATTGGTCAGCGGCCAGGTGGTTGGAGACCTGTGCTCTCATCAACATTGACCAACACGATTACCTTTGAGTCTGCTATGTTACTGCATTACATGCTGAGTGACATACTAGATACAGAAGAAGTTCTGCTTGATGCAGATGTTCTCCATAAAATCCAAAAGGGGACATAAAAATCTGCTACATATGGCAGCATTAATATTAAAATGTAAACATGAAAACATAAGTCCTGTGTGATTATTAATGCGTATTACAGTGCTCCTTGTTCTGCATGGCTTCTATCTTCTATCTCAGTGTCTGTCAAACATAGATGTGGATTTTGCGCCAAAACCAACACTGGATCAAAATACTGATTGCAACTGTGCTGTTAATAATAAGTACAGTTGGCTACTAATGTGGATTGATTTGCACAGATGGTACTTAGACTTAGACTTAACACACGAGAGGAGGGGTCCCAAATCACTGGGCTGCGGACCAGTACTGGGCCGCAGAGGAATAAAAATCATTCAATTCCCATTTTTTGAATAAAAAAACAAAGGGTGTCTCATTTTGAAAGAATGATCTTCTGTCTGCGCAGACTTAACTCAGGCTCTCTGTGACCATCACCACTCTATTTGGGAAAAAAATCCTGAAATCAACTCACTGTTTGACCTTTGGCTCACACAATTGTCCATCTTTGTTCCAAACATATTTGCCTCTGCCAAGGAGATTGTGTTCTGGCCCAGTATGTTGGTCTGTTTGTTTGCAAGATTACGCAAAAACTACTAGACAGATTTTGCTGAAATTTTTAGGAGATGTTGGTCATGGCCCAACTTAGAAATGATTAGATTTTGGTGTTGATCTAGATAATCCAGTTTTTGCTCAATAACTGTCCAACTAATAATGATACCACCATGATTCTGAGTGCTAGGTGTGGGTTTTCAGGGTCAAGGAGTCATATTATGATGGTAACTTTATCACAAAACTATTGCTTATAGTTGTAAAAGCAATATATGAGTTACCTTGGTAGAGGTTTGCGCTCTCCGAGTGCTTTCTAGTTGTAAATATGTTTGTCTTGTGTGTAAGTGGAGGTCACTCAAGGCACGCGAGTTGCTCAACATCCT
Organism: Cetoscarus ocellatus; assembly: GCA_037902135.1. Lineage (NCBI taxonomy): Eukaryota > Metazoa > Chordata > Actinopteri > Labriformes > Labridae > Cetoscarus > Cetoscarus ocellatus. Next base: position 622,322 of record JBAMNC010001316.1, read on the forward strand.
GATGTGCATGGAGACAACTCAAAGGTCAGAATTAAACTAGAGTGACGAGTTGAGTCAAGGAAAAAAATCTTGATTTTTTTTTGTTTTAAAATCTCTGCAACATAAATCTGGATTAATTGATTCAATTGATATATCACCCAGTACTACTCACAGGAGCTGCATTCAGTTTGGACACCATGTTCATATGAACTTGCGTAATCTTTGCCTACGCAAGTTTTCAAAACACTGAATGACAACAAAAATGAATTTTCACTTAAAAATGAATGAAGTAGGATGAGATAGGTGATGTTGGGATTGGCTCTGGACTGAAATTAGGTATACAGTTCACAGGTTGGAGGGTAAATATGACAGAACCTGGTCAAAGTTCAAAGCTCATATCAAGAGCTTGCCTTATGCCTGACTTCTTGTTTTTATTTATTCATTTATGTATTTTTCTTTCTTTCTCTCTCTGTGACTGGTCTTCCCAATTTCCATATTCTGACTGTTGGAACTTTTCTCTTTTTTTTCTTATGCCAGAGGTCCAGAATGTTGGTGTTATGGCCATAATGATCAACACAGATTGGTTTGAGTCTTTTTGTTCTGTGTCTGTTTTCTGTTTGCCCATTTGATAGGTGAGTGTTTATGTAGATGTGTTTATGAGGATGACACCTGGATGTAGTTGGGGGTGGGGGGCTGGCTCACAACTTTTGTACAAATGCTTAACTAATGATGTCAATGTTTTTGATATGGAAAATGATAAAGTAGTAAACCAGAAAGCACTCAAAGAGCACAAACCTCTACCAAGATAGCTTACATATTGCTGTTACTTCTGGAAGCAATAGTTCCATGATAAAGTTACCATCAAAATATGATTCATGACCCTGAAAACCCACACCTATCACTCAGAATCATGTTGATATCATGATTAGTTAGACAGTTTTTGAGCAAAAATGATCGTTCACTAATGGCAGTAATCTGGATCACCACTAAAATCGAATCATTTTTAAGATGGGCCATTCTCAACATCGTCTGAAAATTTCAGCGAAACATGTTCAGTAGTTTTTGTTTAATCTTGTAAACAAACAAACAGACAAACATAGGCTGGCAAAAACAACCTCCTTGGCAGAGGTAAAATAAATGAATGAAGTAAGACTCCTTTCTGCCTTTATATTTCAACCAGGCACAGGAATATCCCTCTCTCTAAATCTTCAAGCCCTCATGGACAAACAGATATTTCACATCACCTTTACTGGGACGTCTGTTTGCGCACAGAGTACTTCACTAATGAAACACTTGCACATGACTTGCATCAGTGTTGCCCATGTTATTCTACATTTTTGGCATGCTTATATGATTCTGTGTTCTCAGCTCAGGGTTGCCCACACACTCCAGGATCATTTCCAGGACGTACGTTTTGAGTCTAAGTCTTGTATGAAGACACAGAAACATGCCTCAAAGAAGCTTCGGAATATATTTGCATTTTATCTTCCTTAATGGTACAGAGGGAGGAGAGTGCTATCACAAGTTGCAATAGTGAACCTCAGGGTTATGGTGGGTTTCTGATCCAGCATCTGGCACTGAACTGTCCTCATCCTCCGCTTCTATAAGCTCCAAAAATTCACCCCCTCCTCATTTTAAGTCTTTAACAGAAAGATTACCCACAAAAATTAACAGACTTAGAATGTTTGAGATGTATAGTTTGAGGAAAGTTACCCCAAAAAAGTAACCTGCAAATATCTATTAACAATATGAAGATTTTGAGAGCTAACCACGGACTGTAAAATAGCTAAGTGAAGCCATGTGACGTCGGCCATTTGATTATCACAGGAGTGCTGTTGGCGCCCTCTAATGGATGCTGCCATACTGCACGTTGTCCCAACAAAACTTTAGCTCCATCTACTTACAGACAGAGAGGCCGTGTTGAAGCAGGACTTAAAGGGATACACCTACATTCTCACTCCTGTGTCCATGACAAGCAGATAGACTCCATTCTTTTAACTGTGCGTGCAGCAACAAGGAAGAGACGGGCAGAGCTCACTCACTGCTAATTAGCTTAGCTCAAACACTGGGAGTCAATGGGTAGTGTTAGCTTGCCTCTGCCTACAGTCATCAGATAAACTCTTCATCAACTCTAAATGGTTCCATTCAGTACGGTTTGTAATGGCTAATCTTTGTCCTTATTTGCATTTCAACAGCTTGTAAGTATGTCAACAGAACAAAGCACATCCAGGGTGGTTTGCACATGTGCACTGCAGTTAGATTCTTATGTTTTTCTTTCAAAAATTAGATAAAGTGCTTATCTTTGTCTAAAAATAGATAACATAACATAATGCCGTAAAAAAAACAAGTAGCAACCAGTACACAGGGCCGTTTAGAGTTACTGAAGAGTTTATCTGATGACTGTAGGCAGAGGCAGGCTAATGCTACCCATCGACTTCCAGCATTTGAGCTAACCTAAGTAGCGGTGGGTGAGCTCTGCCTGGTTCTTCCATTTTACTGCATGCACAGTCGAAAGAATAGTGTCTGTCTGCTTGCCATGGACTCAGAAGTGGGGCAAGACACGCAAACAAAAGAAAACAAAGATCCTCAATAAAAGTAAAACAGGCACAATATTTAAAAATCCCCCCCCCCCTCCCCATTCTGAGAGCAGATAGATGTGTTATATATTCAGACTCAAGCTGTTTTTGAATCAGGCTGTAGAGATGAGTATGAAGGTCTTAAAAGTTATTTTCCCTGCACACAATCATTTGGGTATCAGGTTTCTGCAGCGGGCCTCAAGTGGACACTCAGGGTACTACAGGTTTTGACACTTCCACATAGGCATCCATTTTCAGCCCTAGAGGTATAACCCAGCATGTTCATCTAAGTTTGTTAGCTTGTTGCTAACAATTTATGCAAATTACAATAGATGGGCTTACAGACTTAGCATTTGCACCTTGTTCTTAACTTAAGACACAGTTTGTTCCCATGGACAAAACTGAGCTAAAATAATTAGACTGATTATATGCGTGATTGTTTCTGGAGAGTTTAAGGGATAATTCAGTGGTTTTGAAATTGGGTTGTATCAGGTACTTTGTGACATTTGTTAGTGTAACTTAAAATGTCAACAGGCAACAATTTATCACTTATTTTATCAACTGTCATCAATTTATGTATCTATAAACCTATTATCTATCAATCGTCTTACTGTCTCCTAATCATTATATATAAAACAAATACGTCAGCTGTCTCCCTCTCACCAGTTTACCATTGTCTTTCCTTCTGTTGTTTTAACATGACCCTCTGTGCCTTTTCCTTTGACTCTTTCAGTCTCTGTTTGACCTGATTGTTGATTTTATTGTGCTCAGAGTTCTGCCTTTTCTGCTTTTTTTTGTCTGTTAAAGCACTTTGTAAACATCTGTTTTTAAAGGTGCTATATAAATAAAGTTATTATTATCTAGCTCTGTGGAGGATACTATAATGAACAGGAAATTTTAGCCTTGGCTCTTCTTCTCATCTTTTGACCTCTGTGACCCTTTAATCACTACAGAGCAGAAGAATCGAGACCAAGCAGACAAAAGAGCTGAAATTAAATCAACACTGAAAGCATATTGCTGAAAGACTTTGACATACAGACTTGTTTCTAAAGATCACACACACAGGGTCAACACAGAGTCAAGGGTCAGCAGGATGACACCTTAAACCTCTAAAGTTCTGTTTTATGAAGGCTGCCTCCATTTTAAGGTCAGACTGAAAGGTTAGCTGGAGAGGGAGTGTGTGTGGGTTAAAAGACTAGACCTTTATTTTTGGATCAAAGAGGAGCCTGGGTGTGAGTTTGGATTTTATTTTGCTCAGCTGCTGACCAATTTTGGCAGCTTTAACTTTTTACCTGGAAAAGAACGTCTGGCTTCAAATGAGCAGGATGATCTGTGCGTATTTAGACATCAATATTTCATGTTTAAAGACTAACACAGAAGCAGGATGTAGTATTTTGAAGACTTCAGTCAATTCATGATACCAAAAGCCGTGTAAGTTCAAAGCTGGAGTCCTGTTGGCACACCCTCAGAAAGAGAGCACTGGGGTTTGGAGGAGTTTATTTGCTTATAAAGAGAAACACCAAAACACAGTGTTTTGTGAAAGGCTGTTAAGAGCTGGTTTATAGAGGGTCAAAAACTTATTTTAGTGACTGATCTTTTTTTCTGACCTAAGCACTGCATCAGGGTTTTATTTAGATCACAGAAGACTAGGGCTGAACAATTTCCGGAAAAGATCTAATTGTGATTTTTCTGGCAGATAGTGCAATTTCAATTCGATTCACGATTTTCTTCAAATTAAGCTTCAGTGCAACATTCACTGTGTTTACAGTATAGACAACAGTAAGGAAATCAATGATCAACACCACATAACACATTGTTCATCATCTAATATTGATGATAAATAACCTGTTTTCATTATTTAAGGGATACTTCAACTTCTACCCCTAAACAGAGGCTTTGTGTTGTTGAATCAGCACTTTCGGGGTGGAGATGTGAAGTTCGCGAACGAGCCGACTCTTCTGAACTGCTCTTTTAAGTGAACAATATGAACCGATTCACAGTTGTGAGTAAGCTATTCATTTGCAAGCCTATTTGTTAAATAGTATGTGTAAAACAGTCGAAAGAACAGATCTTGGGTCAGTCAGGAGTGCACAAAAATTGCAGTTTTTGCGATCACATGATTACGTTGTCTGAAACTGCGATTTCAATCCGAAAATGATAAATCTTTCAGCCCTACAGAAGACCACGTTAAAAGGTGGAAAAGCGGATAATACGTCTCCTCTGAAGCACTTTTCCGACATACTGAAGACGGCTTTGGTCAAATGAATTAAAATAACCACGCAGAAAAATCCATCTTCTCCCTGATCCTGTTTGTTTATTGTTTATGGAGGTGTCAGGATTGATTCCATTCTGTTTCAGCTGAAAACTCCTCACAGGATCGTTAGTTTAAATGTTGCTGCTTAGATTTGTTTACAACTCCTGAGAAATGTACACAAGCACTTTTTCCTGGTCAGGCAAAATAATGAGGCAACTCTAATGTAAGCCTCATTTCTGCAGTGTTTAGTAATGTTACGAATCTCATATCTTCATCTCCAGATGGGTGCATCCTCGATGGAAACTCCGCTAACAAGCTAAACTAATAAGCAGACTCGCGGCTCTCCCTGCAGCATATTGAGCAGATAGTTTTTTCACTGGATGAAAGTGCTAAACTTTGACTGGGGATACGCAGGGACCAGAGTGGGAGCATTTCCATAAAAAAGTGCAACACAGCAGAAAAGTGGGACTTTTTTTAACAGAGGATTTTTAAAGCCTGAGTTCTGATTAGAAGAGGCCATCCAGTCAGGAGCAGACTGTTTTTAATCTGTGTGTAAATGTAAATATACAGCATGGTTATGGAGTGTACTGATGTGTGAACAGTTTTAGTGATTCTTTCATGCCATCTTAAATAAAGTCTTCTGTCTGTCTGTCTGTCTGTCTGTTCGTCTGTGCAGGAACTGCCACTTTGAGGAGAGCATATTTGTGAGTGTGTAGTGTACAGATATTTTTCTGCTGCGATACACGGAGGCCCCTGCTGACTGTGTGTCAAGCAAACTGTCAGACTTGGATGAGGATTATTATCTCCTTGTACTTACACTGCCTTCAACTATAAACTCTACAGTGGAAGAGAAAGTGGGAGACCCAGATAGGGAGAGAAAGAGGCCAAAACTAAAGACGATGGGCTGAAACTACAAGGTGTATGTAAAAAAAAAAATATTAGCTCTTGGTGCTAGACTGCACAAGAACAATGTGGACAGTGAATACCCATCTCAAGAGGCTTTTCAGAAAAGAAGCCAAGATTGGAGTTGCACAAACTTTAAGCAAAGATACCCATACTGGAAGATAACAGCCTGAAAAGTCAAAGGGATAGTTTATTGTTTTTGTTTTTAAGTGGGGTTGCTCGAGGCCAATCGCCTATTATATGTAATTGCCAATAAAGCAACTGGCCAGCTCTGCCCCTGTGGGGACATAGCCTGATATGGACACAGGCTATACATAGCAGTTCATGGTGCCATCGAAAGCCTCAAAATGACCCCAATATTGACGCTACAGTAAGATTCTTTACTGCATTTCACTTTTTCTTGTGTTTGGAACTACTTTGTGATGCAACATATGGACTGCGTATCCTTCCACAGGCAACGCACTGTTCAGGTTGGAGTGTTGCAGCATGGTCAGTTAGCAGTCAAACTGGTATGTAAATCGAACTCTCCTGAATATTGAGAAGAAGGGTCGCTCCAATATTATCTTATACGTAAGAACAGGCAAAACAAATGGTCTCTGTACCGATTTCCTTCATGTGTCCTGGGGTTTTGCCAGCTCTGTCTTTTTATTAAGAACATGGACGTCAGGATTCCCTCCTCTGCAACAACTGAACATCTTTGCAGCACCAGTTTTACCCATCTGGTTCAGAAAGGTCCAGGCGTAGCTGTGTTACTAAGGCTACGTGGTGAAAGAGGCCCAAATCAGACTTTTTTGCACGTATGTGACCCATATCTGATTTTTTATGACAGGTCACTTTCATATGTGGTCCTAAATCAGATACATATCTAATGTTAATCAAAGCGACCTCACTCTGAACAGGTATGAAGCATATTATCCAATTCTACGTCACAATTCTGCACTGGAGGAGGCGGGACGCAGCAAGATCCAATATAAACAACGGACCAAACAATTATGGATGAACTGCTCCACAAAAAGTCATCATTAAAATGCCTGCTCTTTCTTTTCTCAGTCTTCTTCCTCTCTTTATCACCTTGCCATAATTTTGTTGCTCCGATTGTAAAACAGCTTCAAAACTGATAAAAACACGCTGACATGTGTAGCATCGATTTTTGCCTCTGTAAACAGTGTGCTGTGTGTGACGGGTCACTTCAGGGATGTAGACGGTCATACTGAAGTCTGATGGCAGCCACATTTATGGATATTGTTGAAGTGCAAACAGCATAAATAATGTACAAGGTCAAGAATAATTCATTACCACCTTCAATCCAAAAACTTTGTAGAGATCGAGATGGGGATTATAATTTAAGGGGAGTGGTGTTCAACTATGAAATGCGTTACAACAGGATCTAAAGCAATGCTCATACCTGATGAAATCTAAAATAATGTATAAAAATATTATTTTCAGCAGAAATATGGATAAAACAGGGGGTAATGCACTTAATTGAAGGATGATTATTTTGTTTTGTTGTTTGCTTTTTATTGTTTTGCCTTTGTTTTGTTTTCATTTTGTTTTTTGTATTGTTAGATCACTGAATTATTGTGTTGGAACTCTTTTCCTTTGTAAAACAAGGAAGCATTTATGTTTAATTAACTGATGGAGAAGGGGTGGGACTTGATAAGTTCTACTTCCTCCCACTCCTTTTAGAACACTGTATGTAACGACTACACTGTATTCTTTCTTCTATTTCTGTTTTTTGTCTCTCTTTTGAATATATTTGAAATAACTAAGGTTCAATCAAACAAAAATAGTAATAATAATAATAATGTGAACAACCACCCAAACAAATTGGATTTTAACAAAAAAAATAATAAAATAAAATCAGAATTTATCATTAAGACCTGAAGTGTGAACATAGCCTTAAATATATAGGTTCATCTGCTCCACCAGGTAACTTGTGATCTGTCCTTCTCCTCAGTTAACACAGCAGTTTCTCCTCGTTCTACCTCTGACTCCATCTGCAAAAGTTCTTCCTCTGTGTACTCTGGTTCATAAAGGTATCCTGTACCCATAACTAACAGCATGTCGTCATCGCTTGAGTCAAAATCATTTATTTCTTGTTCAGTTTTGGTGAAGTTAATGCTCGTTCTTTCTTCCTGAGACCGACCACCTGAAATGCTGAGGAGAGGAAAGTAGTTTTGTAGTAAGTTTTGTTGGAGGAAGAATACCTAATCCCTGTGTCATATCACTATAGTTTTAAACACAGCAGTGTTAATTTTGACAGCACTTTTTAATTTAGTTTTAGTCTTTTGCCTAAAATATATTTCAGTTTTAATCATAATTTAGTCATCTAAATTGTTTTAATTTTGGTCTAGTTTTAGTTGATGAAATTTCACAACATTTTAGGCGACGAATCGACTGAAAATTTAGTTGACTAAAATATAAAGTGTAAAGTGTAAGGCATTTTTTATGTTTCCTTGAATTTCTGAAGTCATGTTTTACACTTGGATCCCGCCACCACGAAGCTAAGGCAGCCGTGATTGGATGACCCTCTTAACTCATCCAACCTTTCCACACAACCAAAGTAGCTGTGATTGGATATATTCCTAACTTGTCCCTACTTTCTACACCGTGAAATTAGGTCTGATTGGATTAAGTCTCTGTCAAACATTTTAGTCTAGTTTTTATTTCTTGACGAAAATGTCAGTTAATGTAGTTTTAGTGTTTGTCCATGTGCACTTGTTTTTATTGGTTCCTGTCTAGCTTTCGTCAGGGGAAAAAAGGTTGTTGACGAAAAATATGATGAAAAAATTAACACTGAAACACAGGAGCACTGTAGAGGAAAAGTGAAACGCTGTGAAGGTTCTTGCTGTTGCATCTATTCGAGCAAATGTAGTTTTGTGTAGTTTAAATCCTTAAAATGGGTTAATTATGAGTCTTTTGGTGGCACCATTTACTGCTGTTTCTTGGCTAGCGTCCGTACTCGTTTATCTCCCTATATTTGCACGGCTGGCTAGGTGCATTATTGGCAATTATATTTGGGCTTTGAGCAACTCCACTGTAAAATACCCAAACTATCCCTTTGAGTCTCTGGTCAAAACCAGACAAGAACTAACATCTGTTGCAACAAAGAGACGGAGTAAAACTGCTGCATACTGTTTAAGGTCTGTGTCAGCTAAAGTCTGGATTTCATGTGTCTTGACTGAGCAGGCAAAAAAATCATACCACTGTACTAAACAAGAAAATCAGGACAAGACAAGAGAACATTTTAAAGCCAAAGAAGTGCTCTAAAATTTAGCAATACCCTTATCATTCTGTATTCATATAAAGCCTCTGCATTTGTTTTTCTGCTCTGATTCCCACAAAGACGTCGTGTAAACATTAAGTCCTACCCAGATTGCCTGGCAGGTGCTTGACTCTGACTGAAATTGAAAATCTTTCCTTTAACTTCACACATCATATTGTCAGAGTTCCTTCAGTTTCCTTTACATCCCAATCCAGGACGTATGTTAATGCAAAGGGTGACATAACATTAGCATAAGCCTTTCTCCGTTTGACTTGACTCATCTTGGATCGTCTCAGCTGTGCAGTTTGAAAAAAGTAAACCTGAGGCGCTGAGAACATTTTGAGCAGTCAAACAGACTAAAACCGAAGCATTAGGAGGCTTCTGGCGCCGTCTGCAAACACTCTGATCCTGCAGATAGACACAGAAATTCACACATTTACATATACAGTACACCTGAGTATACAGAGAGCGCCCAGATTACTCTCTCTCCTTCTGTCACACACATACCGACACACGGAGGTCTTTCTACAAACATCCTGAGCTCAACAGCAAACACAGCTTGTGCCTCTCGTACGCCAGCCTGCCAGTCTTCCTCCCCTCTGCAAACCCGACAAGTTATTAATGAAACTAACACAAATAGCCAGCATCTGACTCCAAGACCTGCCTGTGAGTGTGTGGGCTTGTGTGTGTTCAGGATGAGTAAACTAATTACTGGGTTATATGAGGACTTTATGGTAATTACATTATAGATTCAGTGTTTTGGGATGTTAGCCTGTGTGTGTTTCTTTATCATTTAAGGTCAGGCACACACTGTGTGATTATATAATTGTTATAGCAGCATGTTATCTAACACTGCCGACTAACAGATAAAAACTGAAGGAAGATCTATTTATTAAAGGGACAGGTCGGGTTTTTTCAAATGGGGTTGCTCGAGGCCCATGGTACTAGTAGATATGATTGCCAATGTGCAGTGAGGAAAAGAAAGCCCTCATTTTTTTATTTGGTTTAATTTGATAATATTTAACGCTCCCTAAGGGTAATTTAGTTTACAACAGAAGTTAAAACACCCGTTGTTACAATTTCTCTCATCACAGTAAAAGCATACAAACAAATATTGCAGACACAATACAAGTAAATACACAGTAAATTCACCTGTGCATCGCTGCCATCAAGCTTGTTTACAAAAACAATGGCTGTTGGAACAAAGGATTGAAGGTACCTGTTTGATTTGGTCTTGCGAGCGAAAGTTTTTAGGAGCTTCTCATAGCACAGCCCTTACTATGCAAAACATTTGGTAAAACAAATGCATTTTTTAAACATATACTCCTAAACAAATGTTTGGATATAGCATTTTGATATACACCCAAGTCAATTTGCACTATTTTATATCCACGTTCATACTTTATTTTATTCCTCCTGACCCTTATTTCTAATCTTATTCTAACTATATGTTGTTTTGCACCAATTTACCAAGTCAAATTCCTTGTATGTGTGAATGTACTTGGCAATGAGTATCAATTCTGATTCTGATTCGTCAATTATATCTCCCTTTATTAATGAAAGTTGGATTTCATATCATTGGAAAGCTGGATTTATCACCTTTACAATGAGTTATAACTTTTAAGAATCACGCATTCATGAAATGAGAAACACAGCTAAACATGTGGGTAGTGCCAAAGTCCCCTGCAACTGGAAGCTGTTGTTCCAGTTCGCAGAGTGGCAGCATTGTTTGGTGTCAGCCCAAACTTATGATCCAGGGAGACAACACCCCAAGAGGACCAGTTCCTCGCCCTGGCTTGACTGAGGAACCGAAGGCTTTTACCTATGGGAAGAGGGGGTTTTGGCTTGTTTGTTTTGGGCACTTTCCACTTCTTTATCTGTGTTGCTCATTCAACTAAAGCACGATCCTTACATGTTGTACCTTGTTGTAAAGGTGACTAATCAGGAATTAAAATGATATGAAATACACCAGTTGGTGTAATTAAAGTCCCTGGTGTTATTGTTTCAGTCTTTTATTTCCAAACTTTTTGTGAGATGATGATTTCTGACTGTGATTGGCCTTAGTTTTCTCCCATGCGCTGTCTGACAGACGACAGTTGTTCAGCTCAATAATGAGGTTAAAATCTGCCTGAAGGACGACAGCACAAAGGATCCTGAGAGAAAATGAAGGAGAGGAAGGGTAAAAGAGGCAGAGAAGACCCCTTTCTTGTCTCCCCTTTAGCAGGACAGGATTGGACATGCTTTGACTAAAAAGCCTAACCAAACAGAAAAAAGCTTATTGCTCGAGTCGGTGGCCACCAAGAACTCTATCCTCTTACGGAAGCTTATGGCAGACACGAAACATAACCTCGAGTAACCATGCAGACACGCACGCATACACACACATTTTCTTCTACCTACTGAGCCAACTAAGATTTATTCACAACTTGGTGGGACATTTTCATGTTCTTATTTTCAACAGATGGCACAAACAGGAAATACCTCGATAATGTGTTAATGGTGTGAATGACAGGCACTGAGATAGACTCCCTTTGCAGCACAAGCTTGAATTAACCACAGTAAACAGAACCTACTGTTCAAATTTTACACATTATGTCCCGTAAAGGTCTGAAGTCTGAGAACTAGAGAGGGGCTTCCCCCAGAGAACCTGTGTAAAGGTCCTTCTTGTGCGGCAGCCTTCTGAGGCTCAGACTTAACTGGAGCCGGACAGCTTCCACACCTTCTCTGCCTGAAAATGTCAGACAGATGAAAGAGAGAAAAAGGGCTTATGAGGGCTCTCTGGAGACGCTCGGGCTGGCTGGAGTCTGTGTTAGCCTTCCACATTCACAGACACCTTCAGTACAGCAAAATCTTTGATCTTAGAAGTGTGTTTGTCTCATTTTAAGTCAAACATATCCATACTTCTTTCATATTTCGTATTCATTTGACAAGTCCAGATGGATATCTTTGTACAAGAAATAAAAATCAAAAAAAAGGCACTGAGTTGCATGTGTTAATCAGAAAATATCTGCCAATGAATCAAGCTAAATTTGATCCTTGGAGGTGTTAAATTCAGGTGCAATAACTCATCAAGATAGCACATCTTATTTCGAAGGCATCACACAGTAAAATTTGTCTCATATCCTTGGCAGATATTTTTACTACCACTAGCATTTCAGGAAATGAATCACAATATTATTGGTGTGATATGGGTTTCTGCAGATAATAGCTCCAAAAGCTAAATATTGGAAATGGCAGATATGACAGCTTCTTCCAATATTTGCTCCAGATACTATTGCAATACATTTTGGCCCTTTATATCCCATACAGTGGCTGAAATATTGGCAGAATGCACAAATGCACGTGGTTTACCTCATAATCACGGAAAGTCCACTTTTTTTAAAATAAAAATTATAAATTTTTAAAGAATAAAATGTTGTTTAACTTGCTTCACATCTGTTTCTAACATAAACAGACAGGCACCGAGGAAGGGACAGGTCAGTTTTAGTAAAGTGGAGGCTTTGTGTCCTTGACCAAAGAAATATCTGAATCGATATCCGCAATAATGAGCTCAGAAATCTTAGCATAGCAGACATCGGCAAAAATCCAATAACGTGCCATTTTAGGCCTTATTTTTTGTCTTAATATATTAAAAATAAGATGTTTCGCTGGACTAGACTTTAGATCAAGTCCAACTCGACCTTCCCCAAGCTCATGGATGTTCTGTACAAGTCTGGCCCCTGCCCTAATCTATATCTATAGGCCTGAGCCTGAGCCCGATTCAACAATTTTTTACATTTTGTCTCCAATAATTAAGACTTAAAAGTGCAACTGACAGGCATAAGTCATAGGGAGGCCCAATCAGGCATTTCTCAGCCCAGAGAAGATCTCCTGTTTGTGAGCTCATGTTTCATGTTTTAGGGCTGTTCCTTTATTTTTAGTGATTAAAACTGAAAAAATATCAATATTTTCTAATTCTGTAAAAACATTTATATACAAAAGCTACAACAGACAGCTGTTTTGAGCTTAAACCTCATCTATGAGACTGAATGAGTTTGCATAACATCCTCTGCTCACGATTTGTTTTAAAGTAAAGCTGCTATTGAAGATTGTGCTGCAGTGTACTTAAAGGGGCCTGTAGAAAACGTGTTTGTGTGTATATATTTGTGAATGTAATTGTGCAGTTAAGGTGTACAAAGTTCAACTTGGTAAGTTAACTCTAATAAATTCTTTATTTGTGTCTGTGTGTGTGTAATTTTCTTTTACCCTCTTCTCCAGCAGTGCCAACTGCTCCTTGTAGAAAGCGTCCAACGCTCTCAGCTGTGAATCTTTCTTCTGTAGCTGCTGAGCCTGCAGAGCAGAGAGAGAAAAAGAGAAATGAGGGGATTAGACATCAGACTGTGCTTCAAGTTTTAAGACTGCTGAAGCAGTAATAATGGATTTTTTATAATAGAAAAAACATGATTTATTAAAACTCCAGGATTGATGTTTGTTATCATGCAACAACATGACACAATAATGCAGGCTGCACAACCAAAATTCTATCTTTCCTTAAATTTCTGTTAGTTAACACCTTAAAGGGACAGTTCTGGGTTTTTGAAGTTGGGCTGTATGAGGTACAGGGCATTAGCCTGAAAATAAGATGCAGTCACAAAGCTGAGCTCTGCATCTGTGCTGAAATAGTCGGCATGGAAGCTTGGGCTGCACATCGCTGAAAATAGTGCCACAATTTTAACATGATTAAAGCATTTGTGGGTAAAAACAAGTCACAAAAACAGCAACAGATTATTCATAACAAAGTACTTTTCCACTGATAGGCACTACTTACGCTATCAATCACACATCAATTCAATCACTCACTTACTCTCTGTATCAATCACATAATTATTCTTATCACTTACTGTCAGTATCAATAACTGAACTAAACACATATTGATTCTATTAACCACCTTCTTACTGTATTAATCACTTATCAATTCATTTAATCCATCTCTCCTTGTAACAGTCACTATATCAATCAAGTGCTAATGTTTTAACCACTTACTCTCTGTATCAATTACTGAGTCAATCACATACTAATTCTATTTACTTTTTTTTTTTTTTTTTTATTGATAATATAAATCACATATCTTGTCAATCAGTAACTTATACTGTGTTTTAATCACTGTATCAATCAAATATCAGTTCTATCGTTCACTCACTTTGTTAATCACATACAATCACTTCTATCAATTACTTTAAGTGTCAATTACTGAACTAATCATATTGATTGTATCAGCCACCTACTCGCTGTATTAATCACTGTATCAAACACATATTCTTTTAATCCACTGCTCCTAGTATCAATCACTATATCAAATACTAATGTTTTAATCACATACTCTCTGTATCAATTACTTTGTCAATCACATATTAATTCTATTAATTACTTATCTATTGTATCAATCAATATTAATCACATATCTTATAAATCAGCCAGTTACACTGTATAGTTGTATCAGTTTTATACCGTTTACTATCTGTATCAATCGCTGTATTAATCATATATTTGATCTATAAACTATTGCTCACTTGCTTTAATAATCACTGCATCAATCATATTTAAATTCTATCAATAACTCTTCCACTGTATCAATTACCGTTTCAATCATATGTTGATTATTTTAATCATTTATCCTGCATATTAATCACATATCAATTCTTTTAACCACTCACTTTCTGTATCAATAACTGAACTGATCATATATTAATGTGTTTCAGATCTCCCCTCTTCTTCCATATGTCACCACATTGATTGTATTGATTGGTCTTTGGACTGGTGATAAGATAAATAATGAAAAGTAAAAAAAGTAATTGGCAATTATTTCAGCGTGACATAAATTCAGGTGTGATTCATGCAGGACTTGGTATAAGAAGGAACGATGGAACATTTCTGTTGGTCAATCAGGCAGGAAGAGGAAACAATTATTCTGGAGGTACAAACAGACGTGATCATGAAACTAGCAAACATGCAGATGATGGAGAAGAGAGATCACAGGTGAATAACCGCACGAATAAAGAATGACAATGTACAAAAAATCAATTTGTTTTTAAATATGACAGTCGATTTTTTCACTAAAGATTCTGTCATTTCTGGGCATTTTAATCAACTAAAATGTATTTTGAAAAGTGGCACAAAAAGTGAGACCCATAGGAAGTGAAAATTAAAAATAAAAGATAACTTGGAGAGGACTGGCATGGAGGGAACAGACAGTGGTTTGGAAGCTGTGAGGGAGCTTACCATCTTTTCTATCTCATCTGCAGACTACAGAGGTCAGGAAAGAGGAAGAGGAAGAAGAAGGAGAATGTGGAGTTAGGAAACAGCATCTACCTGTAGGTTTCTCAATCATTTGTGAAAACTATGCATTTTTTCTGATGAGCAAAGGAACAGAGATTTAAAGCTAAGATTCAAACAGAAGAAAGCAGAGCAGCGACAGAAATCAGTTCACATGTGGAGGTTTTTCCGCTCAGGAACACATCATTACATTTGACATCTAAATCAGTGGTTCCCCAACATTTAACTTAAAAGTACCCCCAATGTGCCAAAGAAGAGTCAAGCTAGGCTTGCTCGATCATGGCAAAGAATCATGATCATTTTTATTTTGATATTTAGATAATGATTATGAAACACCATTACTCACTGATCTAAAATCACCACATTCTCTCATGCTTTTGGCACTAGAACAATAAAGTAGGGCTGAAAGATTCATCTGTTTCAGATCGAAATTGCAATTTCAGACAACGCAACTATGTGGTCACCAAAGCTTTTTGCAGTGCTCCTGACTGACCAAGGATCTGTTGTGTCAACTACTTTACACAAACTATTTTACAAATTTGCAGGAAATTTGCATTTATGGAAGTGCTGGTAAGCAAGTCAACAACACAAAGCCTCTGTTTAGGAGTAGAAGTTGGAGTATCCCTTAAATAATGAATACAGATTATTTATCATCAATATTAGAAAATGATGAATATCGTGTTATGTGCTTTTGATCATTGATTTCTTTACTGTTGTCTATACTGTAAACATAGTGAATATTGCACTGAAGGTTGATTTGATGAAAATCATGAATCGAATTGAAAGCGCTGCTTTCAATTCGATTCATGAAGATCTCCAAGGGGAATGATTTCTTCGTTGATAAAAAACTCAATGGTCTCTTCCTCCCAGTCGTCCACGTTGCTGTCCAGCTCATCAGTGTCCACTCCTCCTGAAAAATCACAATCAGATCTTTTCCTAAAATAGTTCAGCCCTACATTAAAGGACGGGCAATACATAGAAATGCACTTGTACATACAAAATACCTTGACATAATGCTGATAATAATAATGTAGAAAGGAAAAAAAGCTCAACATGTGTCACAGAGATGTGTTTATCTCCATTGCTCAATTTTCTTAACTTTGAAGGCAGCGACTGTAACTGAGATTAAACCTTGATTAATTGCCCAGCTCTAAGTCAAGTCTCCTGGGTTTACAGTGATACATTCCTGAGCAAACAAACATCAGTTTAACTGTTTCAATCCATTTAATCAGGGGTGGGCAACTGGTGGCCCATGGGCGTCATGCGGCCCCCCCACTCCTTCACTGTGACTGCAAGTCAGTTTAAAATATCAAAAACTGCTTGTTCATTGAGAAAACCTGACAAAATCTGCCATGATCACATTACTGGATGTTATTACTCCTGTGAGAGTCGCTGTTCTGCTACTGTCCAATTAGAAATTTAAAAAGGTAAAACATACTTCGATTAAAAAATTATATATAAATAAATATATATATAAATATATATAAATATATATATATATATATATATATATATATATATATATATATATATAAAGCTTAAAAAAGGAGTTGAAACTGTCTTTAGTTACTGGATTAAATGTTGCTGATTGCATTTAAGTTTAAACTTATTTATTCATCACATTGCAGGAAATGCAGTGCCAGCATGACTCAAAAATTCTTTCTATAGTCTTATTTTGATCCTAATTATAAAACTACTCATCTCCTCTAGCACAGAGACCATTAAAGAAATCAGTGTGTGACTGTTTTAACTATATTTAAAAACCAATTTGTGACAGCCTCAGCGGTGACAGAGCCTTACGGCATTTTTATTATTTTGAGGTATTTTTATACTGTATTTGCAAGTATATTTCCATGTATTACTTGTTTTAATGTTCAAAATTATAGTGTCAAAAGTATATACACTCAATAAAAGCATATGATGCACATTTTAAGATCAGTAAATAATCGTGTTTCATAATAGTTAAATCAACATCTATTGCCATAATCGGGCAGCCTTACCCACTGTCATTAAAACATTTTACCACTAAGAAAACCTCTGACATTTGATCACTTTGAAAGCAGATGGCTCTGCTGTCTCATTTGTGGAGTCAACAGGTTGAACGTTTTCATAATGACGGCAAAAACTCAGAGACTGACAGCCTGTCAGACGTTTGTGAGCTTCTCTAATGCACCAAACACTTCACATCTGGTACAAAAAGCAAATTAATGCCAATCAACTAATCAGAATAACCCCAGCACGGTGGCACCGGGAGCAGCACCAGAACAAAAAGGTGAGAAGTGTTCAAGTACACAAACACACAGAAGAAGATTCATCATCATTACGAGGGCTGCTGAACACCAAATCAAATCAGTCTGTGCTTCATAAACAGACTCAAACTAAGATTCTTCTTCTACTGCTGGTTAAAGCTGCAGCTGGTGAACCTAAAACAGCTGAGAAAAATCTTCTCCGAGTGTTCATGTGTTCATCTGATCTGCTGGGCTGGAGTCAGTCTGGTGAGGATTACGCAGAAACAGAGAGGATTTAATTAAAACGCACAGCGCTCACTCCTATCTGTGTGTTGGTCCTGTTTTAATTTGCAGTCGGAGGAGAAACTGAAAGAGAATCAGATGACTCCTCTGGTGTCCCTCCAGGGGCCCGAGAGTCCGTGGTAGATAACAGGCAGCCAGGCGTGACTTCACACACGCACACGGAGACACACGGAGGAACAGAGGAGGGCTGAGGCTTAAATGTTCCTGTTTGTTAGGCTCTCTTTTGGGAATACATGGTTCTGTCTGTTTATATCTGTCATACAGTTATTTATTCAGTTTTAATTGTCTGCACTGATGTGTCATTGCAGTGTTTGTTACTCTGTTTCTCTGCCTTTAAAGGATAAATCATCCGGAAGAGACGACTCTACCTGTATTTCTGCTCATATGTTACAATACAGAAAACAGACTGAAAACAAAAGACTTAAGTAAGTAATAGGGCTTTCACCTAGGGCTGGGTAATATATATATATATATATATATATATATATTAAATCAATTAATTTAAATTCTGTTCTGCATTTTTCTTCAACTTACTCCGATCATAAGTTGTTGCAAAATTTGAAAATATAATCACTGAAAATGTACAATTTTCATGATGATAGGCCTTGAGGTTTTGTACAAGCACATGTTTAGGCTTTTATTTGTTTCTTAAATTAGATTACATACTGATCAGATGGTCCCATGTTACTACACTGCAAAAATATGTTATCTTTCAGTGTTTATGCAGACAAGCCTCCCTACGTTTGAACTACATAATCAACATTTTATTTCAAAATTACAGCATGCATTTTAACTATAAGAGGGAAAGTCTGTTTCCCTCAGTTTTGGAACATATTTTGATAACATAAAGGCAAAATTTGTGTCACTTGGAGGTTGTTTTTTTTTTTTTTTTAGGGAAAAAAACGATTAAAATTGTAAATCGAGTCTTGTGGGAGAAAAAAAAATAATTGAATTGTATTTTTAGGTCATATTGCCCAGCCCTACTGTAACCTTATACTCAATATTTGAATATCTGTTTGAGCATGGAGGTAAAAATCTGTACTGAAAATAAACACTTGAATATCAAATAAACAGCTGACCAGCACATAAGGGCACCAGGAGCAATGAACCAACTGATCCAGCAGAGGGCGCTCCCAGCTTGTGCTCTCTTGACCTCAAAACAGCTGCATTTATTTTACCAGAAACAAACAGAAGAAGACACTTCAGGGTAATGAAGGACAGGCAAAGCCACTCCGAGCAGACAATAACAACACAAAAACATGTGAGGAGTGCCGTGTGGAAGCACTTTGGGCTCCACGGTGTGTTGATTATGTGCAAAGCAACTATGACAAATCCGCAGGCCCTACGTCTACCAAGTCCTCCTCGGCGGGTGGCCAATCCAGAGGCTTGGAAAAAGACCATAACAGACAAGAATACAAGATAAATATGCAAGAACATGTGGCCCATTGATGTGGCTTTGGGAGAGGTTAATATTATATCATTGTTTTTTCAGATAATTCTCTCTAAACCCTAGAGATGGTTTAGTGTGAAAATCCCAGTAGATCAGCTGATTTGAAGGACTACAACCTGCCAGCCTGGCACCAACAACCATATTCAAAGTCACTTCAATCACCTATTCTTCTCCGTTGAGATGCTCGACCAAATCTACATGCCTAAATGCATTAGGGTGCTGCCATGTGTTTTGCTAATTAGCTATAGTGCAGCTAGAGGGTGCATCCAATATAGTGGCCGGTGAGTGTATGTAGATCGAGCATAAATACAGATATGATGTGAAAAGCTACGGAAGCAATATGACCATATTATACTGACAATACTGACCTATACTGTTTTCAGTTAATACCTGGTGATTTGGTGGAGACTCTAACTGCCGTTTTGGTTTGCTTTCACAGACAGCAAATATTATTTTCTGCAGAATTATCCCCCCTGAAAATTCCCATTGCACTGTTAAAAGTTAAAGTAACAGCAAACCAAAGCCATGAAAAAAGGTCAAAGCGTGTCCTGCTGAAGAAAGTAAAAGACGAAAATGCAGGAGACAAAAGAAATCCAAACACGTAAAAAGTGTTAACAAAAATCATTTCAATTATTAACAAGGTGCATAATTGAATACGGCAGCTCTAAGCCATGAGCTAAACAGAAGATTAGCTTACAAACTTATTATCGTACCTTCTTCCTGCTCCAGGCAACTGCTGCATATAAATCAATTCAGTACACAGCTAGAGGTGTGAAGCATCTATTTAGAAGCTGCTCACACACTCAGGAACAATGTGTGAATGTGTGAGACGGAGAAAGGAAGTGGGAGTAAAAGAGAGAGAGATAAGCAGAGGGGAGTGGAGGGGGAACGGGCGAGACAGGGTATAGAGTAACTATGAAATACAAAATATGGAAAGGTGGCTCAGAATGAATGAGAATCAGAGCAACGATGCAAGAGCAGTTTAATTGTTGAATACAAAAAGAGAACCAGAGGTGCCTCAAGAGCACAAACCTCCGCCAAGGCATTTCTGATGTTGTTGGCAGAGTTATTATAGAAAAATTCTGAAACAGCCATATTGTGCAATGTTAACAAATTCGTTGAAAGATTCCTGGATTTGCAACCAGACTGGGATCACCACCAAAGTCTACTCAGTTCTTCCTTGTGCCATGACCAATATTTCCCTGAAATTTTCATCAAAATTAAGCCCAAACTTTTTGATTTCATTTGCTAAATGCCCATTCATACTGCACATCAACATATAGCAGCTTCCCTAACCCAACACTAAGAAATCATCATAATTTTGATGAAAGTACATCCCCATCAACTTGTTTCCTGACAGCCCCTTCACTAGTCGTAGACAGATTTTAAATGTTCGCCAACATAGATGTAATAGTCCAAGTAGGTACTTTATGTCTATGCTGATAACATGATTATACTTTCTTTATTAACAGACAAGAAGGTTTTTTAGTTCATACCTTTACATGTTTCACTTCTGACAAAGACGGAAGACCTCTGTCGAAACAAGTAAAGGTATGAACTAAAAAACCTTCTTGTCTGTTAAAAAAGAGTGTAAGCATAACATAGATACAGCACATCGGGTGGCATGCTCAACTTAGAGGAACTTTGGCCTAATAAAGCTTCACGCTGCTGATTGTTCACTCTTGTTTCTAATCTCATCAGCTGTAACAATGGAGAGGAGAGTAAAAGTTTTTAAGCTTAAATGACTTGCACTTGAATCAGAGGGAACTACAACATGGCTGCAACCTCGTATTTTCATAATTTAACCCAGTGTGTTGTTTAAATAGTATAATCTGAGCGTTAAAATTAATAAAAGGGAATGCAATATCCTGTCCCTCTCTCTCTCACATGAAATGTCAAATTGTGGTTCAATATATTGAGAAATGAAGCATCACCAGCTCCTACAAATACCAATATCATGCGAATAACACTACGAATCAGTTTTTTTCAGAGCAGAATAGAGACTTTACCCTCAAATACAGCACTTATTAAACACAAACATGACTCATCCTCTTATTTAAGGATGTGATTAAATTTCGTGAAAGGGTTTGGTAAGATGAGTCATAGTACTTCAGTGATGCTTCAGCCAAACCTTAGTTTTTCATTTTTGCCTGTTGGTCCAGGCTTTGCTCTTTACCATGTCTGCAGCGACAATGGAGAGGAGAGTAAACATTTTTGAACTTAAATGACCTGCAACTGAATCAGAGGGAGGCTACTACAGCATGTGTGCAACCTCATATTTTTATAATCATAACATTGTGTTGCTTAAACAATACAATCTGATCTTAAAGTTAAATAAAGTACACACAGTTCTCTCTCTCTCCCTACCTGCAAGACAAATCACACATCAATATTTTATTGAGAATTGCTGCATCCTCAGTATCTACCAAAACCAATATCTACCAAATAAAACTGTGCATCCACACTTTCAGAGCAGAATAGTTCTGAGACTTTATACTAAAATAAAACAGCACTTATTAAACACAAATATGACTCATTCTCTTATTTAAGGATGTGATTAGATTTCGTGAAAGGGTTTGGTAAGATGGGTCATAGTACTCCAGAGATGCTTCAGCAAAACCTTGTTTTTTCGTTTTTGCCTGTCGGTCCAGGCTTGCTCTTCACCTCATCTGCTGTGAGAACGGAGAGGAGAGTAAACAATTTTGAAACTTAAATGACCTGCAACTGAATCAGAGAGAGGCTACAACAGCATGTGTGCAACCTCATATTTTTATTACTAAAACCTTATGTTGTTTAAACAATATAATCTGATCTTATAGTTAAATAAAGTACACACAGTTTCCTCTCTCTCTCTACCTGCATGTCAAATCACAAATCAACATCTTATTGAGAATTACTGCATCCTCAGCATCTACCAAACCATAAAAATGTGTATCCACACTTTTCAGAGCAGAATAGTTTTTAGACTTTATACCAAAATTTGACAGCACTTTTAAGACATACAAATGACCCAACCCATTATTAAACAATGTGATTAAATTTTGTGAAAGGGCTCAGAAAGATGATTCATAGTACTCCAGCAAAACTGCAGCCAATTGTTGGTTTTAATTTGTGCCTGTTGGTCCAGGCTTTCCTCGAGTAGCTGCCAGTTGTGTCTTGGCGTGGACTGAAACAGCACGCTGTGATGATGGTGTCAGTCTGCGTACAAGGGAACTTTGGTGAGGTTCATTAGCGGTGAGAAGAAAACCCAAACTGACCACAGGATTCTGTTTGAATAACACCAGAGGGAATTCAACAGCTAAACACATAGTTTAAAGTCCTGGTCATGGACAGGTACATGTCATCTGCTCCCTGTAGTTTGTAGTCCTCAGTGACGGCGGGAGTGAAGACGCTGAGCCTGAACTAATGATGAACTTCTTTGTGCTCTCTTTGATGGTCGGCCGAGCAGACAGAAAAACACAACCTTTGATCAAAGCTAAGTGCAGAACAACCAGCAGTCCAGACAGACCAATCAACTTCGTTTTGATTTTACAGTTAGTCCGTCGCTCTGATTGTGCACCACGATGAGCCATCAAAGCTGTCCAACCAAAAATTATCTTTGAGTCCAAACAGTCTAGACACTGATGTTCTACAAAAACTGTAGACAGAACACCAACAATGCTTCATCTGTTACCTGAAATGGGAAAACTTGTGATGAAAAAAGTGTCTTTATGCCAAATAAACATTGTATGTGCCAAAGAAAGTTCTACTGTCAGAATACAAACCCTCAGAAATAAAATTCAGAGCACAAACAGAAGTCTACTCGTGCTTTAAGGTGTTCTGTTAAAAGTTTGAAAAGTCTGGTTGACTAGAGGTGTGACTTGGCAGGAATCTGGAAATATGATACATACCCCGATACATGGGTGAGGATACAATATATCACTAACAGGGAGACACGATATTGGATTTTTGCAGATATCCGATATCTGATATTTCCAAACACAATACCAATACTGATAGTCTAATCAACTAAAACTGACCTATTGCTTAAATTGTTACAGTCTATTGTGTTAGAAACAGACATAAAGCAAGAAAAACAATATTTTGCTCTTTGCTAAATTATACGTTTGATTTATAGAAGTGAACGCAGAAAGATGATGAGCTAAAACATCATCGTATAATGTACATTTTGCCAAGTTACAGCCAGTAAAGAGGACATTCATGGAAAATCTGTAGAGTCTAAATATTGACTAAATATCAGCAAAGGTGGCACAGTGGTGCAGCTTGCAGTGTGCGTGCCTGACACCAAGAAGGTTGCTGGTTTGAACCCTGTGTAGATCATGGCCTTTCTGTGTGGAGTTTGCTAGTTCTCCCTGTGCATGTCTTGGTTCGATGTCAGCTGGGACAGGCTCCAGCCTCTGCGACCCAGAAAGGGAAAAGCAGAATAGATAATGGATGGATGGATGGAATATTGGCAAAACGTATCTGCCAATACCCATAATCAGCTTTTTATGCAATTATCTGTTCATACCAATATTTGTCCGATAATAGTCCCTGATCAACAATACTGTAAACAGGGTGATACTTCACGCTGGATGTAAACGTGAATGGTTGTGTGTCTCTCTATGTGGCCCTGCATTTGGTTCGCAACCAGTTTAGGGTGTACCCTGTCTCTCGCCCGATGTCGGCTAGGATAGGCTCCAGCCCCTGCGAGCCCCGAAGGGACAAGCGGTGTAGATAATGGATGGATGGATGGATGGATGGATGGATGTGCTGTAAGATGGGGGAAGTGAAAGGAATTGAGAGAAAGGGGAGAAAGAGAGGGACGACTCACTGTGGTCACTGTGATGGCACCTTTTCATCACAGTGGTGAAAAATCCCAGCTGGCATCAACTAATAACTTCCCAATTTCCCTGAGGAAGTTTTTCCAAAGGGATTAATAAAGTATTATCTAATCCAATCTACTCTAATCTAATCTAATCTAATCTAATCTAATCTAATCTAATCTAATCTTATCTCAAGCACATTTTACAGACTGGCTTCACCTGCTCCATGTTGCTATTGCAAGGTACAAACCCCATCGATGTTGTGTGGCCTCTTGGCTCCATTCTCACTTTCACTATCTTTTTTCCTCTTCTCCAACTTAACTTCTCCTCTCAGCCACCCAACAAAATTCCTGTAGTAAGCTGTCTCTGACTTCTTCCTCTTTTGCTTTGGTGAATGGTAACCAGAGTTAAGGCTGCATTACCACCACCTAGGTGGGACTGTGGAGCAGGGTAACTACCCACCTGAAAACCAAAGTGGACTTTATTTTTATCCCGTTTTAGGATCATTTTATCCCCCAGCTCTACATGGATCCATCACATTTGGATGTTTTTTGGCCTGCACAAGACCATTGAGTCATAGTGAACTCAAACATCTACAAATCTGTTTACAGTGGTTAACTTTTATGTTGGCATGGCCTTGAGCTTTAACAAAGTCCAATACTAACTATTAGAAAAAACACCAGTAAACTTTGTTTTTTGGTCTCCATAGCTGTTCTCATGCACAATAATTTGAACTCTGGATGCTCAGATTTAGAAGTAACATTTATTTCTCTCTTTTCGTATGATTTGCTTGACTGGACTAAATGACATGAACGTAAACAGTTTGGACTGGGGGTGGAAGAGAGAAAGAGCTGAAAGGTCATTGATGACAACAGAGGGAGCAAAAAGAGTTCACTTCAGATGGAGAAGAGGAGCTGAGAGGAAGAGGAGAAGAAGAAGCATCGCCAGTGTCCCATTTTCTCCTGCTTCCCCTGCTTATAGCCGGCTGCCTGTAATTATCAGTCAGATTATTATTGAGTGCTAATTTATTGCCTCGCTGGGAGCTATGTGTTAAATAAACGCAGCCGAGTAAATAAAGAGAGGGGGAGAACGAGGGAGCAGGAGAACAGACTGCTGCTGCTATCAGATGGCAGCACAGCCTCGTGCTGCCCACAGGGGGAAGAGTGAGACGCGCGAGTGTATATTTATACGCGTCTGTCTCCGGCACGCTCACAAGCCCAAACACGAGCGCACCATGCCCATGTGTTGTGTTGATGATCCATTGGACTGTTAACATTGGGGCGCTGCCCTCAGATGCGCACTTCATGTGTTCCTTCTGTACCGGATCAGGGAGTTGGCCCTCCACGGCTCATATCGCCGCGGTGTCTACCCAGAAAACACACTGACTAACAGCCGAGACAGACGCCATCTGTTGTCCCTACAGCTTAGCCTCCAAACCTGCAGTACAGTACCACTGTTCAAGAACAGAGCTGAAGAGCTGGAGAGATTTATTACCCACTTCAACTCAGTCTGAGGAGCAGAGGGTTTTAGGGTGTCAATAAACCCGAACAATACAATGTTTTTTAAACCAACACTTAGTTAAAGGGAGAAAATCACTTGCTCTGGAAGTTTCCCCACAAACTTGCAGATGCTATTGACTGGAGCTGTCGTGGACATGAGTGAAAAGTCTCTTTACAGGGGAAGTGCATAATGCCAGTTTACACAGCAGTTGCCCCTTTGCCAAGCCACAGCCTCCTAGGTAACGGCTCCTGGGTTGGACAAACTCTTCTGCCACCAGAACTTCTCCCCATTGAGAACCAATGAAAAAAAGCCTCAATTTAACATCGTGTTTTGTTCATGTTTAATTGATGTCATGTCGGTTTAATTTCCTTTTATTGTTGCACATTCATGTTTCATGTCTTGTCTTTCCTGTTTTATTTTGAAACATTAACCCTTGTCTCTGTTACAGATCTGCTTCCTGTTTGTCCAGGTGTCGCACCTGCCTCCTGATTACTCCCCCCCATTACCTCTTGTATCTAACCTAATGTTTCTAACTGCTTCATCACTAGTTCGATGTACCTCTCAGTCTTCATCCCAGCACTCTTCATAGTTTGTCTTGCCTGATTCCCTTTTCTGTGTACCGACTTCTGCCTGCTCCTCATTGCTGATTTTTGTCTTATGTCTTTGGACACCTGTCTTTGCCTCGCTGACTGTTTACCAACTAAGATTGTTTCACCTTTAAACCTTTTGCCTTATTGACTCTGATTTTGGTGTTGGGCATTTGTGTCCAATTCCTCTTTGCTACATTCATGATTATTGACTCTCATTTCTTGTAAATTTGGCCTCAGTGAAAGAATACAGACAATATCACAGTAGAGCGTCAAAATCTTAAAAAACTTGTTGAATTTGCTTGAAAAATTACCATAATCTGATGCTAATGGTGTTTAACCTCAGCTGTCATCCTGCAGCACACTAATAAAAAAGGTTGTTAAGCTAAAATAGATAATCAAGACTGGTTTTATATTTTAATATATGTCTCTTTTGACTTGTACTTAGGATTAGAAGCACTTAGCTGACATCCCAGAAAAGTGATGTTAACACTACATCAAGTAAACGTAAATAACATAAATAATATAAGGGAGCGATCACATCGGGACACACATGTGATTAGAAAGGGGTCACCAGCTCTCTCCTAGCACGTCGACTGATACCGTTTAAATGGAAAGAGAAATACCATCCAACTTTTAAATCCTGGCTAAATGATATTATTCATGATTTGACATTTGAGAAAATACAATACACCACAAGAGGCAGTGCCCAGAAATGCATACCATCTGGAAGCCCTTCTTAACTCACAAAGGAAAAAGTGGATGCTAATTATATTATTCATTAGAGGGATGACCCCACGACATTCTAGGTAGGGGGGGTTGCACTGTTCAAAAATGAGACATCATTGATGTTCATATATTTGTTTTTGCTTCATTGTTAAAAAAAGAAAACAATAAAAAGACCTTGATCAGAGAAAAGGGTCACCAGCAAAACCAGTGTTTTCATATCTAACAGCATGCTGACCAGTGGTTTGTCTTCGCTGCTCCACAAAGCAGCTTTCCAGCATTTTTTGAGCATGCATGAAAATTAATGATTGGCCATCTTTTTAGCACAGGTTAATGGTTAATAATATAACAATGGTTAATAATATAACAATAAGAATAAATAAATAAAATAAATAAAGCAACAAAATAAAGCAACAAAAGAGAGAGAAAATAGTGAACTGGTAAGCTGATAACAGCGGAAGTACTACAGGAATATACTACATTAGTACAGGTTAAAATGTCATCATGTACGTATGACGAACATTAGTAAAGAAGGTATTTTGTTTTATATATAATGAAAAGGAAATGACAATAAATAGATAACAGATTTATAGATATATAGAAAAATTGATGACAGTTGATAGTTGACAACATCACATCAGGAAGATGGAAAAGAAGAGTGTAGATAGAGGATGGATGAAAGAGAAAAAAAAAAAAAATAGAAAATAATAGTACTACAAAAGGGAGTATATTAACACATGAGAAGATGGTTAAAATAGGACTAAAACAACAAGACACTGGTGAGGAAAGTAAGAACATCAGAGGTTAAAAAATTATTTTTACATACTTATTTTACTATTACTTGTTAAACTTTTTTAACCTCTGATGTTCTTACTCTCCTCACCAGTGTCTCGTTGTTTTAGTCCTATTTTAACCATCTTCTCATGTGTTAATATACTCCCTTTATATATCGATATCATGAGTCTTTTTGCTTATTTTTTGCTTATTATATGGCATCACTTTTTGCACAGCAGTGATGCCATATTAATCTTTATCTTGATAGATATTTACTACATGATCAAAACTTAACTGAGTGTTATTGGTGAGGCATGAACCCAATATATCTGAGTGTTGACAGAGAGTCAAAGATTAACATAAAACTTCATTAAATTAAGGAGCAAATCGGACTCTCTGTCTCCAGAGTCTGCAGTGGCTGGACATGAGGGTAATGGCTGAAGTCATGAGGAGATGTCCGTAGACTGTACAGGACGGGCAGAAAATAATTTTAAAGGAGAAAATTGGACTCTGAGAGGGCAGGTCAAGAGGTTAATACACAGGAACTCCTTTTAAAGTGTTTAGAATATTGATTTTGCAATGATGAAACGTACATCCCTGCCACTCGGACACCTTTTCACTGAGCAATAATGGTATTACTACAGTATGAACACCCTCTTTAGCATAATGATACACCATTACACCATAACTGCTTCAGGGAGCCACAGCTTTTTCATCTCTTCAGTAAAAATCTGTCAAATACTGTCCAGTGGAAGTACATCAGAGACGAGCTGACGCTGCACCAACATTATTGCTAACAAATGCAGATAAATGCGATCCACTCCGGTCATCCTTTTGTAGGTGGTGATAATTTAGGAGTCTTTAAGTTCAAAGATTTCCCATCTTTCTGTGGGTCACTAATTCAGCTTGAGTCGCTCTCTATCTGCCAGTGAGGTGAAGGATGCCCGCTTTAGAGCACAGAACCGTCCTAATAGCTTTACATGCAGAGCCATGTCACATCCTGCAGATCACAATTACTGATACAACCACATGCTTATCTGAGTCCAAACTGCCCTCCATTTCCTTCAATGTCACTCTCAGCACCGTCACATCTCTTCTGTAGCCACATTTACTAACAAATCCACTCCAGTATTACAGTTTAGACTAGGCCACAGTCTAAGAAACAAAAGAGTTTAACTACTAAATAAATCCACTGTCAGTTAGATAGCTCCCCCTGATTTTATGCTCCAAAACTAAGCCACCCTGACATTAACTCCGCCAACCTGCATGATGAAACAAAAGGAAATATGGCTCATTCTTTGTGGTTTACGCAGCAACGTGGGCACCGTTAGTCACTCCTTAATTCCCCACAGAGGGATCGTTGGTATTATTAGGTGCAGGTCAAAGAATGTCAATCACGGCTACAAGAGGGACTTTGTGTAAAGGTGGCAGTCTCAGAAAAGAAGAAAGCAAAAAAGAGGAATAAAGTGTGAGAACAATATGGTCTGGATAAACTTCAAATAGAAGCTGAGACAAATGTGATGACGTTAGGAAAATAAGCAAAAAGACTCATGATATCGATATTTTAATGGAGCTGTTAACGATTCTCAACTGGAATTGGTTTTCGATTCCCATCCCTATTTCCGGGCGACATCGCGTGTGGCTGTGCCGCAACAGCCAATCAGCATTGTGTGTGTGTGTGTGTGTGTGTGTGTGTGTGTGTGACCACACCCACATCATCTGTTTTTGTTCCAGTTCACAGAGTGACAATCCATGTCCGTGTGGGAACATTAGTTAGTGAGTACGTTAGTTCCACCTTATTCAGAAGTGGCGGTTCTCTGCGGTCCTGTCCTTCCTCATCTGCATCAGCTGCAGGGTTTTATGGTTGGTCGACAAATATATGATATATATGATATGATCGCGGCGAAACTCGAGCGGGTGCAACGTCACTAAGCGACACTACAGTGACGACCAAGTCGCGTTTGGTGTGAACGCACCTTAACGCCGCGGTTTCACTACAAACCTATATCGCCAACTACTGGCCTGGAATGCGCATGACCACTTTTTCAGTCATTCTCGTGCATCCGTGTCAACGCAGAGCGCTTTTGAAACTGCAAAGGAAAAGCCTTCTTATTTCTGGTGACAACGTTGTCGTGTCAACAGGGCCTAAATAATGTGCATATTTCTGGTATTGAGTGATACATGTCTGAAGTAGAGCAGAAAGCAGTTAATTACAGTCATTGGCCAACCAGCTTAATCCACATGTACCCCAGATCCAGACTACTTCTCTGTGGTGTTGGATGGTGTGTATGGCATGTGATATCTGAACAATATCTGGACACAGCACAGTACACCAGGGTCCCGTGAAGACCTTGATTCAAGGAATATTGTGAATTAATATACAAAGATGTAAGAATAAGCTATGACGTGCAGATCTTGTTGGTTTGGGGTTAAGGGACGCCCTGAGTGTGTTGTTGATTTCAAACTTTAAGAGCATTTGTCATTCTTGACATTCAAATTCAGGCCCTGCGGCTGACAATGGGCCGCGATGATGCAATTAGGTCAAAATCTGGCAGCCCTTTTGTCATCAGGCCAGGTCTATGGAGGGGAAATAGCTGAAGGACAACTTGCTGTTAATGTAGAGCTACTGCAGCGCCAAAAGTGCTCATCCTTTAGTTTATTATTGATAATTGAGCCTTTATCTGCTCTTATGTGGTCATGTGGCTTTACAAACAATTTTTAACAATTTCATTTGTTTTATTTGTGCAGGGAGGCAGAAGATTAAACCAACAAAAGGATACAAGGACATAAAAAACAATAGGATGAAAGTAACCCATAAGGGCTTGTACAAGAACCAACCTAACAGTAAAAAAAGAAATATAATAAAACACATTCTTATCTATACCAAACAGGATGGACTCTAAGTTTAAATACTGGATGAAAAATGAAATTACTGCCTACTGTGTTATTCTGGAGAAACAAATGTTGGAAAGTTTTCAGACATTAAAGGAAAAATACAACTTGGGGAAACAGGATCAGTTTAGGTATTTTCAGTTACGAGATCATTATTTAAAGAAATTGCGAGGATAAAGACAAAAACAGAACCTAAAGAAATTATACGACTAATAGTTAAATCATACTCTGATATCCCCAGTTCTATAGTTTCAAAATTGTACAGAGGAATTGCAATGATTAGGGGAAATTATACTAATTATATTAAGGAGAGATGGGAAAAAGAGTTAGGTGAGACAATATCTACTCAACAATGGAAGAATATGTGTGACTCTGTTTTTACTACTTCTTCCTCCCTGTATTGGTGTGAATATTCACCATCACCATTTTTGGAATTGTCCAGTGATAAAACTATTCTGGGAAAAAGTCTGGGCAATTATGCAACACATTCTTAGATGTTGGATCCCACTAACATGTATGTCTCTCTATTTGGGAGATTTACCAGAAGACCTGACATTAAATGACAAGTATCTTTTGAAAATTATGACTCTGGCTGCAAAGTAGGCAATCACCCGATATTGGTTGAAGTCTGACCCAACTAAAGTAGATAATTGGATCAGTATTATTAAGGAAATTCATGAGATGGAAAGGCTTATGTTCCTTCTTAGACTTAAAAAGGATCTTTACTTGGCAAGGTGGGGAAAATGGAATTTGTTTCTCTGAATAGAGAGATATGTATGGGGGCTGTCCTAATCATCTTTATTGTACAGCTTGGTGGGGTTTTTTTGTTTTTTTTCTCTCTTCATGTATTCTTTATGATTTTGGTCGAGTGAGCAGATCACAGCCTTGTGTGAGGTGGGTGGTTGTTTGGACCTCCTTATGTGCTCTCCATAATAATTTTTTTTTTAAGAATCTTGATATATGTAGTTTGTTTTGGACTGGTAACAATGTTCATGCACTGTGCTCTGTTATTCTGTTGTGTCTTTTTGTCTTCAGTTATCCGTCTGTTAATTAAAAAAAAGACCAATAAAATCTAAGTACAAAAAAAAACCCCCAAAAAAACACATTCTTATCAAAAAATGTTCAATAAAGTGTAGACAGAACAATTTTCATTTTTTATTGTAACTTACTGAAATGAAACACTGCTATTCTGTGTTTTGGGCCCTTAATTATGGTACGACTTACCTCTCACCTCGAAAATACTTTAATAGTTGGCTTGTAAGTCAGCATGGCAACTGTGTGGTTTCTGATTTTATATGTCTCTGTTTTTCATTTTGTTTTATTTTATTTATATTTTTATATTTTAACGATTCTACTGTATTTTTATCTTTGGTTTAATCTTGTTTTTATTGTATTTCATTTAATTCTGTTCTATTTAATTTCAATCATTTTGCAGAGGTAAACTTAATTATTTTTGAAAACATACCATGTAAAAAAGTGGATTGATTGGATATTAATTATTAATTAAAAACTCAATTATTTAACTTGATGTTATTGCAATGTGATGTTTATGACTGACCTGACAGCTTGTTAGCATTAGCATCAGAGTTTTAAAATCCTGGCTTCCACTTATGCCCCGCCCCCAACTATGACATGATGTGGACTGTTTACTCTACATAAAATCAAGAGTTACATTTATTGTTGATTTCCTGATATTTACAAATGGGGCCACTTAAATTTGCCCCCATTGCCTCTGCAAAGTCTTGGCTGATCCATGACAGTAAAGTGCTTGGACCTGCCGACCCTGATGGTCGTAATTAGATCCCACACAATTATGTGCTAAACACGTTACCCTTACCCCCCATATTTTATTGGATATATAAATGAACACTTTGCTCAGCATTGAAAATGCCACTATGAAGAAATTCAGCACAAAAACAAAACAAATAAATAACCCTCAATTAGACTGCCAGTGGCTAGTAACTGAATGGAACTCGGCTGGTGTTTGGCTGGGAGGGGAAAATTGAGGCAGCTGCATCTGTACACTTTAAAGAAGAATTTTCCTCCTCTTTCTCCATGTTTTCATTTTTCCTGTTTCAACATCGGGACGATCTCTGAGAGCTCTTGTCGTCATTCAAGCACAGCTGTGTTATGTGTCTTTGCACATAAAAGTAATCTTTCCACTGCTTGAAGGATGTAAATCCATTAACATTCAAGACCTAAACCTGCTCCCTGCGCAAAGCAACTCGTTTAACCTGATTTTCACTCCTCTAAACGGTGTAATGGCGGTGTGTTACCATATGTCGGACTAAATAAGCAGTCAGAGGAGGACATGATAAAACATCAAGCCACTCACCAGCTCATATGTACTGCTATAATGAAGCGTGTCCCCATCTGCCTCAGTCTGCTGCTCTCCTACGTGTGCGTGTGAGTGTGTGTGCATGAACGCAGCTGCTTCCCCTAACCAAGGTCTGAATGAGTTTTCTGAGGGTGTAAGAGAGACGCAACGCTGTCGCTCCATCAGAGGAGATTCTCCTGCTGATTACGAGGGTTTAGGAATAAACAGGAGAGGCAGGTTTGTCCAATCAGACGGAACATCTGGCTCATTTTGTGGAGCTGCTCAACAAACAGGGAGACAGACGAGAGGGATCCCAGCACAATATCACTCTGGAGTGGAGCCTCTGAATACCATGAAACACCCAGGAATGCAGCGTAACATAAAGCCGGGTGTTTCTGCTGTAATGTAGAGGGATTTAAATGGAGCCTGAGGCATTTCTGGTATTATTTTTTTGTTTTGGCTACAAGCTGGGTTGGTTTTATCAAATTTAAAAGCTCAAATAGCAATATTTATGCCCTATGATGTTTTGACTCCATTGTGAATGCTGCAGAAATAAAATACCTCATTTGTTCCATCTCCAGAGGAAGTACAGAAGCTAAATATCAGCTAAAATCGGGCACACAGACTAAGCGGAGGACAGTAGCGCTGTGAGTGTGTGTGTCTACGTTCTGTGTCTGTGACCTGCTCTCTCATGCTCCTCTTAAGCTGTGTTGTCCTCTGAATTGACGCAAATACTCTTCCCAAACAGAATTAATGTGAATGTCTTGAGGTGAAATGATGATGGAGTTTCATGTTTGCATAAATCAAGTGTGAACTGGGCTTCATTTAAATCAGTTATGTTATAGCAGTTGCTTGTGTGTAATGGGAAAGAAAAGCAAATCTGGCAAGTGAGAGAAACAGGGAGAGGCTAACCAGATCTTTAGTGGCTGATTAAACTATTAATTCAATTCAACAGGCAAAGCAGGGTGAATAGCTTAGTCAATGAAAGCCAATTCTAAAATATTCACTCAGTTACATAAAGTAATGAAGTTCATTATTTCACATTGCCAAGAAAACAAGTTTTACTCCCATTCAACATTTTAACTCAAGGTTCAGCCAAAATCAAAACGTCTCACAAAGTTAATTTGAAACACATCATGTTCTTAGTTTCACCAAACTGTTGTAAACTAATTGGACTGAAAAGAAATTTTTACAAATTCTACCACAGTTAATTTTAATGAGGACAGAGCAGCAGGAGCAGCAGACGAGTGGAAAAGCAGATGACATTCACAGGTAAGCGTGAGGTTAATCCAAAACAGTCATTAATTTGAATCAATAGATCCCACTTTTCTAACAAAAATCAACCAAATACTAATCAGTAATGATACTATTTGGTTACCTGTAGTTCTACTTTATATTACAGAGTCAATTTGAATATTTCACGAAGAGTTTAGACTTACTTGGTCACTGTTTCTCTCTGCTGTTGGATAAGGGTTTATCTTAGGGTGCTTTCACACCTACCATGTTTGGTCTCAAATCAAACTTTGGTTCGCCTTTTTGGAAAGTCCAGTTGATCTGAAGTGGTCTGAAAGCCCAGAACTCTGGTCTGCCACAAAGCGGGGGTCTTGCTTGAATTCCAGGCTAACCAGAGTTTCATTTGCAGTGGGTGTGAAAGCAATCTGAACCAAACAAGGACCAAACAGGGCAAGCAAATCAAAAAGAGGCAAACTCTGGCTTTGATTTGGACGAATATCACAACAAAAGCACTCGGTAGGGCTCACTGACGCAGTCTCTTTTCAATTATTCAATTTTGCTCTCTGCTTCAGAAATCAAGGAGCACCTGTGCAATTTATTATCTAAATGTGCCCAGAGTCTGGACTGAGCTGGGGAAACTAGATTTTTGTTATGCTGCCCCCACCGCTGAGCAGAAACAGAACTGAAAATGTCAGAAGTGGCTTCAGTCAAAGCTTTTCGTTCCATTTTACTCACTAGGCAAACCTATGAACAATGCTTGTGTTTTTAACTGTTATTGCCCTAGAAACTGTCGCACTTCCACTGTGATTTTTTTTTTTTCATATTTATTGTTTGTAATTTATTGCTTTAACTTTTCTTGAATTTGCATGTTTTATGACGTGTGCTCTGACCTCTTGGCCAGGTCGCCCTTGTGAGTGAGATCCTGATCTAAATGGGACTTATATGGTTAAATAAAGGTTAAATAAAATAAATAAAAAATGAATGCAGCTAGCATAAGCATTGCTTGCACCGCCAGCCTCCAGTCTTCTTAACAGGTTGACGTGCAGGATATGTTTATACGACGCTCCACTTAATAATGTAAGTGTCACCTGACACAGCCTAAATGCAGCTGCTTTGAAACAAACAATTATATCACTTGAATCCAGATGTGTATTTCTGGATAATAATGCAACAACTGGCTAAATGGCAGGACCAAAGACCCCAGCAACAGCTCCAACTAGTGGCGGGAGGCTAGAATACACAACATATGACATGTTGTAGTTCATCTGAAGGAAAACCAAACCAAGCAAAAAATTAAGCAATATCATAGAACCAAACTGAACAGAGTCAGATGAATTTTAGGTGTGAAAGCCACCTCAGTGTCTCCTGAAGGACTTTACAGTTAACAACAAGTAGGGCCGGGAATTTCCAGCAACTTGACAACACAATGTGTATCTCAATACAGAGGCCACGATGCAATACATATGAGGTAAATGGTAGACATTAACTATCCTTTTTACAGATGTCCCAACAACTTTTTTCTTCTGTAAAAAGGATAAAAAAATGCTGCAAATTGTGTTATTTGACTGAAACCAAGATCACCAATTTTCTTGTATCCTTAAATACAGAAGAAATCTATAACATCACCTTCTACAGGCTTACTAACTGCATTACTTATTGCTGAACTCTTTCTGTGTTGTGCTGTAGTAGTAGTTGATTTCGCGACATGTAAAAAAAATAAAAATAAAAATAAATAGAAAAATAATCATACAATCATGGACAAATGTAACTATACAATATTGTCATTCATTTTAAACATATTTGCACTGACGCAACTCAAGTTCTGAGCAGAAACATAAATTCAGAAGCTGAAGTTTCCTTTTCATATTTGAGTGTAAAAACTAAGACACCTGTGAGTCTCCAAAGCTGAAGTTTGATCACTACCACTGCAAACGGAAACTGCTTTGACTTATTCACAGTCTGGACTGGATAACAGCATGTCTGCACAGAGGGCCGCATCTCTCATCCATTTGTTTTAACACGTCTGACGGAGGAGCTCTGCCTCTAGTCTAATAAATCCGGCTGTCCGCACAGGCTGGAGAACAGCTTGTGTTTTACTCGTGCTATGACTGATGCCAAACACAGGTGACCTACTCTCAATACTGAGTCTGAATTAAACAGGCTGTATTTATCAGCAGTTTTTTATATCTTCAAGAGAATTTTTGGGGATTACTTCATATTTACTTTTAAAGCCAAATAGTTTCTTGATCTTTCCTTTGTCTACTTTTCCTTACCTCATCTTGCTTTTTTGTTTATTTACCAACAAAAAGCACTTTTAAGCCAGCTAACAGGTCTGGACAGGGAGAAGGTCAAAGAGAAAAGAGCTAAAAAAAAATACTGTTCTTTAGTAGAAGTTAAGTTTTACCCAAGTACAAAGAGACCTCAGTGACTCTGCAAATGTAAAATTAAAAACTTTTTCATTTAAAGATATACATTAGGTATGGAGTATTTTGAGTACATTTTTTCATGTCATGCAAAAAGAAGAACAGCTCGAGTGTGTGAGGAGTTTAACGTTAATCTGTTTCAGTGTAAAATAGTAAAAATTGTAACATTTGTCTTAATAGACTGATTACTTTAGCAGATTTTATTATGCATTTGGTGTTAGGCTAACTCATTTTACCACATTACTAATTTAGATGTTATTACATTTATTTATTTATTTTTCCCTGTAGTATTTTTATCTCATTTCTTATCATGATATTTTTTATTGTCATTTTAGTCTTAGCTCCTGTATTTCCTCATTTTTTTAAGACAGCCAGTCCTCTCATTCTGTTTTCTGTTAAAATCTCTTCTTAAAGGGAGGCTTCGACCTACCAAACTTCAGATGTTTCTATTGGGCAGCACATCTGAATATCATGGCCTTCTGGAGGTGTTTGAACCTCACTGAGGATACAGCGGTCTATCCCCTGCCTGGCTTTCTTTAGAGAAAGCAGCATGCGAAGGAACCTCTTCTCGCCTTATTGAACAGCCCCATCAGAATTAGCAAATCACTATACAAAGCTAACTTTATGATACACAACACGATAAAAGTTTGGAATCAGATATGTAAAGGGACACGGGAGAAGGGAGCGGGCTTTCTGAGTGATCTATATCACAGGGGCCACCGGATGTCTTTTGACCAGTTGAGAGCTAAATATAAAAGTAATCAGTCTATTAAGACATATAACCTGCCAGCCTCACATTTTTTCCGTTACTTACAGATTAAAAATTTTATAAAGACCCACGTGTCAACACTGTCAGACATTCCAAGACATCATGACCTTGACAGAATAATTAATATTACGCCAGGTGAAAAAGGGGCGGTATCAAGTCTAAACCAGGTACTCCTCAATCAGATAGAAACTAGCACAGAAAAGCAGAGGGTGTGTCCCTCTCCGCAGAATGCTGGGATTCATGTCTTTCAAATATACATCGATGCTCGATTAATGTTAGGCATAAGCTAATTCAGTTCAAAATAATC
Source organism: Cetoscarus ocellatus (assembly GCA_037902135.1). Lineage (NCBI taxonomy): Eukaryota > Metazoa > Chordata > Actinopteri > Labriformes > Labridae > Cetoscarus > Cetoscarus ocellatus. Next base: position 659,926 of record JBAMNC010001316.1, read on the forward strand.
CATAGATTACACTATTCAAAGCAAAAAGTTAATGTATCAGCGTTGTGTGATAGATGTAGTATTCAAGTTAGAACACTCACTCATCAGTTTTGGATGTGTCCCAGTCTTCACTCATTCTGGCCTTCAACATTTGATTTTTATTCAAGGGCATTTAAGAGGTGGTGTGAACCCTTTCCTCTGGTGGCTATTCTAGGATCAGCGGGTGACTCGGCTCATTACTCTGACAGTACAAAGTAGGGCTGAACAATATATCATTATCATATCGATATCGAGTTATGAACATTCAAGATATTAATATCGAAAAGCCACAATATAAACGATATAGGTTTTCCCCATGCTAAAATTGCACCTTCCACATTCTTTTGTATTATGATGTTTTTATTTTTCTGAAAAATGCTTGGTTTTCACCGAACCCGTAGTCATATCGTATCGTATCGATATCGAGATATCTGGCATGAATATTGAGATATGACATTTTTTCCATATCGTTCAGCCCTAGTACAAAGTTTATACGGCAGTCTATATGTTTTGGTACCATTTTGGCTGAAAGACTTATTTTAAGACACTGGAAGTCAGATAATGCACCTTTAATTGAAATGTGGATGAGGAACCTTAGTGAGACCCTATGCATGGAGAAACTTTGATATAAAAATGCAGACAGATGGGCAATTTTTGATGAACTATGGGGGCCAGTATTACAATACCTGAAGGACTTGAGAGAGGTCAATGCTACAATATGAATGATTACTCTGGACTACCCTGTGACGATGCTGACTGTAAGCAGGTCTCATTTGTTTTCAGACACATGGCTTTTGTTCAGTTTTTGCTGCCATCATAAGTTTCCAGCTCAAGCTTGCGTTATTATTATTATTATTGTTTTAATTTCTTCTTTTCTTGCTCTTGCTGTTTTTCTTTTGCCATGGTACCCAAGCTGCTTAAAGTTCCGTCATACCGCCACATCTGTTTCTGTTTAATGTTGCTACTGTTTTCGTTTTCTTTTGTTGATGTTGCTTTTGACATCTTATGTTATTGTTATTGTTACTCTTGTTTATTACAGAAAACAGAAATAAGATTGCTTTGTAGGAGACATATATATTCTACCCACTGTGCATATGGCAATAAAAAGAATATTAAAAAACCTCTTCTTAACGTCTTTGTGTGTGTGCTGTATGTGGATAGCGAGAGTGGACGAGGTTTTGTATTTTCATTGTATTCAATTTTCCACTTTTTATTTATATCAGCTTTTATTTTTTATTTCTTTTTTGTGTAAAGCACATTGTGCTCCAAGATTTTGTATGAAAAGTGCTATACAAATAAAGTTTGATTGATTGACTGATGATTGAGAGTTTTTGAAAGCAAATTTAAACATACGTTAAACAGCTCCATCCATCATCTTTACCGCTTATCTCTTTTTCTTTTCCCAGCTGACATTGAGCAAGAGGCTCCACAAGAGACAGAAAACCCTTTAGGCTCACACCTATGACAATTTAGAGTCACCAAGTAACTTAATGCGCATGTTTTTGGTCTGTGGGAGGAAACCGGAGTGTCCGGAGAGAACCCAAGCAGACATGGGAGACCATGCAAACTCCACAAACAAAGACCCTAAGCAACACGGGGAGTCGAACCAGCAACCTACTCTCAGGACGCCAGCACACTAACCTGCTGGGCCACCATGCCGCCCTGTTCAACAGCTCATTCATGCAAATCAGCCAATAACATAGCAGCAACTCAAAGCAGTGAGGCACGTGGACATTTTCAAAACGACCTGCTGAAGCTCAAACCGAGCATCAGAACAGAAAAGAACAGGAGTGTAAGCGACTTTGAACATTGTATGGTTGTATAGGATGGTTGGTAAGAAACTGCTGATCTACTGGGATTGTCATTCACAACCATCTCTAGGGTCTAACAGAGAATGGCTAAAAAAAGAGAAAGTATCCCGTAAGTAGCATTTCTCTGGGTTAAAATGCTTGTTGATGCTGAAGATCAGAGAAGAAAGGCCTGACTGGTTCTAGGTGATAGAAAAACAACAGTAACTAAAAAAAACACTCATGACAACCGGTGTTGCCAAGTCTGCTTATCATAAGTGACTTTGGGCTTGTTTTTCTCTAAAGCTGCTTTCAGATCTCGTGAGTTGCAGGTTGGGCTTTTCTGGGCTTATTTCTTAACATGCAGTTGCTCAGTTGGGCTTGTTGTGCCCCCAAACCCAGGAGGGTTCTGATGCTTGCTCTACTACCAATATAAACTCAATTCAGAGGTTAGACAAATTATTTTCTCCCACTCCAAACACAAATGTAAATTTTTCTGTAAAAAGAGGGGCAAAAGCTGTTTCCACCAACAAGAAATCCTTCCAGCCAGAATTAAAATTATTTATAATGTAGCTGTTACTGTTTTCACCATAATAAATCTGTAGAGGATCAACATAAAACTGAGAAAAAAGCCTGAGTATGTCTGTTTGGTTACAAAAATCAAGGTTAGACAGACTGTTAAGTGTTTACAGAGTTATAAATAACAGTAGCCCCTCCCTGCACTTCAGTATAAAGAAAAGGATGTTCCACCTCCAAACAAAAGGATGTTGAAAAAGTTTATTAAGAGACTAACAGTGAAAAAAGGCACTGCAAAATTGAAATGTAATGTAGATGAAAACTAAAACATGCTTCATGTAGACTTCTCTTTAAGAATAACAAAATAAAAATAAATAAATACATCTCATCAGAAACAAAAAAAATATCTGGAGGTCGCTTGTTTTGGGCTTTTTTTATCAACCCTAAACTAAACCTCAAAGCAGAAGAGCTTCAGCAGCACAAGACTACACCAGGTGCCACTTCTGTCAGCTAAAAACAAATCTGAGGCTACATTTCACACAGGCCCACCAAAGTTGGACAATAGAAGATTGTAAAAATGTTTCCAGGTCTGATTAATCTCCACTTCTGCTCCACATTCAGTTGGTAGGTTCAGAATTTGGTGTGAGCATAATGAAGCATGGATCCATCCTGCCGTGTATTAATGGTTCAGGTCGTTGTTGGTGATTTAATGGTGCAGGGGATAATTTCTAAAGCAGTGCAAATAGTTTAATCATTAAAAGCCAATTCTAAATTATTAACTCAGTTACATAAAATAATGGAGTTCATTATTTCACATTGCCAAGAAAACAAGTCTTATCCCCATTCAACATTTTTACTCAAGCTTCAGCCAAAATCAAAATGTCTAACAACGTTAATTTTAAGCAGATTGTGTTCTTAGCTTCACCAAACTGTTTTGGACTAAATGGACTAAAAAGAAAGTTTTGGAAACTCTACTATAGTTTAACTAAAATTCAGACAGAGCAGCATGTAACAGCAGATGACATCCACAGGCGAGCATGAGGTTAATCCACAACTGATTGATGGTATCGGTAACTACAGCCATTAATTTGGATCAATTGATCACAACTCTCGAACAAAAATCATCCGAGTACTAATCAGTAATGAGACTATCAGGCACCTTTAGTTCTACCTTAGATTACACAGTCAACTGCAGTATTTCACAAAGAGTTTAGACTTTAGATTCAATCACTGTATTTTTTTATCTTGAGGTGTCAGGGCATTTTTGCCACACTTTGGGGCCCTTGGTACCAACTGGGCATCATTTAAATCCCACAACCTACCCGAGTATTTTTCCTGACCATGACGATCCCTTTATGACCACAGTGTACCCATCTTCTGATGGATACTTCAAGCAGGATTACAAAGCTCAGATCATCTCAAACTGGTTAAACATGACAATGAGATCACTGTACTCCAGTAGCCTTCACAGTCACCAGATCTCAATCTGATGGAGCACCTTGTGGTGGAACGAGAGATTCTCATCATGGATGTTCAGCCAACAAATCTGCAGCAGCTGTGTGAACCAAAATGTCTGAGGAAAGTTTCCAGCACCTTGTTGACTCTATGAAGGGAAAAGGGGTCCAACCCAGTACCAGCAAAGTGTACCTAATAAAATGGCCTTTGAGTTTTAAATCCTTTATATAAAATCAAGGACTGAAATCCTTTCTTTTTAATTTGGGGGCACGGGTTTGCTTCTGGAGCATGAACATACTGTCAAAAGTTTTTATATGGTTATGAAACAGACTAAAATGATTTCTAACCTCTCTGTGTGACCTAACAAGACCAAAACAAGAATATTGATTTTTACAACATTAGTGTTTCAATGTTAGTCATCACTGCCACAGGGACTAAAGGGAACTTTACTCAAAGTACAGACTAATAACGGCTGAAGATGGTGAGTGTTGTCTGTGGTCAGACTTATTTCTATGGAAGAATTCATCTATGTTCTTACTGCTGACCAAGAGGCTCGTCATTGTTGTAGCACGTGTCATCGTCCTTGAAGCTCTTCATCGCTCAAACCCATTACAATAAAATTGTTTTATTGGACCGTGTCTCTCTACCGCCAACAGTGAAGCAATAAGAATGAGAGGAGGGACGAAAGGTCATAGTGCGAGGACAGATTAGTCAGATTAGATTAACCTGAGCAATAACATTTGTGACCGGCTTTCCAATGAGAGAATTTCACACTTCAAATTTAACTTAATAGTGTGCATAATGGACTGAGAGACGGAGACATGGAGGGAATAAAGGAGTCAGAGAGACCAGGAAGAGGAGAGGGAGACAGAGAGACATGCCTCCACCTTCATGTAAAATCAGTGAAATATTGGAAAGGCTTCTGTTGCCATCTAGCGTCACGGAGAGGAAGTGGTTGATCCATTATTTTAACAGCCTGAACAACGAATGAGCACGGACAGATCCACTTCATTTACATTTCCACAATGACTGAAGCTCTGTTTGAGCCTCTGTCCATGTAAATTATTACCTCACTCTAGCTTTAGGGGACAGAACCTTGCAGCCATGCCTAACAAACTTACATCACAGCCCTCTGTGGTTCAGGGTGATCTGGTTTCAGCACCTTGGACAGTACCTTAAGTCTGATAAATGTGCATTCTGTTGGAGTTCAGACATTCAAAGTGAGTCCTGTAGATGTTGTCTAAGGTAGAATTTAACAAGGAAAGGGGATGAATTTGCCTTTTTACTTCGTTAATGAAAGAGTCCGCCACTGCAGATAGAAATAAGAACACAATGGAGAAGTGGTTTTCACATCTAAGATTCAGCCAAAATCTCAATGATCACTGTAATTATATACATGTAGAAAAGCTATTTCAATACAGTGTGTGTCACATTATCTTATTAATCACTATCAACTTTCAATCAATCAATCTTTATTTGTATAGCGCCAGTTTATAACTAGTGTTATCTCAAGGCACTTTACAATAGAGCAGGCTGAAGACAAACTCTTCATTTTATAGACACACATATATACATATAAATATAGATATTTGTATATAAAAACATACAAACATCCAGAGATGTACCCATCCAGGCAGAGACAAAGGGACTAAAAATAAGAATTTATGATAGCAACAAACCCTTGGAGGCCCAGATCATAAATCTGTCTCCACCATATTTGTCTCTGCTGAATATAGATTCAATAAATCCATCTCTAGCTGTATCGCACCATATTCGTCTTTATTGAATATAAATTTATTAAAGGTAAGCCCCTTCAGGTGTGGCATCTCATTTTCAATAGGGACCTCATGTTTATATGGCTGTAAAGATAGTTCCTATGGATGTATAATCAATGCAACCATGGAGAGAGAGATCAATCTAATATTAACATTGATATCTGTAATGAATATAATCAGGAGAGGAATGATGTTGATTAATACAGCAGCATCTAGCTTAACTGTCATTAAAATGAGTTTAACTGGTCTAAAAGTATTAATTTATGTTAAATGATGTCAATTCTAATGTAAAACAGACTTTGATAAATAACTGTGGTAATAATGATAAAACAACTGGATTTGTTTATCCTCATAAATTGAACACGCTTTTTGTCTCTTAGGTTCTCTTAGGTTCTTCGTGGCTGATTTTTGCCTGGTCGGCCACATCCTCAGAATTTATAAAAATGCACTGATTTGTTGTTTGTCAACAGCCATTAGAAAAAGAAAAAGAGGAAATGGTGAACTTTGAGGAGCTACTGTTGACTCTTCAATGAGGAACACTAGAACATGAGTAAACAGATGAAGTTACTTTTGTTTTTTTAACAAACAAATGTAGGCTGATCAACCAATTATTTTTAAACAAAAACCATCTGATAGTGATCTGTGGCTGATCTATCGAGCAGTGTTAATTTTGACAGCACTTTTTAAATTTAGTTTTAGTTAAAGTCTTTTGCCTAAAACATCTTTTAATTTTAGTCATAATTTAGTCATCGAAATTGTTTTAATTTTAGTCTAGTTTCAGTTGATGAAATTTCACATTTTAGTTGACATATCTACTGTAAATTTAGTCAACTAAAATATGAAGTGTAAAGGGTATTTTTTATGTTTCCTTGAATTTCTGAAGTCATGTTTCACACTTAAATTGACAGAAACCTGTTCTACATGAATATATTAGTTCATAAAGAGAGCAGCTCTGATTGGATCGATCCCCAACTTACCACAAAGCTAAGGTAGTTGTGATTGGATGTCCCTCCTAACTCATCCAACCTTTCCACACAACCAAAGTAGCTTGGATTGGATGTATTCCTAACTTGTCCCTACTTTCTACATGACCAAATGAGGTCTGATTGGATTAAGTCTCTGTCAAACATTTTAGTCTAGTTGTTACTGTTAAGGAAAATGTCAGTTAATTTAGTTTTAGTTATTGTCCATGCGCACTTTTGTCTAGTTTTCGTCAGGGACAAAAGGTTGTTGACGAAAACTATGAAGAAAATAATTAGTCAACAAAATTAACACTGTTATTGAGGCATCTTCATTAATCTTGGTTATTATCTTGAGGAGTCGGGGCCTAACAACAGGCAGAGCGGTGACAGTTACCTGTTATCATATGAGGTGATTCAAGAGTTTCAACATGTGCTGAAACTGGAACAGGATGACCTCTGCTTGCACTGATGCTGCCTCTGATGCTCTCTGTTTGTTTCCTCTTTGTCGGCTATGTTATAAGAAATCCAAAGCAGTTCCATAAAACCAAGGAACAGCTCTTTTAAGGACTAAATCCTAAGTTTCGTATTATCAGTATTGCATTACACTCCCGCTAAAGAGCCGCAGCAGATAGAATGAGCCCTTTAGACCTCCTTCACTGCGCTTTGTGTACATATTGTTGGGTTGTTTGTTCTTCTTAGCCCCTTTTGCATATTTCTGATATACCCAAGTCAATTTTGCAGTATTCTACCTATTTTTATACTTTATTTTATTCCTGCTGATCCTTATTTTTATTCTTATTCTAACTATATGTTTATTGTTTTTGCACCAATTTATCAAGTCAAATTCTGTATATGTGCAAACGTACTTGGCAATAAAAAACAATTCTGATTCTGAGCTACAAACGAGACGACAGCAGGAAGTGACTGCCTGTACAGGGATTAGCATAGATGCTAACAGCCTCAGTAGCAGTTTAATCAGATTCTGCTTGAATTTCTTTATTATATAAAAAACACAACAACACTACAATCTTCTCTATAGTTAGGATATATTCACTCCACTTCCGACATGTTTTGACAAGTTTGTTTTAGGTAGAGGCTCACATTCTGTAACACAGTAGCTCCCGCCTACTTGGCCCATGATAAATGTTGATTGACAGAACAATCATCCAATCACCTAACAGATATGCGTCTGAGAGGTTCTGCCCTCTCCAAACACTTTCTATGGGCTCTTTCCCAGATGGACTAGTGAAATATATTGAACAGTCTATGTGGTGTGCCAGTTTCGGCACGAGGCACTGTCAGCTTTGAGCTGGTCTAGATTTGGTGAACATACTTTGGCTTAAATAATGATAAAGCAGAAAGGAGATATTTCTCTATACATTCTTTATATTCCACAGCAATACGGGGGGGGCTCGACTCTTCTTAGGTCAAACTAGAGGGAGAAAAGGTCAGGAGTGACTGCTTTAGACGATACTATGATCCCTCTGCTTTGGTACTTTCTGATCCTTTGGTAATGGCTAAAATTAGTTTTGAACACCTGCATCTGTGCATCAGGCACCAGCAAAAATACAACATTGTGCTCCGTTAGCCATTCTCCCTCTCATTTCCCCTGTTGCATTATGTCCTGAGATGGTAATTGGTTTACTTTTGCATTACAGGCCCCTTTAGAGAATAAAGAAAGCACGGATGGCATTTTGGATTAGCTGAAGCTCCATCAGAGGAAGTTAAAGGGCAGCTAATAAATAGGCTTACTAATTGTTCTGGAAGAAGAGAGAGAGAAAGGGACAAATTTACCATATGCTAATGTGACTTATAACCTTTTTTAGCTTTCAACAGAAACCAAAAGGCCATTAATACATTATAAAAAGGGAAAATCCCTTCTAGCCCTTTAGTTCGACTTCTTTTCTTCCCATTCTCCCGTTCCCTGCTCTCATTCTGAAATTAATCTGCAGAAGATTTGCTATTAACAAAGACTATTCACAGAGCGCGGTGCAGTGGGTGAGGGCCGCTGGCTCGAAGATGAAGAAAGAGCCGGAGGAATATGGGGATGAGGCGGTTCACTGGGAGGAGGACAAAGGACAGGATGAAATGAGAGAAAGAGTGAAAGGCAGAGAGAAGAAGAAAAAACACAACTAAACAGCAGATGCTGCTCATCACCGTGTGTCTCCCTCTGATGAGTGACTCAGAGCTGCGCCCACGCATGCAGGACAGGAAGCACTTAGTCACCTGTCTGCCTGCTCCTCACACCTTTGTTCTGCTCTGAGGCTGGACTCGTGTCTGTCTGCGCCTCGATGATTCTTTACAGAGACAGCCACTGCAAAACGCTCCAATCCTGCATCTCCCAGTGCCCCCGAAAAGACGATTAAATGTTTTCACTCATGGTTTTCTGGAGCTACTTTTCATAGCTGTCTTATAAACAGATTCATTAGCAGAGGTAAAAAAATGTCCCAGAATAAATGCTCTTGGTAGTTTTATGCAGTTACAGGAAGTGGAAGTTAGTTTGACTAAAATGGGACATTTTTTTAGTTAAACTTTAATTGACCAGGACAACCCTAACCTAACAGACAGTTCCATATATCTGCCACAGAGATATTTCACTAGTCCAACTGGGAAGAGCCCAAAGAAAATGTTTTCAGAAGGTAGAACCTTCAAAAACAACTGCAGCTGGTGATTGGACGATTGTTCCGCCAGTTATACTCATCACAGACCAATCATATCAAGCCACAGTATGACATAGCAGCTCGATCCTGTTGTTTGGCGTTAGCTTAAACTACGTTTCAGCCCTACATTAAAATATACCACACAGATGTATCATTTACTACTTATATGTGACATGAACCTCGTCAACAACAACACCAGCCAAGTCCTCCTGGTAAACTTCTGAGGACAGCAGATTTCCAGGTATCGCTGAGTGAGCACGACTACCACAGACTAACCAGCATCGTCCGCGGAAGATTTTCACATTCTCTCCCAGTTTCCCAGCAGCGATCCCCGGTCGGGAGAAGAGCAAAAACATGATTTCCCATAAGAAAAGCTTTAAGTGACGTTCTTTGCTCCTCTTTTAAAGGAGAAATTTAGTCCGTTTTTTATAAGACCGCAGATATTGCCGCATCCACGAAGATGCTTCAGAAGCCGCCATTGTTTTCAAACATGCAGTCACTTCCTGCTGTCATCACGTCTGCAGCTCCCGCCTCTCTTCCCTGATTGGATCGTCCAGCTTTTGGCCGTGAAGTCGTACAAGCTTGGAGCTTGGCAAGATGGATCTGTTTGATTTCAGACAACAAATAAGGCAGGTCCATCTGCACTGCAAGGTTAGGAGAACCCCATTGAGATCAAAAATCTCATTTTCAAGAGCATCCTGGTCAAGACAAGCAGCAGCACGTTGACACAGTTACAGACATGAGACAACCACAGACACATCTACACAGATATCAGCCAACCAGAGTCACAGAGCAGAGAATCATCAGAGTATCTACAGCCTGCTTCATCTTCCAAGACCCAGTTTTTCCTGCAGCAGATCTGAAGCTTCCTTTACTCATTTCAAGACAAACTTAAGGGACAGATGCATACAAACACATGTTAACATGTTAGTTTGACTGAAATTCAGACATTGCAATTTAATAATCATGATAGTTAATGAACATTCAGACAGTCCTTGAAATTTTCTCCAATCACCGCATCTTTCCTACAACTTTGAACAGCCGTCATAGCTCTAGCCTATTTGCAGCTTCGCACATCAACATAACACTTCGGTCTGACTTCCTTGCCTTTGCTTGAGAGGATGTACAGCACAAATGAGCTCATAAACAGGTTCACTATTTGGATAACATGTAGATGTGGTGCAGTACAAGTGGCATTCATGACTTCTCAAGCTCCCTTATACTGAAAAACACATCCAGTGGACTGCTGCTACGGGCAAGCTACTGTCAGTTCTGAGGTTCTCAAAATGTGTCCACATATTTTATCGAAAACAATGATTAGGCACTAAGGGCATGCTTCCTCCAAGGATTTCTACAGGACTTTGGCCCTCATTTATCAAGTGTGCATATGACAAAAATATAGGGTTTATGCTCATTTTCAGTCACCAATCAGCATCCATCAATCTTAACCTGATTGAACATGGACATAAGATATCCCATGTCAGGTCTGAGCTCATGCACGCTACCAATATACCGTAATTTCTTGATTATAAGACACACTCGATTATAACACACACCCCATATCTTCACGATTTTTGCCTGAAAAACACTGTACCCAACATGCACCCAAATTTTGCCCAAACCTTACTCTCTCAGACAACTCACAAATTACCTTTATTCAAAGTTTTAATCAATGAAATTTCAGTAATTTCACAACAAATACACAATTCTCTCTCTCTCTCAAACAGATGCAGAAACACCTTTTTCTTTACGCATGCGCAATTACTCGATTTCTGCCCAAGCATGCGCAGTTGTAGTGTACCGACAAATCAGAGAGCAGCTATCAACATGCAGATGTCTTCGACCAATCACAGCGCAGCTATTTTGCGTCCACTTGCTCACAAGATGACAGCGCCCTGTGTTTGCCAGTCAGTGGTAACACTTGAGAATTAAACAATGATTACACAAAGTTAAACTAATTAAGACCCAAAGTATTTTATTAGAACCAGGGCTCGACAGTGCGAGGAGGTACTCGCATTTGCTACTAAAAATGTTACAGTGCAAGTTGTGATTTGCATTTGGTAGCACCTGTGCAACTACAGGAAATGACCATTCAAAACATGTTTTATGCTGTGTTGCATACGTTGGAAGCAGCCTCAGCTGAAAACATGTTCAGCTTTGAAATGAAATGGAGCGAGAAGGCGAAATAGACAAGGATGAGGAAGAATTATCGTTAGCTTCAGACGCTAATGTGCCTCAAGACGCTGGAGAAACAGGCAATGATGCCACTACCATTCCCAATCGTAAGAAGTACAAGTTTAATGCTGACTGGCAGAGAGTATTCCCATGTTCCTTTACGAGAATACACTGTGCACGTGGATTCACTTTAAAAAGCTAGTTTACTGTATGTTTTTTATTCAAATAAATTGAATAATTCTGCTTACTAATGCCTCCTCATTGACCGCATGTCACTGTATTAAAGAAAAACACACTATTTGGTAACTTTTCATCGTGCTACTAAAAACATTTGTGTGCTACTAGATTTTTCAACTTGGTAGCACCCGTGCTACTTGGGAAAATGCTAAGCGTCAAGCCCTGATTAGAATAGTTTGACAGTCAGTTTAATAAGAGTTATGCAAGTTTGGCGGGGATGTTTCGCAGAGAAAGAGAATATTTTGGCTTTTTGTTTCAGATGTGTTGCAATCCCGATGTTGGTGAGACGAAATATTTTAAGTATTTTGCTTGTACTCGTGCATAATGAGCACCCAAAAAATTATAGTTTATTCAAAGCAAAAAAAAAAAAAGTGTGTTATAATGGAGAAATTTCAGCAATCCGTCTGTAAAAAGAATCTTTATATCATCACTGTGCGTTTATAGACTTAAAAGTTCATGAATTTATAGCTGAAAGTAATTTAAGATGCATTATCTACAGTCTATTTTCTATTACCCTCCACCTTTCATTCTCTAAATTCTCTGCAGTGAATATGGTGAATGATTTTGTTGTGTGACAGAAATTAAAGAGAAAATTAAATTTGCGGAGCCAGATTTTGCTCAACTTTACTGTCCAAACCATCTAATTAAGGAGTCTGATTGGTAATTAGGATGTAATTAATTCATTAAATGTACCATTTTATGTCATTTGGAGGCAAAGCACTGACAAAACATCACTGCAGCCTGGACTGCACAGCGAGGAAATCAAGGGAGAGCAAGCAGTGAAGATGTGGAGAAAAGAAACAAGTAGTTTAACTGATTATCTGAAATGAAGTTACACAGTTTATTAAAAAGCAGTTTAACAACAGTTTTTGGAGTATTTCTCTCTGTATCGACACAACATTCCTTCAGAGCACATTAATTCCCCATGCACCACTGTCTCTAATCTGATGATTATAAACTAAAAACTATAAACCTGTATTAAAAACCACGTCTTTCACTGTGAGGTTTTGTTTCTGTTAAACTGTAAACTGTTATTAATAAGTTGCACATTGAGGTGGGGGCTGTTAAAATGCTAATATACCTGAAAAATTAAAACGGTTCATAAAAGTGTTTATTCTGGCACAAAAAGTCTTATTTTCTTCATTAAAAATATTTATATTCAAACAAAAACAAAATATAAGCATCCATTTGCAGATGTGATGTCTCTGACTCCCATTAATCTCACTTATTAAACGTCTAAATAACAATATTTTATTATTTTATTCTTCTGTTGTGCTGGTGTCAACCACCAGCTCAAAGAAGTTTCCTCTTTTTTCCCTCTATGTTGTACATTCTGGGCTTAACCTTGAAAAATTAAGGGATGTGTTATTTAAATGGCGATTGTTTTCAGCCACCACACTTATCTTTTCGAGTGCTGGGATCGGACAAAAATTTCACGTTGGATGAATCACACTTGTGAGCTGGTGAAGGATGTTTTCTGAGCTAAAATCTGTGCAAACTTCTACACCCGATCGATAAATTGATTGATTTTATCCATTAAAACAATTAAAATTTATGTTTATATTGCACAGTAATGTTTTACGGCAGGTTCAGGGGAGGCTCGGCTCTTCTTCGGTACAACTTTAGGGTCTCCAGGGAAAAACAGGTTGTGAACCACTGCTCTTAGAGACAGGAAGAGTAAACTAATCCATAAAACACCACACTGTCTCAGTTTACTTCTTGCTTATCTGTTATGTTGGTATTTTTGTGAACATTACAGACTCTGCCATCCCTTCTCTCTCCTCTGCTCCCCCGTCTTTCTCATTCCCCATAGCTGATGTTTTCTGTCAACATTTTCAGCCTCTTATCCTTCATCTCTAAGTTTTCCTGAGAGTTTAAAATCTTATTAATCCTCAACCTATTTTGAAATACATATTCACTTCCTTTCTGTCTTTTCCCATCGTCCTAAAAAGGTTGACAAAGTTAAACAAGCAGCAGTCACTCCTTCTCCTTCTCCTCCACCTCCTCATGCTCCTCCAGGAAATGTTTCATCACTTGTGAACACTTGGTTTTTTTTACCCCGCAGTTCATTCCCTCCTCCTCAGCTCAATTCTTCAGGAAATGCGTATCATCTCCTCTTTCAGAGCCGCTCATTCACAGCCCCTCTCAATTCTTCATGCTAACCCCTTCACAAAATGTTCAGTCACTTCTTTTTCATCCTCACATCCTTCTTGCTTAATCAGCTGTCACCTCCTGCTTATCATCTTCTCGTACATTCAGTCATCCTCTTCCTGTTTTCTGAGGGTATTATTGCATCACTGGAGACTTTTCCCTCACATAGAAGGAAATTAATGGAGGCCTGCTTCCAAATGTCGCCTGATTTTTACCATCAACACCCACGACTTCACATGACGCCACGTTCTTCAATTTGTTTTGTGAGACTCTGCAGAAAACACAGAACATGCTGTGGACATGTTACATCATGTTGTAGGAGTGTTTGGTAAATAACTGTACCTAATTAAACTAGATTTGGCTGTTCAGCTAACAGACTGGCCAATTTTTAGTTTTCTACAGTGCAGTGAGAACTTCTTGTTATAAGTCCAGAATGAGGGGCTTTAAGGTCATGCAGTTACACTGCCCGGCCAAAAAAAAAGTCGCCACCAAAAAACAGAGTCACACACTCTAATATTTCATTGAACTGCCTTTAGCTTTGATTACAGAACAAAATTTGCTGTGGCATTGTTTCAATAAGCTTCTGCAATGTCAAAAGATTTGTCACAGATCATAGCACTGCCCCCACAGGCTTGGACAGTAGGGACTAGGCATGATGGGTGCATCACTTCACCTGCCTCTCTTCTTACCCTGATGCTCCCATCACTCTGGAACAGGGTAAATCTGGACTCATCAGACCACATGACCTTCTTCCAGTCCTCCAGAGTCCAATCTTTATGCTCCCTAGCAAACTGAAGCCTTTTTTCCAGTAAGCCTTATTGTTTAGAGGTTTTCTTGAGGCTACACAGCTGTTCAGCCCCAATCCCTTCAGTTCCCTTCACATTGTGCGTGTGGAAATGCTCTTACTTTCACTATTAAACACACCCCTGAGTTCTACTGTTGTTTTTCTTCTATTTGATTTGGTCAAACGTTTAAGTGATCACCGATAACAATCATGCAGGATTTTTTTCGACCACATGTCTTTCTTGAAGACGATGGTTCCCCACTATCCTTCCAGTTTTTAATAATGCGTTGGACAGTTCTTAACCCAAGTTTAGTAGTTTCTGCAATCTCCTTAGATGTTTTTTCTGCTTGATGCATGCCAATGATTTGACCCTTCTTAAACAGACTAACATCTTTTCCATGATCACAGGATGTGTCTTTCCACATGGTTGTTTAAGAAATGAGAAGCTACTCATTGCATCAGCTGGGGTTAAATAAGTTGTTGCCAGCTGAAAGATAATCACACGTGCAGTAATTATCCAACAGCAGGCTCGTACCTATTTGCTTAGTTAAATCCAGGTGGTGACTTTTTTCTTTTGGCCAGGCAGTGTAAGTTCTCTCTCTTTCTCTGTGATCCTTCACCCTGCTGCCTTTACTACTAAAAATATCGATGCACTATCATGAGGGGATGCAACAACTCTCAAAAAATATTGAGCCCACAGTACAATGTCCACACTTCAATATGCACATGTGAATACTGTGCAGAATTTTCAATTTTCAGAACAAACAGCTCTCATTTATTGTTGCATAGAATTAAATATATTATTAAAAAGCACCTCAATCAGCCAAGGCTGTCAAAACTGAACTGAACCAAAAATCATGACTAAAATCCTGAGGTTCTGTTAAACTGATGCACTGACTGATATTTCATACACTTCTTAGGATCAAGGTAAGCAGAAGACCATTTCTGAATGCACAACATGTCCAATCATGAAGCAGACGGGCTACAGCAGCAGAATACCACACCAGGTGCCACTCCTGTCAGCTAAGAACAGGAAACAGGCATCTCACGGCCCCCCTCTCAGTGTTCGCAACCCTCCAGACGGCACCAACCCCCTACTTTGAAAACCTCTGCCTAAAGACTCGGTTACGCTTTCAGCACGGACGGATACTCAGACACAAACATCTGCAGACTCATGGCAGGGATACGATTGCTGCATTTATGCTCCGTGTATCTCTCTCTTTGTTGCAGACCAACATCTTCCCAGATATCAGGAGGATGTGCGCAGCCCGGCAAAAATCTACCTCGTGGAACCTGTGCAAAGGGGCATGTCTGGATATTGGCATCACATTAAACAAGATTTAAGGAGTGCTTTCCTCTATTTTTATTATGTTTTTCCACCCTATTATTTTTACTATTATTATTATTTTCTTTCTATATATATGAATAATAATCTGTATTTGTAACAGTCACTTAACAGAGCTGTTTTGTACCATATATATTTAAAAATGACGAAAAATACATTTTTAAATAAAAAGATATATGGAGTGCTGTTTTTATCAAGTAAAGTCTTTAACTCTGAAGGCAGGCGGAGTTAACAGTGCGTCATTTTTACATACTCTGCCTTCAAACTGCAGTTTTAAAATAACACAACTTAATGAAACCTTTTCTTGGTTTCTAAAACATCTTAGAAGACTGTTGCTTTAATGCTTAACTTCACGGTGACTTTGTAAGACTGGAAAAGAGTAAATGAGTGATAAATGATTGTGAAAAATCTCTCTTCGCATCAGAACTTGAAAAATCTGCAGCACTTCACATTTATGTGCATATATGCATTCATGACACACGCAACAGTAATTACAAGCAGCCCCCAGCATCAGGAGGTCTGGTCCCACTCGGCTGGTCATTCTGCTCACGACAGCCCTCCAGCGGCTTTCTATTAGCGGTGGGAGTGTGTTGGAGTAGAGATAAGACCAGAACTACAGCATGTCTCGACACCGGGTGGAGGGGGGGAGGCAGGTGGAAGACAGGGCGGAGGAATCACGTGCAAAAAGGCGCCGGCTGGTGTGTAAAACAAGCTCTCCCCTTCCCACGATTAAGCCTCCAGGCCTGCAGCACTCCTATCTCCAGCTTCAGGAAACTCTCAGGGTGCAATTTACCGCTTGCACTGCACTGATAATACTGTCTCCGGGGCAGGGGGGGGATGACGGGCCGGGGTGGAGAGGGGGAGAGACAGGGGGAGATAGAGGGAGAGGAGACGGGGAGAGAGAAAATACAAAGAGGAGGAGGAGATAGACAGAGAACAGGGATGTAATAGGTGAAAGGAGGAGGAGGAGGATAAGGAGGAGGAGGCGGCAGGGGGAGTATCACTATGGAAATTACAAATGCAATCCCAAAACCCAATTTGTGCTGCCGCGAACGCTCCGACACGTGATTACACCAGAGAAAACCTGAGCAGACGCCACTGTCGACAAACTTATCTCAAGAGAGACACTCAATTATTAATGCGTTTTTACAGCTTCATCTCGGGCACGTTCGACCCGGCGACAGTCAGAAGAGGCAGTACGACAGCTGACCAGCAGTGAAAACCACGGAAACAGCTCCACCTACAGGCGACTCCAGGAGGTTTCAGCACGGCTTCGATTTATCTTATCAAAGGAGTGTTTTAGCATGAAGGTACAACAAAAAAACCTTAAATATAGTAATACTTAGACAAATATTTTAGCTGTAGCTCCTTTTTTGCATCAGGCAAACATCTCCTTTGACAAACTGCTGGACATTTTGGACGATTTCTCTGCACACCGTCATCTACAACCACAGGAGCCTGTTCAGGCCAAAACTGCTCCTTCACAAGTCCAGGACCAACAGACTGAGAAACTCCTTCGTCCCTCAGGCCATCAGACTGTACAACTCCTCACTCGGGGGGAGGAGGAGGAACAGGAAGACAGAGGAAGTACCCTGTGTACTATAAAATGCTGCTGGAGTCTAATTTCCCTGAAGGAGGCTTCCCAAGGGATTAATAAAGTTATACCGAATCTAATTTAATCTAATCTAATCTCCTTAAATGTTTGTATAAGAAAAATAGCATGAGGACACAAAAAAATCCTGCAATATCAGGTAATGCGTGGACAGCAAAGTTAGTAAATTAATCACTTAATCTGCATAAAGTATTTGCAACAACACATTGCAGTGCACCTTAAGGTACACCTGTTCAACTGCTCATCAACACAAATACCTAATCAGCCAGTCACGTGGTGGCAACACAATGCATTAAGTAGAGGTGGGCAGAAATATAGATTCATCAATGCATTGCAATATTCCCCCTCCCAATTCAATATCGATTCAGCAAATCCTCTGAATCAAATCACCTCCTGGCCAGTGGGGGGCGCTGTGCACTTTTTCAGTCTTTATCCAGCTGTCGCCGGTTGCAGAGGAAGACATGCTTGCAGAGAGATAGGATGGAGAGTGATTTAACGGCGGTTTATCAGTATTTTCTGTGTAAATTATGTAAAATATTAAACACAACAGCATTAGTATCATTCTGGGGTGTTTTCTTTTCGTTCTTTTGCTGTATTTTCTCTGTGTTTTGACGTATTTCCAACATATTTTCCCTGTGTTTTACCGTCTTTTTTGTCACTGATCGTCTTTTTCATCATAGTTCATTTTTTATGGATTCCATAAA
The DNA here is from genome assembly GCA_037902135.1 of Cetoscarus ocellatus. Taxonomy (NCBI): domain Eukaryota; kingdom Metazoa; phylum Chordata; class Actinopteri; order Labriformes; family Labridae; genus Cetoscarus; species Cetoscarus ocellatus. Next base: position 678,107 of record JBAMNC010001316.1, read on the forward strand.
TAGTAATTTTAGAAATATTGGAGGAAGAAATGTCGAGATATCTGTCTTCAGGGACTACCATCAGTAAAAAAACACCTGGACATGGTCTAATATAACAGGCTGTAACATGGACACTAAATGCTGCAGTCTAACAAAAATATTTGAGTTTATGTAAAATGGATGAAGTTTATTTTTGGTCATCTCAGAAAATGTCTACATGTTCATTTACAATTGTTTATGAAGAGAATCCTGTTAAAAATTGAATCTGTTTTTATTCTTTTCTCGTAATTACACACTGTTTTAAGCATTTATAACATAATATTGACGAATACTTGCAAGAATTGTTTACTTTTATGTCCCTTGAAAAAAGGGTGAACTAGAAAAGCACCCGGAGAGCGCAGACCTCCGCCAAGCACCACAGTTCCCTCCATATTGTGATTCACACCAAAAAAATTCCTGGATCCAGACGGTGATCCAGATCACCCCCAAAATTTAACCAGTTCTTCCATATCCCATTTCCGACAATTCCTGAAAAATTTCATCTAAATCCATTCATAACTTTTCAAGTTATTTTGAACACAGACAAACAAACAGACAAACAAACAGACAGATAAATGCCCAGCCCATGCGTTAAGGCATGAAGATCCATCAGAGTCCTTTAGAGCAGGAATAAGTAGCTACGAGTGACACAACAGCAGGACATGGCTGCTGCTACAGAGATTAGCATAGATGCTAACAGCTTCAGTGGCTGTTATGTTGGATCTGGACGGCATTTTTTTATTAAATGGAAAACAAACAACACTGAAAGCATTTCTCAATAGAAAAGATATTTTCCCTCCACTTCAGACATGTTCTGGCAAGAATTTGTTCTACGAAGTGGCTAACATTTTGTACTTTACACTGCAGCAGTGCTCGCCTACAACAACAACAACAAGACTGACAGAACGATTGTCCAATCACCTGCTAGATACACCTGCTTTCTTCAGGTTCTGACCATCCCAAACTCTTTCTATGACTAGTAAAATAAATTGAGTGGTCTGTTTGGTGTGTCAGCAATTAACAAAAAGTAGTTTATTCAAGTGTACTACAAGTATACTTATTTTATACTAAAACTGAGGCATTATGCTTGAAGTTTACTTTTTATATACTACATTTTATATACTTCAGAATAGTTTAGGGATAATACTTGGCTTATACTGAAAAGTATGAAGAAAAGTCTGAGACTGTACATTAATACTTGTACACTTACACTTATACTTTAATACTAAAACGTATACTTGTACTTTAGTATACTTTTTACCACCAAGCAAATAACTGAAAAGAAGCCATAAATGTAGCGTTTTTTGTTTCGATTGAGTTATTTATTTTTGGTCCCGAAGATGTGCACTTTTCTTTTACTTTTTTTTTTGGGTAAGGAAGGACTTCAGTTCTCAGTTGGAGACACTATTGCGTTCACATTTTTACAATCAAATGCACACTTTTCCTTTACCATTTCTGGCAATGAATCCTGGAGAGACATCTATGCTTACATTTTTACATGCAGATGTGCACTTTTTTATTTTTTATTTTATTTTATTTTTTTAAATGAACTTCAAGTATGCTACTTTTTGCTCAGGGAGGTTACCTTTCCAATCTACAAAATCAAAATGAAAAGTAAAACAAAACTCAACAGCTCACCCCTGCTCACTTAAAACAACAATCCTGTCGGCAGCGTCAACGTGGTGGGACAGAGAGTCGAGAGTAACACTACTGATAAAGAAGAGGCTGGATGCTAACATGAAAAACAGTGGCTCGATGACACGTGTTCAAGATCTCAGATGAGCAGCAGAATGATGTTTCATGCTAAGAATGCCAAAACAGGTCACAAAAGAAACAGAGCAAGACAAATCTTTTTCAGATTTCACATTAGCACCTTAAACAGCATTCTGATTATCATGTTAAATGTTGAGCTGCAGCCCTGAACCTCAAGCATTCGCAGCCCTCTCCATCAAAGTAAATATTCAAGTATCCTGTGCAATGCATTTCCATAAATACCAAGAAATATTTATTTTTATTCTTAATATATATCCTTTCTATCAATTGCACTGTCCTGTAGGATCGTTGTACATTTCGTATGATGACAATGAAGGGCATTCTGATTCTGCATCAAAACAATCCTACTTAAGGCTTTATTGACCTGTGTTTATGAATTACTTATTTGGGGAAAAATACTGAATACCAGATTATAAAACTTAATTTTGGTGAATACTGCCCAGCCCTATATACAATTAAACTACAAATATGGCTGATGAAAAACAGTCAATGGTCAATGACATGTCTCAAATAATCTTGATATCATAACTTTGGACCCTGGCTGTGACCAATGTGATTTTATTTTGTTCACATACAAAAAAGTCAGAGAATTAGGAAGTCTCTGTTTCAGAAATCAAGCATCTCAAAATCAGATCGACAGATGGACGCAGAGAGAATCAAACTTTCAGATTAGGAAATAAAATGCGTTTGACTCTTCATACATGAGCTTCAGCACGTGTGTGTTTGTGTGCACGTACCAGCTGCTTGGCTCTCTCTGCCTCTTGACGTTTGTTGTGTCGGTCCCGGCTCATGGCTTTAATCATCTCCTCCTTCGCCGCCTCGCTCTCTTTCTGCGCCGCCCTCGCCAAGTCCTCCTTCAGCTTTGACTGCTGACGCTCAAACCTACGAAACACATTCAAACAAATCAACAAATGCATATGATCTGTTCCCACAGTCCTCTGATTACAGTCAAATGATTTTAATGCATCTGTCCACAAGAGGGCAGCAAACACCAAATGTGTGACTTAGAAAAAACAGCAAAACTCCTCTTGAGCTGTTGAGAGCGAGAAGAGAATACAAAAACATATTTTAAACTAAAAACATTTATTCTGATCTCCAGCACTTATACACTTGAAGGAATAGCTCCCTGGAATAGGTTTCTACAGCTTTTTAGAATCAGTTTTCAATCAATTTGATCTTTTATTAAATGACTTTTTTGTTTGTAGGGCTGCGAGATGAAGTACTCAGCTTTTTGACAGTCTTTTCTGGACATCATTGAGGGGAGGATGACCAAATTTAAAAGAAAATAAGAAAATCTTCAGGGCTTATTTTGGCATTAAAACCCCAAAACCAGTTTATCTGCCTTTATATCTGCCCCCAAATGATAATAACCTTTATTGAATGATCGTTCAGTTTGCAAGTATAAATGAACAGAAACAGATTTCACTTTTGTGTGAAATGCAGTCACCTTTATTTAGGCTACCTGGCAGAGCATCTCAGTTACAATACCAGAACTGACAACAAACCGTGAACCTGCTCTACATGAATATATCAATTCATACAGAGAGGAGCTCTGATTGGATCGCTCCACAACTTATCCCACCACCACCAAGCTAAGGCAGCTGTGATTGGATGTCCCTCTTAACTCATCCAACCTTTCCACACAAGCAAAGTAGCTGTGATTGGATATATTCCTAACTTGTCTCTACTTTCTACATGACCAAATTAGGTCTGATTGGATTAAGTCTCTGTCAAACATTTTAGTCTAGTTTTTATCTGTTGATGAAAATGTCAGTTAATTTAGTTTTAGTTGTTGTCCATGTGCACTTGTTTTTATTAGTTACTGTATAGTTTTCATCAGGGGAAAAAGGTTGTTGACGAAAACTATGATGAAAAATGATTAGTCAACAAAATCAACACTGAATTAAAGCTTCTAAATACATATTTTGATGGAAAACAGTCTGTAGAAACACAAACTTCTTCAATATGCCTTTTTTTAAATATATAACTGGGTTAAGTCTAAAACTCAATGGACTGTCTAGAGGTGAATTTGTAGATCCAGACTGTTTAGACATAAATCAGCCTTTTTTGTAATAACTGTTGGTGCTGTTTAACCCACTTTTTCTGTTCCTCGTTGGCGTAGGAGGCTGTGGGAGTCTTTTTCTGTTCCTCGTTGGCGTAGGAGGCTGTGGGAGTGGGTTTGCTGGTGTTGTTTGGGGTCTTGGGTTGTGCCCGGCTCTGTGGGCTCTGCTGGGGTCTCGGGGTTGGAGCAGCTGGAAAAATACGAGAAGATGAGGACGAGCAAAACTCTTCAGTTTGTACAGAAGATTAACTTACTTCAAATGAGCAGGTCTGTGTTTCAAGGTAAGAATATTTGAAGGATGCAGTGAGTGGGATTGTCCAAATGTAATGTGATACTTACTGCATGTTCACTGTATCATATCTACATCAGGGAGTTCCCAGAGTGATGTCTGTGTATTCCCATCTCATATCGAGGATGTTCAAATATTTATGTGTTATTCAGCCTCAATGTTTCCCAGGTAAACTACATCTGAGTACAGTTCAATGAATCAGGGCTGATCCAGCCTGAAAAATGAAAACTCAGATTTTGTTACACAAAACTGAATCCTGGTTTTCTTTAAGACTTAAAAAGTTGTCTTAATATAACACCACTTACATTGAGCAAAGTAAACTGAATTTTCCTTGTAGAGGTTTAAGTGTGAGCTGCAGACTTGTCTTAAAAAGAAGACAAAGGGTCTGAAAGTTTTTATCTGCCTGAGAAACAGACTGAGGTTCATTTCTAGGGATGCACAATATGACACACATTTCTCTTGACCCCTCTTATCCAGGAGTCATGATCTTCTATCTCCTATGACGGAATAACTTCTCCCTTTGTCTTATGGTTTATTAATTCTTTTGCTGAACAAAGACATTTGCATTTGTTATTTTTTATCATTAATGTATTTTTTTAATATTATCAAGGTGTAATACTCATCTTTTGGTTCATATAACTGCCGATGGGCTTCCTTGGAGTAAAGTTTATGGCAATGAAATATTAAAAGTTTAGAACATTTGTAAGTAAAACAGTAAAACAACAAGACTACATCCAATCCTGAATTTATTGGGCTATTTTCTTCAAATATTTGATTAAAAAAATGTATTAACAACAGAATGGAGTCCAAAAACATGGAAGTGAATTTGCACTTTTGTATATACGCCGATATTATAAATCTTATTTTGGCCAATACGTTATATATTTTATCATAATATTTTATTATTAACGGTTTTTTTTTTTATAAACATGTTTATTTATTTATTATTATTTATTTATTCATTTTTTATTTAAACTAAGTTATATTTTTATTTATTTATGGAAATTGTTTTTACTTTTTTTATATCCTAATCTAATCTAATCCAATCTAATCTAATCTAATCTATATAGAATTGGCTAAAAGTAGTTCTTTTTAGACCTCACTTATGTCATATATAAAATGTATTTTTGACAGCAACAGTAAAATCAAGCTTCATCTGCCCTTTTATTATCATTGTTATTATTATTAGTAGTAGTATTTTCATCATTATTATTATTAGTAGTAGTAGTAGTAGTAGCAGTAGTAGTGGTGGTTGGAAACCCACCCTATTTTGGGATCTTATACTCTAAATTTCAGAATAATATGCAAAAAAAAATCTACAATCTTTATGCAAATATATATAAGGCTCAAATATGCCAATAATATTTGGCTTTTAAAGCAATTATCTTCCCAAACCGATATCATACCGATAATATCATGCATCCCTGATTATTTCTGTATTTGAACAAGTGAAGAGTTTGTTGACTTGGGGGCCGTCCACATGGAGATGCATTCAGGCGTATTCACACATGTTTTTAGTCCTATAGATGTTTTGTCCACAGGAGCCTGATAAAGCACATTTTTGAAAACAGGTCCCAGAGTGGATAAATCTTTGTCTCCTGTTGTGAGAGCACGGTGCAGGTTACCTGAGTCTTTCTGTGTCTGCGGGGGGGAGTTTGATGACGGTTTGCGTTCTGGAGGTATGTTGGCTACTCCCTTCATCCTCTGGAGGACGTCTTCTGACAACTGCACAGAAGGACAGAGAGAAAAGCCTCAATATGCCAAAGAGCAGAAAACTGAGACACTTCATGTGCTGCTAATTTTAGACAGAGTAAAACAAGATTCACCACAGAAAAGAGCCTCAAGCACAGAATGTGGCATCTCTGATATTTTGTGAGGTTTTAACTGCAAATTGTGCACAAAAACAGGGTCGACTAAACTCCTCTAATGTGAGTCTGAGAGAGTGTGGGGGGGCATCTGAAGGGGAAACTGTTAAACATAGCTTCACCAAAAACCACAGCGGGCACCACTCACTGACTCACTGTTTCTGTGACTCACTACAACTGAATGTCAAGGCAGTGCTCCTTATTTTCACTGTAACAGACAAATTTAAGAACATTTTACTGTCATCATACTGATTTGTGCTTCAGAAGCTTTGTTTGCATGTGTTAATCATCTTCATTCCAGTGCTTGGATCTGTTAAACTCTCCGATTATCACCGCTGGGTGTGGTCAAACGTTTTCTTTTCCTGGAAACACACTGAAGTGAAGCACGATTAAAGGAGCAATGACAAAACTTTCATGAACATTCAGCAGCAGTTCAGAGGAAGAATCTTTAAAAGGATTATTTCAGCTGAAGATGTCTCACTTTTATATTGTTGAAGCCTTTTTTGTCAAAGAACAAAATATCCTAACTCTCTCAGACTTTTCTAACATAATGCATTCATTACTGTTTAGTATTTGTTGTCTCTTCAATGTTCAAGGCAGTTTAAAACAGTTTAAAACTAACAGGATAAATAAAATAAATAGGTAAAAAAAAAAAGTCATCTAACCTCATTTAATAGCCCAATGGCCACAGAGAGAAAAGAGTTTTTAAGTCTGTTTGTCCTTGTCTGTTTCTGGTCTGCCAGGACAGAACAAGCCTCCTTTAGTGTCCTCCTAAATGTCACATGTTACTCTTCTCTGTCTCTCTTATGTCACTCATCCTTTTTGTAATACAAACTGACCATGACTAGTAAAAATGGGTCAAAGGTCACATGTCTCTGTTAAGCAAGGATTTGATCAGGGGTACTGACTTTGTGAAAACAAGGTTTCTAAGCATTAGTGAATGCAAACATACAGAATATATTAACCTCAGTTAAAGCAAAATATTGCTTTTAAGGTTTATAATGAACTTAAGGATGTACAAAGTGTTCCCAACCTTCGTGGCCCCCACTGCCCCATGCAGATGGGTCCCAGAAAGTGTCCCCTTTCTCCAAAGTGTGCAGTCTTATGCATAAATGAATATTCTTTAAAGGATTTTCTGCACAGTAGACCCTTTACTGATCCTTGATTGGTTGCATGTCAATTCCGGGACAAGACCTGCAACCTGGATTTAGATCATTAAGAAAGATTTAGGTAATGTTTTGTGAAAATGTAAATATGTTTAAAATTAGTCATGAAATCATGAAAACTTCAAAATGTTATAAAAGTATTTGATTTCTGGAAAATTTTTCCTCATGGCAAAAAAAGTGAAGAAACTAGAAAGCATTCGATGAGTGCAAACCTTCGCCAAGGTAGCTCGCATACTGCTGTAACATCTATAAGCAATAGTTCTATAAGTTACCATCATAATATGATTCCTTGATTCTGAAAACCCACACCTAGCACTCAGAATCATGTTGATAACATTATTTGTTAGACAGTTATTGAACGGTAGTTCGCTCATGGTGGTTAACTGTATCACCACCAAAATCATTTTTTAAGTTGGGCCATTACCAGCATCTCCAGAAAATTACAGCAAAATCAGTCCAGTAGTTTTTGAGTAATCTTGCTAACAAACAGACAAACAACAAACATACGCCGGCAAACACATAACCTCCTTGGCGGAGGAGATAAATGGTTTTAACTGTATATGTGGATCTCTTTTTAAGCATTACTAAATAAATAAAAGAATAAATATGAATGAATACACTAAATATCGGCATAAGCCTCTGATATCAAAAATTGTCCCTTTTTAAAGGTCCATGTCTTGACGTATTTGTGCGTTTACATCATGCTTTGGGTGCCAATAAGCAAGAATCTGATTTAGGTTAAATATAAAAATGGGGTCACAGGGTGCAGAGCGAATTTTCAGAACAGTCATGTCGTCTGCCTGTGACCAGCAGAGAGCACACATGTAGGTGGAGGCTGTATAGCTATGACATCATAAACCCCAGGAAGTAAAAAACAGGGCATTTATGGGGCATTAACACTTTTCCCTGTGAACTGAGAGTTTAGTAAAAAGTGTCATCTTCTTCTGCTCCTCAGGCCTCTTCCAACATCAAAAACAGAGAAATTTGATTTTGCAGTACATCGGACCTATAGTAACACAACCTCATATCAGTGAATTAATAAGAATTTAATTTGTTCAATCACTGCTTGATATACTATCAAAAATGTTGCTGTAACCTGGGTCAAGACTGCGTAATAAATCTACCCAAAATGTCATATCTTTTGACCCTCTGCTTGAACAAAAGAAAAACACTCAAAAAAGGATAAAAGTAAATGTTCTTGCTTAACAAGCTGACATATAGTTAAAATATTATATGATCAAGGTCCGCTCAGAAATAAAACAAAATAGTCAATTGGGGTAAAATGCCATCACGATGCATACAAATGTAATCTCTAAAGAAAAAAGTTAGTAGTGAAAACCAACTTATATATATTACAAAGCTTTTAGTTGTTTGTCATTTTTTTAGGCATGAGTAGATACAAAACAAACATACTGTTTTCTTAAGGCCTTTATGCATGGATTTGAATATGTAGTTTGCCTTGAGCTCTTCGCTTAATCCTGGAGGTGCCTTGGGCCAAAAAAAACCCCACTGCACTATTTTATCAAAAATAAGAAAATAAATTCCTTAAAATGGAGATGAACAGTTTTGGCACAACAGTGACTTTACATTGATCATGACTGGGGGAAAAATGATGGCAGGGAAAACAGCTTACAAAAAACATTGTTTGCCATCAAATAAAATGTGTTATTATTACCATTACATATATCATTATTACTATCATGATCACAAAACAATCATGTGAAATGTCTAGTGTTACAGGGGAATTCATTTTATTTACTTTATTTCTTTTATTTCTTTATTCCATAAGGTTATTTTCCACAAATGAGAAGTTTACAGTCATGTGATGTGACATTGTGCAACTGCCTGTTACAGGCTAGCTACACAAATTTTTAATCTAAAGACTAAAACAAAGACAAAAACCATGACTTTATGTCTTGTGTGACGTCTGTGCTTTTCTGGATCTCTGTGTAAATTATTTAATCCACAATTTAAACGTTTTCTTATTTCTGCAAGTCACTCTTTAATTATTTTTTACTTCTGCCAGCTGGTCCCTGTTATTTATGTTTGGCTTCGTTTCTGCTATTTTCTCCATAAATTAATAAAGTAAATACAGGCCACATCCTATTAACCTGACACGCCAGATGGACAGTTCCATACTGGAAATATTATGCATGATTTCAGAATCAGGCAGGTCCGTATGCTCTGCAAGGCTAACATCCTATACCACCATGCAGTTGAAAAAGGACTAATTGGTTCATAATTCACCATGCCATAATATGACTGCACAAAGCATCATTATTATAAAGACTGCAAGTTATGTAAAAAGGACGAGATCAACATTTTAAAAAGCGTGTCTTTCGTAGACACTCTGACAGTATATTCTCACACAACACAAAATTCCGAAATTTGTAGTGACACGTGAAGGCAGCAGTGTCAAAGGGAGAGCAGATAGCCAAACCTCATCTGAAATATGCTAATTTAAAGCAACGCCTGTGATAAACAATTATCTCCATAGCTTAAACAATAGAAGACACAGTTCATTTATTTAAGGGAGCTCACTTACATGTGTCAACAGCTGTACTGTCGCTCATTCCCACAGAGGACGAGCGGACATGCACGAATTGGTGGCGTTTTATCTGCTGACTGAGCGTGTTACCGCATCTGCTAACACATACTGTTTGTAAATTGTGAGCATGTCTTTCCATGAAAGCCAAAACTACATCAGCCGAATTCACCACAGGACCCTTATTAATTCATTGACTTATTTATCATCTTCCATATTTGTTTGTTTAAAGATGAGTGAAGCATTTTCATGACTTGTACTATTTACGAATGAGGTTCCGCGTAACGTAAATAGGGGTTGTTCGAGGTCTTCTGTCAACCTGCCCCAGCCCCTGCATCCCTTTACATCCTCCTCATGTCAGCGGTCTGCTCACGGACCCAGAATTACCAAATCTGACCGAAAAACAAGAATTTAATTCACTACTCAGCGACATGCTAACAGCTAGCCAAGTTAGCAATGGGCGTAACATAAAAGTGATGTTAGCATGGCTTATCAAACGCTAGCTAAATTAGCATTACCTTGACTCCGCGGAGAATCCGGACCCTGTCCTCATCGTCCACTCCGAAAGACACTTTTCTGGTGGTACTCTCTCCTGAGCCCATTACTTAAGGTGTTTCAGTGATAGTGTTGAATTTATTTGACACAAAACAACGCTACGGGCATGTAATAGTGTTTCTGTGCTGCCCAATGACAGAATAAGTGACAGATGGGAATCAGGTTGCCAGTTCTTCATAAGCCATCCCCCCCTTTCAGAAACCACTCTGTACCTTAGTGAAATAATTAGACTGAGTGAATATTTATTTATAATATTTTTTGAAGAATTTTTTAATCGTAAATCTTTAGTCATTCACTGACATAAAATAAAAACGGCTGGAATGCTGTTAAATACCAATATAAGACCAAACCTGGCAACCCTAATGTCATAGACCTTAGCGCTCCTGATTGAATTACCGTAACTGTCTGGACACAAACATAACCCAAACATAAACCGGACTTACGTAATGGAGGACGTACAGGTGCATCTCTAGAAGTGAATGGGATATAATGATTTTTCTACCGTAATTTCATTCAATAAGTAAAACTTAATATCAGATATTTTCCATGATAACACATAACATGAAATATTTAAAGCCATTCCTAACTGAAATCTTGATTATAACGAATTAGAGCTCAAAATATGAGAACAGGGATGAACAACTTGATCATTAAGACGTCCAAATTCATTTAATTCTCACTACCAAGGGGCTAAACCATTTAACCTGTTGAAAACCTTTTCTTATTTTATTGATTTAAATTAAGTTGAGGAAAAAAGTTAAAGCTTTTATCAGTGTTTTAACTTTTTTTGTCGTGATATGTAAAATAACACTAATAATAATAATAATAAAATAAAATAAGTGACTATTGTAGTAATACAACAGTGGACAGATGTAACAATACAATACAAAACTGACAGGTATGAAGAAAAAAAATCTGGTCTGATGTCCTGCAAAATTAATATCTTTCTTTTAATATTGTCAGAAGAGGTTTTGGGAGCAGAAGAACATGATAGCTTTAGCTTAACTCTTAGTTAACAGAAAAATGTGCCACTACACCTTTTTAATGAAAATGCCCCATAAGATGCTGTTTTTTGCTTCCTGAGGTTTGTGATGTCATAGTTATACAGCCTCTGCCTACACTGTTTTAAAAGTCCACTCTGCGGCCTGTGACCTCTCCTCCCTTCTCACATCAGACAAGATTTGGGCAGCCAAGTAGGGCAGAGCTCATTATCACAGCCTCCCCGCCCCCTCAGAGCAGAGTGTTTCCAAAGGGGAGGGAAAAGAGCTGCATCTGATTGTCTACAGAGACTAAAAGTTTAATTTTTTTATAATGCAACTTTAATCTAATTCTTGCTTAAGAGACAACTGAGACATGATGTAAATGGTCAAACACACCAGGACACGGACCTTTAAAAGAGGAAATTTTGGATTTAAGAGGCCTGTGTCCGATAGCACTAACATTCAGTATATTCATTTATATTGTTAGGACAGATAGGACCATTTAAATTTGTATTATTTGACACAAAAGAATCATATATCAGAAATATTTTGGTATTTTCAATATTTCTTGGCTTATTCTGTCTAATTTTTAACGTATTAACATTTCAGAAAACATTACCTAAATCTTACCTAATTATCTAAATCTAGGATGCAAGTCTTGTCCCTGTGTTGACATGCAACCCATCAAGGATCAGAAAAGGGTCTACTGTGCAGAAAAGCCTGTTAAGAATTTTCATTTATGCACAAGACTACCCATGAAGGGAGAGCAGAATAAGGGCTCTATGAAATACACCATCACTTATTCAATGCAAAAAATACTGCACAATATGCAAGATATTAACTTCTGCTCCTGTAAAGAGAAACCTGGATCAAAATATACACCCCCCTATTCGTGAAATTAGTTTTTTGTTTCTGTAACGTTAATATTAAATTAAGTGTATAGTGATGCCAGAAAACTGAATAAAGGGAATACCAGAAAAGCAAAGAGCTTGGACACTCGACCCAACAATGAACAAAACAAACCTTAATAAATCTTTAAGAGCTGATCAGAGCAAAGCAGAGGAGGCTGATGAGGCCTGTGCAAACTGAACTGATCAAACACTCTCTTCTGTTTCTGTGAGGGCGCCCGTTTGTGCACTCAGTTTCTGGCTGGGTCTCCGTTTGCACAAATGACTGCATCAATGAGGGATTGTCTGAGGGCAGTCAGGCTGTAGTGATGCAGTGTTCATTCTGTTGACTAATTATTTTCATCATAGTTTTCATCAACAACCTTTTTCCCCTGATGAAAACTAGACAGTAACTAATAAAAACAAGTGCACACAGACAAAAACTAAAACTAAATTAACTGACATTCTTATTAACAAATAAAAACTAGACTAAAATGTTTGACAGAGACTTAATCCAATCAGATCTAATTTGGTCATGTAGAAAGTAGGGACAAGTTAGGAATATATCCAATCACAGCTACTTTGCTTGTGTGGAAAGGTTGGATGAGTTAAGAGAGACATCCAATCACAGCTGCCTTAGCTTGGTGGTGGTGGGATAAGTTGTGGAGCGATCCAATCAGAGCTCCTCTCTTTATGAATTGATATATTCATGTAGAGCAGGTTCACTGTTTGTTGTCAGTTCTGGTATTGTAACTGAGATGCTCTGCCAGGTAGCCTAAATAAAGGTGACTGCATTTCACACAAAAGTTCAATTTGTTTCTGTTCATTTATACATTCAGACTTTACTAGCATTCACTAAAGGGTTATTAGATGTTTTATTTTATCCAAGTGTAAAACAAGACTTCAGAAATTCAAGGAAACATAAAAAATGCCTTACCCTTTACACTTCATATTTTATTCGACTAAATTTACAGTAGATCTCGTCGACTAAAATGTTGTGAAATTTCATCAACTAAAACTAGACAAAAATTAGAACACTTTAGATGACTAAATTATGGCTAAAACTAAAAGATATTTTCGGCAAAAGACTAAAACTAAATTACAAAGTGCTGTCAAAATTAACACTGTGGTGCTGCTGAGGTGTTATGAAGCCTTCAGTATCTCTGTGGCCTTCACCTCGTCTGTGTTGATGGTGAAGTAAAACCACCGCCACCAAAACTAATGCAGTAGTTTGGAGCTATGGGCTTGCACCAGGTCCTATAAGGTAAAGAAGTCAGCTGTGAGCATTTCTACAGTAAACATATTTAGATTCATTTGTACTATACAGCAAGTGAGCAAAAGTTTTTTTTTTTTACCAAAAAACAAGCATCACTTTTATGGGTTATTATTTATTTAAATACAATGATGTGCAATATCTACAAGAAAGTTAGACTTCAAGGTGCAGAGAAACATTTATAAGAACTTAAACTGCATTTTCACAATCAGCAAACAGATATATATGAAATTCAAAAAAGGGAGAAATATATACCAAAATTATTCATATAACACAGCAATTCATCTTTATACTGATAAACTGAACAAAACAGATGAAAACTGAGTTAAAGGTTTTGTAAACAAGTTATCCTGCATTTTTTTTTTTATTTACAGTAGTTTGAAACAATAAAGAGTTAGTGTGCAACTATCCAGTGGACAGCAGCAAAACATGTTTTCAAGCACATACACATAAGAAGGAAAGGCATTTATCCACAGCCATTACACTTCAATGCACTTTTTACAGAACTTTTAGAAAGAGAACCTCTGTGTTAGTTTAACAGTATGATTACTTACACGCCACTTGTCAGTGAGCTTCGCTGTAGATTGGTGCACAAATGACATCTGGGGGCCGACTCAGACATGAGCAGCATAGTTTCCTCAGTCCTTGGATGTCTGTCCGTCTGTTTAGTGTCTACTCTGCTTTCCTTCTTGGAGTAGCGGGGGGGGGGGGTGCTGGAGCCTCAGCTATCATTTGGCAAGAGGCAAGGTTCGCCCTGGACCGGCTGTCAGCCAATCACAGGGCTGATTGGCTGTTGTCAACAACTCTGTGTTCCTTCTAATGTCAGTACTGTAACGGCCCTAACGTGACAATTATGGGACGTCACACCTGTAGGTCTGTCCGGGGTGGTGGGGGTACAAGGTGTTATAGCAGTGGTTCCCAACCTTTTTTGGTCGGTGACCACATTTTGGTATCACAAATTTCTGGGGACCCCAGAGACATTTTTTTTTTCTAGAATTAGTTTTTCATCATGTTTGCTATACTGTACAATCCATGGAGGTTTGTTATGCTGTTTTTTCCTCCCGACTGCAAGTTTGTGTGTTAAGTTGAAGTAAGGGAACTGAAGCACCAGTAACTGTAAAGTCACATGATCGCGGCCTTCAATCAAGTTGTGCCAGTTCAGAAATTTTAAATGCTGCATTTTATTTGAACTACATTTATATTTGAGAAAGTGAAAGTATAGAATACAGTTGCTTTAAGATTGTGTGTGGTGTTTTCATTTAAAAAAGAATAATAATTAGTTAAAAAATATTTTTATCAGTAGCCTAACTTATTTTGTTATCAATTACTAGACATTTCAGGCGACCCCATTTAAATTCCAGGCAACCCCGTGTGGGGTCCCGACCCCAAGGTTGAAAAACACTGTGTTATAGGCAGCTGCTGGCATCACAAGAGGAGAAGGAGAAGTCTTACTGCTGCTGAAACCCACTACCTCTACCACCCAAAACCCACTGAAGGGCAGATTTAACAAAAAAAACTCTTTAAAGTCACCAGATAACCAAATGAGCATGTTTTTGGTCTTTGGGAGGAAACTGGAGTCTCCAGAGAAAACCCACACACACTTTGGGAGAGCATGCAGCTCTAAATAGAAAGGCTCCAACAGACTCAGGGAGTTGAACCAGCAACTTTCTTGATGTGAGGCATGAGCACCATCAGATGCACCAACATGCAGCCCCTCATTGGATAATTGTTCAACATGAGGACAGTCATGAGAAAAATGTGATGTGTAGACATTTTATCAGAGATCTTCATAAACAATACTTTTAAAACTTTAAAAGTAATCTGTGAAAGTAAAATGTTCATGTAAGGCTGGAACTACAACATGGTTTACTGATTTTAAGTTTGTGTTTACTAAAGTAAAATTTGAGTTTCAGCTCTGCAAAAGAACGCCGTCAAAACAAAACAAATTCAACAAAAGTGGGAAACCAGACCTAAAAAAACAATTGTTTTTTTTCTAATTTGATTTTATAAACATGTGTACAATATTTACCAGCTCCATTGAGTGGAGAAACATTTCATTTTAAAGGATTTAAAAAACATTATAAAAGGAACTTATTCAACAGATTTCTTTTATGGATGTTGCCTGCAGGCGACCTTGGTGCACTGCACTTTCACTACATCCTTACATCCAGGGCATCTGCACCGGTCCTATTCTCCACCCAAAAAGGCCAACGGACAGTGTTGTGCTGATGCACAGGCACTGGTTAAATAAAGAGTATTTTAATAGCCTAAACTTTACATTTCTGCAACCAAAATCAAATGTATTTTGGTTAAATGGTAAAGATAAAAACAATATGATGAATGTTGTGCTTTTATACATTATACAGCTGAGCACATACAACCAAACTTTAAAGCTACCATAATGATTCCATAATATTGCCTCAAGGCAACATGTGCAGTTTTCCTAATTGTACAATGTTGCGTCAGGGCAACAACTGAATTTTAACAAGTTTCCATTATTTATTTAACTAATAAACTGTTTTAAACTTTGAAAATTTAAGGTTTACTCACCTATAAAAGTGCACGTCTTATTTTCCAGATGGAAAATGACAGGAAATGTTTTTTGATGATTTTTGTGGAGCAAATTGGCAAGGCAGTTTGTTTCAAAGTCTGCCAACAAAGGGTTTCAATATGGCTTCCTGATAGTCATGTGACAAATAAAGGCATTTTTATTGGTTTTTTTAGAGTCTTCCCGACCTTTAAAAGTATTGCATCATTCAAAGAGGTGAGCGGTGGAGATGTTTCAGGCTAAATCTGAGTTTGTTGCCAAGGCCAACAAGGTACACAGAGGGTTAACAGTTAAAATGTGATTTATTGTGTATGTGCTTTATTCACATCCCGCTCTGCAGCGTGATCCAGGACTCTGATGTGCTTGAATGGATGCTGAACGCGGGATAGACCGCCTCCCTGAACACAGTCCTGAAGGTATGGAGGTGCTCCCTGCGCCCTTTGGTGCTGTGGAATATCAGCGTGCCCCCTTCATAGTCCAAGGCCACCTCGATTCTCAGCGGGTGTTTGATCATCTCCCCCAGAGCCACGTTACAGGACGACTGACACACCGTCAGCTTCCCGTTCTTCCACTGCAGCCTCCAGGACACGGAGTTGTGTCCCAGTCGACTGTGGTCGCCACGGCGAGGGATGCTCTTGTAGCAAACGCCAAGAGACCACTGAGTGTTTGGACCCACCTCTACCACCCACACGTGCTCCCCGCTGGAGAAGCCCTGGCTGCAGAGGATCTGAGGGGCAGTCATGAAACGCTCTGGGTGCTCCACGTACGACTGCTTGGGGGAGCTGTACTTCACCGTGCGCAGGTCGTTGGAGATGATCAGGCTGGGGTGGACGGTGACGATGTTGAAGGTGAGGTCCAGAGGGTTTAAGAGGATGTGGAGAGATTCCAGGAGGAGGGTCATTTCAGAGTGGAAGTCTTGGGTTTTGAGGCCCGCCTGGAGACGTTTGGTGTTGAGCGGAGCCTTTGAAGGGCTCTTTGAAGGCATGGGACTGGCAACCACTTCTCTCAGCCTCTGCTCAATCAGCATGAACCTAAAGAGGAGGAGAAATCACTCAGCTGATCTGTGGCATTAGCTTTGCTTTTGTTACTAAGAATCACATGTTCTTACTTAAAGGGGAAGGAGTGGCTGCATGAATGCACAGGAATACCTTTACATAAGTGTCTGCCTTTTCTTTATGCTTGAGCATGTCCACACGGGCTGTAACTGGCCACTACAGCTTGTATTATGTGTTATACATGTTCCAGGTTTAATCTAAGCGCCCTGGAACTAGTATAAATTACAAGCTGTATGTCACAAACCAAGTTTGCCACAGCTCGAGCAGGTCAGCACCAAGCAGGGGGAGATGCCCTTAGCAAAAAGTAGTATACAAGAAGTCCATTTTATTTAGTATGCTTGAGTATAAGTATAGCAAGTATACTGTGGACCATGTACTAGTAGTGTAGTAGACAGTATACTAATTTAATACTTCTTCAGACAAAATCTGAACATTTTTAAGTTTGGAAAAGTATACTTGAAGTTACTTTATACGGTCATTTTTTTAAGTTTACAAAAGTACATTTTCAAGTATACAACAAGTACACTTACCTATATACTAACAGTGTACTAGGTATATACTTCTAGTCAACATTTTAGTTTATTGAAGTATACCGAAAGTATACCGTAAACCCTTATGAAAGGGACTAGAACTTGATTAATTAAGTCAAGTCAAATGTTTCTCTGTTTATGTGTTTAAGGTACATAAAGATAATGTAATTAAGCACACATACTATTTACTGTAAACTTTTAAACTCTAGCACTATATGATCTTAAACATGTAAGATTACAACAGGGGTAATACCTCAAAGCAAATGTGTGTAGTGAAAAACATTTTTATTCTGCTAAATTAAATGTAAGCACAATGACTTGACCTTATTCTGTATATACAAAGTGCTAGTACTTTGTGGCAGAAAGATGTAAAAGTAAACTAAAATACAAGTTTAAGTTTTAGTATAAAGTATAAGTCTAAGTCTTAGTATTAATGTACTTAGTCTTAGACTTTTCTTTATACTTTTCAGTATAAGCGAAGTATCCTTCACTATACCATTCTTACGTATATAAAATATAAAAAGTAAACTTCAAGTATACTGCCTCAGTTTTAGTAAAAAATAAGTATACTTGTAGTACACATGAATAAACTACTTTTTGCTAAGGGTAGATGCGCGTGTAAAGAGATAAAAGCCTGGTATGTATGTTCATTTAATATGTTAATTTTGATTTTACAGTTTTAGTGTCTGACATTCATACAACCATCCGAGTCACAGCTGGATGAACCTGTCGTCGTCCAGGGAAAGTTTTGCACCCCCTCGTAGGTGAAGTGTTATGTGCGTTTCTGTCATGTTTTATCAATAGGGATGCTGCAATGTAATTAACTTCAGGGTTCTGCAATATTTGAAGATTAAATTATTAGAATCTGGAATTAGACGATGTGTGTATTATGTGTCGAATAAATAAAATAGTTTTTTGTTTTTCCTCAATTAATTTGTATTCTGATTTTTTTAATGTTAAGCATAAATGAAATATGAAAGAGTAAGATTAAATTGTTGCGTGACCTGTGGTTTGTCAAGATGAATTAGACTGAAACTGCTTGTTTTGTGATGTGTTGTGTTTGTGCTTTTTAGCTTCACAGTGTTGTTTGAAGATTTTGATGAGCCAATAAAAGTTCTCCATGCTGTTTTGTTAATGCCAAGGGTGCTTTCACAAACTGTGCGTAGAAATCCTGAACTTTATTTAAGGTAAGAGAATAAACTCCAGGATGGAAAAAACAAAGCCAGTGACTGAGACTTGCCTTCTGTTTAAATACCAGCAGGAGGCAGCAAATCATTTTATTTGTGAGCTGATACGAAATGAAGCTGCTTCAAAAAAGCTAAAATTAGATTTAATTTTGTGGTCATGTCTTACTATAAAGCTTAACAGTTGATCATTAAGTTCACAAAAGAATTTTTGTATCACAAAAATCTCATTAGGATTATACAGTGCTTAACAAACTTATGAGACCACCGCCCAAATGTAAGGTTTATGCTACAGCTGCCCCAAATCAACAGCATTTATAGTAATTACCTAAATCACTGTTATGTTTCTGTAATGGTTAATAAACCAGTATGTTGAAGCTCTTCAACCAAAATGAGATTTCAATGCCAAAATATATTTATCATTTTCAGCCATGAATTTTCAAATTTACTGTTTTACAAAAAAGCAGAAAAAATAGTAAAGCAAATTATTATTTCTTGATTAAGTTGTCAAATTAGAGTTATCAACTTGCACTCCTTAAAAGAAGAATCAGTTTTAATGGTTGAATTTAAGGCTCAGATTTTGATATAAAAAGGTTTCACTTCGAAATTCCTCAATCCTGTTCAAAATGTTTGTCCAATAACAACACAAAAACAAATATTTCTAAAATATTTATGTGTTCTCATTTTATGACAGGTGGTCTAATTAATTTTTAAGCTCTGTATTTAATTTATATAATATATATAATATAGTTTTGTTCCATTAAAATGAGCTCAGATTGCCTTATTTGTAAGTAGGATAAGTGGCTTGGGACATGCAGTCATGGTTTATATGCAAATAAAGTTTTTAATGTCTCATTTATTGAGTGTTGGGAATTGTTAAAAGACCACTGCAAGTAAAATATGTTTTGATAGAATTCCTCCTTGATTTTGCATTGTTAGCCTTCTTCTTCAGTCAGACAATGAAAGGAAATGCATCAGTTTTGAAATCATTTTTGTTTTGCAAAAGCCTCTTCAGTCGTACCTGTGGATGAACACACACGTGTCGGTCTCACTGAGCGCCTGTGCGGCACACTGCTGAGCCTCCTGCAGCTGCTGCTGCTGCATCTCCAGAGCGCTCAGTCCCTGCTGCCAGCTGTTCCTGCGCTGACCTCTCTCCTCCTCCAGCAGGACATGGAGACGCTCTCTGTACCTGAACACAACACAACAGCAGTTTAAACAGAAGATCAACTCAGCTGCATCATGTCCGAGCTAATGTAAACATTGTTTGAGTTAGATAAAATCACAAAGATGTCAGTATCTCCAGGCAAGTGCTCTCATAGATACGGATTTGAAAATGCCCCTTTAGCTTCCACTGAATGTAATTACAGTGCCAAAAATATTTATTATCCAAATTAACCCGAGTTGCACAACAGAAAACATCCAAAGCTGAAAAAAAAAACACATTTCTTTTTACAAATAGAAAGTACTCTCAGAAAACCATGTCTACATACACAGATCATTTACATGACCCTTGTTCATTACTATGAGCTGTAGAGCCCTCAGTGCTGCCCCTGGTGGTTAAAAGAAAGAATGCATATATTTGCCCACATTGACTAAGGTGGGGAAAATAGTTTTATAATACAAAAAAATGGTTTAAAAGGAGAAATTTGAAGCCAGGTTTACACCCCGAATGCTTTTAATTGTTAAAAAAAACTGTGTTTTGATGGATTTGTCGCATAAGTAATATTACTAAAATTCACAAAACTGAGTGAAAATACACTCCTGCTTAGGAGATGGATGCCATAGCATTAAAAATAACCAAAAAACCATTTAGATAAGTTTTGAAATGTCTAGTGAGAGGACACAGGACACCTCAGGGATGAACTATTGTTTCACAGCTGCACATGTTCAGACTGTGACATCCGCATGTCAGCTTGGTCACAGAGTTTACAGGAAGTCTGAACATGTTGATGAACTGGATTGATTACCTAAAATTATCTGTACAGTGAGTTCAGACATAAATCTTTATCAGTTCGAGTTACTGCCTGGTCCTGCTTGTCAAGCCTCTGGAAAGTTTTTGGTTATCTGATAAAGATACTCAGGCTGTGACTGACTATGCAGAGTAGCTAAACAAACAAACAAACGAAACTGAATTCAACCATCATGCAAATATGGACAAGGGTTAAATACATTATATATGCTAAAAAAAAAAGCATCCGACAGCACTGGGATTAATCAAACATAACTTCTCAATAATATAGTTGTGTATTTCACTATCTTTAACTTGACTTGTCCTCATGGAAAAGCATCAAGGTTGAGGCCTAAAATAGGGATGGGCAACTGTAGTTACAAAGATGGTATTGATTCTGTTCTTACTGTTGGATAAATTCATTCTTATAAAGTACAAAAGGTTCAGTGAGATTTTTTGTGTCTGTTATTAAATAAAAGGGCTGGATGTTTAGCTTTCAGATACAAATATCCAAATGAAAAAGGCATAAGGATCAATTTTTTGATCTTAAGAAAGGATTATGGTTATTTAAAGGAGGCTTTACATTGAAATAAACAAATCATTAATTATCTCTTATTTACTTCGAAGACAAAAAAGTAATGCTTTTACAAAAACAGTCGCAGCCATTCGCATCTTCTAGTCCTTCTGATGTGTTTGGTCTTAGACTGATGAAATCCTCTACACTGTTCACTGTTCACTGATCTTTGACTGACTCAGTGGATGGGTATAGACTCTGTGGTGTTACTGCAGATATTCTGTTTTCAGGCAGACAAATTCGAACTGGCGAGTGTTGTTTTTAGAGATGTAATTATTTCTATATTCATAACAATTTTCTCTTAAAACTTCTTAAAACATCACAAGAACACAAACCTACACCAAAGTATTTCTGACATTTTAGCCTTAATTCTGGAAAATGTGGAAACGTGCCCTATTGTGCAATGTTAACAAATACTTTAAAAGTGTTTGGATCGCCACCAAAAATCTAATCACTTCTTTTTTGTGCCATGACCGACATTCCTGGAAATTTTTATCAAAATCCTCTGAGAACTTTTTGAATTATCGCTCACAGAGGTTCAGTCAAACAATCAATCTGTGGCAGAGGTGAATATACAGCGTTACATGTCAGAGTTATGTGGTTATGGTAATAAAAACATACTGACATAATGCCTTTATGGGTAAAGAGGACAGAATTCAGCAGATAATCGGCTTCATCAGGACAGCAGAGGTCAGGTTTGATCAGATTTGCAGATTTTATCAAGTCTAGAAGTTGGTGATGCATGACAGTATGTGGCATTACCCTTACTTTAACGTGTTTGGCCTTTTCCATGACCAACACCAGCATGAGGAGAAAACACTGCACTGTAGTGGAGGAGGGAGACATTAATGGACCAGAAATACATTCATATTTTTCTTTGTTTAACCATTTCTAAATCTCTGTTATGGATGTCAAAGTATTATCTTAAAATGTACCAAACAAAAGCTGGGCACTGTCTTGAATATTAATAAATAATTAGACCTTTGATATGAATGAAATGATTGATGTGCCTAAAAGATGCCTGTATTAAATATAGGAGGATTATGTTTGTGCCGGTATTTGTTAGCAAGATTACACAAAAACTACGGGATGGATTTTGCTAAAATTTTCAGGAGATGTCGGTAATGGACCAACTTAAAAATGATTTCATTTTGGTGGTGATCTGGATAACAGCCATTATGGACTGATTGCTTTTGCTCAATAACTGTTCAACTAATAATAATGATCTCAACATGATTTCAAGTGCTGGTAATCAGGTTCAAGGAATGAGATTACGAGGGTAACTTTTTCATGGAACTAACAGCATCTAGGTTTGTAGTCTATGAGTGCTGTTGAGTTCAATTTATTTTAATTTTAATTTTTAGTTGTCATATACATTTGGTCATCATGAGGGCCACATTGTAATTATTCTCAGTTTCAGAGGACCAACAACAGCAAACAATGGATACAATCGATAAGACAAACAAAACTGCCTGTTATCTAAAAATAATAATAAATTGTAGGTGTTATAATAATTCAAATTTAGATTACTGAGCTCAAAACTAAAGAACTTTTCCAGTGGAAAAATGTATTTTTACTTGATTGGTTAATTAATATTTACTCTATTTTACAAGAAAGTCTAACTGAAAATAAAAATTCTTTGACAAAAGTAACTTGGCAAAGGCATAATAATCTTAGTTTCTGACATTTATTTCAAATCATTTTAGTTTCTTGTACTAAAAGTAATAAAAATGCTTAATTGGAGGCTTTTACAGAAACCATAATACCAAGTCACATGTACTAAATCCTTGTAAAAAGTACAATAAAACCAACCATCAAAGACTAAAATGGAAATATTTTATGGATTCTGCCTGTGGCACTGAAGTGGAAAATTAAACTATAATATATAATTGCAGAGTTTTCCATCTTTATGGCTGCAATTTTTGGAAATTAAACATTGGCTGGTGGGCCGAGGGGTGTGAGGGGGAGGGCCAAGTCTGGCCCCCAGGTTGCAAGTTTCCCTTTCCCTGTACTAGATAGTCACTATAGCAGTTATGAAGCTGTCATGATAGTCGTATGAAAGGTCGACTGTGGCTGTGGTTGAGTGGCCCACTGTAACATTTAAACATGGGTTCTGAATCCTGAAAATGTCCCTTCATGTGAAATAAACAACAAAGTTCTTCTGTGTCTGACGCTGGGAGAAACAGTTCTGAGAGCAGTGCTCAGTAGCTCTGTCTCTCAGTCGAAGTGGTTTTTGTGATTTTTGTCATTATACAGGAGCACAGTTTTTTACCTGTCCACCAGAGCGGCGATACTGTCCATCACACTGACGGCCTTGTTGACCAGTTTGTCTCCTACAGCTTCAGAGGCTCCTTGTTCCTCTGCTGTCTTCTGCAGGAGGCTCTCTGTCATCTGTAGACGGCTGGAAATCACCTGCAAACATACATGTGATAAGTCTGACATCTGTACCAGAAAGAAGAAAATCTGGACTGACTGCATGTTGACTTGTGGTAACACGGGCCTCCTCTGTAATTTAAGTGTGTGAACCAGACAGCTGAGCTGAGAATCTCTGCCTCTGTCATCATGTCATTAAGGCGTCTCATCATTCAGACTCTCCAGCTACCTTCAGAACTCCAAGGTCACGTTTCACTTAACGTTTCCCTGGGCCACAACATGATGCTCTGTGAAAGCTGCCAAACACCCTGCACTCTCTGAAGAGTTCAGCCAAAGTGTTTTGGCATTTTTGTCAAAATTCATGTTGTTTTTTTTAAGAGAAATGCTATTATCTGGTAAATGTTACCAAACTCCATTAAAAATACCTTTTAAGGATAAAAATGAATGTGTGTAATCAAAAGGACTGATGTAAACACGAGAACACACTTAACATTTACATAAAATAAAAAAAAAACATTTTTGTAACTGTTTTAAAGTGACAGACTGACTCTAAAAAATGGACAATTTTGCCTCTTGGTGTTAACGACTAACCTGACACAACAGACACACTGTTCAAAACATCTCCATCTGGGAAAGAGCTCAGTGTTAGGGGAGGGCAGAACCTTTCAGAAGCATATCCAATAGGTGATTGGACAATCGTCCCATCAATCAGAATTTACAGGCCAATCAGATAATGTAGTAGGTGGGCACTACAGTGATACAGAACATGAGCCACTTTGTAAAACAAACTCTTGTAAAAATAAGTCAGAAGCAGAGTGAAAATATCTTTACTACAGAGAAGTTTGTAGAGCTGATATTTGTTTTTCATTTGAAAAATAAAAGTGGTCAAAATCTGATAAAACTGCTACTGAGGCTGTTAGCATCTATGCTAATCTTTATATGTGCTGCCACTTCCTGCTGTCGTCTCCTCATATCTCCCACCTCTTCCTGCTCAAAAGGACTCTGATTGGGCCGTGCTGCTTTGGGCCGAGCACAGACATTGTAGATTGGAGCTTGGCGAGATGGATCTGCCTGATTATAGACATAGCTGCTGTGCAAGGTTAGTTAAACAGAACTGTTTAGAAACCAGGAGTCAAGCTGCAGCCATGTTGGTGTTGTTTTTGGAGCCAAAATGGGAGGGGGGAGCTTGTCAGAGGAGCGATGGAAAGTAAAGAATCAGCTTAAATCATCACTAGCTGGAAAACAAAGTTCATCGGCCTTAACACATGACTGTAATAATACCCAGCATAAAAACCTGGCATGTGAAAATAACTGAAATGGCCAACTTCTTAGGATGTTTTTGACAAAACTAAACACCTGTCTTTGGACATTCTATCAAGCCTTCAATTAGAGGTTAATCACACTTAGTGCATGGACATGCACGGTTAATCCGAGCCATAGTTAAATCTAAGTGTGACTGACAGGCCTGATTTGGCTCAAGGAATGGTAAGCTTAAGTAAAGTCAGGAGAGGAAGAGCATTTACTCAAGTTACTGTAACTGAGCAGCTTTTGAATCAGCACTTTTGATTTTACTTGAGCTGAAAACTTGTGTCCTCTTATGTCCCTGTATATGCTCTTGGTTTGAAGCACTCAGGCCGACTCGTTGTCTCACCTTCAGAGGTAGTGACAGCATCTCGGTGTGCTGCTGTCACAAAAGAAACTCCCCTGTAAAATTTTTCAGCTTTGCTTGAGGCTTAAAATATAAGTGTGCAATTGCTGGAAGCACTACCTAGCATGCAAATAAGGAAAGCTTTGTCCTTAGTGATGTACGTGTTTTCTTAAGATAAAGCTTTGTTTTTTAAATCTCCCCATCAGCTTAGTGTCTTATTGGTTGTATAGCTGGAGTTATTTAGTTTCCCTTATTACCTGTGCTATTAGGAACGGGACTCACTTTTTCAATTTATTATCACTTTTTTTTAAAGAATGTGTTTCCTTTCACGCCCATTTAATCTCTTGGAATTTTAATGGCTATACCTCTGAAATAACTTACAGTACATTGGGTCCGCTCTTGTAAACAATGTAGAATTATTGATTGTTGATGCAATTCAGTCCAACTCAGCCACAGCAATATGACGCTTTTGACTCTGGACCAAGTTCGGGTTAAGTGTGTTTACAAGCTAGTAAGCAGCTGTAAGTGAAAGGCCAAAGTCATGAGTCATTTTACAGCTGACAAAACTTCTTACATGTTCTTTGCTTTGTTTGGGTACAAATACGACATCTCCTATCCCTCAGGCCTGAAGTACTCAAAAACAAATAAAAATGTGACGCCTGCTTTGCTGTGCATTCATGCCGTTCAACTTCAGAGTGGATTTAGAAAGAGATGTACACATGCAAGAGTAAATCAATCGTACTGATTTACTCATTACTTTATCTACAAGAATCCCAAGTTGATTTGATTCCATCCAGAAATTTTTTTTTTTCTTTTTTTAGCCTGATGATATGACCTTTGACTGACTGCTTACTTAAGTATGCCCTATAGGAGATGTGTGTCATACATATAACTACTTTTAAGTGTGAGTTTTGATGTCATTAATAACTGAATATTAAATACAAGTTCTCTTGTATTCCAGTCTTAAAATGACTTTGAGAGCCAAATTTACCATTCCAAATTGTGTCCATTTTTTTTTAAAAGATTTACAGATACATATTTTAAGATACTTTCGACAAAAAACAACAATTTTAATTGATCAATAACATGACAATTAGCTATGAATAAAATATACACCCTTATTAGTAGCTGTGCTTTTAGTTTTTGCCACTTAATGTACAAGAAACACAAGCAATTAAGCAAAAAGGGGGTCCTTGTCCAAGGCTGTGTAACGGCCCTTGGCCTGATAATGCCTATCCTACTGGGGTGTCCCTGCAGTTTTGTCAGCATGTCCCTTGTATAGTACTGAGGATAATGTCCTCACTGTAGCCTGTTTGGCTTTGAATTTGGTCCCAGATGTCTTGAGAGCATGTATTTCCCCAGTTTTCAGGTCTTCTTTGCTATTATACAGACAAGAAAACCCCAAAATGTAATCATGAATACAGCTGAACAGATGAAATAATGCACTGTTTCACCCCTTTGTCATAAAAGTACAGTACCTTGCTGCGGCTCTCCAGTGCTCGTCTCATCTCCTCTTCGGCCACAACGAAGGTAAGAACATCATGCTTTTGGTGAAATCCCTCTAAGAAGCAGGTGGCACACAGCAGGGCCATGTCATCTGAACAGAAGTACTCAAAGGGACTCCGATGGACCAAGCAGCCTCTCAGCGCCACCTCACTCATGGGCTCCACCACAGTGTGACTCCTGAACAGCTCCTTCTCATGGTGCCTCTGGAGGTGCCTCGAACACAGCGACACCTCACACCTCAGGCAGGTCTTCACGGCTGGACACTGCTCGTCGATGCAGTGGTCACAGAACACGCCCATCTTCTCCGGCTCGGGGTCATCCGGTCTGTCCATGAGTGGGACGGATGCTCGGTACCCCTCAATGATGCTGCAGAGTTTGAAGTTCTTCTGCAGGGTGCTCACACTCTGAAACTCCTCACGACACTCCGGGCAGCGCGGAAGCATTTTGTCCTTGGTGATGAGGGATGCTGCAGTCTTGGAGATACAGGACAGGCAGTAGTTGTGACCACAGGGGAGGACCACGGGGTCTGAATAGAGGTGGAGGCAGATGGGACAGCTCAGCTCATAGGCCAACTGCTCATCTGGCTTACAAGAGGACATCCTGAGGTTTGTAGTTTCCGTTAGTCGTTCAGCTCTCTTTTAATTCTTGCTCTTCTAATCAAAACTTCTCCATCGTCATCTTCTCTGGTCTTTCTTCCTCCTAACCGCTAAAACAACAGTAATCTGCAGGGACAGCAGGTTAATACAGAATGCAGAGACAACAAGGAAGCCAGCAGCTCTTCAGTATTTATCAGAATTGCAGGAGGTGTGACCAGTAACGCGGGCAGGACAGCATTCCTGCAGCAGAGAGGCCCTGCATGCCATCTCTGCTGCAGGAACTCACACCAGCATGGGGGACGCTGTTGTTTGTAAAAATATGAAGCACACGAAGTCACTTTGGAAAATCTGAAGTTAAATGTCAAGAGCAGTCTGGCCTGGAAACTACAGAGCACATATCATCCGGTCGCACTTACATGCTGGTCATGTTGTTGTTGTTTCAGCCCCAATCAGCCTTCAGGGAATAAGATCATCAGGGCCAGAAACAAAAGTAAACAGGAGCTGGAACGAGGGCATGGATCCTACAAATCGTAAAAAAAAAAAAAAAAAATTAAAAAAGGGAAAGAAAAAGCTGTAACAAATTACTTCAGAGGTCATACTCATTTACTTAATCAATGATTAATTAGCATGACACATGATTGTGTAATGTTGGCATTAATGAAGGATGCATAGATACCTTCTGTTACTCATCAATGACCAAAAGTGTCATCACTTTGAATTTCTTCAGTGAGTTTACCTTTCAGAGACCATTAGCTAATGGACATTCAATTTGATAGACTAAACATGGAGGACAAAACATTTATTTTTGGACAATGCCCTGACAAATTAAATAAACTTGACATTTCTATTCAAGTGAACCGCTTACTCTACATGTTTAACTCCACTGTAGATAAACTGCTTTTTTGTGATGTACTGTACCTTTCTATAAAATGATGGTCAATTTTAACATTTCCAGGGAGATTGCACTTCTCATTTTTTGTATTCATTATTTTCTCTGAGCTGTTTGATTTCTAAATTGTATTGAGCATATGATGTGTGAATAAATAATTTCTTCTATATTAATGAAATTGTGAATTAAAAACAGGGTAGGCTGTAAACAGATGAAAGATCGTTTTGATTACGGGCTCTATGATTGGCCATCTTAATGAAATCTCGTATGTAAAAACAGTATAAAGCAATAACAATATATAATTACTTTTATTAACATTTAGTCTTACTGGTTACTTTGTCTGAGCAATCCTCTGTGAAATTCTAGACCAAACCGTAACCATACAACAGAAGTTGCTACCAAGGTTGCATCCTGCAGGGCATAAACATGGATTTTGGGCCTCATTTAAATAAAATGAAAATAAAACAGAGCACTTTGTATACTGAAGAAACCTGCAGAGCCATCAGTATTTAAGAGGCTTCATGCTAAGTAAACATCACTGAAGTTTAAGGGTCATATCTTGTTCATTTTATTGATTCAAACTCAAAGTGGTAAAATGAGCTGGTGTTTGTTGCTGAACAAGCTGAACTGGACTTTACCTCTTCATGTGGTCTCAGTCTGATCTGTCAGTCTCTCTGTGGAGTTTCCTGATCTGTGGCCACGAGAGCAGATGCTGAGAGTTTCTTGAAGAAGTGTGAGGAGCTTCACAAACCCACCACCACAGAGGAAGCTCACAGTGACAGCTTCACCTGCACAGGTGACTTTGAGACGCTCCTCATCGCCTGGAGTGGGGCCTCGCTCTTCTTCTGGATGTTGGGGCTCTGGTTTGGAGGTCTGGAAGCAGGAGGGAGTTCATGGACTGCTGGTGTCGGAGCCTCCAGGGATGATCAGCTGGTTTACGTCCACTCTCAGGAGACACAGCAGTCCTGTCCTGAAATCACAAACAGCTCGTAAGAATCCGATACAAGATGTTGACCATGAAGACACCATTATGTCACAAAAATCACGATTGTTATCTTATTAAGGTGCTAACTTACTTTGGTGCCATGAGCACCACATGATCTTCTTCTCGTCTTGGTCGGGGGTGAGCATGTCCCTTTCTCTTCATCGTGGAAAACCTGGGTGGACCTTGGGGGCGTCAGGTCTTCATCCTCATCTTCTTCTCTGAGAGTCAGCGGTACAAGCGCATCTCCATCACTTGCAGCCATCTGTTCCTGCCTAAAACAAATCTTTAACACACCTTTACAGAATCTTTAACACATTTAGTTTGTGATATTAGTAAATATAAAAACATTTCAAATGCAAGCTAAAACACATGAATGCTAGAGTCTTTATAAAAGACTGAAGGTCACCTTATTTCTTTCACTTACCTTAATTAGTTTTGAAAATCAGTGTCATCACATTACACTCTTAGTATTATTTGTTCTGCTGTAATAAAAGAAGCCAGTTAAATATGTTGACAAAAAAGACACATGAACTATCCCCATATAGACGATCTGCTTGGACATCCCTGCAAAAGAAATGTTGATTAAAAGCAGCGACTGTGCTCAGAGCGTCCTAATCTGAGTCACTGTCACTGTACCTCCTCGGGTAGATACCCTCCCAGTATCTGCCCCCCTGTGTCCAGGAGTTGAGGCCTGAGGTTGAGGGAGTGGGCTCTTCTCTGAGGCCATCATCAGAACTCCTTCTGGGCCTCTGAGCAGGATGCTCCTCTTCCTGCTCCTCATCTTCCTCCCTGCTCCTCTTTCTGGAGGTGCAGAGGCCGGACGTGGACGGAGCTTCATCATCTGGGAGGATTCCAAAGCAGCTCCACAAATCAGGAGTTTCAAAGCCGATGGGAGAAGGAACCTGTCCCTCCTCCCTGGAGGTGCCGAGGCCAGACGTGGATGGAACTTCCTCACATAAAAGGTTTGTGTAGAAGCTCCGGAGATCCTCCTCCCTGTTCCCGTCCCTGGAGGTGCCGAGGCCAGACGTGGATGGAACTTCCTCACATAAAAGGTTTGTGTAGAAGCTCCGGAGATCCTCCTCCCTGTTCCCGTCCCTGGAGGTGCCGAGGCCGGATGTGGATGGAGCTTCTTCACCTAGAACGGAGTTCTGGCTGGGTGGGCGGTCCAGGGGAGGAGGTCTGATGTTGAAATCGGGCTCCTCAGGAACCTCTCTGCCAGCAAGAACCACCTCAGGAGCAATTCCTTCAACATCTGGGTCTTCATCCTCTCTGTCGTCCTCATCAGATGTCATCGTGCTGTAACCAGAATCTGGACTGGTCCACTCAGAATCTGATGAGTCATCCTCGGACTCATCTGAATCCTCCTGCTCCCACAACCACGGCCCGTTGAACTCATCCATGTCAACTTCCTCCTCTTCACTCTCATCATCTGCATCCTCTGCCTCTTCCCACTGCTCTTCATTCTCCTCTTCTTCGCTCTCTGCTACTTCATCTTCATCCTCTTCCTCCTCATTACCTTCAGCTCTTAAGGAACTTCCATACCTACCATCATACCTACCTTCCTCAGGGTCTTCATCACTGTCCTCCAAAACAATGATATTCTCCACCTCCTCTTCATCAGAGGAGATGTAGATGGGGAGAACATTGCTGTCATCATCATGGATGATCACGACCAGGTCGGGGATCCCCTCAGCTGCAGGACGCTCCACATCATAAGAGACATCTGTAGGAAAAAGATCAAGCTTTAGTATCCCTGTTTACCACCAAAATAACAAAAATCAAAATAAATCATAAGTCACATAAAAAAGTCACACTGGACTTGAACAGAAGTTCACATGACTGAAAATTATGGATTTAAATTGTGTTTACTCTGATCTTGAAAAATAGCAGACAATACCAACAGACCCATCCAAGACAAAACACACATACATGTACCGCTCACATAAAACAAACATAAACCTCATTTTGGTTGATAACAGTGTTCAGTCTAGATAAAATGATTAACAACAACACACAACTCACACACACAAATCCTCTGATAATCCTCATTAGGATCCCAACACACACTAACACATGATTACAGTGACGAACACACACCAAACATGCAACATGCAGAAGGACTGCTTTGCGGGGACATGCTGAGTTTAGGAAATTCTTACCTTATCATAAAAGTCAGATTTGGTTCCGGGTTGGGTTTGCCTATGAGCACAAACATAATGGCTTAATCACAGCACAGACTACTTTCTTTTCAAACAGGAGAGCAAAACAACCTCACACAACCACCAACCAAACCAAGGTTGATCAATTAAGTTGATAGGTAAAAGAAAAAGGGCATTACAACAAACCCACCTATCACTAGCTATGATGTTGATAGTTTTAAGTTTATAAATTGTTAAGGTATCAAGGACATAATTGAAATATATGTTTTAAAATAATTCACAACACTGAAGAAGTCGAATTTTGTTCCAAATTTATCTTATCATGAGACTTACTTAAAAGATTACCCAAATTTCTCTGGATGTTTAGACTCTTTCACAGAATATAATGATGCTATATGCTCCTCCTCTCACTGTTTCTCTCCCCTGCCTGGCCCTGGTGCCCCCTTAGAAAAATATAATACTGTAAATGATCACAGAAACGATCATTTTCCTGTCCTTGTCCTCAATAATTAACTGAACTAAACTGTGTGGTGAAGTCAACACCATTAAAAGGCCCTTGTTCCTGTTATTAGCACGCGCACATTCTGACGGTCCACCGTCTCCATGGTAACAACATCAACAATTCGGAGCGATTTTTAAATTTAACCTGGTCGCCATTTTGTTAAACTTTCCATGTCAAAAAATGTAGTTCATTAAATTTTTCCAAGTCAAAACACCAGTGTTGAAATGTTCCAAATATTTCCCTCGGTTTTCAGCCAGCTGAAACAATTCAATAAAAATCGTCCAGTATCCAACTTTCACTTATCATTAAACGGCACGTGTTTAGCTAGTAATCCTGCCGTCATTAATCTCACATCTGTTCTAATAAATCTTTCAAATTTCTGTTAAAGTCAACTGAATTAACTAAACTCGGAAAAAATATGAGTAAAATTGTCCAACCAGCAAAAATATGAATATATGATAGAATAACAAGCCTTATTTTGCCATCAAACAGTGTACAGGCTATTTAGCTAGTCATCCTTAATATGTTAAACCCATCGTTAAATATACAGTCTGTAAAATATCTTTGAAACTGCATCCAAAAACTGCAAAAAATATTATTGTAGGTTTCTTTACAGACAAAAAAAAAAAAAAAAAGAATTGATTCCAGAGGATCTCACTTTCTTTTCTGATTAAACCAGTGATCAAATGTTTAGACATCAACTTCACGTTTTAATTAATGGGTCCTTCGTTTCCGATCATAAGTCTTACACTTTTCAGCGATTCCTCTTTCACTCAACCAATTAAAAAAGTATCATTTTAATCACACATCCATCAAAAATATGACTTCACTGCCTTACCAGAATGAAGATCCTGCTCCTCCAGGTACCTGATCAGGTTGTTCTCCATGGTGGTCCAAAGGTCCTCTTAAAATCAAACTCCTTCTTGTCGTTGGGTTTTCTTCTTCTTTCTTCTTCAGTCCGTGAAGTTCTCCAGTAAAGTTGGTCAAGTTTCCTCAGATCCAAAAGTGTGTTTTGAAGTGCTCTGGATTTTTGCCGCAGTTCAACCTCAGTCAAAAAGTGCAAAGGGGAGAGAAAATAGCCGCAGGCTTCTATATAGGGACTCTGTCTCCATGGTTACGAGGTGACGCACGCGCGTACGTGCGTGAGTGCGTTACAGAGAATTTCGGCATAATGATTGTTTCTTATTTGACTAAGTACAATTGAAATATATATATATATATATTTATCATAACCAATCTAAATTCATCTCTTTAAGAAAGATGTCATCAATTTTATTGTCTGTATGTCAAAATACTATATAACGTCCCCTCCTTTAACACTTAAAATTACAGATTTAAAAACATATTAGAAATTAGAATTCTACTAGAAATATGAAAAGCAAAAACAATAAACTGGTGAAAACAATTGGATTATTTTAACAATTTTATTTGAGTAATTTGCAGACTCTACGTGTTTTTTTGTTATTTAGTTACGTCATTCTTCTACTGTTTTCTAATTTTTATTTGTCTTTGAGATCACCAGATTGTGGGTTTATGTGTCTTTTTTTGCTTGTTTCTTGATGTGGATCTGTGACTGTGAAAGGATTTTGTGGATTCGATGTATAATTACTGAAAATTTTTAAATAATGTTTATTTAAAATATATATAATTATTTATCAGTGATTATCTCTGTTCTTTATACTTTACAGAACAAAATGGATCTTTTTCAGTATTTTTATCCATTCAGCCTTACATCTTCCGCATTAACGATGTTTTGGCTTTTTCAGATTAGATTACATTAGATTAGATTAGCTAGAACTTTATTAATCCCTTTGGGAAACTCCCTCAGGGAAATTAGGATTCCAATAGTAGATTGAAAAATAAATAGAAAGATATATAAAAATATAGATAAACAAATATATAAATAAATTAAAAATAAATATAAATAGCTAAAAAAATATCAATGGGATGCATATAAAACAAAAGAAACGTCTTCATAAGAAGAGCAGAAAGGTCGAAAAGATGGGAAAAAGCTAAAACTACCAAAATAATAGTTCAAAACTGGAGAAAAGTCTGAAAAAAGTGCTAAAAAAAAAAAAAAAAAAAAAAAAAACGGAGAGCTACTGGAGAGGCAGCCATTTACTTATAGCGCCTGTTAAACAAACCATTATGGTTTAGTGATGAAATGCTTCCTCCTGAGCTGTAAAAGAACAAAAATGAACAAAAAACACCTAAAAAGAGCAACAACATGTATCCGTGTTCGTGGTCTCTTCAACAAAAGGGCCAACTATTTTTTTTACATGAACACAGTTTGTCACATGCTATTGACTATCAGCAAAATTCATTTTAAAATTGTGTCGAATAAATTCTTAAATCAAACCATGTAGTCACGGGAAAGATACGTCTTTGTTTGCTCTGAAAATATTTTATTTTATCACCAACCCCTCAGCCCTCTTTATATAAAAAGAACAGAATTTAACATCCTTATGCTCGGATTAAAAATACATGATAAAACGGCGACAGGATCAGAACGGAAGTAGATTGAGGCAGTGAAGAACTTCTTCCGTCTCCCCTCGGCACTCATGTTCAACACATTCTAGTTTGTTGTCCAAAGAAAATGGGAGGCTAAAGTCACAATTATGACTTGAACTGCGCGATTTTCAAGGCCAGATCAGTGTATGAGAGGACCAGTGAGTGTCCCTCTATCAGTGTCGGTGATAGAGGTCCGGGTGATGCTAATGTGTTAGCCGATCCGTGTCTCTTTCGGTAATTGGAGATAACGTTTGGAAACAGACATCAAAAATAGAAAAACGACTAAATATCTGATTTTTTATTTAAAACAGAAACATCAAAATTGAAATACAGCTTGATTTTATTTTTTGTTGACTGAAACGAGTAAGGAAAAGTCAAATATTAGTTTGATTTTCCATCTTAATTTCTAAAAAGAAAATATGGAAGGAGACACAAATCGAGAAATGGCCTGTGGATTACCAAAAGTTGTCACAAGAATATTGCTCATTCTGACCAGTAGATGGCGACAGCGTGGCGCTTACACATGCCAACCATTGGAAAGCCCTAGAAGAAGGAGGGGTTGCAGGAGCAGTTGAACCAACACGGGATGCTTCACGGATGCAAACTCATGCTTTTGAAATGCATCCAGTCAGGTTTGGTAGTGACTCAGAGAACTGTACATTCAGGTGCGCTGGAAGATGTTTTATGATGATGCCAACTGAATGAATGACATCATTGTATTTTTTTTCCTGCTGTATGTGCATCGCACATCACCACTCAATAGACTGCAGACTGGCTGCCAAGCTACACACAAATGAAACATTAAGTTCTAACACAGGCATCACCAAAGGGCAGACTTCGGTCCGGATCTGACTGAGTGATGGTTCTGTCCGGACCCATGACCAATCTCTGATAAATTCATGAGAATAAATTTTAATGGATCTTTTTTCCAACAGTCGCAGCTATAGACAGCAGGCGCTGCTACTCCACTAAGGTGGTCTGATCACAAGCCTGTCATGCCATGAGTTTTCCTAAATATATATTCTGTATGTTTTCTGAAGCTTATAAGGTTTTTTAATGAAGCACTAAAGATTTCTGACCATTTATTCCTTCAACAGCTGCTGCAGTCACACAGACCGTTGTGGAAAGGGACATGATGATACATTTAGTGGAGGTGAGTTTATCGTGTTTACAGCACAAACTTCAGCAGCCACAAACACCAGCAAACAGGAGGCAGTGTCAAATAAACAGCCTGTGCAAAAAACACATAAGACCCTTGTGACCTGCACGGGTTGTGACCTGCACTGTGGTCTGAGAACTTACGTGCTGTCTGCAGTGCTGATCCTTTCCATTTGTCAGGTTCAGATCCTGATCTCATAATTTTGTGACCAGGTATCTAACTCTTTTTTTATCCAGTGAATGCAATGCGCTTCCGTAAAAGACATCTTACAACCGCTAAGCATGTACCACTGTATGGTTTTCGCCTATGATTTGCGCCCCCTTCTTTTTCTAGGTCACAGTTGGCATGTGTAGGCGCCACGCTGTCACCATCTACTGGTCAGTATGAGCAATATTCTTGTCGTGACAACTTCCAGTAATCCAAAACAATTATACAGGCCATTTGTGTCTTGTGCTATATTCTATTTTCTTTTTAGAAATTAAGATGGAATATCAAACCTTTATTTGACTTTTCCTTACTAGTTTCAGACAACAAAAAACAAAATCAAGCTACATTTCAATTTTGATATTTCTATTTTAAAACAAAAATCCGATATCCAGTCGATTTTCTATTTTTGATTTTTCCAGTCCCAAATATTATGTCCAATTACCAAAAGAGACACGGACCGTTAGCCCCTCTCTTTGACCACGATTATGCTATCCAACCTTCAGTAGGTAAGTGTGCTGACTTTTTTTTTTTTGGATAATATTACCAACCAAAACCTTTCTCAGTTCTCCAACTTGGCTGAAAGTAGTGGTCAGACCAGGGATTGGGAAATGGCGTCCTGTGGGCCACATACATCCATTTAATTCCTTGGTAGCCCTGGAGTCTAATGAAAACATCCATACATTTTAGGATTAATAAAAAAAAAATCACAGCATTCATTTAAAGAACATTTATGTAAACAAAACTTTCATTACCCTTATAAGCCTGGTAGCTTAAGCTTTTAAGTGAATGTAGAAAGTCAAATGTCTTGGTCATTGTGCCCGTGTGAACGTATGTCAGATGATGATGTCTAAAGGCAATACTGTAAAATTTACTCACAAGATAATACTCTGGCAGGCAGGTTTAGTCTGTGCTCGGATGCAGTTAACCCTTAAAAAGTCCTAGGGACATTTTGTGCCATTCAGGTGTTTTTCAAAGGTTTTTTGTTCGGCTGTGTTGAATAAAAATAGCTCAAATTTGTTAGACAATATTGTTATTGTTATTATTTTTTGGAAATTGTGGTCACAGTTCCTTAAATTAGCCTAAAATACCTAAGCTACACAAAAGCCGACACATACGTTGCTGACAACGAAAAATGTCCCATTGAATTCTATTGAAAATGGCATTTTTTTTAATCCCAC
The DNA here is from genome assembly GCA_037902135.1 of Cetoscarus ocellatus. Taxonomy (NCBI): domain Eukaryota; kingdom Metazoa; phylum Chordata; class Actinopteri; order Labriformes; family Labridae; genus Cetoscarus; species Cetoscarus ocellatus. The sequence continues at coordinate 715,072 of JBAMNC010001316.1, forward strand.
ATTTATCTTAACCTGAACTAATGTATTTATTTATGTTTAAATTTCTTTTTTAACTATTTAGATTATTATATTTATTCACCAGATTGCACTTTTTCCATTTAAAGCTAGCCTCAAAATATCATTTTTTTCTGTTTTCTGCAAAGGTACCTGCAAAAAAATATCAATGCATCAACATCAATGTTGCTGCCAATCACTGATCCATCTCAGGGTCAGTATAGTAATCAAATTCTTGTTTAAATGTATTTCATGGAAATTGTTGAATTTATTTCATTTTTTATGAAGGAAACATCAACAACAAAACAGTGGAGTTGTGTTGACATACTGGTCTTTATGGGTTTAAATTCCACAAAAATATAACTAACATTTGATATCTATATTTCAGACTGAAGTAGTCTTAAAAACTCTGACTCATAAAAAGTGGAAACAAAGTATCAAAACATATTTTGTAGCGGTTTTTGGGAAGCTGACACTTTTTATCATGAGGGACAAATGCTTCAGGATATTAAATGAACTCTCGACTCCCCCCTGGCTTTTTATTGTTTTGAATCTGAACTGATTGTTTAAACAGCCAGAAACTCTTTGCAAATAAAGGCTGTGGCCATGGAGCTTTATTAAGACAACTTATAAATACCTAAACTTTGAATAGCAGGAGTTGTAGGCCTACTTCCTCTTTTCTCAGTTCACTCCAGAAACTGGTTTCAAAAACGTTTAAAAATACTTTTGGAAATTTGTGCATTCTGCCAACACTGTTTCATATGGTCCATATTTATGCCCAAAATATCAGCATAAATATCAGCAAAAATGTTCATACCTGCTGATACCAGTAATCAAGAGTTTAGTCCATTATCTGCCAATATCATTCCAGCAATATTGTACATCTCAATATGGGCTGTAAATATCAATAAAAAAATGAATTTTCTCTCTATTTCTTCTTTATTTTTTCTAAAATAATCAAGGAGCTGGAGGAGAAAGTCCAGGAGCTACACCTAGACCTCCAATAGCTGGTTATCCAATAACTCCATCCTCAAAATGCTTCTGTGCCTCAGAGGAAGACGTCTGTTTCTACTTCCATCTGAAGAAGTGTTCATGGCTTTCAAGGAGTTTGTTTCTACATCTGCTCTCAGGCGTGCTGGTCAAAGGCCTGATTTAAACTGATTTACTGTTTTTATTAAGCTTAAAGGACTTGGGACTCTAAATCGAGCTGAATCAAGCTGGAGGCCACAGTGCGCACACATGGCACACAGAGACATCTAAATAAAATGAAAACACCAAACATCTGAAGCTTGCCCTTTCGTGTGTGAACAGATTAAAAAGTAGTACAGATACTGGTGTTGTACCGGTGCCACCCACAGTGATGCATCAGAAAATATGGTGGCATCAACCCAAGAGTTTAAACTCACAGCTGAAGATTTACAGTTGGAAAACTTTGCAGATGACACAGATATTTATGTTCAGCTTTAATTATGTTTTTAGACTGGTGGTGGAGTAGTGTTCAGTAGTAAGTTGAGACTACTCCATCAGCCTTGTGCGTAATTGCACAAATTTAGACTTTAGACTCTTACCTCTAGCTCCTATCACATCATCAGTCAGGGGGGGATCTTCACAGCAGTGACACTCTGACAGTGGGTTTTGTTGCCAGAATCACTTGTGGAATATGGTGAAACATTTACTGATCTCCATCATCACCGTCTAAGCCTGGCTCCCCTTGAAAAGTGGGGAGACTAAAGGTATCCATGTCCCCCTCTTATTCTATGCTTCCTGGTCTCCTTCTTCTTGCTATCCAACCTGTTCCATTACATCTTCCCCATCATGTAAACACAACCAATTAAATATTAAAATCAGATTTGATCCTGTTTATCCATTTTGTACTTTCAATTTAAACCAATAATGAAAATTATGAAAAAAAAAAGGTTTAAAATGCAAAAAAAAAGTTATTTGACATTTTCTATAATAATACATCCACTCAACAAATTTCTTTCACAGTCACAGATTTACAGTTTAAAACAGATAACACCACACTTGAAACCACAAGGTAGTGTCAAAGACGAGATAAAATTAGAAAACAAAAAAATATTAAGATAACTAAATCACAAAAACGTCACAAAGGGTCAGCTAATCATTAAAACTAAATTTCTCTAATAATCTAATTGTCTTTACCAATATATTGTTGTTACTTAATTTAGATTATGTAGATGTTGAAAAGCGTTGCAGTATGTTTTTTTTTTTTAATCTTTGGTTATTTAACTGGGGGATCCTGGGGACGGTCCAGGTGATGCTACCTTAATTAAAAAAAAAAAAAGAAGAAATACAGCTTCTTGACTTCTTTAAAATTTGGATGGAAAATTAACTGACTTGTGACCTGTTTCTTTAATCTGATGAAGAGGAGCACACGTTTTTATTGTGATATAATGTCCTGAAACAGAAGATAATCACTGATGAATAATTATATATTTTTTGAATAAACATTATTTAAGGATTTTCAGTAATTATACATTGAATCCACAAAATCCTTTCACAGTCACAGATCCACATCAAGAAACAAGCAAAAAAAAAGACACATAAACCCACAATCTGGTGATCTCAAAGACAAATAAAAATTAGAAAACAGTAGAAGAATGACGTAACTAAATTAAAAAAAACACGTAGAGTCTGCAAATTACTAATAATAAAATTGCTAAAAAAAATTCAATTGTTTTCACCAGTTTATTATTATTGCTTTTCATATTTCTAGTAGTATTCTAATTTCTAATATATATATATATGTATTTATATATATATATATATATATATATATATATATATATATATATATATATATATATATATATATATATATATATATATATACATACATATATATATATATATATGTATGTATGTATATATTTCAATTGTACTTAGTCAAATAAGAAACAATCATTTATGCCGAAATTCTCTGTAACGCACTCACGCACGTACGCGCGTGCGTCACCTCGTAACCATGGAGACAGAGTCCCTATATAGAAGCCTGCGGCTATTTTCTCTCCCCTTTGCACTTTTTGACTGAGGTTGAACTGCGGCAAAAATCCAGAGCACTTCAAAACACACTTTTGGATCTGAGGAAACTTGACCAACTTTACTGGAGAACTTCACGGACTGAAGAAGAAAGAAGAAGAAAACCCAACGACAAGAAGGAGTTTGATTTTAAGAGGACCTTTGGACCACCATGGAGAACAACCTGATCAGGTACCTGGAGGAGCAGGATCTTCATTCTGGTAAGGCAGTGAAGTCATATTTTTAATGGATGTGTGATTAAAATGATACTTTTTTAATTGGTTGAGTGAAAGAGGAATCGCTGAAAATTGTAAGACTTATGATCGGAAACGAAGGACCCATTAATTAAAACGTGAAGTTGATGTCTAAACATTTGATCACTGGTTTAATCAGAAAAGAAAGTGAGATCCTCTGGAGTCAATTCTTATTTTTTTGTCTGTAAAGAAACCTACAATAATATTTTTTGCAGTTGTTGGATGCAGCTTCAAAGATATTTGACAGATTGTATATAAAAAGATGGGTTAATTAAGGGTGACTAGTTAAATAGCCTGTACACTGTTTGATGGCAAAATAAGGCTTGTTATTCTATCATATATTCATATTTTTGCTGGTTGGACAATTTTACTCATATTTTTTCCGAGTTTAGTTAATTCAGTTGACTTTAACAGAAATTTGAAAGATTTATTAGAACAGATGTGAGATTAATGACGGCAGGATTACTAGCTAAACATGTGATAGCCCTTTAATGATAAGTGAAAGTTGGATACTGGACGATTTTTATTGAATTGTTTCAGCTGGCTGAAAACCGAGGGAAATATTTGGAACATTTCAACACTGGTGTTTTGACTTGGAAAAAGTTAATTAACTACATTTTTGACGTGGAAAGTTTAACAAAATGGCGACCAGGTTTAATTTAAAAATCGCTCCGAATTGTTGATGTTGTTACCATGGAGACGGTGGACCGTCAGAATGTGCGCGTGCTAATAACAGGAACAAGGGCCTTTTAATGGTGTTGACTTCACTACACAGTTTAGTTCAGTTAATTATTGAGGACAAGGACAGGAAAATGATCGTTTCTGTGATCATTTACAGTATTATATTTTTCTAAGGGGGCACCAGGGCCAGGCAGGGGAGAGAAACAGTGAGAGGAGGAGCATATAGCATCATTATACTCTGTCAAAGAGTCTAAACATCCAGAGAAATATGGGTAATCTTTTAAGTAAGTCTCATGATAAGATAAATTTGGAACAAAATTCGACTTCTTCAGTGTTTTGAATTATTTTAAAACATATATTTCAATTATGTCCTTGATACCTTAACAATTTATAAACTTAAAACTATCAACATCATAGCCAGTGATAGGTGGGTTTGTTGTAATGCCCTTTTCCTTTTGCCTGTCAACTTAATTGATCAACCTTGGTTTGGTTGGTGGTTGTGTGAGGTTGTTTTGCTCTCCTGTTTGAAAAGAAAGTAGTCTGTGCTGTGATTAAGCCATTATGTTTGTGCTCATAGGCAAACCCAACCCGGAACCAAATCTGACTTTTATGATAAGGTAAGAATTTCCTAAACTCAGCATGTCCCCACAAAGCAGTCCTTCTGCATGCTGCATGTTTGGTGTGTGTTCGTCACTGCAATCATGTGTTAGTGTGTGTTGGGATCCTAATGAGGATTATCAGAGGATTTGTGTGTGTGAGTTGTGTGTTGTTGTTAATCATTTTATCTAGACTGAACACTGTTATCAACCAAAATGAGGTTTATGTTTGTTTTATGTGAGCGGTACATGTATGTGTGTTTTGTCTTGGATGGGTCTGTTGGTATTGTCTGCTATTTTTCAAGATCAGAGTAAACACAATTTAAATCCATAATTTTCAGTCATGTGAACTTCTGTTCAAGTCCAGTGTGACTTTTTTATGTGACTTATGATTTATTTTGATTTTTGTTATTTTGGTGGTAAACGGGGATACTAAAGCTTGATCTTTTTCCTACAGATGTCTCTTATGATGTGGAGCGTCCTGCAGCTGAGGGGATCCCCGACCTGGTCGTGATCATCGATGATGATGACAGTAATGTTCTCCCCATCTACATCTCCTCTGATGAAGAGGAGGTGGAGAATATCATTGTTTTGGAGGACAGTGATGAAGACCCTGAGGAAGGTAGGTATGATGGTAGGTTTGGAAGTTCCTTAAGAGCTGAAGGTAATGAGGAGGAAGAGGATGAAGATGAAGTAGCAGAGAGCGAAGAAGAGGAGAATGAAGAGCAGTGGGAAGAGGCAGAGGATGCAGATGATGAGAGTGAAGAGGAGGAAGCTGACGTGGATGAGTTCAACGGGCCGTGGTTGTGGGAGCAGGAGGATTCAGATGAGTCCGAGGATGACTCATCAGATTCTGAGTGGACCAGTCCAGATTCTGGTTACAGCACGATGACATCTGATGAGGACGACAGAGAGGATGAAGACCCAGATGTTGAAGGAGTTGCTCCTGAGGTGGTTCTTGCTGGCAGAGAGGTTGCTGAGGAGCCCGATTTCAACATCAGACCTCCTCCCCTGGACCGCCCACCCAGCCAGAACTCCGTTCTAGGTGAAGAAGCTCCATCCACATCTGGCCTCGGCACCTCCAGGGACGGGAACAGGGAGGAGGATCTCTGGAGCTTCTACACAAACCTGCTATGTGAGGAAGTTCCATCCACGTCTGGCCTCGGCACCTCCAGGGAGGAGGGACAGGTTCCTTCTCCCATCGGCTTTGAAACTCCTGATTTGTGGAGCTGCTTTGGAATCCTCCCAGATGATGAAGCTCCGTCCACGTCCGGCCTCTGCACCTCCAGAAAGAGGAGCAGGGAGGAAGATGAGGAGCAGGAAGAGGAGCATCCTGTGACTGTTGAAAATATTCCTTTGAACAAAACAACAAACTGACCAAAAAATAAAGCATAAAGCAATGAAATAAAAAAAAAAAAAAAAACCTTCAACCTGCTGGTCCTTACAGCTCTAGATAGAAACCCTCAATAGGCTATGAAAAAATGAAATTATCACATCAAGCTCTTTGCCCCATTACAGTGCCTCCCAAAATGTGGGCCGTAAACTATCCAAGGTCATTTCCAAGTAGGGGGTATTTTACGATAAATAAAAACTATCGGCATAATTTAATTACATTTTTGAATTATAAAATGCTGAAAAATATTTTTCAAGCCATGATAGCAAAACAGCTGGAAGATCTACAAAACCCAAAACCAGTGAAGTTGGCACGTTGTGTAAATCGTAAATAAAAACAGAATACAATGATTTGCAAATCCCTTTCAACCTATGTTCAATTGAATACACAGCAAAGACAAGATACTTAACATTTGAACTGGTAAACTGTGTTATTTTTTGCAAATATTCGCTCATTTTGAATTTGATGCCTGCAACATGTTTCAAAAAAGCTGGCACAAGTGGCAAAAAAGACTGAGAAAGTTGAGGAATGCTCATCAAACACTTATTTGGAACATCCCACAGGTGAACAGGCTAATTGAGAACAGGTGGGTGCCATGATTGGGTATAAAAGCAGCTTCCCTGAAATGGTCAGTCATTCACAAACAAGGATGGGGCGAGGGTCACCACTTTGTGAACAAATGCGTGAGCAAATTGTCGAACAGTTTAAGAACAACATTTCTCAACGAGCTATTGCAAGGAATTTAGGGATTTCATCATCTACGGTCCGTAATATCATCAAAAGGTTCAGAGAATCTGGAGAAATTACTGCATGTAAGCGGCAAGGCCGAAAACCAACATTGAATGCCCGTGACCTTCGATCCCTCAGGCGGTACTGCATCAAAAACTGGCATCACTGTGTAACGGATATCGCCACATGGGCTCAGGAACACTTCAGAAAACCACTGTCAGTAACTACAGTTCGTCGCTACATCTGTAAGTGCAAGTTAAAACTCTACTATGCAAAGCGAAAGCCATTTATCAACAACACCCAGAAACGCTGCCGGCTTCGCTGGGCCCGAGCTCAACTAAGATGGACTGATGCAAAGTGGAAAAGTGTTCTGTGGTCTGACGAGTCCACATTTCAAATTGTTTTTGGAAAGTGTGGTCGTCGTGTCCTCCGGACCAAAGAGGAAAAGAACCAGCCAGACTGTTATAGGCGCAAAGTTCAAAAGCCAGCATCTGTGATGGTATGGGGGTGTATTAGTGCTCAAGGCATGGGTAACTTACACATCTGTGAAGGCACCATCAATGCTGAAAGGTACATACAGGTTTTGGAGCAACATATGTTGCCATCCAAGCAACGTCTTTTTCATGGACGCCCCTGCTTATTTCAGCAAGACAATGCCAAGCCACATTCTGCATGTGTTACAACAGCGTGGCTTCGTAGTAACAGAGTGCGGGTACTAGACTGGCCTGCCTGTAGTCCAGACCTGTCCCCCATTGAAAATGTGTGGCGCATTATGAAGCGTAAAATACAACAACGGAGACCCCGGACTGTTGAACAACTTAAGCTGTACATCAAGCAAGAATGGGAAAGAATTCCACCCGAAAAGCTTCAAAAATTGGTCTCCTCAGTTCCCAAACGTTTACTGAGTGTTGTTAAAGGAAAGGCGATGTAACACAGTGGTAAAAATGCCCCTGTGCCAACTTTTTTGCAATGTGTTGCTGCCATTAAATTCTAAGTTGATGATTATTTGCAAAAGAAAATAAAGTTTCTCAGTTCGAACATTAAATATCTTGTCTTTGCAGTGTATTCAATTGAATATAAGTTGAAAAGGATTTGCAAATCATTGTATTCTGTTTTTATTTACGATTTACATAACGTGCCAACTTCACTGGTTTTGGGTTTTGTAACATGGGATCTTTATATCATCTATCGTATCTGAGCAGAATCTTGATCACAGTTTAAATGTTGAATTAAGTGAGGACATTTCATTAAAGGGATAGTTCGGGATTTTTAATGCGGCGTTTGCCTGAGGCACAAGCAATGTATGGACGCTTGATGATTTTCTTTTTTTTGTGTTTTATAATTTGTAGGATCCCTGCCCCCTTAAAGCTCCTGTACTCTTCTGTTTCTGGCCCCGATGGCCTGATTCCCTGATTTTACAGTTTTGTCACAGTTCAAGGATCTACAGTAGTACCTGTAGTTGTCAGTTATTTTGGAAACAGTTGGAATCACCACTTCCAAACAGAGTGGTTTCTAATTTTAGAGACTTCACCTTCACAGGACGTTACAACAATTTTTCTAAACTTCTTCACGCATCATTGACCTTGACAATTATTCAAACATCAACAGTGAAGGAGGTGATAGTATCTCCCCTCTGAAGTGTTTACAGTCAACAGAAAAGTCCAGAACAAGTGATTTTACTGTAAACCTTACCTGCTTCCTCCATGGCCTTGCCATAAACAGGAATGAATGTTTGCTGCTCTCATGTCCCTTTTTACCTCCTTTGAGGAGGTTATGTTTTTGCCGTTTGTTTATTTTGTTAGCAAGATTACGCAAAAACTACTGAACTTTTCAGGAGATGTTGGTTATGGCCCAACTTAAATGATTAGATTTTTGTGGTGATCCAGATAATCACCATTAGTGGCCTATCATTTTTGCTCAATAACTGTCTAACTAATTATGATATCAACATGATTCTGAGTACTAGGTGTGGGTTTTCAGGGTCAAGGAATCATATTATGATGGTAACTTTAACATGGAACTAATGCTTATAGATGGAACAGCAATATGTGAGCTACCTTGGTGGAGGTTTGGGAACAGGGTCAAAGGGCAAAGTCCCAATGCAGGACGACAGGAAAGAGATAGTCACGTGGCTGAAGTTCACTCCAGTGCCGTGCCAAAGTAAGGCACCAAAGCTTCTACTGTAGCTATGATGTGATCAATTAAGCATCTCTTAATTTATGTTATCTTATACAATAAAATCTAATTTGATTTTGTTGTAGTCATCGGGCTGAAAGTGTTGATTCACAGCACTGTTAAAAACCTTCAGTTAAAAGGATTTAAGTAATATCAATGCAAGTAATATCACATCTCCCGATTCAAGATGCTTTCAGCTGTTGAGTCCATCTCCCTGTCTCATGTGTAACTATAACCACAGAAGATCAGCCCATCCACTGAGACTTTAAATGTTGCCTCTGGTGCCACCTGGTGGACATAAAGAGTCATTTTCACAGCTAAGAGGGGAGACCTCACACTCCACTTACTGGCAAACTGATGCTTTAGTGCAGTGGGCGAGTGTTGGACGTCAACCTTGTAGAGGCAGCATTCAGCACGGTGGAGACTTGGTTTCAGCTTAAGGCCTGAGCCTTCCTAAAGGGGGCGCCAGAGGGTCTCAGGGGTTATGAAGTTGTTAAATTTGGTTTACATACATACGTATAAGAGACTTTGGGCATACTTTATTTTAATCTTATTTTATACTTTAATTTTGTGGTATTTATGACCTAGTTAGTGGCAGTAAATCAACAAAATTATTTCAACAAAAGCTCCTTGTCCATATCCAAAATGAAACCGCACCACTTAATTAACTAGAATATTAATAATCTGTAATCTAGATAGTTTTCATGTCTTTTAACACAGGTGTACTAAATAAAAAATGAAAACAGCGCTTACATTTATCAGACCACCTGTGATAAAACGAGAAAACAAATATTTTTGAAATTATTTAAAAACTTGTTTAAGACTGAAAATGTTTTTGTTATTGGACAAACATTTTGAACAGGATGAATTTCAAACTGAATTTACTGTTTTATATCCAAATCTGAACAGCTCACAAGACTTCTTCAAAACCAATTTTTCTGCTCAGGAATGCAGTTAAATAACTACAATAAAATTTGAAAACTCAGGCATAATTATAATAATTATATTCTCGCACTAAAAATATGATTTGGAGTGTCTGCGTGTTAGTGTTTTAACCATTACAGAAACATAAACAAGGGCAGCGGTGGCATAAATCTTACATTGGATGGTGGTCTCTTCACTTTGTTAAGCACTATTTATCTAAAACAATATAACACACCTGCATATGTTTACTTTTTGTACTTTACAGTACAGAGGACTGACCCAGGACTTTATGGACTGGTGCCAACGGAACCACCTCCAGATCAACGCGAGGAAGACCAAGGAACTGGTGGTGGACTTCCGTAGGTGTAGACCCCCCCAACCCAACACCGGTGAACATCCAGGGCTTGGACATTGAGATTGTGGACTCTTACAAATATCTGGGTGTTCACCTGAACAATAGACTGGACTGGTCTGACCACACGAGTGCTCTCTACAGGAAGGGCAAGAGCAGACTGTACCTGCTGAGGAGACTGAGGTCTTTTGGAGTGCAGGGGGCTCTCCTGAGGACCTTTTATGACTCTGTGGTGGCATCAGCCATCTTTTATGGAGTGGTCTGCTGGGGCAGCAGCATCTCGGCTGCAGACAGGAACAGACTGGACAGACTGATCAGGAAGGCCAGCTCAGTCCTGGGGTGCCCCCTGGAATCAGTGCAGGTGGTGGGAGAAAGGAGGATGCTGGTGAAGCTGGCATCCATGCTGGAGAGGGACTCCCACCCCCTGCAGGACACTCTGACAGCCCTGTGCAGCTCCTTCAGTGACAGGCTGCGTCACCCGAAGTGTGTGAAGGAGCGTTACCGCAGGTCTTTCCTGCTGCTGTTAGACTTTACAACCAGCACTGCTCCCAGGCACCATAAACTGAGCAATTATCTAACAATGTGCAATTACAATGTACAATTACTGTGCTAACTCTCTTGACAATGTGCAATTCATCCATGTGCAATCACTTACATTCATGTGCAATTACTTTGTGAATGTGTAAATAATCCTTATAGGATTTGCTTTTTAGTTTCTGTATTCAAGCCCTTTTTTATATTTATATTGGTAGAATAATGTACATACTGCTATTTTTATACAATTTTTATACAATTTTTATACTTATTCTTCATCAACGCTGTCCCCTTTGCTGCTGTAACATTGCAAATTTCCCTGTGTGGGACGAATAAAGGTTTATTCTATTCTATTCTATTCTATTCTATTCTATTCTATTCTATTTATATCCCAGCTAGTGGCAGTAAATCAGCATTAGATCCAGTTTATTGCAGTAGGCTTTGTCAGTGGTCTGCTGTGCTGTTCCAGGTTCTGTGATGCCTTGAGCTCGGCAAGCCTTTAAGATAGTTAGAGTTAGTTTAATGTTCGGCAGAAACCAGGGGACCAGCTCTAAAGTTTGACCACTCAGGGGCTTACTTACTTAACTCACTGGTATGTTGTGAGTTTCTCGTAGGTCAGTTGATAAGAGGCCATTTGTGTCATTTTTTAAGTAATTTTTTAAAGTTGGAAACTTATGGGAATAAAGCTGGAATTTACAAAATTAAAGTTTGGTCCTTAACAGGGATTTTAAATAGCTGGTCAAATAGTTGGGAAAATATATTTTAGCATGATCGTGACTAAATCAACAACCAGATTTCATGCAAGTATAATTGAGATTATCTCTGCTGTACCTCAATCACATGCATAAAGCACACTGCTTACTGCAGGAGTGTTGAGGCTCGCTCCCTACATGCACTGTGCTCCTCCATCACGTGCACTGATGATTGCTAGAACCCTGGACTATTGAAGCCACACATTTGACTCCAGAGCACAAGACCATTGAAGCCACACATTTGAGCCCCTGGACTACATCAAGTAAACTAGAAAGAACTAGGAGAGCGCAAACCTCCACAAAGGTAGCTCACATATTGCTTTTCCATCTATAAATAATAGTTCCATGATAAAGTTACCACCATAATATGATTCATGACCCAGAAAACCCACACCTCACACTCAGAATCATGTTAATATCATTATTAGTTAGACAGTTATTGAGCAAAAACAACCGTTAATGGCAGTTATCTGGTTCAACACCAAAATCCAATCATTTTTAAGTTGGGCCATTACCAACATCTCCTGAAAATTTCAGCAAAATCCATCCAGTAGTTTTTGCTTAATATTGCTATCAAACAAACAAACATATGGGGCCAAAAACTGAACCTCCTTGGCAGAGGTAATAAAAAAATTAACTTCAGTTCATTTAAATTACTTCTGAATTTCCAGTTAATTCCCATAAATCACCATAATTCCCATGGAAAGTGTCCTAACTTTGAATATTTACAAATTCTCCTAGTTAACTTCCCATGGCAAGTCTCTGGAAATTTACCAGAATTTTCTTCCCTTTTGAGACCATAGTTACAGCTCTGAAATTCTACTTTTGTGTGTTAAGCTGCTCTTGTGCTGTGAGGTGTTAGCATGAAGCTTTACTTTAGTTTGTAGCTTAGCTTTGTGTTTGATCACCAACAGATTACACTGTGAGTCGCCTGTGAGGGTAATTCCGTGTGCTACATTTGTGGTTTAAAGGGTTCGCATCAACCTCTGCTTGCAGGTTTTACTCTGAAGTCTTAGTTTGGAACACAGTTTCATCAGTGTTAGCTGTCGTTTGTGTGGCCAGTAAAATGTTGGCCTGAGGGAAAAATGGAAGGTCTGCTTTTCTTGCAGTGCAAAACAGAGTGCATTGTTTTATCAAGACTTCCCAACCTGACATATGTAGCTGTGGGCCTCCCTTTGAGGCCTTGGGCCCAACTTTGGGAATCCCTGGGTTAAAGTATTGAGTGTACTTTGTTAAAATTAGGAAAATATCATTGTATGAGCTGAAAGAACAAATGAAAATTTAAGTTTCACATGGACAGAGACCTCTTGTATGAAAGAAAAACAGCTTTACATTGACAGTCCCTGAGCTCTCTGGTATGTGGACTGCTTTGTTCTCCATATCCATACCCGCTCAGGCAAAACAAGCTTATATTCAGGGGGTCTATGGACAAAACAAAAACTAAATAACCAAAACATTGTTCCCCTATAAAATACTCCTGTATATACAGAAAGCTACCTCCAATCAAAGCCCTGAAACAAATCCTAACAGTTTGACATGTGAGTGGACTGTGGTTTGAGAAGAACTCAAACAAAATCTGATCATACGGAGGGACAATCAGGCTACTGTACGGAAAATAAGTTTAATTTCAGCCAATTAAGAAACAAAATATTACTGTAAATACTCTACCTGCCCTCTTTGACTGACTTGTTTGTGAAGCAGACCCTCTTTATTTGTGTTTCTGCGTGAACGCATGCCACATTATAACCCCATGAATGTCTGAGCATGTGTGCGTGTGTGTATGAGCTCCACATGTGATAGCATTCTCCCGTTTCTTCTGCTGGAAATATTTATGCTAAGTCCTCATTTGAGCATGCAGTTCAAACAGAGCGGCTCCGGTGTTCTTTCCTCTTTTTCCAGACGCAGGCGGCCTGCGGGGGGGGCCTTCCCGTACAACACAGAGCATTGTCAGCACAGCAGACCCCCCCACCCCAGTATACAGAGTGTTTATGTCAGAGCCTGATATCCATTTTCAATCAGCACTCCTGTTGCTCTGAGGTATTTATTTTTAGCCAGCGAGGAGCCTTTTCATGAGAGCTGTGATATGTAAATAATTGTGATCTGTTACAGGTGGAGCGTCGCCCACAGAGAGGACGAGCTCCTGATGAGGTCTGAAGAGGAGAAGATGAAAAGTGAGAGCTCAAGAGTATTTATGGAAACTGACTCAAGCAGCAACTCAGAGCTCAGTCAGAGAGCAAGATGTTACTCTGACTCGGGCTTTTGGGATGTAAATATTTTATAGTCATTCAAGTCCGGACTGATTGTGTTGATATTAACGTGATCATTGTGTGACGGCATGCCTGGACTAAAGGCTTACAAAATCCATTACGTACACCTTATCTTCATAAAGGTGTGTTGGCCATCTAAAGAGCCCTTATTATGCTTTAGTGTGTGTTGAACATGTCTCTGTATGATGGAGCACTTCTGCCAACAAGACAAAAAGTCTGCAGAATCTGGACTTGCCCACACAAACAGACCAGCGTGATTAGTTTGACTCAGAGGCACCACCAGAACTTTTGGTCCCCATGAAAAGATATCAGAATGAGCCCTATCCCAAACCAACCCTCGTTTAATAATATCAATATGTAGGAAATGCCACTGGTGTCGTAATTGATCAGCACAGTCCCTGACATGTACTTCGCTACATCTGATCTTTTAACACTCAGTCAAGATTTTTGAGGTCTGCAGGGCAGCTTCTCATTGTCCCAAAGGCCAGGCTAAAAACCTGAGGGGACTGAACATTTTCTGTGGTGGACCCTAATTTATGGAACAACTACCCTCTTGAAATCAGAATGTCCTCCATCTTAACTTCTTTTAAGTCTTGCCTTAAAACATATTTTTACTCGTTGGCTTTTAACTCAGCATTAGAGTTATGTGGTCTCTGTTTTACGTATTTTTTTATTATCTCAACTTGGCTTTATTTTTATTGTTCTGGTTTGTTATGTGTTTTATAAGTTTTTATGATTTACAGTATTTGTATTTTTGGTTTTAACAGCTAGGTTTGATTTTTATTACCTCTGTCAAGGAGGTTGTGTTTTTGCCAACATATGTTTGTTTGTTTTTTAGCAAGATTACGCAAAAACTCTGGGACAGATTTTGCTGAAATTTTTTGGAGATGTTGGTAATGGTCTAACTCAAAAATGATTAGATTTTTAAATAACATTTTTTAAATATGGTGATATGTAAACAACAATATGGGAGCTACCTTGGCGAAGGTTTAGACTCTCTGAGTGCTTTCTAGTTTTTTGCCTGCGTTTGTCTGTTTGTTGGCAAGAATACTCAAAAACTACTGGATAGATTTTGCTGAAATTTTTAGGAGATGTTGGTAATGGCCCAACTTAGAAATGATTAAATCTTGATGGTGACCCAGATCTGGATGTGGACCTGAAAGTGTTTTCAATGATTTATTAACAGTAAAAGATAGGGCAGTTTTCTGGATTTTCTCCAATAACTAAATAAGTTCTCAGCAGATTTGGATGACATTTTCAGGAAATGTTTGTCATTGTCATGGCACAGTGGACAAATGATTAGATTTTGGTTGTGATCCAGATAGCCACCATCAGTGAATGATTCTTTTTCACTTAATAATTGTCAAACTACTAGTGATATCAACATGATTCCAAGTGCTTAGGGCAGGTTTTTAGTGCCTGAGGGTTCCTTTATCATGGAACTGTTGTGTTTAGGTGTAACAGCAATACGTGAGCTACGCTGGGGGAAGTTTGTGCTCTCCAATACTGTCTTGTTATGTTTTATTGTGTTTTGATCTGTCTGCTTGGTATCACCCTGCAGTACTTTGGCAAACTTGGTTGTTTTTCATGCTCTATATAAATTAAGTGAACTAGATTGGTTATGCTAAGACTGACTCATGGCAGTGACAGTAAATAACTGCTGGATCTTGACTCCTGACATTGATCAGTGGACCAATCCTGTCTCATGAAGCACACATATTTTTAGACATGGGTGTATAAATAAAACACAAACTGCTGCAGGTATTGTTGTGGCAACAAAAACATGAACCATGAAGTACAGTGTGCACCCAAGACAAATGAAGTCACCCATGCTCGGACAAAGGAGGTTTTTCTTCATGTGATGGACTTGTGCAATCTTTGAGTCAGCTCGGTGTGGAGGCTTAGATTTTCAGGCTGTGAGTCCAAACCCTGTCAATACTGATCACATCACTGAGTAAAAACTCTTCTGGGGGAGCGGCTGTGGGCCATGCTGGAGGCTTACCCTGAAGTTTGGAGGGACAGACTGCTTGTTGGACCTGAATTATGATTTATTAAAGATGTAGAACAGTAGATTTAAGCAACAAACTGTCCCACAGTTCTCTGCTCTGATCCACAGGACTCATTCTTTCCTTAATGCTGTGATTAAACCTCAGGGCTGCAGAGCTGACTCAGAGCCAGATCCTCCTCCTTCAGGTCTGTCCTCAAAAACCACAGCCATGTCTCTGAGAGGGAAATAAAGACGGCTGTGTCTACTGTTTCACAATCAAGACGACTCCCCTACCACTGAAATATGGTAACTATTTATATGTTTGATGAATCATGCATTTATGAGGTCTTAATTTGATGAGTCAAACACTTTGGTTTCCTGTTGTGATGCCTGATAAAAATAGTGTTTTTCTTATTAATCTCACCTCTTGATGATTCATCCTGAGGTTCTGAGCAAACACGCATCCTTTCATTTCATTTTGTACTCAATTTTTCCACAAAAATAAACAAATCACATTGTTTTTGAATTTCTATGATCTAAAATAGAACATTCCAGTAAAAACTGATAAATTTAAGTTTCTTTTCTTTGTCATTTGTCTATGAAAGATTCCTCCTCCTCCTGGACCTCTCAAAATGCTTTTTACGCTGCACATCTTCAATATATTCAAACTTCTTTAACAAATGATTCGAAGGATGCATGATATTTTTTTTTGCCAATATCTGATTAGCAGCATTATAAACTTAGAATATAAATCAAGCTTCATCTGTTCTTTTAGGTTTCACAGTGGTTTAAAACCCTGCTGATGGAAAATTGGCCTTTTTTAATGTTAAAGGGATAGTTTGAGTTTTTTTGAAGTGTTGAAGTTGTACATGTTATTACTAATTAAACAACTGACTAACTCTCCCTGTGGCTACATAGCCAGGTATGAACACCAGCTGATATATATGGCAGTCAAATAAAAGCCTTGTTATTACCCAATTTTCAGGGAACTTTCCTTTTAAACGTTCAAATTAAAATTAATGTGCTCTACAATGAAATGGTAATATATAGGACTAATATTTTGGCTGTAAATGCGGCAAAACTGTTCATATGTACAGATACAGGTATTTAACTTTTGAGGTTGTTATCTGCTGATATCAATATCATATTTATAATATTGTGCATCCATAAATCATTAAACAGAGAAGGTTTCTAAAATAAGAACTAAAAGTTTTTAAAAAGTTATTCATATGTCTTTCCTATTCACAGAAATTGATATAAGAGATAATATTTATCTGTTTAGCAGAAAAAGTCAGCTTCTATGCATTAAGTTGACTGGACTTGAGCTAAAATGGTGCCTTTCTAGCAGCTCCACACGCACGTCACATCTACACATTCACATCCATTCACTCACTGATGGTTGGAGTATTTATGTCAGTTGTCCGTCAGTATTTTCTAACACATTCATGCCCTTTTGTATCATTTACTGACACAGCAGTGGAGGTAAGAATCTTGCCCAAGGACATCGCTATGTGACAGCTGGAGCTGGGCTCAAACTTGCAACCTTCTGATTACTGACCAAGGGCACTATCGGACTGCACCAAAGACCCTTCAACAACACACATTAACCTGTCCGCAGGTAAACAAAACACTCTACATGTAAAGTAGGCTAAATGTTTCGGAGAAACAGTTTAGTAAATTACTTTAAAATTGAAGATCACAGCTCATTGGATGGGAAATGGCTGTAACGTAAGATCTTGACCGGCCCATCCAAAACGATGTGGGACCATCCACCTTTGTAACCCTGGCACTTCCTGCAGCAACACCCCTGAAACAAGCAGCATGCAGAACTACAAGGATTTAGTTCATCCATCGCTTTTGGGGTCACGGTTGGGGGGGACTTTCACAGCTGATATTGGGCAATAGGCAGAGTAAATCCTGGAAAGTTCACCAGCCAATCGCAGGGCCACACAGAGAGACAGACAACCATTGACACGCACCAACACCAAAGGGCAATTGAGGGTCACCAATTAATGGCATGTTTTTGTTTCTGTAGGAAGCAGCAGATGTGGACCTGACAGACACAGGGTTTTAACCAGCAACCTTCTTGCTGTGAGTTTGTTTGTGTACTTGTTTGTTATTTTGTTGACAGGATAACTCAAAAAAATTGTGAACAGATTTTGATAACATTTTCAAGGAATATCAGTCATGGCACAAGGAGGAAATAATTTGATTTTGGTGGCAATTCGAGTCAAGATGTGGATCCAGAATTTTTTTTAACATTGAAAAATCAGGTAAATAAAGTCAGAAATGCCCAGGCAGAGGTTTGTGCTCTCTGAGTACTTCAAGCACATTTATTTTTAACTGATTTTTGTGACTCTTTTCACTCCATATTTCTATTTTTATTGTCACATTTCTCCCTGCTTTAATCGGATATGAGAGCAACCTTAATGGCTGCACTTCATTTTTCGTGTTAACAAAGTGTGTTTACTCTGATTTACAAGTAATTTCTAAAGATGGAAACAGAAAATCAAGAATAAAAGAGGGGCACAAGTCTCTGACTATGGCTGGAATGATCTGTGTCAAAGTAAGATCAAGTTTCATACACAAACTATCATGTGTTCAACAAAACTGTGATTCCTTCTCTCCAACCAGGAACAAAAACATTTGTCATACATGTTTTTCTGTTTCTGGAAACTGAAATCATCCGAGGTTGGTCCAGAGAGGAGAGGCACAAGGAGAAGGGGGGGTCGGGGAACCAGGCAGTTAGAGGGGGGATGGTAGCGTCTCACTTTGAAGCAAATCTGGAACCTATAAACTCGGCCAACTTCTGTGACAAGGAGCAAAACGTCACCACGGTCCAATCTGGTTGGCTGTACGGCACACCTTTGTCTCCGCCTCGTCCTTTTGATCCGACCAATCGCTTCAGACTCGCTCTTCCTGTTGTTTTAGGCTCAGCTGTCCAAAAAAAAACTTCTCCATAACCAATCAGTGAGTCAGATGGGTGGGCAGCAAAAAGTTTCAGGGTTCCCTCCCTTTAAGAAGTCAGATCCAGGTTGCTGTTGTTTCACAGACAGCGATGGGAGAAGAACGGGAGAGCAGAGCGGGTTCCTGATGCGTTTTAGGAACAGTTGGATGGGAGTTTTTCTCATTTGTGGATGAAGAATCGCCACAGCAGGAGGACAGTAAGAGCTGAGATGTCACCTGTGATGGCTCGGCATATTTGGATGTGACAAAGTGGGGGGCTGATGCAGAAGAAGAAGGAGAACACGGCAACAAAGGGGAGTTTCTGGTAAACTGAGGCAGAGGAGGGGGAGAGAGGGATATTCAGGACGGAGGAAAGCACGAGGAGTGAAGGATAACGTCAAAGAGAGGAGGAAGAACGTGGCCAAGCATGCGAGAGGAGGAGCCCCCCAACGATGACCACCATGAAGGAGGGGTGGTTTCCAATGAGGAGAGCACAGGAAAACCACCTTCTAACACCTGCCCTGTTGTGGTACCAACACCAGGAATCAATGGACGTAAACGGCAAACGGGCTTGGACCATGTCACCACCATCACTCCAACCACATCAACAGAGGCCAAGGTCAAACCATCAGACGACACTCACATCTTCCCTCCAACTGGACCCAAAAGAATCAAAAAGAGCCCCCAACATTGTTCACCGTCCTCCGGTCCATCCCTTTCCCCTGTCCCTGGTCCAAGTCCAGGTAGTCTCTCATCCCTCGAGGATCCGCACGGGCAGCGTGTGATTGCCAACATCCGAGAGCGCCAAAGGACGCAATCCCTGAACGAAGCCTTCGCCTCGTTACGTAAAATCATCCCAACGCTCCCCTCGGACAAACTGAGCAAGATCCAGACTCTAAAGCTGGCGTCACGCTACATTGACTTCCTGTATCAGGTTCTGCAGAGTGATGAGATGGACTCCAAGCTGGCTGGATGTAACTACCTGGCTCACGAGAGGCTCAGCTACGCCTTCTCTGTTTGGAGGATGGAGGGAGCCTGGTCGAGTATGTCTGCCGGCCGGTAGCACTACCTGAAGGCGAGGTTTGCCTTTATAACTGGGAAATATTTCTTTTTAATTCAAAGCTGAGGACATGTCAGGACTGTGTCTGCATACAAGGACAGCAACAGAAGTATATGCCTGAATCTTGATCGTGTTTTTGGCTCTTTTTTGGTAAAAACTGATCAGTGCTTGATGACAGGGACCCTCTGATTGTTGGGATCTAACCTCTTGGCTATGGATTCTTGTAAATAGTGTTTTCTTTGCCAAAAGCAGCTTTAACCACTCGTGTATGCCAATGATTGAGCTCAAGATAATTAAGAAAACAGGGATGTGGGGACTCTTGGCATTTGTACTCAATCTCTAAATCCTAATGTAGGACAGAATGGACATCAATATTTAGCAATAGGGTTGTATATGGTTGTTTTTTATATACTGGTGCTAAATCAATGCTCTTAAACAGTGCTGGTGCCTGATTGTGTCCTAAATAAATACCTTTAGGAAAAAAGTACCTGTACAGTTGGTTTCTTTGGTTGGAAAGCTACATGATAGGGTTCAGTCATGTGACAGCTAGCGAGTCGGCTAGGATAAACCACTGTGTGGAAGCATTTTAATTTTAATCTCTACAAAGTAACACATGTTTACATCACATTAAACCTCAGAGATAATAATGAGAATCATATGGGTATATGGGCCTACACCACTAAGTGTTGTTTTCACTCTTTTTGGGGAGTTGGTACTTTAACTCTCATCAAGTGTAATTGTTGACTTTTGAAAACTTTGCAACACTTGACAGTGTAACTTTTGATCAACACGTCTTTGTAGTGTTAGCAATGCACTCTCTCATAGTATGTTTTAACCACTTAAGTGAGGACTCCATATTAACACTACAAAGTGTAAACAGAGCTGTTTTTATTTTCTGTGTATAAATGGGAAAAGTTGGCTGATAAAAAGAGGTAATGTTTGGTTAGAGTAAATTTAAATAATATCCAATAATGGGGTGGGATGATTGACTCTATAAGTGTCACTTACAGGTTCAGAGCTCAGATTGAAAAGTTCAGAGTTGAAGATCCTGCAGTGACACTTATGGATTTGATTTACTGAATCATAATTTCTACTTGTTTCTGACACCAACTCCGTTTCAACCCAGAGTAAATTGTCAGGGATTTGACTCAATCCAGAGTTTAATAAATTCTGAACTTCAAATTTTGCCGACACACAAATTTTCTTCTGAATTCACTGTGTAACATTCAGTGTTTCTCAACATGGGTCAGGACTGTCTGGGGGGCAGCAAGATGATACAAAATGGCATATTTTAAGAAAGTACACATAAAAAGAGTTTGATTTAGAACAAAATCAAGTTAAGATTTGTAGTAAAATTCATTTTTTATGTCAAAAACATGATTAAAATTTAAGTTTGCACATGGCAGCGATGATAAAGAGGCTTGTTGCTCTTCAAAGTTACATATAATGGGGGTCCCGAATCACTGCTCTTACTATTTGGAGGTCATAGGCTGAAAATATTGGGGAACCTAGGTTCAGAAATTCAAGAGAATTTCACTACCACCAAGCTGAAAATCTATATGTGTGGTTTTATGTATTTTTATGTGTTATAATAAATATTCCAACATTAAGGCGAGGAGGCCCAATTTGTTTTTTGGGTTTGTTGTGTTTTGGCACCCACCAAAGATCTATTGTCACAAGTGTAGTGACTAACCTAAGACATATTGCTGCCAGCTTTTGCAAACTATTAGCATGGGGATTATTTGTATGCCTATTAAACTGTTGACATAATGTCTGTACTATTAGACTGACCTTGAAACTACAATTAACATCAGGAAAAGTTTCTTATTTGCTTCAAAACATTAAAAGAGTGATATATGAATATTGGCTTGTTAATGTTGTTTACCTATTGTATCAGGATCACGTTTGCATGTCTCTAATAAGAAATACTGTGCCCTAGTTATAACAAAAAATCTTAATCAGAATTCAAAAGAGTCTGTCTGAAGGCACTGTCTTTGATTTACAGACACAGTGGAGCCTCTAACAGAATTAATCCACCATTTGCCTCATTCAAAAATTCTTGCTGAAGTTTTCCTGCTGTTTTTCCTGAATGTCTGTAACTTATAACATTTTAATAAAGCTAAATACAATTTTAAATAGACTGAAACAAGTTATACAACAAAGCAAATGCATGGTCTGTACTATTTTGAAGTTAGTGGGGAATCAAGGATCGCGATTGTCTTTAAAAAATGCCAAAGGTGCTCACGCTACATTCAGACTCCAATAGGGCTGATATTATTTGGCATTATTTATTTCCCAACACGTCAAAGCTCAAAGAGTGTTAAGAAGCATATGATGAGAAGGATGTATGACTGATCAGTTAAGGCGAAGTCATTAATTAGAATTCAAGCTCTTAAGGTGTGGACACGTGCAGTAGAAGGCTGTGGTTACGGGGCCCACAGTCCCTATGGATGACATCAGCCTGTTGATAAAGGATGCCCTCTTCTAAATCTTACCACTTTACAAGAGATCAGCTCCTTTTTTTAACCCTTTGACCCCTCCACTCCCTCAGGCTCTGATGCTTGACCTCCTCGCCATCATCCTTGATTTCATCACCTTGATTATCTTCTGATTCTCCGTCCTTACTTTTGTTTTCATGCCCGTTTTGATCCCGTTTAAATCCACTCTCAGACTGCTGCTGACTGGCATTGTGCACTGTTTCAGTGTAAGATATGAGCCACAAGAGATTCAGGATGAGGGACTGGAGAACTCGGCGAGAGAAATGATCTGTTTCATGGGAGTTTGGACCTTTGACTCCTCCATCACCTCCTCTACTCCCACCTCTCCAAGACTCTGACATGTTATGAATCCCTGAGCACCTCTGAACTTCAGCGATGGTGGAAAAAGCAGCAGTGGTGGGCAGCAGTCATCCTGACTTATGTTTCTTCTCCTCATACCCCAAACCAAGCCCCTTTGTTTCTTCTGGAGCCAAGAAAAAAAAATCTCCTCCTCCTGAAATTCTTTCCTCTCATTCTGGCCCAAATTTGCTTGCCTTGCACGAAAGCGTGATGCAGCCATGGCGAGCTGACGAGGAGGCGTAATGAAAACAAACGGTCTCCGAGAGCCATGAATCATGGGTGTCACCATCAAAGGGGAGGCTGATGTGGCTCCCTGCTGGGCTCCCAGAAACTGCTGGACGTGATGGAGGAGGTGAGAGCTGATTTTATAACACAGATATGAACACAGGCTTAGGTGCAGCATGCAGACACAGACAAAAACAAGCCAGTGTTGCCAGATCTTTCTACTGAAATAAGCAACTAGGTTGATAAAAACAAGCCCAAAACAAGTGAACTCCAGCTTTTTTTTTTCTAATGCGATATATAACTTTTTTAAAAAGAAAGAAATCTTTCATCTAATCTAATTTTCATCTAAACTAGATTTCAATCTCACAGTGACATTGTTTTCTTATTTGGCTCTTAATTTACCTTTTTAATATCCTGTGTTTGGAGGTGGAACATCCTTTTTTTATACAGAAGTGAAGGGAGGGGGTACTGTTATTTATAACTCTGTTATCACTAAACATTCTGTCTAAGCTTGATTTTTGTGACCAAACAGACATAGTTAGGCCTATATCTAAGTTTCATGTTGATCCTCTACAGCTTTATTATGGTGAAAACCGTAATAGCTACATTAGAAATAAATTTAATTCTGGCTGTATGGATTTATTTTTGATGGAAACATCTTTTTTTTTTTTTAACTGGTTTTTTATTTAAACACAAACATACAAAAACAAAAATATGACATATTCACATGCTCATCTTTTTTGACAACATATCCTTTAAACATATTCCTGATTTTCTGAACAATCCAGCTGCAGCAATTGCTTCTCCCCAGTGTGCCCAACGCCCACATGCAATATGCAAGAATAATAGACAGTAGGCATCGAAAGAGTTTTCAAGACAAAACAAACAAAAAGGGCCCAACCCCAAGAGTCATACCTAGGAGTCACAGTGTAAGTGACTTTAATTATATAACATCAAGTAAGCACTCCTCCAAATTACAGCAGTAGCAGAGGCATTACAGGTGCCCATCTCTTCATAAATTTTGGCTTCTGAAGCTGCAAGGCATGTGTGATTTTTTCCATTTCATATAACTCTAATACCTTCTGGATCCAGACATTATATGATGGTGGTTCCAAATTCAACCATCTGATTGTAATACGCTTTATGGCTGCTACTAAAAGAATTTGGAGTAAATGTGCTTTATCTCTGTTGGTGTTTTCAGGTTAAAAATACATAAGGCTGCTTGTGGTCATTCAGCACAAGTTTTTTTTTGCAAAGCATATATGTTAAATAAATCTCTGTATTAAGCTGAATACATCGAAGAACAACCATAGGGCCTTTGGGTATTTCATGATGAAAAACTTCTTTAAGAGCATCAAATACATCCCTCCAATATGCAGTTAGTTTAGGGCATGACCACAGAATATGAGTATTATTGCCTGTATACTGTCCGCATTTCCTCCAACACTTATCTGACCCGGACTGGTTCCATTTGACTGTGACTTGTGGTGTCCTAAAATATAGTCAGGATTTTCCACCTAAACTCTCTCCATATGGAAACGTCATTTTTGACCTTCTTTTAACAGTAAAATTTACATTTGTGTTTGGAGTGGGACAAACTAGTTTGTGTAACTTCTTGAATTGAGTTTATATTGGTAGTAGAGTGTGCATCACATCCCTCCTGGGTTTGGGGGCACAACAAGTCCAAATGAGCAACTGCACTTTTGGAACAAGCCCAAAAAAATGCAACCCGAAAATGTTTACAAGCAACTTTTCAAAAAAAGAAGCCCAAAGTCGCTTATAATAAGCAGACCTGGCAACTGTGCAAGCCACCCTCTACAGTCCACCGTTTGACTGAAACACAGGCCAGGAGCCAACATTCATAATTATAAATGTGATATAAAGAAGTGAGTTTTGTGTTGTTGTAGCACCGATTCCCTTTTCACAAGAGGGAGAACCTCTGCGTAGGAACATCTTTTTGCCGACAGGGTTTTACTGTCATTTCAGAAAAACACATTCTGCAGGTTGACGTGTTGTTTGAGTTTGATACACATCCATGACAAACCACTTTTTCTCTTTGCCAGCAAGAATGAAGCTGGACAGCCTATCATTAAAGTTTCACAGCAAGGAACATCATGTTTCCAGCCCCTGTTCAAACTGAAAGTAAGACATATTTAGTGAGTCCCACAAATGTGGTCCACCAGCATGTCAGAAAAACCTGACATCTACAAATATTTAGCTCTTGGCTTGAAGACGATGACATCTCCCATTAAAGGAAGTTTATTTGGAGTGTCTGATTTAAGAGACAACTGTACATCATCTGTAACTTTAAATATACTCCTCAAAAGAAAGTTTGGAAACATTATTTTGGATGATAATTGCTATTGTATTTTATATCTGATTTATCACCTTTATAATGAGATACAACTTGTAAAGGTCTTACAGTCATGGAAGTTAAATGTGTGGGTAGCTCCCAAAGAAAAGAGCAAAAATCCCCTGCAACTGGAATCTGTTGTTCCTCTACGCAGAGAGGCAGGATTATTTGGTGTCAGCCCTCAAACTAGTTCCAAATTTAGGACCATGTTCTGTAAGACTGTTGAAGTCAAAGAAAGACCACAAAGAAAGACAACAACAAGAGAAGACAATTTCCTTACCCTTGCTTCACTGAGGAACTGTAGGCTTTCTTCCAAGGGAAGAGGGAATTTTGGCACATTTTGGGGCACTACCCTGATGTTTAGCTGCGTTGCTCATTCCATGAATGCACAGTATTTAAAAGTTGTACCTCGTTGTAAAGGTGACTAATCAGGTTTTCCAAAGGTATAAAATACAACATGTATTATTAAAGGGCAGAAATAAAGCATCAAATTAACATTTCCTTTTTTTTAAGAGTATAGTTTAAGAAACTGATCCTGGCTGCAACAATGTAATAATATGAATGGTTTTAAGATTACATGTACAGCATATTTTTAAAATACATTATTATTACATTTAAGATCTTTTTGCAATAGTACTCAGTATCTTAACACTGGCTCATCCAAACATAAGAAAATTCAGCTCAGCCCAAGTTGTTTGAGAAAAGTCTTTGAGTTTTAAGCTGCTGATTTGACTGCAGCGCTCTTGAAAAAGTTCGAATGCTTTTCACAACTTTTTGTCATTTTGTTAGCACAGTGATTACTCACATAATGGTTGGTAATAAAGTTCTGATGTGATTTTTTTTTCCAATCTCTTGTTCACTGGAGGCTCTCAAGACAAGGGACACAAAAAACAGTATGCAGAAAAGTTATCACAAAGATAAAGGAAGATACTTTACATCCAAATGTTTAGTATTTTTTTCTTAAAAAATACATTAAACAGTAGGGCAGCAGGGTGGTGCAGCAGGTGGTGTGCATGCTTCATAGCAAGAAGGTTGCTGGTTTGACTCCCTGAGGATTTTCACACACTGGTTTCCTACACCAAAAACATGCACATTAGGTTAACTGGTGACTCTAAATTGCCATTAAGTGTATGAGTGTGACTTGTTGTCTGTCTCTCTATGTGGCCCTGTGATTCGCTGGCCACAGGTCCAGGGTCTTGTCTAACGTCACCTGAGATAGGCTCCAACTGCCCGTGCCCACATATGGAAAAGATAAGATAAAATAAAATAAGATAAAATAAGATAGAACTTTATTAATCCCTCGGGAAGACTCCTTCAGGGAAATGGCTGGTGAAATGTTTAAAAGCACAATATTATAAAAACAGTTAAAAAAGAAAAAACATTCCAACAATAAAAATAAAAATATGGCTACTGACTGGCTACTACTAAGCAGTATAGATGATGGATGAAACTTAAACAGAACTAGAACTTATTTCATTTTCTGCATTTCTTTAACAAATCTACGAGCTTTTGTCACAGTATTGCCGCAGACCTGCTCTCCCCCTGCGGTTGGTCTTAACTGAACTGTTTAATGCTTCAGTGGATCTCTGTTTCATCCTATCTATCTTTCACTAAAAACCACCACTCTACCTAAATAAACCAACGTTAATCATTAGAAAGAGTTTTCTTTTGATACTGATACTCAATGAACCATCAAACATGCATCTCTAATTACTTTGGAGGTGTTCAGAGTGACTTTAACCCTGAAATAACAGCAGCAGACGGAGAGGACATGATAAATATTAATCACTTGAATGTGAAGAACATTGTGTTGCCGCATGTTGATTAAACTTGCTTCATAAAAACTGACTGGACTTGTCTCCGTGTGATCACTGTAACATGTCTGTGTTTTTGTCTTTACAGCTGCCGACTGAAGTGACTGATCCTCTCTGACCATCCCTGCAGCTCAACAAGACACAGACTTCAATGAAACACATCTGCATACCTCACATGTGGGAATACTAAATATATTTTTAAAACACAATCAGAATGCAGACCAACATGAGGAATAAAAGACTTTCTCTCTGAATCAGAAGAAACATCAAGAAGCTGTCTACGGCTAGTCTGAGCCGTTTAGAGGCCCTGGATGAAGACCACCATGAGACCCTCTCCTGTGTCTAAGTGGTATCTGTTCCCCTTTAACCTGTTTAACTGAAGAGGCGTTATGTGTGATTTACAAAGTACAGAAACTGGAGTAATTTTTCAACAATAACAGGGACAGCAGTGGATACATATCACAGACAAGTTGGCACAGTTCAGACGGTTTAACCCACTTGTCCAAACTTTGTCAACTTGTTTGTGGAAATTCAAAGCATTTCAGTGGATTGTTTGCATGTTTTTTTATTCAAAATGTTTTCCTAATTAATTCAGCTTTACATAAAATTCATAGAGAGGTTGGCTACATTTAAAAAAGTGGGTGGAAGTGACACATGGTGGCCCACTTTCTCATGCTGCAAATCTGTTCACACACTTTGAGCAATATTCTGACCAAGGCAGACGAAACTCTGTCTGAATTTTCAAATAAGTTTGTAAAAGTCAATGAAAGAAATTAATTGCATTTTTATTTATAAAAAATTGCAAGAACTGCTCCTTGTGTCTAAATTTCAGGATTAAACTGGAAATTTTTGGACGAGTGGGCACAACTGGTAAGGAGAGAGTTAAGGTTGGAAGTTACATGTGGCCTTGTGCTCCATAGGGCCTCAAGATGATGACAAATTGTTTTTAAAGGTTTTGGCTAGTTTTTCTAATGAACCATAAACTCTTTAAATTGCACAAATGGCAATCCATTGTCCAGCCATTCGTGCTGTGCAGACAGAGGGTTAACTTTCCATTTTTCATAGTTTCAGACTCTTGTTTTATTTTATCTTAAAACAAATCACGGCACCACCCAAATGCAGCTGCAGTCTCATCAGAGCATATTGAATTAAAAAATTAATGCATTATAAAAAACATTTTTAAAAATTACAGGCAAAACCTCGGCATTGCCTAAATTCCTCAATGAACTTGTGTCCAGGTTGCACGGTGGCGCAGCAGGTAGTGTGAGTGTCTCACAGCAGGAAGGTCGTCGGTTTGATCCCCGGGTCTGTCAGAGCCTTTCTGTGTGGAGTTTGCATGCTCTCCTCGTGCATGCATGGGTTCTCCAGCTTCCCCCAACAGACCAAAAACATGCCCATTAGGTTGACTGATGACTCTAAATTGCCCTTAGGTATGAGTGGGTGCACGAATGGCTGTCTATCTCTCTATGTGGCCCTGTGATTGGTTCTGTGTACCCCGCCTCTCCCAGTGTCAGCTGGGATAGGCTCAAGCCCCCGTGACCCCAAAAGGGATTAATAGTGTAGATATTGGATGAATGGATGGATGGAGTTGTGTCCAGGTCAGACAGTGCAGTCAGCTTTGGTGACACATCATAATCACTGAAGGTAAAGACATTTTAGAAGAATATCTGCTGCCCATAATAACTCCATCTTCAGACTCCTTCAAACATGAAGCTCTTTGCCTGAATGGTAAAACCGCCCATAAAGCCTCATCGTTAATTGAGACCAAATTAAGAAAAAGGCCGTGTTGGTGCTGTGTTGTCTGGTGTTCATCTGTCTGACTGTTGGAGCAGTTTTCACCGTCAGACAGAAATTACTGTGTTTGTGTTGTACAGCTGTTTAATGATGTGAGAGGCCTGGTTTGCTTTTATTGGACTATTTGTTGAAGCACATTCAGAAAAATGACTCACTGATACAAAAGACCTGGATGTAAGGATCATTACATGTCTGTAAATAAATCTGTCCTCAAACTCCTCCTGATGTTCTTGTTGTTCTGCTGAAACTTGAGGACAAACAGAAATAAAAAAAAAAGCCTCCACACCCTCTTTGTCTCCCGTCTCTCTTGTTAAACCGTCTCCCTCGTTTCCCCCCGCTCTGTTTTTTAATGAGGTCTGTGCGCCTCTGCGCGGTCAGTCAGGAACACTTAATTCCTCCTACAAGAACACGTTAATGTGCAATTAAGGCCTGTGGGGGAATTTACAGCACTGTTTTGAACCACAGTGTTCGGAGTTTGATGGTTTTTGTCGGTCTGCAGCAGCCTGAAGGTTTTCTCACATAAAGTTAAATCATCAAACTTTCACACATAAAGGGAGTGAACCTATGACAGGGACCAAACTTGGGACGCAAACACTCAGAATTAAAGAATGTGAATAATGCTGAACTTGGAAAATTTAATCTGCATGACTAAAATGTGATTATTTTTCATTTAAGAACAACTTTTTGAGTCCATATTGAAAATGTGATGGTAATCAGGGCCTTTCAGTCCTGAATATGTTAAGTTTTCTGCAGTGCTTTTGGTGTTTTCCCCCCAGTCTCTCGTCTCATCATAGTTTTCAACCCTTTTTCCCCTGACGAAAACTAGGCTATAACTAAAAAAAAACAAGTGCACATGGACAAACACTAAAACTACATTAACTGACATTTTCGTCAACAGATAAACACTAGTCTAAAATGTCTGGTAGAGACTTAATCCAATCAGACCTAATTTGGTCATGTAGAAAGTAGAGACAAGTTAGGAATATATCCAATCACAGCTACTTTGGTTGTGTGGAAAGGTTGGATGAGTTCAGAGGGATATCCAATCTCAACTTAGCTTCATGATGGTGGGATCCAAGTGAAAAACATAACTTCAGAAATCCAAGGAAACATAAAAAAATGCCTTACACATTAAACTTCATATTTTAGTCGACTAAATTTACAGTAGATTTCGTCGACTAAAATGTTGGGAAATTTCATCAACTAAAACTACACCAAAATTAAAACAATTTCGATGACTAAATCATGACTAAAAGATATTTTAGGCAAAAGACTAAAACTAAAACTAAATTAAAAAGTGCTGTCAAAATTAACACTGGTGTGAGTAATAAAATATAAAGCCAAAGAGTGTTAAATCTGACTTGGGTAAAGAGCAGCAGCAGAATAACTTTGCGCAGCATCTGGATCCACCTGATTTAATGTCTATAACCAGACAGATGCATCTTGCCAAACTCCAATCTACAAAGATTGTGCTCGGCCCAAAGCGGTACAGTCCAGTCACCGTACTTTAAAGCAGGAAGAGGTGGGAGTCTTGGAGCTTGGCAAGACGGATCTGCGTGATTGAAAGTAATGTGGCAGTGAATCATCATCTGAACACATACCCCCAAAGACAGAATAGCTTTACACTTAAATATGGAAGCTTAGGCAACACTTTCATGTTGTATACATCATGTAGGAAAAAGCAATCCGGCAAGGTTGTACCTTTTAGGAAGGGTAGCAAAGTAGCTTACAAACATCCATCACCTTTACCATTTATCCCTTTTGGGGTCGTGGGGGAGGAGCCTATTCAAGCCAGAGGTGAGGGTACACCATGTAACGGGCACCAGTCAATCACAGGGCAACACAGAGAGACAGACAACCATTCACGCTCATGCTGAGGGAAATTTGGAGACACCAGTTAACCTAATGAGTGTGTTTTTGGTCTGTGGGAGGAAATTGGAGTGACTGGAGAGAGCCCTCGCAGACACAGGGAGAAGACGGAAACTCTACAAAGACAGACCTCGGTCCACATAGGGGTCGAACCATCAGCCATCCTGCTTTGAGGCAAAGCTTTTGTTAATTAATTTTCTTCCCAGCTGATGAATAGATTAATGTGACAGTGAAAGAAGGTTCATTGTGGAGGTCAGAGCTGTTATTTTAAATGGAGGCAAACCTTACAAGCAGAAAAATTAGATTAGTTTGGATTAGATTAGACAGAACTTTATTATCTGCATGACTAAAATGTGATTATTTTGCATTTAAGAACACCTTTTTGAGTCCATATTGGAAATGTGAAGATAATCAGGGCCTTTCAATCCTTTGAATATAAAAGTTTCTGCAGTGCTGTTGGTGTTATTCTCCCCGCTCTCTCTCTCTTTATTTTGGATCACATTGTTTTCTCAGCATCAACAATAATCCTCATCCACATGCAGATCAGCTGAGTTAATTACTGAATAATAAACAATGCAAATTTCAAAACGACAGTTGTAGCTTTGTGTGAGTAATAAAATATAATAATAATTGCTCAGTGTTTGGAGAAAAACAAGACGAAATTGGCTTGTACTGGAAATAACTTTTTTTAATCAAGAGGAAAAGACAAAAATACAAAATACAAAATAGAGAATCTTTCTATACATACACATGGTAGGAAATGTGTAGGAAAAACAACACAAACAGGTAAATGATAAAGTCTGAAACAGAGATTTCAAAGTCGTCTTATAGATACAGAGTTACTGTAAGTCCAGTTAGTTAAGAGTTACCCATACACAAACAAACCTCAGCATGCTTTAAGGCACTGGAGTGTTCTGTGTATTTTGGTCTTTGAGTTTCTATTTACAGTTTTTCTTTTCTTTAAGAAGAAAAAATGACATCAGTATTAAAGGGAATTAAGAGATGAGGCGATACTGGCCTCTGTGTAAGACACAAAATCAAACTGCTACAGGAGTATGATACACACACGGAGGTCATTTACAGTATTTCACACACACACACACACACCTGTGGGAAATACAGGTGTTCATGCCGACGCTCATTCACACAAACACTGAAGAGACTCACATGTAACTTCATAGCTGGGCTGCTGTGTAACAGACTCACAGCACGTTAATTTTAACACTATAAACAAACACATATGACACACTTCTCAGGTGCACCAATCACAGAGCAGCAAAACTCCTCATTGATTCTTTGAGTAATGCCTGCTGGGATGGAGGGATGTTACAGCAGGCGAAACCTGACTTTCTGCAGGTTTGATTTTAGCTCAAAGGCCTGCAAAAGCAGAAAAATGCCCAAAGTCTGACACAAAAATCAAATTGAGCAGCTTGCAATACTTCTTTTGGTTGGATAAATTAACATCTTTTAGGTTTTAAGAACACTGAAAAGTCAAGTGAAGTATCTTTTTTGGAAATATTAGCTGATAACTGACCATCAAGATTTGCCATATTTTCATTAAAAGTATAAAAGTTGGCCTGCTTTTATGAGGCTCTGATCAGAGGTGGAAAAAAAACTAATTCCATTTACTGAAGCTGCTGTAATCAAGTAGCTTTATGTGTACAACCAGCATGTTTCCTTTTACTTAATTGTGCTTGTTGGGATGTATTGTACTTAATTACATTTATTATCCCATCAGAGCTGAGGTCCCCAACCCAGGGCCATGGACTTGTACCAAACTGAGACCAAAAAGGTGTTTTATTTTGAAAGGATGACCAGCTCCTCATATATTTGACTATGCAGACTTTCCTCTATACCCATACTTTGTGCTCATGCACTTGTGATTAAGGCGTAGTTGTAAATAGAGCTGACTCTGCTGGATATGTAACTCGCAGACAGTCGAAGTTCACAACAGGGATAAACTTCCTGATGTGGAGGGATTCAGTTCAGAGGTAAGAACTGATAAATGATAAAACCCATCAATAATCAATAAAGACATCAGATCATCTCAGACTGATGTTCAATGGCTGTTTTTACAGCATTTTCCTCCTTGTTTAGGGGGTGCAGCAGTTTGATCAGTTATGCTGTCAGCTGGTGATTTTCAGCCATCTCTGTTCCTAAATGTCACTGTTAATCAGCTGATAAAAACAGAGCGAGTCCACGTGAGTGCCTCTTTATTTTGGGTTTAGAAACTAGCCCATGGCTCCCTCTGATTCTGCGTTATTACGAGTTTACAATTCACAACATGTGTGATTGTTTGTCATTGTTGCTCATAATGCTCCATCCTCTTATTACTGCATCCCCCTTTAAAAATCAACATCAGACTGAAGAGTTTTTTCTCTGGTTCAAGTCCGTCCCTAACACAAATAAACTCTCAAATGAGACTGAAAGATCAACTCTAGTAAGACACCCTTGACAAAAAACATGTTGGTAACAGTGTTTGCTATGACAAGTTTGATAATATTAGCAAAAATTCATTATCATACAGCCCTACTGATAGTCCTTAAACAATGCTTTTTTGCTGCTTGACAGCACAGTCATTTTTGAGGAAGGATTATGGCTCACTTTTAGTAAACCTGTGGCCTTTAGGGTGTAAACAAAGGCGGTTTATGGAGACGGTGTTACAGTGCTCCTGTTGGCTGTGAAAGATGTTTGTGCAGCAATACCTTCAAGAACATCAGTTTGACTTAACAGCTTTGTGCAAATCCCTGATAGAAAACAACAACTTGATTCTGATGTTCTGCTTGTAAACACACATCATGGAGACCTACTGATGGGAATGAGACACAAAACAGCTGATTAAATTTCTGATGCCTCAGGCAAATTTGGACCCTAAAGTATATTTTCACGCATTTTACCGTATGTTATTATGCAGTTAATCATGATCTCTTTAAGGCAGTGTAAATAATCTCCAAATCAAACATTACAGTTAGAATAATGTAATGAGTAAATCCTATAAAAAGTCAAAATGGTGAGATACAGTTTGTATCTAATAGCACCCAAATGAGATGGAGATTCTCGGAGAGATCAGACTTTCTAAAAAACAAACGTTGAGCATCCCTACTTCAAGCATTATTCGGTTTAGATGATGTCCTGCGGAGGAGCTGCTGCTCGGCAAAGATGCAGAAAAGAGCCTCAAGTTCACCTCAAACAAAAACACAACACTTCCTTAACCAGGCCGACGAAGCCTCAAACTCAAGAACAGATTAATTAGATAATAAAGAAACATTCAAACCAGGGCAGGTCCTTGTACTTAAACAAACAAACATCTGCATAAATGGTGTTTGGAGAATCCACAGGTTCTTTAAAGCAGAGTCTCTGTGTCTGTGCTGGTCCCTCGTGTCGCCTCGTACAGTCTCACAGGAAGTTCAGGCTGTTTTAAGGCGTTCGTCTTTGGGTGGTGTCCATAAGTGCATTTCCATTATTGCTACTATAAAACATTACACTGGTCCTCAGTGGTGCTGCGGGAATGAGCGCTCCTTTAGTCTCAGTATGAACAAGAATATACAGTAATCATCAATACTAGTGGTACATACACAGTCCATGGTTTCTCTGTACAGGTGTGTGTTTAAATGTTTTTAAGACGGCAGAAGATAATCCTGCTTCAAATGTTTGCCTCCAGATCGACTTCATCAGAGGAACAACTCTACAGTATGTCGGCCTTTGAGAGTCAGAGACCTCGTAAGACATCTCAGATACAAAATGGGACAGAATAGCAAACACGATTGACCCTTTGTTGGCTCTGATTGGTCTGCTAGCCCACCAATCAGGGAGCCCCTCTCATGAACACTGTTGCTGGACAAACCCCGGTAAGACAAGTATCACTATAGAGAGGTGCAGGGGTGACGAATTTTTGAAGGCCAACTCAGAAGTTACCATCTGAAAATCCACATAAATCACTTCTAATCTTTTATTTAAGACCATAAAGAAAACTAAAGTTAAGAAATGTTAGCTTTTAGCTTGGCTATTGCTGTTTCTCAACTGGACGGGACAAGGCTGCACAGGGCCACAATTTGACTGGCCACCCCATGTGCCAATCCAAATTCTGCTCTGTGATTGGCCACTTACCATGTCAGAGGTGGGATTCAGGCTTCTGTTGGCTTATGGTTATGCTGATTAAATTGGGAAATTTCAGGTCTGAATAACTTGAAAATGTGACTCTGGAATTAAATTCGTTTTTTGACTCTTTAAAGAAAAAGGTGTCTGAGCTGCCACTTGGTTG
The DNA here is from genome assembly GCA_037902135.1 of Cetoscarus ocellatus. Classification (NCBI taxonomy): domain Eukaryota; kingdom Metazoa; phylum Chordata; class Actinopteri; order Labriformes; family Labridae; genus Cetoscarus; species Cetoscarus ocellatus. The sequence continues at coordinate 749,908 of JBAMNC010001316.1, forward strand.
TTTTTATCTTGTTAAGATAGAATAGTAGAATGAATATTACTTAAAATTTATGAAAGGGGATGTTTTGGGTTAGAGACCACAGTGGAACAATGTATTGGGGAATAACAAGGAAAAATATTTTACATGACTAAAGTGAGCTCTGGAGTCATTTTATTTTACTTCCGCATTAAAACATTTGACTAGCTGTGACGCCACAAGAGGAAGTCTTTATTTTACATTAACAAATGTGGATCATAATAAACGTTTAATTGATAAAAGGATGTTTTTTTGTATTTAGAGTTACTGATGAGCTCTGAGCCTCCATCTCCTACTCCTAAGTTCAGGATGTTGTGTTCAGTTGGGTTAAGTTGCTGCAGCTGTAAACGTCCGTGCATCCTGTTAAGCTGTTTCAACTTAAAAGCCCTCTAACAAATTAATACAGGATGACTTCTATTGTGAAGAGCTCATATGAAACAGAATGTGTTCATAATCTAGCTTGTCTTTTCTTTGGCAGTGAGACATGCAGCATTATATGACAGGAGAAGACAGTACGCCACCGAATCATAAAGCAAAAGGCAGCCTCACAGAAAATAGGCTCAATTTAAGCCTCTTTCTTTTGGAAAAAATGATAAAAATCAATCGTTACCAAAAAAAATAGACCCTGATGAACAAGATTTTCTATTAATGTCAATATAAATAAAATCTGATTTACATAACAGTCGATGAGTAAATTAGTACTTTCATTTTAGGATGTATTTTAAAAAATGTGAGCTATTTATAGCCTTATGCCACTGTATAGACGTCCTTTTACTGAGGCTAAGTACTAAATAAACTAAGTGTAATAAAAGTCTAAACTGCATAGAATTGGGAGTCCAGCAACAATTTTGTTAGACCAGAGAGGGCCACAAAGGGTCAGTTGTATTCATGACTATTATAAACATACAGAGTTGTTGTTTGTATTTTTCCCAGAGCTTGGAATTTCTCATGGTTCACATTATGGAATGAACAGTGCAATAAAACAGTGAGGACGTTGGCCTCTTAACCACAGTTTGTCCATTTTGTGTCTTCATTTCCTCTCGTTCCTTCGAGTTCCTTTAGTGGTTAAACTGCGAGTAATGACATCATTAAGGGAGAAAATCTCGGAGCCTTTAGGGAGTTTGTTTTTAAGATGTGGCTGCGTCGTCTTCTTGACTTTTTTTTAATGATGTGTGTAAAAGCTTTCTCCTGATATTTGAGGGTCAGTCTCCATCAGCCTTTGCATCCTGTTTGGTCTGCATTTTCATTTGCACAGTGGAACAAGAGAAAGGAGCAAATAATCCAAGTTCTCCTTCAAAACCAGACGCTGGTTTTGACGTTAAGGCATCTTTAAGGCAGCAGAAACAGCTGCTGGTACATAGTGCTTTGAGGAACTCCATCTTTAGCTCAAAGGTTTGGTACTTCTTTACAAAACAATCCACTGTCAGTCTGGAGATATGTCAAAGTGTCACAGAAAGTCTCCTTGTATTGCTCTTTGGTGAGGTTTCTGAAGGTTTCCCAGTTGCAGGTAGTGCTGCTGGCTTCAGCTGAGCGGTCACCAGCGCTGAGGTGCTCGTACAGCGGGTCGGTCGAGGTTCAGCATTGTGTTTGGATGTGTTGATAAAAGGAATAAGGCAGATGGGTGGGGCTCAGTGGCATCACAAAAACATGTCCTTGTTATGGTCGTATAACAGCGAAGGACATCCAAGGTCATGGGTAGGGCCCAGATCCTGAATGAGGGAGGTGATTGGTTCGCTTTGGTCGTCTAGATGGAGTCGCTGTCGTGCTCCATCGGCTCATCAGGAAGGCTGGGAGACGGGGAGACACAGAGATGTCAGGTCAGTGACAACATAACAGCTGGATGTTAAGTGTGAGGTTTCCATCCATAAGTCAACCTTGCATGCAACTGGAACAGCAAAATTCAAAGCCAGTCATCAGGCAGATCCATCTTGCAAAGCTTCAAGCTGAGATGTTTGTTAATAAGAAAGCGACCTAGCTATTAGCATCAGGCGAGGATAAAAGCATGAGCTGAAAGCGTAGGTCAGTTGGGGAAGCAAAGGTGACTGCAAGCCTGTAGTGAAAGTGTCGGACAGAACTTTCAATCAGATGCCTTTTTTAAAATAGCCCATTTTTTTTTTTTTTTTTTAAAGTTTTATACACCCTTGAGCATGATTTTCATGTCTCCTATGTGTGACAGAGTACTTTTATGTAGATGACAAACAGTGCCAGTAGCTGCCTGAAATGCCTCCGTAGATTCCCAGTGTTATGTCCAACTGAACCATTCTGTCAGCAGTTTAAGCCCATTGGTTCACAGTATCCGGTCCCGTATGAGGCATGGACCATAGAAAGAATGTAGAGTCACTGAAAATATGTCACTGAGCAGAACTGGACAAACCAAATACCACAGAGAAGACTGGGCCTTTAAGTGACAGGAGCTCCAATAGAGCCAGAGGTGGATCAGGTTTCTGATCATAAGTGGTTGTCAACAAACTCTTAAAAGTCATCAAAACTGAATATATGGACCCACTTCAAGGCAAAGTATGGGCTGTGATGGGAGATGTAGAACCCCAAAGATATGTGGACTTTACATTTCATGTGTCAGGGTCTCCAAATAAGTCATAACTTTTTTAAGAAGTCAATTAAAGGAAAAAACAAAATTCTGCTTGCTTCCATCTTTTGCTGATATGTGAGTATTTGGAGTTGACAAGTTTGGCAGGAGGTGGTGCTACTCATGAAAAAAAAAGGAAAACGCTGCAGAGATAAGGGTGAAATGCAGAATTGTGTTATGATCTTTGAAGCCTGTGAGGGGATGACCAAAGAAAAGGATTTAAGGTAGAAATAGGGAGTTTTGAGTGACTTCTTTATATCTATAATCACCTGAAAAATTCTAGATACAGCTCTCGTTGCTTACATTACTTTTTTAACCATGTTTAGTTATTGTTAATTTGCTAAATCTGGTTCCACAAGAAAAAAAATAAAGATGAATCAATAAATTCAACAAAAATCTTTCACTGAAACAGTTCAATTTTCACCTCCTGCATCGTAAAGTGTTAAACTTTTTTTTTAAATTCTTTTGAATGTCAGAACCAGAAACACTTTAATTCTGACAAAACCAAAATAAAACAGTTTACAATGCAGTAAGCTGTTTTGCTTTATTTTGAAAGTTTGTTTTTAATTTCAGATTTCTTTTTTTATTTGCAGCACATCTGGTGAACAAAGACCCATCTAGTATTTATTTTTGTTCTTGGTTCACAGTTTTGAATTTTAGACTACAGCCACCAACCAAAAATCTAAACTGGTTCACTTTATTTTATTAGATTAGATTAGATAGAACTTTATTAATCCCTTTGGGAAACTCCCTCAGGAGAATTAAGATTCCAATAGCAGTTTGAAAAAGTAGATAGAAAGATTTATATACAAAAAAAGGATAGATATAAACAAAAATATGAATAAATATAAAATAAAAAATAAAAAGTAATGCAGAACTAAGCAGCAGTTTTTTTCTTTTTTTGTGAAGTGACAAGTCATTTCCAAGTTTTAACAAATTGGGACAAAGAATTATGTAAACTGTAAAAAATAAAAACAGCTTTATAAATATTAAATAAAGTGATTCTTCAGACCTACAGGACAGGCTGAAGAGCCACAGGTTCCAGTGGTTCTTGGTTGGAGTGTGTCCTGACTTTCATACCTCTTGTTCGTGAGAACTCCCACAGACAGCGAGGCCAAAGCGTTAACAGCGTCCGTCTCCTCACAGTCCCTCCTCTGAGCGGCGAGGTACGACAAACCCACTGATCCACCGGACGTCTTCAAACTCTGCCAGTACTGACCTGAAACACACAAAAGGGTGACTGTTGTAATCATGAAAATACATCTCAGAGATGAGAGGTGGGATTACATGGATGATTAAAATAATGATTCGATAAGATTATTGAATTCTACTCACTCTGTATCTGTATGACGGTCTGCAGCGAGCGGACTGCGTTAGCGTTGGGCTTCTGGAGTAAGACTTCTTCTGACAGCGGGTCCTAAACAGAGAGCAGATGTGAGGATGACCAACTTACATAAAGAGTCTTACTCTGGGTGTTTTCTGCTAAAAGTTTTTTGACAGTTTTCCAGCCAAAGCATCTGTGACAATGAAAAGGATTAAATAAAGCTTTTTACCAACACCCATATAAAATTTATTACTACATGATGATTATTCACTCATCAATATAAGGATGCTCCTGACAAAATGGATGAAAAATATTTCACAGGGTGATACTTGTTTGTTTGAATCTTTACCCAAACTTTAAAGAATTCAAGTGACAGCTTAGAGTACATAACACACTAAACAGTCTTTGCTGTTTTTGTTATAAGGTCCAAATATCAGTTAAATAATTAAACACTTTTCTGCCTTATTTGTATTTCTGCCGGCCGGGTTCGAATCCAGCCTGTGGCCAGTTTGCAGAGCGTCAAATACAAAAATTGTCTCCAAAATGTAATTTTACCAACCTTAAAATGATTTTAACACAGGATTAAGATGCTGCCTCCACCATTCTGAATAAAGACGATATCTTCTATGTTTTACCTGAATGCCCAGGAGCGCACTGACGCAGGCCTCTGATGCGTCACAGATCGCTGTGAGGTCGTGACCTCCTTCAAGAGCCAAAACCAGACGACCTCCTGCCAGAGTCATCAGCTGACGGGTCAGGAAGCCAAAACCTGAGGAACAAATAACACACAAGCAGAAAAGTTAACAAACCAAATTCAGTAATGATACGTTTTAAACCTTTGATTACGTCTCCAAAAAGAAAAACAAACATATTTATACCTTTTAGATCATTCTGTAGGAACATGTGTGCCAGTAAAGACTAGAATTTTGGTTAAATCAGTGAAGATGATGTTCTGTAAAAGGCACAACCCTACCACTTTGTCCCAGGACAGAGAGGAGCTGTAATAATCTGTTATTAACTCTGTATTTATTTAGGACCAGCATCTTGTTGGCATCCCTCTCTGTATAAAAGATCTCTGGAGGTAAGGTCAGCTCAGTCTGTGGTGGAGGACCGTACTTACATTTGGCAGAGACTTTATATCCCCCCAGAGGAGCGGGGTTCCCCTCTGCAGCGTCGAAACCGGCCGACACCAGGACGACGTCTGGGGAGAACTCCTGAGCGATGGGCATGACCACTGACCTGCAGAGACACAATCAGAGGACACTGTCACTTTGAGGAAAGGGGGATGTGTATCAGTCATTGTGCTTCTTCTTTCTATGATCTTCTTAAAAATCCACTAACCAGCTTATTGGTCATAATTCAGGCAGTGGATGAACTTTACAGCACAAACGTATAGCCGGCCATTCCCTGATGGTGATGTCCTCTTAAACAATGAAACTTCTGCTTTGCTGTGTTTTTAAAGTCCAGGTCAAAGCCTGATGTGCAGACTGTGGGACATGAACAGGGCTCTGACACAGCTGCAGCATCTACAAATCCAATTCCAATGAAGTTGGGATGTTGTGTTAAACATACATAAAAGACAGAATACAATGATTTAAAAATCCTTTTCAACCTAAATCCAATTGAATACACCCCAAAGACAAGATATTTAATATTCAAACTGATAAATGTTATTGTTCTTTTGTAAATATTTAATCATGATGTGCCTGCAACATGCTGGGAAGGATGGGGCGAGGCTCACCACTTTGTGAACAACTACATGAGCAAATAGTCCAACAGTTTAAGAACAACATTTCACAACACATAATTGCAAGGAATTTAGGTATTTCATCATCTACAGTCCATGATATTATCAAAAGATCGTGAGAATCCAGAGAAATCTCTGCACATAAACTGCAAGGCTGAAAACCAACACTGAATGCCTCTGACCTTTGAATCCTCTGGGGCACTGTATAAAAACCAACATCATTCTGTAAAGGATATTCTGTTTTAATTGTATTTTTCACAATGTCCCAGCTTCATTGGAATTCAGGTTTGTAGTTGTTAATCTGACTTTAAAGGATTTGATTTAGCAACTGATCAGTCAGATTTACAAGATTACATGATTTATTTACGTCAAGTATTTACAAGGCTCACACAATAATATAATTTTATCATATATTAATATACTGACTGACAGACTGACAGATGGACTTTAACTCAATCTTCTTCAGTTTTCTCATGAAGAAGGACTTTATCTGTCAGTGGAAAGATAAAGTTTGAAAACACGAGTCTCCTGGCGATGACACGATCAGTGATTTAATCTTCAGGGGTTTTCAAACATGACGAGTAAAACCTGATTTGTCTGATTCCTCTCTGCAGCGCTGACAAAGGGCCATTGTTCCTCTGTTTAGAAATCTGCTCAGCCTCCAGTAAGACCAGTCTGCCTTACAGAGCTGTATTGTTGTGTCGGCTTCAAACAGATGAAGATCTTTTAATACTATTGTTAAGAAGAGCGATCTGTGCTGTCCCAGGGCGGGCGGAGAGAGAGGGAGAAGCTCGGCTCCTCGTCTCGATCACATCGGCCGAGTTCAAAGTCGGCGTGCGTTCGTCTGTTTCACATTAGAGGCTTGTCACTCTCCTCACGTCATTGACAACACAGAGAAAAGAGGAAAAACAGGCCATCTGGGATCCATTTACCTTCATTATTCTGCCTGGGGACTGTGGAGGACCCCACCACCCCTGCACCACCACCATATCCCCATATCCCTCCCTCTGCTTCTTGTACACATAATCAGACTAGGGCTGGGAAATGAGTTTGTTTTATTTTATTCAGGGTAAATTAATATCAGTGGTAAAAATAACATGCCTCTTTAAGTGAATTAAGTGAATCTTTAGAGCACAAAGGTCAGTTTGATCTGTTGTAACAACTCAAGATTCTAGTTTTGCAAGTCAGGTAATCAATTAGTAGCTAATTTCTCAGTGATGTGAACTGTTTTTGAGTTTAAAAGAAAACTTATTTTACTTTTTTTTTGTTGCAGCAAGAATGAATCGTAGGGAAACTAAATCCCTGAAGCATCTGCACAGTTTCTGTTTCTCCACCACCTGCCACTTCACCTCATTTAAGTAGTACAAGTTATGACCAGAGCTTGAAATAAATAGCCATTATTTAATTAAATTATTATGTTTTTCAAATGAATCATACTGGCATCAATACAAAAAACAACAAAAAACAAATGAAACACATGCATTATTTTTTAAAACAGTCAAATGTTTGGACTTACATGGAAAATTTTCAGCCTTGTAGATGCTAACTGCTCTATATTAGCTCAGCAGGTAAGAAGCACTGATGTGCTGTTGGACTAAACATGAGACATCCTAAGACGTGAAGGACTAACTGACCAAGAGAACCATGTTCTCTGTCGATTCTGGTCTTCAGCTTTCTTCCAGGGGAAGAGGTAATTTATGCACTTTATTAGGGGGGTGTTTGTCGAATATTTAGCTTTGATCGTCATTCCACTAATGCAAGATGCTTACAAGTTGTACCTCATTGTAAAGGCGACTCATCAGGCTTTTCAACGATATACAGTACACTAACAACTGGTATTATTAAAGGGGAGAAATAATCAACCAAATTAAAATTTCCAAACTTTTTTTAATATAAATTGTATTTGTGGAAAGCAAGTCTGAGGTTCCACTGTACAAAAATACAAGTTCTTTTCTTTTTACATTTGAACATAAATGAACCACGAACACGTTTCCTCCCTGTTCCCCAAACTCACAATCCTCTTGTTTGGTCAAGTGATATTTAAAAACTAGACAGTGAACTTACAATACAGGTTATTCATGTATATATAAATAATAATAAATGATTAAGAACAAATAATGAAAACAAATAAATATGAAATGAAATAATAAAAATAATAATAAAACAGAAAAAAGTAGAATAAGTAAAAATAAATATCTATAAAGACAAGTAAATACGCAAAATATTAAGATGAGGTGAACAAAATAGCAGTATGAGAAATCAGAACTAGTCGTTAGCTATATGTAGAAATATGTATACAATAATAATAAAAATAAAATTATAAAAATTGAAAAAAATTGCTGCAGCTTGCTTCTTGGATTTTGTGATAACTGAGCTGTCAGGCAAATATAGTTTACCAGGTAGTTACCCTCTGGCAGGGAATGTATTATTTCTAACAGAAAAAAAATCTGTTTCATGTTTTGCTGTTTGCTAAAGCATAACTGATATGATTTTGACCCATGTCGCCCAGTCCTAATTCAGACCCACATGTCCAAACACATACTGCTGTCATGACCACATGCAGACGGACACCATGAGCTCATGGACAGAAATGAGGACACGCAGAGATAAAACGCACATAGAAACTTTATCTGTAGAGGGAATAATCTCCCCGTCTCATCCTGTCAACTTTTGAATAATTAGTTAATTTGGACCAACTTCATCATCCTCACGTGGACGCACAGCCAAGCAGGCACACACCTAACCACAAAACCCAGACCCACCTCCTCCGCAGACCCATTAAATCTGCCCGCTCCCCCTGTGAGAGAGAAACTACAGACAAACTAATGGAAAGATGGAGGAGAGGAGGACGGAGCGAGGAGGAGGAAGGGGAGCCTATTAAAGATCAATCAGAGGAGGAGGGGAAGAAGGAGACTGTGAGTGTGTGTGTGGGGATGAGGGTCGGGGCGATGGAAAAAGAAGGGGGGGTGTGAGTGAAGAATAAGGTGAAAGCGCTCCAGAGCTCCCCTCTGAAGTTCAAGCGCTCACAAACTTAAACCCGTAAAATTTATTCCATTAAAAATCTTAAAGACTTTTCTTCCACCGACTATAAATGTTTGCAAACTTTAATAATTACAGAAGGGGGAGTTTGGAGTGTCGGTGGAGGGTAGAAGATGGCAGTTAAGATTTTAAAAGGTATTAAAGGAAAAATGTTCTTCTGAAACGCAAAGCTGCTCCACATTAAGGCAAAAAGAAAACATGCTTATCGAAATAATAAACAAATTTTTTGTCTATTTTTGTTTCGGAACAGTTTGGATTTTCAGCGTTCTTTCAGCATTTCTGCATGCAAAACAAAAGCTATTAATATGTATCTGTTTTTGATTTGTTTTGGGGTTTTTTTTTCTGCCATTACTAGAGAACTGATACAGTGGATAGGACTGGAGATCCTCTAGAGAAAAGAGAGGGGAATAATGTGCAGGAATGGAGCCACAGGTAGACTCAAACCCAAGATGCCACCTCGAGGGACTGCAGCCTCACATCAAATGCAAAGCTATCAGTATCCCAGTTATTTTTGTCAAAGAGCCCATATTATGCTTTTTTGAGTTTTCTTCTTCTTATGGTTTTATTGGCGGTTGGCAACAAGCTAATAGGTGCATTACCGCCACCTACTGAACTGGAGTGTGGATCAGGATAGGCAGGAAAAAAAAAAGAAGTAAATAATTAAATACACAATAGAAATAAATAAATAAATAACAACAATAATAAATTCCTAAATTCTATCTATTAGTTGTGAAAGTTTTTGAGTTTTAAGTGCCCCCAATATGTTTAAAAAGCATCTCTGCGGCTTCAGAACTTTTCTTTTCCTCATCTCTACAACTCCAGGAGCTCCCTTAATCATCCTGTTTTCCTGCACCCATGAAAGACCTACCAGTGTGACATCCTACCATTGTTTGTCCGCAGTTTAAGTCAATTGCTGCAAGCTGGCAAGACCAGTGCAGAGAACATACCCTAGAATGAATGCAGAGCCTTTGACAACATGGTACCAAGCAGGGCTGAACAGACCAATTACCAGAATCACATTTTTTACTCTCCAAGATTCAAGTTGATCCAACCCTCCACCCCGCTACTCACAAACGTATTGTTCGTACTGAGTTGAGAGTTGTATTAAGGTCCATGCTGGTATTCGTTGATCGTGCTACAAAAGTCTGGGTTAGATGTTCCTGTACGGAGCAGCAAAGAAAAACCAGCCTGTTCCTGCTTCATTGAAAGCAACTGTGTGGGTGCATTTTGGATTCTCCACTGTCCAGGGCAGAGCTTGACCTGATGTATTCAGTATGCGGACTTGGCAAACTGAAATTTTAATATTAATCGTACAGGTCCTCACACGGAGTTCAAAGAAGCAGAACAACAACCAGTAATGATAACTACTGACCATTTTTACATTGTACAGTTTTACAATTTAACAAGTTTTTTGCCCCCACAGCATTGAAGACAAAGGCTTTAGATTGAAGAAACAGCTGATAAAAAAACCCATTACTTCATAAAACCTATTATTTCATTTATTTATCATTTCACTTCTTTGAATTCTTCTAACCATTTTTTTCTGAGTTCTGTCAGAGTCAAGCTTACAAAAGATAACAGCAGTTTTATTTAATCTTGATATAAACATCCTTTGGAACAAAAAAACATAAATCAGTCTGAACTGAGAATCTGTTCTGCATGGAATAGTCACCTCCAGAATCAAAATCAGACTGAATCATGACATAGGGAACAATTCATCATGATGTTAATGGTAAGGGCCTTGGGGTGGCCAATCAGATTTCAGGGTCTTTGGATCTGCCGGAGGGGAGACGCTGACAGCTCGACTTTGTAGAAGTGTACAATGTTCACTTTAACCACTGCAGGCTGATTAAAATGGCAGCAAGGGCCCCATTTGGGCCTCGGACCATAGTTTGGAAAATCCTGCTATTTCAAGGACTCTGTTTACGATTTAACTGCAAAGCTGCACATGAGCTCCAGGAGCTACTACGCAGACAGACAGACACTTTGAGCAGAACTAACATCAATACAGTATCAGCTTTATGGTTTGTAAACTTTCATGTGGTGGACTGTCACCATCAGAAGCTCCAGGCAGATTAAAACAAACAGAATTACTCTGAGCTTCTATTAAGTCCAGATCTGAACGCTGCAGCCATGTGATCGACATTATGTAATAAAAATCAAACTTTTGATCAGACCTGTTTTTCCCATTCAACTCAAAAAGACCCAGCTCTTTAAACTTTACTCTAAATCTGGTGGAACTTTGAAGAATGGTAATTCAGTTTTGTCATTAAATACAACTCAAAACATTTTCTGTTTTTAATGTGAATTATCGTGATATCAAGCTGTGGAAAAGAACAAACTCCTCTTTAATGCTCCGCTTACTGAAGACAGAAACTCCTCAAAGCTCTAAGGAGGTCTCTCAGCAGGAAGAAGAAACCCTGAAGGAAGAACAACCTCTAACACTGCGTCAGAAACTTTTATATTATGTCTTGATGTTAAATGAAATAAAGGGAGGATGACTTTTCAGCCAAACTATGAGCAGATGGATCTGAAAACAGAAGAAGTCACACAATTCAAAGTGGCACTGAGAGCTCTTCCAGGAGTAACGTCATCATGGAGAAATGTTATCTAATTCCAGTCTCTGGTTGGAGATTTTTTTATTTTCCACCAAATCTAAACAATAACAGTCTCACAACAGACTTTCCACAATCTCTGGGATTATTCTTCTACCAGCTGGTCGAATGTTCGAGATACTTGCTGTGCTCAAAATGTTTCTAAACCCAAAGATAAAACCTGAGCGAGCTCCAGACACTCAGCTTTCAGCACATTTTAAAGGTTGGCTTAATCTGACATGTCACTCCTCTAGACCACGACTGTTGAATCTCACAAAACACGCAGTACAACCCCCCCTTCTACCTACTCCACAGGAAGGTCAGAGGTCAGGGTCATGCTACAGAGAGCTGATCCTGGAGCGGCCAGGAAGTCACTGTTTTGCTCAGAAACACCTCAGAAGAAGAGGAGGCCTTCTTTAGCTGTCTATGATACAGCCTGGCATGAATACTGTGGTTTCTTTGTGAGACACAAAAGCAGAATATAAGAGAGAAGTTATTTCAGTTTATTCTGCTGTGTCGGCGTTGCACGTATCCATGATCTGATGTGACTTCATTGAACTCAGTCTTGGTTTACAGATAAAAAACAGGCATCATGATTCTGGAAGAAACTGTCTTTCCTTCCTTGAGTTTGTCATATAGAAATGTTCTACAGAGCATCAAGTGCAGGTAAGATGGTGTTAATGATTTCTATGACAGAAAATCTGAGCTTCTTCTCAATCTCACCTCAGCCATTATTATGATTTCTTTTCTTCAGCATGAACAGCTCCTTGAGTTTGATGTTGATAAGAAATTCCGGTGTGGGCAAACATTGCTTACGAAAAGACCCAGACAGGAATGGATAAAAAATGCCGTTGGCATCAATAAAATCCTAAAATCTCACTAACACCATCCCTCGTCTGCAAGGATTTACCATAAGCAGAATAACCTTGAAGGGTTAGTTCTATTTTTTGAAGTGAGGCTGCTCAAGGCCCATGGCAACACTAAGTATGAGGGCCAATAAAGGAACTTGTGAGCTTTGTCCCTGGGGGAGATATCTGTGGGCGGACGGTAGCCGGTACACAGCAGTTCATGGTGCCACCGAAAGCCTCATATTTTCTTCCATATTGATTGTTTATAATGTTATTTATTGTGTTAATCTTTATTTGAATTTGTATTTATTATGATGTGTGCTTTGTGTAAGAGATCCTGATCTCAATAGGACTTATCCGGTTAAATAAAGGTTAAATTTAGGGCTGGGTGACATGGCCTACAAATAAAATCCTCAATTTTTTTTTTTTTTTTTACAACACTCAGTTTATGATTTTAATATATTTTTTGCCTCTCAAAAAAAAAAAAAAAAATTCCAAGTGACACAAAAACTACATGAGTCAAGTTTTGCCTTTATGTTATAAAAAAAATATTACAAAACTAAACAGAATTACCCTCAGTAATTAAGGTGCATGTCATAAAATGCTGATGATGTAGTCGGCAGGCCTGTCTACATAAACACTGAAAGCTGAGACATTTTCACACTAAATTAACTTAGAACTCTCTTAACAGTATTTAACCTCCTTTAAAAAACAAATACAAGCCTATAAAAGTGCTTCTGCAAAACCTGACAGGGCCTCCCTTCATGAAAACTGTACATTTTCAGGAATTATATTTTCAAACATTGCAACAACTTACAATCGAAGTAAGTCAAGAAAAAAAAATCGTGATTTTTAATTTAAAATCTTCTGCGGAAAATAATTGGAATTTATTGATTAAATTGATATAATGCTCAACCCTAGTTAAATAAAAAATATATAATAAGAATTAACCCACTTATAGGTTAAAACTACTAAAGAAACAGCGTTGGCTCAACAATACGCTACAGGAAGATTCAGCTCAACTTTTTGCCAAATCTCTCCTCAGGGACAAAGCTCGCAAGTTCGCAACCCCACTTCAAACAACCTGAAGTAACCATTTTAAGTTCCTCATTGGAGCTTTAGGATCAAGGTCTCTCAGATTTATAACCCAAATCCCTGTTTAAACAATCAGTGTCACTTTTGACTGAATTCCACTTTAGTTAAATTCAACTAACACAAGGCCTGTTTGCCATTTCATGAGTTTTATGATCAGTGTCCATCAACCCAATTGTTGTTCATGTTTAAACTTCAGCGTTTGAGCTAATTTCAGCTAATTTGAGCTGTTTGGGTCACCAATGTAAACATGTACATACTTGTGTGTATACCCCCCCACATCCCCCACCTCTACATCTGTGACTTTGCCACCGTGCCCCTCTTCCTGTAACCGTGCGGTCGCTTTAGTTTCCTTTGGGTTTGATGCACCAGACAACCAAAAAGCCCACACAACTGGAGCTTTACTGATGCCAAACACCCACCGAGGACAATTATACAACCCACCAGCAGGAAGTAAGTGTCCCCAATCTGTCAAACGGGGGGGACCTGGAGATCATTTACAGTAAAGCGTCTGAAGTTATTGGAAGCAGAGTGAGCCACACACATGCTCTCCAAATGACGAGGGCTGTTAAAAATGCAGGAAACACGTCAGAGGTGATGTAAAGCTGATCAGAGGCTGGATTTAAAAGCCTCTTTGTTGTGGTGAAGTGTGAAGGAATTACGATTAATACGGCTTCACTCGGATCAATAAATACTGGAGGCCGTTTTTAAAGTAAGAGCACAAACAGCCTTTGTTTGTTTCGCCCAAGTTGGAGACTCTGCATCCAGCAAAGTAAATAAAGATGGATTAAGTATCCCATTTCAATATTTCTTGTAACAGTAAAAACACACAGAAAGTAAGAGCTGCCAGGCCCACGCTCCCCACACTGTGATTCTGCTCTCTGCACTCATCCTCATGAGGAACGGCTGCATTTCAGGTCAGAGACTTCTTCAGATCAGGCCACGGCATCTACCTGCTGCGCTCCACGTAAAAGATCAACTTAGACAATGATGGCACAAATCTCTTATTTCTATTTTTTATGTTTACGTTTTTCTTGCAAAACAGCACAACTGGTCACCTTACATGTTATTTTTTTAAACTTTCACTGAACTAAAGTGGAAAACAAAGTTTTAATCAGGACAATACAACTGTTGTTTATTCAGTAGAGTAGAGTGTTTTTTTCATTTTCCAAAAAAAACTAAAATATTCTGGAGATTTGAGGTTCACGCACGTCAGCAACATGTACCACCCTCTGTGCCTTTTTCTGTTTAAGTTGCAGTTTAATGACTAGAAAGAGCACAAACCTTCACCAAGGCATTTTCAACACTTTCTAGCAAGTACCTGTGAAAATGTGAGAAAAAAATCCTGCAATATTAAGAAATCTATGAAAAAATTCCTGGATCCATATCCAACTCAGTTCTCCCTTGTGCCATGAGCAACATTCCCTGAAAATGTCATTGAACTCTGCTGATAAGTTATTCGGTGATTAGTGAGCATGTGTAAAACTGACTCAAACCCTAAATAAATCCTTTACAAATTGATTTAGATCACCACCAAAATCACATCACTTCCTCACTGTTCCATGACCAACACTCTCAGGTAATGTCATCAAAATATTTTCATTACTTTCTGACTTATTCTGTTTAAAATCTAACAAATAAGAAACAGAAACCTTCACCAAGGCATTTCCAACATTGTTGGGCGAATTACTGTAAATGTAGAAAACTGCCCTATCTCACAAAGAGTTCCTGGATCCACTTTTAGGCAAGTCATTGTCAAAAAAAGGGGAAAAAACAGCTCTAAATTGCAATGTTAACAAACAAATGAATCCTGGATCCACATCCAGATTCAGTACATCATCCAAATCAAATCACTTCTCCCTTGTGCCATGACCAACAATCCCTGAAAATGTCAACACAATCTGTTGAGAAGTTAGTTATTGGGGAAATTGCATAAAACTGTCTCAAAACCACAATGTAAACAAATCCTTTTAAACCTCCGCCGAGGCATTTCCAACATTGTCGAGCGAGCTATCATCAAAAATGTGAAAACTGCAGTATCTCGCACTGTTAACAAATCCTTTAAAAAATTCCTGGATGCGCATCCAGATTCGGATCACCACCAAAATAGTATCTCTTCTTCCTTCCCTGAAAATGTAATCAAAATCAGGTGAGAACTTATTCAGTTAGGGGCTCAAATGTCAAAATCTTCCCTAAATCCATACAGAAAAATCCTGGATCCACATCTAGATTTGGAGCACCACCAAAAGCTAATCTTTTCGTCTTTGTGCCATGACCAACATTCCCTGAAAATGTCATCAAAATCTGATCACAGTTTGAGTAATCCTGTTAAAGAACAAACAAACAAACAAACAAACAAAGGCTGTCAAAAACATGAGCTCCTCACTGGAAGGAAACAGCTGCTGGTTTTACCTGAATGCAGCGATGTACTCAGCGTCTCCCATGGGGGGGTCCAGTCCTCCAGTAAATGCCACGTTCACGTTAAAGCCTTCGCCTGCTCCAGAGCCGACCTGAACCACAGATAGACCAACAGCAGATCAGTAAATATGCTCTTGCTGTCACACGTTTTACAATGTTTGGTTTATTATTTGTCCTGCAGAGCAAAGCCCACCTCTGCCGGGGAGCCACTGCCAGGGAAGAAGTTCCCGTCGTCATAGCGATGAAGCGAGATGTAGAGGACACTGGGGTCGCTGTAGAAGACTTCCTGGGTGCCGTTACCATGATGAACGTCCTGGAAACCCAATGAGGGATGGTATTTATATTTCATACACAGCCCATAAACAAGTAACGCTATTTTTAATTTTCAAAAAGCTTGTCAAATGTGTAGCCTACAAGCTGATTCGGCATACACAGGCTCAACATTCATCATTTTAATGGGCTTGAGAAGAATTCTGATTGAGTGTTTGCAGTCCTTTATCCCATGACCAGAGTTTAGAAATCATCTCACCCAGTCGACGATGAGGATCTTGCTGACGCTGAGCTTGTGTTGGAGCTGCTTGGCGGCGATGGCCACAGAGTTAAAGTAGCAGAAACCCCTGATGGACAAACAGAAGGAGGATAAAACAGAAATTCAAAGACAATAAATTAGAAAGTTAAGCACCTTCATCTGTAGCTCAAGTGTTGCCCTCCAGTTATTAATGATGGGATCACTACTATGAATGTTAGCTATAAAAAATATGTCTCATAGCTGCACAGAGCTGTGTTTAAGATAAATGAGAAGATAAGTCAAATGAGAGCCACTATAAAAGAAAAATACAAGGCACAAAAGAGACACTGGAGTATAAATCTTTATTTTCTTCTGTAGTCCAGATCACTTCATTAATTTTGTCTACAGAGGAGCTGCTGAGTCCTGGGAAACTTCTGCTCCGACGGCAGATTTGAAGACGAGACAAAAAAATACATTTATTCACTCACATGGCATTAGAGGGCTCCGCATGATGCCCCGGTGGTCTGACCACAGCAAAGCCGTTCTGTGAAGAAGAAGAAGAAGCAGAAGAAGAAGAAGAAGAAGAAGAACCTATTAATCACCACAGCTCGGACAGGTGCGGACAGATGAGGAACATGCAGGTGATATCTTAAACAAAGTATGTCCGAATATTTTGGCATCAGGCAGAAACTTTAAAATCACTGATGGTTTCTGACACGAAGGTAAACATCTGAACTGATGGATGCTGAGCTAAACAGAATTGAAAGCAGAGTAAGAACTTTCTTTTCGGATGTATGAAGTAAAATCAATCAGTTAGTTATTTGATTTTCCTGAATCCAGAATAATTATTTTGGTAAATTACTTATGAGCTGACCTGTTATTTTGGGGATTTATTTAAAAGAAGAAGGACTGCAATGATCCTGGATCATAGATGTTTTTGTTTTCTATTTCAAAGACACTTGATTTAGCTTTAGATTTATTTTAATTACTACAGTGAATAAAGAAAAACAGAGAGATTAAGGCAGGGGTCACCAAACTTTTTGTACCCGAGAGCTTCCCTATAGATGAGTAGTGTTATGGAGGGCTACTTGGTTGATTTAATGTTCTTTAGTAATAAAGTGTTATAATTTAAACAAAAATAATAATGGGCGACATATGACACTGTATGTGCTAAACAAAATCTCTCTGTTGCTGGTGTCCTTCCTTTAAAGTTCAGTCTGTCTAGATACAGGCTGTCGGCTGTTCATATTTCTTTCATTTTGGGATTTCTTTCATTTTTGGTGTGTTTTTTCATCGTAAATGAAAAACAAGTTAATTCAAGTCCAGACATTAATCTCCGTGAGGAGACAAAGACAAATGTTCAGGCCATCCATCTTTGAAGTGGGCTTGCTGCCCCTTCAGGCGCGGTGACGCACAGTTTCTCGTCATGCATTGACTAAGTTTGCATGTCTTCCTCGCCCTTGTAGCTGACACTTGAAAAGTACAAAGTCCTGTATCACATTATAATAACAGACTTATCAAATCTGAGTTTTCTCTGAGGGACAAATTAGGATGAGAGCTGCAGTGGGTTAAAAACATATAAAATAAATCAGATGCTGTTCAAGAATTTGGGAAAAAGGTCAAAGATAAAATAACAGTTTAAAACAGGCTGTCTTTACAGGAGATCAGAGACACTCTGAGGCAGTAAAGTCTTTTATTGGACAAGGACGTGTTGACGCACTTTGACTCTGCTGAGTCCTTAATAGGATGGAGACAAACTGTGCCTGAGGCTGCGTCCAGGGCTGCATCATTCCTCTCTACTCTAGATTATATTCATTCTAGATATTAATTTTAATATTGGATTGATGATTACATCCATTGTAACTATTTTAACAACCATACAGACATGAGGACCCTCTTGAAAACGAGATGTCACATCTCAAGGGGCTTACCTTTAATACATTTACATTCAACAAAGACAAATATGGTGCTATAAAAATAAAGATTGGTTGATTGAATCTATATTCAGCAGAGACAAATGTGATGAGGACGGATTTATGATCTGGGCGTCTCCATGATAAATTCTTATTTTTTGTCCCTTTGTCTCTGCCTGGATGGATACATCTCTGGATGTTTGTATGTGTATACAAAATATAAATATTATATGTATTTGTATATACGTATATATGTGTATAAAATGAAGAGTGTGTCTTCAGCCTGCTCTATTGTAAAGCGTCTTGAGATAACACTTGTTATGAACTGGCCCTATACAAATAATTGATTGATTGGTTGATTGATTGAATGAGGGAGCAGTGAGAGGAAGGGCCCGATGTTTAACTGTGGTGGGGTGAGTTCTGATTGGTAACTGATTAGTGAAGTGTGGGTGAGTTATATTTGGGAGAAACCGAAATACCTTAATAAAAATAGTACTTTAATAATGAAATTAAGTTAAAATTTTGTAATCAATTCTAGGGCTTTGAAGGTTCAGACACAGGGATCACAATTTAAACAATTAAATAATGTTGTTTACACTCCAATATTAAAATTATTCCATTGTTTAAAAATACAGCCACTTTCGTGCATGTTGAGTTAATACTGGCCCTGAAACAGTGCAAAAACCTCAGATCTAGGTGAGAGTATTTGTTCAATTTCAAGTCAAAAATACCTCAGTAGACTTATTTTAAGACACAATTTCCTGATAGTTCTGTATTAAGATCTTATTTGAAGATATAAATACTAAAAATAAAGCCTGAGCTGTTTGTAATAAGTACAATAATCTGCCAATGAGACAAGACAAATTTAACTTAAAGGGTGTCTTAAAATGTTTGTTTGTTTTTTAACCAGAGCAGATTTCTAACCAGAACTTCAGACCCTCACTGAGTCAAACTTGTTTGTTTTATTGGCAGATATTTTCTTATCATTACGAGCAATTCAATGCCTCATTTTTGCCTTTTATTTCATGTAGTAAGATATTTATGTGGACTTGTTTAGTGAATGTGGACAAGAATAAGTGTTTGAGAAATTTCTGACTTAAAAATAGACAAACACACTTGCTGAGAGTTCTTGCAGTGTACATGTGTTCTCTTTATTTTTTCAGGATGATTATGCATGTTTAGGTCTTAATCTGCACATGACAAAACAGTATTTATATTTTTCACATTGTCAGGTTTAAGTTTCTCACCTTAAGCTCCCGTTTAGCCACTCTGAAGGAGAGCTCAACAACGCTGCCAGCTGCCATCCGTGAAGCCGTGGAGGTGTGCGACTCGTTCCAGGTGGTGTCATTATCAACCTAAAAATCCAACAAGAAATGAACAATTACTGTACCATTTATCATCAGGCCTGACTTTATCAAAGGCTCTCTCTCCTGAGCATAAAGAAACAAATGTTCAAATCAAGAGTCAAATCAAATCTCCACCATTTTGAGGCCATATACATATCTCTAATTCTCTTTGTCCTCTGTCTGTTTGTTCACAAAGTGGCATTGCTGTCCATCTGGCTTGGACGAAGAAATCAGAGGCATTTCTTTTATCCTCGCTCACCGACATGTTGTTCTTGTTAGTTTGAGTTGTTATGGTTCGACACGGACTGTCAGGCTAACGTTAGCCAACTCTCTTTTCCTCTTTAATATCCCATCTTTCTGTAAATCAGCTTTGATTCTTCTCTTTTAAAGTATATCACATTTCATGCAGTGATTGTGCCTCATTGTATAGCTTTCATTCCTGGAGTCAAAGTCAGCTCGGAGCACATCCATGCATGTGTACGTGTTGGTGTGTTTCTCTTACCCCGACACCCCCGCATGGTAACATGACAAACATCCTTTGAGAGAGGATCCCTGAGGACACAAAGAGAAAAATTCAGCATCAGTGGGTTACATTTAGTTTGTCTTTTCTTCTTTAACATGTTTACTTGATGCCAACTCAGCTCACACTGACCTTGCATGCTCCATTGAGGAGAATTCATGTCATTACAAAAATATTTATAGTGATGCTTTGGAGCTCCCACATATGTTTGCTATTTCTTTATAATCAATGCACTTCAAAGACTGGATTAAGAACAAGACCTTGGACTTGTGTTTCTAATTGTGCAACGAAGCTTTCTGTATAAGCAGTTTGGCAACGCAGAGAGTCTGCACATGTGCGAGCCTGTTAATTATTTATGACCCAAATCATTTTAATGCAGCAAAAAGTCTGTTACGTTTACAATCGAGTCACAAGAAACGGCTTTGGAATTACACTTTTCTGGCTGAGAATGAAAACAAGGAAAGGAAATTTGTTGTAGAATTATTTAGTGCTGTATTTGTCAAAACTATCTGTACATTAAATCAAAATTTAATCTGATGCAGGCCAACAAAAGAGGGGTGCAGCTATGAACCCTAAAACACAGGACTGCGTGAATGAAAAGCTTTTTAGCTCTGATGGCTCCATCTTCTCGAAGTCTTTGAGATTCCTGGATGAGTCTGTAGTTGGATGTCTTAATAAGGTCTGTGGGGAGCACATACTGAAGAGATTTGAACATTTTTTCCATGGGAGAAATTACACCTGGAAGTGCTCCGCTTGTGAAGATGATTCGTTTCTGTGTTTTACAAACAGCGCTTACTAAAGGGCGGCTAAACACAACAACAGTTTGTCTGGTATATGAAACACTTTAATGCCTGATAAAGCTGATTGAGGTGTTATTTCTTTACAACCCCACCGCTGCTTTATATTAGGCTTGATAAATGTAGAGTTTATTTGTGGAGATTGGTATCAAAAGTGTCAAAAAAGCTTTTTTCAGCTACAATCTAAAAACTCATGGAAAAAAAACTCAGACCTTAGTCAATAAAAAATATCCAATGCTAATCTTCAGAAAACATAAGTCAACCCTGCATTACAATGTAACTCGGTAAAATGACTTGACTTGAATTTAGAGGTAGGGCTGCTCAATTATGGCAAATATCATAACCGCGGCTATTTAAATGGATACATAGTGGTGCAGGAATGAGTCCAAAAACGCAGAAGTGAGTTCGCATTAGCACTTCCTGGCTTCCAGCTTTAGAGTAAATGGGATTTAGAATACTGGTTTCAGATAAGTGCCTGAAATAAGGCTCATGGTTAACACTTGCACATGAGTTTTTTATGTTTAATGGGAAATAATAAAATGCATCTGATGTTGCCTGCTTTTGCATCTTCAATTTTGTTTAGTGTTAAAAAGGACGATGGCTAACGAAGTACTATCAAGGACTAAAAAAATGACCGGGGACATGATGGTAAGAATTTCTGATAGTTTTCCAATAATAAATAATTCATACACTATTGCCACAGCATTAAGGTTCAACTTGATCAGGTCCCTCAGTCATGAGGACACTTTCAAACCAGAGGTCACAATCAGATGTTATACATTAGAAATGTTGTAGTTGATTCTAGGTTGAATCAGCATTTTGTAGTTTCATTGTAGCTTAATCATAGCTTTTTAATCTCACCGATTACGTTGACTTACTTACTTACTAATTTTACGCATCACATGTTTTCATTAAATGTATACACTGTTAGCACCATCATTTTAAACGTTTAAGAATGGACAATAATTTCTCAAAACAATGCTAATAATAATAATATAATGGGAAAAAGAAAAAACAGTTCAACATGTCATGTGGCACAGTGATCCTTTAATCTCAATTAAAATTCGGCTAATTGCCCAGCCCTACTTTGAGGTTAAGTCAAAAAGACTAGCTCGATCATGCAAGCTACTCAAAGGTTGCCAATCCCATCTTAAGGAAGACACTTTTATACTTGTGTCACTCACACTCTTCTGAGTTTTTACCTACCTGCCAGTTTGCGGTTGTCCAGTTTGAGTCTGTTGAGCGGGTTGGTGCCGTAGAGCAACACGTGACGCTCTGTGTGGACGGACTGAAGCTCCTCCAGAGTTGCTTTACGACCACGAATACTCTAAATGAGAGGAAACATTGTAAGTTAGTTTATAATTTCTTTATATATAATTTCTCATAATTTATTTAATTGTAACAGCCTGTAACAGCCCTTGCTTGGGCAATATGTTTGTCACAAACGGTCATGCTAATAAAGCCTAGTTAAATTGAATCAATTTGACTGATTATGTTACAGAGGACAACATAAGATGAAACAAAACTCTGACAGAATCAGGCATGCCCTGGTTAAACTGCACAACATGTATGTGCAGACCACCATTTCCTATAAAGCAGTGGTTCTCAGATGGTGTAGCGGGGCGCTCTGGTGTGCTTTGCAGCCTTAGAAATTTGGTACAACCATTAGACAACAATACGACTAAACAAAACCTTACGAAATGACTCTTTAAATTACTCTGAACATAAATGTTGAATTAATTTGCTAATAAGTAAACAATTTGTTATGAGTTGGCATCTGTTAATAAAGACAAAAATGTCGAAAAGCCTGTACTTTGCCTCAGCTTAGGTTAATATGTTCATTTTTGAACTGTTAAACTATATTTACAGTCACTGGTCACATACTGAGTACCCCTGATCCACCTGTATGCCTGGTCAGTCTAAGATGCTCTGTTGAGGCTCTCTTCACTTTAAGGCTTCCTTTCCCATGTGGGCTCAGCCTGTTTTAATGATGATGGTCTGCTCTTTTGCTCAGCACAATGGGCTTAAACTGCTTTTGAAACAATGGTATGACGTCACACTGGTAGTTCTATTCAGGGGGGCAGGGGAAATAAGCTGTTTCAGGCAGCTATTTGGGCTTCAAACGGGGGGGAAAGGAAGACGTCGTGGTGTTGCAGACTTTGTCTTGTGCTCAGGAATACTGTTCGACAAAGTAGGAGACATGTTAAACACATACAGGGGGCATATAAAACCAGAAAAATCATAATGTGGTCTTTTGTAAGGCCCTGGTAACCCACACAGGTCTTGGTGAAAAAACCTTTAATTAGACCTCTTCTCAGGATTGTGTGGGTGTGGATTAATTTGTTTGAGTGACAGCTCCACAGCCCAGTGAAAGAGGTGATTTTGTATAGATATGAATAAGCTGTGCCTGAGATTTTGGCCTGATTTTAGGTGTGCCAAGGTAAAAATAGTCTTATTCTTCCATGTGTTTTATGCTGATATCTTTACGAGGCTTTCCTTGTGTAGTAAAAGTTGTTTTCTATCTCTGATGTAACAGTGGTGGGATCAAATGTGGGTGTTGTACCTCACACTGCCCCCTCAGGCCTCTCTCCTGTAGTCTGGACCAGATGCTCTGTATTCTCCCAGCATGCTCTGGGTGACTGCTGTTGTCCCCACAAGTACACTGATGCTTCAGCATCTGAGAATCATACACCAGACCTGCAAACACATATATAAGCAAAGTGATTAACAATATGAATATGAATATGAATGAAGACAATAAAATATGTATGCGGTTTTTCTCTGTAGTCTACTGTATAAGTTAAAAAGAGGAGGTGAAGCAGCAATGAATCTTGTAGACACATTCAGCTTTTTATGCAAACAAATTTCTCATTAAGACTTTACTATCATTATTATTGACATTTACTTTTTAATATGAATGGTTTACTATACCAGTTTAATCCGGCCTTAAAAGTTCCTTTACTTTAAAGGAACATACTTGACATTTTCCTTAACTTATCAGTGCATAGTGCTGGATCCCTTCATCAATATTATCAGTATTATTTGGATTATTTGTAACCCTAGTTCTTTGATTGACATTAATGAAAATATTTTGGGTGAGATTGACAAGGACATGAAACAAAGGTGACTCTCATCATCGTACATTTCACGTTTGTAAATTATTTTCTTCATATATTTAAAAAAATCTATTATAATGCTACTTAAGCGAGTCAGACTCACCCGTGGTGAAGCGTGGTTTGCTGTTAGAGTCCTGTGCGGTCAGGCTCAGAGGTTTCTCAGGCAGAGTGAGAGAGGTGGAGGCTGGAGAGGACTGTGTGCGTGAAAGAGGACGATGGACCCCCAAAGCACCACCAACCGCACCGCCACCGCGCAGTATGGGCACAGCCAGGGTCTCCATCTGTCGATGCAACTGCTGCAGCTGCTTCTGCTGCTCCCACAGTAATGACTGCAGATTCAAAAAAAACATCGTTCAGGATTTTTGGTTTAGAAACATAAGAGAAACTTTAATCTTGTCCTCCTGATTATGTGGTCTGTCTGATTAGTGACTGACACAGCTTCTGAATATGTAACAGCTTGTCTCACTGTTGGTGCATTCTGTCATCGTGTACTGAAATAACCACTGGGACGACAAAAGCAGTCTTTAAAACCACAAATCCTGCAGCAGCAGCTCGGGTTGAATAATAAGAGCTCTGCCGCCCCCTTCAGGACAGCTGCATGCATATGTTTAAATTTCCCACCTGGTTGAGAATGAGCGCGTGCTGCAGGTTCATTTGCTCCTCATGGCTCTTGGATGCCGTTGGCCCCGCTTCCCTCAGTGACTCCGCCCTTGCTCGGCTCTGATAGGTGGGCTCTGTGGGCGACGTCCCACCACCGTCCTCTGAGTCCATGTCCTCTGAGGGGATCTGATGCAGCCTGGGCTTCTCGCTGGACTTTGACATCAGCTGAAAACGAACACTTACAGTCACTTAGATATTCATTCTCATTAATGTACTGTTATTTACCTTTTCTGTCACAACCAAACACAAGCTATGAAAACAGGCTGACGTGTTTTCACCACATGCAGCTTCCAATTGAGCTCAGGGAAACATTTTATTGGATAGCAGAGTTTCACATTCTTAGATGATGAGAAATCTATACATTTATAGATCAATGATAGGAGGCAGTCTTTCTTATAGAATTTAGCATTGACAATTAAGTCCTGCATTACCCCACAGTCACAAGAAAATTAATATAATACCAAAACTCCAAACCTGGATCCACTCCCATATTAGATATTTTCTTACTTCTCACAAAAGGAGAATTTAAAGGTGATCATTCAGTAAATTCACACTTCAGACCTGCTCGTGAAGAAAGTCTTTTTAAACTAGGAAGCACTCAGACAGTGCAAACCTCCACCAAGGTAGCTCACATGTTGCTGTAACATCTATATCAATGGTTCTATGATAAAGTTACCATCATAATATGATTCCTTGACCCTGAAAACCCACAACCAGCACTCAAAATCATGTTGATATCATTATTAGTTAGACAGTTATTGATCAAAAACAACTGTTCACTAATGGCGGTTATCTGGATCACCACCAAAATCTGATCATTTTTTAAGCTGTGCCATTACCAACATCTCCTTAAAATTTCATTTCATTTTATTTGAATTTTCAGGCCTGGACCTGCGAGACAAAGTGGCCTAAAACAGATCGCTTCTCTCAGAAAACACATGCACGTCTCCATACCTTTCCCAGGTGTGTTTGCTGTTTGAGTCTCTCCAGTAGTTGTGTGTTGTGCTGCTGCTGGAGAAGGTGTGTGTGAAGGGCCCCGGGGCTCTGTGGGAGGGGCTCCGAGCGTGTCCGGCTCAGGGGCTTGTGGTGCTGAGGGCCTCCTGGAGAGAGGTGGTCTAACTGGGGAGTGAACTGGAGCTGGACGGGGTCTAGGCCTGGGACTGGGTCGGAGAGGAGGATGCAGACATGTTATTTCTCAAATACAGCTTACAAGTACAACCTTTAAAATGTAAAATATGCTTAAATGGAGTTGTTTTGCATTTCTCTATAAAATACTTGAACTTTTAAAAATGTGTAAAACAGGACTAACTTTGATTTTCTTCAACTGAAATGAGAGAAAAGCGTCTTAGTGATGATTTAGATTATAGTAACTGGATTACAATGATGCAAAAGTTATTTACTTGCTAACCCTTTAAAAGCAATTCTTAATCTAACCACTGGGTGGTGCTCTAACATAACTGCTTAAAGCAGTTCACCTTTGTCCTATATCTCATTTCCTAAAATTGTTTCAGGTGCTGTCTGCGTTCATTGGTGACAATTTTTGTTTCAGTGTTGTTTTTAGCATCAGTGTTGTTAAATGTACACGTCTGATTTTTTATTTGTGTAAGAGTGAATTCATTTTTTTTTATTTCTTCTCAGTTTTTAGAGTTTTAAACCTTTTTTCCAACATTTGTACACAAACATGTCAGAGCAGAGGTCTTCAGAGTGTGGAGGAGTGAGCCCCCCCACCGGCCTGAACAAAAGCTGCTTTTCAGGAAATGAAAAAACACACTTTACTACTGAATGAATGAATATGGTGTTGTCCTGATAACAAATTATTTTTGTTGTACATTGATTTGGTTAAAAAAAACACTGATTTATGAAAAATTAAAAATATAAGAATATGAAGATAGGAGGTTTGTGCCTGACAGTTATGATATATTAATGAACAAATGATAAAAAAAATCTGAACAATTATGCATGATAAATATTGATGATAAATGATAAATATATTGTTTAAATATCTATGTCTCATCTTAAAGGAGTTTTTCCACGTGGTATTTTGTTAAATATTTCATTTCTGTCTAATCATTTTTATTAAAGAAAATATATTATTTTCAAGAATCTAAGAAAATCATAAAATCATTGTCATGTCTTAACTGTGTTTTTTTTTTGTTTATTTTACACTTTGTCAGCATTTTATTTTGCATAATTTAAAACAAGGAAAACTATTTAAAAAAAAAAAAAAACAGCACAATTGTTGCAGATTGTGAGCGGCCCAACTTTTGCTTCAATCAAGAACACTTAGTTGTGTTTTACTTTATGAAAATAAAATAAGTGATTGCCAAACTAGAGAACAAGACCAATTCACAAAAAAAACTGTTAACACATGGCTGTAGGTCTACTTCCTCTTTTCTTCATATACTGATATTAATATGTCTTATGGGGAATATTATAAATCTTTATTCATAAAGCAGAGTTTGGCCGAGAAGAACATCCTCAGTCCTCTCACGCCCCTCAGGGGAGGCCGACGTCACTGAAAACCACTGATCTGAGTGTATCTGCAGGAGTGTGTGTCTCACCAGTGAGCAGTGGAGTGTGTACGAGTCCAGACGGTTCCAGGATGATGACGGGCAGGTGAGGGTTCAGTGATCCTGTCTGATCCTTTCTGCTCAGAGGGAGGAAGACCGGCGAGCCCCCGGCTGAGACCACGGGAACCCGACCGACCTTCAGCGCGGACAGATCTCCGTCGGCCTGCACACACAAACACAAATTTTAGATAAAGACGAAAATGAAAACGAACAATCAGAACAACTATTTGATGAACTTTAAGTTTAAGTTAAATAACTTCAATATAATGACTGCATTTAGTCACTTTTGTGTTTCTCTTTGCCGCCATTACTTTGCTAAATGCTGTTTTATGCTCGTGTTGTCGAATATTAAATACTGTCTGCATCCACATGCACAGAGGTTTGTGTGGGTGAGTGTGAGCAGGAGTGGTGGTGACGTGAGGGGCTTCACTGACAGAGTTTATTCATAATTGTTTCGTCCATTGTTTACGTTGAATCTTGTCACATCTCACCTCCTCCGGCACAGATTTGTGACGTCTGTCTCCCTTCAATAACGTAAAAGTCTGAGGATATTCAGAGCGAGGTCCCTTTGAGAAAGATCAGATCTGTATTTAAAGTAGGACCACATATGAAAGTGGTCTGGGTCTGAAAACTGGACTTGTGCCGTTCAGACTGTCATAAAAAAATCAGATATGGGTCACATGTGAGCAAAGAAGTCGAATTTGGGCCACTTTTGCCTGCAGTGTGAATGTAGCCTCACATTTAAGAGCACTTTTGTCATCAGTTTTCTTCAGAAGAATTTAACAAAGAGTTTTTTTATGCACATCTGTTTGATTTGGTCTTTACCCTGGCGTTAGCTGGTAGTCCCAGAGTGATGGTGGGCAGAGTTGAGGGACTCTGGACGGTAAAGTTTGCTAGAGTGCCATCTCGGAGAAGCAGCTTCTGTGCCTGGAAATAAAAAAAAACATGTTAGTCAATCCTTTTTTATTTTTAAACAATATTTTATTAAGTTTTACACATAATAAAAACATACAAATAACAATGACCACAGCACTTGCTTTGTATAATATTATTGTACAAAGAGAGGAAAAATATGCTACTGAAAAACATTCAGAAAATGTTTTATGACAGAGAGGGGCATACAATATAAGAGAAAATTCAGATTTAAAGGTTAGAAGTGTGCGTACAACATTGAACAGTTTCTGTATCACTGTTATTGGAGTTAAGCTGTGGAACAGATTGAGTGCAGAACTAAAGCAAATTTGACCATAATTCTGTTGAAAAAGAGGCAAAACTATTGGTAAATTTAAGACAGTGTTATGATTTCAGTTAGGAAGTATAGTAAAGTTTAAGGGGGCAGGATTAGATGAGTTTATACTTCTTCCTACTCCTTTTCGTTCATGTAGGCTGAGAGGCTTGAGAAATTGCAGGATAAAGTTACCGTCTTGTTTTCAATTTTTAATTATTTTTTATTTGTAACTGTTTTTAAGTTGTCATTCACATGATTGAAATAAAGATATCAATCAATCAATCAATCAGTAGCAATAGTGTATAAATGTACTATACAACAAAACTACCAAAAAATTGAAAGTAGAGAAAAATAAATAACTAAAAATAATAATAATACAAATAAAACAGTAGTAACAGAAGTAAATAAAACAAAACACTGAAAAAAAGCAGCAGCAGCGGTAACTTGAAGACCTCAAGTTATAACAACATTCTCATCCTCCAAAAATCCCCCAAAAAATGTCCATTCTTGAACAAACTGTTTTCTTTTCCCTCTAACAATATACGTTAGTCTTTCAAATGCAAGATATGTGGCAATCTCCTTCATCCATAACTTTACAGAGGGCAGCTGTACATTTTTCCTGAAAGAGCGATCAGTCTTCTAGCTTGTAGAGGCCAAAATCAATCAATGCTGATTGTTACCTCCACCAAGGAGGTTTTGTTTTTGCCCTGTATGTTTGTTTGTTTGTTTGTTTGTTAGCAAGATTCTGCAAAAACTGCTGGATGGATTTTGCTGAAATTTTCAGGAGATGTTGGTAATGGCCCAACTTAAAAATTAGATTTTGGTGGTGATCCAGATCACCTCAACTGTCTAACTAATAATGATATCAACACGATTCTGAGTGCTAGGTGTGGGTTTTCAGAGTCAAGGAATCATTATGATGGTAACTTTATCATGGAACTTTTACTTATAGATGTGACAGCAACATGTGAGCTACCTTGGCGGAGGTTTGTGCTTCCGAGTGCTTTCTAGTTTAGAATTGACAACCAAATTTTCAGGTTATATGCCGTGGATACAGAGTTTGGCTTCAGGGGGCATTCTGACCCACCATCTAGGAAATGGCCTGAATCACATTCTGCCAAAATAATTGAATTTTTGAGCATCCCTAAACACAACAGAACAGTGTTCCTGTTTCATGTTAGTCAATCCTGTGTTTTCATTTACATCCAAATCTGAAATGAGTTCTTCAGTGAAAACAAACTTTTCAACCAACCAACATCCCAGAGGACTGTTTTCTACGAGAGGTAAGAAGAAGCTCGTTCACATTTCACACAGATTGTCTTGACATTTTGTGCCTTGGTGACCAAATGTCAGAGTTTGTAAAATGTAAATGTGGAGTAATCTAAACCTCAGTGCTTTAATGAAACTTAAGCCTGTGTTTGTCTCTGAGATGTTTTTTTCTCACAGGGGGAATCGTGAGTCAGACATCTGCAGCAGGTGTGACGGAGGTCGACTTCATGTGATTAAATGAATTATGTAGAAACGGCTGATAAACACGGCTCCTGTATCAGTGTTTAAATCATGTCATTACTCAGCGTCTCTGTTCAGCCCATGAACATTAAACAACTCTGCTTTTGTTTTTTGATTCAACTCAGTGCTCGCTTCTTTAAAATGCAGACGTTTGATTTCACACGTCTGAGGTGACAGGGTTTGCGTGAACAGATAAACCCCTCTAAGAGGGGACATGTGGACTCGAGCAGCCTCAGATGAATCTGTGGACCAGCCTCCGGGGGACATGTATTTTGGATGTGCACCTTTATCAGCAAATACTTAATTCTGTTTGTAATCAAACTATAACCCCTGGTTTAATTCGTCTATCTTTGTCGTACTTCCCGGAAACTGGAATGTTGGACTTTTTTGTGTTTAAAATGGTTATTATTTCGTTTTTTTTAACAAATTTTGGGCATTTTTAGGCCTTTACTGACAGGAGAGACAGAGTGTGGATAGGCTTGTGAAAGGGGGCGAGAGAGAGCAGTGAGAAGGCACTCTGTAAACAGGACACAGGCTGGTTTCGAACCAAGTCCAGAAGAAGCAAGCACATGGGCCGTGCCTGGTTTCTCACCACTCCGCCAAACCAGCACCCCTGCAATGTTAGACGTCTACGAGCGAATACTTTGGCAGTGAAATCACTGCTTACTCATAGACTTATCCTTTAACAAGAAGCTGTTTCATTTATGCCAGTGGTTCCCATAGTAGGGGTTGGGACCCCTGGAAGAGTCACAAGACACCAAAAGTGGAGCTCCAGTGTGCCCTCCATGAAACAAAGACACAGATTAAATGATCTCGAATTGAATATTTCACCTGTTATTATGAAATATATTCATACAATGAGCTCTACTGTATTAAAGACAGTTAGATTCATGATGACATGGATTCTCAGATAATCTCTACCGAGCTGTAGAGAAATAGAAATAAATATTTCCCTCCCCTGAATAACAGACTGAACTGTGTTTTATTCTGAAAGGATGCATCTCCATCTGTGTAGCCTGACTGCACAGACTTTACTCAGAGTCTCTGTCAACGCCGTGATGAACAAAAAAGTTAAGTGAGAAGAGGTCGTGGTTGTGCTTATGCACTCTCCACCTGTGCTCTGCACGTAGTTGTAAACATATCTGACTCTGCATGATGGGGGTGACTGAGGGACAGTAGAGGCACAAGAGAGCGCTCAATATCCTGATGTGGAGGGAGACATTTCAGAGTTAAGAGTAAATAAAATACCCATAAATAATCAATAGACTCATCAGATCAGCTCAGACAGATGAGTGATGGATAAAACATGCTGTCAGCACCGCATGAACGCCGTTTTACTGTATTTTCCTCCACGCTTGGAAAGTGAGGTGATTTAATTAGCTGCTATATCAACTGGTAACTTTCAGCCAACTGCATTCTTAAATGTCCAAGCTAATCAGCTGATAAAAACAGTGTGAGTCCTCACGAGTGTCTCTTACTTGGGGTTTTGAAATTAGCCCATCGTTCCCTCTGATCCTGGGTTATGGTGACTTAAATTATGCATGAAAATTACATTTGTTTGCCGCCCTGGGAGCCAATCCCAGCTGACACTGGGCGAGAGGCGGGGGGGCTCCCTGAACCGGTCACCAGCTGATCACATGCTCTTACCTAAGGTCAATCTGGAGTCCCCAATTAACCTAATGAGCATGTTCTTGGTCTGTGGGAGGAAGCCGGAGAGAACCCATGTATGCACAGGGAGAACACGTAAACTTCACACAGTAAGGCCTTGATAAACAGTTGGAGTCAAACCAGCAACCTTCTTGCTGTGAGGCACATGATCTAACAAGCCTGCTACCAGATTATATGACATAAAACTAGGCTGAGGTACAAAAACAGTTGTGTACTTAACACATTTCAACCACCTGCAGGAACAGTGGGGATCTCCAGGTTCATGCACAGTTACTTCGGGGGTCACTGGCTGGAAGTTAAGGCACCTCTGATATATGCAGTGAGAGAAGCTGTTTTGCTTTTTTGTGGAAAAAAAAGGGACAAACAGCTGGAACTCTGCTTTCAGCTGGAGGGTTTTATTAAAGGTTTTCTCCTTTCTTGAATTTCCAGTTCGCCTGGTTGTCAGTTTGCTGTTAAAGCAGATCTATTTTTACACTGTGTCACTGTTATATTGATTTTGAATCAGTCCACACACGCCCTGTCTGACGTCTGTTTGCATTTTGAGTCAGTTTTTATTCAGTTTAAGTGAAAATTGTTTAAAGAAAGATAATGAAATAAACTTTGAGATTCTGCTTTAACACAGCAATTTAAGTATTCTTTTTTTTTTTTGCTTCACTAGCAGCTAGTGTGTTTTTTAAAATTGATGTTTTCTTTGTTTAGCTTTGAAAATGACCTGAAAGAGCCAGAACTCGTATCATGCTTGTGTATGTGCAGTACACGCGTGTGCTGCTCTACCTCGTGTGAGAGTCCGCCTGCAGAGGGCAGCAGTCCATTCTCGTTGGGCAGACTGTCGTTGGGAGAACTACAACCAGAGACCGGAGTGCTGCTGCTGCTGGGAGACGAGTCTGCTGAGAGAGACGGAGAGTTTGGATCATCATGAAGCTTCTTAACGATGATACAGCAGAAGCTTCAGAAAAACAATGAAGTAAACATTTATTCCGAATCAGTGTGTGTTACCCAGTGTGTCGGGTACTCTGTGTTTGACAGTAGGCGGGGCGCTCTCTTTGCGGGTCAGTGGGCTCTTCCTGGTGTTCAGGTGTTTCTTCAGCTTGTTTTTCACCTTCAGGTTGGGCTCAGATGCTATAAAATAAGAGTAACATGAGGAATGAAAGTTAGTAAACAGTTCACTGAATTTATTTAGAAGGGGTGCAACAAGCCTGTGTCCTGGTTTTTACATATGAAAGCTGATTTCACTTCTTCCACCTCTTTTTAAAATCTTAGTGCACACTGCAGGATGGACCTTTTTTCCTGATCTGTCAGTGGAAACATCTGTAACTGTGGACCAACCAAGCCGAACTGAATCGGACCAGACTAAAGTCAAGTTGTAGCCCACTCCAGTTTAATATTGTCTTTAACTACCAGGTACTTTGCTTTGCTGTAACTACATGGAGGCTTTTCATCGGATTTGACTGAGTACATGTTGCTTGGATGACCTGCTGCTGTGGACCTGCTTGACTCGCTGTGCTGTATCCTGCATCAACCATCAACAGAAATGACATAACTTAACATAAATTCATACTTTTACACCACTTAAACCCATTTTAATGGCAGTTTGACTAGATGCTCCTATATCAGTCAACATCATTCCTCTTCAGATTATATTCATGATAGATGTTAACGTTAATATTATTTTGATCTCTCTATCCATGGTTGTATTGATCATACATCCATAGTAACTATCTTTACAACCATATGGACATGAGGTCCCTCTTGAAAATGAGATGCCACATCTCAAGGGGCTTATCTTTGATAAATTTCAATCGAACAAATTAAGATTGATTGAATCTATATCAAGCAGAGACAAATGTGATGAGGCAGATTTATGATCTGGATGTCCATGGGTTTGTCTGGATGGACACATGTCTGGATGTATGTATGTGTATGTATTCAAATATATTTATTATATGTATTTGTAAATATGCATATATGAGTATCTATAAATGAAGAGTTAGTCTTCAGCCTGCTCTGTTGTAAAGTGTCCTGAGATAACACTTGTTATGACCTGGTGCCATGCAAATAAAGATTGATTTATTGCTTGAATTTGCTCTTGTAAGTCCAAAACAAATCCCAGAAAAATGTCCTCTTCATTTTATTTAATGTCTGGTGTCGAACCTGCTCGGCGCAGCGGCGTCCCTTCTGAACCCTCAGACGATGGAGGCTGTGGTGGAGACGAGACGAGAGGCTGGGAGGGCACACTCGGGTCTGGACCCAGCTTCCTGCAGACGACAACACAAACAAAAACACAAACACTGCATCAGTATCTGTCTTTAATAACACATTTTACTGACATTTTGAAGTTTAAACACAACACACATTCCCCTCCCTAATGACAAGACAGTACAGCAAAACAGAAATAAATAGCATGCATATCTGTGACTTCAGAACACTACACACAAAAATTTATATCCATAAAAGGAATAATATAAAAAGGGATAATAATAATTAAACTTATACTGTATATGTACACATACACATGCACATACACACAAATAGATATAAAAAAAATAAATAAAATGAAATAATAATAATAACATAAATAAATGAATAAAGCCAGCATCATGTTCATCACTTTATGCATTTAGCAAAATCATAAATTAACTTCCAGCCCACCCTATGAAGATAAAAGTTCAGGGTAACCAGTCGTCAGCAGCCTTTTCAGCTTTCATGTTTTTTATTCCGCATTTATCTGTGAATTGGCTTTTTCCAATCACTAAACTTCCTCCCAACTAAGAGCAGTGTTTGCATCATTACCTTTGATTTAAATGTAATAATCACAAAGACATGTGGTGTTTATGTTTGTCTGATGCATATTCAGAGTGTTGATGTTTGTGTATCACCTGTATGCCACCGGAGGAGCAGCCAGTGTGTTGGAGCTCGTTCTTTCCAGCGCCGCCTGTTTCTGCTTCTTCAGGATCACCTCCTGAAGTTTCTGCTTCACCAGAGTGCTGGCCACTGCACCTGTCAATCAGTAACACGGTGAGGACTTATAAACACGGGACAAAACGCTTCATTAATAACACGGACACATGGCAGGCAATAAGGAAACAGCGACAAAAACAAAGTGCACGTGCATCGTTTGACTGGAGGGCAGGGACTAAATATCACTAAACATAGGTTAGTCTAAGTAAGTCTAAATATAACAATAGAATTTATTTTCAGGGTTGGAACAGAAGAGAGGGCGATGGGGTCCTCGGTGTGTGACCTGGGCATCCACAACGAGGACCTCATCATCTGATTTAACCTTTGACCTGTGTGTGCCCCAGACTGCACGTCTTCAGTATGATGCAGGCTCAGGTCACGGGCGTGTCTGGGAGTGTGTTCTGTGCAGCAGCTGTGCGTCTGTGTTTGTCCTCATGTGAGTGTAAATGTGTGCTCAGACAGGTAACAGGAGGTGCTCCCAGTCATCCAGTCAATATTGACCCAGTGACTTTGTGTGCGCAGACCTGCAGCTATATTTAACCCGCTGTTGTAGCCCCGCTCGTCAGGATAAATTTAGCAAAGGAAACAGCTTTGAAGGTGGAGTCACCCTGATAAAAAAGTTCACCTGTAGGGACCGAGGGCCTGATGTGTGTTGAGGAGAGCATTAAATTAACAAAGAAAGTTTTTTTTAAAGTTATGACCACAGAGAGGATTTCAGACTTTACTTCCTCACTCACTAAAAAAATTTAACTTTTTCTTGATATTTTTTATGACTTTTTCAAACTTTGATTTTGACATCATGACTTTTTTTTTCTGGAAATGTTTTTCAACTTAATTTCTGAATTTAATTTTTATTTTTCACAGAATCTCAGTTTATATTCACGGGAATGTCAGAGTTTTTTCAACCTCGACTTTTTTTTTTACTTCAGATAGCAAATTCAATTATTTTTCTTAAAGATTTTTTCAATTTGGACTGGATGTAAATAAGCAGCTATTTAAAACTGACAATTTCTCCCCAAAATGTAATTTCATCTTGACATATAGCCTAATTTCTCCTAATTTTAAACTGATATATATATATACACATATATATATATATATATATATATATAATTATTTTTCTTAGTAATCTATTTAAAATAATAACGATTCAATTTTTCACTCTCAATAAACTCTGTTTTTTTAAACTACAATTAATTTTTCTAATCATTTCAACTTTTTTCATGACATTCTGACCTAAATCTCAGGGTGATTAAGTTCGTTAATGTTCTTTCAACTAAATTCAAAACATTTTTTGCTCTTTTTTTTACATGTCTAGTTTCTCTTGACCATGAGTTTAGTCTTCAATTCCAATACTTTGACTCTATTTTTGACATTTTGCAATATTTTTTCTGAATTCTATTTTATTTTTTTACTTTCATTTATTGCATCACTATTCTCCCTGACATTTCAACATTGTTCTGGCATGTCAACTGATAAATTGACCATTAATATTTACATTTTCATTGAACATATATGCTTTTGACACCATCATTTTTAACATTAAAGAATCATTAAAACAAAGAAATATATTTCTTGAAACAGAAATTCCTCAAAATAGTGCCAATAATAAAATGGAGAAAATATAATATAATATAATATAACATAGGTTAAACTTGTCATGTAACATCGTAATCTTTCTATCTTGATTTCTCACTTTATATACTCGTGAAAGGCATTAATTGAATTTGATTAAAACTTGATTAATGACCCAGCTTTAAATTTTGACCTCAGTCAGATTTGATCCCGGGCCGCCTGGGAGAAGAATCTTAATATTTGGTAGACAACCAACTCCGCTACACTGGCACCTCCAACACTTTGACTTTTGATTCTTAAAATCGCCTTTTACTTTTTCTCTAACAATTAAACTTCTGAGAAAAGACCGAGGCAACTTTATTTGCAGTATGAAGTCCTCTATTGAAACTAAAAGAGTAGTTCCCTCTGTTTGATCACTTTAACTCTTTGGTTAATATTTTAAAAGCACGTCACATTCAGACTTCACTTTTAAAATTTTTTGTTTTTTTTCTTGAAAAGCATAGATCACACTTTGTTGAGTTCCATGTGACCCTGAGTGTGTTTTAAATTTCTCCTGACACTCCCTTAAGCGTTTGCTTGTTTGTTCGAGGATGGACTCACTCTGCTGACTCTTCTCTTTGTGCTTCAGCTGCTGCAGCTCCTGTTTCTCATGATGCTCCTGCTCTCTCCTCCTCTGCTCCATGTTAAACTGCAACAACACAAACACATCAATATCCCAGCAGCACCAAAAACACAACATGACGGTCAAAACTCAGAGAGGCCTTCGTACCCGTATGTGTTGGTGCAGCTGCTGTTGGGAGAAGGAGGTGCGGGGCTGAGGGGAGAACGGGGTGAGGAGTAAAGGCGGGTGCAGCGGGGTGAGGAGCGCCGTGTCCGAACACGGGCGCATCCCCCGCTCTCCCACCCTGAGGTCCATGGGAAACAACGCCGTGTTCAACGACGGCACGGCCACCAGGTAATCTGAGGAGAGAGGCGAGAGGAGTCAGTTATCGATGTCTGAAGTTCATACGGAGCATCAGGAAAGAGAAGAAAAGGGATTTAAGTGGCTTTGAACGTGGTGTGAATGGGAGTTTCACTCACAACCATCTCAACAGTTTACAGGGAATGGTCAGAAAAAGAGAAAATATGCAGTGAGTGACAGTTCTATAGGCTAAAATGTCTTGTTGATGTCAGAGGAGAATGGCAGTGGTTGGAGATGACTGAAAGGCAACAGTTACTAAAATAAGCACTCATTACAGCCAAAGTGTGCAAGCAGATGGGCTACAGCAGAGGAAGACCACACCGGGGGCCACTCCTGCCAGCTAAGAACAGAAAACTGCATGGCTACACATGGCATATTTGAGTATATCTCAGTTATTCTTCAATCACATGCACAAAGCACACTGCTGACTGCAGGGGTATTGAGGCCATGCCCCTACATGCACTGTGCTCCTGCATCACGTGCACAGATCATTTCTGAAACCCTGGACTATTGATGACACACAGTTGGGACTACATAAAGTGAAGATGAACTTGATTGTTCAATCAAATAATTAAAACTTTCAATAAAATCTGTTGGATTGGGATGTTTTTAATTGTATTATTTTGCAAATGTCTGCCCATGACAAAACAAAATGTTTATATTTGATTGGACTTGATACAGTTCGTTTAAATTACGCCAAATTTCCATGGAAAGTTTCCTATTTAGAATATTTCCAAGTTTCTGGAAATTTGTTTGAAATTTTCTGCCCTTTGCAACCTTACTTAGGATTAATCAAAATTAGTTTTTATAATAATTTAATTCAGAAAAAAGTGTTGCATATTTGACCCTTTATGAAAGTGGTTCCCAGCAGTGTTCATTTTGATGTCGATGAAATCTACTGTAAATTTAGTCTCCTAAAATATGAAGTGCAAAGGGTAAGGCATTTTTTATGTTTCCTTAAATTTCTGAAGTCATGTTTTACACTTGGATAAAGTGAAACATCTAATAACCCTTTATTGAATGCTAGTAAAGTCTGAATGTATAAATGAACAGAAACAAACTGAACTTTTGTGTGAAATGTAGTCACCTTTATTTAGGCTACCTGGTAGAGCATTTAATTTACTAACCAGAACTGACAACAAACAGTGAACCTGCTCTACATGAATATATCAATTCATAAAGAGAGGAGCTCTGATTGGATCCCTCCCCAACTTATCCAACCACCACCAAGCTAAGGCAGCTGTGATTGGATGTCCCTCTTAACTCATCCAACCTTTCCACACAACCAAAGCAGCTGTGATTGGATATATTCCTAACTTGACCAAATTAGGTCTGATTGGATTAAATCTCTGTCAAACATTTTAGTCGAGTTTTTATTTGTTGATAGAAATAACACTTAATTGAGTTTTAGTTTTTGTCCATGTGCACTTGTTTTTATAAGTTACTGTCTAGTTTTCATCAGGGGAAAAAGGTTGTTGACAAAAACTATGACGAAAATAATTAGTCTACAAAATGACCACTGGTTTTCAGAGTATTTTTTACTTACTACCAAATGCCAAACCGAAGCTTTGCGACAAACCTTATTTATACCCACACAAACTAATGCATTCAGTGCATGTTATTGTACCTTTCTGTCCCACATATTAATGTTGATTTGCAAGTGCATAATAAATTATGACCAACAACTGCAGTACTAATAAAATATTCATTAACAAAGTGAGTAAACGTTCATCTTTACAGTAAATTGTAAATATCATAAATACATTGTTTAGTTTATTTCATACTTTACAGTTGTAAATTCCTAAGGGACATCAGCCCGTCACACCATCCAAGAATCACTGCTCTTTGGTATCATTTAAAGCAGTAAAACAAAAACACAGCAAAACCAATAATGTCTGTTTTTGTCTCACTCTGTTTTTCAGACTGGGTTGGAGCGTATTTTCCTCCTCACACAAACACACGGATGAATTTCCATGCTCTTTGCATGCTGTTGGAGTTATTTGCATTGCATGGTTGAGTCAATGGGAAAGATTGCCTCATCCGGCGCTAAAAACAGGATCCAGGAAGGGACCAGCTTGGGAAAAGGCTGGGGGTGGTTTCTGACTGTGACACATTCACACTCACATCTGCATGAACACCGAGCAAACAAAAGTGCAGAGCAGCTCACAAACACAGCTGTAAACAAACACATCAACGCTCATTCACCTGCAGATGTGTTCGTATAAACAGCAACATAAATCAGCACACAAACCTGCACTGACACACAAAAACACCTGTCGCACACTCACACACAGCTGCACACACACGTCGAACAGGCTGGAACAAACAGCGACTGCACAAACCTGCCTTTACTCAGAAAACCACGGCTCTGTAACACACAGAGCGAGCGTTGAAATACCTCGGTGACATCAGCTCCTCACTGCTCGTGTGTGAAGTAAATGTCACTCAGAAGAGTTTGGTGTGACGCCAAAGACAACACTGCTCATGGTGAGAAGGAGCAGGAATTAGTGGAACAAGATGGATTTGTTAAATGCTGAAAGGCCCCAATTAAACTGAAATTTATCATTATCACCAAACTTTCATTAGAAATACTGTGATTAATGCTAGTGATGCTCATGGCAGATCATTTCATTCCAGCAAAACAAATGCACTTTTGCTGGAAAATGATCAGAAAATAGTAAAAACTGAGCGCAATTTATTTAACATGGGATCACAGTATCAACAAGAAGGGCTGTCATGATGTTGGAATTAAACCAAACTCTCAAAAGATGCAAAGGAAGGTGAAAACGCCGCTTGCAACCACAACTGTATGAAAAAATGTTGTAGAAATGAATAATAATAATAACTTAATGATCACAAAAAGGCAATCAAATGACAGTGCAGAGTAATATGACCTAAATGTCATCTCACAGGGCGATTTTCAATTATTTATTTTGCTTTTTTCTGTGCAGTAATGATATCAATACAAAACAAAAAGATATCGTGTATTTAAAAATACATTTTCAAGATCAGCCCCTTCTCACACCTAAAATCAACCCATGATTTCACAACGCAACATGCTCAGCTTGTCAAATCTGCCTACCAGTTCTGAGCAAGTGAAGGAAACATCTAAATGGGATGTCTGCTGTGTTTTGCTGATTTTCTATTGTTGTGATCTTTTAATCCTGTACAGTGTCCTTGAGTGTCATGAAAGGTGCTATTAAATAAAATTTATTATTAAATCTATTTCCGACCTCATCATGTTATGAAAACAAAGGCTTTTGTTACATGTTGGCTGGAGCCCAGGTATGTGCCATCCCTAAGTATTACTAAAACAACAGCAGCACTAAAACTCTAAGGAGCAGTGAAGCTAAAAGTTGTTGGAGAGAGAGACAAAAGGAATGCACTATCTGCATTTAATCCAGTATGTGGACTTATTTTCGACTTTGAACAGCTACTACCACTTCTCTGACCCCGCCAGCAAAGAGCTGTAAAGCTAAAAGTCAAAGAGAGACTGAGTATAGTGGAGCGGATTGCATAAACTGGCAACATGTGGACATCAGTTTGTGAGTTTTACTGTTTTTAATAAAACTGAAGTGACATATTGAATATACTGAGATAAAGTTTATTGAATTCTGTCATTTCTTTTTCTTTTTGAATGTGACAGGCTGGATTCGAACCTGGGCTGCCAGAAGTATGCATATGGGTCGAGCCTGGTTGTTTACCCCTCCACAAAACCAGCACCTCAATATGTGGCAATGTTAAATATCGCAATACTTTGCATATCGTAAAATATTAAGACTCCCAATGAAATCAAATCTGTGATATCATATCGTGGGGCCACTGGTGTGTGGGTAAAACATGATCAATATCAGCAGCACAAAACGTTTTCAGCACCCCTTGTTGTTTCTACAGGTTTCGACACCCAAAGATGCTCTGCTGTCTTTGTGCAGCAAGCTCCCCAACATTGTCCTCCAGTAAGAGTTAAACACTCAACAGGAAGCAGAATCACTCACACATGGGCCAAGAAAATGTTATTAATGCTCTTTTTTCCTCTAAAGTATGGATTCAGAGACTGTCAAAGCATTGGTCCCTTTGCACCTCAAGTGGATAAAAACAAAAACAACCGAAAACCCCAACCCTTCTTTCTGTGGTCGTTGGTGCACGTTTGTTTCGGTAAATGTGACACAGTGGAGTGTGATCGTGTGAGTGTTTGTCTGTGAAGTGTCAGACTCCATATTAGGAGGTACAAATACAGAGAGACGGTCTGAATACCGACCGTGGCTGGAATAACACAAATCCCTTTGCAAACACACACGAGAGCCGTGCAGACGTATTCTTGGTAATGACACCAAAGAGCAACAAAGCCATTATTCTGAGACGGAGGACAAGACGGCATGCTTATACAAGGAAACAAAGGCTGCCACAGAACGCACACACACAGCCTGAGCCGGGAACACCGGTGTCTCTCCCTCCTGAGGGTTATAAATAGAAAAACACACACACCGCTCCAACATTTACCTACACAGGGCTTTTTGTTTCAGGGAAAACCACACACACACAAACACACTCATACGCACACACGTGTAGAGCGAAGCCGTGATGTCACCTTCAGTTTCCAGTGTTGGTCATGTGTGAAAATGGTTACTGGATTTATGTGAAAAAGAGTTAAGAGAAGGAAACCTCCGACAGAAAAGAGAGTATCAAGAAGGATGTTGGGTGTTTTACAGCAATAATGACTTACCCACTTGTTAACTGAGTCATAATAACTATTATTACTTCGTACAAGAAGAGAAAACAGTTTTACAAAATGTTGCAACACTTTTCTGCACTGATACACAGTAGATTATGACATTTATGAGACACTGTGAGTTACTTAGAAACTTGATAGCCTATTCCTCAGAATTTAAGTT
Source organism: Cetoscarus ocellatus (assembly GCA_037902135.1). NCBI lineage: Eukaryota > Metazoa > Chordata > Actinopteri > Labriformes > Labridae > Cetoscarus > Cetoscarus ocellatus. The sequence goes on from JBAMNC010001316.1 coordinate 791,793, forward strand.
GAAAAACCCAGTCAACAAGTCCCAACTAGAAGTGCTCCAGAAGAACAAACCTCTGCCAAGAATTTCCCACATTGTCATGCGAGTTATTGTCAAAAATGTGGAAGAGTACCCTAAGATGTGAACAAATCCTTAAAAAAATCCTGGTTCCACATCCAAAATTCAGATCACTTCTCCCTTGTGCCACAACCATTTCCCAAAGACGCCATCAAAATCCGTTGAGAACTTATCGAGTTATTGCTGAAACTGTGGAAAACTTAATCTTGCAGTGCAGCTGGATCAGCCTGATTTAAAGTCTGTAATCACATGGCTCCATCTTGCCAAGCTCTAGTCTACAATGATTGTGAGCAGCCCAAAGCAGGATGGCCCAATGAGCATCCTTTAGAGCAGAAGACATGGGAGCTACGGGCCAGACGACAGAAGGAAGTGACGTTAACAGCTTTAGCAGCGGTTTAATAAGATCTTGACTGATTTTCTCTATTAAAGGAAAAAGAAATAACACTTCAAACTTCTCTACAGAGAGGATATTTTTGCTCCACTTTACACTGCAGCAGTAACGCCTGTCTATGAATGTGATTGACGGAGGGATCATCCAATCACCTGCTGGATTTGCTTCTGAAAGGTTCTGCCCATTCCAAACACTTTATATGGTCTCTTTCCTGGATGAACTGGTGAAATATATTGAACGTCTATGGCATGGAAAACTGCCCTATTTCGCGAAGTTACCAAATTCTTTAAAAAAATTCCTGTGCCGGCATCTGGAGTCAGATCACCACCAAAATATTACAATATCTCCCTTTTGCCATGATCAACAGTCCGTGAAATTTTCATCCAAAACCGTTGATAAAATTTCAAGTTCTCCTCCCAACAGTCAAACAAACAAGCAGACAGCAAAACAACAAAAACATGATCTCCTTGAGGTAATAAAGACGTTTCCTTTCATGATCGAGCAGTCAAAGCTAACGTGCAGCTATTAAAGGGTCATACGAAAATGGTTCCATATTGCCAATATCATCGACATGTTTAAAGTCCCTCTCTGAACGTTAAATGTAGGATTTCACTGTTATCTTGGTGTTAGCATATGCTATCATATCCATCCATCTGCCCATTATCCAAACAGCTTATCCCTTTCAGTGTAGCAGGGGTCGAAGCCTATCCCAGACATTGGGCAAAAGGCAGAGTACACCCTGGACTAGTTGAAAACCAATCACAGGGCTACCATTCATATAATACGGACTAACTATATTGCTAATTGATCTGGATCAGGCCATTGCTGATTGGTGTCAAGGTAAAAAACAGTCACATAAGGTTATAATTTAGTTAATTTTGGGACCACAACGTGGGTGGAAAACCAGAAAATCCTGTCAAATAAAAACAGGTGCAATATACAAAAATCTTCCAAAATAAACCGTATAAAAAGACCTTAAAAACTAGCAGTCACACTATACAAAAGCGCAATCACATTACCACAGTAAACAGTGAAGCAGCCCAGGGGCGCTGCTATGACTGATGTATGACATTAACACATACATACATACACAAACATTATCTTACATGTTAGCAAACAGAGAGCATGTTAGCTTTAACCCTACAGGTTTGATTCAGTGTTTGACAAGAAGACATTTTGAAGGTGATGCTCCATTTGAGCAGATCTTTTGGCTCTCAGCTCTTCATGCTAGCTTTGTAAATATGATGGCTAAAGTTTGGACACCCTACACAACTTTTACACTTTAGACTAGGAGTCCATGCTAACAGGCTGTTTTCAGCAGACTTTTGTACGACAACTGAAAGACTGATGATCACACACTTAACAACCGATGAGAGATCACAGACTACATGATTTGTCAAAGCAACTAAAATCAAACTGATTTTACTAAACCAGCTTTTTTGATATTCCTGCTTCTTCCCGCTGTCCTCTAATGCTACTTCCTGCGTCCTTCCCTCTTTTTCATTGGCTGTTGGCAACACATGTTTCAGTCAGTAACAGTTCAGTCAGTAATAACATCACGCGACCAGACTGTGTCCAGATTTAGCTATAACAGGTAAACATGTTTGACCAAAATCTGATCACTTCTTTCTTCTGCCATGACTAAAATTCTCTGAACATTTAATCAAAATCCATTCACAACATTTGAGTTATCCTGTTCACAAACTAACAAACAAACAAGTAAACAAACATTGGCAAAAACATGACCTCCTTAGCAGAGTAACAATGTTCTGATGGTGCACAGTTTGGTTTAATAGAGTCTAGAAACAGTCTCTTCAACCGATTAGTGTCTTTACTGCTGAGTGAGTGTGTGGTTGGCGTCTCTGAGAATAAAATAAGTGATAATAACACGTTCATAGTTAGCAAACATGACCCTGAGTAAGGAAACTGTGTCGTGGTTTAGTCTTTGGACCTCTGCAGCCACACTCAGTGCTTCCACAGATTCTCTCTTAAAGGTCTGTCTGTGTAATATGATGCTCTAATGTGTCCAGTTTTCTCCATAAAAATGAAATGATCTTTCAGGTCATTCAGTTTGCACGTCGCTCTTAACAGGACAAGAAAATAGAAGAAAAACAAAAGTGACCCTGTGGCTCTTACTCTGTGTTGATATTGTTTCTACTCAGCTCTCAGTGTAAATACAGCTGAGCAGGCATGTGCTAGAAAAACACGAGCATGCACACACATGTAGACAAATATGCATGTGAGGACCATGTGAGACGTGTGTGAAATATGAAATGTTTATGTGGAGAGAGCCTCCAACTATCAAGAACGTGGAAGGAAATGTGAATAACTGCTTGAGTGATATCATATTTGGAGTATCTGCTTTTATCTAAGATCTGATTAAACTAAAAACAAAAACTTTAACTCATTCATCACTCCATCTAAATTATATAAAATACCGATATAAAATGTTTGATATATTTTTCAACTTATTTTACTGCCACCAGTCTCTTATCTGTTATTGTCCACCTGCTTTTATCTATTGTTTTATTATTCTTATCGTTATTCAACCATTTAACTTGTTCTACTTATTTTCACTGCTTATTGTAACAAGCCCCACACTTTTTCTATCTATCTATCTATCTATCTATCTATCTATCCATCTATAATCTGCACCTCTTACCCCTTTTGGGATCGCAGGAGCTGAAGCCCATCCCAGCAAGAGGCAGGGTCACATCCTAAAGTGGTCACAAACCAATCACAGGGCAGACACAGACAGACAAACAACTAGTCACACATACTCACATTTAAAAGCCATTTTAGAGTCACTGACTCTAAAGCCATTTTAGAGTCACTATTTACCCTAACAAGCAGGGATGCAGAATATTTTTGCTGTGATTTGGCTTTAGTATTGCTTTAAACCTTAATTTCGGTATCTGCATATACAAACATTTCTGCTTAGATTTACTGCTGATATTTCAAATTAATATGATAGCAACAAGCTTGTGGAGTTTTGGCTCCTGTTTTTCAGTGTGGAAGAGGTGGGAGCTACAAGGAATGAATGAAAGCCTGTAAAAAATGTTCATATAAAGATTAGCACAGGTGTGGCCTGCTTTAGTGGCATTTTTGTCAGAACTGGACGTCATCTTTTAGGTTAAAACAACACAAAAAACAACATCGGTTTGATCGGACACTACAGTAACATCTCAACGAAGCCTCTGTGTTCAGCAGCCAAGGGGTCATTTATCCCTCAACAACAGCAGGTCATGTGGCTAGAAGAATCATCTTCTTTCTTACTTCACAAAAACAGAACTAAATATGAACAACTCTGACTCAAGTGACGACAGCATGGCATAAGTCATGGGCATGAGAGGATGTCTTGATGAAACAGAGTACACAGAGGAAGAACTTTTGAAGGTGGAGTCACGGTACGAAGAGGGATGGAGAAACTGTTGGGGAAACTGAGGAGTAGGACAGATTACAGCCAGCAAGCTGGTTGATGACGTAGCGGGAACTGAGTGGTGTCTTATTTGCTAAGGGCGTATTTTCAAAGCTTCGGTCAAAACAGAGGGCCTAAGGGAAGGGGCAGACAAAGGGGTAAGACGAAGGGAGAGGGCTAAGGGGTACAATTGGGAATGAACCTAAGAATTCAAATTCAGACCTAAGGGGGCGCTGTGGATCTGCTGTGTTGGCCAGAGTCAGTGTGTGTTGGCCTGTCGGGTGTGAGATGCGGCCCATTTGTTCTCCAGTTTTCTTTGTGCCGATTTTTAATGATCTTGTCCAATTTGCTCCTATTTTGTAGGGACAGTGCTCCTCTCCAGCAGAACACAAAATATTAACACACTTTCATTAAAGCTTCAATAAAACAGTTTCTGCACGCTGCAGTCCATGTTAAATGTTCTGCCATGACCACCCTCTCCACGCGGGGACGGAGCTTGCAAGTTGCTTTATTGGCAATTGTATCAACTGGTGCCATGAGCCCTCGAGCAACACACTTCAAAAACCTGAACTGTCCCTTTAATTTTGTTGAGGGTGGTGATCTCCTTTTAAACAATGCTCTGTAAACCGCTTTGTTCTTGTGAGTGGGTGTGTTTCTGAGTGTGGGTGTGTGTGGGAGTACATGTCAGTGTGTCATTATGGAAATATCCAACGGCACGCCGCAGAACAGTCCGTCTGGTTGTAGAGACGGTTGACTTGGAGCTGATTTATCTAACAGATTACGTAGATTAGGTACATGCTCTCTTTACACACTGGATGACCTTCCTGTTTATCATTTACCTGTGCATGTATAATTCGGACATAAAACCTACAAACCTACATGCCTCACCTGTGTTTATATAATGTTTTGATTATATTGTGATTGTTATGTAAAGCGCTTTGGCAACAGCCAGCATTGTCCGTGCCAATAAAGCTATTTGAATAGAAACTAATGAGCGTGTCCCACGGCCTGGCATTTAGTTAATCCCTTCCTCCTGATTCCTCCCCTCTCTGCTCTTTCAGTCTGAACGCTGCTCTGCTGAGTCAGGACTGGTTTTACAGGTAAGACCAGGATACACAAAGGTCTCTCTCTCTCTGGTGTTCATCTTTCCCATCATAAGGTGGACACATGCCATGAGACACGAGGGGGGAGGAAAAAGGTGGATAAAGTTGAATCAAAAGAGGGTGAGCAGACCAGAGAGGTCACTTGGAGGGAGCTGACAGCCGACAGAGTGCCACTGGTGATACAAAGTCAACAAGCGACCGAGCAGACGCCACCACTTTGTCTTGTAACACATCCAAATATAGCTGCAACGCCTCCTTCTGTTTTGACTGTGCTATGTCTAAATCACACTACAGCGCTCAGGGGCTGCAGCGACTTTCAGGAGATACAGATGTCATCACCTCAGGGTGAGTGTGTGAGGCCGCAAGAGCAAAAAAAGACTTTGATGCAAATTAAGGCTGGCTGCACACTTCAGACTATTTTCAGATCTGAACCAAATTGAAACAACACAAGACCACAAACATGAGGACGGTTTGAAAAGCCTCTACATCATAATCCTACTAAGACACAGGAGGGTTTTACCGGCCACGATGGGACTCGAAAACCAATTCAAGCTGACAATTAATACCAACTCCTTCAATGAATCAATGCCGTTAGCTTTTTTGCTTAAAAACTCCCTTAACCGTTCTGTCAAGCTCTGCAAGCTTTGCAAATCAAGGATGTTCTTAGCTGAGGCAGTCAGCAGCAATGACAACAAAGAAGTCAAAAATCATGGCCAATGCAGCAGAAGTACTGAGAGTTTTTTCTTGATTTTCCCAAAAAGACACTTAATGTAGAACTTTCAGAAAGAGGAAACACTTACAGATGCATTTATCTATGCAGCACGGCTTCAAATATCAGGATTGTCACGTCTTTGACATTCTTGCCCCTAAAAACTTATGTAGGCCAACTCTTGTTACACAGAAAACCATCAGGAATTGATTAAGAATTGGATTGATAGGCAGAATAGATAATGACTTTGGTATCAATAAAGTCATATCAATTCCCAGTCCTACTTTTGGTAAAGGTAGAAAGTCGCCCGGAGCTTCGTGCACCAAAGATGCTTTAAACAGGTAAAGATGAGCATCAAATATGAGCAGCAAATCAACACTTATTTACAGAAGTGATTCCAAAAGTAGGACCCAGGCCCTCTGGGGGGCCCACATCTATGTCAGGGGGAAGGTAGAAAATCTAAATTAAGAATAGGGATGCACGATATTGTCGGTTTGATATCAGTATTGGCCATATTGAAATTTTTGCATATAATTACACCCAATATATCGGCCACACACATCGGCCATATATATCTGCTGGAATATCGGCAAATTACACAAATGTACAATACTGATGCACCTTCTCATCTCTGCATGGGTACATTTAAAAATCAAGGGTTTCATTTTTGCAAGAGTTAAATGCTGTTTTTTTGTTTTTCATCTGTTCCTCACAAAAATATACTGTAACACAGAAAGAAACAAGTCCATTTTTGTTGAGTACAGAGCTTGTGCTCTTGACCAGAAATATCGATAACGGTATCAGCAACAATTGATTAAAAAATATCGGCATATCGGATATGGGCAAAAATCCAATATAGTGCATCCCTAATTAAAAATATTAAAAGCTTTTAAGCAATCCTAGATAAAGATGGAAATTGAAAACCAATTCCAGTTGAGAATCGATAACAACTCCCTTGAGGAATTTGTATCATCAGTGTTTTGGCTTATCAGTTCCTTCCACTTTGCAAATCAAGGATGTCACACTCTCACCTGAGGCAGCCAGCAGAAATGACAACAAAGAAGTCGTAATCCATGTCAGAAAGACAGCAGAAGTGGACCGAGTTTTCCTGTAGGACCTTTGACATTTAAGAGTGTTCCAGATGATGTTTTCCTACTTGGACATGAATTTCTGGCCATGCGACGTAAAGAGAAGGCATCATTAGGGCCACCAGATGATCTGGCCTTTGCTGGCTTTGGTCGACATGCATCGCAGTGGTCACGCAGCCAGTACGCATCCAGTACGACGCGATCAGGGAGGAGGAGGGTTGAAGAGGAAAGAAGAAGGAAAAACAAGGCATTAAGATGGAAAGAGAGGGAGTAAGGAGTGAATATGGAGAATTTGAAAGATGTGAACTACCAGAGCAGAGCGAGAGAAGATATCCTGACATCCTTGAGGAAAGTCAACCAACCCCTCCTGACCCCGTTTCTCTCCCTCCTGAAGCCGGAGGAGGCCACCAGCTGTGCTGTGATGTGTGCTGTGAAAGCTCATTACACAACCTTAACCAAACACAACCAACATCAAGCTGACATGTCTCTTCTTCTTATCTCTTTCTTTGTAACTAGGTAATAAAAAGATACACGTGTGAGTCATTTCCTGGTAATGCAAATCTAAAAAAATATGATTGCACAAACGTGGAACAATGTGTGTTTGTGCACACATGCTTGCATTCCAAAGAACCGCAGATCCAAGTTTACGGCCCGTCCTTCCCGCTCCGTGCCAAAGACCTGAAGAGTTTTGATTTCAGCGAAGGCAAACAGAGCAGGTTCAAAGCTGCAGGTTCAAGTCGGGAATTTCTTAAGAAAGACTTGACATCTGATAATTTGTTGAACAAATAAAAAGTACAGGATGTTTGAGTTATATTTATACAGCGGTCAATGATTTCTTAACATGCCTGAATGTGCAGTTTTAGCAAATAAGTAACATTTCCTCTCCCTGTTTAAATATTTATCTGACGAACACAATTTGTTTTACACTCATACGTGTCTTAAAACAGATTCATGCTTTCCAGTGTAGCATAAGAGCAAATAAAGGGACTCAAATCTCTGTTTTAGTATGTTAAACAGCAGGGATCGGCGAAAAAAGTCTTGTTCAATGATATTAACTAAAAAAACCTGCAATTAAGGATTTAAATTAAACCAATAAACCATCACATCATGCTAAATCAGATTTTTTCTACATTTTTGCTATGTCCAACCTGCCTTTTTATAAAAAATAATTGAAGAATTCTTGATATATTTTTGCAAGAACTTCATTTGTTTGGTTTGTTCCTGCAACATCATTCAAAAAAGAATTTATACATGCATTTGAAATCATTCCCATAAATAAATCACATTTAAAATCAGGTGAGCACTTGATACCTGCACTAAAAAAGAAGCTCAAATAGCTTTTATTCATATATTTAGCTTGTTGCATTTAATATTGATACAGTGCATCCTAAATAAGCTTTGTTTCAACACGTTTTTGTTAAATGTAAACACTTTTAAATGTCTTCTTGAATGTTTTCCACACTTCTGAAGAATGCACCCCTCTAGCAAAGAGAATATTATACATGCAGCTCACTTCAACACTGTCATGGTCAGGCCCTGGATTACTTGTCAGGGGTCATTCATTCACACTCATCTACTCGTTCATTAAGGTCAAACTCCTCACACTTGCCGTTTGTCCATAAAACACATTTCTGAGCACGCGGCGATCGTGATTTTAAAGCCTTCGCTCCCAAACTCTGGAATTCTCTTCCTGTTGCAACATATACGTTTTATCAGGCATACAGGTAATCTTGTGCATACAGTCTAAATATTGCAATGATAAATGTTCTATTATTTTGATCGTTGCAGAATCTTAAATTGCTGTTGTATGCATCACTTTCTGTTTCTGCTTTTAACCTTTGTCTTTGTTCTTTTATTGCGAAGCACTTTGTGACCTATGCCTGTGAAGAGTGCTATATAAATGAAGATGACTTAATTACTAAAATTGTCCATCTCTGTCTTACAGAGACGAAATTGAAATGCTCTGATCAAAATAAGAAGTCTTTAAATATCAAAAATAAGAGTGATCACTGAATTACTGTTATTTTTGCATGATTAATTGTTTAAACTGCAGGGTCAGGACTCAAAGGGGTTGCAGAGCTGTTTTCAGTGGGTCATGATTGCAAAGAAGCTTCATATGAATGAGAATTGATATGATTTTATCACTACTAATGCCATTATTAATTCTCTGCTGGTCCAAGTCTTTATGACGTCTCATATTCCTGTGGATTTTCTGTGTGGACAACAGGAAGTCTTCAAAGTTTTTCAGGGGCAACAATGTCAGACACATGTCTTGCCTCATATTTTTTGTTCTGCTGCAAACAAAAATGTTTCAGCAAGTTTCTGGTGGTCCCTTGTTTCCTGCTTAAAATCACACTGATGGTGCTGTGCAGTTAGTGAAACTGTTGTCATCCAGGACTTTGTTGAAAGCGTCAATAAGGGATTGCCAAGCAAAAAGGAATGAGATTGATTACATTTACTTTTGCCATTTGTTAATAATCCCTAATAAGCAAATGTCCTTTTTTGATTTGTTTTTTCCAAGGTTAAAAACTCAGTTTGTGTGTGTCTCTTTTTATTTGCCATCACTTTATGTAACTTGTTCTTGTATTAAATTACTTAAGTAGCACTGGAGCAACTATGTGTACATATGTCCCTGTTTGGTTCTGACCTGAGCAGGTTCTTCTGGGAGGGGGATGGGACAGTAAAATACAAATACTCTTTTCACAAGTTTGTATTCTTGTTTTGTGCCTTATAAAAAAGTTTGTATAATAAAAATTTTGAGTAAAAAAGAGTTGCAAGAAAAATTAGCTGTTTTTCGAAAGATCTAAACTGAATTTTGTTTTTATCATCTTTGAATAAAAAAGTTGTGCTTTGGATGATGATGGGTTCACATCCCAAGATTAAAAACAAATAAACTGTATCTGTAATCATGGCGAATAGATTAAAATAATGTGTATGCATTCATGCATCATGAGGTACAGGATCCAAACGAGATCTTTTTCACTTATTTAAATTTGACTGGTTGAATTTTTCTGGTAAGTTGAGTTGTGGTTCCTAAATAAGAAGATGGTGAAACCAATTAAAGGCCACCCATTTAAAATGGTCATGTTGAGCTTACTTGAGTTTTAAATGCCCTTTCAGGTGCTTTACATGTCTGACAATATGGTCTGAAAGTTCTAAATATGAAAATATAGTCTGCAGCATTAGGGGTTCCCCCTTTCCGCCCACCCCCAACTAAGAGACCAACCAACCTGTGACTCCCTACCACTGCAGAGCACAGAGCATGGACAGAATACAGAGAAGGACATCTTAAAGTGACAGGAGCTCCAACAGAGTTTCTCACACAGACTGGGCATAGAGGTGGATCAGGAATACTCAATATATGAAACCTGGAGGGTTTTGGGACATTGTGAACGTACTCAAGAGTCATTCAATTATATTAACCTGATTTAAGGCAAAAAATAGACCCTTCAAAGTAAAAACGAATAACAATAAAAGAGATCTTTTTGATTGTGTCCTGAATGTTACCCGTCTCACTCAGACAAACAGCTGCGCACTGCTAAGTTCACACAAACAACTCCTCTAAATGTACAATACAGCTATATTATTTTTTTCCCACTGTTCTTCACTTCCTGATTAACTAGAGCAAACAAAACTTTATGCTGAATGTGCATTTTAAACCCTCTCACTATTTCACATACGAGGTACAAAATGGTTTGTGTGGAGAAAACAGACGAGGGGATGTGCAATAAGGTTCCTCATTATTGCAATGTGAATGATCATAGACACATTGTAAAAGCTTGAATTAATAGCACTAAAAAGGACAATAGTTAAATGCAAACGAAGACACTTTGAAGCTCATCTTGCTGCGGGAAAGATGCAGAATAAGCAGATTAAAGACGCTGGGGGAAGATGTATCTGGCTGTGGTTTGCTTGGTTGATGCGTCTGCAGCTGGGTTTGTAAATCACAAAGTTAAGTCTTATAATTGGGAAATGTAACTTGAATGCACGTGACTTCTTGTCATTTCAAATGTGATCAAATGTTTCTCCAAAAATCTAAAATCTAAAAACTGTGGCCTCAGATCTAAAGGCTGGAACCCCCACAGTCCTCTTGCAGACATACAGCTGAGTTTGAGTGGCTAATCCTGCAGCTAACTCTGGAGGCAAACAGTAACCAGCGTTATGCTTGAATATCCAGTGTAGACAGAGTAGACAGCCCAGTTTCAAATCTGTCCTCTGGCTCCTTTGCTGCATGTCATCCCCCTGTTCCAGACTCCATCCACTGCTCTCTCTTTTTGAACACAGGAAAACAGTGTGTACTTAATGTTTGTGCATATACAGACTGTGTGAGTTTGAGTATACTTGTGTGTGTGTGGACAGTAACAGAGGATGGTTGATGTATAATGCAGCACGGGTCCAGTTTCCTAAGTCCTGACTGAGTTTCCATAAACATCCAGGACCGCCTGTGTGGAAGGTCAGCGGGCTCACACTCACAAACAGGAACAAACGCACACATTCTGGACATTGTTGTAATGATGTTCTTCTGTTATAACACCTCTGTGATCACCCTGCTGGACCCATTTATCAGAGCAGGTGTATCTGTCTTACTTCAGGTCAGAAATATGACATCAACAGGAATGCAACAGTACACTTCACCCATGGTTTTTTGGTCACAGTTTTTGGTTCGGTTTTAGTTTTGGATTTGCCAACTTTCTGTATTGTTTTTTTTCCCCAATTCTATTCCGTTTTAAGGCAAATTTTACCAAACTGCAAAACACTACACTATAGAGAGGAAAGGCCATTTTTCAAAGTCCTTAATTTCTTAATTTTCCTGTTAAGCAAAAAAAAAAAAAAACTTTCACAGCAGCCTTGATGCATTCAGTGATATGATAAAAAAGGAGGTCCAGGAGCACACACTTTCATCAAGGCATTTCCAACATTGTTGGACGGGTTATGGTCAAAATATGTGGAAAACTGCCCTATCCTGCACTGTCATCAAATCCTTTAAAAATTCCTGGATAGTCATCCAGATTCGGGTCATCACCAAAATCTAAATAGTTCTTGAAAAGTAAATTTTCTCTCTTATGCTGACACATGATTACAGTCTGATGTGTTCAGGGTCGGCTTAGAAAAATGACTGTTAGCTGAATTTATATATTGTCATCATCATGTGTCTAAAGGCAACAGAACAATACATATGATTGTATATTTTATTAGGTTGGTAGATATAATAAGAATTAACAGAACAAGTCATTTTTATTGATTAGACAGTAAAGTTTATTTCACTCCATTACAGTTTTAGCTTGATTTGTTGGACCTAAACTCTTTATTTTTCTCTGTGCTGGTACCTTGTCCTTACTGATATCACCTTTGGTAAAGTCCAAAACAAGCTGAGAAGATACTTAAAAAGGGACACTGTTCATCCAGTGCAACACAATTATTCTGTGAATAATGATCATATATGATATATATTATTCTGTATCAGTCACCCAGTGCACTATTAGTATTCTGCAAATATTCCACCATCCAATCAATATTCTTTTATATTCCTAATATTTATCATTTTTCTTATCTTATATTTGTATTTATAGAGTCAAACGCACTGTCCTGTAGGATTTCATCTTGTATATATTTTGTACTTACAGTTTACTTATAACTATTTTATAATTTATAACTATCTGTTTGTACTGAAAAAGAAGAAGCTCTCCAATCTCATTGTACATTCAGTATTGTGACAATAAAGGGCTTTTTATTCTGTTCTGTTCTGTTGAACACTGATTGGTCAGAGAGTACTGTCTGTATTCTCATACATTTTATCTTGCTGCTTGCATTTGTCTCTCAAACAAAACTTGCCTTCTTAAAGTGACACAAACTGAGAGGCAGGTTCACTTTTACCTCAGAGTCCTGTGCTGTTGTAATTGGCATCATAGTACACACATCCAGCAGTTATATGACATTAAGGATGTATATCACTGAAAAACACAGTGTCTACAAAAGTAAAGTGGAGTTGAACAAAGTTAAGCTGCCAATGCAAATTAAAAAAACATTATTTACAATGAAACTTGCTTGAAGAAGGGTTCATATTTCTAATTATTGCAAGCAATTTTGGCCTCACTTTTCCTTTTCTTACCCTGAATTAGGTTTCTTATCTGGGCAAGCCTGGTGACGTGGATAAAAGTAAGAGTAATAATATTATTTTGATCAAAATTCTGGCAAATATCCTTTCTATATTTGTGCTCTTGCAGGGCATTTGGAGCAGAAGAAAAGACAAACACAACAGAGGCAGGAGGATTCAAAGGGGAATAAAGTCTTTCTCTCTCTAAGTCTACGCTGTGCTGATAAGACTTGATCATCTGAGTCTCTCACACACACAGACACACAGCAGGCTTCACTTCACACTGAGATCCTCAGTTTAACAGAGCGAGCCCAGTGGCTTTTCTGAAGGTATAAATGAGCACAGAAACAACAGAGTGCACATGCAGAGCTGTGAAAGAAAGGCTACATGAAGTCAAAGACACATACCCGTGTTTGCGTTGTAAATATCCGACTCTGCTGAAAAACCCCAGTAGCACTTCTGCCTCAGCCAGCTCACAGCAGGATCTATAATTAGACCGAGAGCTCCACTCCCCTCCAGTCATCTTTTACAGCCGGCCACATCCTCTTTTTCTTTAACTCCTTCTCTTTCTTCTCCTCCTCCCTCCCTCTCCTTCCCTCTCTCTCTCCTTCTCGCTCTGTTTGTCGTCACTGTCTCAGTCCAAACTGTTGATTTCATCACTTCATTCAGAGAGAAGAAGAACTTTTAAGTGTATTAGTGTTTGTAAAGTATCTGCAGACTGAAGGCAGTAAAGTTTCAGATGGTTTGTAAAGGAGTTGGTGGGTGCTGAGCCACTTATTTAAAGCATCACTTGTTTCCTGTTTGGAAAGGCTTTGGGTCAAATAAATGCTCTAATTATTTTAGCATTAGGATTAACCATCTCACAGCACAAAGGCCAAACAACTGAGGTAAACAAGAGAGAGCTTGTGACCACAAAACAAATTAAGGCTGTGAAACTGATGCTATTTTATCGATATCACATTATAATTTTAGCAATAAACTTCCTCCAAACTGCTAACAATACCAGCAGATCGTACTGATCTAGCTAAAATGTTTTATGTAGCATGAGAGCATTTGCACAATACCCAGATGTCATTCTAAATTTCTAAAAAAAATTGCAGTAAGCATTGAACCAGTCTACCTCACCCACTGATAGCCGCAACATATATCCATGGCAGCCTTATCAATATTAGCATTAGCATGATTCTGTTACATTTATATAACAATAAGGTGAATTAAACTAGTTAAAGTTACATTTTTGAGTGGTTACATGGATGTTACACATTTTTCATGAGTGTGCTCAATTGTGAAAATCATTTAAATCCAATTAAATCACTCATTGGCCTTTTCAAAGTCGATTAATGGATGTTAATTTTGTGGCACTAGCCATAAGCTGAGCGACTGTTTGCTTTTGTTTTCGTGACCAAAAACAAAAATCTGACCTTACACACCGCAGCTAGACCTTTTTGAAATCTCTGTTACATTACCCATGTAAGCTTAATCACAGGACAATAGTGGAAAATAAAACACATGTACATTTCTGTTAAAATGTACATTTTTGTTTTGTCCAAGCTCTTCATGTCCAGTCATATTTTTCTATCGAAGGTCCACACTGCAATATTTTTTATTTAAAAATCTTCGAGTGTCAAACTTCCGGAAATGTGGGTCATCTTTGCTCATGGTGGTGGTCCTGAAGCCAGACAACAGGAGACACTTCTATACTTCAGTAAACAGAATAGCATACTTTAGCTTCAATTAAACTAAAATCCTCAGGCTGTCAGCGACGGCCATCTTTATAGTTCATCCCATAAACAACAAGGATCATCACTATGGTAACGGGGGCAGCACGGCTGGCAGGAAGTTGAGTCTATAAAAACACAACAATGAGAGAAGCAGGGTGGCTTCCTGTTTAAGAGCCGAGTTTAGACTCCTATTTCCTCCCCCCTGCTGCTGCTGTGATGCTGCTGCCACAGTGCCCTTGAGCCAAACGGTAAAGGGGTGAATATAGGCTAAGACAGTGGATTTGGCGGACCCACAATGCCACAAGAAAATACAAAGATTTTAAGATCTTTATTTATATTAAGGATGCACAATACTATAAATAAAAGCAGATAACTATATATATATGTGTGTATATATATATATATATATATGTGTGTGTGTGTGTGTGTGTGTATATATGTGTATATATGTATATAAATATATATGTAAATATATGTAAATAAATTAATAAATACACACACACACACATATATATATATACATATATATATGTATATATACATATACATATAAACACACACACACATATATATTTATGTATGTATGTATACATATAATTTAGTGGCTGTTATGTTGGCAGAATGTAAAAAAAAGTACCATATTGGTTCACTTCATCCTCACTGGATGTCCTTACTTTCATTTAAAAGTATAATTTACTAAAGAATAAAATGGTTTTTTTTTTTCTTGCTTATTATCTGTTTCGAACACAAGTTCACTGTTACCACAACAGAAACAGGTTACTTTTAGTCAAGTGATGGTTTTACGTGTGCACTTTGGTTTCTTCCCACAAACCAAAAACACACCCTTTAGGTTAATTGATGGCTCTGGCTCTAAATTGCCCTTAGGTGTCCATCTGAGTGAACAGTTGTCTGCCCCTCTATGTCAGTCTTGTGATTGACTGGGGACCAGTCCAAGGTTTAACCCACCACTCATTCAGCAGGATAGTCTCTAGCACCCTTTTACCTCAGCAGGGATAAGCAGCGAAGGTAATAAATGGATGGATCATACATGTACAGGAACATGTCTACCTTAATTTTTAATTTTCCTTCAAAAAACTGCATTTTTTTTAATAGAATCATGAAGTTAATAACTTTGGTTGAATGAAGACTATTTTGTTATGGGGGCAGCACCTGCGAGCTCGTTCAGGCAGATGATTCAAACTGTGCTGATTTCACTTCTCACGTCATAATCCATTCACCTGATGAACATCTCCTTAATAACTGATCTATTTAAGCTGCAAGATTTCGGGTTAACTGTCACTGCTTTACCTTTGCCAGCTCTGTTCTGCACCAGGACGGCACTCTTGCTTTGAACCCTCCAACACACCAGCACCTTATCACTAGATTCTGCATGTAAATTAAATCTACAAGGAGTGATGAGACTGAAGCTTGGATGCCAAACTATCACCTGCTGCTGAACTTCAAAAGAATATCCAGATTTAAGAGTTGTGTTGCCATTCAGATGAAAGAACAAAAATATCACCACAATTTCTTTAAACTGTATTGCCAAGCCCTACCTAACTCTCTTGTCCAAGACAAAAACCTGAAAATCAGTGTTTGTATTCCCCGGTGTGGTTTTAGAGCAGAGTGGAGGCTTTTGACATCCATTAACGAATCAGATTAATGACTAACAGTGGCCCTGAAGGCAACACACTGATGTCCTGAACAAACAACGCTCACAAACACAACCAACACAAAGGCATGGAAAACTACTGTGTAAGCTATTAGCGGTCCAGTTATAACTGTTTCAACTGTTTAAAGAGTTTCTGAGGGACTGATGGGACCTGAGTGACTCATGTTTTACTGATGTTTGGTCCAAGTGCAACGATAACAATGAAGAAGTCGATGAAATGATCGTGTTGATATGTGAGATGGACAGAGTCTTTTGTTTGGCTGACCATAAAATTTGAGTTGAGAACACAGTAAATAAACAAAATATCTCCCATAAAGCTACAAAGCCTGGACTAATAAATAAGCAACAGATTACAGCAGAATTCTCCTCATTTATCACATAAAGCTAAAAAAAAAGCCCACAGGAGGAAATGATTTAAAATGTTCTTCAACATGATTTAGTTTGATCACCATCTCTTGCTCAATATCATGACCCGACTTTTGAGGATGTATCATCACTTCCAGTCACCAGGAAACAAAAGAAAACCCCCATTTACTTCAAATAAAACAATTTAAATCTAACGTCACCGATATACAAAAGAAATAACAGCATTCATAGTAGAGCATAATGCATTTATGCAGGTAGCAGTGGTTATTACATAAATAAAGAAGTGCAGGGTCCTACTGAGTTGCTAAATCAGCCTTGTGCAACACAGGATCTCTATGAATAGTCTGCACTGACAGTTAGGATCACATGATCTTTACTCTGGAGTGAGACTGCTCGGTCTCACAGTCTCATCAATCCTCAATGAAGTACCAGCAGGAGAGTGCACGAAATAAACCATCAGAGAACCTAAAGTTTAATAAATGCTCTGAGGTATTTAAGTAATAATCAAAAGTAGAGGTCACTGAAGCATGGGCAATGTTCAGTAGCAGTTTCTTTGTTTTAATGTACAATTTTTCTTCAATCTGGATGAAATCATAAAAGCTGGAACTTACAGATTTACTATTTACATGGACACAATTGGATCATGGTGTATGTTCATGCATCTAACTTATAACCAGAATAAAAACATCAGAGCATGCAACTGCCATGGGCCTACCAACGGAAAAAAACCCCGCCTACATGTGGACGTAGCCTCACCCCTGATTTCCACACAGTCCAACTGTGGAGCGTTGGGTCCATGCAGTGGCTTTGCTCTGTGCGTCCTTGCCCACTGGAAGCGTATATAAAGCACTGCGAAGCAGGTCGCAGGCCTGGAAGCTTGAGATCATAATGTTCACAAAATAACCAAAACTTCACGGAAGAGGAACACGTGAGCAACAGGCTATATTTGCTGCCTGGTGTTGATTTGCTGTGGGCATTTACATTATTTCCACTTTATTTTGATATGACCTGGAAACTGAGCACTTTTTTTCCTGTGTTGGGTCGATCTACTTGGCAGAGGTTGACGCGGAGCTGAAGAAGCTCCCGCTGAAATCGACTAGCTGCTTAATTCTAGTGATCCTGTCCAGACAAAGCGAGGCACAGGCTGTGAAAACAAACCGATTGAAGAGACGGAGAGCGATTTGCTGCGGAGTGCATGGTGCGTATGGATCGATGTGCAGACAGATTTTGTGTAAGTTGGGGGTCAGCCAGACTGCATGAGAATACAGCAGGATCAGGGGGAATCAAAATGTGAAAACTATATTAGTTTTTGCACATTAGTGACAATAGACATAGTCTAGAAGTCTTCAAAAACAAGTATAAGAGCCAAAGTTAAGTCAAAATATGAGCTCTCTAAGCCTGTTTCACTGGATCCAACAAAACTTTGACTCATCTTCGTCTTTGCTGATCTGCTCCCCCTCCGTCTCGCCCTTTCACTCATTACTCTAAGCGTATCTCCCTGTTTCTATCATTTTCACTCCCTGCTTCATCCTCAGGAATCCACAGCTGTCACTCCCATTCAGAGCCCCTCATCGTCCCCGAGCAGCTGGTCAGAGCGGCGTTGGTGTGTCTGCGAGTGTGTGAGTAGCTGCCTGCCTACAACTGTCGCCAAACTATTTTCTATATTTATGGTGCTGCTCTGCTGGTGCACACGAGTGTTTGAGTGTAACTGGTTATGTGGCTGTTGACAAGGTCAAGAGTGCAGGAGTGTTTTTGTACATGTGAGGGTGTTTGTCACTGGGACGGCTCTGTGAGGACGACCCTCCTGAGCAACGACACTCTACAGGTGTTCACACATTAAGAAGGTTACGTGAGGATGCCTCGATCATTCACGTGACTCTGATGGATCAACAGCTCTGGCCTCAAGTGAGCTTTCTCTCAGCCAATCAGCTATAATAAATGTACGTCATAAAATGTTTTTTACACCTTATTTGTTTGTGGGTTCAATTGCATGAAAAATACAGTCACGCTGTGCATGTTTTGAATACTATTATTAATTTGTAGTTTTTAATTGGTACAGCAGAACACGACCACTACCTCCCACATAAGAAATTGTGATCCAAAGTTTCTGAAAACATCATGTAGTCAAATAAATTGTGTAAAAATTTCGTATGAACTGGATGGAGCCATGTGATGTCAGCTGTTTGATTATCACAGGAGCCTTTTGAATGATGCTGTCATGCTGTACGTGCAATCTCAACGGAGCTTTAGCTCAACCTATTCACAGACCTAGAGACTGTGTTGAGGTTGGATTTAAGGTCAGACAACACTTGTCCCTATTTCCAAAAATGGGAAATCCACAATGATATTGAAATACGGGTGGGATATATAAAAAAGTAAGAGGTTAACATTTTCTCCCCTTAAATCATACCAATTTGGTGTTGTATTTTATACCTTTGGAAACCCTGATTAGTCACCATTACGAGGTACAACCTGTAAGGATCTTGCATTTGTGGAATGAGCAACAAAGCTAATCTGTGAGTAGCACCCAAAAATAAGGGGCCAAAATCCCTGCAACTGTAAGCAGGTGTTCTTGTGGCAGCATTATTCGTGGTCAGCCCTGGTACCATTTTCAAACTTAGGACTAAGTTCTGTAAGACTGGAGAAGTCCAAGACAGATTGCCCAGTGACAGCAGAAGAAGACTGGTTCCTCACTCTTGCTTCACTGAGGAACCGCAGACTTACTTCCAGGGGAAGAGGGGATTTGGCACCTATTTTTGGAGCACCACCAACATGTTTATCTGTGTTGCTCTTTCCAGAAATGCATAACCCCGACAAGTTTCACCTCATTGTGAAGCTGACTAATTAGGCTTTTAAATTATATAAAATACGACACAACTTGGCATTTTTAAAGGGTAGAAATAATCGACCAAATATTGTTTCCAAACATTTTTTGAGGAGTGCAGTTATAGAGTGAAGTTTGTTTTTTGTTTTTTTAAAACCAGGCTGTAAAGATGTTTATTTTGGTCGTAAAAACGTGTTTCCCAAAAACAATCAGACCTCCTCCAGGGTTCCTGCAGCCAGCCTCAAGTGGACACTGGAGGAACTACAGCTTTTGGCCCCTCCGCATGGGCCTCCTTTTTCAGCCCTGGAGGTTGCTGCATGACTTTGTCTCCTTTTCTTCCTCTCAGGAAGATTTACTGAAGAGGAGCGGGCTCATAAAAAACATACACTTATGCTCACACACAGTTTATGTAACACACACGTTTCACAAAAACCTTACATAAACACTGCTCCTGTTTCTGTCATTCTCTGTGTTGCAATTCACCTGAAGCTGGAAACTGTAGGAGAGTTTATTTATCAGACACACCCACACCCACACACACACACACACACACACACACAGACTGATAAATGTGCATGTTTGTGTGTCAGCGAGGAGACACCAGGTGTGCTGTCCGCTGTGACTGATGACAGTAAATCTTCTGTCTGCTGCTCACAGAACAAAGACAGCTCAGAGTCTCACTCAGGAACTCCTTCAGCTCTGTTTCCTGTCTGTGACACTCTGATGTTTGCTATTAAATACAACACAGCCAACATATAATCAAGTGACCTTTACAGTAAAAACTCGAGGGTATCATTTACTTTTAAACACACAACAGGTCAATCCGGCTGCCAGGGAGCTCGACCAACGGATGGACCAAAGATGGTGTGTCGAGATGCATCGTTAGCTCCACTGTGAACTTGATTTTAATCGAAGACTCTTTTCAATAAAAACTGCATTCCATATAGTAATGTACTTTCTAAATGCTGAAACAGGGGTGGGCAACTCCTGGCCCAGAGGCCACTTGCAGCCCTTCTCCTCACTCAGTGCGGCCTTCGAGTTAATGTCGATTAGGGCCCGACCGATTTATCGGCCGGCCGATTAAATTGGCCAATTTTAGCCCTTTTCAAAGGATTCAACATCGGCCAGAGTTTTGCCGATATAACGCCGATATATTCTCATAAAACAGTAAACACTGTTCGGCGTCCAAGCTGCGCAGAATGATGACGTTGCAAAAGACGGCGGCGCGTTGTTACAGCGGCTCTGAGCTCTACTGTGTGTATGGATGATGGAGTGTGTGGGGCAAAACTCACCTACAGTCACACAGAGTTGCTGAATGTTGTTTTTGACTGCAAGTCCGACATAACGACCGACTTTCAGCGCTCGCAGTATATCGCTGGACATAGCGAGAGCACCGGGCTCTCAGCCGCCAGACCGACACTGATGAGCTGACCAACACCAGATCTGTCATTTACAAAACTGACGAATTGGACCTTCTGATGGCAGGAGATCGGTTTATTAGTGACTGTTCCGTGATGATTATTATAGAAACCTGGCTTCACCTGCTTGTCCCCGACGCTGCAGTTGAGCTAACTAGCTAGCTAGCTAGCTAACTATGCTAGCATTAGCATTGCTCCCTCGGAGCTGTTTGACGTCATCGGGGGGAGCCTTCGTCAGAGCTGGGAACTTTAATCAGGCGTGTTTAAAGAAGTTTGTGCAATATGTGGAGTGTCCCACAAAATATTCTGATTTCCTCACACATATTACCTCATGTTTACAATAAAAAAAAGTGGTTCTACCTGCACTAAAACCTACTTCTGACACACTAATGAGGACTCTGGGACTGAAAGGCAGACGTGACAGGACAAGAGTTCATAATTCATCTATATATTTACATTTTAAATAAGGTTATTTATTTCATTTTGCAGAAATTGACTGCAGTTTTACCCACTATTTTATTTTGTATTTGAAAGTTCTTTTCTCTTGAAAGTTGCAGAGGAGAAAAATAAAAGGCTTATGGAAAAAAATGTTGTTGCTTTCCTCTCATAATGACCTGTTTACAACTTTTTAAAAGTTGTTCTACCTGAACTATAACCTACCTTCTTATTATTTTCATCAACAAGAAGTACAAGATAAAGAGTGACTCTTTTTAAGGTTTTATAATTAATTTCCCAGAGGTTTAATGCTTTGCATGTTTTTGCACTTGAAAATTCCCCTCTGTTGTTAAGTTAAACAAATACTTAGTGACAAAGTATTGTAAAATGGTAAAATGTTCTGCCTGTAATTCATATATTCATTGTTGTAAGTGTTTTTGGACCATTTAAAAAAAAAAAAAATCATTATATATATATATATATATATATATATATATATGTATATATATATTTTTTAAACAATCGGCTGATTAATCGGTAATCAGTATTTTTTCTGCCAAATATCAAAAAATCCATATCGGTCGGGCCCTAATGTCAATTATATTAAAGAAAAGTAAACATGAAAGAATGCATATATTCCATATTTCTATCAATTTCTATGACTGGTTTTTATGAATAATAACCTAGGATATTAGTAAATATTTGTTTGAAACTGTTTTAGCCAAATATTTTATTAGGAATGTATACAGGCCTTTGAAATAGATGTCAATGCACCTACATTTCATGTCAATACCAGTGTACAATTTGTTCACTGCACTAAAAAAGAAGCTTTAAAGGACTTTATTTTTGCATTTTGCACTACACTATTCGTGTTCTGGTCAGGTGGGAGACTCTTGAGTTTCAGATGCACCACAGATGGAGGTCCGTGCTCTCAGTACGGGACCAAAATGATTAAGCAAACATGTCAATGGTTTTCCCAAAAGAAAAAAGCAATTCCAAACAAACAACTGGAGCATGTGAGTAACTTTAGATATATTCAGGTGCAAAGGGATCATGTTTTTCAAGTGTTTTTCTCAATTACTGTTTGTGTCTATGTTGAAAACATTTACAAATATTGACATATCATGCCCAAAAAGAAGCTATAAATTCACTTTTCATTGTTGATTTATAAAAGAAATAGAGATGTCTCATTAACTTTAACAGATCAGTGCTTTTTGACCTTCATAGAGCCCCACCTGATTGTCTCAGAGAAAATTCCAGCCATCCTGGGACTTTCACAAAAAGAAAACTTATTTACAAAACACTGAATTGCTTTCATGGCTCTCCAAAGAATCACCATTTCAGCTACTTTAAAGGCGTTCTACAATCACTTACTTTATAAACCAGAAAGGCTGCATGAAGCTTTTCTACCTCTTTTTGTAAAGTCCTCAGTTAAAAACAAGAAGTCAGCAGTAAGCAGAGATGGGCAGAGATGGGCAGAGATGGGCAGCGCGTCTATGTGGGCCACGCTGTGAAGAGGGTTGTTATTTGAGGGCATGCATTTGTGCACAAAAGACGGAGGCTTGACTGTACACCTGAACATCAAGCAGATATTAGAGAGTAATCGTGGTGCATTCGCAGCAAAAAGCGAAAATGAGATACAGAAAGAGAACGACAGCCTCCAGCAGCAGCTCCTGCTTCTTTATGTAGTAACCTTTGACATTAAATCCAGTGTTTCTATGGTGACAGTGACTGTGTCTCATCATGGTGGGTCTGTCACCTCTACAGCTGCAACAAAAGATCAATTGTTAAAGCAATAAATTTGACAACTGTAGTGTGTTTATTCAGTACTTAACAGTGCCTTTCATAATTTAGACAAATCGGTGAAACAGTAGAGAATAAAGTGACATTTGTTGAAGGGAAGAGGGTAATGTGCTCCAGTATTCTGACTGACAGTAATCTAAAGGATCTAAACTGCAGCCTGCTAATTTCTGTACATCCTAATTCAGGTGAGGAGGAAGTGTTTCTTTATTCTGTACGAGAGCTAAACACAAGGGATCTTTCAGTAACTTGACTCTTAACTCGTCTGAAACATTCCTCCTTGTCACACTCAGAATCAGCTGCTGATCTACTTCTTTATTGTCCCCTCCGGGTGATTTCAGTTTTTCCTGGTGACGTCCCCTGCAGGAG
Source organism: Cetoscarus ocellatus (assembly GCA_037902135.1). Taxonomy (NCBI): domain Eukaryota; kingdom Metazoa; phylum Chordata; class Actinopteri; order Labriformes; family Labridae; genus Cetoscarus; species Cetoscarus ocellatus. The sequence continues at coordinate 815,255 of JBAMNC010001316.1, forward strand.
GATCGAGGATCATGACTGGATATAAACAAAACCTCCGCAGGCTGCGGTCGGGCAACGCTTTGACGCTTGAGCTTTGGTCAAACCAGAGAGTCAGAGTTTGCAGCATGATGAACACAAGCCGTAACTTACAAAACTAAAGTGAAGAGCAAGTGAGTCTGACGGGACAATCAGTCAAACAGGGGGAACATCTGCAACAAAAATGTGGTGACAGAAAAGCACTTAAACAGGAATGCCACAGTTTGAGCATGTGCAACAGACACATCTCAGAAGTCTGGATTTTTCCCATCAAAAAGGAGAAACCTTGATATTTTTGGATGCAAGAACTGCTTAGTGAATGTAGATTTTCACCTGTTGGGTGTAACAATTCTGATGTTTGTTTAATTGATGGACACAAATGAAGCTATGTCCACATAAAGGCCAATATTTTCAGAAACAGAGGATTTCCTCTTCCGTTTTCAAAAATAATCCCAATCCACGCGTGAAGTTTTCTTTACACAAAGAGCAAAAACACATAAAATGCACTGTAAATGTGCTTATTCCCTTGTGTACAAAGTTGTGTTATTTTTATATCTATCTATTTTATATCTACTCCAACCACAAGTGTGACTGGTGTTACAGTTTGACTTGTGGCTATGTTACCTGGTGTCAGCAGACTTATTGAGTAAAGATCTCTTCATTTAAATTTCAATTTAAGACATAAATAATAACCTTAATCGAATCCTGTTATTTAAAGATGTCTGTGGATATGCTAACTGTAACCATGGCACCCACAGATGCAAGCAGCCAAGGGTCACCAGTCAACACAGTCACCTGTGAGACAATAACACCACATCTGGTCCTGAACGTCAGCAGTGGTTGTTATATCAGAGAGTTTTAAAAGCAGCGTCACAGTGAGGGAGTGACAGAAAGTTTGAGTTGGTATGTAGACAGACCAGTCAGCAACACTTAAAGCAGAGACAGTTAAGCAACATCTGCTGCAACAAAAATAAACAGCAGAGATAATGTAGCAGAATGTGACATCGCCCCAAGGAGTGAGCCCAAACACAGTCTCTTCGCCTTGGCAGGAGTTTTCCGAAATGTGTTTTCAGTGACCTAAAACACAGTTTAAATGTGAACAAAGGGCCACAACACATGGAAAAAGCTGTGTGTTTAAAAATACCCACCAACAAGTGGACATAGCCTCAGAGTTTAGTTAGTTATCTGTAACTTTTAGATAAATTGGTACCAAGCTAGAAGTGGTCCGAGAGCACAAACCTCCAGTGAGGCATTAGCAACGTTGTCGGATGAGTTATTATTAACATTGTGAGTAATGTTAACAAATCCTTGAAAGGTTCAAGTATCCACATCCAGATTCAAGTCTCCACCAAAATGCAATCACTTGTCTCTTGTGCCAGCTTTTGAGTGATCCTGTTAACAACTAACTTTTGGCAAACACATGACCTCCTCTGCAAAGGTAATTAGTGGTTAAAAAACACTTACTGGATTTATTTCAAATCCTGAGGGAGCAGGTTACAAACAGAAGGGATGTTTAAACTATAAATGATGTGCAGAAACTTAATATTTGTTAATTACACTTTATTTCATTTATAGGAGACACTGATATTTTTTTATTAATAATCATACTCTTCTAACACCAGCCTAATAAGTTTACAAAAATTAAATTGCTTTAACAAGGCTCAATTTCCTTCATCAGTTTACATTTAAATTGACATTTTATTGTAAGATATGAATCAAATACAGTTTTTTTTTGTGTTTTTACAAAAAAAACTTTCAACTAGAACTAATGTTCACTGAGTGCAAAACTCTGCCAAGGCATTTCTGACATTCTCTGCAGAGTTATTAACAAAAATATGGAAAATTGCCATGTTGCACAGTGTGAAGAAATCTTATCAAAAATCTCCTGGATCTGTGTCTGTATTTAGATCACCACTGAAATCTACTGGACTGGTTCTTTGCCCATTTTTGACCTGTCTTGAAAATTTAAAGAAATAATCCACTCCCAACATTTTGAGTTATCCTGTTAAAAAAAACTAACAAATGCCAGCAAAAACATAATCTCCTTGGGGGACGAAACAACAACAATCTAAGAAAAATGTAAAAAGTAAGAGTTTTGGGTCATTATAAAGTAGATAACCTGAATTTTAATAACACAGTACAAACCATCAACGAGAACATAAACTGACTGGGACCTGAATCGGTGGTGACGGAGGAATTCAGCCGGAGATGAAAGTTTCAAGTTTGAGTAAATCTGCAAAAATCCAAGTTATCAAATAAACGTCCGTATCAGCTCAGGCCGTCTGTCTGTCTTCACTCTCCCTCACACATAAACACACTCCTGCTCTCCCTCACATCAAACACATTCTCCACATCTCCCGCTCTGATAAAAGCTCTACACAGCAGCTCGCTCAGAGGGATCTCCTCTCCACCTCTTCATCTGTTAGAAGACTCATCATCACAGGACACCTTTATCACCACAGACACACTCACACTGAATACTCACATAGAAACACAACCAAGCATCAGAATAACAAACGTTAATGAAAAACCTCTGTAGCTCATTTAACTGTCTCATTCTCACCTCCGATGATTCGACACATTTAAGTGACTCAGCTCTGCAGGCGGTGACTGATGAAAACAGAGTGGCTTTGTGACTGATAAACTGATAACCTGCTGGAGTGTCAGAGAGATTGGCAGCCTCACAATCTCCTGGAGAAGCTTCTCTAATGATAAGAACAAAAGAGAAGATATCTGCATATCTTTATACAGCCCACGTAAACCCTGCAGGCACAAGACAGTTTGATATCAGTCAAGGAAATTAGAAATTAGGTTAGTTTAGATTTTTTCCTGTTAGATGATGTAAGAAACACTGGAGACAGGTTTGATCATGGGGGAGAAACTCTCAAATCAGTTTCTTTATCTTGAATATAAAACAACAGCCTTAAAGGGATACGCCAATTTTTTTTGTTTTCATTTCTTGCCTCACTCCCGAGTCCATGACAAGCAGAAAGACACCATTCTTTCAACTGTGCATGCAGTAACAAGGAAGAGATGGGCAGAGCTTGCCCATGGTTAATTAGCTTAGCTCAAACACTGGGAGTCAATGGGTGGCATTAGCCTGCCTCTGCCTACAGTCATTAGATAAACTCTTCAGTAACTCTAAACTGACTTTAGGGAGACTAAGATTAGCACTTTATGCAATTTACAAAAGAAATACATACAAAACTAAACTCAGAAGAAATCACCCTTGTCCTTTCTTACAAAGAAGGCCAGAATCCTTAGTACCAGTCTTCTTAGTACCAGACTTTGGAGTGAGGCAAGACAGGAAAACAAAAGAAATGTTGGCGTATCCCTTTAATGAAAGCAATCAAATGAGTCTGTCCATAAAGAAGTGTGAAGACGATGCAGAAAAAATAGATTTTCTCTTATGTTTGTACACAGAGTGATGTTTTATGTTGCCGGCACAAAGTGGTAAAACAATCCTCCAAATATGATCATCAGCGCTGGCTATCAAGATGCTCCATAGCTTGGATGGCAGAAGATAGAGCTGAAGATATTAGAAAAAGAAAGAGCAACCAGTCCTGGATCCTCTAAAAACTTCATTGGGACAGTCAGGATTGTTGCAGTCAGGAACCTTTTTGCAGAAGGAGATAGTTCTGCTGGATGATTTCTGCCCTCAGAAGTTAACCAAAGATATGTATCAACTATTTTTTACCTCCTCGAAGGGGGTAGATTTTTGTTGGTTTGTCTGTCTGTGAGCAGGATAACTTAAAAAGTTCTTGACAGATTTTAATGAAATTATAAATGAATGTTGTTCATGGCAAAAAAGAAGTGATTAGAGGTTGGTGCTGATCCAAATCCAGATGCTGATCCAAGATTTATTTTAAGGATTTGTTATCTTTGTAAGATAAGGCAGTTTTTCACATTTTCACTAGTAATTTAAAAAATGTTCAACAGACTTGGATGAAATTTTCAGGGCACACTGGCCATGGCACAAGGGGAGAGTGATCACATTTTGGTGCCATATGTCTGTTTCTCTGTTTCTCTCTGAGCAAGAAAACTCAAACAGTTCTGAAGAGATTCTGATGACATCTCAAGGGGATGTTGGTCATTGCACAGGGAAGGTGTAGTTAGGTGTAGTAAGGTGTAGCCCTGTGATTGGCTGGCGACTGGTTTAGGGATATTTGGTGAGAGGCAGGTACAAAATATGAGCAAAATATGATGAAAATATGACAAAATACTTCTAACAACTATGATAGTGTATTGACTTCTTAGCCTTTTGGTCTGCAGCATATGAAGCGTTTGTAGATACTAACCTAAAAGACCCAAAATGAGCATAGATACCAGCGTAGGCACTGATGGACTGATGCACAGTTCAGAAGGTTAAACTGATTTACTGTAACAGTGCCGAGTCAGATGATCTCTGCACATGAAGTTTATTTATAGTCAGCATTACTAATCTGCAGAGGATTGATGTCAGAGCATGAAAACTTTGCCAGATATTCTTTAACTCAAGTGTGTTGGTGAAAGACAATATTCTCAAACTCTAAGGCGAAGGTAGATATACAGAGACGTACAGATATAAAGGGAGTCCAACTGTTGCTTCATTTTCTCCCATTTTGATCATTTTGGTTTGTATCTGTGCTCCTCTCGTGGTAAAAGTTAACGTGTTGCAGGCTGCAGCTTCATGAATATGCACAGTCACACTCCGCTGTCTGCACGGACAACAAAGGAAGAAGACATTAACATTCCTGCACATGCTCTGCACTCTGGACAGGAAGGAAAGCACACACACACTCACACAAATGCACAAACACACACGCAAATTCACACAACAGGGCACAAACACGCATATAAACCAAGAAGTGGACAAAATCACAGACTTTAACACAACGCTGGATTAATAAAGACAGGCTGAGACTAAACTGAAACGTGAGCACATTGACTTTGGGTCCAAACTGAACTTGTTGACTCTGACGAATGCCTGGGAGATGAAAATATCCTCCAGTAATACAAATCTTTTGGAGGCCAAAATAACAAGATTAAGTTTTTGTTTCTCACATGATTTTTGTGTCGGTTTCAGGACATCATATCATAATAAAAAAAGGCATGCTCCTCTTCATCAGATTAAAGAATCAAGTCACAAATCAGAGAATTTTCCATCCAAGTTTTAAAGAAGTCATTATACTGTTTTACCTTTTTTTAAGGTAGCATTGCCTGGACCATCCCCAGGATCTCCCAATTAAATAACCACGCTGCAAAAACTCAGATCTCAGCAAGTGTGTGTCTGTTTTCAAATCAAAAATATCTAAAACACTTATTCTAGTCCACATTTAGTTAACAAGTCCAGATAAATATCTTACTACATGGAATAAAAGGCAAAAATAAGGCATTGAACTGCTTATAATGATAAGAACATATCTGCCAATGAAACAAGCAAGTTTGAATCAGTGAGGGTCAAAAATTCAGGTTAAAAATCTTCTCTGGATTAAAAAAAAATCATTTTAAGACACCCTTTAAGTTAAATTCGTCTTGTCTCATTGGTAGATTATTTTACTTATTACAAGCAACTCAGGTTTAATTTTAGTTTTTTATATCTTCAAATAAGATCCTAATCCAGACATATCATAAATCGTGGCTTAGGATAAGTCTAGTGAGGTATTTTTGACTTGAAATTGGACAAATACTCTCATCTGAGTTTTTGCAGTGCATTGCTACACTGCATCAACACTCGAAGCATCTTACATAAATCTGCAAGTGTTTTATATATGAGAAATTTACATGCCAAAAGCAAAATTTGCACATATTCGATGGTTGATTTTCATTATTTTCAGACCCTGCACAGGTGCATCCTTGAAAAGCAGAAATCGAACACAACACAATGAATTTGTATTTAAAATTCTTGTTACAGCAGCAGTTTCTAATTTTACTGAAAGAAGAACTCTGGTACTTGTTGTAACATTTATCTCTCAGCTGAGGGCTGATTAGAAGGCAAATGACTCTTGTATCTGTGTGTGTTTTCAGTCATCAAGGTCGTGGTTATCCAGGGTTTCTTCTCAAGAGGCGACTAAGACCTTTAGAGTTTTACTGAAAAAGTTGTATGAAGAGTCGTAGAACTCACAAACTATCATGCCAATAAAGCTCATTCGAATTGAACTGAATTAAATAAAAATATTTCTTTATTAAAATGATATAAAATAAATTAAGTGTAGTTTCTTGCTCAGACTAAACATCTCAAATAAATAAAGCAAACATTTAAGTATTTATGATTTTACTGCTCATCATCTTCTAACTTAGAACCAGGCATAGCATTAAAATAAAATCATACTAGGAGTGTATAATAATGTGTATCTCAGTACAGGGCTGACAATATTAGTAAGAGCAGGGTCAAAAATCTCTATTTTTACTGAATAATATATATATAAATCAGCTGATTAGGATGAAATTTTCAGGGAATGTTGGTTATGGCACAAGAGAGAAGTGAGTAGATTTTGGTTTTGATCTGAATTCCTATCAAGGAACTATTTTAGCTATTTTAACATAGGGCTGTTATCAACATATTTAATAATAATTTGGGAAAAAGGTCATAATTGGCTTGGCGTCGTTTGTGCTCGCTGAGCTCTATTAGTTGTTTAAAAATGAGCAAAAAAAATAAAGTAGATTACATTGGACTTAATAAAAACACATTTTCTAATTAGTGTAAAGCATGTCACCACAGAATTAATAAACTTTGTCTGGTCTTGAGACGGAAACAACGATAAATGTCACAGATTTGGAGAAGTCAAGTGGTTTATTTCTCCCTGTGAATCAAAGCCTGAAACTGAACTACAACACAAACAAATGTTGCTGATGTTTGCAAATGATTTACAGTACTTATTTTGCATAGTCAAATGCAGCAAAATATTGCAGCATATTAATGCAATAATCATTTCTAACATCTCTGTACAGAAATACAACATTCTCAAACATAAAAACCTAAACATTTTTCCTTCCTATCCTAATTTTACTGATGCAATATTTTATTTAGTCTGTATGAAATTCTGCATATTTCTATGGCAACTGGAAACACTTAAGGAATTCCTCTGTGCACTTCTGTATTTCTGATAAAGATGAAGATAATGTGGATAAAACAAACAGCCAGCACACAAGCATCCATCGTCATCTCTTATGCTTCCTGTGATATTTCATTCACTCAGCTCTACATTGTGATTAAAGTTTACGGCTCGGCATCCTAAAGTTCTCTGCTGTCTGACTTCTGCTCCGTCTCAGACAAACACACACAAACAAACACACACTGAACTCCAGACGTGTGCACACACCCGCAGACAGACACATTAAATAAACATGCATTGTGCTGCTCTCCTCCTACACTTCCTCCAGTTGTTAAAAAGAGTCTGAATCCGTGGACGTCAATGGAGAGCATTCACACACAGACACACAAACGCACACACGGGGTCAGATGTGGAGTCAGGAGTCCACCCAGATGGGAGGAGATCTTCTTACACCAGCTCCAACAACGGGCCATCTGATCCGGGGTCAGCGTCGGCTCGCTCTGTGATGTGGGCTGAATGTGAGCCGTCATTACTCTCCGCTGAGCTTCAGGTCAGAGCGGATCGAAGTACAGCGACGGGACCGGTTTAAAACACACGAAACCAGGGCTGGACTGATGTAGTGGGCTGATATTGGTTTTGTATCAGATATCAGAGACATCATCAATATGTGTAAGAATAAAGGCCTTCATTAAGGAGTTATTAATGTGAGTTAAAGTGCTGCTGTTATCAAAGGGACATTATGTAGTTTGGAAGTAGGCAGGCTTGTCTACACTGACACCAAAAGCTGCAGTACTCTCACAAAATATTACAAAAGAATTTGATGATTAATTTTTAGCTCTGGTAGTTCAGGGCGGGGGTAAATAAGTGACTACAACAATTTCAAGTTTTTATAATATTCTGCAACAAAAAAAAGTAATTAATCCATTTATTTGCCCAGTCCTTCTACAAATGAAAATGTGCTTGTAAAATGAATAAATAAGTGTTTTTGAGGAGGTGGTGATGTGCTCCTGGTCAAAATATGAGATCACAAACATTTACAGCAAATAACCAAACCTTTGGTCAAAACAAATAAGACTCAGCATACAGCAAAAACGTATTCAAGCTTTTTTGTGATCACATCAAGTCAAAATTGTCACTGAAATTGAAACCGATTATCACCCAGCACTTGTTACCTTTGCCAAGGACGTTATGTTTTTGTCGGCGTTTGTTAGTTTCTTTGTTGGATTGTAAACAAGATAACTCAAAAAGTAATGAACAGATTTTGATGACATTTTGGGGAATGTTGGTCATGACACAAGAAAGATCTGATTACATTTTGGTGGTGATCCTGGACTTTTTGTTTAACAGTAACTATCTTGGAAAGACCACATAAAAGTGTTTGGAAAAGGGCAGAACCTTTTGGAAGCATATCCGGCAGGTGACTAGTTTATCGTTCCATCAATTACATTCATTACGGGCCAATCAGATAATGTTGTAGGCGGGCCCTACTGCACGCGAGTCAATTCAGAAAACAAACTCCCGTCAAAACATGTCAGAAGTGGAGCATAAATATCCTTACCATGAAGAAGCTTGCAGTGCTGAGATTTGTTTTTTCATTTAATAAAGAAACGTGGTCCAGATCTGATAAAACTGCTACTGAAGCTGCTAGCATCTATGCTAGTCTCTGTACAAGCAGCTGTCGTCTCTCTTGTAGCTCCCACCTCGTTCTGCTCGAAAGGACTCTGATTGGCCGTCCTGCTTTGGCCCCCTAGAGTCGTTGTAGATCGGAGCCTGGCCTGATTACAAGCAGGTCCAGCTGCTGCGAGAGGTTAAGATAGGCCAGTTTTCCATATTTTACGCCAATAATTTCTTGATGGATTTTGATGAAGTTTTCAGGGAATGTTGGTCATGACACAAAGGAGATCTGATAACATTTTGGATGTGGATCCAGGACTTCTTCTAGTGATTTGTTGAAAGTGTAGGATAGGGCAGTTTTCCACATTTCTGACATTAACAATCCCTCTCTGATTTTCTGTTTTGTACAGCACCATGGGTGAATTTACAAAAGGTGCATTTTACAACTGCAGTCACAGCATTTGGGGCCCAGTGGATTCTTTAAATCTGTATCGATACACATATTTGTAAGAAGTATGTGATGATATACTGCTGCTTAGATTCCTGATGCTGCTCTTCATTCATTTTAACCATTTAATGCCTGAAAACACAAATTCTAGGCAGAAAATTCTATTTTTTTGGAGCTGAAATGTTTATTTCATGTTCTACCGAAATCCTAAAAAAAAATCAAAATTTCCATAAAATTTAACAAATATATTTATTGTATCTCATTTGAAACATTAGGTGTTTTTGTCAACTGATAATCCACTTGAGGACATTTTTATCACTTATGTGATTGTATTCAGATGTTTTTTTTTTGATCAGATAGAGGTATCATAAAAGTATGTATCAAATATAATACAAGAGGCGTTAAAGAGTTAAGTGGTGGCCCATCATTCCAAGCCAACGTACCACCTCCCCGAATTTGAGGTAAATAATACTTTATCTATTTAAATTAAAGAAAACATGTGCACTCTGGTTCTTAAACTAGCTCCCATAACTCAACGTAGAGGGGTCAAAACCTAATTTTGCAGGCTCCTTATAAAAATAATCTCACTCGATAAACCCCTATAGGACAGTTTTCCACATTCTGACATTAGCTCACTCGACCGTGTTGGAAAAGCTGTGGCGGTGGTTTCTGCTCTCGGAGCTCTCCTGGTACAAGATGCCTCTCAAACCCCTTAGTGTGAGTGGTCTGGTGTGGGTCAGACTGGTGTGAGAAAGGACATTTTTCCGCGCCTAATGCCACAGGAGTAAATCCTACAGAACATAATTCCATCTACTCCAGCTCATTTCATCAGGATTAGCTGTGAGTTCTTTTGTGTAGAAGCGAGATGGAGTCGTCTCGAGGGTTGAACAGAGTGCAGCTGGAGGCCAATAACAGACCGATCGTCCAGCTGACCACAGCGAGGAGCCTTTAGCTCAAAGGTTAACACAACAGGAATTGATTTGACACACTAATAAAACCTTAAGGACAACTTTACCTCAGGCAACACCACAAACACAAACAGCTTCTGTGACAGAAAATGAAAAAATACAACACTGAACCACAAAATCAGCCGACATAAATAGTAAAACAAACACACACACCACCACGGGGCCCCTTTGAGGGTATTATATAACATTACCCCCCCGACATATCAAGTGATTTCACGCACCTACAGGCAGGACAATAAAGCCATTTGTTCAGCAGGTCAAAAATAACTGCCTCATACATCGCCGTCTAAGATTACCGCCATTAATACAACTGCTGCTGCCCTGAGGGGCCCGGCGCTCACACTGACCCGAGTACATCTGCAGACGTTAATATAGTTGTTGATCAGCAAAAGAGGTAAATTAGGTCTAGCTGGGATTTCCAGATTTGGAACTATTTTAGGACAAAAACAGCACGCAGCAGAAATTTAAGGTGGTGCCAGACTGAAGGTTGTAGAAACAGTGGAGTAACTTCAGCAGTCCTGCTCCAGCGATACATCAGCTCCTTTCTCAATGAACTCTAAACCTGTTGATTAAAAGTTAACGTGAGGTCGAGTTACTGGGACAAAAACAGAAGTAGGAAGATTATCAGGAAGAAAAGGGGGCATTAAACCAAAGTTTGAGCTCAACAAAAGCTCTTTCACGCCCACTAATCTGATTTTTAGGGTGTTAAAAAAGCTCAAATCTATAAATACAGCTTGTTCCTAATTGGTAAATATCTATCATAAAAGAGTTGCTATTTTTGTAAAGCATGTATCAAACCAGACACTTTATTAAGTACACACATTAAACTGCTCATTAACGCAAGACCAGCCAATCACATGGCAGCCACTCAGGCATGTAGACATGGTGAAGACGACCTAGTAAAGATCAAGCTGAGCATTAGGATGGAGAAGAAAGTGACTTTGAACGTGAACGATCTACTGGAATTTTCCCACACATCCATCTCTGAGGTTTGAAGATAAGTAGGGGTGCACAATATTGTCAAAACAATATTGGTATCTGCAGATTTTACTATTTTTGTCAATATTTACAGTTGATGTTTTAGCCGTACAAACTGGCCATAAATATCCCATATATTGGCTGTAATATTGGTAGAAATGCGTAGATGTACCATGATGGTTTACCTCATCATCAACCAATTTCCACCTTTGAAAAATAAAAAAATATAACTTGCTAAAGAATAAAATGTTTTTCTTGCTGTAAATCTGTTTCTAAATCAATTTGACTGCTCACATGGTCAAACTTTTGCTGGTCAAGCAGGTCAACTTTAGTTGCATGGAGGCTTTGTGCTCTTGACAAAAAATATCTGTCATCAACATCGGTGATAATGAGTTTGTAAATATCAGATATCTGCAATGATCCAGTATCATGCATCCCTATGGAGAATGGTTTGAAAAAGTAAATAAAATATCCAGTGAAAATGTAGAGTGATGGTCAGTTTTTGGGTGAAATATCCGGGTCAATGCCAGGCGGCAGAGTGGTTGGAGATGATAGAAAGGTAAAAGTGGCTTAATTATCCTCTCATATCCAGAACTTTATGAAGCAGATGGACTACAGCAGCAGAGGGAAACACCAGGCGCCATCCCTGTCATCGAAGAACAGAAAACTGAGGCTACAACTCATTCAGGCACCCAAGTTGGATAATAAATGATTGGAAAATTTACCTGATGTAATAAGTCTCTATTTCTGCAGACACATTTAGATGGTAGGGCCAGAATTTGGCATAAACAACATGAGGGCATGGATCCTGCCTTCAACGATTTAGGCTGGTGATTTAATAGTGTGGGGGATATTTTATGGCAGAATTTGGTCCTATGGTACAAAAAAGCAGTGCTTAAATGAATCTTCTGAAGGCTATTTCCAGCAGGATAATGCACTGTCACAAAGCTGAAGTGGTGCTGGGTATTTCCAGCAACCACACGACATGACAAATATCCCAATACAGAAACCGTGACATGGTTAAAGGATCCAACAACCTAAAACACTTCAATGTCAGGTCTTCAAAGACCTTGACAGTGATGCAGATATTGAATTTGAGCTGCATGGTGTGTTTTGGCTTCTGCTGCTTATTACAAAAGCTATTTTTTACAACTGCTGTCACACCGCATCAATTCTGTAAAATCGGCATTGATACACATTTCGGCTATGAGTATGTAATGATATACTGCAGATTAGATTATTTCAGCACAGACCAAGAGTTCAATACACTCCAGAGGTAACCCAATGTTCCAAGCCAACTTTCCATCCCCTAAAATTGAGGCTAAAATGTTATATCTATGGAATAAAAGAATGCATGAACACTCCGGCTCTTAAACCTGCGCCCTCGACTCTCCACAAGCAAGTTAAAATACACATTTTCAGGCCCCTGAGTCAATACAAATATAATCTTACCTGATAAGCACATTTTGTTTTACAATGCTTGGTTTGCTGCATGTCACTGTCTGTAATGTTGAAGGAAAGAGAAAAAGAAGGACTGCATCCCAGAATCTTCTCCAAAGTCACTTTAATGAAGATCATCACCAAGATGGGACGTGTTAGGTTCTGGCTCTGCGGACAATCATCAGGTCATCATGTCTGCTGAAGGGCTAGGACCCAAAATGTCACATCTGTGGTGATATTCTTCATTAAATGAAATTGATTTAAATTAAACAGCTGACTGTGGAGCAGCTATTGGTGGGGAGGCCTTTTTTTCCTATTTTGGAACTGTTTTTGCTTCTAGCACTCAGTACAGTAAACCCTGTGATATTTTGTGTTTTTTTCTGTAAGACCAATTAATTTTGATATTGTGTACATTTTCCCCATTTCGTGGCATTCTGCAGCTTTGTTCATGAGTTTAAATCTCGCGCGTCACAATATAATGCCCGTACGTACTGATTCAGCCAATCAGAGTGCCAGTATATTTTTCTCGGCTGCTGATTGGCTGTTGTGTATCACGTGGCTTCACATCTCACAGGGAGGAGAGATGCTTGCTTTGTTCTCTCTCAGCTCCGCATCTGCGCTTATATGCTGTGCACAGTGCAACTAATCATCGTCTTCGTCATCGTACTGCACAGCTTCATCATCGTCGTCTTCTTTTCTCATGAGTACAGTACTCATATTTTTATACTTTTTGACTTTATTCTCGTAACTTCTCGACTTTATTCTCATAACTTTATGACTTTATTCTTGTAACTTTTCTTTTTAACATACTTTTTTTATTATTAAAACATGCCTAGGGTATATTTAAATGGGGTGTTTCTACTTCATGGCTTTTCACTTATCGCGGGTGGGTCTGGAACCGAACCCCACGATGGAGAGGGGACCACTGTATTTAAGTTTTTGGATAATATTGTCTTCACTTAAAGCAACACAAAATTTTGTTCTTTAATGTGATAAAACTAGAAATTTACGATCTAAGTAGGATCCTGCTTGATGTATTTCTTTGCAAGTTTAGGAGAAACACTCGTCAGTATTGATGAAGTCATCTGAGAGGAGCTGCAGGTCTATCTAGGTGTTCCTGCCCAGTTTGAAGGACCATTTCAGCTCCTGAAGTGTTAAAATTAAAATCGCAGCTTCACATCTGGTGCAGACTGCTGCCACCTTAGACTTTGAAGCAGCCTCCAACTGAAGAGACGCCAATCATCAGGGCCGCATGTTCACCTTTAAAAATAGTTTTATGAGACCCTGTATGTGTGCGTCAGTGTGTTAAAGAAGCAGAATTAGGAGACGGAGATTAAACCTGAAGACAAAGGGGAGACAGAGACAGTGTCAGATGCCCTGCACGGACAACACACATGAAACCAGATCCTGCAGCAGTGGCCATGACCTCACCGGGTTTTTCCACGCACACACACAAAGAGCACATAGCCGGCCGTTGGTTAGCATACAGTCAGCGGAGCCTGGCACAGAGAGAGCCAGCCTCCATTCACGGAGTCATGCATTGTAATCCTACACACTGTGATCACACAGCCATGCTCCGCACTGCAGACTGCCAATCTCAAGTAAAAAGGCAGGACACAAAGACGCCGCCCGCCGACTCCTTTCTGATGGGCGGAGCAGAGGATCAAATACTTTTTTGATCTCAGGTAAAAGAACAAACTTTGGAGAGTTTCCCAGGTGAGTCAGCAGGGGCACAGCCAAGTCCTGGTCATGTTTGTGAAGTTAAAATTAAACACACAGTGATGGAAACTAGAATGGGAGGAATTTGTCATAAAAGATGCACAGCTGCTGATGCAATAATGGAAATTACCACAGCAATCAAAACAAGCCCCTCATGGTTTCATATTCAGCTGGATCACCAGACTTTTCAGGAACTAAAGCTGTTCTTTGAAATAATCATTTCCATCACAGTTGGGAGGCTAAGCTTTCAAACACTGGCTGCATCTTACATGAACAGACTGTTTCTATCATTTACTAAATTTAGAAAAAAGCTTTGGGGTTGTCACTCTTTTGAGACAGAGGCCATTTTAGATTTCTATTTTGGGCTCAAACTAGGATTGCTTTTATTTTTAATATAGCAGACACTAGATGCATCACTTCTTCCTTTGAGACAATAAGGGCTAGCCATCTATCCTAGTATGTTCATGTCTTGGTAGGTAGCTCAGGAACCAGCCCACGAGTTCACTAAATCACATCATAATTTCAAAATGTATGAAAGTCTTAGGCCACGTTTCCACCGACTGCTCTGGTTTGGTTCAGTACAGTTCGGTACAATTTGAAGCCGTAAACCCTGAACTTGTGAGCGTTTGCACTGCCTGCTGTACCTTCTCTTCAGGGCGGGGATCTGAGCGGGGTGGAGGGTCGCGCCAGCTAAGCAAACGTCACAGCAGCGCGATACAGTGAAGCGGTCTGAAGTAGAGCATGATTGTAAACAAACAGCAACAATGGAGGACTTCCAGCACTCCACTACTGAGAGGATCATAGTTTTATGTGGACATCTTTTACAGCAACAGCAGAGGACACATCGCTCTATATCCGCGGCTGATTTGAACCTCGTGAGGTATGCCCTTTGGTTTCCCTGCTGTTGCATGGAAATTGATGATTTCTAAGACAAATCAACAGACTGCGGCACGTTAAGCTCCACCCTTTAGGGTTGATTTGGTGTGCTCTGCACTCCTTCAAAGGGTGTCAAAAAGTGGGATGGCGCAGGTCAGATATTTGGGTATCTTTTGTCCTTATCTGACCATTTGAATTATACTCAAGGAGCGGAAATCAAACTTTCCCCTCTCCACTGATGATAGTGCAGATCGTCAGGGGGTTCTAGGGATGCACAATATTATCGTACCAATGTCTGTATCTGCAGAAATTTGCCTGACAAGTTGATGATTTGTATCGGCTGATATGAAAATCTTTGCTGATATTTACAACCAATATTTTAACTTGGGATGCGCTGATTAGGCTTTTCTTGGCCAATACTGACCACCGACAATGTTTACGGTATTTTTTAAAAAACTGGTCGAATGTTTGTTCAGTAATGCAAAACAAAAAGATCTCAAAGAGATTTTAAGGGTTGTCCTATTTTATTAGGGAGAATTTTACCACGACCACTTATAACTCTGCTCCAAGTGGTGAGGGAACACTCAAAAACAAGGAGTAGGTGGAAAAATTAGACATGGGACTGAGTCCAATCTCCGTGGACCCCTCCATGATTCCGGGCCCTTGGAAGCTCTACCCTTTATCTCCCTTATGCTCGGCCTAGAAAATGAACGGTCCCACAGTGGAGTGACATCTTAACAAATACTAAACTGTCGCTCTTCAGGGTCATACACAAACACATAAAAACAGCACACTGAGTACATCTTTCCAACTAGGCCAACACCTGTTTTGCACTTAACTGCATTTCTCAGAGAATCAACTGGCTTAGATCATTTCTGCTCTGGAAAAACTGCTGTCACCCGGCCTGTGTAATGCATGTGTACGCCATAAAAAAGAAAATGTTGTAAAGAGGACAAGATGTAGTCCTGAGGCGCTCGACTGTAGACTGGCAACATTTTTCCACTCAGCGCTGACAGCTGCGGCCGAACTTTAACACGTCCAAGTAAAATATTACTGAAGCCACTACACAACTACTTATTAAGCTGAAGTCGGTACTCAGAGTGGTTTCTTTAGAGTTTTAGAGTCCTACCTGAAACTTGAGATGGAGTATGTTGTCCTTTCTGTTTGGCTTTAGGATGTTAGGAGAGGGGCTGATTCCATCTGTGGGCACAAACAGAGGAAAAATTAAAGAAATGCAGCTCATGACATAAAAACAAGGGATTTAGGGTTCAGCTGAACAGCAAATCTTTGGGAGAAGGGCTCAAAGTTTGTGAAATCAGTAGCATTCAACAGGTCTGAATTTTTAATTCATGTGATATATTTAATGAAAGCATGACAGTTTGGACCTTAAAGGGAACAGAAAATGAAACGAAAAGTACCAAATAAATACACAGGCACATCACTCCTTTTCAATTTACTAGACTTTTTCCGGAGGTATCAGAATCAGAATCAAAATGAGCTTTACTGGCCAGATAAGCACAAAAAAAGCTATTTTTGTTCTAGTCAACTTTGCCTGCTGTATAAACATAAAAATAATTAAAAACATAAGAGAAAAACTAAAATTTGCTTGCCAACTTTAACAATAAGATGTGAGAAGTAACACATAAAAGCTGCACTGATGGTAGTGTAACAGTGAGACGAGCAAGCAACACTAAATTTCATCTATTTGTTTTCATGTGATGGCATAATTAACATTTTAGAATTTAAATGGCAGATATTATAAATACAGATGCAGCTACACAAAACTTCCCCTGAAAGGATCTTGGCTGGTCCATGGCAGGTCATTGATCAGGCCTGCCCACCCTAAAAGTCTAAAATTGTAAATTTCAGGCTGTGTTTGTGTTAATTTGTGGTGTCAAGATTCTTCTCTGTTGATTTGGCATTTACTCTAACCTCTAACCAAGGAAAAGGCTGAAGCCACGAAGAAGCACCATCTTAGGGAGACACCCTGTTTTCAGAGGAATCTAAACACTTTGGCTGGTAATTGGCTGGAAACTGGCTGTAAGTTGACAGGCTGCTGGCAGGGAGGGGAAAATTGAAGTGGCTGGATCTGTATGTATATCTATATTGATTAAAGAGTGTGGCAATAAAATGTAAAAAGATCATATGTTCAAGTTAGTTTATAAATAAGAGAAAATTGGCTTTTTCATCCAAAGACTGCACCATAACAAAGTGGAGTTCTTGAAAAAATAAATGTTTCAGCTTCACAGAATTAATAAGTTATCTCGTCAAAACTGAGTAAAACAAAAATAAATGGCAGTATGTCCACTAGAGGCTTCATATACTTAGTGCTGGGGATGCACAACATCATTGACATGATTCTGATATCAGCAGATGATGGCTTTCAAGCTTATTTATTAGTATCTCAAGTTATGAAAATTTCTATCTCAAATTAAGGTTGATGCATCAGGCAGACTGTCAACATGAAGCATAATGTGACAACTTACACAGTATTTAAAAAAAATTCATGCAGGTCTGGGAATTTCTTTGTTTATACTCACTGATGGCAGCATTTAAAGAGAACATATATTTTACATTTATTGTAGATTAAATGTTATTTTATGTCTGCTTCTAAAACAAATTGACACAATAAAAGCCATAGGTACATTCAAGTGCTAACCAAACTTTACTTTTGAGCTGCAAATGCACATTTACTATTAAAGTAACAAATATAAACATCTTTATGTGCTTGTCTTGTTTTTCAAAACATAAACCCCTTTTTTACTAGAATGTTAAAAGCCTTTTGTTTGATATCAGAGTTTTTCAAGGTGAATTCGTCTTCACCATTGGGCTCTCATTGCTGGAATTGTATATCTATTTAAAGACCAGACAGGATGGCAGCAAATATGTAAGAAGAAAATGCATGTGACAGTTGAGGGAAACAATTCCAACAATACAGTTCGAAGCCACGCCAAGGAGAAGAAGGCACAAGTACTTCTGCTCAAACTGGTTTACAGGGGTCCTTTTGGGTCTTTCAGGGGGTCCAGCCATATCTGTGTGCAGCCCTGTATTGTGTTACGTTAGAGCTGTTGTTTGCTAAAATGAGTTTGAAGATAAAAGCACATCAGATATCGGCACAAGTCCAACGTCATGCATCCCTTTATTGTGACAGTAATCACTGGCATTCTTATTACTGATGCCTTTAATTTCCTGGCACACATTTGAAACACTCTGAAAGAGACACTTCTCGGAGTCAACTCATTTTTTGAGAACTGTTGCTTTGAACTGAACATCAGACAAACCAAAGAAAAAAGTCCCTAAGAGAACAGCTTCACGAAGAATACAAATATGGAGCACATAACACAAACAGCAACCTATTACAGGTCACAAAACCCCGAATACTTAAAAAGCCAACATAAAGAGGTCATTTTTAAACACAAATAACAAGTTGACACTCAAAGATGTGACTGAAAACGCTGATGCTGCTCGTCCAAAATTCTCTTTTATGAGTAAAAAGCCAGTTGCAGCAGTCGGTGCAGAAGCTCCTGCCAATATGGAAATTTTAAAAGTCATAAAACTTATGAAAGGTTTGTATCAGCAGCAGACTGGACACCTGATGGAACCTCAAAGGTCTGGTATTTGACCCAAATCTGGAGGGAAAGCCTGCGATGTGGCACGCCAGAGCAGAAATAAAGCACACATATACTCTAATCAGGGCACAGCAGCAAAGGCGGTGAGCGGTGCACACACTTTAAAATCCCAAACAGGCAGAAATTTCAGTGGAATCAATTCTATGTATTTTTGAGGTTAGCCTTTATTTGCTGAGCTGTGATGAAGGTGAACATCTGTTCTGCAGCTTAAACATTAATAAAAGATCGTGTAATACTATGACCTATGGCAGGGGGTCATGTTTTCACTGACATTTGTTAATTTGTGAGCAGGATAACTCAGAAAGTTATGAACTGAATTTGATCAAAGTTTCAGGATTGGTCAGAAATGGGCCGGGGAACAATTGATTTGATTTTGGTGATCCATATCCAGGTAAGGATCCAGAAATCCTCATCTCATAACTCAGTAAGTTCTCAACAGATTTGAATGACATTTTCAGGGAATGTTGGTCATGGCACAAGAGACAAGTAAGTACATTTTGGTAATCCAAATTCGGACTCAGGAATTTTTTAAAGGATTTGTCAACATTTTAAGACAGGCCGGTTTTCCAAATTTTTTTTATAATAACTCACCTGACAACATTAGAAATGCCTTTACAGAGGTTTGATCTCACGGAGCACCTCTCGTTAAAATATTGTCACAAATGTCTGCACATACTGGCAAATCATTCACTTATTTTTTCTGCAAGACAAAAATACTAAAGTGTTTGCATACTAGTGGATATGTAGAAATAACTTCTATCATCATGTTTTGTGTCACCCTGTTATTTATTCTGTTATAAGTCTCTTGCCAATGATAAATCAGGAGCTACAAGTAACATCAGTGTAGTTGTAGACACACATTTCTGTCACTAAAACACTGAATTATTACCCATAAAGGCCCAAGTATGTTACATATATTACAGTTTTACAAGGGATGAATGTTTGAGAAACTTCTGCACACCTTTGCCTGCTAAAACAAATAGAAAGTAATCTATAATTTTGTTTGAGGATTCACAAAAATAAATGTTTATCCATCAAATTATCTCATCTTCACTGCTTCTCCTTTAGCTGATATTGTTGGTTAGAGGGAAGACATGTTAGTATCACTAGAAAAGAAGAGGAAATAACACCACACATGCACACAGGCTATAAAAAGCAACATACAATAAATATAAAAAGACTGTTGAATATTTAAATTGGGGCTGACGGATGAATGAGGCACAGTAGAGATGGGCAGATTTGACCAGTAAGAGGCCTACATTCATTTCACTCTCATTACCAAAGTCTTCAAACTTGTCAGATCTTCTTATGATACCTTTAACTTTTAACTAAGAGAAAATAACAATTTCTAAGCTTTAATAAGTTTTTATTAATGCCTGTTTAAATTAATGCTTGTTTTTAATGTCATGCTTTTCTAAAGAGTTTCACATACATATAAGTAATTGACATTCCGCATACAAGTAATCATTGATTATCATATTTCTGATGTCTCTATGGCTCATTTTTGTCTTTTTTTACTGTATTTATTTTTCCTGAAACCGACTTGTGGGCTGGAATGGAGCCACTCTTGGTCCTCTAGCCACCAGTTGTCCAATTCATGGATACATATTTCTGCACATCACTGTACTTTTTCTGCAAAAGAAATAAAAAATACAGTATCCACGGGGGCATAACACATTTTTGTCTCATAACTTTCAGTCTAGTTTCTGTATGAAATAAGTTGTTAATACTTGAAAGTGAAAGACACAGCATAAAGTTTAACCCCACATATGGAGGACATGAGTTGAGTTCTAGACCTTTCCAACCATAAATATGTATGCTTATTATTATTTTTTTAAGATCACCAGTATTTTTTGATAGTATTTTAAAACACCATGGAAGATATAGTTCATCAGATTTAAGGGTATACAGACTAAATGGAATTAATTAATTTAATGTGAGATATTATAAAAATATTTAGGGATGAACAATATTATCGGTTTGATATTGGTATTGGCAGATATTGGCCTAAAAAGTCAAATATCAGTATCGGCCAGTATTGAATTTTATTGCAGATGTTTACATCCAATACATCATCCATACATACAGCCATATATCAACAGTAACACTAGCAAAATATAAAAATGTACCATAAAGCTTCACCCTCTCATCACTGCATGAGTGCATTTAGAAATCAAGGTTTATTTTCTCAAGTTATTTTTTTATTGTTTTGCATCTGTTTCTCACACAAATAGATGTCACATTAAAAAAAATGATTTTATAAAGTAAAGACTCAAAAAAAATATTGATATCACTAATAATGAGTTCAGAAATATCAGCATCAGATGTCAGCAAGAATCCAATATCGTGCATCCTTAAAAATATGCTATTAACCGTATCGTTCGTCTTGGGCCCACTCCTCATCCAGAGGGGTCTGCTCACGTCACAGGCTCAAGAGCAGCAGAGCATCGTCCTTTTTGCACCGTCTGTGCCTCAAGGGTCCAATCACACCTGATGGGCCCCGTGAAGGCCCCAAAAACTCAGAGTTCAGACATAGAGGTCGAGGTTAAATCTAATTTTCATGCTTCTTACTATAAATTTGAATTTTAATGCATTTTTTTTAAAGATAAACAAGAAGATCTGTGCTGATGTTTTGGGCTAAATTAGACATTCTTTATGAGTAAAAGTTTCCAAAAGTGACTCAACGTGGCAGAATTCTGACGCTTTAGGTGAAATGTGGTCTGATGAGTTTGTGGTTAAGATGAACAGTTTTCCATTAAATACATCACTGCAATTATAAATGCCTGATCTGATGAGCTAAACATCAAATTAAAGCTCATTTGAACCTTTCCACTGCAGTGCACAGAATATCTATAACTTGCAAAGGCAGATTTTACTTTTATTCTTATTTATTTAAAACTCATTTACATCTGCCATGACAGACAATATTTTTAATTCAGACGGATTGAGACATTTTTTGCATTTCTCTGTCCCCATGAATTGTGATAAAATTCTAACTCATAAATGGTGCATTTCTGTAATCATATTTTATACTAATTTAAGGCAACAGTCAAAATTCTTCATCCCAGCAATAAATGGCACAGACATTTTTGAGGACTAGTCCAAAACATTTATTTCTGGGAATGTGTGGGTAATTGGGGCAGGAAATTTGGCTAATGGGATAGTAAATTAAACTACTGATAAAGAATATAAGTTATGTGTGTTTCTATCTTTCCACATGATTGAGTCAATAAGTTAGAAACATGCTTGAGATGAAAATTTCAATATTATATCTTCTCACTGAGCTCAGATACTGAAGTAAAATGCAACAACAAGATTTAATTACATGTTTTCTGACTTGTGGAGGGCAAACACAAAAATAAAGCAAGATCCAGGGTATCCACAGACAAAATGATGCAAAAATGATTTAGAAGATATTCTTCAGATAAAAGCCTTTTTAGCAAGGTCCCATTCAAATAAAACCATAATGTCCAAACAAACTCTTCGGTAGATAAGACAGCATTAATTCAACCTCAGACAAAACAAGAAATTAAAATTAAATTGTTGTTTTGCTGTAGTTGTACATAACTTTTAAGATTACTTTAAAATCTTAAGACATTCAACAGCTTTAAGTATTTTTTAACCTTTAAAGGAGAATTCACAAAATCACAAGTCATTTTCCTCTGCTCAGAAATTTTAGGTTCAGCTTCCTGTTCGATTCTTTTCTCATCAACTCACATGATGTCACGTAAATGAATGCTTTCAGTTTTTATACTGGGGTGCCTCAGCTTTAGCCCATTCACACATAAACATATACTGCTTTCTTTAATCAGGTAAGAAAATTAACCCTGTTTTGTTTAAGTGCCTTATTCTACCTTATGATCCACACAACCTGAGTTCACCATACACATATGTCATATTTTGCCCTTTTCTTTTCTTTCTTCATCTCAGATGTGAAGTTTGAGATAAATACTTACCTCTGACATGTCCCATGTCATTATTGGATCTTCTGTGTGTTTGGATGTTCCTGTCTGTTTGTTAAAGCACTTTGTAAACCTGTTTTTAAAAGTGCTGTACAAATAAAGTAATTACTTCTGAGATGATGTTTTGCTGGGGTTAGTTAGTTTGTCTGTTAGTTTGTTAACAAAATGACTGAAAGTTAGGAGCAGAATTTGATCACATTTTCTGTGAATGCTGATCATGGCAGAAGAGAGAAGTGATGAGATTTTGGTGGTGATCCAACTCTGGAAGTTGATCCAGGAAGTTTTTCAAGAATTTGTAAACAGAGTGAGATAGAGCAGTTTTCCACATTTTTGATAATAACTCACAAGACAATGTCAGAAATACCTTGGCAGATTCTTCTGCTGTTTCTGCTTCTTTGAGTAATTATTATAAGAACTACCTCCAACAACGGGGTTGTGTTTTTGCTGGCACTTGTTGGTTTGTTTATTGATTTGTTAACAGGAACTTAAGAGTTAAGAACAGAATTTGATCAAATTTTCAGGATGGGTCAGACATGGGCCAAGGATCAATCAGCTGGGTTCTGTCGATCAAAATCTGGATGCAGACCAATTGATTTTTAAAGGATTTTTTTCAACATTGTCAGATAGGATAGTTTTCAACATTTTCATTAATAACTCAGCAAATTCAAAACAGATTTTCATGAGATTTTCAGGGACTGTTGGTCATGGCACAAGGAAGAAGTGATTAGATTTTGATCCTAATCAGATGTAGATCCAGGATTATTATTATTATTTTTTTTGTTAGGTCAGTTTTAACATTTTTAGTGCTGATTTGCTCAACAATGATGTTAATGCCTTGGTGGAGGTTTGTGCTTTTTGGGCGCCTCTAGATATCATTATTATCATCAGTCAATTTCTTTGAGAATAAAGTAGTCAAAAGTGACTTTACAGGTAAAAACATGGGGCATGGCTCATAAATATTTCCCTACACACGCATATATAAGTTTAAGAGAAAAACAACAAGACATATCTTGGATAACCTAAGACGTTTTAAAACAAGTTTCAGTGATTTTTATTTGACTCTCCCTGTTACTGATTTCATACTGCCTTTATAAGGAGTTCAAAGTGTCTTTAGTTGCTATTAAGGAGCCTTCAGCATAAGAAATATGCAAAAATAACTGCACACGTCTGACGAGGTTTCACTTTGTAGCCTGTTATTTGGATGATATATTTAATCTAAATCTTAAACAATCTAACAAATCAATTTCTTGACGGCAAAAACAGCCAAAAAGCACAACATCTGAAATCACAAACAGCAACTTATTTAATCATATTCTCTTATTCTTTCACTAGTTCAGTTTCAAATGTCTATTTTCTAAGAATGAGTATTACCAGTGAACAAAACGTCGTTTCTGTCACGTGAAAACACCAAAACAAACTAATTTTGAGGCGTAAAAAGTCTACTGCAGAGGAAAGAAAAGTTTTCGGGATGTTTCGATGTGAAGTTCGTTATTTTTCTGACGGACTTAAACGCCTCACCCTGAAGCGCGTGAGTAATTTACATACAGCAAACACCTGCGCGGAGCCAACAGCTGATACATTCACCATCAGAGGTCAATTCTGGGAATAAACACGATAATAAGTGAAGCTGAGCGCATGTTCGGACCTCTCTCCGTCCACACATCAGTCCTCATGTTTCCTACCTTGTTCTACAGACACCGTCACAGCCCACAGCCTCCTGAACGAGTCTCAACACTCAGAGATAATCCAGGTACAATAAAGTCCTCATGCATCCAAGACAAGGAGGAAAACCTGCCGGGACTGATGTGTGGGCTCCGCTGGGGTTGTCGGCACAAACTCCAGAGGAGGAGGAAAAGGAGAAGCGACTTCTCTGAGCCCAAGTTGCAGGAAAGCAAAAGTCCGTCCCCCTCCGCTGCTGCTGCCCCCTCCCCTCTGCTCTCCTGCTGACAGAAATAGAAATCAAGGCGGGCCCCACCAAAAATAGCCTTGACTTCACGCAGACCTTCACAACTATTGTTTTCCTGCACACTCTGACTCTCATTGGGTGTCCACGACAGCCAATCCGAGCCTCGTCCCCGCACGACAGTCCTGACTTTGTTTCTGCGGCGTGAAGTTTGTGTCAATTAAAGTCATGGTGCCAGCATCACTGTGGCTCCATCTGCTGTCAGAGTCACCAAACCCTGCATCAGAGCAGGGGCGTAAAGCACTGACACTGTGCCCCAGAGCAGGCGGGTGGGAAAGGCCCCCGGGGTCCTCAAAAAACACACACATGCACAAAAGAATTTGAAACTCATAACCAAGGGTGGCTGGACCATAGTGGGCGATAGTGCAGCGCCCTCCTTAAAAGCATAGTTCAGTTTTTTTGAAGTGGGGTTGTATGAGCTCCATATGTCCACTAAGTACATTAGATGCAGTAGAAAGTTCTCTCCTCTTCCTCAGTAAGCCACAATTCGTAAAAGTTTGTGACGCAGAACCAGCCGCAAACAGGGAAGTATTGTACCAAATACAAAAGGTATTTACTCTCCCTACAAGAACTCCCATCAGAAAATAATACCACAGTTTAAGAGTACGCTACCTAGAAATTTATTTGAGTGCATTAACTTTCAGAAAAATAGGTAGCGCACTCTTAAACTGTGGTATTATTTTTTGGTGGGAGTTCTTGTAGGCAGAGAAAACACCCTTTGCATTTGGTACAATACTTCCATGTTTGCGGCTAGTTCTGCGTAACAGACTCTTACAGGCTGTGGCTTACTGAGGGAGAGAAGAGAACTTTCTACTGCATCTAATGTACCTAGTGGACATATGGAGCTCATACAACTACTTCAAAACTATCCCTTTAAGCCACACGAA
The DNA here is from genome assembly GCA_037902135.1 of Cetoscarus ocellatus. NCBI lineage: Eukaryota > Metazoa > Chordata > Actinopteri > Labriformes > Labridae > Cetoscarus > Cetoscarus ocellatus. The sequence continues at coordinate 840,788 of JBAMNC010001316.1, forward strand.
AGAAGAGAGAGAAAAGAGTTTAATTTTCCAGTCTAAGTCTTAATATTATTGTCCAATCAGCAGCGTGAGTATCGCTGTGATGTCACTGTCCAACCAGTAGCCCTGCCCCCAGGCGCTCTCATAGACTTACATGGTGAAACTATTTTTTTCAAATTTTGGACCCTACAATGTATTTCTCTGGGCTCAGGGAGGGCTTGCCTCAACGTAATTTTGTCATATGCACTGATGTGTGCTTGGACGATACATACAGTGTGCGCGCATGTCGTGAGACCACAAGATCATCATGGCTGGCAACTGCATCCATTGTGTCATTGGCCACGGTTACATGATGTTTTTTAATCTGAAATTAAGTATTCAGAATTAAATAATTCTGAATTAAAGTATTCTCCTTCGTGTTTACATGGAAATAGTAATTTCGAATTGAGGTTTACATAGAAAACATGTTTACTCGCCTTTATTCAATTCTGCTTAAGGTCTGAGGGTTGGGAATGGTTCTGATTGGACAGGGGGCGGACGTGACATATTTACGTATTTACATCTACTGGAAGAAAAACTCCAGTTCAGCGTCTCTGTCAGGGAAACCTCGTCTAACTTGGATGTTACAACTTTAAAAAGGTCTGCATTTTTATGCTTACGTCCATCCACTCTTTTCATTATTTCCAAATCTTCTAAGGCTCTAATTATATAATTATCTTGGCTCCAGTCCAATGCTTGTTTCGGGCGGCCATCCTGTTCCCATCAGCGTCCTGTGCGTCATCCCGACAGGACAAGGGAACGAGCATGCGCAGTACGACTGGAGTTAATTTAAAGCGGAACGAACGTATACATGATCAGGGAATTATTTAATTCGGATTTAAAATCAGAATAAACCAGCCACTTACTTCAGAATTAAGTTTTATTTGGAATTATCATTTTCATTCAGAATTAGGTGTTTACATGGTCATTTTTAATCTTTTTAAAGAGGATTTAAATTTTATTCGGAATTAAAGGGGGATTAAAGCTCTCATGTAAACTTGGTAATTGAGGGAATTACTGTTCAGTCATCGAGGTAATGTGAATAAATTGGCTATTAAAGAATTGGAACCACCCAATTAATAAGTGTTTTATTGTGGAACCAAATTTGTTGTATTTGAGATTTAACGTGTGATATAGCTGTACAAAAATACTGTACAGTATGTACATTTTATGTCTGGAGTTTCCATCTAGTGGTTGAACAGGAAAACCAAATTAAACAATGCAGCTTAACACTGTAAAGTTAGCTATCTGACTTTTATTCATTATTATTTTACCCATTGAACGGGTGATCTTAGCCATCATCCCAACTTTTGCCCCCCCTGAGAAATCTGTCAGGAGCCACCACTGCTCATAACTGAGTGCATAGTCACAAGATACGAGACCTTAGGGTCTGCTTTTCATTCTTCTTTTTTGATAAGTTGTCTGTGTCGATGCATTTGGCAAACATTTTGGCAAGATTGTGTAGTTTATTTGATCTTTTTTCCAGCTCAGCTCCAACAGTAAGTCTAAAATACAAACAAAAAATACAGGGAACAAACATTTGTTACACTCGTTCCCTTAAGCACAAAAAATGTGCAACTGAAACCAAGTCAAATTGCAATTTTTGATCTCACTTCCATATAAGGATGATACATTTTTTATTTATCTGGGTGTAAATTATTAGCTTTTGGCTTGGAATTGATCATTTTTACTACTCTCAACCAAATGGCGCTATTTTAGCCACATGAGCGTGAGTATTTGACACTGCACAGAAAATTATGATGCATAAAAATCGGTGTTGCCACTGATCACTGACATTCCCTAGGCTTATATAATCCATAAAAAACTGATTTGCATGCAGTATTCTAAAAATGATAAATTTTTTCTGTTTTTTTACTGTCATGTAAAAACATGGCATTTTAAGGGTTGAATTAATATATACAAATATTATAAATATTGTTGTATATGATTTGGACTGATGTCGGTTTAAAAAACAAGCTTGAAACATTTGAAAATAATGTAAATGTATTCTATTTTTTATAGCTACCCTGTAAAAAGCACATTTTTCTGTTCTTAGCGGTATGAGTGACGGTACTTGACACTGCACAGGAAATAATAATAATGCATAAAAATAATAATACTGCTAATTATTCATGTTTCCAAGGCTTCAATAATCCATAACAAAAATAAATTTACATGCAGTATAATGAAAATTATTTATTATTTCATCTGAAATCTTGGTTGCATTATGACAAATACACGACATTTTAAGGGTTCAAATCTTTTTAAAAATCATGAAGATTTGTTGTGTTTGAGTTGGACTGATGTTAGTTTAAAAATCAAGCCTAAAAAATGTTGGAAATGCTATCAAGGTATAATTCTTTTTGCTACCTTGTTAAAAGTGCATTTTTTGAGCTTAGAAATAAAAATGTGTGTACTCGACTCTGCACAGGAAATAATAAAAATCAATGTTGCTGCGAATCATTAACATATCCAAGGATGTCATAATCCAAAACAAAAAAAAAATCCACTTTGCGTGGAGCATACTACAAATAAATCATTTTTACTGTTTTTTTTTATTGTCATCTAAAAGCATGATGGCATCATAACAAAAACCTGGCATTCAAGAGGTCAAATTCTTTAAAAATTAATTAGTGTTTGATATCAATAATTAGGTCAGACATGGGTGAAAAAAGCCCAATGAAAGAAGAATATAATATTAATATACGGTATTTGCTTAGTTTACTTAAAAAAGACTATATACTTAATGTTCAAACCAATAAACTTTATTGTTTCTTTTTGGGCCAAAAGTTGAGAAATGCTAACAACACATTTCACAGATGAACAGATTTACTGGAAACGAGGAGCAACCCTAAAAAGGTTCACTTATTCAGAAGGTTCACCACTTCATGAACAACTATGAGCAGATGGTCCAACAGATGAAGAACAATGTTTCACATTTTACCATTGCAAGGAACTTAGGGATTTCATCATCTACAGTCAGTAATATCATCAAAAGACTCAGAATCAGGAGAAATCTCTGTCAAGGCAAGGCTGAAAACCCGCATTGAATGCTTGTGACCTTTGATCCCTCTGGCAACACTGCATTAAAACCATCTCAGCATCTACAAGGTCAAGGTCAAACTCTACCATGCAATGACAAAGCCATATATCAGCACCATTCCTCACTTCATTGGAACTGGGTTTTTTAAGTCTTAAGGGTGGCATTTTGTGCACACACACAGTTGTTCAAACACAGCAGCATTGGAGAGATAACAGTGACGCTTTACTGTCTCTTTATTCTTCAGCTGTGCTGCAGGGTCTCCTGAACATTGTTTTCACCTCCTCAGTGTGAGCAGAGTAAATCCTGTTAGCGAAGCCGTCCTGAGGAAATGTTTGGAATAGTTTCTGTGGGTCAAATAACAATGTCAGATATTGTTGAGCTGATTGTATGAATAGCTTTTCCAGGAACATGATATTACATTCATAGAAAAGCTGAATAATTCCACAAGAGAGTAGTAATCTATGAGATTAAACCTGGAACTAATTTGATCACATGATGAGGGATTAAAGATTAAAGCTAATTCACATCTGTTATCTCACACCTGGACCACAAGGTTAATGACTTGTGTAAGCAGAAAATACAGACATTTTTCCACTCTTTGGTCAAAAGGTTCGATTGAAATCCTTTAAATAAGGATTGATTAAAGCAGAGAGAGTGAACTGTAGGATAAAAGGCGGGGGGAGCATCACTGTAGTTTATGTGAACCAACCTCCAACATGTTATTTATGTAAGGTAAACAGAGCCTCTCATTGTGCAGACTGTTCCTATGGAAAGGCCTTCTGTTGGGCCTGGAAAGCAGATCTAATGAAGGTCGCTCCAGGCCTGGAGTGTGTATTTTTAACATCTGGAAAAAGGACATTTGTTTTTTGAAGGACAGTCCCCCAGAACAAACAAAGTAAGATGGTATGCATGAGAGGGAGAGTGGAGCAGATGATGTGTTTCTATACAGCGTGATAGAAAAGGCTAAATCCAAGCTGTATGCCCTTTACACTGCAGCCCTGAAAAAGTTAATGTACTCAGGACATTATAATGATACGTTTGTTGCCATTAAAAAAAAGATGAATGCTTATAAATATAACTCAAGGGTCTGCAACTGGCAGCACAGGGGCCACATGTGGCCACCCTCTTCACTCAATTCAACCAGCCAATCAACATTCAGTTTCCAAAAAATGCCACCATATGGATGAAAAAAAAGCCTGCCATGAAAAGTACACTGTTACCTTGCTGTTTGGAACATTCCACAGGTAATCATGTTAATAGGAAACAAGAGGCAACCCCGAAAGGCTCAGTCGAGCTTCACCACTTTGTGAACAACAACGTAAGCAGACAATCCAACAATTTAAGAACATCTTTTAAATGTACAATTGCAAAGAATTTAGGGATTTCATCATCTTCAGTCCATAATATCATCAAAATATTCAGAGAATCCAGAGAAATCTCTGCATCTAAGCAACAAGGCCAAAAACTAACATTGAATGCCTGTGACCTTCAATCCCTCAGAAGGCACTGCATTATAAACCAGCATCATTCTGTAAAGGAGATCACCACGTGGGCTCAGGAAGACGTCAGAAAACCATTGTCAGTTAACACAGTCCACTTCTATATCTAAAAGGTCAAGGTCAAACTCTACCATGCAAAGCCAACACCCAGAAACCCCGCCGGCTTCTCTGGGCCGAGCTCATCTGAGATGGACTGAGGCAAAGTGGAAAAGTCTGCTGTGGTCTGTGTCCACATTTCAGACTGTTTTTGGACATCATGGGCGTGGTGTCCTCTGGGCTGAAGAGTAAAAGGACGATCCAGACTGTTATCAGAACAAAGGTCAAAAGACAGCATCTGTGATGGTATGGCGGTGTGTTAGTGCCCATGGCATGGGTAACCTGCACATCTCTGAAGGCTCCATTAATGCTGAAAGGTACACTCAGGTTTTGGAGCAACATGCTGCCATCCAAATGACATCTTCTTCAGGGACGTCACTGCTTATTTCAGCAACACAATGAAGACACATTCTGTTCGTGTTACAACAGTGTAGCTCTGTATTACTTGCCCATCCCTGATGTAAATCATATGACACCTCATTGTTGCCAGTAAAAAGTCACAGTTCATTCACACAACTGAATGACTGAGATTCTTTGTATACATCAGGAGGAAGTTTTCAGAGAATTCAGCAGCAAGTTCCAGTTTGATCAGATATGTTTGGGATGTAAAACTTCCTGCACCCTCTTTATGTGCTCTCACATTTCAATCCAATATTACATCACAGTGGAGTTCTCAGCCTGTCATCATGTTTTCTCCATTCAAAAATTACAGTCTTGTATCTGTACTCATGTCATCTCTAATTAACAATTGTTTGTACTTTTAGTCTCTTACGTATTAAAGTACTGATTGCACATTTCCTGATGCTGTATGTGAAAATCTGTTCTTGCAGTTGTAAGACCCTCTTGCCTGGAATCAGAGCCCCTGCAGAGAGGAAGCAGAGCATCCTGTCTGTACGCCTCTGTGTCTACAGTACACAATGTTGCAGCGGCCGCTTTGTGACGCAAGAACTCGTCAGATTTTCTGGTCCAGAGTCTTCCCAGAATCAAAAGCAGTTTGCTGTCAGTGGTCACATGGTGTATCGTACAATCATCCTAAAATCATCACATTGCATACACTGACGTGTGGTTGGCATGATGAGATCACAAACATCAATGGAGATGCTGCGATGGAAATGGTTGGAGTCATAAATGAGAGAGAAATAACCAAGAAACGAATACCTTTTTAATGATGCACTATTGCTTGGTGCTGTGTTAAGAGTCATTCAGTAATTGCAAGTCACATTCATACACATTCCTATTATAACAACTATCAAGACAGTCCCAATTATTATAAAAACTGAAACTATTGAACAAAATTTTAAAATCATGGTTTGAAATTGAACAAAGATACAGTTAAAATGATTAAACTTAAACACCTCAAATTCATCTCTTTTATTTTCACTAAATTCTTAAGATTGTGCAACAACATTATTGAATTTTGTCTTCTCATGGTGCATGGATGGATGGACAGATGCACAAATAGATAGATAGATAGATAGATAGATAGATAGATAGATAGATAGATAAGGTGCAATGCAGTGTTGTGAATAAAAAAGTAGCTTAAATATATTATTAATAAGACAGTAAACGTTGTCTCAGTGCAGTGCTGGTTTTAAAACAGCCTTTACACCTGGAAAATATAATCAAATCAAATGCAGCTGTAAACAACCTTGATTTAGATATTTGACAGTTTTTGCAGACCTGCAGTTTCTGGAAGTTTCCTCCAGATGTGTGGAGCATAAAAACTGAAAGCTGCTCCTCCATGTATGGTTCTGACTCTGGGGACAGAGAGCAGACCTGTGCCAGAGGACCTGAGCAGGCTGGATGATAGATAGATGGAAGAGCAATGCTTAGCTGTATGCACAGATTGTAGCTTAGGCTGCACAGCATTGCAGCAGATAAAACTGTTGCTTCACATCAAGAAAGTTGCTGGATCAACTCCCAGTGGGTCAGGACCTTTCTGTGTGGAATTGGTAAACTCTGGTTACTCCAGTTATCTCCCACAGACCAAAAACAAGATTAAAGTTAATTGGTGACTCAAAGTCGCGTTTAGGTTTGGTGTGAGAATGAATGGTTGTCCAACTCTCTGTGGCCCTGTGATTGTCTGGCGAGCAGTTCAGGGTGTACCCCGCGTCGCCCAAAGTCAGCTAGGATAGGCTCCAGCCCCAACGACCCCAAAAGGGCTAAGCTGTATAGATAATGGGTGGATGGATTTTCCCTTATTTAGAGTTTTTTCCCCCCTTTAAAAACAAAAGTTGGGTTTTATTGTATTTGCTTCCACATGTTGATGTACCTTTGAGCAAGATATTTGACCTCAAATTTCTCCCCACTGCTGTGTCATTTGTCTGTGAATGGGTACAAATGAAATATTCTTCTACTGATGGATACTTTTCATGGTAGCTCCAACCACCAGTGTGAGCATAGTGACAGTGACCTGCAGGGCTAAAAGTGCTTTGCGTGGGCGGAAAGCTTCTAAAGTGTTAAACGAGCTTGTATCCATGTAAATTTTCCAAAATAACCCCAATCTGCAAACATTTTAACAACCTCAGAAGCAGAAACTGACATTTATTGAGTTTCAGTCGCAGTTCTGAGCGTTTTTCCCCGATTTTTCTTTCCATGCGTCTCTATCATTTTGTGTTTTATCCTTTTTTCCGATCTCAGGTCAACGATACTGTTTCAGACCAATACTGAAACCAAGAAGCGCGAGTTTGTCTGTTGCTGGTGGTGCTCCGCCGTTCGCTCACTCACCCTCGGGTGCCTCTGTGAACGAGGGGGGGAACCCAGCGCCGTTCCCAGAAACCCTGAGTGTGTGGGCGCACAGAGCTGCAGCACTGTGTGTGTGTGAGATTTCAGGCATGGACATAAAGTGTGTGTACAAGCATATAGAAGAGTGTGTGTGTATGTGGTTAGTCCATTCAATTACACAATCTAGCATGCAGTCTGAATCACATCCGGTTTCAGGCTGAAAATAACAAAACCACAGGGTGACAGAAAAGCAGCGCAGCAGGCAGCCGCCCACAGGAAGAGACAAATACACACACATACACAAACATACAAACATATACACACAATCGTACAATCCAGGGATGGTCAGTACCTCTATTTTTCCAAAAACAATATATTTTCCAAATCAGGATAAAAAAATTGAGCTGTTGACTGCTTACGTTTCATCCTCCAAATTCCATAGCTTAAAAATTAAAAAGTGTATTTCTTATGCTAATTATTTACTTTACAAGAAAAAAGCAATATTTTTAAAACAAAGGAGGTCAGACTGAGCCACACCAGATGGACCGCTTCATTATATTTCACCTGTCCATCTAAAAAAACAGCCCAAAGAAAGTGTCTGGAAATGGGCAGAACCTTTAAAAAGCATATCCAGCAGGTGATTGGACGATAGTTTTGTCAATCACATTCATTCCAGGCCAGTTCAATAATGTATTAGACCGGTGCTTCTGCCGCAGTGTAAAAAGTGCAAAACCTGAGCCACTACAAAGACCAAACTCTCGCCAAAACATGTCAGAAGTGAAGAAAAAATATCCTTGTGGTCCAGATCTGACAAAACTGCTACTGAAGCCATTAGCATCTAAGCTAATCCCTGTACCAGCAGTCACTTTCTGTTGTCATCTTGCTAGTAGCTCCACCTCTTCTTGCTCTAAAGGACATTGATTGGGTCGTGCTGCTTAGGCCACCTACAATCATTGTAGGTTGGAGTTTGGAAGGATGGATCTGTCTGATTGTAAACACTGAATCAGTCAGATCCAGCAGTACTGAAGGTACACTGGACACACATCCATACATTTTTCTCAGTGATTTCTTTCGATCTTGACTTAAGTGTTTCCTTTTGTTGAAATTACAAAGCTATTTTCCACGATGACACCTTAATTCAAGGAGCTCTGGAGTAAAATAAAATTTTTTGCATGCATTTCCTCTCAAAGCTTCTGCAGTTAAAAGCTTTTGGAGGCGTCAAAGGTCAAAGTTCAAGAATAAGACTCTTTAAACACATTCACTGCACCTATAGTCACTTTTAAGGCACATCCTGTAAAAGGCAAAACTGTAACTTTGGAAAATGTCTACATGGTTCAGTAGAATATGACATCCATACATTGTCTTTAATGCTTATCTCTTTGAGGACTGGGTGGAGCTGGGGCCCACTCCAGCTGACACTGGGCAAGAGGCAGGGTACACCCTGGACCTGTGCCAGCCAATCCCAGGGCCACATAGAGAGACAAACAACCAGTCACACACACACTCACACCTAAGGGCAATTCAGAATCACCAGTTAACTCAGCGAGCATGTTTTGTTTTGTCTCTGGCAGTTAACCAGAGTGCCCAAAGAAAACCAGTGCAGGTGCAGAGAAAACACGAAAACTTCTTAGAAGCTGCATGACATAAATTAGGCCTGTGGAGTGTGTCCTGATTTTGTGTCCAGTAAAATACTTCCTTGACTTTCCATGGCCCCTGTGGTAAGATCACCACTGGTTTATCTAACAAGAATTTTGATGCCTTGGCTTTATCGGCGTAGTTTTTGGAGGACCTGTTCTGGAGCATTAACATCTCTTCAGCTATTGGGAAAGCACAGCAACGCCTGTACTACCTGAGGAAGTTGAGGAACGGCAGAATCCCAAAGCAGCTGATGGTGAACTCTTACAACACTTACATCAGCAGTGTTTTAACTTAAAGATTTTTAGAGTGTTTTTCCAGCAGCACTAAGGCCGATCAGCAGGCACTCCAGCTCGTGGAAAAAACAGCAGGGAGGATCATTGGGACAACTCTCCCAGAGATCAGCAGCATCGACACCACCCGCTGTCTGAGGAGGGTGCACAGCATCACCATCCAGCGCACCACCTCTTCCACCTGACACCCTCAGGTAGAAGGTACAGGTCCATACGAGCCCAAACCACCAGACTGGCCCGCAGCCTGTATCCTCAGGCAGTAAGGCTGCTAAACAGTTACCCTCCTCCTTTCCCTGCCCCACCCAGAAACACTCACCACACCCCAGCGTTACAAAAACTGTGAACTGGTCTTTGCACTGCTGCAAAACTGAAACATCACTCAAATAACTGCCTGTATGTTCCCTCAGTGTGTCAATTTGCTCTCTATATGCTGCCACTATTTTCTACATTTGTGCCAGTACTGAATTATTTATTTATTTATAGGACTGGGTGCTGATTCTACACAGGTGGGTTCTTGTACTTTATCTTTCTGCTATGCAGTGTTTGATTGCTCTGAACAAAATTTCGTTGTTTCATTTAATGTGACAATGACAATAAAGAACTGAATTGAGTTGACTGAATTATTGGGATGAGCCTGTTGGCTTGGTCTGCCACCAGCTTGAACAGATATGTATATCCATGCTGCTCTAGTTCGTCTGTCCCAGCTTTTCCTCTTCTGCATGTCACCTTGGTCCCTGAAAAAAGCAGCTAGGTGGATGATTTCTGAGGGGAGGGATCTTCTAAAGCTAGAGTATGCAGCTTTCCTCATGGATGCTTTCCATGTTGGCACATGGAGAATTAAATGCTATTGGCTGCTGTGAAACATCTGTCAGTGTTTGACAGGAATCCCCTCCTACCTTCCTTTTTCACAGGAAATACTGTATGTGAACATGCAAAATCATGGACAGCTTTGAGCCATTTTTCCTCATCTTTAAACATGTCTGCTTTATCTGCTATCCTTATCAAATTATGAGTGTTTCCAGTTTAAAGTAAAAAAATGTGACTATTTTATCGAATCAGTTTTAGTTATTGAAATTTAGCAGATTTCTGTGAGGTGAGTTCTCATTAAGGAGGTGATGGTGGGTCCTAAGTGGCTAATAAGTTGAGAAAGACTTGACTTTATACACCGTTACTTTTTTGTGCTCATACTTGTTGAAAAAGAATTACTTATGTTAAACACTGGTGTCAATTGCCCTGAAAGAAACATCTATAAACAGTTAGTGTGACGTGTATATTTTTTGTACTTTATGGGGCAGGATGTGGTCAGCTGTGTGCTACATCTCTACATAGCAGCCGCCCACCTGCAGAGATCTGCTGCCATAACCCAACATTTAACACATGAAGAGCCATCTCACAAAATACAACATGTGTGACAAAATATACTGAAGTCATCACTAACTACATATGCATTACCAGGATGTATAGAATAACAGCAAAGAAACTGACTAGTTTCAGGTGTCCAAGGATGACTGACAGTTGAACCTCTGAAGAGTAAGATATGTTTGTCCACACAAGTTGGACCAGTTGTACTTTATTTCTAGCTGTGATCACCGTTCTCCCCTTAAAAATGTGTTTTTGGAGATTTAAAGATTTACACTTTTGATTTGGGAAAACTGCTTTTCTTGTGTGATGATTAAAAGATTTCAGGTGAGAGATGTCCCACTGATTTTTCACGAAAAATTGTTTGGCTCTAAATTGCATGAATAACATGCTTATATTACTGAAAGGAAAAAAGCCTCAAGATCTCATTTTAAATCTGTTTTGCAGAGCCAGAGATCCACCATCCAACCAACCGAGCAATGACAGCAATCAGTGAAGTTTTGATTTGTTTCTTTTGACATTTGAAGTTTTGCACGTCAATACAAAGTGCTGGTGTTTTTCCAGAAGAGTTAAAGCTGGTTCATTTAATCAGAGCAAAGCAGTGCAGTCACTTTCATGGGCAGACCACATACTTAGTCATCTCTGAATTAACTTCTGTGGCATGAACAATTTTAAAGTCTGTCAGTCACAGACTCTATTAACCACTTGGGTGGCCAAAGTGTGTCACCGACTTATTTAGTGGTATGAAAGTTTGTTTGAGCTGACGAGTAACCTTTTTAACCTTTTCCATCCATACTGATCATATTTTCTTAATAACCCAATTTTGAACATATGCATTTGTTAAGAGTATAGATATTTTGTAAAATGTAAATTAAAAGCAGGAAACAATTCTTTACAAATAATTGTAACAGTCTTTAACTGTGTGACTATTTGCTAATGCAGCTGTTCCCACAGTGGTGAACCTCTTCTTATCCTTGCTTTTGGATGCCTAAGCCTTTAGGGGATGCTCCTTTTATATCAAATCATGACCCTCACCTGTTTCCAATTGACCTGCTCACCTGTAGAATGTTTAAACTGGTGTTTTTTTTTTGGCATTCCTCAACTTTGCCAGTCTTTTGTGCCCCTGTCCCAGCTTTTTCAGTACATGTTGCAGGCATCAAATTCAAAACGAGGGAAGATTCTGAAAAACAACCACTTTTGTCAGAGTGAACATCAAATATCTTGTCTTTGTAGTGTGTTCAATTGAATATAGGTCTGGGAAAAAAATCATTGTTTTCTTTTTATTTTGTTTTACCCAGCATCTCAACTTCACTGGTTTTAGGGCTTGTATAAAACGTAAATAGATTTTAACCACAGAATGATATGGTGCACTTAAATGCAAGTACAGCCTCAAGCAGCTTGTCCAAACACAGACCATGTATGGTTGTAACATAGCCCCGCCTCTCGCCCAAGACCAGGAAAAAAGGGTCATAGTTCATAATAATGAAAAGTGCGGAGTGATTTATTCTTTAAAAATCGTCAAACGCTTGAGGAGAGAACTAAAAGTCACATTTAGGTCAGAACCATAACACCCAAATTTTTCATAAACTGAAATATATTCATTAAAATTGTGAATGGTCCTGATACGATTAACACGCCAAATGACCCCAGAACATTGAAAAACTTGTTTGTAGTTTTTTTCCCATAATCTCTAAATTAGACAGAAAATCAAACTGAGCAGCAGACTTTTGCTCTGCTTTACAGTCCGTCTGTTGTTGTAATTCTTCTCAGTGACGCATGTTGCTGTGAGAACCATAATGAAATCATCAAATCTGGAGTAGAAGACAATTTGGCTCATTTAGAGGAAATTTACTGTCAAATTAAGCTTGAAAATCCACCATTTCAGTTAATTTATGATGCGCTATAATTGTGGAAACTGCTGAGCTTTATGAGTGTTTCTTTGTGTGTGAACATTTGTGGTGTGTGATGCTTGATCCGCCATGTGCTGACAGTGTGTCGTTGTTAAAAAACAGCGCATGCACTCCTACAAACACAAACAGGCCTGTTTTACGTAACAGAGAAGGGTATGACCCTTATTTCCACTAATTATGAAACACAGTACGTCTCAGAGAGCTGTTGGTACAGAGTTTAAGTACAAGCACACAGACGATATCTGGAAAATGGAATTAGTGGAGATGGAGGTATCAGGGGAAGAAACAGGGGAGTGGAAGATCGAGAGAAGGCACCGGAGGGAGAAAATGACAGAGACGGGGAAGGAGAAAGTCAGAGAGAGAAGAAAAGAGGAAGAGAGAGAGGATGGGAGAAACAGAGAGAGAGAGAGACTGTAATAATGTTTGGTCTCGGTCTGCCAGCAGGGTCCTTCCCCTTAAGAAGCCAACAGGAATGTGAGGAATGCTGCTCAGGAGAAAAAAGGAAGGAGAAGGGGAGAGACAGAGAACGATGATGTGAGGAAAGAAAAGTTAAGAAGAGGGAGGAGTAATGCAGGCAATATGGACCAGAAGTTGGCTCTCAATGTATTTTTTTGGCAAATGTTGATGCACATTAAAAATCTTTCTTCTTTTAAAGAAATTGAAATAGTTGTCACAATACCAGAAATATGAAGTCTGAAATGATTTGAGGAAGATCAGAAAATACTGATACCTGTTTAATACAGTGGATCTCAATTAGTTTCTGTCATGCCTTCTTCAAGATTAATATTTTTCATGAACCTCCATCACCCACGAAGTTCTAGGGCTGAGCAATATTGCCTTAAAGTTAAATCACAGATTTTTTTCTCTCGGACAGGATTTTCAATTTTAATCATTTTTCCCTCTCAAAAAAATGCAAATCAAATAGAAACCAAATAAAACAAGTTTTGCATTAATTTCATCAAAACATCCTGAAAACCTAACTTAATTTCCTTTTTTTTTGGTTGAAGTGAATGCTGTTACTTTGTATCAAAGGTACACACATATGTAGTTTGGATGTAGGCAGGCTCATCTACAATAACTCTGAATGCTGCACTATTTTTACAGAGCATCAACGGGGCGGGCAAAAAGAGTGACAAATTAAGCCAGCGGAAAAAATCTTCACTTTGTTCTTTTAATCTCCTGTCACAAAATGCTTTTATTAACCACAGAGTCAATACATTGCCCAGCCCATCTGATTCTGTCCTGAAAAGATAAATATCACTATGTTGAAAATCATTCACCTATTTCTTTCAAGTCTAATTTAGTCTAGAGTCACAATTCAACCTCGAACACAATCAATTTTTCTAACAACACTATGCTTAAAAAAAAAAATAAGCCAATGGCCTGTTGTTTCATAGCCCATGTTGACTTTTTCATAGATCCCATCATGGCAAGTAACCAATCACAGTGCAGAATTTTGACAAAGCTGAGCTTAACATAACATTTTTTTTTACCCTAAGATTAAAATAAGGGTAATATGATGACTAAAATTTAGCTTTGCTTCCACCCCTTTGATTGGGGTTGACTCATTTTTGCATCCTTATCTTAAATTGAGAAAAATACTTTTTTGTGTGCAACTTAAAAAAAAAACTTGTTTGCAATCAATGGACCACGTTTTGAGGATTTCCAACACTGTTGGGTTGAAAATGTGGAAAACTGCCATATCTGGCACATTTAACAAAGTTTTGGAAAAAATTCTCCACCAAAATAAAATCCCCTCTTCCTCGTGCCATGAACAACCAACTGTGAAAATTTAATTAAAATCTGACAAAAATGTATTCTGTCACTAGCGAAAATGTGGAAAACTGCCCTATCTCGCAATGTTAACAAACCATTAAAAAAGTTCCTTAGCCCACATCTGGATTCAGATCACTACCAAAATCATATCATGCGTTCCTTGTGGCACGACCAATATTCCCTGAAAATTTAATGAAATTATGTCGATAACTTTTGGGGATATCCTGTCAACGGACAAACAAACAAACTGACAAATACCTGCAGAAACAACTGCCATGGCAGATTTTAACATGTTTCAGCCATGTTTTTTTAAATCATTGATATTTGATTGATATATTTAGGGGTTGGTGGCTCAGCCTGATAGAGCACTCTGTCAGAAATCGGAGGCTTGCAGGTTCAAGCCCAGCTCTGGCTGTCACATGTCCACGTGTCCTTGGGCAAGGCACTTAACCCCATGGTGCTCCCACTGCTTCATCAGTGGCATGTAAATGAATATGACCAGGCAGTGCATACATTAGCTAACACCAATGAGTTGGGGCGATTTTCCTGTTTTGTTAATTTACATTTTGGTGAGGAATTACAGAATGATCATTTTCTCTCAACAATTGTCAAACTAATAAAGATATTAACATGATTCCAAGTGCTGGGGGCAGGTTTTCAGAGTCAAGAAATGAGATTATGAGGAACTTCATCTGGAACTATTTTTTATTGGTGTAACAGCAATATGTGAGGTACCTTGGCAAAGGTTTGCGCTGTCTGAATGCCATCTAGTTTTAAATTGGGCGGGCTGCATGTGGTCCAGGGCCACCATTTGCCCACCCCTGGACTAAAAGATTATTGTGTCACTTACAGTTTTTATTCTATTCATGTTTACAACATAAGTTAAACTTAAATCCTGTGTTTCAACATGTTAAAAACTTGTCTTATGGTCAATTAGTATCATATTGTTAATGGTTCTTACTGTAAACATTATTTTTATCGAGCTTCAGCCCTGGCACCATTTTCCTTTCTTAAATCACTTCATTCAACATTACACTTACCAGCCAGATAAAGTCAGAAGTTAAAACCTTGATAAGAGAAATCTCAACATATTTTCCAGCTCTCAGGAGGGAGAGGAGGAAGGAAGTAAAGCAGTAATCCAGATGAAGATAGAGTGATGGGAACAGGAAGAAGAAGAAATATGAGGGGAGGGGGTTTGAGGAAGAGCCATATTATCTTTATCGAGCTGAGTAAACACAAGAACAAAGAGGATAAAAATAACAGAGCAGGGAAATATTTGGCAGGAAAAACCTGAGCTCTATTTGTGTGTTTTTATTTTTAATCATGCAGATGTTCCTGCGAGCGCACAGCCGTATGCTTGTGTGTGCTTTCGTGCTCTCCTTCATGTGATCGTGTGGAGAAGAGGATCGGGGTGTGGTCGGCTGCAGAATAAAGTTTCTAAATTCAGCTGAAGTTTCTCTGCCAGTAATCTCTGCTGCAGACTTTCAGCACCTGGGACATCCTACAGAAAACACTGTGCATGTTTCAGGAGAAGTCTGCTGTGGTCTCATGGCGGTCAGAAGATTCTCATGAGATAAACATCAGCACTACACGCTCAGATCATGTGTGACCCTGCTGCTTCATGGAAGATGAAGGAAGGCTATTTAAAGACCGACATACACAGAGAGCTGTAGAGGGAATTATAGAGCGCATTTCCCAGACAACATAATCAAGCTGCTGCCATATAAAGACATAAATAAGACGTGGACACAAACAGCTGGTGATAAACTTCTGCAAATCAGTGCCACTCAGATGCTTCTTGCTGTTTTATTTTCCAATCATGATACTGTTAACATATGTAGGGACCATTTTTATAAGCTAGTCTCATTTAGACAGTTTTTTTAAGTCAATATTGAAAAAAAAAAATGTAATAATTAACTGCAGGATATCAGTTTAGAGGAAGATATCAACCTTGCCTTGTCCATGTATTTATTAGATGATTAATTTGTGCATTAATTAGGTTAATACGTGTTTGTAGGTGGAGTTTGGTAATTATAGAAGGCAGAAGGCACAGGCGGGATGATAGTCATCTTGTGGGAGAGTCACACTGAATCATTTTTGATCATATTTTAAGCTACTGTATATTTGTCAATGTTGGGTGTGGATGCTGTCACGGAAATTGTAATTTCTCTTGACAGAAATAAACTCCACAGATCCAAAAGTTGTCTGATTTATGTGGACATGCATCAGAAATAAGCAACAGACCGACTCCCACTGTTAAAGTTAGGGATGCATGATGTTGGATATTTATCTGATAAGCCAATATGCTGTTCTTTCAAAAGTTATTTTTGTTTCAAGTTCTTATTATTTTCATTTGGTTTCACAAATGTTTCCAACAGTTTTCATTTACAAATGTTTAGCTATCTCACACCTACCCAGGTCTTTCCTCCTTCTGTGCATTTACACAGAAGGGTAATAAAACATATATTTATATATATATATATAAAAAAAAAGTAAAAACAGACAAAAACAGATCAAAACTTATTTTGGCCAAAACTAATATGGAAACCAATATATAGAAGTGACTGAAAGTAGATCATAACTATGTCATATATAAAATGTATTTTTGTTAGTAAGAGTAAAATCAAGCTTCAGCTGCTCATGAAAAGCTAAAACATTGATTTACTGAACATGCTGACAGAAAATCCTCCATTTTCAAGCTTATTGTCTCCATTTAAGAGCAACATGAAAATAACTCTACAATATTGATGCATAATATATGCATTTTGCATGAAAATATTGGGAAGAAATATAGCAATATTCACCTTTAGAAGCAATTATTTGCAGATATGGATATCATACAGATAATTTTGTGCATCTCTAATCAAAGTGACATTTAAAGAAATCTTACAAAAATTATATAAAGAATTTACCATTAAATCCACAAGTATTGAGCTAAATTATAGACTTCTTCAAAGTAAATGATACATTTTCTATACTTTTTAGGCCATTTCTGGGACATTTAACAATTCGAAGTTGTGACCCAGCATCTGTCATCGGTGCCGTTCCCCTAACACACCTCTGCACATATATGCAGCCACATTATGGAAACCAGAACAAGATGCAATCATTTCCTCACAGACTGCTCATTCTAAAATCACACTGCACGGTCATATGTTTCCATGGTTTGTATGCGTCTGAGTGTCCGTGTGAAACAAGACAGACACGGCTAGTTTCAGGAAAGACTCGCCACATCGAAAGACTCGGTGACATGAGCGGTCCGAGGACTCACAATGAATCGCTGACAGACATTTTCCACAACACGGTGACTCTGTCATGAGCGCAGTCATCGCCAACTAGTGCTGACAGGTGAAACAAAGACGTGATGTGGCTGTTTTTCTAAGGTGAACATGAGAAAATCACAATCTCTGCCTATGTTTTCCGGGATCCCCGTACAAATGAAATAGTTCCTCTGCAGGATTGACAGAGAAAACACTGCAGCCAAAACTGTATGTAGATCTCAAAGAAGTGCGGCAACACCGCGGCAGAGATGAAGATACAGACTCGGATTTAAAGATGGTTGTTTGGACGTTTGATCTGGCTAAATTGAAAGTGAACTGAGGTCAACCCTCAGCGAAAGCACAAGCCGAGTGTGTAATGAGCGGCCAGAAGGATCTTTTACACCCCGAGGATGTTTGGAGTAATGGCAAGTTGTTTCAAAACACAGCAAGAAACCATAGAAACCACAGGAAAATCCCAGGGATATCAACATCTCACACTCACAGAAACGCACACACACCAAACGTCAAATCAAATCAAAACTCACCCTCTCAACACCCACCATTCTGAACAACAACAAGCCCGAGAAGCGTGAGTGTGTGTGTAGGAAACACCCAGACGGGCCAAAAATAGCTGCACACTCTCGCTCCTCCATCTCTCGCTTTCAATACCTCGCTCGCTCTCGTTCTCTTTTTCTCTCACTCTCCGTCTATGTCTCTCGTCTGTGTCATTACAGACTGATGGAGGGGGAAAATAATGCTCCCGTACGGAAAATATCACCCACTTAAATGTGAGAAAATCAGAGTGAGTGCATGATTGAGTGTATGGAGAGAGGCCTCACTGCTGCACAAGGGGAAACATCGGGCTGCTTGCAGGAGGGAAAAATAAGTAGGCTGAAATGTGTCTGTTTGTCTGACACACAAATTAGGGCGGGAAAGTCTGAGGATCTCCCGAGAATATGGCAGAACTTATGAAGCAGCTCTGGTATGCTTCAACTGCCTCCTCGCCAGCAATAGCCAGGCCTGGGCTGATGTTTTCAGGTCGTCTGTCCGTCCGTCCAAGATGAAATTTCTCAAGTAGAGTTCAGGAAATTTTCTCCAAACTCTGCACAAGACTCCAGTCTGACTTCAGGATAAAGCGATTAGGATTTGATCTTTAAAAGGTCAAAGATAAAGGTCAGTGGACCTTACGCTCATATCGTTTATGCGTGCATTATTTCACGAGTGCCTTTGGGGAATTTTTACCTAATCTGGCACATATGACGTGATTTTGAAGGTTAAAGGTCAAAGTCATATCTTGCTTGTGAACAGGGCTGGTCAAAGAAATGTCTGGGCCCCTGAAAGGTGCTGCAGGGGCCCTTTCTAAAGGTGATCAAGGCTATGTCCACACAAAGGCATGAGAGGTTTTCCCCTCTCTGTTTAAAACCCCTCTCTGTTTATGATGTATAGTCTCATGTTATTTATTAGTGTGTCACTATTTCCAAGATATACACTTCTTCTTTTTTTTTTTTACAATTTCTATGCAGCAGCAGTTTTATTTTCACATCTATTCCTACCACCATGTCTGACTGGTGTTACGGTTTAGCTTGTGACTATGTTAACTGGTGATAGCAGACATTTTTAATTAATATTTCTTTGTTTATATTTGAATTTGAGACATAGTATCTTATAATTTTTCATCAAATCCTGTTACCAAAAAGTTGCATGGGTGCTCCTTCCAACAACTGTTATAATCAAGGCAACCACGGAGAAAAATGTCCAAGAGTCACCAATCAACGTGGTCTCTAATGAAACAATAACACTGCAATGTTGGCAGAGTTTGTATCATCTGAGTGTTTTAAATACAGAATGACAGTGAGGGAGCAACAGAAAGTCTGTGTTGGCTTGATAATAGTCCAGTTATTAGCTTTTTAAAACGGCACTTAAAACAGCACTTTCAAAAACCTTCACCTTGGCAGAAGCTTTCCAAAGCATATGCTCTTTCCCTTTCAGTGGCCTAAAATGCTGTTTACATATGGACAGAAAGACAAAATGCACCCCCGCCCCACATAGTCTTATATAAACCCTTAGAGCTCTAGAGTGCTGTTGCTTTTACCTCTGGTCAACATTACCTGCTTTTAAACAGCTTATTGTTGGAGTCCTATCCTCTAACTGGTTCCCCCTTTTATTCTCCTATATTTGAGGCTACCAAAAATTTAAATGGTAAATTTGAGCACTTGTGTTAAAAGTACATTTTATTCATGAATGCTTAAAATCCGTAAGGCCCATTTTTCAACCGTTACAGGCCCCCCTGTGAGTCTGGGCCCCGGAAAGCTTCCCTTTTATCCCCCCTTGAGGGCGAGCTTACTAGTGAACACAGTAGCCCTCATTTGTCAGTCTGATGTAGAGGGTTGTGCAGAAATCATCTTATACCAGCTCCCATGTGATTCATCAAAGTTGCAAATTTGGCCTAACCAGACACACCATATGGACAGTTGCATGGAAATATTTCACTAGCCCATCTGGAGAAGAGCCCATAGAAAATGTTTTCAGGGGAAGAACCTTCAAAATCAACTGCAGCTGGTGATTGGACAATCGTTCTGCCAGTCACACTCATCACAGACCAATCCATGTCAAGCCACAGTGTGACGTAGCAGCTAGACCCTGTGGTTAGCCGTTAGCTTAAACTATCATCTTACATTAAATTATACCACACAGATGTATCATTTACTTTTACATTTACACAAACGTCGTCAAAGACAATCCCCACCAAGTTCTCCCGGTAAACTTCTGAGGAGAGCAGATTTCACCAGGTATTGTTGCGTAACCATGACTACCATAGACTAACTAGCATTGTCCATGGAGGATTTCTGCATCTCTCCCAGTTTCCCAGCAGTGATCCCCGGTCAGGAGTAGAGCAAAAACATTGTTTCCCATAAGAAAAGCTCTGATGATCTTTGCTCCTCTTTTAAAGAAGAAATTGAGTCCATATCTTATAAAACTGCAGATATTGCTGCATCCACAGAGACCACTTCAGAAGCTGCCACTGTTTTCAAATGTGCAGTCATGTCTTCAGTTTCCACCTCTCTTTTCTGATTGGACCGTCCAGCTTTTGGCTGTGAAGTCACTGGAGATTGGAGCTTGGCAAGATGGATCTGCATGATTTCAGACAATGAATCAGGCAGGTCCATCTGCACTGCAAGGTTATATTTGGCCGATCACAGCGTACGAACAATCGTGAGTGGGTAATACAGCAGCTGAAAACAATCAGTATTCATATAAGATGCCACTAAACATTCAGACTTAAGCTCAGAATTGAAGACACGGGGGTGTGATGCAAGAGAAAACACTTCCTTGAGCTGAAGGCTGACACTGTCACAGAAGGAGAAGAAAATAATAAAATACTGTGGTGTGCACACTGAACATTGAGATTGACGGGTGTACAGAGATATTAGCATTTTAGTCAACCCCCATGGGCGACTGATTTAGAACAGTTTACACTTACAGACACTAAAACCTCACAGTGAATGACAGGGTTTATATAAATGATACCTTTGAGAACTTCCAACTGCAAAAGACCAGAGTAACAAACAAAAGTGAAACCTACTCTGGAGTTTACTGGATTGTAAGCTGTCATCCTGCAGGGCTGAGGACATTCAAACATCTAATTGCAGACTTCAACAAACAAGAGAGGTATATTGGAAAGGACTGGGTGTTCTTGAAATGACAACCTGAGCTATTATAAGCCAGTTAAGAGTAAGATTCCAGGGGAAACTCTGGTATTTTAATGTCCTGATGCTATTTTTGCATGTTATGAGGTCTGCAGGGCTGAATTTGGATTTTATTGTCTCAGCCTGTGGATGCAAAAGAGTGTGCAATGGTTAGAAGTAAACCCTGCTCTGCAGAAACACAAGTCAGGTTTATTTGTCAGGTATTCAATCCAAAATATCTTATTACATTTACTTTCAGCCACAGTCACATCAGTGCCTGATAAAAATGTTGTTTCTAGATATAAAAGACAAAAATAAGGCTTGCTAATTAGTACAAAAATAAAATCGGCCAGTGTGCAGAGTAGGCTTTACTCTTTCAGTGTCTACAGCACATCTGTTTTCAAGACACTGAAATGCACTGCAGCCTGTTTTAAGACTTATTTGAAAAATTATCATGAAAAAAAAATAATCCCTAATTTTGTAAACTGAACCACTGGCTCATCAAGTGCAAATCAAATCCTTATCCCTAAAATAACTCCATGTCTTTCATATTTGCAGTTTTTGTGCTCAATATTAAAAAAAATTCTCATCAAACTGATCTCATAAACAGTCCCTTCACTTTTAACCATACGAGGCCCTTTAAACCGCTGAGACATGTGACAAATCAGCTTTCTGCCGGAGCCCCAAACTTGTGTTTTGAGTTATTTCCTGTTTTTGGATTGTTCTGCCTCTGCAGACGGTCACACAAAATTTCTCAGAAAAGCTTCACAATTCCTGCCATCAGAGAGTAAATATTTGGTGACACTTCAGCTTGAATTACTTTGTACTAACACGACCAGATGGAGAAGGAAATAAAAGAATATTATCTGATCTGTGAGAAAGGAGCTGCCACACGAGCAGATCTGATATCAATCTGCTGCTTTTTGCAATTTTGTTGTTTCCACGTACAATAACAACAAACATTGTATTCTAATAATGACGCATTTGTCTCCATTTGTGTTTCTGTGACTCAGCTTCTGCAGGGGTATGAATTTTTTTATACAAGTGTAGCAATGCTCATGTTAACATGTTAATCGGGGTGTGTAAATCCTGTGAGATAATATATATCAGGATACAGCAGTGATGATACAATACATCACAAAATCATTGTTGGTTAAAATACCTTTTTTAATATGTGTTAGTTATGTAAAGCATGAGATAAACTCTATCGTCCATCCCAGAGACTAAAAAAAGAACATAAAATAAATATAGCAGAGGGGAAAAGGGTCAAATGGCTGAATACCTGCTGCTGTCTGAGGATGTTTTCATCACATTGTTGATTCCTTGCCACCAAGAACTAAAGGGATACGCCAACTTTTTTTTGTTTTCATGTCTTGCCTCACTCCCGAGTCCATGGCAAGCAGATAGACACCACTGTTTCGACTGTGCGTGCAGTAACGAGGAAGAGACGGGCAGAGCTCAACCACCGCTAATTAGCTTAGCTCAAACACTGGAAGTCACTGGTAGTTACCATCAGATAAACTCTCCAGCCACTCCAAACGGTCCTGCATGCTTGTTGTGACACGTTTTTTCACCCCATTGTTACGTTATCTTCTACTATCATCGTATTATCTTCTTCTACTCGTAAACAGAGGCTTTGGTTTGTTGACCTACTTCAGCAGTGGTTTGCGCTAGAGATATAACATTCGCGAACAAGTCGAGTCTTTTGAACAGCTCTTTGGAAAGAACAATGAGAACCGATTAGCAGTTATGCGTGAACCGTCAGTTTGCGAGCTATTCTTATATTTGCAGGCAATTTGCATTTAATAATGGCTCGCAAATGAGTGGCTCATTCACAACTGTGAGTCGGTTCTCAACGTTCACTTAAAAGAGCAGTTCAATAGACTTGACTCGTCTACGAACTTCACATCTCTAGCACAAACCACCACAGAAGTAGGTCAACAAAAGAAAGCCTCTGTTTATGAGTAGAAGAAGACAATACAATGATAGTAGAAGATAACATAGATAATGCTTTAAAAAAACGAATTTAAGGTAAAAGATCCAAACCAATTCTAGGAAGGTGTACCTAATAAAGTGGCCGATGAGTGTAGTTACGCCATGATAGTTTGATTTAGGAAGTTCAAAACCTTCAGGCTACATTTTGAGAACTATAATGACTTCCCTACTGTTCATCAATAAGGTCCAGCAGTGTTTAAATTAAAAGAGTTTCATAGTGTTCACAAACTTCCTGTCCAGTTTTGATGAGCTCCAAAACGTTGAACTTTACTGTCAGTGCAGGATGATTTATCTCGGCGGTTGTCGTCCCCGCAGTGAGAGGATGAAACAGAAACAAACAGCAGAGGGAGGACACATCACTGCACTGACACTCTTCATACACTCTCAGTTTGACACAAATCATAATCTGCTATCAGTCTCTGTCAGCGATGATTGATGAAAGCGGAGTGTCTCAGTCAGAAAACGTGTGTTATCTCTGCTGTTTTCAGTGAAAGGTTACACCTCTGCTCCACTGTGGGAATTTCACTAACAGAGCCAGAGCGCCGCGCAGAGACAGATGGGTTTTCCTTGCAGGATATCCTGTTCTAAGTCGAGCTGCTGGGCCCTCACTGACCTCCTCACCCCTCTTGATCTCTGACCTGCTCATAGTTTAGGCTCACGTCTCCATCGTTTCCTAATCGCCCCAAATCTCTTCATTTTCTTTCAATTTAGCAGCGACCTCTTTGTTTTCTCTCCGTCCTGAGTCCTCGATCACACTCACAGGTGTCACGTTAATACCCCGTCCTTCCTCTTCATCTTTGTTCCACTGTCTGCTCCAAGCTCATCCAGAGCCAGCTGTCTTCTTCCTGTCACTTTGATCCTGACTCTCCCATGCTCCTTTCATTACTCTTACCCTACACTGACTGGCCACTTTATAAGGTACACCTCACAGGTTGGACCTCCTTGTGCCTTCGGAGCTGCTTTAATTCTCTGTCACAGATTCAATAACATCCCTCAGAGATTTTGGTCCATATCTCCATGATGGCATCAAATGGCTGCAGCAGATATGTCAGCTGCACAACCATGATGACAATCTCCTGTTCAACCACATCCTGAGAGTGCTCAATTGGATTGGGATCTGGTGACTGTGGAGGCCACTGAAGTACAGTGAGCTCATCGTCATGTTGAAATGATTTGAGCTTTGAGACATGACGGGTCCTCCTGGGAGAAGAAGGCACCAGAAGATGGGAGCACAGTGATGATAAAAGGATGGACATGACCAGCCATAATAATCAGGTAGGTTGTGGAGCTTGGTTGATACTAAGGGGTCAAACATGTGTTTAGAAAGTACCCCAGAGAAAAGAAAAGATCTGCACACAAAAAGCTCCCTTAGAAGGATTTTATTTAGCAACAATGTGACATTTTTGAGCCACACCGCTCTTTCTCAGACTTGTAAAAATGTTTGTGAATCCTCATCTTAAATAAACATAGACAAAGGTGTGACCCAGCCCAGCTGAGACCCATCACATTCTGATTAGGTATCAAATACAATATGATGATCAGGGCAAAAGATATATATACGCTTACCTATATACATAAATGGAGACACTCCACGTTTCAAGTAAGTTTATAAAAACATACATGCTCACTTTAAGCTACACTGAGCACCGACATATCCTGTGAGGAGTAAAGCTGCACCAAAACACTCACAGCAGAAGCCTGTGCTTTGTTTACATCTGCATGGATAAGATTAAATGTCAATAGACCAATAGACCATACGTCCATTACTAACTGAAGCAACGATGAAGGTTAGCAGTGCAAAGTATATATAGACAGGTAAGGTAAGGTTTATGCCATAGCCGCCCTAAATTAACAGCATTGATAATTACCAAAATCAATTTAATGTTCCTGTAATTGTTAATACACCAACATGTAGAAACTCATTTACAGAAATCACATTTTTAGTGCTTAATTATAATTATTATTGTCCATGAATTTGAGAATTTACAATTTTATAAAAATAAAACCCATAAAAATAGAAAAACAATTTATTATTTCTTGATTAGGATGTCAAATTATAGTTATTTACTTGAATTCTTGAACAGAAAAAAATAATTTTAGTGGTTGAAAGTTATGCTTGATTAATTTCTGACTTCTCAGAGAACCCCAGTGAGTGGCTCAGATTTGGGTACAAAAAGGTGAATTCAGTACAAAATTTCTCATTTGTTCAAAATGTTTGTCCCATAACAATTTGAAGATGCAGCTGTACCTAATCAGTGGCTTACTCAAGTGGCTATTGAGTAAATAATAATTATACTTGACTTTCTCCAAGGGCACAAACCTCCCCCAAGGCAAGTTATTGTCAAAAATGTGGAAAACTGTCTTATCTAGTACTCTAAACATTCCTTGAATTAAAATCCTGGATCCACATCTGGATTGGATCACCAACAATATCTTTTTACCTCTTCCTCATGCCTTGACCAACATCCCATGAAAACTTCATCCAAATCTGTCGAGGTTTTATTAAGTTATCAGTGAAAAATTCTGACTTGTCCTGAAAATGTCATCAAATTCTGCCCATAACTATTTGAGTTATGCTGTTCTCAAAGTAACAAACAGACAAAAGCCGACAGAGGTAAATGACTTTCAAGGTTTTTTAAGGATCTACACGATATATCTGATCACAACAGTTTCACAGTTTTCCTCATCATGCAAAAAGTGACAAAATAATCTACCTGATACATGACTGTTTGGCTGAAGATATCTAAATCTGAGGCATTTAATTTGAACATCTAGTGTGTCCTTTAATTTTCAGCTGTTAAAGAAAATGTGTTGATATTATTGAAAAACTCGTCATAAAAGTTTAAACTATAGGAAACCATCACAAATATGACCAAAATCTTAAACCACAGGGAACATGTTTTACTCTTGATTTTTCACTGTTGTTTTTGCCCTCATTTGCTTTCTGTTTTTGTCTGTCCCCTGACTTTCTCTTTAAGTCAGCCCCTCTCTCTCTCGCTCTCTCTCTGTTACCCCCGGCCCTCCCACCCTGCAGCAGAACTGGAATCCATTAGCTGATGAATGGATGTTTGTGTTTTCTTAAGATCAACAGCGCCCCCTCTGGCCTCGGTGGCCAAAGAGGCTGAAAACAAAACATTTGCTGTGATTAGAGGAATAATTAGCCAATCATCCTCTGACCTGAGAGCCAACCCTGAGGTCAAAGAAGCACAGAGTGGACCATTTCCCAGGTGGTTTCCCATGAAGACCATCAGGCAGAGATGAAGTGGAGTCATTGTCTGCAGACAGGTGACACACACTCACACTGAGCACATGCTTGGCTGCATCTCCATCCAAACTTTTGTGCATGTCTGTGCTGCTTTGACGATCCCAGCGGGCCAAGTGCAGGGTTTGCCCGAAGAGGCTGTGCTGGAAATCAACACTTCCTGCTTCCTGTGGCGAGGGGAAGTGCTACCGTCGCTGTCCCCTTATCGCTGGATACACAGGCAGCGCAGAGAGAGGAAGGCAGGCAGGGAGGGAAGAGGAAGAGGAGAGGGAGACGGAGGGTGGTGGAGCTGGCCGGACAAAGGGAGAGGACCAGAGAGGAAGATCTGGCTGTGGGTGCTGGTTATTAATATATTGTATTCTTTAAAGTGTCTCACTCAGAAAAAAATCTGCAAACAATACAAAAAATATGATAATAAGAGTGCACGAGTAGGAATGATCTTTTTTCTTAATTTACACTTATTTCTTTTGCATATTTGTGGCAAAATCATCCTTGTTTCTACTCATAAAAAATGAAATTTTGCTTTTTTGGGGTGCCTTTAAGACACACTGGTAAACAAAGTTACCTTGCAAGCTACGTCACTAAGGGGCACTTGGTTTTTGACCCTTCAGTTAGTTTTAGCAGTGCTCTCGTAATGATGACACACCTGAAACCAAACTCCAACTCAGCAGAGGCACTAAAGCTGTGTTTCTGAGTTATGGTTTGGTTCAGTAAGCCCTGACCTCACCTGCATTTCCACTGCCAGCTGTACCTTCACCTGAGGGCAAGGATGTGAGCTGGGAGGAGAGGGTTGTACCAGCTACATAATTTTGTTTTGTTGCGTGCAGACATTCTTTACAGCAAAAGCAGTGTACAAGGAACCTTACAAAGCAGCCAAATTTGCCATATTTCATGTCTGTAATTTGGCAGATCCATCTGGCAAAGCGTCAGACTAAGGCGGTTGTTTCCTGTCAGAAAATGATCAGCTTTTAGTGTCTTTTTAAAGATGAAGGGCCAGTAGAAATGAGTGTAGGTCCATTGTGCTGAAGATGAGAAGTGACTGCGATCCCTTGATTCGCCAGTACCAAACGTGATGGATAAGACATTTGTCAAATCACCTACTGGTTTTTTACTGAAAGGTTCTGCCCTTCCAGATCACTTCCTATGGGCTGTTGCTCAAATGGACTGAAATATTTCTCTAAGACATGTGAAACAGTCCATCTGGTATTTCAGGTAAGTGTACAAGTCTCTCACTCTGAAGGTGCGTTCACACCGAATGCGACTTGGGCGACCACTCTCTATGCAAAGTCAATGTACAGCTGCGATGGGGCGGGGCCAGCCCTCACGCAATGCGACAGACGTGACCTGGGCGACTTGGCCACGCTACCGGGTTACTTTAGACATGCGACCAGGTTGCGTCACTTGGTCACCAAAAGTTAAAAAATTAGAACTTTTCAGGCGATATCGCGTGTGGCTGTGCTGCAACAGCCAATCAGCATTGTGTGGGTGTGTGACGGCACCCGTGACAGCAACAACTGTTTTTATTTCAGATCACATTAGAGTGACAATCCATGTCCGTGTGAGTTAGTGAGTAGGTTAGTCCTGCTTTATTCAACAGAGGTGGCGGTTCTCTGCGGTCCTGTCCTTCCTCGACACATTTATGAGCCTGAGGTAGATGAGAAGGGCCATCAGCTGCAGTGTTTTGTGGTTAGTAGATGAGTGCAAAGGATACAGCTAGAATAATGTCAGCTTATACAAATAAACACATACAAATAAATGATCTATGATTTATGTGATTGCGGTGAAACTTGAGCGAGTTTGCATCACTGAGCGACGCGGCAGTGACAAAGTGAGCTATTTATGGACAGGCAACGCAACTTGGGTTGGTGACGTGATCTCGGTCGCCAAGTCGCGTTCGATGTGAAAGCACCTTAAATCCTTGTGTGATTTAATCATGGCTCGTTACGCATTTTAGCTGCTGTCACTTTAGCAGAGGTCATGTTTCGGGGAACCAAGCAGCAGACTACAGTGTTTTTAGACACACCCTTTGGGGTCGGCTTGGTACACTCAGCCCCTATCACAGGGGTGCCAAAAAAGTGGGATGTCACTGATCAGAAATGTTGGTTCTTCTTCTCCTTGTTTGACAGTGAAAATAGCTGTGATAGAGGACCGAACCGAGCTGAACTGAACCAGGCTGTCTCTATGGAATTGCCCCATAGGGTTCTTGTTACTCTGTTAAGTCATGTATGATAAAGCAGCTGTACAGCCGTGCTCTTCAAAATTGAGTTGTACTTCGTAATAAACAATGAATACTGCAGAAAACCCTGACAACGTTCAATTGCGCACTTTTGGCTAACTTCATGCCTCCACCGCTCTTATACACTCCAAGAAACATGGACCCAAACAATCACACCATGCAAACCCCAAGACTCATTTATAATTTCTTTCTCCTTGCATGATGGGGACAGAAAGGTGATGGTTGGATGTTTAATTGCAGCTCAAATGCACAGAAATGCAGATTTCCTCTTGTATATGTTACAGACTAATTAGACTTTTAGACACAAGCATACCAGAAAGGAACGTCTAAAAACTACTTGTGTTTTGATCTGGAGTTGCTCTGCATGAATCATTGTGACAAACATGCAGCAGGTGACAATTTGCAGGTTGCAATCAAAAATATTCCCACTTTTACTTTTTCCTTTGGCCGCATAACCGTGATGTAACATAGCTCACAAGACCCTTTACTAATCAAAAGTTTTTTCGTCATGCAATCAAACACTTGGATGTCCATGAAAACTCAGGAGACCAAAAATCCAAAAGCTATGAAAGTATGAAAGGCACCCCTAAAATTTGCATATTCTGCCGACGCCAAGACCTAACAGTATTATGAAGTATAGCTCTGCAATAAATTGTACCTAGTATACTATAGGTTTTATTCTCAAACAACTAAACTCATGGATGTCGATGCAAACCAGGAGACAATCATCCAGAGCTTTATCTCTAATTTGCATGCAAATTTCATGTATGTTAGAGGGATTGTTGGATGTGAGTTACAGCTAAAATACTCAGATTTCCTCTTGTATTATGTTACAGACTAAACAAGACTTCAGACATACATAAACAGTTGACATAGTAATGTACACCTTGTATCATAATTTCTAGGAATGCACAATATTGTGATATTTCTAAACTTATTGTCCCCAATACTGACACTTTTCATCAAGAGCACAGAGGCAGATTAATCAGAATATTCTTCACTGAGGAAAATCCAGTGACCAAAATAAAAAAAGAAAGAAAGAAAATTCTGACACATCTGACAAAGCTTGCAAGCATTAATACTTATCAAGGGTATTTTTGACATATATAAAACTGAAGATTTCCTTTTGCATGATGTTAAATGCTTATAAGCTTGAGGAATGTAAACAATGGACACATGCGTACAAGGGAGGAATGTCCCACCGCTCCTTGCAGGCATTTTTACCTGCTTTTTATATGTTGCTGATACACAAAAGAAAGAAACAGTGTGACTAATTTTGTAGTGCTCAGAAAATCAGAACACAAAAAGGCAGAGAGTTGTGTAAGTGTGCTGGCAGAAAGATAAATAAACCTGTTTGTATCTTTAGAGTTTGCCACCAAACTGTGATTAAACATAATTTACAATTGAATTCTTTCTCCATGCATTAAAATAAATGGGTGTCCATGCAAAACAAGGGACGAATCATCCAGAGCTTTGGTCATCACATACATGAAAACTGTCCTTCAGTGGGATTGCTGGAGATCTGAACTTACAGCTAAATTACACAAAAGTGCAGATTTCCTCTTGTGTTCTGTTACAGGTAATCAGACTTGAGGAGTTGAGGCAGTGCACACATGCATGTGAAAGGTGAATGTTTCAGTCATACCTGTGGTCTCTTATTTCTATAACTGCACCTTAAAGCAGAGACAGTCAGGAGACAGAAAGTCGATCAAAATATGCAGCATGTTTGACAAGTTTACAGGCTGAACCCACTTGAACTTTATTGTAAAGGAGCAAAAGCAGAGACAACGAGAAAGACAGAGCGAGAGGTGGGGGAGAGAGATGTTTGGGATCAGGGTGGGGAAGCTTTCAGCACTTGGGATTGTCCCAGATGGACACAAGCCGCTCCCTCCCTTTATAAACAGCCCATGGCTTCAACTCCCCTCTCTCTGTACATCTCTTTTCCTCTCCTTTGTACAATCCTCAGCTTACACGCTGCACAGGCTGTTTTCAGGGACACTCACCATAAAAGCATGAACAAATTGAGACATTTTGTTTGTTCCTCTTTCCCTCTGACCATGTCATCTGTCCCCCCTTTAGACAACACCACCACAACCCCCTCAATCCTTGCCATTTCCAAAGTCAACACACCACTAAATGCCGCGGCTGACTCACTTCCACTGTGGGTGGTTCTGTTTCCAATTTTCTCACCACCTCGGCCACCCCACCGCCACTGAAGAACAAGAGAAAACTTTGGTCCAAAAGCAAAAAAATAAAGAAACTGGACCTGCAAAGGAGATACTTTTCAAGAAGTTACACAGTGTGCAGGTTTGAATGCAAATAGATCAAGCATGGTGCTGCCACTTCTTTTGTGACTCTGGAGTGATTATCGCTGTTTTCCTTCCTTTCTTAGTCTTCGGGAGAGCGTGGGAGCGCCCTCGGAGTGCTGCATAGAAACCACGGGGCTCATAACAACAGGAGGAAGCCGGTAACTTGAGTAACTCAGACCGGGCACAGAGGGGGGGATTGGAGGAGGACGAGGAATGGGGAGTGAAGGAAAAAAAGAGCAGAACAGAAAGAGGCGTAGGGTGCGTTTTCAGTAAGGTTAGGATAACCTTAAGTTAGGTTTTCACTAAGTGGTCTGGTGTCATTGAGAAGTTTGGTATGCTTTGGCGCGGTAAACCGTGATTTAGGTTGCAATTAAATGGACTTAGTGGGCTGAGTTGTGTGAAGCTTCAATGTTTATAGCCAAAAGAAAGGAGCCAAAACTAGGGATGGTGCAGATGTGTGATTTGGCACCTTTTCCCATTTTTGACCATGCAAACACAAATAAATCAGTCCCTAACTGAACCCATTTGGTCAGAGTAAAAGCACCAACAGGAGAGCATCTCATCTTCATTCTTACCCACGTCTTTAAACATGACACCAGAGCTCACAAAGCTAAATGACCTGTTGCTTTGCAGGCAGCTTTTGTACACACACATAAAGAGGCTGTGTCATACACCCATTCAACTTTAGAATATAAATTGTACTAAAACAAGGTGGTGATGATAAAACTGATGCCTTACCAGTCTGAAGTGCAGAAGTTCAGCTTGAGGAGTGTGTTAGAAAGTCCCGTCAGTCATGTTCGCGTACAGTTCAGTCCAGAGAGCCGAGGAGGACACCCAAAGTACACACACTCACGAACACACAAATACACAGGCACAGTATCAGTTCCTTCTGTCCAAGTGTTGAGAAAGTGAGGGGCCGCAACAAAAGGCAACAGAGGGGAGGGTGAGAGAGAGAGAGAGAGAGAGAGAGAGACACAGAGAGAGAGAGAGAGAGAGATTAGCCCCCTTGAACTGGAGCTGGACTATCCCTCCCTAACACACACATAAACACACACACTCGGTGGGTTTGCCGTATCACTGACTTCTTGTGTTTTCTCTCAAGTGCCAAGAGGAGGAAGGGAGACCGGAGGGTTTGGAGTGTGTGTTCTGCAGTGGGTCCGTGTGTGTGTGTGTGTTTGTGTGTATTTTAAGGTAGGAGGGACCGGCTGGCTGGGGTCCAGGCTCAGGCAGCCTGGTAGAGGAGGACAATAGCAGGAAACACTATATCAGGAGGAGGCAAAATACCAGCACAAAAATAATTAACAGACAGTGAAAAACAATGACAGCCAGAGTGGAAAACACGGCCTGCAGCCTGCTCCAACAATGATCATGGAAACAACAAGAGGAGAAAAGCTTTTTGTCACCGCACAGACAAAGCAAGTGAAACAAGGCTGCAGTTCATATAATGTTTTTAAATCACTCCAACGGTGAGTTTTAGGTTGCTTTCATACCTAACATGTTGGTCCAGACCAGACAAACACTGGTTTGCTTTTTGGGAAGTTCAGTTCGTTTCTGGTGAAAGCTCATGTGGACCAAGAACTGAACTGAAAACGGGATCTTTGTTGGCTTTTAAAACAGACCAGAATTCGGTTTATGGCTGGTGTAAAAGCCAACTGTGCCAAGCAAGGACCAAACGAGACAGGTCAGCCAAAAACTGTGGCTAAATTAGACCAAATATCACAACAGTTAGCAAGCTGACATAGACTTCAATGATAATATCAAGAAGAGTGAGGCTAATGCCAGCCCCTGGTCCTCTAAATAGATTAATTTTTATGTGGGTTATGGTCACGCTTCAGTCAATATGCTAGTGCCACCTGACAGTCTGAATGCAGCTCATCTTTATTTTTCTGTTGAAAACTGTATACATTGAATCAGTGACTTTAAAAAAAAGGTTAAAAACATAAACATCAAATTTTACATAAAGTAGGTTGAAGGCAAAATACGTGGTCTTAAAAGGGCAAGTTTGGGTTTTTTGAAGTGAGGTGGCCGGAGGTCAATGGCACCAGTGAATATGAGTGCCAATAAGGAACTTGTGAGCTTTTCACTGAAAGCCTAGGAATAAACCTACTGACAAGTTTTAACTTCTCGAAAAACTATGCTGACTTGATATGATAAAGTAAGATTCTTTACAGTGTTTAACTTTTCCTCGACAAAGCCCCCGTGTTTAAAACTATTTTATGTTGGGATATATGGGTCTTAGTTTCCCTCCGCCGTCAGCTGGTCAGGTCATCAGAGGACACAACAAACTCCAACTTTACTAAAACTGAACTCAAAATGAGCATTTTTGCTTCGAGTTAGGACGACGTGCTGTTAGTTGTTGGTATGATAGTGTATCTTAGTGAACCGGAGTACAGAGGAAGAACTTTAGCAGATGGAGTCACAGGTAGAAAGAGGGATGGAGAACAGAGGAGCAGAACAGATCACAGGTTACCTGGAGGTGCAGATGCATGAACTGTGAGCCCATGTCTGTAATGTGTAGACTTTGTAACAGGATTTCTCCAGGACCTTCATCAGAGATCTTTAATTTCTGTTAACCTTCAAACTTCTATAGCGTGTTGCAGTCCTGATCGGGAAAATGGACACTGCAAACTCAACGAGAGGTGAGTCCTGATGTCCATATTTAAAACAATTACACAAATTTAGCGATTTATATTAGTTTGTGCTCCAGTGACCTCTAACTGACCCAACTGCTGCACTCTGACCTGATCTAATGAGGGGAGCTGCTGGTGGAAGAATACATAGCCCTCTGCATCACAAAATAGTTCCAGACACAACACAGGAGCTATGTGGAGGAAGATTAAAAAATACTGTATCGTATTGTTAAGCCAACATAGTTTCTGAGAAGTTTTAACCTATAAGTGGGTTGATTTTGATGCTTTCTATGGCACTTTGTACTGCTATGTATCTCCCCCCAGTGACAAAGCTCCTAAGTTCCTTTATTGGCACTCATATTTTCTCGTGCCAGGGGCCTCTACAAAAAACCCGAAATAACCCTTTAAGGATGTTGTTGTCCTGTAGCCTGGGCTTTCATCATGTCATCACCAACTTTCTCTTCTCACTTTCTGAGTTTATCCTCTGTTCTCTCCATACAGGCAAGAAGATACTCTAAAACATAATCTTAAAAAAAACACCCAGAGCTCAAAGGACTCCTTCACAAACTGAGAGAGATACACCAGAAGTAATAAAGCCAGAGCTACGTTTGCAGCAGTTTTGTTTTGACGTCATTTTGTTTTAATTACTTTGTTACTCACTCATGTGCAATCAAAAGCATGTAGACACAGATTCTCCATGCAATCCTTCAGCTATGACTCCCACACACACACACACTCACACATTCCCTCGTCTGTAATCATATCTGGTGATAACAGCAGCTTCCCCGAGCGGTCGCTGGCTCTCAGGCTGCGACCACACTGACTTACAATGTTCCTGTATGCTGAGCCCGCTCTGATTACACACACAAGGAGCTGCATTACACCCCACTAATTCAATTTCCTCCCCCCCGGTCAACCTTTGTGCATGGGTGTGTGTGTGTGTATGCGTGTAGTGCATGAGGAGGAACTGATTAAGCAGTTATTGAAGGGAACAAGCTGCTCAACAAAACAAAATCTGGAGGAGAAAATAATAAAGTGAAGGATTGATGTGGTTGTTGATCAATACTAAAGCTGTTTGTTCAGGCTGGAATTTGAAACAACAGCTGATGTGAGACCTTTTCATACTCATTAGACTAATTTAAAGGTGCTCTCCTCTCCTGTCATCAGTATAAAACTCTAATTTCTCTCTTTACTTGGAAAATGTGACCTACAGAGCTTAGCAGTTTGTTAAGAGCAAAGAGTGTTACATCAGGTTCAGGCGTAAAAAATATAAAACCAAGAGTAGGGTCTTATTTTGGTGTGGCAGCAGCTCAATCCAAAAGGCCTTGGGTTGAGGACTGGGGGATGGCTGGTTCATGGTTGGTTTGGTACCTGGGGACATGCCAGTTGACTTCCTGGACATCCTTGAGCAAGGCACTGAACCCCAATCTGCTCTTTAGCACAGGAGCAGCGAGCCATCACTCTGACATCTCTCTGTTGGTGCATGATTGTAGGACCTGCTTCCTGAGCGTAAAGAACTGAATTTCCCCATACTCTTCTTATTTTTCCATTGTTACTTAAAGAAAAGTACTGAAATGTTAGATGGTTAAAATATGGTCAGAATCAAAAATGCAGAAAGCTGCCCTATCTTGCAATATTAACAAATCCTTAAAATAAAATCCTGAATCTGAATTCATGTTTGCATCTCCACTAAAAGGAAATCACGTCTCCTTTGTGCCGTGACCAACATTCCCTGAAAATCTAATTACAGCCCAGCGAGAAATTTTTGAGTTATCATGCTCACTGTCGGACAAACTAACAAACAGACATGCAGGAACAAAACATCTTTGGCAGAGGTGCAAATCTCATCGAGAGACTGTGGACCCTGCATGTCTCAACTGTTCAATAAGTAAGGAACCTTTTAACCCATAAAACTTCCCCATACATTGTGATTTTTATCTACCTGGTTGTTTCCAGAAACACCGATACACTTTTAGATTGATTGCATACAGACCTTTGGCAGACATGTGGCAGTGGAGGGATGACCTGTCAATGGGCTACACTGCTGGGGCGGGGCACAACTGAGAGTAATTTAGAAACCCCAAGCTAAAATGTCATATGTTAGCATGTCATTTTTGCAAATATTGACCAACAGGTACATTTTTAAGGCATTTTTTTTAAGTACAAAAAAAAGAAAAGTCTTGAAGCAATTATTTTCTATATGAAAATGCTCAAAAAGTCATAATTAAGCATGTTTTTATCAGCTGTGAAAACTGACGAATCGATGAAAAAAGTAAACAATCTTATTTTGAGTGCAATTTCAACCAAAAGGTCACGATGAAGAATGTTTTTTTCTTGTAATGAAAATATAAAAACTCATAGGTGAGCATGTCCTTTGAAAAAAATTACCAAGAGGTAAATTGTTAATATTTCATTGAATCAGTAAAAGAAGGCCAAAGTAAGTGTACTACCATGCTTTTTGTATGAAAATGCAGCCAAATTAATATTTCAGCATTTAATTTTTGCCATTAAAATTGTCAAAAACATATATTTGCATGACATTTTTTACAAATATTAACCACAGGGTAAATTGCTGGTATTTAGGTTTTTTAAAGTGAAAGTGACCAAAAGAACATGTATTTGTTGACAAAGGTCCCAAAAGTTATATTTAAGCATGTCAATTTTTCTTTACTGCAAAATTTGACCAACAGGTAAATTGTTCTTATATATATAAATTTTTTTAACTGAAAGATGAGCAAAACTCATGTACTAGTATTTTTTTGTGTAAAATGCCCCAAAAATAATATTTCAGCATGTTTTTATTACTTGAGAAATCTGATCAAAAGTCATATGTTTGTTTTTTTGAGGGAAATTTGACCAAAAGGTAAATTAGATTAGATTAGATTAGATTAGATTAGATAGTACTTTATTAATCCCTTTGCAAAAACTTCCTCAGGGAAATTGGGGAAACTGTTAATATGTTTGTTTTTTGTGTGAAAAATAAACTTAAAACCATATATATTAAAACAAGATAGCTTTCAGGGAGGTAAGAAAAGTTTAAAATCTGTTTGTGACCCACAGTAACACTGGACTGCACCCTGACCTAAAACATTCTGATTTTGCTCAGATGGTGTTGTAATGTTCTGAAAAAGCTGAAAAAATGTCTCTGCAGATCATCAGTGGAGTTTTAAGCTCAACACAAACATCAGGTCCAAACGTCTGGCATGTTCTGCAGACGTGCTCTCCTGTACGTCGTTGCTTAAGTGCTGCTCATATACCAGAGATTCATTGTTGAGTTTAAGTCTATAAATATTTCTCCTTCAGTGCAGTGACACAGCACAGGTTTAGCTGTAAAGCACAGATATGATTAATCTTTTTCTGCTTCAATAGAAAATGACCGAGCCTGTTTTAATTTCTGTTTGGATCTGAAGATGAATGAGCTCTCACTTTAATATTTATGCAAACTCTCCTGCGACAGCTTGAGTATGGAGAGACTTAAAGGCCATATGAACCTGGAATGAAAACCATCCAACGTCAAATATTATCATAATTACATCAGCAATCCCTGCGTGGAGCTTCACAGTCCAGTTGTTAAAGAGTAAAACAAAAATCAAATTTGATGCTTTTTTCTCCACGGAGGTCTCTCTGTAGAGGTTTCTCACACAGCCCCCAACAAAAATGATGTATTGAGTCAAGATCACTTAAATCAGGGTGGAGGCCAGACTGCAAAACTGCTTCACTTTCTGTGATGGTTTCTTAATCGGGTTCAAGGGATGAAGAAAAAAATAGATTGCAGACCCTAAAACTTTATTCCCCGTTCACAGTAAGACTCTGAACTCTCATCCTGACCCCGGGGGTGAGACATTTTAATAAAAGTCCTTGTTTTAATTTAGAAAGAGGAGGTCAGATCTGCAGGCTTTTCCACCGGTTCACAGTGATGCGGCCTGATGAAGCAGCTGGCTTGCTGCAGGTTGTTTATCGGAGCTGTTCAACACATCTGAGTCTCATTTCAGAGAGTAAAACAATGCAGTGCATCAATGTCAAATGTAGTGCAAACATAAGAAGTGTGTGTATGAAGAAAATGTGTGACCACAAGCAAAACGCGTGTTTATAATTAAAATGAGTGAGTAGAAGGGCGAGGTCTCTCTGCAGGGCCGGGTGGATGCATATCTATACACACAATGCAGATTTCCAACATAAGCTAATGTTACACTCCTGATCCTCCTGATGAAAGAGGAAAAACATTTTCTCAGGAGCATCTAACATGACACAGAGTCGAAAACATTTAAGTTAAAATATTCTTTTACTGCATGTACGTAGAATTTGGTGTCTGAAATTCACTTTAAGAGTCATTTTTTTCTTTAAAACATGGGCTGTACACTTTGTTCTTGTGTGACCAGTGCAGGTAAAAACTGTTGTTACAGAATCTTTAATGATAATAAGCTGACACCATCTACCACTGCATAATCAAAAGTTTTCCCTTAGGGATGAAAAAAAAGCAACACATCATAGTCTCCTGATTTTTTGCACCAAAAATCAACATTTTCTAACATTTAATAAAGCTTTTGGTTCAAGAAAAATAAAATCAATTGCTTTTTAACTCCACACGATGGTGCTGTTGAACAACTTTGCAGGTCAAAAATTCCTCACAGGTCAGCAGAGGTGATGTTTATTGTGAAAGAGAGAGTTAAGCGGGGTACACGCATAAGTATTTTCTAAATCTGAAGAGATTTTTTTATCTGTTAGACACCACACACACAAAGATAAAAATCAGACATTCAGACGTTTTGATCGTACTGTGTGTGGCGTGCTCTGATAATCTCAACACAGCACACCACACACATAACCATTCTGTCTATACTATTTTAGACGGAAAAATCGGGAACTAAAAAAAAAGAAAAAGACTGTGGAAAAAATCCTGGGGACAGCGTGAACACGCGAGTTGGACCTCCGTTTCTGAGGTCCACTTTACGTTTATGTTTCAGGTTGACCGTGCTTGTTTTTATTCACGCCTGCTTGTTCCTCAGTCAGTTCCCTTCCTGATTGGCTACATTCATGTCACAATTCGCAGAGTCATGACTCGGGGGTCTTCAGCTTTCTCCACACACATTAAGATTTTTGGTCTTAAATATTGAACAAGTTTAATATTTATGATTGTCAGCCCCGACCCATTTCAGAGCAGATTATCAGGACAACTTCACTCTGAACACACCTCAGACCACAGGATAATCTTATAAAACATAAGACAATCTGGAGTTTGCTGTCCTTGGTTGGGAAGGGGGAAAGTCGAGACAAAAACAGCCCAATTTTCTTTATGTGTGTACCCTGCTTTAGGTGCAATCAAACATGACTCCACCACAGACTGTAAAAGAATTCGACAAAGTCACTTCATGC
The DNA here is from genome assembly GCA_037902135.1 of Cetoscarus ocellatus. Lineage (NCBI taxonomy): Eukaryota > Metazoa > Chordata > Actinopteri > Labriformes > Labridae > Cetoscarus > Cetoscarus ocellatus. The sequence goes on from JBAMNC010001316.1 coordinate 879,889, forward strand.
CTTTGGAGCTCTGTTCGTGCCCTCGAATGGACGCTGCAGTACTGCATGTGCCATCTCAACCAAACTTCAGCTCCATCTACTCACAGAGAGAAAGGTTGCGTTGAAAGGGGACTTAAGGCTGTCTGACCAATAGCAACGCCGCACTTCCAAAACCAGAAATCCATAGATCCTCAATAAAAGGAAAACAAGTGATATAAAATACCCCCCCTCCCCCATAGTGAGAGAAAATAGATGTGTTATATTTTAAGAGTGAAGCTGTTTTTTTTTAACCAGGCTGTAAAGATGTGTAATAACGCCGTGAAAACCATCGTTGCCCCACATACAGTCAAAAAGGTTTAATTTTTCTGCAGCCAGCCTCAAGAGGACACTCACAGCGCTTTCACACCAGCATGGCTCCATGCTGGTTCCTGTTCCATGTTCAGAACCAGAAAAGTTGGTTCACGGCTGGAACCAAAAAAAGTTGGTTCGAGCTCACTAACCCTGACATCAGCGGTGGGCGTGTCATATTCTGTGTAGATAAAATGAGCAGGCAGTCAAGGAAGTAGAGGAGGTAGAGGAAAATGGAGAAGAGCTTGCAGTGGTCGAGTGAGGAGACAAAATGTTTGATGGCAGTTTGGGCATCACCAGAATTTCAATTGAAGATTGAGGGCAGTATTAGAAAGAGCAAGATGTCCTCCGAAACACTTTTAGAATATCGATGTGATCAGCCATTTTGCCAGTGTGTTGTTTACTTCAGCCTGAGTAATACTAAATAACCCCTCCCACTTTCATCACGCTTAAACTGTAGTGATGGGAAGTTTGGCTCTTTTCAGAGAGCTGGCTTTTTTGGCTCAACTCCCAGAGAAGACCCGGCTCTTTGGACTCCAGAAGGGCTCTTGATCTAGAATCTTTTGTAGCCCGATATGTTACCTTAACTTTGCAAAAATTAATAGTTTGTGTGTAGAAAACCCTTTTGTTTTCAGTGTTTTTATGAGAATCCTTATAAATGCCTAATTTAGCGCATTTATTCTGTTACAAAACCAAAGTTATTGCCAATATGTTTAAACTGCAGCCAGATGCTGCTTCACTCTTGGGTCACTCATAGTTATACTTCACGACAACAGGATGCACTCACACACCCTCCTCACCACTGTCTGTTGTCTCACTCACTCCTATATCCTCACGTGATTGTCCAAATGGCCGCTATGCTGACCAATCAAAACAAAGTTCTACCATGAGCAGAGCTGGGGCTGCGCACTGTAAGAGTTCAGCAGCGAAAGGAAAACACTAGGAGCCAGCTCTCACTCAATGTGAACCGGCTCCTCTGATTCACTGCAGAGCATTGGCTCTTAGAGCTGCATCTTTTGAGCATGACACATCACTTTTAAACTGGGATAAATGCGAGCTGGTTCACTAGAAAGCACCAAGGTTCTGAGAATCCAGGAAGGAAGTGGTTCCAGAACCAGAACTGTGCCGGTGTGAAAGCCTTCTCAGGGTACTACAGCTTTTGGCACTTGAGTATTCTCCACTCCATTTACAGCCCCGGAGGCTGTGGCCTGTGCAGCACAGGAACAAACCGTGACAAAAGTAATGCAAGGACAATGTCTAAATCCAACACCTTTTTTTGGATATACAAACAAAGAAAGGGCAAAAAAGATTGACATGATAGATGGGTTTGTAAGAGGTGCTGCATGAAAATAAACACTTTGGAAATAGGATAAACACTACCTTACTTACATTTTCCAAGGACAGAGATTGCAGACAACAGCTGCAACAGTGTGTCCGACCAGTCATTTCCAAAAACCAGCATATTGTGATTTCACCTGGGATATAAATATGATGTCATCCACTACTCAGGAACTCATATCACTGTTTCAAAACCAGAAATCTTATTATTAAAGGGGAGATACAGTATAATAAACCAGCATAACGTTTCCAAACTTTTTTTGAGGGCTATAATATTTGAGTATAAAAAGAAACTTATTTCTAACTCCACTACAGCAGTTTCTAAATATACGGCTGCTTGAGTAATACGTGCACTTTCACCAGGTCTGACTCCATGGTGTAACTCCTGCTTATGTGACCACAAACACACTCCTCTTTGTCTAAGCAGACAAACAAACCTTTACACTCCCCCTTTGTCATCCTCTCTGACTAAACTGACATTCACACTCGGCAACTCTCTCACACACACACACACAGACACACACACACCCACACACACACACACAGACACGGGCAGATTCCTCCAGATGTGTGTGTGATTCTTTTGCACAGTGTGTGACCGTGTTGTGTTGTGTGTTTCCACCTCCCCTTTTCTGTTTTGGTTACCATCCTCGTCTGTTAAATGTCACTGATCAGGCCGGCCGTCAGGAGGGGAACACATGGCCGAGGCTCCAAGCCCTAAGAAGAGTTCAGACAGCGGACCGTCCCGTCAGTCAGACAATCCCAAAACAGAGAAGATATCTTGGCACAGTTCACTCACAACTTTCTATGATAGCCTGTCCTTATTGGTTGTTTGTTTAAGAACATCTGGGACGAATAAAAGGGATAAAAGTCACTAAAATAGAAAGATCAAATTTTGTCGAATATGTATTAAAGCGTGTCGTCCTGATCCTCAGTGCAAATCACTACAATAACATATAAAAAACAAACATGGCTTTAAAACTTTAACTCCTTCTTCATAAATGACCTTAGTTACTTTCTTACTGATGGTTATGACTATGGAACAAAACAACGAGGGTGCAAGATGAACCTGAGAAACAACATTAAAGCTACACTGTTAGTGTCTACCTGTATCTGCTTCTGTTTTTTATGATGGTAATAAATCAGCGCTATTAATCACCCACAACCAACTGAATCTAAACTGTGCTTATTCATAGGGCATCAAGTGTGTCAAGCATAGAAGTTGAAATTTTTAAAGTTGACTACAGTATGTTTATCATCAGTCATAGCTCACGTAACAGAGAGCTGCAACATTATTATCAGCCGTTACTTCAGTTAAACTGTCTCTGTAGTTGGCGTCAGATCTGATCTTAAGCTGCAAAATAAACTGTTTTAATGACAGAACTGTTTCCTGGGTAGTGGAGAGAGAATGAGAAAGAACTAGAGGTGCTCTGAGAGCACAAACCTCTGCTCAGGCATTTCCAACATGCCAGGTGAGTTAGTGTTAACAAATCCTTAAAAAATATCCTGGATGCATATCCAGACTCAGGTCACCACCAAACTCAAATCACTTCTCTTTTGTGCCATGACTAACGTTCCATGAAAATTTAATCCAAATCTGTTCTCAACTTATTGTGTTTTTGGCAAAAATGTGTAAAACTGCCCCCTCTTACAATGTCACCAATTCTTTAAAAAAAATTCTGAATCCACATTTAGATTCTGACACCACCAAAATCTTATATTAGGTCTTTGGCCCATTTCTGGCCTGTGTCATTGAATTCTTTTCATACGTTTGAGGTATACTGTTAACAAACTAAAAAGCAAACAAACAAACACCAGCAAAATCATAACCTCCTTGGCTGAGGTAATAAGTTGCCAGATTTTGCTTGCGAAACAAGCAACCAGGTCAATCTGTATCCATCAACCTGTTTAACTTCTGATATATATTTTGACAGATAGATAAGAATTATATGTGAAATGTAGGAAAAAAAGAGGTATCATGTTTAATGTGCAAAAATAAAATTAAAAAAAAGAAAAAAAAATCTAATTTCATTGAATTCCATTCTTAAGTACTTGAGTTATACTGTTAAACTGACAAGCAAGCAAACAAACACCAGCAAAAACATAACCTCCTTGGCCGAGGTGAAAAGTCACTCATAGCTTCAAACTCACAGCATGAACTGGAATAAGTCATACAGTGTTGCACGACTTTGCTTGGGAAACAAGCAACCAGGTCAATCTCCATCCATCAATCTATTTATTTATTGATATATAGATTGACAGATAGAAAAGCCAACTTATAGTTTGATAGATAGAAAAGAACTTTCAACAGTGAAATGTAACTTCCAAGTTTGAATTTCAATTTTTAACATTTCCATGCAGGAAAAAAAGATGAATCATGTTTAATATGCAAAAAAAGTCCTCTCCTTTCCTTCTCACACAGTGTCTGTACAAAGTTTTCCACTTGATGTCATACCTCTTCGCCCACCCCCTTATTGTACCTTCTTCTCTGTGCATTAGTCATCTAAGTAGGTGCCTGCTCACTCATTGTCTGTCACCTGAATGCTTGTTCTGTTGGGGTTCTATGAGAGAGGGTGGGGCAAGGATGAGCCAGAGAAACAGGATGATGGGCAGCTTTTTCAACAAGACAAACAGTTTCTATAAAGAAACTGCACTTTTGAAACAAGCCCCAAAAAACACAACTGGCAACCATAAATATTTTCAACCTTCTATAAAAGGATCAAAGTCACTTATAATACGCTGACCTGGCAACTGTGCTCTTACACTTGAACAGGGCGTTTCTTAATAATTCTTCGGCGTTGCAGCTGCAGCAAACAAATCATTGTTGCTGTCCTCATTCATAATGAACAAGACGAGAATATGCAGCAACAAGAGAAGCCAGTAATGAGGAAGTGAAACTGTCCCAGCTGAAGCAATGTGAACTCAATGGCTTTCAGAACGTTGCAGAATGGATCAGCTGCAAACAAGTTTGAACTCTCTTTAGGTGAATCTGCAGTCTCAAGTGGTCTTGAGACATGCCAATGGAGTTATAGAGGAGTGGCTACATCTTAGAGCTCCACCTGCGCACACCGACTGGTTTCTTGTATATTATTAAAGTGGACAAAACCGCTGGATCAACATTATTTTTTTTGCCATCTGCATGATTGTTCAACACCATTTTTAAAGTTGCAGTCAGTCAGTGTTTTATCAAGACTGTTTCAGTTCTGTACCTCTAACCTGGTGCACCCTCAGCTGGTATCGCCAGTCCCTCCATCCAGTGACGGGACAGGGACTTCCTCTGCAGACCACTGCAATGAAATCCAGATCTAAACACTGTGGCCTTGTTATGTAAACCAAAAAAAATCAGGATCTTCCAAACACCTTCAATGGGAATAACTTCAATCAAAGCCGTCAGCTCATAGTTACCACGCTCTGCATGAGAGGGACAATAACAGCAAACAAATCAGTGTGTCTTTGAGGGGAAACTCTGCAGGTAGAGTCAAAGTCTGGACAAGTAAACAGATGTGGTTTGGGTTAGAGTTAGGCAACGCTGACTGTTCGGTGAGGATTTAGGCAAAACCACAATGACAGAAATACTTACAAAGAATGATGTAATAAAACCAGAGAATTTAAGACTGGGAAAAGTGGAACTGAGGAAAGGAAGAGACAGGGAAGAAGCAGAGGGACTAAAAGAAGAGGAAGAAGAAGGAGGAGGCAGAGGGAGGGGATGCAGAGGGGTCCAGACCCCTGATCCCTGCAGCTGCTGCTGTTTTGTAGGTCAGCATTACATCAGAAGGTTTATGGAAAAGGGCTGGGAATCACTTCTCTACTTGACCTACTTAAAGAATGTTGGTTTAAGATGTCATGAAATACTCCCAGACTTCCCAGCACTCTCACACACTTCCTCCCCGACACATAAATAACACACACTGTTTGCTTTTCTTGTTTAATTAGCACTCGCTGAAGAGAACATAATTAAACTTCAAATGTGGCGCCTCTTAAACTCTGGACAACTGAACTTCCTGTTTTCATTTATTTTATGTCCAAAGTTTTCAAGATAATTCACTCAATACAGAAGTTAGCTTTAGTGAAACATCTGCACAGCTCACTGTGGCTATTATTAGCCTTTAAAGACATTTCTGTCAAGACCAGAATCATTCATAAAAATAACAATTCACCAGCTCATTTTACTTCTTTGAGAAAGCTCTCATGCATAAACTCAGAATAAACTTCTTTCTTCTTTAGAAAATGTAACAGGGATGTTCAAACCCCCTTATAGTCAAGTGAACTTAACTGTATCACTTTATATACAAAACTGAAGAGGCATCAGATCCCATTAACACCTGGTGTATCCATGTAGTCTGCAGCTAAACCTTAATCTGTAACTGGATGAGGATTTACAATCGTAAACATCTTTGAGCCCCAAACATAAATCTTCTTAAATGACTGCAAAATTTTATTATCCACCACTTCAAACCTCATTTTCAGGACATTTAAAGGTCGATTCATACGTAATAAGCAGCCTTGAATATACACTTCTCAATATGCAATGCGAGGTCCTGGAATCCTGCAAGAGGCACAACAGAGAGCTCAGGCTGTAAACAACTATAAGTTAAACTACAAACACGGTGACACTTGTGCTGATACTGTGGTTAAAGCTCATAATAAAAACAGCACTCAGCAACGTCATAATCAGATCTGCAGGCGGCTGATGGTCAGTGGAGCAGTGACACAGAAAACAGAGAATGACTTCCTTTAAGTGTTATTGTGCAGTTTTTTTTATCATTCTATCAACATATTACCGTATTTTCCGGACTATAAGTTGCTCCAGAGTATAAGTCTTATCAGTCAAAAAATGCGTCATGAAGAGAAAAAAAACACATATAAGTCGCATTGAACTATAAGTCACACTTATTTAGTGCTCTGATAAAGAGGTGCTTGCCCTGTATGAAGTGGTAACACCAAGAGGGCCCACTGCGTCCTTTCCATTGGCATTGCTGTTAACTAATAAATCCACCAGGGGGGGCTCGAACAAATCTGTCTCGCACAGACCACTTCTCCTTCGCTACCGACCAACTGATATTTAATTGCTCTCCAGTCTCCTCCCAGCTGTTTTTTTTGCATTTGTTTGTCCCTGTGTCCAGGCAAAGTAACATCATACAGATGTTTGTAGTTTCTAACTAACTCGCAGAGTTTCTCTTCAAAAAGGTCCGCCATTATAATTTCTTCTTCGTGTCTCACTAGAGCTACATAATAGGTAGTAACACCAACACTGCCCCAGCGGTTTCCAGTGGTACTGCTCCGTTTGGCCCGTATCCGTAAGCTTTATGGAAACGTGTAGAAATACGGACGAAATGAACACAGAGCACGGACAGGAGGCTCAGCCCGTATCCGGATCTGTCTTTAGCGTTGAGCATAAATGGGCCTGTAACAAGTCTCTCCCGGCAGCACGTTGTTCACGCACCCATCTGTGGCCTCGTTCCTTCAGCTCTGGCCATCTTGCTTTTGGCCCACGATTGGCTTTCTTCATTTTCTTCATTGGAGTAAGAGTAACCTCTGCTTTTTGTCAGTCCCTCACAAGTTTCTCACTCACTCCAAACTTTATTTCTGCTCGTTTACCGCTGCATATTTTACTACCTGCAGTTTGTTAGAATAGGATTTTCATTTTGGGGGCATTTTGTTTATGTCTAGCCTTGTCTAGAGCGGTAGACGGTAATGTTTACTCCTTGGTTCATGTCTGTCAGTATCAATTAAATGCTGAAAAACATGTTAAATTACTATATTTTGATATATAAGTTGCACCTGACTATAAGTCTCAGGACCAGCCAAACTATGAAAAAAAGTGCAACTCATAGTCCAGAAAATACGGTAATCAGTGCTCTCCCTCTCTCTCTCCGTTTTTCGCTGTTGCTGAAAGTGCCCATTTGTCTGCATTGTTTCTGTTTTAACTGCTTTACTGAGGATTTTACTGAAGAAGCTTTTATTTGTGGTTTTAAATAAACTCACTGAACGCAGAAAAAGATCCAGCTTTTAAACTTTCTGGTTGGTGCAGGCACAAATGACAGAGGATATGAGCCGGAAGAGGAGGGTTGAGGGGGGAGAGACCAAATCCCCTCTCAGTGTGGTGTGGGACTTGTAGGATCAAAGATCTTGGATTTCAACTTCTGCAAGGTCTCAGGGGATCCGGATTCTTTCAGGACAACGTGGTGTTATCAAGTATTCTGTGTGCTGTAGCAAAATATGACTTATTTTTTAGTAACATCCTGAAAACATAATGTAGTTATTTGTCAATTTAAAAGAAATATGTTTAATGAAGAAATAATGATCTAAAATGCACATTGCACATTGTACAAGACAGAGGTTCCCAAAGTGGAGGTCAGGACCCCTGGGTGGGTTTCAGGACACCAAGAGTGGATCATGAGACGCTTTTAATAAGTAAAATCAGGTTTTAAACTATTTTAAATGTTTCATAATTTAAGAATACATGCATAAAGGGATAACATTTCAAATAAAATCATAGCTATTAGGTGAGCAATGAGAGCATTGTGTGAACAACAAAACAGCACATAATGGCAATAATGCAAGGGTTTGCTGTTCTTTAAAGATGCGCAGAGTGGGGGTATCCATTGCTACTTTGGGGGTCACAGGCTAAAATGTTTGGGAACCCCCTGGTCTAACATAATAAAGTTAGTTCTCTCTCTCTTTCTGTGCAGAATTATATTAGCAATATCAGGCACACATCACAGAGGAAATAAGAGGTGTCACTAACAGTTACATTAATAGAATATTGAAGGTAGTAATATTATATTAAAAGGAGAAGAAGAAATACTGCAATATAACATCTTAAAGCAGTCAAGTAATATAACCCATAGACAAGGACCATCATAAATAAACATGCATGGTATACAATTTATATACTACCTTTTATAGTAGTTTGTCTTACTGCTTTGCAATGCATTTTTAGAGCAAAACATGTCTCCTTGCTATCATCCAATATTGTTTAATTGAACTTCACCGCAGTCAGGTCATGGTTACCCCCCTACATTGAGTACGATCAAAGTTTATACTGTAATGGAAAATAAAGGGCCCAGTACCACATTGGCTTCATTTTTTAACCTTGAAGGTCACAAACTGGCACTGAAGTATTTAATACAGAACTGGGCTTTGTGTGCAACATCTGCGCAGTTCATTGTTGCTATTATTAACCAAGCAAAGAATGCAGTGTCAAGACCATAACCATTCATAAAAAAGCGGAAAAAAACATTCCACTGGCTATTTTCTACTCCTTGGAGAAAATGGTTTCAAATAAACTCAATCAATGCTTCCTACCTCTTCTCAAAAACACAATAAAGCCATTTTAACACCATTTGAATGACTCGTCAATATCACGCCTGATTTCACATGCCAGCTGTCGTTTTGGGAAGAATTACAGTTTCAGTTTCCTATAAAAAGCAAACGGAGAACCCAGTGGAGCCAGAGCTATTCCACACAAAAAAAGGCATTACTGAAGAATTTATAGGTCCGTTTGGATTTATAGCATCCATATGTTGGGAGATTTAACGCTGAATGGATGTGGTGAGGACTGTGTGTGACGCAGGGGTTAAGTGGTGTGGTTCTGGCCTCTCCGGCTGCTGCCTTCAACACGGGTCACGACTTCTACTTCAACCACATCTACACACATATACACGCTAACAGCTCTGGACCTATAGCACATACTGCATGAGGTCATCTGCCTCACTGACAGTAAAAATGTTTGACTGTACGTGTGAATTATGACGCAGAGGATGTTTCCAAATCGCCCATGGGTGCTGTCAATGAGGCCACAAAGCTGCCATTCACTCTTTCATACTGTGGTAATGAGGCATGCCCAGGATTTACTCCTCAATGAATACAAAGCAGGAGACATTGTTTAGATTTCAAGATCTGGTCTTAAATCTACCATATCAAAAATGCCGTTGGTTAAATGAAAGCAGCATCACCGTTTGAGTCACAGCTGCGCAAACGTGTGATGAACAATCTGATAACTCCAGATATGAATCAGCCCCTAACAACAGTCCACACAAACAGTTGCAGCTCAGTGTTTAACTGCCTGTTGTTACGGCCAAACCTGAATGTAAATAAACTAAAATCATCCAAACATCAGTGTGTACATGATGCTGCCAGTGATGAACTCAAGGCAGCAGAGAAGCTCATTTCGTCCAATTTGGAACAGCTGCTTGAAACAAATACAGGGACTGAATGAACATTAAGTGTCTCTCCCACAAGCTCCAACTCAGCAAAGAACCAATGACTGAATAAAAGGGGAACAGAATGATAAATTAACTTTTAACTAGAACTATGGCCAGCAGGGGTAATGAAGAAGGGCCAGGATGGGAGCTCATACCAGTAATGTTCTTCAGTCCACTAACTTCCATCTCTGCAACATAAACTTCCTTTGTCCAGCCCTCAAACCCAGCACTGAAGCTATCATTGATCAATCTTACATCACGGATCGATTACTGTAACTCCCTTCTTTTTGGTTTCCCTCAAAAAAACCTCCATAAACTTCAACTTGTCCAGAATTCTGCCACTGGAATCATCACCCAAACCCCCTCCATTAATCACACCACTACTGCTCTTCAGCAGCTCCTCTGGCTCCTTCTTAAATACTGCATTGCCTTTGAGGTCTTTCTTGGGGTGCGGGGTGGGCAGCAACTGCGCACTTTCCACATATTAAAGGAATAGTCCGGTTAAGTGGGGTTGCTCGAGGCCCGAAGCATTAGTAAATATAACTGCCAATAAAGCAATTGATCAGCTCCATCCCTTTTGGCAGATAGCTGGGTAAATAGTGCCACCAAAAGACCTCATAATTTCCCCACTTTTAGGGTAAAACTACACTAAAAAACTACACTGGCTCAACAATACGCTACTGTAAGATTCTTTACAGTGTTTCACTTCGCCTCGACTAGCCCCTGTATTAGGAACTACTTTGTACGTATCCTTCCCCCAGCAACGCACTGCTTTCCTCTCATCAGCTTCTCAGGTCAGATTGCTGCAGTGGGGTCAGGTAGCAGTCATAAACTGATAAAAACCTAAGTCTCAAATATATCTAGAGGATGGGTTGGTCTTGTATTTATTATAAAAGCAAAAACAGGTGAAACAAATGATCACAGTACAGTGTTAATTTTGACAGCACTTTTTAATTTAGTTTCAGTTATAGGGCTCTAATTTCCTGGTGCAACTCAGGGTGGCGCAGCCTGGCGCACCCCACGCAGTGGTAATTTTGTCCGGCGCACCGGCGTGCGCAGCAAATTTGGCAATTTGGTAGACTGGCTGCGCCGAGATGGGTGTGACGGCGCACTAGGGGGAGGTGTCAACAGATTCAGCTTGGCGCCTCTTGACAATTTTGTGCCAAAAAACCGCACGGAAGGTGCGCTGAAAGCTCGCCAGCTCCAATCTGGTCTATTCTCGGCAAGGCGCAACCCAGGCAGTGGTAATTTGGCTGACAGGCGCACAGTGCGCACACGTCACCAAAACCTCACAGGCAGGTATCCAGAGTGTCAGGTTTGTATCTATATTAATTGTCCCGTCACATCTGATGTCAGATAGGAGACGTTTGTCAGAATGGAAACTCAACCTGACGGCAGCTGGAAGAGTGACACAAACTAACGAGTTCACATCTCTCAGCCAACCACAAACAGCCACATCATCCTAAACGGAGTATCCGGCTTCTCTCATCTCATGCAATTCAAAAGAAAAGAAAAAAGAGAGAGACGCTAGCTGAATAAATAACTCAGTGTCTTAAGGATTTACCTGTGATTGCCCATATTTCTCTGTTTTAATCTTTATTTTTAGCGTGATCTAAAAAGATGGAGTACATTATTGCAAGAAGGATGAGGAGGAGATATCGGGAGAGAGTATTTCACCAAAGGTTCTGCTATTTGGCGATGACAGACCAGGAATGCAGGCGGATCACAAGCATGATGAATGGATTAGCCTGCTGCTGTGTTTAAATGTAATTATCACTTAATTTTGTACTCCTATTTATGAGACAGATTACATCTGTTCCGCAAGGGGGTCCACACGGTGACGCGCATTGTGGCCTACGATGCGCGGCCCCCGGGGCCCCTGCGCTCCCCAGTTGCTGTAAAAGTGACAGCGACTCTGACCTTCTTTGCCACCGAGGTGAAATTGTCACTGCGCCTCGTCCGCGGTGCATTTAAAGGCGAGGAGAGGTGTTCATTTGATTGGTGAAGATTACGTTCGGCAGTGTTAAACCCACTCACGCCTTCCCTCCTCCCTCTCTGCTACTTGCGCCAGTGGGAAGGACAGAGGCTTGGGTGCGCCTGCCTGCGCCTATCTGCGCTGTGCACGAAACTTGCAAAATGCCCTGGACACACCCCATTGGAGCGGTGCAGGCGCGGCGCAGGGCAGGTGCGCCCCGCCAGCGCCGAAATTAGAGCCCATAGTCTTTTGCCTAAAATATCTTTTAATTTTAGTCATAATTTAGTCATCTTAATTGTTTAAATTTTAGTCTAGTTTTAGTTGATGAGATTTCACAACATTTTAGTCAACAAAATCAACTGTAAATTTAGTCGACTAAAATATGAAGTGTTTCCTTGAATTTCTGAAGTCATGTTTTACACTTGGATAAAATAAAACATCTAATAACCCTTTATTGAATGATAGTAAAGTTTGAATGAAATTAACAAAAACAAATTTGACTATTGTGTGAAATGCAGTCACCTTTATTTAGGCTACCTGGCAGAGCATCTCAGTTACAATACCAGAACTGACAACAAACAGTGAACCTGCTCTACATGAATATATCAATCCATAAAGAGAGGAGCTCTGATTGGATTGCTCCCCAACTTATATCCCACCACCACGAAGCAAAAGCAGTTGTGATTGGATGTCCCTCTTAACTCATCCAACCATTCCACACAACCAAAGTAGCTGTGATTGGATATATTCCTAACTTATCCCTTCTTTCTACATGATGAAATTAGGTCTGATTGGATTAAGTCTCTGTCAAACATTTTGTCTAGTTTTTATTTGTTGAGGAAAAAGTGAGTTGATTTAGTTTTAGGTTTTGTCCATGTCCATGTGCACTTGTGTTTTTAGTTACCGTCTAGTTTTTGTCAGGGGAAAAAAGGTTGTTGATGAAAACTATGACGAACACAATTAGTCAACAAAATTAACGCTGTCACAGTACCATTTTCCATCCCATTATACCAACGACCTTGTTATTTAGAACACGGACATCAGGATTCCTAACTTTGCAAAGACAAAGGATCAGGACCAGAAAGTTCCAGGAGATGCATTGTTACAAAGTCCCAGTCCAGACAGCAAAAGGCCTCCAGGTTTGTTTTTCCCAAATAGGAGATTGGAAAAATGTTGCCTGGTCTGATGAGTCTGGATTTTTACACCACATTCAGGTGATAGGGTCTGAATTTGGAGTAAACATCATTTAAGCATGGATTCGTCATGCCTTGCATCAATAGCTGAGGCTGCTCTTGGTGGTGCGATGGTGTCGGGATATCATTTTAAATGCCGCAGCCTACCTGAGCATTGTTGCTGAACATGTCCATCCTTTTATGACTATAGTGGACCCGTCTTCTAATGGTGTCTGCAGGATAATGCACCAAAAACCTTAAGTTGGGTTCTTGAACATGACGATGTGTTCACTGCACTCTAGTGGCCTCCACAGTCACCAGATCTCAATTCCAAATCCCAAAACGGGAGGTTTACATCATGGATGTGAAGCTGACAAAATCTGCAGCACCTTGTTGAATCAATGCAATGAAGATCTGAGGCTGTTATGAAAGCAAAAGGGGGTCCAACCTAACAAGGTGTGACTGATGAAGTGTCCTGAGAGGATGTGGTCTTGAGGGTCTGATGCAGGCAACAGCAGGTTTAATGTTTAGAGAACCAGTTTATTTTCTCACCTCGGCAGAGCTGGCCACCGACAATGTGCAGTAGGAGTAAAAGTCAGCTTGTTTGCTTTGGAAAGTTTGTCAAATGACTGGACGCAGCACGGTTGATTTTCAGCGTGGGAAAGATGAGGGGGTGGGGGGATTCTGAAGATTTTAAATGAACAAAACACAGTTCTGATGGAGTATATCGTCTGTATCTAGATACAAAATGGGCTTTTATGTGTTTTTTTTAGAGCTGACCCATAAATAAAGAGCAGAGAGAAGGAAATAAATGCTAATTAAGTGTTAAGACAACAGATTTCCTGTCAGGGTTTCCTAATTTGGAAACAAATCTACTTAATCAAACTGTTCCCTCAGAACACACTGTAAATGAACTCCATCCAAGCCACAGGAACATTATCCTCCTGTTTTAAATTTAGCTTTTATTTGCACAACTCTCCACTTGACATTCCTGATGAAGCCAGATGCGGCTGATAGATTTGTGATATCCGAATTCAGGGCTGCGGATGCGGACATGGATGGACGGAGGAAGGAGGTGAAGAGGGAACACAATGGGTCAGGGGGAGAGAGGGGAAGACGGAGGCTCTCTCAGGGGGAAAGTGGAGGGGGATTTTTCATTGAACCGCTCCGTCTCCCATCCTCTCATTCACGCCTCACCCTCGCTTTTTCTGTACCAGCTCCCTCATTGAGAATCAAGCTGTTGGTTTCTGTAACGCACTCATAGATGAGGGTTTGTCTGAAGGAGGCAGCAGCAGAGTGAGTAAGAGCAACAGCTGCAGGGATTACACACACGGGAGGGAGAGGAAGGGGAGAGAGTGTTCGTTTGAGTGTGTGGGAGGGTGTGTGTGGGGGCTTTGAGAGTGAAAATGCTGTTAAGTGAGGTGTGTGTTGGGTATGCGGTAGTCAAGAAGCTGTGGGTGAGAAAGACCAGTGTCAAATAACAGAAAGAGAGAGACTATAGACCAGCAGCTTACAAACATTTTTCACCCAAGACATCCAAAATCAGGCCTCATGACACATCATCATCATAAAGAAGCAAACTAGCTCCTTCAACATGTGTGCTCAATCTCTTATGTAACCAGAGAGAAAGCTGACTTTTTTTTGCAATATTTACCCAAAAAATGTGCAAAAATTCATTTAAAACTTCAACAAAAATCATCACCACTCACTTAAGCGTGACGGTCCATGTTTTATAAAGTTGGAGAGCTTAAAAATAAGAAAAAAAGACCTGTCCTAAGCTTGACGAGGGGACACTGTCCAGAATGATTGTGTCTTGGGTGGGGTGAGGGGCGTTGTTTATAAATGTTGAGTAAGTGTATCTGTTGATTGAAATTCAGGGAAAAAATGACTTTCCCCACTTTCTGATTCTCATTATTAAAATCATATTTGTATTCAGAGATTATATATTGTTATTAGTAACAGTGTAAATTCTTTGTTTATTGTCTCACTTTTACTTTTTTTAGCGAGTGTTGGGTCCTCTTGCATTCTGGGAAAAACCGTTCATCGCACCAAGAGGGAAAACCAGGCACTTCAAACTTGAAAAATGTGACAATGAGGGAGGAAATATAATTTATTGTTGTAGCTAAATCATTCACAATACATAAAAAAGCCAACACATGTCGGCCTCTGCAGTGCCTTTTTTTCCCTCCCGGTAGTGAGTAATTGTGTTAAACAATTGTGATCTCAATGACTTAAAAAAAAACTCTGATTGTAATTGCTGGTTTTAATATAATTTATGATTTTTAGGCCATTTTGCTTTCTCAGAAAAACCATCACCTCCCGACCTTTGAGCAAATAGCAGCTGCAGTGCCAATCTATAGGTGTCTGTATGTTGGTTTGTCTCAGTGGTGGGCTTGTGGTTTGACAGCAGGATGTTCGATGTGCATTCACATTGACTTGGTTGTCGCAGCAAACACCTGAAACACAGCAGAGCCAGACATTATATAGTCACAGAGAGCAGATGAACTTATTTTCTCATCTGCAGCAGCTCACTTCTCTCTGCAGTTTGTCAGCACAAGGTTTGTAAACCCTGGGAGTTCTTTGGACAGAAAACAGTGACGTTTTTGCCAAACATAACATGAACAAACATCTGGATGTGGAATCCTGCCATTATCTGATACGGGGCAAACAGAGACAACTGCTTGATTACAAATTTTATTCAAAGAGATTGAGCAACACATTAAGAATGGACTTTGAAATGCATTTTTTTAGTGTTCTGGCCTCTTGCATAAACTTCAACTGTTTAAGGTCACTGAAAATTGAGTTTTGGGAACGTTTTTTGGAAAATGAAGAA
The DNA here is from genome assembly GCA_037902135.1 of Cetoscarus ocellatus. NCBI lineage: Eukaryota > Metazoa > Chordata > Actinopteri > Labriformes > Labridae > Cetoscarus > Cetoscarus ocellatus. The sequence continues at coordinate 895,741 of JBAMNC010001316.1, forward strand.
ATCCAGAATTGGTTTGACGTGTAGAAGGAGAAAATAACTGTTCAGGAAAAAATAACCTAATCATATCAGTTTATTCTCACCACTATAAAAATCACAGGATGGTTTGTTTTACCTCCCACTCTTTAGAAACGAAGTGAAAATGGGGTTAAAAGTATTAAAATGTCTGCTCCCCTTACTTACAACCCAGGGGTTGTATAATCCAGGACATGTAAGAAGGCTAGTGTGTAAACAACCAGGAAATATCTTTACAGGTACAGGACAAAGACACCATCAACTGCCATCAACCTCAAGGTCTAGTGTTCAGCTCCAACGAGAGACTTCATTTAATACATTTGGATCTGTGTGATCTTCTTGTATCTGTTTGCTCAGGACACACAAATGACCTTATTTAGGATGCTGAGTTCAGATATCCAGAGAGCTCAAAGTAGAGCCACTCCCCGCTGCTATGAAAGAGCCCACTGAGGGGGTCATCTGATCAGGACGCCTCCAGGTTGCCTCCCTGCGGAGGTCTGCTTGGCAAGTCCACCTAAAGGGAAGATCCTAGGTTGACCCAGACATCGCATACATAATCTAGATTTTGCCTGAATTATTATTACAAGCTCCAGTTTTAATGAAGTTGGCACGCTGTGTAAAATGATGTGAAAATCCCTTTCCATCTACATTTGATTAAATACACTATTAAGACAAGATATGTAATCTTTAAACTGATGAACTTCATTGTTTTTTCACTCATTTCTGAATTTGATGCCTGCAACACGCTCGAAAAAATCTGGGACAGGGGCAACAAAAGACTGGGAAAGTTGCAATGGGCACTAACACACTCACATACCATCACAGATGCCGGCTTTTTAACTTTGCTCTGATAAACTGGATGGTCCTTTTCCTCTTCAGCCTGGAGGACACCACATCCATGATGTCCAAAATCAGTCTGAAATGTGGACTCAGACCACAGCAGACTTTTCCACTTTGCCTCAGTCCACCTCAGACAAGCTCGGGCTCAGAGAAGCCCATTCTGCCAATGGGGTAGGCAAATATATTACTTGCTAATTATCTTGAAATAAACTCTGTATCCTGCTGCAGACACAGATGATGATTCAGAGAAATACTTTTAGTTTTTCATGTCTTATTGTTTTAACCCTGACACAGAAAGACAAGGCAGACCGGAGCAGCAGGAGCATCCAGCATCGTGCACACGGAGCAGACTGATGGAGAAAATGTGCAATAACACACACGGAGAGAGTAACCATGAGTCAATGTACACAAAAGGTCCAAACACAAACACACACACTTTTCTGTGTGTCAGACGGTCATTACGTGCAGCTCTGGGACTGTTTAGCTCAGTGAGGGAGTCGTCAAAACAGGAAGTGTTTTATGTAGCTGAAACATTCCTTTTTTAACTCTCACACAGGCTCGCTAAAATAAACAACACACTCAGCGGCCGACCTGGGAGGTGACAGGCCACAGACTGTGTGAGTGTGTATTTTCAGTACCTCGTGTGTGTCCCTGCAGTGTTGTGTTTGCTTTTGTCTTCGAGCTTCAGGACGGGCATTTGTGTGGAGCAGACGGCTGTGGAGGGGTTTACTTATGTGTGTGTGTGTGTGTATGGTTACCAGTCCCCCTTCAGGCTCTCAGAGGCCTCTGGGTCTCGTGAAGTCATTTCCTCTTTGATGGGGGACCTTGACTCTGTGGCTGCACACACACATGCAGAATTACAGTCCTGCAGACCAGGAATGAAATCTGGAGACTTTTAGAGCAGAAAAAGGCATAAATCACATCTGGGCCGGTCTGTGTCACCACCTCTGGAATGATTCAGAGGTATGGATGGTCACTGAGGGGACAGAAACGAGCCGCAGAGATCCTACAGTAGAGAGAGTTTTCCTGCTGAAGAACTGGATTTACAAATAAAGGGAATTCCAAAGAAACACCAGCACCAACGAGACACTTAAGACATTTTATTCAGGTACAAACAATGGTTGTTACACCTGAAAGTGTCTCAGGGTGATTCTTCGGAGTTGCCTTTACTTGTAAAGAATAACTCTGGATTATTATGTGAAGAGAAAATAGATCTTTAAAGACCAATGGCAAAAGTTATTCAATTGAAATTTTGAAAAAAATGACTGATTTATATTTGTTTACTTACTTTTTAAAAACCATTTATTTATTTTATCTGTTATCTTTATTTTGTTATGTATATATATATTTTTCCACCTCATTTTACCTCACCACTAGAAGTCCAATGAACTTATTTATTATTATTAATTTGTTGTCACTCTTTCCTGTGGATTTATAAAAAATAAACAAAAACAAAGGACAAATTGTACAAATTTGGTTAGATATCAAGATCTACAAGTCTGCCACAATACTGTACACTTTGGGTGTTATTCATGGAAGTATGTGTTTATGTATTTGTTTATTTTTTTATTTTTTTTCTCCCTCTCCTGCTTAGTCTTAAATTTGTGTTTATACATCTGTGTGATTTATGTTTTATAAGTTAATGACACTGTTATACTCTGTGGCAAACGACAATAAAAATAAACATTATGGTAAAACAAATATATATATTATTTTTATATTAAGGGCTGGTGGGTAGAGGCAACAATTAACTTTCTATTAAGGCAAAATAAACTGCATCAATAATATTATAATCATCTAACTCTATATCTTATTTAAAATCTAATATTCATCTTAAAATCTAAACTAGAAAAGCACTCAGAGAGCGCAGACCTCCGCCAAGCAGCTTTGGTCCACTTTGGCGAAAATGGTCCTATCTGGCAATGTTAAAGAATCCTTTAAAAAATTCCTGGATCCAGATGGTGATCCAGATCACCCCCAAAATTTAATCAGTTTTTCCATATCCCATTTCCGACAATTCCTGAAAATTTCATCCAAATCCGTTCAGAACTTTTCAAGTTATTTTGAACACAAACAAACAGACAGACAGACAGACAGATAAATGCCGGCAAAAACATAACCTCCTTGGCAGAGGTAATGAACTGGTAAGCCCTACAGTGTACATCTTAAATGTTAAGTTTTATACCTGGTAACATATGAAAACATGTTTATCTGTCCGAAGTATTTCTAACCCAAACACGGCGTATCTAAGGTGACAAGCTGCTCTCAAACACTCATTAATCGTGGGTGAAGGTCACAGGCCGCTGACCTCGTCCTGACCTGTAAAACAGGAACTCCAGGAATGCTCTCCTCTCTCCGTCCTCGGCTCGCCGTCACTTCCAGCTCATTAAATGAAAGAGCACGGTCAGCGGCCCCTGTCCTTAAACTATGACTCTGAGTAACCTGTGAGTGTCGGCTCAGAGGTTAAGGACTGCGAGGTCGAGTAAGAAAAGAGAAATATGTAACTCTGTAAGAAATATGGGTGACACTTTCTATGAGGCCCCCTTTATAATGCATTATAAACACATAAATATGTTTATTATGCATCATAATATGTTATTATGTGCTTATAATGCTGTGTAATCTTAGTTATATGCACTTATGATCATCCTACAATGATTCATGATATAAAGCATAGGTCATTACAACACAAGCATTATTAATGAGCTATAAACAAATGTATATGTGTCGTTTTGTGCATATAAAAGATAATATAGTATATATACTATATTTTAATTTCTAAAACCATTATTGTTGTTATCCACAAATTTTACATTTACTGGGTAAAAAATGGTAAAGCACATTAATATTCCTTGATTAAGGTGACAAATTATAGTTGTTTACTTCCATTCCTTTGCAGAAAAATTAGTTTGAGTGGTTTAATGTTCTGTTTAATTTCTGATTTCTCAGAGAAGTCCAGTGAGTGGCTCAGATTTGGGAATAAAATGGAATCGGTATATAATGTGTTATTAATTAATTATAACTTGATTACAATTCATTTCAAGACGAAAATCTCAATAAAGTTTAATCTTTGTGAATACAATACAACACCCTATAACAGGGCTGCTTGGTTATGTAAAAAAACATAATCTGATTATTTTAAAAGATACAGAGATCACGATGATGAAACAGGATTTCTTACTGATTTAAAACAAGCCCCACATGCTTTCATTGAACGTATTTGTTTCATTTTTTTACATTAAGTAACAGGCAATACATAGAAATGTGCATGTGGAAATAGAAATGCTTCAGAATAATGCAGATAAAAATAATGGAAATTAAACAATGTCATGCGGCAGAGTAATCTTTTAATCTTGATTATTCAGTTTTTATAATTGTGGAAAGTAGTGATTGTAATCTGGACTTAAATTGAATTAATTACCCAGCTCTAATCCTATAAGTATGTTTATAATACACTTTAAACACTGGCATTGTAGTGGCTTTTACTCGCCTTTATGACGCATTATGAATTATAAAACGTGGTCTCCAGTTTTGGGAGCCCTTTGTGGTGTTTGGACCATGTTGGGGTCTGGCTTGTTGTGTCTACTTTTTGGGGTTTTCCTCTTTTTCTGTTCCTTGATATTTTTTCCTTCCATGAGCATCATTAGCCTGAGTGTCAACAGAAGTGCTGATGCTCTCCTTCAGGTTCTTGTTGTGCTTTGGTTTGTTTTGACATTAGTGTGCGTTTGTGAGCAGTCTGGGATTGAAATTTTGATTTTGTTGGTTAATTTTTGTACTGAAGTTCTTTTTCTTCTGTATGTTCCTGTTTGTCAAATCACTTTGTAAACTTTTGTTTTTAAAAGTGCTCTACATGAGCACTACATTCTTATGCAGAATTATAGGCACATTATAACATATTATGATGCATTGTAAACATGCTTATCATATGTTTAGAGAGCTTCAAAGAAAGTATTATGGAAATATGAAATGGAGCTTGATAAAATGGTACAAACATATTTTCTGGTTTTGTGCCATCCTGGTTCTTCAAGCCAATCACACTGCAGCCCTCACACATCCACAAATATATCAAAATCATCCACATTTGGTTCCAAAGATGACTTTCTCCTGCAGGCAGATGCATGCTGCACTTTCCTCTTCAGCGAACTTTAGCAAGAGCTTTCTCTGAAGTTATGAAACAGTGCTCACATTTGTTTGTATTTTTTCATGTTTCTTATTAGTCACAGTGTCTGCTCGGTCCCAACCACACCCGAGTGACCGACAGAGTGAAGAAAGTTGCGGTCACTGCTGACGTGGACGTGAAGCTCAGCACAGACATCGAGTTATAGAGAGTAAGGGAGTGCATTCATCATGTCACAATCAATACAAGCCTCAATAATTAAACACTGTTTGGTTTAAGTGAAGCTGTGTTTTTTTGTCAGTCATTTGGAGTTATGTATTTGTGGTTTGAGCGTTGAAAGATTTCCCACAGTCCTCTGGGCCTCGCACTCGTGCCTGAGCTCACCACATATCTCCTCTCTGCATCACACAAATATCTGCTGATGCCAACAGAACCACTGATGCCAACCACAAACATCCCCGTTTTCTTTCCAGCTAAATTTCTCCTCAAAGTACTCAAACATCTGCCCACGCATTTATGAATGGGGAACAGGCCTGAGGAGACGGGACGATCAATTCAGTGCTTCTGTCTCCAAACATCTGCCTCACCTTTACATGTACCAGACTTGAGCTTTAAGCAGGGTCCACACATAAGGATTTTCCAAAGCTGGAGAGATGTTTTATCTGATAGAGACCCCACACATGAAGATAAAAAATCAGGCATTGAATAGTTTTGATCGTACTGTGTGTGCTGTGCTCCGATAATCTCAACACAGCGCGACACACACATAACTATTCGGTCCCACCACCGATCTAGAATCTAGTCTAGAAAAATTCAGAACAAAAACAAAAGACTGTGGAAAAAATCCTGGAGACAGCGTGAACACATGAGCTGGTCCTCCACTTCTGAGGTCCACTGAACTTTATGTTGATGTTTCAGGTCGGCCATGCTTGTTCCTATTTACATCTGCTTCCTTGTTCGTCAGTCAGCTCGCTACTTGATTGGCTACATTCACGTCACAATTCACGGAATCATGACTCGGGAGACGTTGGCTTTCCCCACACAGAAAGAGTTTTGGTTGTAAATATTGAACAAGTTCAATATTGAACAAGTTCAATATTTACGATTGTCGGCCTGACCCGTTTCGGAGTCGATTATCAGGACAAATTCACTCTAAACACACCTCAGACCACAGGACAATCTTATAGGATAATCTTTTAAAACAGAAGATAATCTGGTTTGTGCCGTCGGGAATTGGGAAAGTCAGGACAAAAACAGCCTGACAATCTTTGTGTGCACACCATTTCTACTAAAAGCTAAACTGGGTGGTTACTTGCTAAACAAAGGCAGGTGAATATAGTGCAGTAAATGATGGCAGAGCCTGCTGTGCCCCTCTTCTGACATGATCTCGTTACTCATTCTTTACTCTGAATGAGGCAAACTTCATTCATGTGTTTTGGGAAGTAGATTTTGTATCTTGAGTTTTCTTGAGGTCAACATTTTCCCATCCCACAAGTCTATACCAAATGTTACAAAGCATATCTTTTCGGGTTTTGACTAAAAGAATCACAGATAGATGGGCTTTGGCATCTCTATGCACCCCTTTGTTTCATCCCCGCCCAGAACAGGCTGCTTTAGTGTGAATCCCCATTAGTTGTATGGACTACACCACCCTCAGGTAGGAGCTGCATTTACGTGCCCAGAAATGTTCCTTCAACTGCTTGTGGGCTAAAAATCTGGCTCAGGAACTGGCTTACCAAAAAATCATTCATTGAGAGATTGAGTATGCAAAAGAGGTCTAAAGCTGTTTTCACACCAAAAGCAATTTTAATTTTGCCGCACAATGAAACAAAAAAGTGAATGGGATGACACAAAATTTACATCGGTCAGGCAACAGATACATTGCATGTCAGTTCTCTACAAAATTGTTGCACAAACAATGCAACTTGTCACATCAGCAATGTAAATTTTACTTCTTTCGCCCCTTCACCAGAGTTGAAATTATCCAACTGAGACAAAAAATTCGCCCGAAGCTGTAGGGTGACAGCCAATCAGCATCAAGAGCGAATGGTGCAAGGATGACATCACAGGAGGAAGAGGAAGTAAACAACCGTGTATGTTGCATTGGAGCTTCTCTGCATGCTTTCTTTAGTGTTCAGAGACCGAACCACAGACAGGAGAAAATCAGTGCACAGTTTTGAGTATCCAGTAAGTACAGCTCGTATTTATTAAACACTTCTCATGGGCTGATTTGGGAATGATTTTAGCAAGCACAAAAGCAGTTAACACACATGCTAGCTGGCTTGTGGTGTATTAAAGTTGTTTTTTAACAGAGGAAATATGCCACAACTCACTGAAGAACTACCAAAGCAACCACAAGAGAAGGAATAGACCAGGGAGAATGGATGAGGTGGTCTCTGGCTGTACCGGGAAAAAAAAGACGAGTGAAATGGGCAGATTTGGCAACAGAAGGGGCGAGCGCCTATGTTTCATATCCCCATGTTTGCCAAGTCTGTCCTGATTGGTCTCTGCTCTGCACTGGGCATACTACCATGAGCCAATGGGCTTAAACTGTGGGAACGCGGAAAGCTTCTGTCACACCGGTGACCAAGCCAAAATCAAGGTAAGCAAAAACTCCAAGAATCAAGAAGAAGGATGACGAAATCACTGCAGCACAGAGAGTAAATTCACTACAGCAAAAATTAAACATAACATGCTCTTTTAGGAGAACTCAAATATTAAAAGTGCTGAAACTTCCATCCCTACAACAAAAAGGATAATGTTTGGGATAGTTTAACATGCTACATTTCAGTGTTACCACATATTTTTTCACGAACTTTGCAGCTAAGTGTTGGGACATCCCAAACTAATTCTTCACTGAGGGAACTTTGCTCATGGAGGAGGGGATTTTGGGGGAACTGAGCATTTCATTGCATTGACAGCCGGATCTTTACATTAGCCCTGGAACTAATCTCTAACCTCTCCCTGCTTCGAGAGAAGTACTGTTCGGGAACTAAAGTTGGACATAATGGGGCTGAATATTTTTAACTGGTGGAGCACAAGTTTTTAAAACCTCTGCAGAGACACTGAGAACACAACAGGCTGGAGTAATATCTAAGTCCTTTACAAGGAAAATCCCAGGTGCTTGATAGTTCTTAGTTTAAGTCAAAGTCCAACATTCTGTGCCCTACATTTCATCTTAATCACCTTAGTAGCAGCTTATTGTTCCTGCCTGGTAAATGCCCACTTGTTTGTATTTTCCAGGAAACCTCCCCCAGAACCACAGAGCAGATTAAACAACTGTTTTCCCAGGCTCAGTGGTTCCTCTCGTGACCAGTGAACTGACATTTCTGGATTTAGAAGAATATGTTTACAAAGATGCAAAAAAGGAGCCTAGAAGTCATGTGCACGGAGCGTGACTTGTGTCTGTTTCAGCTGGAGAACACGGAGAGGACAGAGTTTACTGTGGTGTGTGTTTTTGGATATCTGCAGTCATTGAGCACATTATGAACACCAAACTGTTTAATATGACTCAAGGTATAAAAAGGAAACTAAAGGAGAGCTACAGGGATGCTGTAAGTCACTTTCATTGAGGGATGCTGAGACGGGTACTTTTATATGATGATGTCACACTCAAAAAAACATATTTTAAGTTATCAACTTAGATATTAAGAAATAAATAATATTTTTCAGTCTAACAGACATGAAGGCTTGGTTTACATGATAATAAACAGAGCAGAGGATGACAAATGGAAATGGAAAAACTCTTTGTGTTGAAGTTTCTCTGCCTCGAGTGACGGTTTGGAAGGAAGTAAACCAACATGATATTGAAATGTTTATCAGAGTGTGGTGTTTTATTCTCTTAATCATATGTTCTTAGTGTAATGATGCTCCAACTGCCTCTAATGATAGTGTTGCGATTGGCTCACTCGTTTAAAGGAATAAACCAAAAGGGACACAAAGACATAAATTTATAAAGTACATGGATCTTGACTAGAATAATCTCCTGGTCCAGTAATCTGTTTAATTACATCCTTCGTCACCATGATGTGATTTCTCTGCAACTCGACCGATCCTAAACTCGCTCACCATTTGGAGCTGGCTAAACATGAGACCTGATAGGAGAGAATTACTCTGTCAACAGATACCACAGTCTGCAGTGCTGTTCACACACATTTTATCAGTAAACTAGTAAACTGTTAAAGCTATAACAATAAAATGCTTCGACTTCATAACATTAACTTCAGCTAATGCACACATGTTGAACTTTTGACTCACAGAACTGTCTGTACATCAGGACAAAGCCAAGAGAGCTCCCATCCTGTCACCCAGATGAGGATCCATTTACATGAAGCAGCATCTTTAAATATCTGTTACTCCTACACTGGTGTTAAGTAAAGATGCTTTTACTCCATTTTAAATGTTTGTGGAAATTCATACCACTGACTGACCTAGTAGAGGCCCCCCCTCCCTCACAGAATCTACTCACCCAGACAGAGGACACTTTTACTCCTTCTTTGGATAAAAAGTCACAGAAAGTTCGGAGGATGATCTTAAGTTACCTAAATCCTGTTTAATCACTCATTTCATCATTTTCTTCTGTCAGTCAACTGTTCGTGTCCCCAACTACAGAACTTCCTAATTTTGTTGTTCAAAAGTAAAGGCAGGACAAGTTAAATAGCAAATAAAGTTGCCTTTACTGAAGCCTGAACAAAAAACAGAATGAAACCATAACAAAGAAAAATCTGTTATCTGACTAGACAACCTTTACTGGTTTACTGATGCAGAGAAATCAACTTAAAGTAAATATTGGACATGTCAGTATTGAGGATTTTCAAGTAAGGGGTGAGTTCGATCGACCTCTGCGAGGATAAAATCACTCTTAACATGCCACAGGATAATCAGACAAGACAATCTTTAGGACTACTAGATTACTGGCCCAAGGCTTAACTTTGGTTGGAAGTAAGGATTCAAGCCAAAAGTCAGGCCAATTGTTGTGTTGTGTGTCGATTTCACTTCATGTCTACAACGCCAACAATTTTTTTGCCGTTTTTCTTGATCCTTATTCTTTTTCTGACACAAATAGGACATCACAGAATATGACATGGGGAAATTTTAGTTAGGTGAAGACTGCTTCCTTCCAAAAAATATCGGGATTGATATCTGTATCAGCAATAATGACTTCAGAAATATCGTCATACTGAACATTGACAATATTCCAGTATCATGCATCCCTAATACCTGCATGATAATTTTGAAAGACCAAGGCAGAACGAGTCCACCATATGAAATTCAACACTTTGTTATCTATTTAGGCAGTGTCTATTTGTAATGTTGGTGCATTGTGAGGGCCAAAAATATATTTTTTATAAGAGAGACATCTGTACATCTGACATTATGGCCTATAAAAGTGACTGATACCAGGTAATATAGTTTGAATTTAAAACCAGTTACAAGCATTTAAGGTGATACATGTGCTCCACTAAAAACATAAAATATAAGATTAGTCATCTACAAATTAAAAGACATTTTAAAATTCTACATTTTGTACCTTTGGTTGGTTTTAGAGCTGCTGGTTTCAATCGTGCATAACTCCAGGGTGTGTTGCAGCATCCTCACCACCCTGACTTCCTGGGTCCCTGGAGGTATAAAATGGAGGAATGTAAATCAGTGACTTTTGTTTTTAGAAATGTGAAATATTCACCAACATGGAGCACTAAAACTCTGGATGCCAGAGCAGTGAAATTCTTCTGCGGTGTGTTGACAGCTTCATGGCACAAAGAGCCTCTCTGCTCTGTCGCTGGCTGGAAAACTGACTTTACTGTTTTTAAGTGAAAAATGAATTATCACATGTTTAAAGGCTTTTTCGTTAAGGAGGAACCTCCATCATATTGATGACAGCAGCTGGGCCAGGGCCAAAGTCAGCAGAGGGAGGTTTTATAAAGACTTCTGCAGGTCTGTAGGATAAAAAATACGGTCAAACAAAACAATTTACTCGCCCACAATCTCCCTTGATGCAATGTGAGCAGGTCGCCCACCCTGCAGGCCAGCAGCTTCCAGCAGCAGTAGTCGTAGTAGCAGATTGCCGTAGCAGACGGCATGTTAAACACAGGTCAAACCATAGAGTCAGAGTGGAGGAGGGTTTGTTTCCAATCTCTGAATTCCTCCAAACCCACACACACATCCTACAGTGACAGGCAGCGAGTTCAGCTGAAAGAGGAGGAAACGTGCAGCAGAGTTTTCGAGATGGATGACAGAGATTAATCATCCCGGAGGAGCAGATTTACATACAGACAGAGAGAGGAGGAGGGGGCAGAGTGATTTGTTTAATCTGTTAAAAAGGCATTCTGGGTAAAGTCATTATGTTTGTTTTGTTTCTAATTGTTCTGAGAACTTGGAGTAGGATTAAAAATGGTAAATGACTGCTCTGCTGTGTTTCTATTGTGTCTAAAACAAGAGCTAAATTGTTGTTTTCTCATGCTCGGCTGAATGGAAAGAGAGTAAAAAAAAAAACCAAACAAAAGGAGCAGATGAGTGATGATCTTCCTCGTCCTGCTCCAGCACTCGAAGAGGAGGACCCATGGGACAAGCTCACCCAATCCTTAATTTCATTCCCCCAAAAAAGACTTTCCTATTTTTACCCGCGCGCCGCGATGATCCCAAGAGGGAAAGCACCCGCTCTGGGCCGTTTGGTTTTCCCGCAGATATGTCGTCCCTCCAGAGGACCCAAAATAAACACGCGGAAAACCACGAGGATAAATTTGGCAGCTCGTGCGGAAAAGCTTGGAGTCTCCGTGATTGCACTCTCACAAACTTCTTGAAAAAAAAAGGAAGGAGGAAGATAGTGGAGAGATGAAGGGAACAAATACAAGAATGGAGAATGTTTGGAAAGATGGAATTAGATGACATAAAGAGGAAAACTTGGAGTGAAGGGAGGAAGTGAGGTGCACAACCGTGAAATTTGTGACTCGTATTTTCGATGTAAACAAAATAAATCAAATGGGAGTCACTTCCGTCTGTAATCCTATATTTTACCAGTTATTTCTATAGCAGAAACACAACTGTGCAGCCCTCATTCTGACACATGGATAGGGATGGGAACTGTTAGGATTTTAATGATACCAATGCCATTAACAACTCTCTGACTGAGCTGATTCTTTAACAATTCCTTAATCGATTCCTGCTGATATTCTATGTGGAAAAAAGTAGGCCGACACAAGTTTTCAGTGACAACAATGTCAAACACATGACACTTCTGATATATAAGCATTGATAAATGCTTCTGCAGAGCGTTGGCGTTTCCATTTACTGAAAGTTGTGTGTGCAGGAAGCAGCTTTACAAGGCATGCAGAACAAAGAGGAAGGAATTGATAAAGGAATTAAAAAGTAAAAACACTAATGATATCAATGCCTTGAGGGAATCCTTAAGTTTTTGATTCCTGTCCCTTCATACAAATACTTTTTTTTTTTTAAAGTTGACCAAACTGCTCCAATCATCCAACTAGACTGCTTTATCCATCTCAGGGTCACAGTGGGCTGGAGCCAATCCCAGCTGACATAACTAAAACTTAATGATGACAAAACTGAATTTTTACTGTTTTTAATACCAAAAACAACAAACATAGCTGGAAATCTGAAACACTGGTCACAAAATGTCAAATCAACAGCAAGAAATCTAGGTGTTATTTTGGACTCGGACAACAGCTTTGGCTACCCAGACTTGTTTTTTATCAGCCTTGATTAATTTGCAAAAGTACACTGTAAAAGTACTTCATACTGCTTTCACATACAGTCAAGGAGGCCCTCTTTACAATGAGCCCGGTTTCATCAGGTACAAATTAAGAAAATTATCTCATTTTATTTTAAAAATCTGTCCAAAGGTCAGAAAAATAAACTGTGCTATGGATTCATTGACCTTTACAGAATGCAAACTAATGTGTCAAATATTAGTTTACACTCTGTCCATGTGTTGAAAAAAAAAGGAATCTTCGAGCTAACATTAAGTTAAGACTCCTTTATTTTACACCTCTGATGGTAAAAAGAAAAAAGGAACGTGATAAAGTTATGCAGCCTGCTAGTCAACCCCCTGCTAATCAGCGCGGAGCATTTACCGTAAAGGTTCAAATAAATGAGCACTTCACATTTCGGGGCTGTTGATTTCACCATGGAAGACGGAGGAGAGGCTGGCTTGACCACATCTTTGTGAGATAATGTAAAGGTTTTTAAAAAATATTTTATTATTCTACCTGAAGCTCTTCTGTTGTTCTTGTTTATACTGTGTTTCTGCTTTTGCAGGTGTTTCTGAGTTTGGACAGTTTTGGGCTTTGTTTAGTTTCTGACTTGCAGCACATTTGTCATTAATGCTTTTGTTTTTATTCTTGAAGCACATTATTTCACTTGCACAGTGTTTCTGTGTTTGTATTTTGTTCTGATCTTTGGTTGTTTTGCTGTCCTTGAATCTTTCTGCTCTTGAAGTTGTTTTCCTCTTATTAAACTGCAAAGAGCCGTTGTTGGCCATTGGCTCTCGTTGGCCACAGTAGTTCAAAGGGTTAAAAGTTTATACAGAAAAAAAATGTATTGATATATAATGATTTCAGAGCGCTTTCTTTGCATGTATATTTCTGACTTGAGGGTCCCCTAAGGGTGCAAAATTGTATGTCTGATGCCATATAAAAAGTAGTAATGCAATGAAATCAATGTTGTGGCTACTTTTTGACAAGATTCTAATCAACAGCAATGCTCCACCCCCTTCCATTCATTTTATAAATATTTAATATTTTGTTTTGCTTTTTTAATAAAAATTGGGGCACTATGTATTCAAATTGGCATTTAAAGGGTTAACATCCTGAAAATTATTGAATATTTGGCAGTTTTGAGCAGTGCAGGAGCAATTTAAGAGATTTATGCAGAAAAAAGTAGAAGAAAATTTTGATGTTAGATGAGTTTATGTCAGTTTTTTGTGCGAACATTTTAGGCTCAAGGGTCCTCTAAGGGTTGTAAATAAGAGAAAACACAAGAGTTAAAATCCATGGATTTGTGAAACAGTCCATCTGGTGGGTCAGGGTAGAACAGAGTGATCTTTGCCCTCTCTTTTTGAAGGTCAGTGAACTTTCTTAGCTCCTCTGAGGCCAAAGTACATCCTGAAGCTCAAATATAAAGAAAGGCCTTGGTGATCAGAAACATGACATGGAGAGGAAAAGTACTGGACCTTAAAGGGATGAAAAAAAAAATCCCCAAACCTTTCTCAATAAGATAAACAGTTCCAGAAGAAGCTAAAGGTTACTGGATGTCAGTGGAGGGTTTCCATCATCTGTTTCTGGAGAACAGAAGAAATTCTATGTCTTTATACTAAGCTAAAAATAGTCCGTCCCTCCTGCAGGGTATTTATGAATTCCTGTTTATACGACCTCTGATCTGCTGTATATATCTACTCTGGCAGGAAATCAAGCCCATGCTTCACCACAATGATACGCACACCAGCCGCGCAGGACACGACACTTCAATTTAGACTCCAAAACAGAGATAAAAACCACAGACAGGAAAAACTTAGAAAAACTGAATTTAGATTGTGTGAGAGTCTGAGGATGGAAGAAATCTGCAGGAAAAGAGAAAATGACGAGTTCTGTGTTTGTTGAGTGAAAAAAGATGTTTACTGTCGAGTCCCTCCAACTGTGAGCTCCACCCAAAACTTCTCTCATGACCAGAGAGTGAGATGGAGAAGATTAAAAACTAATCCTTTAGAAAAATCAACCGATCATGAGTTTGTTAGCCAAAGAAAAGCCTTCAAAAATAATATGAAGAAAGCATTGACTCAATATAGATCTGATCTGCTCTTACCACCACTTTATCCAGTTCATCCATCAACTGCTCAATAGCACAAATAGCTACACGGCCAATCACATTACAGCAAGTCAATGCATTTAGGCATGTAGACATACTTAAGACAACCTGCAGAAGTTCAAATCGAGCATCAGAATGAGGAGGAAAGGTAATTAAAGTGACTGAATGCAGCATGGTTGATCTTTTAGAAACTGCTGAGCTAGTGGGATTTTCATGCACACATATTTTGACAAAAAAAGAGAAAATATCCAGTGCGTAGTGGTTCTCTAGGTCAGACTACCTTGAAAGCAGATGTCAGAGGAGAGTTGTTGAAGGTGATAAGAAGGCAACAGTAACTTAAATGACCACTTGTTACAACCACAACATGTCGTATCTTGAAGCAGATGGGCTACAGCAGCAGGAGACTACAATCGATGTCAAAAATGTTTGCTAAAAACAGAAAACTCGCCACGCTCAGGTGGTTGGATCAGAGTTTGGTGTAGACATCATGAAAGCATGGATCCATCCTGCCTTGTATCACCAGTTCAGTCCTGAACCTCTTAAGTATCAGCTGGGTATCAAATAAACACCACAGTCCGCTTGAGAGTTGTTGCTGACCTGGTCCATCCCTTCATGACTACTGTGCACCAATCTTCTGATGGATACTTCCAGCAAGATAACACTCCATGCCACAAAACTCAGATCATCTCAAACTGGTTCCTTGAACATGATACTGATGTTAATAAACAAAAAACAATGACAAAACAAATAAGCAATTCCAAAATTGTCCCTGCAGAAGAGAAAAACAGAAGGAATTAGTCCAAAATAGGGAGAAATGTCTCACAGCCCTCACCTTAAAAGTGACACACATCAACCAGTCTGTTGGTTTCACACACCTTGAATACTCTGTTACCTGCAGCTCTGATCAGCCACACCGACTGCAGGTGTGATCAGTCTCACACCTGCAGCAAACACAGGTGAGAGTAAATGCAACTGCAGTGACTGAACAAAGGAAACACCATTCAGGTCCAGCAAAGTATATTTATCTAAGAAATACAAAGCCTAAACATCCACCTGTTCTTTAGTCCAAAGCAAAAACTAATTTAATGAGTTACTTTAATTTATGTTAAGGTAACACAAAGTAAACACAAATTCATCCACATATTTTACACGAATACTGATGCATGTGTTAATCAGTGGTTCTCAAATGGGCTGGGGCACAGCGAATAATAATAATAATAATAATAATAATACATTTTACTTAAAAGCGCCTTTCTCAGCACTCAAGGACACTTTACAGAGAATTAAAAACACAATTAAAATCACAATTAAAATGTGAGGCAAGTTTGGGTGTGCCTTTGGAATTTGCAGAACCACTAGTTATGACTTCAACTATATCGCAACTTAAATGTTTTTAAGCATTAATTTCCAAGTACAGCTGCAAATTTTGTTACCTCAAAAAAACCCTCACAACACCATCAAATGTGCACCATCCACTGAACTTCACAGAAATAGCAAATAGCGGACAGAAAGAATCATGCCTACAGTTCCTGAGTAAAGTAAGGGTGAGCAACTGGTCGTCTTGCAGTGCTGTCTTCCCAGGACGCCCACTTCACGTCAGCCTTTGACTTCACCAGTCTCACTGAACTTGATCCAAAGTTTGAAACTGGTACCAGGGCTGACACCAAATAATTCGGCCACTCTGCGTACCAAAATACCAGCTTCCAGTAGCAAGGGATTGTCAGACATTTTTTGGGGCGCTACCCACACATTTAGTTTTGTTGCTCGTGAATGCACGATCCTTACATTTTGTACCTCGTTGTAAAGCCGATCAATCAGGCCTTCCAATGATATGAAATACTAAACCAACTGGTATTAATAAAGGGGTGAAATAATCAACCAGCTTTCAAAAACTTTTCCCTGAAGTAAAGATCAAACTCAAGACTCAACTATTTTTACTACCTTGATTTGACCAAAAGTAGGTTGGACATACTGTAAAAAATCTCTGCAATGAGTACAAGAACAGTCATGTGTGTTTCAGTCAGACAGCTTCTCTAATCTTCAACACTGATCATGAACTTCTGGGAAAACATTCAAGTCTTTGTGATTCAAGGTTCATGTCTGGGATGAAGGAAGAATGATGATGATCCTCTCAGCTGACTGGAGTGACTCAACAAACTGATTTTACGACATGTTTGGTATCTGTTAGAGACTGTCAGACAGAATTAGATAAGCCTAAACTCTGCTTACTCTGTTTATAACTAAAATCTGACTGTACTCAGCACCCCTGTCTCTGGTTTTACGACTGCATGTGAACCATCACATGATCAGACAGTCTGGTATCCTGACTGATTGGTACCCCCTCTGTGATTCACAGGATAGACTCAGAAGACCCCCACGATGAAAAGTGGGGAAAAAAAAAATCTCATCTTAGGCTAAAGGGATAGTAGGATATATTAGCTGGATCAGCACAAAATAAAAGCAAACAAAGTTCACCAGAGATATCAGCATGAAAAACATTTTTAGTTTGACACCAGGGTGGTGGAAAAGGGCAGAAAGAACTGCATCTAAGAGATGTGCTTTCTCATCTCTAAAGAGAGGGGTTAAGAGGGGTCACTTTTCCACAGTCAGTAACACTCAGCTCTTTTTACACCAAAACAATCCACTGAAGATGAGACTCTTCTTTATTTTGGTTTTCAAAAAATCTTTACTTTAAGACAACAATTTTTTGGAGTAGGTCATTGTGCACATAGAGTCACTAAAATGACCAAAACAGGGTGAAATAAATAGCCGATCAGTAGTTAGTGGTGTGACTATTGTCATAACACAACACTTCCATGCTCACATCCTTTACCTTCCACAGAGCAGTGAGATGTAAATAAAGTCCTCAGTGGTTTGGAAATGTTATTTTGGTCAATTAATGATCCACTTTATGCAGAATATTATTATATTTAGATGTATATCAATGGAAAGCATGATTTGTCACCTTCACAACGAGTTACAACTTGTAAGGATCATGCATTCATGGAATGAGCAACACAGCTAATCGTGCGGGTACAGCCTTCAAAGATGTGCCAAAATCCCCTGAAACTGGACACTTGTGCTCTGGTAAACAAGAGTGGCAGAATTATTTGGTTTCAGCCCTGGTACTATTTCCAAATTTAGGACCAAGTTCTGTGAGACTGGTAAAGTCAAAGACAGACCGTGAAGTGGACATCCCAGGAAGACAACACCTCACACTGGTTCCTCACCCTTGTTTCACTGAGGAACTGTAGGCGTTGTTCAAGGGGAAGAGGGGATTTTGGCACATTTTTTGAGGCACTACCCACGTTTAGCTGTGTTGCTCATTCCAAGAATGCATGATCCTTACAAGATGTACCTCGTTGTAAAGGTGACAAATCAGGCTTTTCAACACTATAAAATACAAAAACAATTGGGATTATTAAAGGGGAGAAATAATCACTCAAATGTCAAATACACAGATGCTTATGTGGACACAATAATGGAGGACTGATGTTTAAAATGATCTAGTAAATCCACATGTAGTTGAAGTAGTGTAGTGAAAGTCAAAAGAGTGCGCAGAACAAACAGCGCTTGTAGATCCACTTTTGTGGTTGTAGTCAGATGTAGTTAGAGGTGGAATTACGGTGCGTTCCATCTACCGACTTGGGAATCTGAGGTGTTTTAAGAGTGAATTTGTCACAATAATCAGCTCCAAAACAAGTTGGGGCAGACAATCATAAATATTAAACTTGTTCAATATTTACGACCAAAAATCTTTATGTGTGGGGAAAGCCAACGACTCCTGAGTCATGACTCGATGAATTGTGACGTAGAACAGAATGTAACTGACTGAGGAACAACGAAGCATGAGTAAATAAAAAAAAGCATGGCCGACCTGAAACATAAAGTTCGGTGGACCTCAGAAATGGAGGACCAGCTCACGTGTTCTCGCTGTCTCCAGGATGTTTTCCAGTCCTTTATCTAGTTCGCGATTTTTCCGTCAAAAATAGTCCCAAGACCACCATCATTCCCTCTTCTCGTAGGTCCTCATCCATGTTGCGTGTTGTTTTTTCCGGTTGTTGCCATAAACATACATCTACGTTTATGGTTGTTGATACGTTTTTTCTTCTTCATTTTTGTTAGATCATGTTTGATCACATGAGATTTTTGGCCTGGAGGACTAGACTCTAGATCGGAGGTGGGACAGAATGGTAATGTGTGT
Source organism: Cetoscarus ocellatus (assembly GCA_037902135.1). Lineage (NCBI taxonomy): Eukaryota > Metazoa > Chordata > Actinopteri > Labriformes > Labridae > Cetoscarus > Cetoscarus ocellatus. The sequence continues at coordinate 914,733 of JBAMNC010001316.1, forward strand.
GGTGTGCTGTGTTGAGAATACTGGAGCACACCACACACAGTACGATCAAAACTGATCAATGCCTGATCTTGCCTGATTTTACCTTAATGTGTGGGGTCTCTAACAGACAAAAAAATCTCTCCAGATTGAGAAAATCCTTTTGTGTGTTCCCCACTTAATTTGCAACTTGCATTAGCATGAGCTGGAAGCCTATGTGACAAAACATTCATGTAGAGTAATCTTTAAAGTAAGCAACTGGTATAAAGAAAAGCCTACAGTTCTCCTGTGGAGCAAGCGTTAGGAACCACTTTTTCTGGGATGTTGTCTTCCTGGGACGCAGTCTGTCTTTGACTTCACCAAACTCACTGAACCTGGTCCTCAGTTTGGAAATGGTACCAAGGCCAGCACCAAATAATCCTGCCACTCTGTGTACCAGAACACCAGCGTCCATTTTCAGGGGATCCTTATAAGCTGTACCTCATTGTGACTAATCAGGCTTTCCAACAATATAAAATGCAAAACTAATAGTTATTATTAAAGGGGAGGAACAATCAACCAAAATAACATTTCCAAGCTCTTATTATAAAGTATATTTTCTGACTGAACACAAGTTTTGTCCATTTCTCTCCCGTACTAACGTCTCCACCTGCTGCTGCTGCGTGTTCCCTCTCATGTTTCTCTGGTTATTTTGACTTTTTACTCCCGCTGTGCTGTGGTTCTCTCTGAGTTTGTTTGGCCCTATTCTTAAGTGTCAGATTTACTTAAACGAAGTTGAGAGTCTTTTGGTCCCATTGTTATTTGAGGAGGAGGAGGGGGTGGACAGAAAGAGAAGAAGAAGAAGGAGGAGGAGGAGTGTCTGGGGTTTGGTCATGGTCCCTTGTGGTAATATTTAATAACAAACATTAAAAATACCACAGAAATCCCTCACCACATTCCCACGCTCCCACTGGCCAGAGCACACACACAAACACACATGTTCTTATACGCATGCAACCACACGCTCAAACACACACATATGTGTGCTGTATACATACCAGTCATCTGTCTCTGCCAGAACGCTGATCACACAAACACACACATGCATGTACTCACACAAAAGTCAAAACACTTGTAGAGCCCTGCAGACATTTAAACACACACATGCAGGATGGTGCCGCCAACCATAATCCTGTACGTAATGTGCTCACATTTTATTACTGTCATAATTATTTTTGTTGAAATCTAATCTGTGACAACAGCAGAGCCTTTGTTTGGTTTTATTTCATTACATTCTTCTTTTCGGCTCTTGAATTGCAGTTTCTGGCTGCAACCACTCACCAGCATCATGATATAAACAAACACAAAGACATCTGATTGATACCACATATGTGGTAATTACAGTCAGGGGGTGTATTTTATCTTCTCAGGATTTTTTTTAAGTCCTTGTGTGTTTTGTAACTCAACGGGGCCACTGGCTCAAAGTGGTGAACCTCGCCCCATCCTTGCTTATGAACCACTGAGCCTTTCAGGGATGCTCCTTTAACACCCAATCATGACCCTCATCTGTTTCCAGTTATCAAGATCACATGCTGAATGTCCCAAACAGGTGTTTTCCTCAATTTTTCCAGTCTTTTGTTGCCCCTGTCCCAGCTTTTTTGGAACATGTTGCAGGCATCAAATTGAAAATTCATTGAAGATTAAATATCTTGGTCGGGAAGGATTTGCAAATCATTTTACTCAAAGCCCTACTTCATTGGAATTACGGTTTGTGTGATAACAGCTTATATATTTGCATTCTTGTTTATTAATTGCATATTTTGATTTGAGAGTATCTAACAAAGTGTCCCCCTTGGAAAGAAGAGTTGCCCATCCCTGCTCTAAGCCCTGCCTCCCTGTTAACTGCCATTCATTTAGCTGGAGGGTTTGACCAGAAAGAGGCGTGGCTGACATTATTTGGGCAAAGTACGAGGACGGATTGCTCTTAAAGGGATATTTCAGGTTTGTTTTAAGTGGGGTTGCTTGCAGCCCACGGCACTTACAAATATAATGCCAGCAAAGCACCTTGCAAGCTTTGTCCCTGTTGGAAGATATCTAAGTGCTAACAGCAGGAGATATAAAGCATTCAGTGGTGCCACTAAAGGCTTTGTAATTGGCCCACTTTTATGTTAAAACAACACCAAAAACTAAGTTGGGTGCCACAGTAAGATTCTTCACAGTGCTTCACTTTTCCTTGACCAAGCCCCTGTGCTTGGAACTTTTGTGTGTTGCATCGGGGGTTGTGAATCCCTCTGCCATCAGCTGGTCAGGTCGTTAGAAGACACTAGCTTCACAAACCTGGAGGCCTGTTGCTGTCATGATTTGGACTCAGCAACACCACTTCACCAGGACTTTCCAGCAGATCTCTTTCATTTCCATAAGCCTTTAAAACTGCTGTACCTAAAGGTCCATATCGGTAAAATGGGCACTGCAAACGCAATGTTCTGTTGTTGCAGAGGAGGAAATCCTGATGTCCATATTAAAAATCACAAGCTAAAGTTGGTAAAGGACGCATGCCACATAACGGAATACAGTGAAATGGGAATTTTGGCCAGTCCGTGATAAATACAGGAGAAACCTATCTTTATAATATCCAGGGAGTTTGATTTAAATCAGTTTGTGCTCTACCTGATAAGGAAAGCAGCCCATTGCTGGTAGAAGGATACACAGCCTGGTCATTGGTCAACAAAATAGTTCCAAACACAGCGGGCTTCCTTGAGGAAAAGTGGCATACTGGTAAAACTCTAACTGTAGCGTCTAGCATAGTTTTTTGAGTAGTTTTAACCTAAAAGTGGGGTAATCATGAGGCTTTAGGAGGCACGACTGACTTGGTTTTATTGGCAAGCATATCTAGTAGTTCCATAGGCCGCAAGCAACCCCACCTCAAAGAACCTGAACTAAGCTTTGAACATTAGAGTCAAACAGCTGCAAGCCACCACTTAACATGGTCACTCTTTAAACCATAACACTGTCTCCTCTTGTTCATCCTAAACTGGACTTCCTCCTGACAAATCAATAAAATTGAATTCTGTATGTGTTACAGGTCATAAACACGGACTCTCGTGCCTCTGCAGATGTGCTACACATGCCGTTGAGCAAATCAGTAAACAAAGAGTGTGCAAACTGCACAACAGAAACACTCGTTGAAACAAACAGGAAAAACATAAACCAGTCAGCAAATTGGCTCATGTCAAAATGTATGTATAGATACACATACACACTCAGAGAATGAAGGAGGAAGGACAGAGGAGTGATGACAGAAGGAGAGAGGGAAGAGAAACTGACGCTCATTTTTGAAAATAACTCGAAGAGGAAAAGTGTGTGTTTGCATGTGAGTGAGAGAGAGAGAGTAAAAGAGAGAGGGGGAGGTTATGGGTTCACCGCTCTGACCCCTCTCTCCTTTTGGTTTCCCGATCATAACCCCATCGATGATTATCACCTATTAAACTTCTATTTACTCTTATTATTATTATTGCCCTAATGTGTGTGTGCGTGTGTGTGTGCTCGTCATGTCGCCAGTGGCTTTCTGACCTCGTCTCGAGGTTTGGAGATCCCTGCCAAAGATTCCTTTCCATCCCTCCCTCCCTCTGTGTTTCACATGTGCGTCAGCAGCGTAACCACAGCCTCGCTCGCCCTCTCTCTCTCTCAGTAACCCCATGATCGTCCTTGTTTTAATGACCACACCCTTCTCAGCCTTCCTTGGGTTTACTGTACGAGCCCCCTCCTCTGTTTTACCCTCTCTGTCATCCTCCTTTCACCCCTCCCTTCTCTTCTTTTCTGTCTTTCCATCTTGTTTTCCTTCCCCTCCTCTACATCTGGTACAACATGACCCCTCTTTCTTCCTTTTATTAAGGAAAATGTCAAATGGGTTCAAAAACAACCTGTGCTCCAGAGCGACGCTGATACAAAAGTTTATAGGTATGTCCCAAAGATTTAAGGATCAAACTGTGCATAAGAGGAGGGTGTCGTAAACAAAGCTAATGCTGAGAAGTCTAAAGCCAGAGAGGAAAACCACAAAGCAGGATTAAAGGTCTAAAGTCAGAGTTTGTCATGTCACAAAGCTGGTTCTGTTAACTCAGCTAAATCTGCATGATAACTGACCCTAACCAAGTGACCCGGGGGTCTCATTTATAACAGAGGATATAATCTATAGGGTGGCATGGTGGTGCAGCAGGTAGTGCATGTGCCTCCGAGCAAGAAAGTTGCTGGTTCGATCCCCGTCTAGGTCAGGGCCTCTCTGTGCTTGCATGGGTTCCCTCTGGGCCCTCTGGCTTCCTCCCACAGACCAAAAACATACTCATTAGGTAGATTGGTGACTCCGAATTGCCCTCAGGTATGAGTGTGAGAGCGACTGGTTGTCTGTCTCTGTATGTGGCCCTGTGATCGGCTGGCGACCGGTTCAGGGTGTGCCCCGTCTCTCGCCCAATGTCAGCTGAGATAGGCTTCAGCCCCCTGTGACTCCAAGAGAGATAAGCGGTATAGATGATGGATGGATATAGGCAATACTTACAGTGTATGTAAGCCACGAACCTGAAATTGGCGTTTAACCAAAATAATTCCAATTTACAAAACCAAGCACACACAAATCTTCACCAATGTTCTTTTGATAAATCACAAGCCACCTGACAGGTGCACACATGGATCAGCCTCCAGGTCCTCCTCTACAAGCCCACTTTAACCAAAACCATACACCATAATTAGCTCCAAGAATTAAGCTCAGGAGACTGCTGGAGACCTTGTCCTTCTAGATGCAGCTCTCTTCTTTCCACATTGCTGACAGTTTCTCTGCAGACACTTCAACAGGTGTTACGGAAGAGCAAGTTACTATGCTATCTGGTGTCCTCTATCGTCTGCTGTAATATGTTACAATTTCATTTAGCACATGCTTTTTTTCAAAGTGAAGTAGATCTGAGAGTAAACACAATGCAATCAAAAATCTAGACCAGAAGGACAGAAAACCTTAACAAGTTGCCTCAGTGATATCATCATCATTTCTTCATGCCATTCACATTAGCAACATCAAATTTCATTTATTTTATCTTCATTATTTTTTAATGCTACTGTTTACTCTAATGTCCTCATCTGTTGTTTCCAACTGCTATACTGTGTATAAGAGCAACTGAAACAACCGAATTTCCCCTTGGGGATTAATAAAGTATTTCTGATTCTGATTCTGATTCTGAAATGAAGCATCAACATACTCAGTGGTGAGCTGCTAACAAGGAGTTGGTCTAAAACCTTCTGACTCATTCTTCCAGAGAAGAAGAGTCAAACTAAGTCCATAAGTATTCCCTAAACAGCTGAGTCTTCAACTTTCTCTTGATAGTAGATCAGGACTCTGCAGATTAAACAGAGTTGGATAATTCATTCCTCCACTTGGGAACAACAGAGGAGAAGAGTCTAGCAAGTGGTAAAGGGCCATGCTGAGATGGGAGTACCAGGTGTCGTTCACTGGCAGAGGGGGTGTAGACCTGGATGAGGTAAACAGGAGCCGTTCCTGTTACTGTTTTGTAAGCCAGAAGTAGAGCTTTGAATATGGCGCAAGCTGCAACTGCAAACCAATGAAAGAGATTAACAGCAGTGTGATGAGGTTAAAAATCAGAGGTGCTGCTGCATTCTGGATCATCTGCAAATGTTTAAAGGAACACGCCAACATTTTTGTTGTTTTCGTGTCTTGCCTCACTCCCAAGTCCATGACAAGCAGGTAGACACCACTCTTTCATCTGTGCATCCAGTACCAAGAAAGAGACAGCCAAAGCTCGCCCACCGCTCATAGTTCACTTAAAAGAGCTGTTCAAAAGACTAAACTCGTTTGCTAATGTCACATCTCTACTGCAAACTACCACGGAGGTAGGTCAACAAAACAAACCCTTTGTTTAGGAGTAGAAGAGGATAATATGAAGGTAGTAGAACATAACGTAACATAAAGGGGTAGAGGCAGGCTAACACTACCCATTGACTCCCAGTGTTTGAGCTAAGCTAACTAGCGGTGGGCGAGCTTAGCCGTCTTTTCCTTGCTACTGGACGCACAAGACATAAGAATGGTGTCTATCTGCTTGTCACGGACTCAGGAGTGAGGCAAGACATGAAAACAGAAAAAATGTTGGCGTTTTCTTTTAAATAGGCATGCAGGGAGAACTGCTTGTAGGGAGTTGTAGTAGTTGAAGTTGTGTTGCCTATTCTGTCAGGTAGGGTCTCATCCTCCGGATGTGACAGAGGGCAGATTGACTTGACTGAACAATCGAGTCCACGTGAAGTTTACCGGACACCCAGATTTCTGGAAGTTTGTGGGCATGAGTTTATTGGATCCAGGCTGGATATTGATCTGTGGTTGATCTGTGTGGACACCATCATGCATTAAAAGTTTCTCCTCTGTAAACACAGAGTTTGTTCTGATTTATATTTTTGTAAACATGTCACAAAATGATAAATACACTCATCTGCATAATCTTACAAAGGGCACTTCACCTCTGCTACTAATCAGTGATTTGTTTTGTGGGTAGCTTTGCTTGCAAGCTTCTCCCCATGATGTACTCCTTGACGTGTAGTCTTAGCAAGTCTGGCTGTGACGTAAGGCCAGCTCTGGCCTTTTGTGGGACTTGGCCTGCTTCAAAATACTGTTAACATAAAACGATCCTAAGTAAATGTGCAGATTTGAACTTTTTTTTAAACAAGTCAGAACAAAACAATCGAGCTGTAGGTGGGAAAACCACCTTAGCTGCAGTGCTGGTTACTTCACTCTCAGACCATTTGTTGTTCCAGACTTTCATATTAGACTGATGAGAGGTGACAACGCTATCAAGTCGATTTCTTGAATTTGTGTCGTCTGATCTGACCTTTACGCTGATCCTGTGAAGTCAGTTTGTAGCCACAGCGTTTGTATCAAATGAAGCTGCTCAGATGTTCACACTTGTCAGCAGAAACTGAAAAAGACTAACAAGTCGTCTTGTATTAAACGCATTTTTCAAAGATTAAAAACACAAAAACAGGAAGGAGACAGGCACCAGTCCTGAGATAAGCTGTGTGTGAGCGTATGTAGCTGTACATCACACTCATCTGTTGTGCATAGATGGCAGGCTGGGTGAGTAAAAGCCTGATTAAGTGTGAGAAACTGGAGGCATAAATATAAATGTAATATCACAGACTGAACTCCTGCTCCATCTGTCTGCCGGCACAGCTGTGGATGTCGGACTCTTGGCAGGAGGAACAAAACTCTTATTCACTGAAACACTCCTCCTCCTCTGGGAAACAGGGCTGTGAAAATGAGACAAGGAAGAAATACTGGAGGTGACTCCCATCTTTGGACGGACGAGCTTACAAACAGTCCAAGGAAATTAACATGTGGATTAATCAGCTGCAGAAAATAGTCCCTCAGAATGTAGAATTTACTTAAAAGGAGGTTCCACCAACTAAAAACTCAAGGTATTCTCAGTGTTTTCTAAAAGACTTTGAGTTTTATGCTACTTAAAACAAGAAAGTCTCAATGTAGAATTTCCTATTTTATTCCAAAAGTAGAGTAACAGCCCCTTTTGTTTTAGTTTATGCTTGTTTATGAAGTTCCAAGTGTACAAAGAAAGTAAGTAATCTAAGTGCATTGACACTCAATGGCCACTTTATAAGGTACACCTTGCTCGTACATGGCTGGACCTCTTTTTTTCTTCTGAAGTGCCTTCATTCCTTGTGGATTAGATTAGAAATACTCATCAAGGGGCAGGAAACATTCCTCTAAAATTTTGTCCATATAGTCATAATAGCATCAAACAGTTGCTGCAGATTTGTGGAATGCAAATCTCCCGTTTCACCATCTACCAAAAGTACTCTATTGGATTGAGATCTGGTGAATGTGGAGGCCACTGGAGTACAGTGAACCCTTTGTCATGCCCAAGGAACCAGTTTGAGATGATCTGGATTTTGTGACATGGTTAATCCTACTGACAGAAGGGTACAGTGTGGACATAATGGGTCAGCATCAATACTCAGGTAGGCTGTGGTGTTCAAGTGATACTCAATTGTTACAGAGGGTCCCAAAGTGTGCCAAGAAAATACCCCCCACATCAGAACACCACCACCACCAGTCTGAACCATTGACACAGAGCAGAGTGGATCCATGCTTTCGTGATGTTTGTGCAAAATGCTGGGTCTACATTGGAGCAGAAATCGAATGTCTTCAGATCAGGCAACATTTTTTTTAATTATCTGTGGTCCAATTTTGGTGAGCCCATGAGAATTTTAGCCTGATATTCCTGTTTTTAGCTGACAGGAGTGGCACCAGGTGTGGTCTCCTGCTGTTGCAGCCCATCTACTTCAAGACTGTTGTGCATAAAGGCTCTTCTGTATTTCTGGGTTGTGACAGTTGCTATATGAGTGACTGTTGCCTTTTTACTGTTTTGAACCACTCTGGATATTCCCCTCTGGCATCAACAAGGAATTTTCAGACAAACAACTGCTGCCTACTGGATATTTTCTCTTTTTCCGGACCATTCTCTGTGAACCCAAGAGATGGTTATGCATGAAAATCCTCGAAGATCAGTACTTTACTGGCACCAACATCACGCCACATTCAAGGTCACTTGAATCACCTTTCTTCTCCATTTGATTTAGACTTCAGCAGGTCATCCTGACCATGTCTACCTAAATACATCAAATTGCTGCCATGTGATTGGTTAATTAGCTATTTGAAAGCAGTTGAAAGGATGTACCTAACAAAGTGGCTAGCGATTGTTCGTGTTCTGAGTGTATGATATTCATATTAACTGTAAACACAGTACCTTCACATTAAACCCAATGAAAGACTGTTATGGTGCTAAGTAGGGATGCACTATATTTGATTTTTGCCAACATCTGATATGCCGGTATTTCTGAACTGGTTATCGCAGATACTGGTATTTTTGGTCAAGAGCACAAGCTATTTACTTTACAAAAACTGACTTGTTTCTTTCAATGTGATGGTCTGTTTGAGTAAGGAACAGATGTAAAACAAGAAAAACATAATTTTGCTCTTGAAAAAAAAAAAAAAAAAAAAAAAAAAAACTCTTGATTTTTAGATGAACCCATGCAGTGATGATAAGGTGCAATAATATGGTACATTTGTGTATATTGCTGATATTACAGCCAATATGTATGCCCGATATATCTGCTGTAAATATCTACAAAAAAGTAAATACCAGCCGATACCAATATAACATACTGACATTGTACCAATAATGTTATGTATCACTAGTGTTAAATCTCTGTTCACATCAGTTACTGAACAAATTAGGGTGATAGCTCTTTCCTGAGCACATTGGTTTGACTACTTTGTGAGTAAAAACATCTAAAATAATTCTATGAAAAAACAGCACTCATGTTTCACAGGAATATTTGAAGAATCATATCATGGGGTGTAAACTTAATTTCCTGTTTGGAGCCTTAAGTCCTGATTTGTTGCAGCGTTACGACAGAGGAGTTCTCAGATACAGATGTGAGCAGTATTTAGACAGGAATGTGACTTTTGTCACATTTCAGATGCCTCTATAATTCTCAGATGAAGCTTACTCCTTATATGAGCTGTGAAAGTCAAGGATTTAGGAGTTAATGAGCTCAGAGAAATGTGAGCCATTCAGATTTGTTCAGTGGTATGAGGGGAACTTAATTTGGAGAAACAGTTATTATAGAAACCACAATGAGAGTAATATAGTGGATGTGCTGATGGCAGCTCGGTTGTTGATTATTTCAAGCCGGAGAAAAGAAATTATCTGAGCACGTGGAGCTGTATTACAAATATGAACTAGGAAAATGCCGTGTAAACTGAGTGCACATGAGGAAAGTGGCTGAGTTCAAAGATATTAAGGCTGTAAAACACTGATTTAAACTTTAAAATTAAAATAAAACATAATTTTGGGCCACTTTAGTATAAATTCAACTGAAATTGTGTTTGTTGTTGGAGCTTCAAACAAGCTTTAAAGAGTCTGAGTCCATCTTACGCTTTTCCCCCAGTGTATTTTTCAGTCTCCCCCACATGCTTCGAGGTCTAAGTTGGATTTCACACCTTCAGCTTGGTTGCTCTGCTCTGATTCAGTTGTGTTACTGTTCATATTTTTTAAAGGCAAACTCAATGCTTACCTTTTTGGTCTGGCTTTTAGCTTATTATATTTACTATAGTTATTTAATCTTATTTATTTCTTTATCGTAACCCTCTTAGAATGGTTTATTTCTCAATTTCAGTTCAGATTTATTGTTCGGAATTTGATTCTCTGTAAATCGATTTTCTTTCCATTAGCCTACTTTGGTAGATTTTATCATATAACGAAGTATTTTTTTTTATCTCATTTCTTATCATGATTTTTTTATTGTCATTTTAGTCTAAGCTCCTGTGTTTCCTCATTTTTAATTCAAGATATCATCTCCTCAGTCTTCTAATTCTGTTTTATGTTTGAATCTCTTCTTAACATCTTTGGGTGTGTGTGTAAGTGAGTGTGTGTGTTGTATGTGGATGTGAGGGTGGATGGGGTTTTATATTTTCGTTGTATTCAATTTTCTACTTTTTATTTACTTTATTTTATTTCATTTTTTTAACGTTAAGCACTTGTGCTACAAGATTTTGTATGAAAAGTGCTATCCATACAAAGTTTGATTGATTGATTGATTGACTGATTATGACCAGCTCTTGAAGGTCACAACATTAAGGGAGGTCCACACAGCTAACTTGAATTTCAAACATGAGTTCATTCAGAAATCAACAGATCAGAACAGAACAGTTGGGACATCAGCCTCATGCAGGCTTTGCAGTCCCCAGGCTGAGCATGCCTGGTCTTTATGGTTTTTAAGCCAGCTGTAGCTGCTCCGCCATTAGTGGGGAGCAACCCAACCTCATGACCACCAGATGGCACCAAAAGCTTTGGAACACAATAATAAGCCAGAAGTATCTTAAAAAAACTCAATTCATGCCACTAGATGGAGCCAAACTCCACAAACTAAAAATTGAATAAAAACAATTACTCAGTGCTAACTTGACACACCAGATGAACTGTTAAATATATTTCACCAGTCCATCTGGGAAAGAGCCCATTGAAAGTGTTTGTGGAGGGCAGAAGCTTTCAGAAACATATCTTGCAGGTGATTGGACGACCATTCTGTCCATCACATTTATTACAGGCCAATCAGATAATGTTGTTGGCAGGAGCTACTGTGCTTCAGAATGTTTGTAAAATAAACTCTAATCAAAACATGTCAGAAGTGGAGTGAAAACATCCTTACTATAGAGTAGTTTGTAGTGTTGTTATTTGTTTTTAATTCATATAAAGAATTCCTGCCTCTTCCTGCTCTAAAGCACTCCGACAGGGCCGTGCCGCTTTGGGCTGGTCACAATCGCCGTAGTTTGGAGCTTGGCAAGATGGATCTGCTTGATTACAGACAGTGAATCAAGCAGATCCAGCTGCTGTGCAAGGTTAACTCAGGGCCATCACAGTTAAAAAAAAGTTAAATTTGCATACTTTCTTCAGATCGTCGGAGCTAGATCATATAAAAAAGATCTGTCCTTATGTCATTACTATGAGTCAAGCTGGCTAAGCTTAAAACAAACATGTCTAATAGAGTTGGTCAAATGTCTCCTGAACCATTACACATGTAAACATACTATATTTATCAGTGTTTGACATACCTTAGAGGGTTATCATAAATAAACTCATTCCACAAAAAAGAGGGGCTTGTAATGCTTGCCAGTCTACAGCGGACCATAGAGGACACCAGATGGCATGATAACTTATTAGACCGTAACACCTGTGGAAGCTACAGAGAAACAGTCAGTGATGTGGAAAATCAGAAAGCAGCTTTAAAATGAATAAATACTCCTGCTTGAACGTGCTGGACTAAATTCTGGGAACTAAACAAGTTTCTGAATCAGTCCTTGCTGTTGAGTCCTGTGATAATCTGCTGTAGAGATGTGAGTGATGTTAAACTGTTATTATTTTCATGTATGTTGTGCCTGAGCACATAAAGTGACAACACACTACTACACTACAGCAGTGTGATGAGTTAAAGCGTCACCCTGTTTGCATTGGTTGCTGGGTTGACTGTGTCCTCACTTGCTAACAAACTGCTTGGAAGTGAGCCAGGGCCACCTCTTTTAGGTGATCTCAGCAGGGTTGTTCGTAGCAAAATCTACCAGTGTGACATCCTACCACTGTTTTCTCAGAAGTTCAAGTCTAAATGGCTTGGAGTTAAGCTCAATGCAGAGCAGAGACGTTAGAATGAAAGCAGAGTCATTGACAACATGGAATCAACTGACCAATCACCACAGAGTATCCTGAAGATTCAAAAGCAAGGCAACTGGACTGTGTAGAGTTTGTTGTTCCCAACAAACTCTACACAGTCCAGTTGCCTTGCTTTTGAATCTTCAGGATGACCATGACCTGGATGAATGAGAATCTACACAGACGTATTGCACCACAGAGTAGATTGGTCAACCAATCAAAGTGGACTAGGGAAAGGGGGCATTAAAGGGCAGGAGATTTAATAGAGCGTCTCCGACTGAGAGAGAATACAGCTAGATCAGGGACACTCAGTGTATGAAAGGTAGAAGGTCTTTTGAACATTGGTGATTATGAACATATCCTTGTCGTCAAAAACTAGAATATAAACAGATTAAGACACAATATCAGCCCTTTGATACTGTTTTCCTATTATTGGTATTTTGCTCTTCTGGTATTTTGGCACCATTTGTTATAGAAGAATATAAAAACATATACTTCTTGGGTCCATATAAACATCTTTTTTTGACGAACCTCCAATTATCAGTGATGACCCTGTTTTTTCTTTTTCTTGTTTATCCATCTTTTCCCAGAAGTCCATCTACTGAGCATGCATGGCGTCTCCTGCACAGTCACATGCAGGAAATCATCTTAATGTCGTCTGCATGACTCCCATCACAGACGAACGAGCCCCCCTTCACAGAGTGGGGTCACGTAAGGGTTTGACCATAAATCTGAAACCTTCACTTCTTCTGCTCAGAGGGAGAGGTTTATCCAAACACCAGCAAATCATGGACGTGTTGTATCTGTCTGAAATCAAAGAGAGGTTTAAGATGATAATCATAATTTAAAATGTCTGACCCTCTTGGCTTTTGTTGAATTATTCTGGTGTGAAGCTCCATTTGTTCTGTTCATCTTTATAAACAAACTCCACAGCTGCTGCCTTATCACGGGACAGAAAACAAACTATCAGATGAAAAATGATGAAGAAGTCTGTTTTAAATGCTGAAATTGTGATTTAAGAAACAGAGTGCAGAGAGACTAAACAACCCACTTAGTTTACCTCATAACTGCATTTGGAAGTTTGGTTCAAGAATAAACAAAGAAGTTTGTAGATTGACTCCAACATGCCAAACACTTAGCCCATAACAATAGAGGAAACTCCCAAATGACTATTTAAAATCACAAATAAAACTGATATAATTTGAAAAATGGATGTGAACTGGTTTTACAAGCATTTCAGTCCTTCTCAGAATCCTCTTTGTGACTTCTAAGAAACAATTAAACCGTGAAACATGGAAAGAGTGTTTTTTTAATTAATTCTGACCATTTATTACCACATCTCTTTTTATACAGACGTGGACAAAATTGTTGGTACCCTTTCGTTAAAGGAAGAAAAACCCACAATGGTCACTAAAATAACTTGAAACTGACAAAAGTAATAATAAATAAAAACGAATGGAAAACTAACTAATGAAAATCAGACATTGCTTTTGAATTGTGGTTCAACAGAATCATTTGAAAAAAACAAACTAATGAAACCCCTAGAAAAGATTGACAATGGTTTGACCATAGGGACATGTTAAACTAAGGTGTGTCCTGTAATTAGCATCACAGGTGTCTTCAAACTTGTAATCAGTCAGTCTGCCTATTTAAAGGCTGAAAAGTAGTCACTGTGCTGTTTGGTATCGTGGTGTGGACCACACTGAACATGGACCACAGAAAGCTAAGGAGAGAGTTGTCTCAGGAGATTAGAAAGAAAATTAAAGACAAGCATGTTAAAGGTAAAGGCTATAAGACCATCTCCAAGCAGCTTGATGTTCCTGTGACTACAGCTGCACATATTATTCAGAAGTTGAAGGTCCACAGGACTGTAGCCAACCTCCCTGGATGTGGCTGCAAGAGGAAAATTGATGACAAGCTGAAGGGACGGATAATAAGAATGATAACTAAAGAGCCCAGAACAACTTCTGAAGAGATCAGAGGTGACAGGTACATCAGTGTCAGATTGCACCATCAGTTGCTGTTTGTGCCAAAGAAGTAAATCATAAATAAAAAAGCAAGACTGGAATTTGCCAAAATGCATATTGAAAGCCACAAAGCTTCTGGGACAATGTCCTTTGGACAGATTAGACAACACTGGAGCTTTTTGGCAAGTCACATCAGCTCTATGTTCACAGACACAAAAATGAAGCATACAAAGAAATGAGCACTGTACCTACTGTGAAACATGGAGGAGGCTCAGTTATGTTCTGGGGCTGCTTTGCTGCATCTGGCACAGGGTGTCTTGAGTCTGTGCAGGGTTCAATGAAATCTCAAGACTATCAAGGCATTCTGGAGCCAAATGTGCTGCCCAGTGTCAGAAAGCTTGGTCTCAGTCGCAGCTCATGGGTCCTCCAACAGGATAATGACCCAAAACACACAGCTAAAAACACCCAAGAATGGCTCAGAACAAAACACTGGACTATTCTGAAGTGTCCTTCTATGCGCACTGATCTAAATCCTATTGAACATTTGTGGAAGGAGCTGAAACATGCAGTCTGGAGAAGACACCCTTCAAACCTGAGACAGCTGGAGCAGTTTGCTCATGAGGAGTGGGCCGAAATACCTGTTGACAGGTGCAGAAGTTACAGAAATCGCCTGTTTGCAGTGATTGCCTCAAAAGGTTGTGCAACAAAATATTAAGTTAAGGGTACCATCATTTTTGTCCAGGCCAGTTTCATTAGTTTGTTTTTTAAAATGATTCTGTTGAACCACAATTCAAAAGCAATGTCTGATTTTCATTAGTTAATTTTCAGTACATTTTTTTATTTATTTTTACTTTTGTCAGTTTCAAGTTATTTCAGTGACCATTGTGGGTTTCTCTTTCTTCACCGGAAGGATACCAACAATTTTGTCCACGTCTGTAAATGACTACACAACCTCAGTGCCCTCTACTGACCGAAGAAATAGAACTGAACCATTTCTGAACACGAAACACTTCATTTAGGGGACAGAAGTGCTGGATAATGTGCAAATATAATATCTGTGAGATTTAACTGCCGTAGCAGATATTTTATGTGTACACGATACTGTGTTAAAGTTTGATGACCTTGCAGTGCAGACGGACCTGCCTGATTCATTGTCTGATCTTCCGGACGATGCCAGTTAGTCTATGCTAGTCATGGTTACTCATGAAATCTGCTTTAACAGGAGAACTTGGTGGGGATTGTCGTTGGCGACGTCCATGTCACATATAAGTGGTAAATCATACATCTGTGTGGTATAATTTAATGTAAGACAAGAGTCTAAGGCCTGCCAAGTAGTTTAAGCTAACGGCTAACAACGGGGTCTAGCTGCTACGTTATACTGTGGCTTGATATGGATTGGTCTGTGATGGGTGTGACTGGCAGAACTATCATCCAATCACCAGCTGCAGTTGTTTTTGAAGGTTCTGCCCTCTGAAAACATTTTCTACAGGTCTTCTCCAGATGGACTAGTGAAATATTTCCGAGGTGGATATATGGAACTGTCTGCCTGGTGTGTCAGGTTAAAAGTTTAAGGCATGTAGGAACCAAACATGTAAGTTTTGGAGATGCCTTTGGTTGTAGGTGGGTTTTGTTTACGCACTGATTAGTGGGTGTGGTTTTTGGTGGCACGGCGGTGATCAGTTAATTTACCTCACGTGTGCACCTGTGGTGTTCTTCTGCTGGAAGTTGGAGTGGGGTGAGCACAGGGAGGACATTTTCTGTTGACCGCAAGTTTGGATAGAATTTGACATTTTATCGGGTCTTTGTTCGATAAAGTTGTTTAATGTTAAGATGCAGTGTTGTAAATAAACGGACATTTGGTGCGATAAAGTAGTGAGTGCGCGTCATCACTTTTAGCCTGCAGAAGCATTCATTTTGGATGGATCGGCCATTATAAGGCAGGTGTGAAAAATGATTTAAGGCAGAGGATCCTGACCTTTGTCTGCCAGGTCCCCCTGTAGTAGATGAAAATACTTACATCATATTTTCATTGGAGCCCTTTGCAGGCAAACGCCCTCATATTTTGCAATTTTTCCAACAACTTTAAAAAGAGATTACAGAATGGCAACTTTGGCGTCACTGTCAGTCAAAGTTTGTCCAAACAACCTTTCATAAAATTTGTCATGTTCTGGAAAAGTGAAAAATGAAGTGAATCTTATTTATTTAGTCCTGCCAAGCTCCCCATCAAAGCCTCTGGCCACCCTTGAGGCCATGTGCCTCACTTTGTGCACCACAGCTTTAAGGTAAGAATGCTTTCACTAATATCAATGTCAATAATTCATTTTTATGTAAACACATTTTGGGGCCAATCAGACCCTTCGCTGCTGCTGCTGCGTAGTGAACGAGTATTTCCCTGTATTTCTCATCACTGAGGACACCATTAGTCCTGCTCAAATCCTGTCTTGATTTGACAATAGAATCAGTTCATCTTGGTTCAAATCCTTACAGGGGTTAAAAAGAAAATACTTTACTTTAAGAGGCCTTGAAAAACTTCAATGCAGTGGGGAATCAGTGGTACACCCTTTTTTGTGAGCGCTCTTCATGCAAGTTCTAACTTAAAGTCTGTCAGCTGTATGGCTTTAGCAGCATCTTAGCGCCCTCTACTGACCAAAGAATGAAGCAAAAACATGTTAAAACACCAAAGCTCCACTCATCTAAGGAAGCGGTCACTCTCTCTTTTTCACTCCTTTGCTTCATCTGTCACTGTTTTTTTAGTCTCAGCTGGCGTGTGAAAACAGTGACATCAAGCCTCCATTCTTAATGTGTGAGAACCACAGCCACCTGCCACGGTGACAGAGGAAGTGAGCTGATCTGCCTGTTCGAGTTATTGTTCTCCTCATCTTTGCAACTCCTATTCAGTGTGGAGAGGTGTCATATTGTTGCTTTAACTTTGAGGATAAATAGAAAATGCAGAGGTTGATGGTGCAGAGCTGTGTTCACTGTTTATATGACGTTATAGCAAAAGTTCAAGCAGGAAGACCCATCTGCAAATTTCAGTCTTCTCTTATGTCCTCACCCTGCCTTCCTGCTCAGGTGATCATTACCTGATAAGGGGCGGACACTCACTTTAGCACTGAGCCAACCAGATTCTGCCATGACTTTTCTGGCCAATCTTCGAGCTGCTGTCACATTTTTAAAATCGTGTCTTTACTCCCCCACAGTCAGTGTCGTGTTGTGTGATCTCGGCAACCCTCCTCCATCCCAGGCTCCTCAAATCATCTCATCAGTGTCCAGGCCCAGCTCCTCAGAAGTCTGGCCCCTTACCTCATCCTGCAGGCCTCGTCAGCACCTCAGTCCATCACATCAAGGGTCTTGGCAAGCTGCTCAGCAGTCTACTCCTCATCATATCCTGTTTTCCTCACCACCACCAGAGTCTAAACTCCAAGGGGGGGATCCTATCTCATATTCACCTTCAGTACTCCTGAAGTACACCAAGACATCACGATGGTGTCTAAAGCAGGGTACACACATAAGGATTTATAAATCTGAAGAGATGTTTTATCCGTTAGAGACCCCACACATGAAGATAAAAAATCTGGCATTAACCCTTTGACTAGCATTGTAACCGCTTGGTTGACTGTTCTGTCGCCATATTGATGTATTTAAAACCCTGACAACCTATCTTTGCCTGTTTATCCTCATTTACTTTATTGAACAGTGTATTTAACACTCATTATATTCACTGAGTGGCACTGCTGTGCATAAACATCATCTGAATTTTTTGGGGAAAAAGCAGGTGCTGCACAGCTTCTTAGAAATCTCAGGGCAAAAGCAAACATCAAAGTAAGAAAAGAATCTTTCCACATATCATTTCTAGACCCTCTGACAATCATCTCTCACTCACAAACACATGCAATTACTCAAAGCTAGCAAGACGTGTAACTGGAGAAATATATTTGTTAAATGAAAGGTTATTTTAATAAACTCTACTCTCTGTTGCTTTATATGAAAAAAAGGAACTAAAAATTCTGTAACAGAAATGAAAGAAATCCTTTCATGCCAAGAATGACCTTAAACAGGCAAGACAACCAGAAGGTTGACCTGCATATATGCTTCCTGATTGGAAGCATATATGGTCGTACTGTGTGTGGTGTGCTCCGATAATCTCAACACAGCAGCACACCACACACATAACCATTCTGTCCCACCACTGATCAAGAATCTAGTCCTCCAAGCCAGAAATCTCTTGTGATCAAACGTGATCTAACAAAAACAAAGAAGAAACATAGCAACAACTGGAAAACACAACTCGGAACATGGAAGAGGACATTCAAGAAGAGGGAATGATGGTGGTCATGGGACTATTTTTGACGGAAAAATCCTGAACTGAAAATAAGAAAAGACTGTGGAAAAAAATCCTGAAGACAGCATGAACACGTGAGCTGGTCCTCCATTTATGTTTCAGGTCGGTCATGCTTGTTTTAATTACGCCTGCTTCCTTGTTCCTCAGTCAGCTCGCTTCTTGATTGGCTACATTCTGTTCTGCATCACAATTCACGGTGTCATGACTCGGGAGTCGTCGGCTTTCCCCACACACTTTAAGATTTTTGGTCATAAATATTAAGAAGTTTAATATTTATGATTGTTAGCATTTCGGAAATGATTATCGGGACAAATTCACTCTTAACACACCTCAGACCACAGGATAATCTTATAAACAGAAGATAATCTGGAGTTTGCCATCCTCAGTCGGGACTAAAACAGCCCGATAATCTTTATGTTTGTAACCCGCAAAAGTGCTCAAGAGATTTTCATCACAAAAGACACTGCGCATTTTCAATCATAAAAACTTGTAAAATAAATAATTTTTCCTCACATTTTTTCTCCCGATTGAAGTGTTGACACCCTCTTACTTGTGCCATCTATATTCCATTTTGAACTGTTGTCTTCAGGAGATTTATTTTGGTGTTTTAGCCATTATTAGACAAGATAATGGACTGAAAATGGAAATTGAGAAGGGAGTGTCAGAAATGATAAATTGGAAATTAGCTACAGGCTGGACTTGAACCCAGGCTGCCCAACATGAGTACTTTAGCCTCAGCACAGTGTATGGAGCATAACCTACTGTAACCTCAGCACCCTATTTTAATTGTTAGAGGAACATAATCAAGGTGAAAAATACCCATTTTAGGGCCAACAGAGCAGCACACAGACATTTTAATATCTTAGCAAAACAGGATGTGTCTTTCCTCTCACAGGATTTTGCAGTCCTGTGATCACCACGAGGTATTTTCCACTGCGACAGAAATGAGTGCTGCTGGAGACATTCCTCAGAGATTTGGGTCCAAAGCATCACGTTGCTGCAGATTTGTTGGCTGCACATCAATGATGCTAATCTCCAGTCCACCACATCCCAAAGGTGCTCTATTGGATTGAAATCGGGTGAGTGTGGAAGTCACTGGAGTACATGCATTTTCAATAAACCAGTTTGAGATGATTTGAGCATCATCCCGCTGGAAGTAGTCAGCAGAGGATGGGTAGGCTGTGGCATTTAAACAAAGCTAAATGGTACTGAAGGGCCTAAAGTGTCACAAGAAAATATCTAATTTAATACATCGCAAGTAGCCTAAGCTGTTGACTAGAGATGGGAATTGATATGGTTTTATTGAATATTCCATACCATTAATGATTTTGCATACGATCCGATTCTTTAACAACTCCCTTATCGATACCTGCTCATTTTCTGTGAGGGAAAAAGTTAACAGTGGCAAACACATGACACTGGTATCTAATGACATGCTGTATAAATGTTTCTGCAAGTTTCTGATGTACTAACTGAAAGTTGTGTAGTAAGCATCTTTCTACTGAAAATTTAGCTACAATTTTGACAGCTTCTGCCCTGTCTGCCATGATTTTTGAGTTCCTCATTGTCATTTCTGCCCACTGCCTCTGCTGAGAGGGTGGCAACTTTGATTTGAAAACAGAACAAAGTGGAAGGGACTGATAAGCAAAAGCTTATGATACTGAGTCCTTGTGGGAGTAAATGACTCTCAACTCTAATTGTTTTCTGAGTCTCATTCCTATCATTGACACAAGACAGGTTGGATCCATGCTTTCACATTGTTTGGCTGAATTATGACCCGACCATCTAAATATTGCTGCAGAAATTGATACTCATCAGGCAACACTTTATCAACTGTCTTTTGTCAAATTTGGTGAACCTGAGCATACAGTAGCCTCAGTTTCCTCTTCTTAGCTGACAGGAATGGCTCTGGGTGTGGTTTCACCCACCTGCTTCAAAGTGCAACATGCACTATATTCAGAAATGTTCTGCATACCATGGTTGTAGCACGCTGTTTTTTGAGTTACGGCTGCCTTATTAAGTGGCCAGTATGTGTAAACCACTATAGGCGCTCTTTTCTCCCAACATACATCTCTTCTCAACAAACAGTCAAAGTAAGTCTTTGCCTGCAATTGTTATCTATTATTTTATATATTTTTCAACTTATTTTACTGCCACCAATGTTTTATCTGTTATTGTTATCCTGCTTTAATCTATTGTTTTATTATTCTCATCGTTATTCAACCATTTTAACTTGTTTTACTTATTTTCACTGCTTATTGTAACAAGCACTGCATTTTAATCTTCTTGTGCAATAACTACCGACATGCTTGTTTTTCCTGTCTATCTATCTATCTATCTAAACTGTTAATTTGAGTTGAGCTGATACTACAAATAGAAAGCAAGATTATTCTTGATTATCTACTTCTTTTCTGTTACAGAGATAAAACAGAAAGAATATCAATCTATATAATGTGAAGTCAAACTGTGTCAAAACCTTTACACAGAACAAACATGACAACAAGTAACGTTTTGCATCATTATGTACAGCTGTTTTATTTGTGATTTCCCCAAAAACATTATCAGTATTTTACTACATACAATGCATGTAATCAAAGTACAATGGATCAACTTCAGAGACAAGAAGAGCAAAAAAGAAAGAAAGAGCAACACAAAAAATAAAACAGGTGGTGATTCTGTCCACAAAGAGAGAGAGAGACATTGGTTAAGGTTCTGTTTGTATAACACTATTTGTTTTATGTTTATTTATAAGGCTGCTGACGGTGCCATCAACAGCGCTGCAATGGCAACGGTATATATGCTGAAAAGACAAGTTTCTGCTAGAAGCACTGAGGTCTGGTGAAGTTTACTGCATGGTGGTGTGCGTGGGTGAGGGGATAGGTTCTTATCTTGGGACACGACTACATTTTATATTTGTTTTTTTTTATTTTGTCCTCTTGATGATGACATTCGGTTTTGCTATGGGAGGTCACAGTCTGCTGGTCGTTCTGGAGGAAAGGACAAATCAGGTTTAGTCAGTCGAAATAAAGAAGTTGAGACTCTGTTGCATCACGACAGAGAGACCAAGTGGAAACATTCAGTGTTGACACATAAAGCCGATGTGGGAGTGATGCAGAAAACTGCAGTTCCTCCAGTGTCCACTTGAGGCTGCCTGCAGAAGCACCAGAGGTCACATTCACACTGTGTTCAATGCCCATTTTTACAGTCGAGATAAACATGTTTACTGCCTGGTTAAAAAACAGTTTTGGTCTGAAAAGTTCTTCTTATGAGATCACAGTGAGAGGGCAGTGATTTTTCATAACTTTTGGTTTTGTTATAGATTTAAGTTAAGTATAACTAAAGGCGTGACTTCAAGCCAGCTGTATTAGAGGAGGCTTAACAGTTTAAACACACTGGATGCATGTTGGCACACAGCTCAAGCTTGCGACGCCATGTCTTCCATGTTGGTGACCTCTCCCTAAAGTCACAACATTGTCTTTAATCTTGAATTTTACCTCATTAAAGGCTATAAATCAGGGATTGGCAAATTTGGTTACAACAAGGGGCACATTGTTATTGTTCTGTTTCATAGAGCCAATCATTACAAACAATGGATACAATCAATAGGACAAACAAAAAATCATTTTATTTAACAGGAAAATAAACACCTACCTTCTGTAGTAATTATCTCTTTGATTTTCAAGCTCAAAAACAAATAGTTAAGCTAAATTAATGAGCTAAATTGAAATAAAAGACAATCTAAGGTACTTCTCATTGGGGAAAAAAAAGCAGTATTTAAAGTTATTCTTGATTTGTTAATTTATATTTACTTCAATTTATAGTGGCAAATCAGACTGGGCTGTATTGAATGAGGGCCACCCCTTGCTGTAAAGGATACTGTTTTTTCTTCACTTTACAAATGTTAAAGATTATTTACAATAAAATGGAAAAAAGTCAAAAAGTTGATTTTTTCCTTAGTGCCACTTCTCCGGTTGTTTTCAGGTTTCATTCCTACAGAGCTCTTTAGAAACAATCTTATTCACATTAGTTATAGTGCATAAATTTACATGAAAGTGCCAAAACAACTTTATAAGAAGTTCTATGTTGTTAAGAGTCTATTCGTGAGTGCTTTGTGGGTGTCTGATCACTTGCTTAAGCTGCATGCTTGATTTATTGACCTGGAAAAACTTCATAATAAGAGCATCCTGTAAGAAATAGGGGAGCTTTTCAATATAAATGCCAAACTAGGTTCTTATTTTGAAAATCACATCAGGAAGTGTAACTGTACTGTGTTTATCTTGTCATGGCATTTTCTACCAAAGTGGATAAATACATCTGCTCAAACAAGGTAAATATGAAACTCTATTTTGCAGTTAATTTAGGCGGTAATACATGTGACTCATGATAAAAATAGGCAAGCCTTCTACACTCTAGATTCTCGTGTGTATTATTAGATGCAGAGCTCAAACTAGCAATTTGAGGGTACACCAAAATAAAATTGTCTCATGCTACAACTGTCTCACGCAGAAAAATGCATCAAGTGTGTTTAAGCCTCTCTGTCTGTTGATAGGTTAACCAAAAGTTAGTCTGAGACTGTTTTCAATATGGCTGCCACCAGATTGGCTTTAAACATCTCAAACTGTTGATGTCACCAAAATTTCACCCATTTTTTTTCAACAGTTGATTTTATAATCTCCTTTTTTGAACCAGAAAAGCTCAAACTTTGACTTAAATATCAATATCAAGTAGAAGTGCTGAATGACCAACTGAACAACCAGCAGAAAAAACAAAGATGTGGCACCTCCCATGAGCAAGCTGTTGACTCAATACAACAAATACAAATGTGTGGATATGAAGAGAGGAAAACACAGCTACTGGAACTAACTGAAACTGTCTTAACATGAGAGAATACAAAGACAAGTCGTCCTGTATTCTGCTTGAAAACCCCTGATATTGTCCCAAAATAAGGCTGTGGGTTCTAGGCACACCAAGGTACAACTGAGCTGAGCAATATGTGCATTTATGTTGTTTTTTTATTTATTTAAAAAGACATGAAACTTTCTTTATGTACTGGATGAATTAATGGTTTATTTCTAAGCACCTGGCAACTCCAGGCATCACTAAAGAGATTAGATTTTTTTTAAAAAAGAAGAAAAACAGAGATGATGACGATAAATCATTTGAGACGTCACG
Source organism: Cetoscarus ocellatus (assembly GCA_037902135.1). Classification (NCBI taxonomy): domain Eukaryota; kingdom Metazoa; phylum Chordata; class Actinopteri; order Labriformes; family Labridae; genus Cetoscarus; species Cetoscarus ocellatus. Next base: position 938,438 of record JBAMNC010001316.1, read on the forward strand.
TTTTGCAGAGCATAAAGAGACAAAAACACAAGTGCATCATTGGCAAAAACTGCTGGTGAGGGAGAGAGAAGTGCACACGGGTGTGCAACGTGTGTGTGTCCTTCTGAGTGTGTTCAGTGTTTTTCAGTCAGTGTGTGTTTGCCGGTGAAGCGCCATCTGTTAAGTAAGTGCATGTGTGTGTGAGCAAGCGCATATTTGAAGAGGTAGCAGAGAAATGCAATCAGAGCAAAAGATGAGAAACTGTCCTGAATGACGACCAATCAGCTGTGAGAACACAAGACAGCTGACTTCCTGCTCACTCACTTTCCTCAGGTCCAAACATACTGGACAGAATATCAGACACAGACCTGTATTTGAATCTGGCCTCTTTTGAAGCATATTTAGGTGTAGAAATGACTAGAAAGGTTAAAAATAATGGAGCTGTAACAGCGGACTGACTTACTCTGCAGCAAACATACAGCTGCAATGACATTCGAGGGCAAACACATGAGCAAAACACCATTCTTATTTAAATTATTATGGCAATCAAAAGTTTGTATTCAGCTTTATAATACATGCAAAATATTATTTATCACCATAGTAGCCTGAAAGTTGATTATCTGTATCTGCAGATATCAATTTTTTTGCAGGTGTTTACAGATAATATATCAGCCAGACAAATCGTCCACAAACGTCAGCAATATTTTGACTCAATGTCTGACAAATTAAAAAAATGTAGCTGAACAGCATAATATAGAAGAAACTGGGTCTTCCTTTGATTCAGTCTGCTTGTGGTTGTCTATACGTTGAATAGGATGCAAACAAATCAATTCAACATACCAAGGTCATTCACTATAATGTTTTACTAAATGGAATTAGCAATTCTGTTAATAAAACTGGTGGATTTACGGAAAGTTAGGACTAGCATTTATTGACAGATGTGTTTGCCTCAGGGATTAAGAAGAAGTCGATGCAGCCATCTTTGCAGAAAATTAAATCAATCTACTGAGGCCATTTCAAATCTTTTTTCCAGCTCTGGTCACAAAGACGCCAAAATATATATATTTATTTGAATGTCTAGGATTAAAATAATCTGAATCATCTTCAATTGAGGTCCATCTAAGCTGTGAAGTCCAGAAAAAATGACGAAATATCTTAAATTTGATTTATGATCAGATATATTTTGTTATCTTCAGTTTGTTCCAGTGTTAATATCCAAGATACTAAAGCTTCTCTTTTTATCTTTTATAAAGGTTTTCTTTTACTTTGGTAGACAAAACAATTTTTTTTTGTCAAATTGAAATCAAAATTTGGTCTAACTTTAATGATTTTTCCACAAGACATTAAGCATGTCCTGCTTATGCAATAAACGAATTTTCCATTTCCAGAACTGTCTCAAACTATCCATCACCATCGGCTGATTGCGATAAAAACTTTGAGTAATGTGAACTTGCACATGCTGTGAGCTGAAATGTGATTCATGTGTCGATAAGATACAAAAGTGATGACTAAAGGCTTGTTGTGTCATTCACAGCATTTCTTCTGAAGGCCTGGTTTAGTGAAAGCAGAGTGAAAGCAGCGAATAGATGAAAAGTTCAGAAGCAGAGAGATGTATGTGTGTGAAAAAGGCCGAGAGCTGAGGTGGAGCTGAAGCAGACGGCTGTGAGAGTTGGCTGGTTGTGGAGCAGATTAAAAACAATAACACTATCTGTATCTAGACTATCTAAAAATGGGATCCCAATGTTAGAAAGCCTTTTCAGAGGTTTGAGGAAAGCTACAGTCAGAGACAAACACAGAAAAAAACCTGCGTTATTGAAGCGGAGCAGACTGAGGGGCCACGGAGACACTAGGTTTACACTTCAGGTGTAAAAGGACAGAACAGTTATCAGTCGAACAAACACTCTTGTCCTCTATGTTGGTATAAATCACTTCAAAGAAGCCTCGTCTCTGGGCTGATGAATAAAGCTTAAGTGGTCGCTCAGGTCTGATATAGATGTTTTTGACTGAGCTGGACTATTCTAGCTCAGATAAATAGTCCAGAAAGCCTCTGGTAAGTTGAGCACATTCTCTGACTGAATCATGACACCTTGTATTACAGCTGTTAGCTTGATGATAATAAAATAGTTATAACCAAAAAAACTGAAGGAGGAGCGGTCTTCATCAGGACCTGCTGCCTCCTCTTCTCTATGATCTCTGTTTGCACTGACAGCCTCTGAAGTGTGCATGCTGCGAGTTTATGCTACATTCACAAAGACTAAAAGAAGCTTATAATGTTCTCATTAAAGTCTCTAAATTACCACAGTCTATTTACTTTAAATAATAACTGATTTTCTTTTAATAAATAAACGTTTTAGTCCAATTTTGGTCTAAACCATATTTTACTTTGTTTGGTGATGGCTTAAATAAGTGACATATTCTCATCTTTTCTGAAATAATCATAATAAAAATAATCTGCAGTCATGGCAGAATTTTTGTCACCAAGTTTAAGTTAAAGCCAGAGAGCAGTTTTTACTTAACTTTGATAAAAAAGCTAGCTTGTTTTCCTGATGAGTTGAAAACTTGATTTGTGAAAGGCTAGATGTTTGAAAACCCTCAGGTCCCATCAGTCCCTTTTTGGGGACATGCACGTTTTTGTCATTAAGGTTGTTATGGTTATCCATTCAGCAGGGATCTGTTTGTTTTGGAGTTTGATCTCCATCTGCTGTAACAGGCCGACAGCGCTCTGTGTAACCAAAATAATAACTCACACAAATAATTTTGATTGCATTTGGCCGCTGCACCGTGAAAAATATGTTTCTTCTTAAATTGCATCTTCAATTTTACGCTTTTAAGTTGCACTTCTTACATTTGTCCCAGTGTACAGCCCCTTTTACTGGGCATGAAATACTCCTAATGAACACCAGGAAATTTATGCAGGGTATTTTTCTTTTTGCTGTCACAGCCCCAAAAATAAAAATGAACTCAAAACTGTTTTCTTCTTAAAAAAGACTGTCCCAGAATGTGTGTATCAAGATTGTTCTCCTAGAATCTTTTTCTTTTTGTTTTTGAGAATTCTACATTTCATGTAAATTTTAACGAAAAAAGTCTGGGCATCGGCAATCAAACAGGCTCATCCAGAAATGCCCGCCAAATCTGCAACCTGACCCACGTTTCAATCGAAATCATTTTGTTGCGACACTGTTCTGCCCTGTCTGTTTTTGTATTATGTTTGCTTATTTACCATTTTGTTTTGTTGTTTGTTTATCCTCTCACACCAATTCCTCAGCTTGTTAACCTTCCTTTTCTTTGCTTGTCTGGTTTGTCTGCACTAATTGGTGAATAAAGGGATAAAAATATCCTTAATGAAGCCAAATTAGAACATTAGAACATGTGATTTTTTAGCACTTCTCTGGTGCACACACTTTTGGGAGGCAACTTGCTTTGCAAAACATTTTTAAAATGGGGCACAAGGGTGACACACAAGAGTTGTTACAAATATATTTCAAACAACTCAGTTTAGCCTTTAAGTTTTTGCCCTGATTAAGCTAACAGTACTTAAATAAGGTCACCCTGTGATCGCCCTGCCCTGTTAAAGTTAAAATGACTCACTCATTATAAACCAAACCTACTGATAACTAAAGTCACCTTGCCTCTCTTTTGGGGCCATGCCATTAATTTTCAAATGGCAGATATGAGAAAGGGATTCATATCTAATGGATCTCTTTGTTAAAACCAAACTGAGCCTGTCCCTATTCTGGATCTATTTTGTTTGTTTGCTTGTGCCTTATGTCAGTGATCATCAACTGGCTGTCTGGGGGCCACATAAGGCCCCACACATCTTGTCTTTCAGGCCAAGAACATCATTAATTTAGACAATTTGAGAGAGGTGGAAAATCTGTTGGGTTTTTAGGGTATTTTTTTGTTGTTGTTAAATCCCTACAACAATTAATGCAGGGCTCAAAAATTTGGATTGAAGCATTTTAGCAGGCATGATTTTATGATTGAACTATTTCAAAGAAATCCACCCGTCTGGCATTTTAATGAACACTCAAGTATTGAACTAATTAATCAGACTAAAATATTGATCTTATTAAAATTTATTCTAAATTTTGCCCAAATAGTGTCTTTGCTAAGAAAAAGACTGCCTCTGGTGCAAATGTGAAGCGAAAATTAATTCTATGTAATAATTAATTAAATACAGTTTGAGAAATCAAAATCATCTGGGTGTTTTTTGCATAACAATTCCCAAGATAATTCCCACCATAATGGCATTGGAACTGTATCGATTAAATCTCCAATCACAGCCAGGTTTATGTGGCAGGTTGAAGTAAACAGAGAAAAAACACATTTCTCTGTAATAATGCTTATAGCTGTAGGTTGCCTCTTCTTGCTGCATCTATATTGAAAAAGTAGCCAAAAAAATCAAGACAAACGTTCCTTTCAAATTTTCCTATTTACTGATGCTAACTGTGCAAAATAACGTTTAACCTGTTTCCGCTTCAGGGCTCTTTTGATACAAAAACATGAATAAAAACATCTAATTTGTACCACTTCTTTATAAAAGCTATGTGAAGGCAGCATGCTGTAATGTAAGGTTTCCACATTTACACACTTCAGTGTTGGTGATATCTTAAAGAGGCTTCTGTTTGTGATGACTTTAAAGAGCTGATTTCTTACATTGAGAATTGAGGTAAAAAGAATCATCCAGCATCTGAAAATAGAACGCATCATAAAGGAAAATATACTGTACATATCAACAAATAAAACCCTTCTAAATTAGTGTTAAATCATAAACACAATCATGCTGCGACTAAATATATAAAGTACGTGCGTTTACACACACATACAGTATATATGTGCGGAAGGGAGAGGTAGTATGTTGGGTTAAACACGGCGCTGGAGCTCAGCGGCACGTCATCCGTTTGTAGAGACGACAAAGACAGAAAACATAGAATGAGGCAGAGATGAGGATTGAGTGAGTAGAGCAGAACAGAGAGTGACAGTTAGAAACATCTAGAAACATTGGGATCCACTCATATACTGACTGGTCTACTGGCGAGAATTTTCTACAGGATAAACTTCTTTTTGTAATACAACTGGCAACTACTTTACTGTTACAATAAAAAATAAAAAAAACACTGCAGAGGCTGCTGAGGAGAGAGTTGTTGTTGTCTGTCAGTTGAGAGTGTATGTTGTGGGTTCATGTTTGGTTCCCTTAAAGGCTATTGTAAAAAAGTCATCCTGTAAATTATTATTGAGGTATCTGTTAAATGTTTCCAGCTGAGTGAGGTTTTGTAAGTAAGGCTACTGAGGTGGAGCTGCTGACCTGGGTTGAGGGGACGAGGGGGGGAGAGGGGAGACACCGCTGCCGTGTTTGGGTTCGCTGGAGCGAAAATGGCCTCGTACAGTGCTCATGCTAAGTATTAGTGTGAAAATGTGAGCCAAGTCTGTCTTGCAAGAACAAAAGTTTAGCCATTAATGCAGGATAAATCACTCAGAACCCGAATGCCGAGGTCAGACCACAGGTTTCAAGCATGATTAAAGCCCCAGTATGGCAGTTGTAGACTTTAAGTAAAATGATCACTCTATCCCGTGTAGTGTGTCACAGTCAACAGCAATCAAGGTCACATTTGAGAAGATCTTCTGACAGAATATTTAGCATGTTTGGTTTTCTTTCTGTCTTCCAGGATTTGCTCAGTAATGTTGGTGAGGCTGACCAATGAGAGCACAGAGCGCTCCGCCGTAAACGATAAAGCAAAAGATAAAGGTCAGGGCTGTGTGATGGACCTAAGAAAGAGGAAACGTTTTCCAGCTCTGGCCACATCATCCCTGCCATTATGATGCATCCAAGAAGAGCGATAACAACAGACTGATCAAAAGAAAGGTTGGCAAGAAATGGCAAATCCACTGAGTAAGTTAGCATTAGCATCTAGCTTCATGAATATCAGCTGAACATAGAAACACAGTATAGTCCAGTGAATGACCTGCAGTTTTATTACAGTCCTGCTTTGAATGTCTTCTCGCCTCGCCCCTCTTCCTTTCAACTTTGCCATGCCAGTTGGGACAGGTACCACGGCTTAGCCTGTTTGCATGAATTCATGGCTCTGTGGTCGCCAGTTCTGACACAAGTTACACTGTCATGCAGGCCAACAAAAGATGGAACTCTGATTTTGATTTCAACACAATTTTGACCCAGATTTAGATTTAGAGTTGAATAACTGACTTCAAAGTCAAGGTGGACTTCAGCCCGACTGTGAGTCGTTTGTTGTGCAGTGTACATGAGAACAAAATGATGTACTGCAGCCTAACCAAAGGCTCATTCAACTGCATTTACTCACGCTGAGAGCAATTATGAGCTCATGCTTTTGTGCCTTTCCCTCAAAACAGGAAGTTAAAAAAAACAAGCAGGAAATCATTTTTATGACTTAGCTGCTTATTCTGTTAAGCTGACAATGCTAAAAGGGTTTGCAACAGCATTTTTATTGACAGTGTAAAAGAATGATACTTAATTGACATTTTGTCAGCATTTTATCCAGATTTCATGTGCACTTCTGTCCTCGTTAGATGTGAGAAACGATTCAGTTGCACAGTGTTAGCTGTTAATCCACCATGACTGAGTGTGTTTTTTGCTGTGGTCAGTAAAACTAGACTTTGAAAAATGCATGTGAAGTTAGCAAATTTCTATGGATCAGACCTAAGGATGCTAGATAGCCATATTGGCAGAAACTAGCCTAAAACTGAATATTTGTAACAGCAGATTTGAGAATTTTAGCAGTTGCTTACAGATAAAAAGCAGCCCAAAAATACAAGCCATAGATCAGCCGTGATGTCAGCAAAACGTACCATCTTTTATTTTATCTGATAAAATTAATTTAGGAATTAGTTTCAAGCAAAAATGCAGTATTGTACATCCCTAATCAGATCAAAATACCTTGATAAAGCTGCTGAAGATCAATATTCTCTTGCATGCCCCTCTATAGATAGACACACAGCGTTTATCTCATAATCGGTTGGCAACTTGATAACTCGTTGGCAAGGTCAACAGGAAGAGGGCCGCACCACCTACCGTGGCAGAGGCAGATGTGACTCAGTTTTTCCCCAGTTCATGTCCACTTGGACAAGGTGAGTACTTCAGGTGAGTTGTCTAAACTATTGACGGTGACCATCACACCAAACAAAGAAACCTTGTGGTCTGACCTCGGCATTAAAGAAGCTCAGCGTCTCCCCCTCCACCCTGTCCTGCATTCCTTTAAAAACAGATGATGTAGATGTAGATGTTAAAAGTAAAAAGTCCCCTTTTTATCTATTCCACAACTATTCTTAGACAAAATTATGATTGTTTTAAAAAAAATTCAAGAGCTGCAATGCAAGACACAGAGTAGTGAGAAAGGTAATGTCACACTTTGGGTTTAGGAGGCGACATCTCATCGTCTGTCACTGCACACACCGCCTGTACAGCATGTCACTGCGTCCGCATGTGGCAATTCTTATTTTAAAAATACATTTTCTCCTATGATTTTTCTATACAGATTCTACACAGTCCTCCGGAGGTCCAATCCAAGCGTTTTTCTGGGGTCAAATGGGACAAAAGGAGCCATTCCTGCATTGTCTTTTTTCACAGTAAAGTGACACGTCCGATTCCAAAGCAGCTAAAACCTGCGACTCCTGTCAGCCCTTGGTGCACCACAGTTGTTTTTTTGTCGTTTTTGTTTCTTTTTTATTCCAAAAGCAGAGCCTGAATGGCTGCTGAGTTAAAGCTATGAAGAGTAATCCTGCTGTAGTTGGCTATTGCAGAAGAAGAGGCGGTTAGATGGTTGAGTGATGGATGAAGAGGCACGCCCATGCTGTCGCCGTTGCCACTGACTAAATCCTGTCAGTCATCTGAGGCAGTGTTAGTTCATGATCACTTGATTGTGTGGGACATCCCGCTTCTGGAAAAGGAGATGTGGCTGTTACATTTTGTCTTTTTTTACAGAGCTGGTGACTGCCTTCCCATTAACAACAAAGAGATATGCTCCATCACCTTCCCTCCCCAGTAAGGTGTCACTCCAGGTGTGTTTCTCCAGTAGAAAACAAAATGGAGACCTGCAGCCACTGGTCCTTCTTGTCTCAACAAAGAGTGAAGTCACATCATTGGTTGGAAAGGGGCTCTTCTGTATTTTCTCTTTAGAAATCAATCCCAGAACAGAGGAAGGGGACCTCATTCATTTGCACTGGGCAAAGGCTCCAGGAGTCCACCATGCTCGTCTCTGCTTCATTAAAATGACGTCCCAGCGCATAAAGCCAAGCGCTAAGTAGACAGCAAACTGACACGCATTAATATTGACAATCTCGAAAAAGAAAAAAAGAAAATTTGAGGGAAAAATAATCACCAAAATGAAAATAAAATGGGTACACTGTATAATTGTCAAAAGCTTATCGATAGACTTTAGAAATAGAGAGAAAGAGAAAAGATGTACATCCATAAGCTTAAAATGGACAGAGGACACGTCCAGCTGTTTGGAGCCTTGAAGACTGCTGGAGAGTCAAAGGTGCTCAAACTGATGGACTAAAGTTTGCACAAGTCTCGGCTGGCTGGAATGCTCAACACGACCACCGCTGGGAATGTTCAGTTACATGGAGCCTTAGCAATCACTTTCATCACTGCACAAGTGAGAAAGAGCATCAAACACAGGATTCGGCCAAGTCTGGCTCTTCAAAAGGGGGCTATTATGGCAAAGTTGTTGTTTTCCAAAGTTATTTATTGTGTGCCAAGTTTATAGGTGCCAACAACTTGGAGATCAACTATTTAATTTTAAGTTTTTACCTTGGAAAAGGGATACGACATGCAAGATTTTGAAAAGTTAATTGCAGAAGTATGGGCTTCCTTCTGCACAAGCAGCCACGTTCAAGGCTCACAGTCTCAGTCTAAAAAGCTTTCTTCTGCTTTTTCTAGGATCCTCTGTTTCTCTCACCACTTCCTGTTGAGAGATATTTCGAGGAGTAAAAACACTGCGAAAACTCAGATCTAAGAAAGCAGCTTTGTTTTCTTATGTCCTTTCAAAAATACCTCATTACTTCTTCTTACGTTTTCTTACGCTTCATTATTAACTGTTCATCAAGTCTTAGGAAGTTTAAAAAAAGGTTGGAGAATTAATCCTGATTTTCGATGAAATCTCAATATGGCTCACTACAATATTTTAATTCCAATATGAGCATTTTTCATGTGTGAAAATACTAATTTTAATTTACATATGTTGCAGTAGAGTTGTTCTAGCCTTGTCATACACAGATGAAAAATAACTCATATTTGTTAAATGGAGAAATGGCATAAAATCATGCTGATCAAACATTTTAATGATATTCAACTCATCATTTTTGTACATTTTTTTATTTAGATAATAACGTTTTCAAAATTGTCATTATCTTTGTCAAAACAGATTGTATGAAAAGCATAAGTCAATATAATCAAAATTTAATAATTCGCCCATAATGTTCAGCCATTGAATTAAATATATTGTGCATTTTACCTTTTTTATTTTCCTCTCATATTTGATATTATTGTCTTAGTTACAAAAGAAAAAGTTATCACCAAAGATAGTGCACAACCAAGTTTTACCCAAACTTGTAGAATAAATATTTATTTGTTTATTTGTGTAGTATTCTCCTGATTAATATGTAGTTTTTGTGTCATGTTTTGCATAATTTCAAGTATTTTCATTCTCTTAATGTAATAAATGCTTGAATCAATCCTGCAAAGCACTTTGATTTGCTCTACATATGAATGCATTCTATAAATTCAGTTGCGTTGCCTTATAATTACCAGAAATGTCAACAGAAATCTGATTTTACAATTTTAACATCAAAAATAAGCCCTGCATTGCTAATATTTGGTTAAACAACCTACCAATGGCGTGAGAGAAAATTACTGCTGATTACTTGCAGCTTATCTCTTGAAATGAGATGTAACTGCAAACTTTGACTGTACGATCTGAAGACATTATACAAATAAAAGTGCATTATTGATCATAAATTCTGTATATTTTGATCAATGATTTGCTTTCTTTTGAATAATTAACTTCCATGGAAAGGTTTCAATTTGTATTTTTAAGTGAAGTGCAGAATAAAATAAGTGAAAGTTTACATTTCTGACAAAATCCAGACAAATAAACAACTACATTAGAGTTTTTGCAGTGTTCCCCTTTGTAAGTCTTCTAAAGAAAAGAGACAGATATCAATTTCAGAGAGCCAGGCACATTAAAGGCACCACAGACTAATCATTCATTTGGTCATTTCAGTGTCGGTTGTTGTTAAATTTGGCAATACTTCGTGATTTCTTATGCCAAATATTTCAGGTATGAATGCCCATTTTTAAAGAGCCACACTAGTCAAATCCAAATCCAGCAGTCTTCTGAGCACCCTAAACATCTTCCTAACCAGGAGTCTCACCTCTGCCCATACTAGTTGAATAAAACATAAGAGTCCATCTCCTAATTTGCATATAGTGCTGTATCTCCAGAGCATCTTGCCATCAACGACTGAATTCTCTTAGTATTTTGCCTACATTAATCTCTAACTATGTACAGACGTAGCAAGTGGTATTTACAAAGTTTGTCCACAAGGGGGCGATCCAGGCCTGCACGAGGGGTGAGCATGCACTGTGTCGACAGAAAGGTGATATGATATGTAGTGATGTTGAAATGTAACATCCTAAAAACCTCGCTTATGTGGCTGGTGTTGAAATGATATAAATGTGACGATAAAGTATGAGGCATGATTTCTGTATGAAATATAAAAACGTCTCTTTCTCTGTTGTAAAACTCTCTGTTAAGAGCATCAGGAGGATTTCATTCAGCAAACACTATATGCTATACACTTACTACTATACATTGCTACCATCTGTAGAGTTTCTCTGCCCTGAAAAACAAACAAAGCTAAAGGTGACATTTCTAAATCAATGTTTTAACCTTAATGAACAATTTCAAATCATGTGATTCAATGGGGCCCTTTCAATTTAAGGATAATGTCTAATTATGATCATGCGAACCTTTACTTAAATGAGTTTATCACTAAACAGATAAGCTTAGCAATGAGATCTTTAGTTATGTGTTTAAAAAGTTTGACTTTTAGCTTACTTATGCTGTTATTTTGTATTGATTAGAAATCACAGTGATGCCTAGAGCTTCAAAAACAATCTCTGTCTTATGATTGTAAGCTTACGCCACACACACCAGAAACACCAAGTACACAATATCAGACAAACTTTTCCCTGAGGCAACAGCCGGTAGTTGGCGTCGAACCAACTATCTAGCTCTAACTGTCTTAGCAGCAATCTAACCAGCCAAACAAATATTTTTTTTATTTTTGGATAATCACTATCCACTAAAACGTGACGTTGTGTTTGTCAGTCTACAAACTTCACAGGTCCACACACGACTATAAAACATCAACAGAGAAAGTGCTTCCCTGCACTAAACCCTCAGTCAGAGCCTGTACACACACCCCCTTGTGGTCCATCAATAGTCTCATAAACTGTACACACATCACAAAAATAGAAGGACCCCTCGCACACACCTCTGCGTGCTCTTATGAGTGTGAGTGTTGATTAAAGAGGACACACACGTATCTACGGAGGGGCCTTCATATCTTCTACATAATACAACACTCAGATCTGTTTGCTTCCTTTGAAGCAACCACTCTCTTAAATATATATATATTTATATATATATATATTTATATATCAGCTTATACGTATCATTTTATATTTATATAGCATTATACATACATTCTTGCTTTGTGAAATTCCCTTTTCTGCGAACAGGGAACTCTAACCGTAGCATTTCTCTCCATCAGTCCTACCTCTTTGACTCATTTTCCTCTAAGTCTCCTTTTCCTTCCCATCGTTTTCAGGCTAAAACACTCCTACATTAACTTCAGCTGAGACCTCTCATAGTCTGCACATGCACAGATACACAGGGCATGAAAACACACCCACTAGACTCCCATCTTCACAAAGTAATTTTAAGTATTTCCACGACTTATCTGAAGCTTGCTGGCTATGTTGATATTTATATATTTGGATGTCTTTGCTGTTACAAACTGTAAATGTTGATAGCTAACACTGGTGGAGTAACATGGCTAGAATTATATCTGTACCTCACACGTGCCAGCATGGTCAAAAGATGTAAATCTGCGACTTTTCCCGTCAGACATCGAGATGATGTGAACACGGAACGATGTTATGAGGTTGATGGTAAAAAGGATGTGTCAGGCACATCCGTCGAGCTGTCATCACGGTAAAAAAACAAAAAGGCAGGAGTCCAGCAGAAGGGTTCAGAGGTGGTGATGAGAAAGGCGCGTGTGTTTTTGGATGTTGAGAGGATCTGGATGTGATGAAATTTAATGCGGTACTGCGTTTGCAAATCCAGAGGTCAAATGTCATCTGGTATCCATGAAGGGTAGATATCCATGTCATATTCTGGTGTCGGAAATCCTTTAATCCAGAGGTCCAAGTATCTGCTGCTTGAGGTCCAGAGAGGAGGATGAGGAGGAGGAGAAGTGGGAGGAGGATGGGTAGATTATGAAGAAATGATTATCCTTCTTTCTCCCAAGTGTCCAGGTTTATCAGGGCTGGGGGGAAAAGGCGGTATGGGTTGTTTAATCATCCTGTGTGTGATGAGTGTGTATTTATAAGACGGAGCCTCTCCTCCTCTGCTATGACACCTCGCTGCCGAACACTTCCAGCACCAGCGGGGTGAGCTGCATGCTGTGCTCGGGCTGGAAGGAGAGCGAGCGGTACTGCTTGGAGTGCTCCTCGTTCAGGCTGCGCAGGTCGGCCAGCTTCTGGATCATTTTGGCGTAGAGGAGGCGTCCGCCCGGGTGGTTGACACGGATGTAGGCCTGAAGGGTCTCTGAGAGGTGGTCCTGGAGCTTCTCGATGCGGCCATGGTCCTGGACGCCGGGACGATCTGCGGTTGATTCGGGGGAGAGGATGCAGAGGTGGGGAGGTGGCAAGTATAGGAGGGAGGGGGGAGGTTGGGGGTTGCATGGGGAGAAAGCAAGGGAGAGGTTGACATGAGTGGGTGGGTGAGTGGGAGGAGAAAGAAAAGCGTCAGTCAGGACAGAGTGTTGTTCATAAAAATGACTGCTTTCTAATTGTGGTCTCTGCTGTTTGTTAGCTTATAAACTGCACACTGTTATTGTGGTTGCCTTCATAAAACAGCATTCAAATATGGACAGTCCTTTCACTAAGTAAATCAAAACTACTTTCTTAGATGTTTATACTGTTCTCCCTTGAAACAAATGAAAAGTCAGCTTCTTCACTTTTTTAGTAAGTCGGTGCAGACCTTCCACACGTGGTAAATGTGCTGCCCCTTAAGTTTGGCACATGTTTCATGATGGAGAAAACGGTTTTGAGAGAGACCCCACACATGAGGACGAATAATGACATCATGAACAGATTTGTCTCCTCTACCCTCGCAGCTTGTAATCTTGTGTGATTAAATGTGACTTTGGTGTACATAAACTTGTGGAATTGAAGCTGAATGAGGCTAGTGGTTAGCTTACATGACATCCTGGCTGGTTATAATTATCGTCCATCTCCTCCCCTCATCAGTTTGTAATATAACTTACAGGTCATGCTGTATAGACGATCGTCTTTGGCCACAAATCAACACATTAGTGCTTCGTTTTGATGTCAGTCTAATTTAATGCTTCATCTCTCTGGCAGAATTAAATTCTATTTTATTTTATCTGAGAAAAAAACCTTGTTGAGATTAAGCATCTCACTTACAAGATCATCCTAGCCGACATAGACAGCAACACCTTTACAAATACATACCAACCAATCAAATCAGAGTCACAGAGCAGAAACTCATCAGTCAAAGCATCTACAATCTGCCTCCTCTTCCTCTAACACCTTTAATCTGCTTTTAAAAGACCCAATTGTTCCTGTAGCAGATTCCAGTCCGTAGGAGTAGCATATCTGGCACTTCTTCCCATTTCAAGATGAACTTTGAGGAAAGACAGCAAAAGTAGATTTTGTGACTCAGTCACAGGGAGCAGACTGTGGCCTCCAGCACTTTTCCCATGAATACAGTTACTCAAGTATGAGGGAAGCAGGCCAGTCATAGCCTTAAAAATAAGGATGTGCCAATGATTCAGTCTATGGATGGTCACAGAGGGCCACCCAACTTGCTCGTACAGAGCACAATCATGATTCAGCGCCTTACAATTTGAGGTGAACCTTTAAGCTCTGTGATAAACAACATCCAAAGATTCAAGAAGTTATCCCACTGAAGGGGGGTGTTCGATGGATAGATGGATTAGATGGATTGTTCAACAGTTGCAGGAAAGTTTCAGTGATTACACAAAAAGGAGAGTCTCCAGAATTCTCGAGGGTTGTTTGAATCTGGATTCATTGTTTTGGTTGAGATTCCTGGAAGGTCTGTTGAACTTGTTATAACAGGCAAGCAGCAGCGTAAGTGAGGGCTGCGTCTAATGTTGAATTGCATGGCACTGAAACTCATGAACTCATAAACCAATGACTGAAAGCCTCTGACACTGATGTAACCATGTTGACACAATCCCTTCACAATTCACTTAACCTACTTTTAAAGTTTTTGTACTTTGACAGCGGTGAAACACTGACCATAAAGGTTGAGACAGAGGGTCTCAAACAAATACCCTGATATGAAATTGATTTGAGCTCCTCAGCTCTTGGACTTACATTATTATCTGACGATGGAAACAAACAATCCTTGAGATGCTGGATGGAGAGCCTGAATCATTTTTTTCTGTGGTGGCTCTGTCGCTTCATGGCATCATTTATAGTAGTTATTTACAGTATTTTAAAAAAACTTGTCACCAAATCTTATGCATCATAACTTTATATTAATTTTTTAACACAGTGTTTTGTCTCACAGGAGGAGTTTTTATCATGCTTAAAAAGCTAATTCCTACAATAATGTTTGGGTGAATCCAGGTCATGTAGCAACACAAACCCTTTGCCTTGCTGTTTATACTCCTGACATTGTGTTGCTAGTCACTAAATCTGCAAACAATCTCCCTCATATAAAAGTGGCTCAGCTGGAAGAGTACCCACACTGTGAACACACAAACACAAGCAGTACCTGGGGAGAGCAGGCAGATGGCCATGAGCAGCACATGCTCCTCCTCGTGCAGGTTGAGTTTCTTCAGACCGACCTGGAACTTCACCAGCGGCTCCAACAGCTCCAGAGTGTGACCGGCTGCGGAGGATGACACAAACATACCATCAGCGAGGCAGAGCTGAGCTTACCCGGGAGCAAGGAGACTAGTTTTGTGAGCCTTAAGGAAGACCTAATCCTCTCTTTTATTTCAATACAGGGGACTTCTTTCTGTGGGAGAACTACAAACCCCAATTCCAGTGAAGTTGGGACGTTGTGTAAAATGTAAATAAAACAGAACAGAATGATTCGCAAATCCTTTCCCACCTATATTCAACTGAATAGACTACAAAGATAAGATATTTCATGTTCAAAATGACAACTTCCTTGCTTTTTTTAAATAATCACCCATTTTGAATATTATGTCTGCAAAAAAAGCTGGGACAGGGGCAACAATAGACTGGGAAATTTGAGGAATGCTCAAAACACCTGTTGAGAGTATTCCACAGGTGAACAGGTCAGTAAGAAACAGGTAAGTGTCATGATATGTAAAAGAGGAGCAACCCCGAAAGGTCGTCCACAAGCAAGAATGGGGCAAGGTTCACCACTTTGTGAACAACTACATTTCAGCATCTGCAGTCCATAATATCCCTAAGTGATTCAAAGTATCTAGATAAATTTCCGCACGTCAAAAAGCAACAATGAATGCCTGTGACCTTTAATCCCTCTGGTGGCACGGCACTAAAAACTAACATCATTCTGTAAAGGATATTACCACTCAGGCTCAGGAATAAAATACAGAGAAAAAAAAACATGCAGAACAATATGAAAATAATTTGATCTGTACACACAAATCAAGCCGAACATTATCACCACCCGCCACCATGACTGGTCTGCAGCAATGCAGCCCCACACACAACAAACTGTGGTTCATTGTGTATTCTTAACTTCCTCAGCAACTGGAGCAACAGCAGCTTGTCTGTTGAATCGGACCACACGGGCCAGCAATTGTTCCCCACATGCATCAATGAGCCTTGGCTGACCCTGTTTCTTCTTTGGAAGACTTTTGATAGATTCTGACCACAACAGACCGGGAACGCCCCACGAGAGCTGCAGTTCTGGAGATGCTCTGACGCAGTCGTCTCACCGTCACACTTCAGCCCTTGTCAAACTCCCTAAAATCCTAACACTTGCCCATTTTTCCTGATTCTAACATCAACTTTGAGGACAAAATGTTCACTTGCTGCCTAATATATCCCACCCACTAACAGGTGCCATGACAAAGAAATGATCAGTGTTATTCACTTCACCTGTCTGTGATCATAATGTTATGCCTGACTGGTGAAAGCAGAGGCGACCCTACCCAATGTGGCCCCCTAGGTGAGAATTAATATGGCGACCCCCTCCAGCAATTTACATACGCTTACATAAGAAATCAAACAGCAGTGTTTCTACCACTGTCTTTAACTTATAAGATAACATGTCAACCAGTTTACACGCTTAACAAATTACAAAATAAATAAATAAATTAATAAATAAATCAAACTTATTTTGTATTATCATTTTTTAGTTATGTTAATTAGGCATTGCTTTTGTGGGCTTTTCCACTTTAAGAGTTAATAGTAAGAACTAGTTTTAATATAGTTATATTGAAGGTGAAATTTTACCCCAATTTTGTGTCATCCAGTGTCAATTTTGACAGCACTTTTTAATTTAGTTTTACACATAGTCTTTTTCCTAAAACATATTTTAGTTTTAGTCATAATTTAGCCATCTAAATTGTTTTAGTTTTCGTCTTTAGTTGATGAAATTTCACAACATTTTAGTCAACAAAATCTACAGAAAATTTAGTCAACTAAAATATGAAGTGTAAAGGGTAAGGCATTTTTTATGTGTCTTTGAATTTCCGAAGTCATGTTTTACACTTGGATAAAATGAAACATATAATAACCCTTTATTGAATGCTAGTAAACTTTGAATGTATAAATGAACAGAAAGAAATTGAACTTTTGTGTGAAATGCAGTCACCTTTATTTAGGCTACCTGGCAGAGCATCTCAGTTACAATACCAGAACTGACAACAAACAGTGAACCTGCTCTACATGAATATATCAATTCATAAAGAGAGGAGCTCTGATTGGATCGCTCCACAACTTATCCCACCACCACCAAGCTAAGGCAGTTGTGATTGGATGTCCCCCTTTACTCATCCCACCTTTCCACACAACCAAAGTCGCTGTGATTGGATATATTCCTAACTTGTCTCTATTTTCTACATGACCAAATTAGATCTGATTGGATTAAGACCCTGTCAAACATTTTAGTCTAGATTTTATTTGTTGACAAAAATGTCAGTTAATTTAGTTTTAGCTTTTGTCCATGTATATTTGTTTTTATTAGTTACTGTCTAGTTTTCGTCAGGGGAAAAAAGGTTGTTGACGAAAACTGTCAAAAATAATTAGTCAACAAAACTAACACACTACTAACACACTACATCACTCTTGTAGTTTTAATTCACTGGAATAGACATGGACATATTACAGTGTATTAATTATTACCTTTTGTGTAATATTTACTGATTAATACAGTGTGAAAATCAACAGTATTTAACACGCTTAAATTCGAGGCAGCCAACAGAGACAACATATTAATCTGCCTGTTTATTTATCTATTGCAGAGGGAGCTTCACCGACCTACATGTGAGAGGCTCTAAGAGGGGACTGTGTGCTTGTGGCTCCTTTACTGCTTCAATGAAAATACCTGATGTCCAAACCTCATCGTAATATGAAAGTGTGCATAGACAAGCAGTGTGTGTGGGTGATCCTTTTAAGACTCAATTATATAAGTAGGTAAAGAAATAAAATCACAGCCGTGTCGTCAGTGAGAGTGTGTACGTGTTTCTCTCAACGCTGTGCTGGATGAATGTCCTTCATGGAAACATCACAAGGACAGAGTACTTAAAGAAAGAGGGATGTGTCATCAGCGGGCAAGGTCTCTAACAAACTGTGTGCATGCTTAGTTACGTGCTCAGCTTTGGTTTTATAAGACAGTGAAATTAAACCAACCCTTCGTGACGTCATTGATGCAGTATTTGAAGTCAGGTCCTCCACAGCTCCAGGACATGTCCTCCAGGCTGAACGACTGGTTTGAACGCAGCATGATGATCTCGATGGCGCTCGACTTCAACAGAGCGATCTGGTCCTCTGCCGTCAGCTCTCTGAAACAAACAACAACGAAAAATACAGTGTTATTGTGCTTTAACTGCATAGTTACTTACAGACAGACCCAAAAATGGTAAGATTGGACAAGAACACAAGCATGATTCAGCCTGCTGTCATAATAAAGGAGGATGTTGTCTTTGTTGTTGTTTGGTATCAAAACCTATGAAACGTCTATATTTGTTTTTACTTAGGTTACAGCACTGCAAAGTTACCACAGACTTCAAGGCAAGATAGATTATTATGCCAAAAAGAGTTAATTCCATTTATGACAGCGTTGGAAATGACATTTTAAACTAAATAATGAACAACATAAATTTGGGCTAGCATTTGAGCATTAATGTTTATAGTAAATCTAATGTGACTGCACAGGAAATTAAGGAAAATGATAACCAAGGACATGAATGTTGACTTGGCCTGAAGTTGTACTGAAGTTTTAAAATCAAAATAAGATATCATGAAGCGAATAAATAAAAGAGAGCAGACAACAGCAGGGCTCTTGGGCTAATGGCTCATAGAAATCACAGGTGCTACCTTTTTTGAATTCCCAAGAAGTCAAAAGTTAACGCTCTTTGAGTTGCAGATCGGTAAACTTTACAGACCAGAGACTTACTTCAGACAGCCTTTTTTATTGTCCGGTGGTTTTCTCATGATGCTGAGACTTGAACCGGTGCCTTTACAAGAGGAGTTAAACAATTTCAAGGGAAAAGTTCTACCCCAGTGCAAACTGACAGCAGAGGCCATGATTAAGTCTGGTCGATATATAGTCAATTTTGATGACTGCTAGAATATATTTACTATCTCTAATGTCCCAAAAAACCTCTAGTTTTTACACAACAAGTTCTACCAATTTGCCTGTATTCTCACTCTGAATCAAACTGAATCATGTGTGAATGTCCTGACCGATATGAGCGATGCATTTATATGTCGCTTTCCATCACTTGCACTGACTCGCTTAGGTAGCAAGGTACCTTCTTTATAGCGTCTATTTAATGCTGCTGCTGGAATCTTAATTTCCCTGAGGCAGTCTTCCCAAGGGATTAATGAAGTTCTATCTAATCTAATCTAATCTAATTTTATGATAGATCATTGTAGAATATTCCTGCACTATATCGAGAACTGCAATGTCACTGTACCTTCATATTGTCAATATTCAGGGCCCAGCCCTAATGTAAACTACCATTCTTTACCTTACTTGCTTTTTATTTTTATTTATTGCCTGCTCTTCAAAGGGTTCAGAATGTCAAAATCAAGAGTGTTTTGGTTTGATATGTGTATGTGAAAGGAAGGTTGTAAAATCAGTGAGCATTTTTATTCAATAACTGTGATCTCTGCATCAATTGAAATAAATTTAATTGTGTTTTTTTTGCCATAATAAGCAGCTTCAATGCTTAGACTATGAGGAATGAACATTTAAAAATCAAATTGGAATTAAAATATTAACATCTAAGTGGGCCGACCAGCGATAGCACAAATGCAGATAGAAGTGTTCTCACGGCGTTCTCACTCTCATATATATACAAACATACACCCACACATCATGTTTTCCGTCCTACAACCAGATCCATTTCACAGATTATAGATGTTATCAGTTGGAGAGTCGTCCTTTACCACCCACACTTGTTATTGTGTTTGTGTGTGTTTGAGATAAGCATGGACAACAAATACATGACATGGTTCCTGGGTAACAGGGTGTACTACTGCAGGCTTCGTGTAGCCATAAAAGCACAGGAAACACGTGAAGATAAATTATTACAGGATGTGAATCATCACACAGATAAAAGCAGTAGTGACTTTAAAAGAACTAAGAGCCTTTGCCAACACACTAATGACTTTAGTGCTCCATAAATTAATTCATGGAAACATAATTTCCTGTTGTGATTACTCTTCATTCAATCTGTTATCCAAGTATCCTTGTCCTGAGGTTTGGGTTAACTTTTCTTTTGCCAAGATGAAGCTGTACTTCAGGTATTTTAGAGGAAAATGGAAAAGTTTGGAAAAAAAATTTCTTACAAAGAGAGAGTGGTGGGCTAGTCAAAGCTAAAGAGCTCTTATTCAAGGTTTGATCAAATTTGGCAAACTAAGAAGAAGCACATTAAGTGCTGTGTTGATAACACAAACAAGGATCAAGTTCATTGGACAGGCTACTGACAAACATAAAGACAAAAATACTATGCCATTTATATTGTCCATTTGAAAGTCTACAGATGGGATGCTGATGGCAGAGTGACTAAGTCACATCCCGTGTGCAAAGGCTTTAGCCCTGGGTTCATACACCGATTCAATGCTCAAATCAGGCACTTTTCAAACACTTTCAAGGTATATTTTCAAGCTTTCCCAGCACCTTACAGCTGTAGTAAATTCTGCACCCATATCAATTCATACCCAGTATATTCAAAAATACTATTTCACTTTTGTGTGTTATTATAACAGATACTATGCTCTTTGAAACCATAAAAACGAAAAATGAAGAAATCTGAAGCAGTGGCTGTCAGTGGCGGTTTGTGACCCATATGTAGGTCGTGGAGAGATTTAGTGGGTCAAAAGTGTTTGCCTGTGAAAAGGACTGTGGCAAGAACTTTGTTATGTATGGGAACCCTTAGTGGACAAACATCCATATATTCTTATAAACCACTGACTGCAGATATTAACAGAATTAGTTTCAATGTCATTCAGTTGTACTTAAAAGAAGCCACAACACCCTCTAGAACAGAGGCAGATATAAACACATCCAAATGTCTGTTATGTATGGAAGCCATAAGCAGACATACATCTTATTTTACTGTTAACTGTATCATGAAAATGATTTTTTTAAATATTTAAACTTAAACGTCTCATTTTCTCCAGATGACAAACCTTAACCCTTTAATGCCTGAAAACCCAACTATAGCCAGAAGCTTCTGATTTTTTGGAGCTGAAATGTTGATTTCACTTTCTACTGAAATCCTAAAAAAAAATCAAAATTTCCAAAAATTTAACATACAGATATTTTGTATCTAAATTGATACATCAGGTGTTTTTGGCAACTGAAAATCCATTTGAGGACATTTTTATCATTATCTGATTGTATTCAGATGTTTTTTAATAATTTGATGATTACATTTATTAGATAGAGGTATCATAAAATTATGTATCATATATGATGCAACAGGCGTTAAAGGGTTAAAGATGCTAAAAGTCTAATAAAATGCTTGCATGCACTCTCAAAACATCTGTATCTTTTGTCTTTATTACTCTCGCCTTATTCACAGTGCCATTTCAAGCAGTAAAATTTAAGCTCCATGTTGTTTCAATGTCAATGTGAACATCATTGAAAAGGGGAACAATATGGCCCTCTTCCTATTCCGTCTAGGGCAGTATCATTAACTTTATTAAGGTGAGAGGGGAGCATGCAGAGCCAGGGGGAAAACACTGCTGTGTGTGTGAGTATGTGGGCCTTCCACTATGCCACACTCCCCCAGGCTTTTGCAAAACCATATTGCTCTATGAATTGTCAAAAACATCACAGCTTGTGGAGTCACTTTGAGCGTCATACTCCATAAATAAACAATAAAGAGGCAGAAAAATCTACAGCTAACTATGGTTCCTTTAGTCTGTATCATGCTGGTTTAAAATTGTTTTCACTACTAATAAATGGTGCGGACTGAAATGCTCTTTAACTTAAATTAATGTTTTCAGTAAATTCAGCAAAGTCAACAAATGACAACAAACTATATCATTATTTAGAACAACTCTGTAGTTAATAAAAACAATAAATAATTGTTAAGAACAACTATGTAATTATTGGAACAATATAATTATTTAGATCAACATGTATGTTTAAACAGCAGTATGAGAATGTTCTAGGTAAAACAAATGCAGGATTAAAAACCAAAAGGCTCCTTAAGAGCAGTAAAGCTCAGGTCTCAAAAAAGTATCAATTACAAAGCTTTGTCACACCAAAACATAAAATAAACAGTCAGTAAATATAAGGCTGTGGCATGTAAACAATTACTGTTGAGTACCACAGCATACAAACACAACTTCTGTTTTTAAAGGTGCTATATAAATAAAGTTATTATTATGTATACATTATGTCCGCCTGTTTGGCAAATGTGCCCCCCCCCCACAGCATGGTCTCTGTACGTGCATTCATTTATCAACTAATCTCTTAGCTCAGCGTGTGTTCATGAAGCTACAGCCTGTTCCTGTGTATTCTTGGAAGAGCTTGTTTGTTTGGGAGGGATAATAGCATCTCAGCTCGAACAATAATGTGCTGCGAGTGTGTGGGAAAAAAAAATCAGAGCGCTCTGCATGTGGGCGGGGAGTGAGCCGGTGTGCCCGAACGTGCTGCTGGTCTAATGCACCTGAATCTACCAGTCAACAAATGATTACCGGAACTGAGAGAAACGGCAGCCTGCTGCAGGGGTTATAAAGTTTAATTTTCAACACGGCTAGGTGATAATTCACTCATCCAAAATCATAAAGCAGCAGCACAAGGACTCAAAAATAGATTACCTCTATGTTTTTGTTTGAGCCTTTCTTTACCAATAAACTGATTTGTTAAGTTAATGTAAAAAAGAAATTCCAATTCAAAGCCAAAGTGATGCTACAGCACTACAAAACATTTAACACAAACAGAAGCAGCAAAGCTTCACCATTTTGGATCTTATGTTTTAACATTTGGTTCATGATTTCAACTACTAATCTTTACCCCTTTAGTTGAAGATTGAGTCCAAAATAATTCAAAGATGAAAATAAATCTGCATATGAGAAAAATGAAAATCTCTTCAGGTCTTTGTAAAACCAGAACATGGCACTTCATCTATTGAGATGAGGAATAAAGGAATCTTGTTTACATCAATGTAATTTATGATGTTAATAATAAATGCATGAATGGAGGGCCTAATGCTTATTAAAAGGAAATCGCCTCTTAAATTTGAAAAGTGAGTATAAAACAACTTCAGCGAGGCAGGTCTGTTAATTCTGCTCAAACTAAACAGCTCAATATTAACATTGTGCTTCTGCTTGTAGCTGAGATAAGATATCAGCTTTAGATACTGGCAGACTTTTTCCTCATTTGTTGGTGCTGATATTTAAGTTTTTAAACTGTTAACTACCAATTGAGGTGATGACATTGTGCATCCCTCCTGTAAAAAACAATATAGGGGAATGTTGCAGATTTTATTGTACAATGAAGAAAATGTATATGTATGTATGTATGTATATATATATACATATATATATGTGTGTGTGTGTGTGTGTATATATATATATATATATATATATGTATATATATATATATATATATATATATATATATATATATATATATATATATATATATATATATATATATATATATATATATACATATATATATATAAAAATATATGTTAATATATATTCACAGTACAGATACTGTGTTTTCTCAATCAGTTAAAAATATTGAGATCTTACTTTGATTTTTTCCATCTCTAAGAAACTACTATGACTATAACAGACAGCACTGTATAATTCACAGACACTCTTAAACCTTGGTTCCCAACTTGGGGCCCCGGTCCCCCCAGGGAGTGTTAAAAGGCTTTAAAGTGTTCAATTTTGGTCAAGATGAATTGACAGAAGTAAGGATTTAACAGTAGGGGGATACTTCTTTAAAGGTATTTTGCACAGGAATGTGTGTGTAAACCAATTTTACCCTGATTTTATAAGTGAAAATCCTTACAATCTGTGTTTATTTTGCTCAGTAATATATTGTTTTGGTCCATGTAGGTCTCAGGGGGGCTCAACTTCTTCGGTAAAACTAGCTGGAGCTCTAAAAAAAGGCTCAGGAACCACTGCTCTAAAATAAAGTAAACAGTTTAATCAAAGACTGCTATCTCAGTGTGTTTGATTCATACCTGAAGCCGGGGATCATCTTGGCGAAGCCTATGACCTTCTGGATGCTGTAGGAGACCAGGTCAGCCAGGTGGGGCAGCATGGAGAGCTTGGTGTCCTCCTCACTGGAGTCTGGACTGCTGGCCCCGTCCTGGTACATCATTAACAGGTTGCTGAAGTTCATCTTGGTATCCACAGACTCTGTGTGAAGAGGGGGTTGGAGACAAGGTGAGAATAGGGGAGTAATACGGGGTTAGGATGTGATCAGAAGACGTTTAAATATAGAAACAGCGATGAGAGGGTTAAATTAGGAAGCAGGATGAGGGTCCACCGTGACAGCAGCCCTTTTATACAAGAGGAGATAACACTAAAGGAATTATTCCTCTGATTATTATGAAAATAGCTATTAAAATACTTTGACAATCTATTTTACAAGACAGGTGTGTGAGAGGGCAGAGTGTCAGTAAAAACTTCCATATCACATGCTGTCAGCTTATCTTAAAAGAAGTTGCTTGTCATCTTCCCTGAAGCATTCAACCACAACTACACACGAAAACTAACAGTAAAACTAATAAAAACTAAACTAAAACTATGCAAAGCTTTTACCAAACAAAAGCTTAACTGATAAATCTGCACAAGTATTAAGAAAATAAGAGATTAAAAGCAATCTTAGGCTTATAAAACCTGAAACGTTTTAATTTTGTTTTGATAGTAATTTCTGAAGTACTGTTTTCACCATTTAAAAGTATCATAAGATGCAGAAGGTGAATGAAAAGTTTTGAAAACTTTTACATTGTGTTCAGCAAATCAATAAAACACTGTGTCATCACTTCAGAGAAAAAAAACTCCTCAGTCGTCAGTATTGATTGACTCAGTTCCCAAAGAAGAATTTAGGTTTAGACAAGCACTAATTAGTTTAACATCCTATTCGTTATGTATTATCAAGAGGAAACAAAGAGCAGGAACAAGGACACAGTGAGGACAGCCCACAAAGCCTAGACTTACACAATATATAACCCAAAAAAGTGTTTACGTAAATGTATGTAAGCACATGATTGCATGTCCCTGTTCCTAAATGGACGACCTTTTTCATTATTAAATAGAGTAATTACTGTACAACCTTCAGTGCTGAATCGGTCATCATTGGTACACTTTGCAGAATTGCTTTGAAAGTTTACTTGTATTTTAAATCAATAGATCTTTTCTCAATGGTGTCCTTGGTGAACTTAACCCTTGAAAGGGAAAGCAAACAAGAATGAGAGGGAAAGAATAGTTGGCGAATCTCACCGGGTGAGTGGTTGAATGAGTCAGAAGAGGCGTCAGACAGAGAGTGAAGGGAGGCAGCTCTGCTGGCGCTACGTGTTACTGGGCCATCACGCACTGGAGGCTGTGGATACACACAGAGAAACACAAATATTAATACAATCACAGTTTGGTACACCGCAGCCGGGAGCTTAGGAGTCTAATCCTTTACAAGAACAGATAATCAGAGCAGGCTGGGAGCCTGTTTCACACAGCAGGATCGACAAGTTACCTGGATAACTCGCCCATGTAACACATAGAGGGGGTGGGTCTCAGAAGTCCACTTAAAGTGATAGTCCAGGGTTTTTTCCTGAATCTGGCCGATTTTAAAATCATCTTTTATTTTACACTCTTTGACTAGGGCTGAGCGATTTTAGGAAAAGACCTCATTGTGATTCTTCTGGCAGATATTGCGATTTCAATTCGATTCAGGATTATCTTCAAATCAGGCTTCAGTGCAATATTCACTTTGTTTACAGTATAGACAACGGAAGGAAATCAATGATCAAAAGCACATAACACATTATTCATCATCTAATATTGATGACAAGTAGTCTGTTTTCATTATTTAAGAGATACTCCAACTTCTACTCCTAAACAGAAGCTTTATGTTGTTGACCTGCTTACCGGCACTTCCGCGGTGGAGATGTGACCTTCAGGAACGAATAGACTCTTTTGAACTGCTCTTTTAAGTGAACCACGAGAACCGATTCACATTTGTGAGTAAGCCATTCATTTGCGAGCCATTCTTAAATGTAAATTGCCTACAAATTTGTAAAACAGTATGTGTAAAGTAGTGAACACGTGATTTCGATCCAAAAATGATTAATCTTTCAGCCCTACCCCATTCAAACTTGCCAAAGACCCTGAAATTATCCAGACTTTATGCAGGTGAGCCGTATGTGTGAACGCAAACAGCCGAGTTTTTCATTCAGACTTTACCCGGGTAATTTCCTTGCACCCTCCTGGTATTTTATTCATGTAAATCTGTCAGTCTGACAGTGCCTTCACTTTTCGGATATACAATGATAGTCAAAATTAAGTTATTCAGACTTAATCCACTATTCTTGTGAATTAGAATGTGTGTTTCTTGGTGTTTATGCTGTGAGGCCACTCTATTCTTTATATTAATTAATTAGCAAACAGACACCATGCCTACAATTTGAGCCTTCTTAAATGTGCTGTTGTGGTACTTGTGTTGTTCTGAGTGTTCTTTCAGTTTCAAAGGAAAATGTTTCACTGAAGACACACTGTTAACTTGAAATTCAATTTAAAGACCATTGTGTTGTGTTTATAACTTACTAATTAAATCTGAATTAGCCCTTTAATGGAACATGAAGGCCATAAAACCCTTTGTTTTGTTTTTGAAATCGAAGCTTCACAAAAATCCATGATGAGGAACAAGATGACTTTGTCAGCAATTTGTTTCTGTTTTATTAATGACACAGGAACTAACCCTAAAGCGGGAGAAGTCTGAATAGGAGGCAT
This sequence comes from Cetoscarus ocellatus, assembly GCA_037902135.1. Classification (NCBI taxonomy): domain Eukaryota; kingdom Metazoa; phylum Chordata; class Actinopteri; order Labriformes; family Labridae; genus Cetoscarus; species Cetoscarus ocellatus. The sequence goes on from JBAMNC010001316.1 coordinate 965,385, forward strand.
CGTAGGTCTTGTGATGAGCTTCCACCAGGGAGGAGATGATCCGGGTCTGCTCATCGTTCAGACGGGGCCTCATCGCCTCCCGGGCCGCCTCTTCCTCTTTCCTCTTCATGATCATGTCCTTCTTTCTCTGAACTTCCTCGTCGGTCAGAATGACTGCAACAGAGAAGACATGGGAAAAAGTATTTAAAAAAAGACAGTGACAAAAGTCTCAAATACTGTTTTCTAAGATGTCTAACCAAAGAATTAGACAAATGTGAGCGAGTGATTCCTGAGACATTTAAATTCTGATAATCTCTGTCATGATTTGATGATTCAGACTTATTGGGACACCTTTTAAGATCATTTTTTGGGGACACATTGGCTTCTGTTCAGGAAACTTCTTGAGAGAGCAGTATCATTGGCTCTTACTGTCCTCATCTCAGGCTACATGGACCATACATCGTCTTGGTTTGGCACGCACAGACCTGTCATGTCGGCTTTCTTTTTCTTACAGCTGATGCGGCTGGTGTTGGATGTTTAAGAGCCTTTTTTCTTATTCATGCAGCGGGAGCAGAGTCTACAGAGTGAGCGGCACGGAGCTGCAGAATGGATTATACATACTGTTTATAGTGAGTCTCTTAGCTTTGACAAGCTGAGAGGCTCTCATGGGAATTCCTGGGTTTGCGTGCTGCTTCCACGTGTCTCAGAGCATGACATTACTTTCTTATATCCTCAACACTTATTATTCATGGCAGATCGCAACAGATTTATATCTGTTTGGGCTTTAAAACACAATGTACTCAGACATATAGGGCCAGTGTCATTTTGTTTTATTTTCAGTGTTTAGAAGGACAACATAGACCACTTTAGACAAAATCTGACACCAGTGGCCTTGAACCATTACTTTTTGGGAATAAATATACTTTTTCTGTTTCTAAATTGATAATTCTGCCTTTTCAAACTACTCAATTGTGTTGATAAACTGTTTTTTACACTGGCAGCACCCAAAACCTCAGACTCAGTGTGTTTTTTTACCAGCCTGTGCAAGGACACAGACTCCTGCTTCAGCTGTAATATATATATGTAATATGTTGACTTGTTGTCCTTTATTGATAGTAAAGGGTCAGTGCATAGACATGGAAAAGGGGGGCAGGAGTAGGGGAAGTCACGCTGCAAATTGGCGTCAGGTCAGACTCACAACCAACCCGCACAAGAGTTTTAATATCTGATAAGTGCATGCTGCAACCCACACTGCCATTCCAGCACCTTGTTGGGACTGTTTTAAATAGCTTTGCATGCTTATTTTTCTACTTCATAAATAGAAATATCACAAATGAACCATCAAAACAGGAGAAAGCATAATGTCCTGCCATTAATAACAGCTCAAGGGACTAGGGTTGTTCCTAAGAGGATCACTTACAAATCCGGCTATATACAAATAATAATAGCCTTAAGGTGACTCGTCTAAAGTTATTAAAAAACAGAGAAATTAGTCAAAATTTGAGCACATTTGGTTCACAGGATCACAGCACAATGTTAAGTGTGAAGAGTATGGCTAATGCTTCTTAATGCTGCTGTTTGCAGTCCTATCATCACTATGCTTCAGGTCTTCTTTCAGTTTAACGTCCACATTTTTGTATTGAATGACGTCACTCGCAGCTTTGGTCAAGTGGTTCAATGCCAGTTTAATCTAGCATATTCAACATCATATTCTTTTCTCAATTTCCATGCTGGTCCATCAAGAAACATCTATTGCTATTCTTCATTGCATAGCTCTCATTTAATGTCCTTTAATGACCCTCTGGCTGGTTTCAGCAGAAGGCAGCAGCCACTGATTAGCACTACAGCATTTCCTTGAGGCCCTTAGCTTCAGTTTAGATGAGTTGTGTTTTTCCATTTGTGGTATCAGCTGACTCAGCCTCACTCCACACAGTTTGGGTGCAACCTACTTTTTCCCTTTGATGACCTGCTGAAGTTCAAACTGAGCATCAGAAGGAAAGAAAGGTGATTTAAGTAACTATGAATGTGGCATGATTGTTGGTGAGTATTTCAGAAACTGATCTTTCACACACAATCATCTCTGAGGTGTAAAGAGAATGGTCCTAAAAGGAGAAAAAAAATCCAGTGGGTATCAGATCCCTACGTATAAATGCCTCATTAATGCCAGAAGTTAAAGGAAAATGGCAAGATTGGCTCGAGGCAAAAGAAAGGCCAGCAGCAGAGCTACAAAGCAGACAACCACAGGTGCCACTCTTTTAAACTCAGAACAGGAAACTAAGGCTACAATTTGCAGGGGCTGGTCGGATGAGTCTTGATTCTGTTTCAAATGGTAGGGTCATAATTTGGCATTACCCACATAAAAGCATTGATCCAACTGGCCTTGTATTTACAAAGCTAGCAGTGGTGATTCAAGGATGTGGGGGGATATATTTTTGGCACACTTTGTGCCACCTGGTACCAACTGAGCATTTCTTAAACACCGCAGCCTGCATGAGGATTGTTGCTGACGAGGGCTGAATGAATTCAGGAAAAGATCTAATGGCGATTTTTCTGGCAGATATTGCGATTTCAACTCAATTCACAATTTTCTTCAAATCAAGCTTCAGTGAAATATTTACTGTGTTTACAGTATAGACAACAGTAGGGACATGAATGATCAAAAGCACATAACACATTATTCATCATCTAATATTGATGATAAATAATCTGATTTCATTATTTAAGGGATACTCCAGTTTCTACTCCTAAACAGAGGCTTTGTGTTGTTGACCTCCTTACCAGCACTTCCATAAATGCAAAATTTGTAAAATAGTTTGTGTAAAATAGCTGACACAACAGATTCTGGGTCAGTCAGGAGCGCAGCAAAAATGGCAAGTTTGGTGACCACATGATTGCGTTGTCTGAAATTATGATTTTCGCTCCACTTCTTACGACGACAGTGGAATATCTTCCGATCCACCATGTCACAAAGCACAAGTATCTCAAACTGGTTCTTTGACCATGAAATCCAGTTCAATGTACTCCGGTGCCCTCAACAGTCTTCAAATCTCAATCCAATAGAGCAACCTTGAGACAGAGCAGAATGGGATGTGCATGGAAATGCAGCCGACACATCTGCAACAGCTGTGGGATAGTATAATGCCAATATGGACCAAAATCTCAGAGGAATGTTTCAAGCACTTTGTTGAATCTACGCCACGAAGAATGAGGAACACTGAAGGTAAAAAGGGCTCCAACCCTGCACTAGCAATGTGTCCATACTTAATAATGTAGTCAGTGTGGTCACTGTATTGTGAAGGGACAGGGTTGTGTTTTTTTCCGACATGTTTCACATATAAATGCCGTCATTGGGAACAATAATGACTCCAACCTCTTCTCTAACTTTATGCATTAATATTTATTAGCTCTGTGATATAACAGCAAGAACAGAGCAGAACTGAGAAAACGGGCTTGCACCCCTGCTGTTAAATACTGTGTGAATGGCTTTTTCCAAGCAGTAAGCAGTGGAAATATTATGCAGCGAGTTTTAATATTCATCCATGAAAGTAAGCTTTTAATGGTTGAATATGGAGGAAAATACAAAAACATTTTTCTTTAATTCTGACGGATTGAAGAAATTTTAACTGAGGGTCAGAGTGCAGCCTAATCCTCTGATGTGTCTGTGCCTAAGAGCCCTCAGAGATCTATTTGAATCTCAAACACCACGAGCTGTCATCACAACATTGAGTTCTCAATACTCCTTTGAGTTTTTAGTTTTTAAGTATAAGTGATGAACAAAGTCTGCTGTGGGACATGCTTCCTTCAAAGATCCCTCTGAGCTGCAGATTGATTGCAAACATCTGCATGGGTGCTGTAAAGTGGCCACTGATTGTGTGAAAACAGGAAATCTCTGCATTCTTAAGAGACTTTATAAAATGCAAAACAGACAGCTTAAATGATCAGAGTGTGGATTTGACATCTGTGATGAAGTGGTCTGGATAAATCCTGAGTAGCAATTTTAAAGACTGCTTTTCTGTCAGTGATGTGGTTAATGTTTAAGATTATTCAAGACATGAAAAAAAGTAAACCATGCATTAAAGACATGGCTGTCACCGATTACAAAACTATTCTCCCACATGTACTCGCACATATATTCTACCTATTGAACTGTAACATTCTGCTTTCAGGTGTGTTTATCCCCCTCATGATCCAGAACATAATGTTTCTGTTGAATTCAGAGAAAGGCGCAGGAGGAGGGTTATGTCATCAGGGTTTCATGCTGCTGACGACAGTGAGAACATACATGTTTCCTGTGCATGAAGGAAACTGAACAGGAAGAATTCTTCAGTTCAAAACTGATAAACAAACAAAAGCAGCCATATTTGCTGTGAGAATTCGGTTTCCCACAGAACAAGGCTGTGCTTGGGAGGGGGGGGGGTACCGGGTTGGGCTGTCCTGCCAGACTCATGTGCATTCAGAATTAGGGCTAAGTATTTTTGTTTTTAACACTGGTGCAAGATGGATTATTTAAGCATTTAAAGAGTGTTGGGATGCATGATGTTGGAGTAAAGCTGATTTCTGATATATTTGTACGTCTGAACTAATTATCTAGAGCAAGAGCATGAAGCCTGCACTTCAATAAAACTGACCAGGTCCTTTTATGGTGGTAGATTTTTGTGTGAGAAGCAGATGTGAAGCAAAAGAAACAATATTTTATTCTTAATTAAATTATACTTTAGAGTTGTGAAAGTGGACACTCAGTGATGGTGGTAAACCATAATATTACATTTTTACATTCTGCCAATATTGCAACCAGTATATAGAATAGATATGCCAATTTGTGCAGCCTATATGTTGGCTGTCAATATTAATGTTGAAAGGGAATATGGAAAAGCTGTGGCAAGTTTGGATCACCCCCTATGGTTCAGGCCACACATTATCCACAGATTATTAACAATATTTATTTAATCCCTTCCTGTGTATTGCTGCCCAGTGGTAATATCCAAGTCACCTCAGATAATGTATAAAAAGATTAAAAGCAACTTACACAGGGTTTACCAGTGTTGAAGACTAGAATTACAATGCTTTCTCTTGTAAATTCTAAACTTGAAATGTTTTAAAATTGATTTTAATGTTTGTGGAAATATTGGTGCTGTTTCCATCTAAAACTGATACTAAAAGTTCTGTTTGAAAAAATAAAGATTTATGAGTAAAGATATTTTATTTCTCACTTTTTAATCTTTTGTTAATCTGAAAAATTATCAATCCGCGACTTAAATCCATGATCCAACCCAAAATGTGGCTGCTGTGATCCATTGCGTCACTAGTAAATATCAGAAATTGTCATATCCACCAAAACAAATCATCAGCTTTTTAAGGAAATTATCTGCCGATACCTTTATTATTCTGATAATGACATGAATCTCTACAACAGTCCTGAAAGTGATGCTGAAACCAACTAAATTTGTCTGTGTCCATCATGGCACAGGTCTTATACAAACAGGAGTGATAGGGCACAGTGTGACATTTCAAGGCCAAACAACTGTTTTTGCTTTTGACACGTGTCCACAGTAAACAGAGCTTCTGAAAATCTTCACCCCATTTGCAAAACTTTTCCACCGCATAAATTTCAAAGCTGCATTCACTTGCATAAAAAAGGCAAAAATGCAGAGAAAAAGCCATGTTTTGAAAAAAAAATCCTTCCTGTGGACAAGGCTTAAGACATTCAAAGGAGTAGTAGTGTCCTTTTTTATCACTTCAGGAGCAGTAACACCTTGAGTAGTCTAGTATAGTGTCCAGCTGCTGCCCCAACATGGTATGTGATTAGTGCAATTAAAACATGTGATGCACTAATAACAAATCTTATCTCATTGCCCTTAATGTAACAATGCCAATCATGGATGGAAATTGATAAGATTTTATTGATACCAGTGCCATTACCAAGTCTGCCTACTGATTTAATTCTTTATTGATTCTTATGGAAACAAGTCATCTAACGCAGGTTTTCTGTGTCGACAGTTTAAACACATGGTACTGCTGATATCTTACGCCCTACTGTGAAAAAAACAGAGCAACACTTCTGACTGCTTCTGTCTCCCATGATTACATCTTGACTTTTTCACTACTGTTTCTGCTGACTGCCTCTGATAAGAGCATGACATCCTTAATTCAAAAGCATGAAGATCACAGTGGAAGGACCTTATAGGGGAATTGTGAAGCATAAAGACAAATGAAATTGACTCCATGAGCTAATTGTTCTGCATTCTTCGCTGAAGCTGGTTTTCGATTCCCATCCCTAATGCTGGTGGCCCTGTTTTATTTTCCATTCGACTATAGCCACCTAAAAATAGCTCACAGGGAGCAAAAGGGACACTTATTAGATAAATACAACCCAGTACAACAAAGGAGAAAATCCTGGCCCTGTGCTCCACTGTGCTACAGTAATGCACTGACCCCTGACTGCCTCGGCCTGTATTATCCCTTTGACTCTCTGCCACAGTGACCGATTACCCATGAAGCACTCAACTGTGCAGACAGACGGACAGCTTGACTGCCAGACGGACCACGACTGCCAAAGGGAGAGGAGGCCGAGAGCCACGAGGCCATGACACAGACAGATACAACGACAAGAGAAAGTGATATTTTACCAATGTTGAATTAGCTCCTTAAAATGAAGCTGTTTGTTGGGATTAGGGACATGACGTGCAGCTTTGAGAAGGAAAGACACCGCGGGTATGCTGACTAAATACTAGCAATAAGCTTGGTTGTGTAAAACATTATGAGTTCAGCTTGGTGTCTTATGTCTGAACAAGATGCTTTTAATAAAAACCAGCTTTAGAAGAAATCTTTACCACTAAGCTTGCTATCATCACATCTTCAGGCAGCATTCATGAACAGAATTTGATGGCAAGTGCTCAGAAACTCTGGCCAACAACACTTAATGTTAAGAGCTCATTGAAGGGTACCAGGAACTGGAGTATAATTCTAAGAAGAAGATACAACGGTGTACTTGTGTGCCTTCAACAGATTAAGTTTAGTCATAAGGCAAGCTACACTCTCCAGCTTTAAAAACCCAGAGTACATATTTCTACCATAGCACAGAATCATCACATTTCAATCAATCAGTCAGACCAGTTAACATTCTGGTAAATGTTGCTTCAAGTATGTTTATAAATCTACTACTGGAGAATCAGCTGTCTGGGAGGTTTGGATCAAGTTATCATCTGCCATTGAAGACAATCTGGAAAATAAGCTAACTTTAGCTGTTTAATATCATTTACTGATGTTATCGGGACCACTCTGAGGGGTCACTTTCAGTCAATGTATTGGAGCAGAAATGTTATTAAAGAGTAATATTTTGATCAAACTAACGCAAGACAGGAATAGGAGTATTTCATTCATGTTAATGCCATCTTTGTAATTAATCATCATAGTGGAGCATGTAACAGCATTAATCCACTACTTGCTCCTCTCTGTCTTTTCTCTCCATGATTGGAGTATTAAGAGGTATGATTTGGGGTAGTCCCCTCACTGGTTGGCACATCCAATCGTAAAATAAGTCTTTTATTCAATAATAAAAGTTAACACACTAAAACCAAGACTGTCATCTTTTCCAGTAAGGGGGGCGGGGGGTGGGGTGGGGGGGGTGGGGGGGGGGTGGGGGGGGGGGTGGGGTGGGGGGGGGGGGGGGCATCACATTAATGGATATTAATGTTAAATATATATAAGCTTGTACTTAACTTTTCTAGTCTATCTGGCTTCTCAAAACGCTTTTTCACCACAGGCCCATTATACTCCAGCTAGAGCTGGAGCAAGGCTTGAACCCTTGACCTTCTGAAAAAACTCTCCAGGCTGAACCACTAACATATGCTTGGAAGGTATCATTTAGAGACTTCGCTGTGACACTCTAGGATTGTGGGTGGTGTAGTTTGGTTGCTCTAGAACACACTTAGAGTGTGTATTTCTTAAAATCAGCCTGATAAAACAAAACCTGCAGTACCCCGAGTGTCCACTTGAGGCTGGCTGCAGAAACCTGACACTCCAATGATTGTGTGCGAGGAAAAGACTAAATAAACATCTTTGTAGCCTGATCAAAAAAAGGGCTTCAACCTAAATATATAATACATTTAAGTGCTCTCACTTTATGAGGGGTGATTTTTATATTGTGCTAATTTTTATTTCATGAGGATTTATTTCGCCTTCAGTCCCACCTTAACACGGCCTCTCTGTCTGTGAGTAGACTGAACCAAAGTTGGGTTGAGATGACATGAATCAATAATGTTCCAAGGCTCCTTTGATTATCAAATGGCTACTGTCTCATACTGTAGCTTCATCCAAATCTTTTATAGTCTTTGGATAAAACACAAGCTCATCTTTTACGGTTCATTTACAGTAGTGTTTTACACCCAGCTAGCTCCTCGAAGTCTACATTAGATGGTTAAGACATTATGGTCAATATCAAATACACAAAGGCAGCATAGACTGTGGGATGCTGCCGCTGACGGTAAGGGAATGAAGAGTAAGTGGGTGTTTTTATAACCTCCCCGCTCCCAGCCTTGGTTATGACGCTCCTGAGGCAATTTTTTATATTCATCCTCGGGTTGATGCACCTCAGCCAACACTCTGGGGTCCGTCTTCAACTGTTTATTGGTCATTCCTGAAATAGTAGTAAATACAGTCATAAGGCGCTCTCTAGCTTTAAAAACCAAGAGTACACATTTGAATCAAAGGCATAAAAACATCACATAAATACCTACTTTACAGTAACTGCTAATCTAAGAAACCAATGAAATGGCATGGTTAAGGCTAAATTAAATGGCACTTGGATCATGCTCCTCATACTAACTGCTGCTTGTTTTTTCCTTGAAGCTGTAAACAACTATATTTGAAGTAGATTTTCACTGATTGCACTCTGGATTGCAACCGCAGAAGCAGAGTTACATAACCGCATAATGTGGTGAAGCAGACAACAACAACAACAACAGCATTTTGGCTACACAGGCTTAAAAGGGCAACTGAGAGAGACTGACTGCTAAAGCTAACCAAAAAGGATTTACTTGGCTTCCAACGCTTTTTAACCCACCGTCATTAATTAGGCTTTGGCTGCACTCCAGTGTCCATCCTGCTCCCCCGGAGCCAGGAGCGGACTGCCCAAAAAAACCACTCCTTGTGGCGAGGACATCCAAGAATGCAGCACCAAGCCCCGATCATGAATAGGCACCGTTTGGTCAGAGTTTGGCACGCTGCGTCAGAGCGGCTATTCTGAGGCCGGGAACATGATTGAACCAGTCAGCCTCCAGCCAAGTTTGAGCCCTTCGTGGCATCATTAAGGCAGGAGTCCACAAAAAACAACACACCATCAAAAGGAACATCTTGACCACCCCGCAGAGCTTGGCAGACATGCAGCAGTTTACCAGGAGAAATAGTTTGCTGTTTGGAAAGTGACTGATTGGATGTGTGGATGTGGTGCCCCGAATGGCCGGGAGGGGCGAAGGGAGAAAGACAAACAGTCAGACGAGGGGGGTCATAAAAAAATAAGGGTTAGGACAACACCAGTTATGCCAAAGAGACACTGAGAAGGAGGGGGAAAGGCAGAGTGTCCCCATGGAGGAGGCCACAGTTTCACAGCAGGTTTACTCATTAACCAGCAGAGCGACCAGTTCAACACAATGGATTCTGCTCACGCTCAGATCTGGTGTGATATATGTCACGCTGGATTTGGTGTGGAGCCAATATTTTTTTTACCCCGCCGCCCTGAGACTGTGATGTTTAAGGAGGTGAATTCAGGTCAGTCAGGCGTCGAAGCACCCACACATGCTGGGTGTGACGCAAAACGGCTTATCAATAGATCACAATGGAAGCGAGCACAGCGGCAGGAAGGCGGGGTGTAGAAATGCGATATGTGGCAAAGGATTGTTGTTTTTTAATTTATGTTGGCTGCAGAAGGGCTGGGCGATATGAGCATAGTACTACACATCAACACTTCTCAGCAGACTGGCCATACACCAATAAGATTACAATTAAACATGATTATTGATTTATAATTCTAGTAGAAATTGAATACGCTGACACGTTTTTGATACCACAGCAACAAAAGCACAAGTTCCACAAACCCAACTGGGTAATTTATTGTCTTCGTCAAACTTCTTCAAATGTTACGCAGGATTTGTGCAATTTAGATTGTGTGCAGGAGTTAATCTGCAATATTAAATTATTCAAACAGAAAATTACCCACTCTTGAATGTTTTGGATTAACGTTATTGAGGTATCACACTGGTGGCAATATCAATTTATGACCTCCACCAACGAGGTTATGGTTTAACTGCCATAAGTTTGTTTGTTTCATGAACAGTAAAACTCAAAAAAGTTCTGAACTGAGTTGGTTGAAATTTTCAGAAAAGGTCAGTGATGGGCCAAGGTTGAATTAATTTAATTTTGGTGATGGGAATGCAGATTCAGATACAGGAATTTTTATTAAAGGGTTTGTTAACATTTTAAGATTTTGCAGTTTTAGTTTTCCACAGTTTTAAATTTTGAAAAAGCAAGCCAGTAATCTTAAATGTTATATTAGAACAAGTAAAATGTCATAATATTTTTAAATATATTTTAGTGACAAATCTGGAATTCAGCTTACCATTTTTGTATAAAGACTACTTATGAAGTGGGATTTAATATAGTTAGTGTCAGCTTTTTCCACATATTTTTGAGTTATGTTTACTAAATGCTTTTTTGTGCTGTATAATCACTTATAAACACTTTATTCAGTTCAAATCATGCCAATAATGCAATTTTAATCAATAAAAAACAAGGAATTTTTACTCAATTTGATTTACAGATCTGTATACATAAATACTCTTTACCTGTACTATGAGGTGCTTTTATTTACTATGCTTTCGAGTTCCTGGTCAAGATACTCCTGAAATAAATGTCCAAAATCCCTGAAAGGACTCAATTAGTCAAGCATTTTCATCTTTTATTCAGAAATCTATGATTAAATCTTTTTTTCTTGTTGCTTTGAAATTTTAGCCAGATAATATGGCATTTCCCCTTTCCCAAATGGATTTCTTGGTGCAAATGACTGAGTAAATTGCTAAGATAAACAGCTCTGGCACTCAGGCTGGACATAGCTGTAACGCCTGCAATATACGGCTTGTTTGGAAATGCTCCAAACCAAAGTGTCCACTAAAATGCTTGTTTTTGTCACTTCTAGCCTTGTAATGTTTTAATAGGTTTTGGAAAACACAACTACAAAATCTCTAAAAAAGGAAACCTTCTGTTTTCAGACTAAATGCTTGAGAAACAAGAAACAGCTGCAGTATCACTTTACACGGGGCTAATCAGGCTCCGAGACTCTGACAAATGAACGTGTCACTTTTTATGCCATGATCAGGTACTTTTTATGTAGTATTTCCAGCAAAAGAAACTATTTAGGACATATTAGTAACAAAACCAATATTATTTAACGAATTTACCACGAAGTCTGGGTGTGCTTTCACATCCAATTTTAGCAGATGAGAGGAACTGTTTTCCTTCAACAGAAGTTAGTGTTACCAGCACACACGAAGAGCTAATGCAGAGAAACATGAAAGAAGCTAGTCCTCATTCATTCATTGAATTTTAAATAGGGTTACAATATTTGCCTTCCACGCTCACTGCTAAACAATCACAGTGCCATACGTTGTGTTCTCTCTTCCTTCTTCTCACTGTGGGTCGTCAGCTCTGCAGTAATGAGTTTTAATGTGTTGGATAAACACACATATTCCTTAATTAGTTAATGGTGACAAAGATGGTTGAGTTTTGTATGAGTAAAGTATTAGTGTACTGAATGAGATACTGTGCTCTGTGTGCCAAGATAGCTTTACTGTAGCCAGCTCTTCCTGTCAATACGTCCCAGGTCTGGAGATGAAAGGACTGTTACCTCCACATGGCATTTCAAAGTAAAAGTTTGGTCTTTCTCAGTATGTTTTCAGATCTGTTATTAAGATATTGTGACTTATAAAGTTGCTGAGCACTTTTATTTCACCCCTCGTAAACTGTCCTCACAAAACCGCAAGTGTCAAATCAGGCAGCATTTTGTACATGCTGTTTATAAGATTCAAAAATCATATAACTGAGACTTCATTCCTCATCTCTCTCTCTCTGCCTTTCCGTCTTTATGCCAGTTCAGCAAAACATAAGTAGTTGGATTCCTGAAACCTTATCAACAGCTGACAGAGTCCAGATTTTGCTTTATATCAGGCACATGTATTTATTTTTGATGACTGCTAGATTATGAAGACAACCACTGATGTTGGAAAAAACTTTTCAAGTTTCCAAATACAGAGTACACCTGTATTCTCTCTCTATCTAAGATGCTCTGTTAGAGCTCCTACCTCTTCAAGGCTGTCTTTGTCATGTGGGCCCAGTCCATTCGTTCTGTCGTCTCTACTTTGCACTGGGCTTGCATGAGCCAATGGGCTTAAACTGACAATGAGACAATGGTAGGATGTCACACTGGAAGGTCTATTCCTTGAGACTGTGGGAACAAGCCGTTTTAAGACAATTGCTGATGCCATAAACATGACGAGAAGGAGAAGTCTTGTTCAAAGATGGGCTCTATCACCTGTAGGGACATTCTGAAACATACTAAAAGGTGAATAAAACTAAAAAGCAAAATATGGGCACTTTAAACCACCTATCGGCTGAAAAAACAGCTTATAGGACAAAGCATGATAACTGTGTTAAATATATATACCTTTTGATTAATTGTGCATTATGTAAAATTAGACTTTGACTTTTTGTTTTTGTTTGTTTTTGTACCAAATTAACTGATTCTATGTTGTATATATAGTTTTGTAGAAAACTCACGTCACCTCAAATATTTCCTTCAGTTTTCAAAGACAGAGAAAATCTTAATCTTATAAAAGACACAGGCTGAATAATGGTGACCGTTTGTGTATCGTTGCCATGATAACACAGTAATGCATAAAAACCTGCTGGACAAGTGAGCTTGACCTGCTACTGCTGCCGTTCTGTTTCCGTATCTCATTCATATTTAGCGCTGCTTCCCTGTGGAGGACCACCTTTAATCTCTGCCTTCTTCCTGCTCTGTCACCCAAACTTCCTCCTGAAACTCCATCCCCCAACCCTGTAAATATACATCCCCAAGCTGGATGGACATCTTCTGTCTCCTTCATCCACCTTCAGTGCTACTTCACTTTTTTGAATTGAGGACTTAAATTGATTGACAAAAAACAAATAGGTGTATTTTCTACACAGTAAACCAACATTTCTGTTACACTGAATAAGGGAAAGACCCTCTGAGCATGGACATCCTGATTCCTGCAAAGTAAACCAAATACTAACACCACAAAGGCCAACCAGGAAGTCCTTTTTAAACATTTTTCTCTCTCGTTATTCAAGGTTTTTCTATGAAACTGAAATGTTGGTTTTCTGCTTATCATAAATACCCCATGGAGTGAAGTTTTTACTAAACGGAGTCCTCAATTAAAGAACAGTAAGCAGTAAAGGTGGGTGGTGCTGACTGGGTTATGATATTTATGAGATAAAAACAGTTTTTGGACAATGGGGAATTATCCACCAAATTTGGTACATGGCTGTGATTGAATTATTTGAAATTCTGGAATTCGATTTTTTTTTTTTGTGCTTAAAAAGCATGATTTCAATATCAATCAAAACAAAAATCAAGATTATTAATTCTGCGATAATCGAGCAGCTGTAGCCTTGAGCATCATAGCGCAAAGTTCTAAAAGTATCGTCTCCTCAAAAATAGGTTTCTCCTTATGGGAAGCCTTTTTTAATGTTGTCAGACACACATCAGATTTGAGCCAATCAGTGCGATAAGATTTTTAACCTAAAGTCACGTTCACAACAAACATGCTTAAATGAAGCCAAGGTTAGAAATACCAGGATTTTTGTCTGTGACTGATATGCCAAATACGCTGCCAACCCATCCTTCATGTCCTGATGCAATGGTGCATGTAGAGGTCCATTAGGGTTTTTGGTCAAATTAAGCATCTGGCTCTTATGCTAATGCAGGTCTGAAGGTTGTCAGAGAGAGAGTACAAAGAGTGTGGAGGGAGGATGGAGAATATGAATTAGGGGAGGCAAATGGAGGGCAGCATGGCAGGAGAAGCTCTGCGACTGAAAAGCACCCTGAGCGGGCATTCATTCATCTAAAGGCTAAAACATTTCACAAACTCTCCTGAGATTCTAATCCTGTTACAAACACACACCCGCCCAAACATACAAACACAGCAAGTATGCAAATAAACTCACACACACAAACACAACACACACACCAGCGGGGAGGTCCTTTCCTGGCATCTCTCTAACCTCTGTCAAACAAGGACAGCGTAGGGGTGTTTACTACCAACTCAGCTGGCACGGCTCTCAGAGGGCACACACACACTCTCAGACACTTGCACACAAACACACAGTAGTGATCTGAATAGTGGTGAAGCTTAGACAAAGCTGCCAGTATCAGAGAGAAAAACAAAGGCCAACAAACACGACCAACAAAAACAGTGTTACTGGACTGTAGTTGTGAATTAAAGGAAGAATTCATCTCTCAAAACACTGAATTCCAATGAAAATTAAAAATGGGGATTACTCATCAATATCAGAGTTGAAAGAATATGAAAACTTGTGACTCGTGAGGGTCGATCTTAGAGACGATTACAAGAGATGGATTTGCTTCAGATTCAATAGATTACCTCAACTTTTAACACAACTGTGGCCACAGTCTCCAATTAAAGTTTTGCTCAAAGCAGCAAGATTTTATATTCATTTAGCCAGACATCATGACAAACTCATAAAATAGACTCTAAAGCAAAGTTTGCTTTTGCTTTGTCTCATAAACAGGAGCAAGTCAGTAACAGAGCAGTAGGGGTAGGGGTGAAAGATTAATCATTTTCGGATCGAAATCCCAATTTCCGACAACTCAATCATGTGATCGCCAAAGCTGCAATTTCTTGCAGCACTCCTGACTGACCTAGGATCTGCTGTGTCAACTATTTCACACATACTATTTTACAAATTTGCAGGTAATTTCCATTTACAGAAGTGCTGGTAAGCAGGTCAACAACACACAGCCTCTGTTTAGGAGTAGAAGTTGGAATATCCCTTAAATAATGAAAACAGATTATTTATCATCAATATTAGATGATACATACTGTGTTATGTGCTTTTGATCATTGATTTCCTCACTGTTGTCTATACTGTAAACATAGTGAATATTGCACTGAAGCTTGATTTGAAGAAAATCGTGAATAGAATTTTTCCTTAAATCGTTCAGCCCTAAGTAGGGGTGTTGAACTGATGAACTATGATGCAGACGTGGACAGTCCTTCATCATGACATTGACAGAATTTGGCAACTGTTTTTTTTTTTTTAACAATTCACAGAAACTCATAGAATTTGTTAAGGCAATGAGGTCAATTTAACTTTGCACTGATGTTTTAAAATCAATCATCATGCTTAATAACCGTCATCTCAACATCAATCAAATATTCTGTATTATATTTTTTCTATAATTGAGCAGTTCTTTCTCTTGTCTTTGTTAATTAAAAAAATCATGTGAAATAACAGAATTTGAGGATGTAACCCATCATGATGTATTGTGCTAGCAAATCAAACTTAGATAAGAAAATCATAACAAGCCTCTCAACCAGGAAAAAGCTTCACTCAGACAAAACTGAACCCTCTGGCTTAGAAAAAATGGCGACTGCAAACTTCAGGCTTCCTTATATTCCACATATGAATACTGACATCAAGGTGGATTTATCTGCTTTGAGCATATAGGTTATGGTTGAGTTATGCACAAAACCCTCCTGTGTTCTGCTGGTCATGACTCTGTCATATGAGCAACAGGTCACAAGACCAATAGCTTCAGAAAGACACAAACAGCATCATGGAGATCAATTATATCCATACAGAGCAGTCTGCTTTATGACCTCTGCAGGCATGTGCATTCAAGCATGTGTGTGATCAGACTTATTTAAAGACAAGACTGATAAAGTATTTGATAAACAAAGTAATATAACTGACTTGTTTATCTGGGTAACACACCATAGATGATGTCTCGGAACAAATCAAGGAAGGTAACTCGACACACAATCTGTCTGTCATGTTGTTTTGGTGACCAAGGGTCTAGAGCAGTGTTTTTCTGAGTTTCCAGTCGACACCATTTGGCAAAAGAATTTATTTTTTATTTTTAACTGGTCACTGCCTTCCTTCTCGCTGTTTCTGTCAAACCTCAGCTTTGATCATCACATTGTTATTCAGGCTTGTTTATATCCCCTTAAATCAATGCTTGTCTTTTATCCTGTTTTGACTATCGTAACGCACTCTACTCTAGAAGATCGAAAGCTTCTCTTCATCGACTACAGTTAGTTAAAAATGCTGCAGCTAAACTGGTGGTTCAAGACAAAAAGAGCACATTACCCTGATCCTGGTCTCATTAACTTGGCACTTGGACTAACTTGGACTAACCAATACCAGTAAAGTATTGTAATAATTTTAAAGCATTATCATTTTATATATCAACATCATTTATTTATTATTTAAACTTTAAAAGCTATTCATGACCAGGCTCTAGGGCTGAAAGATGTATTGTTTTCGGATCGAAATCGCAATTTCAGACAACGCAATCATGTGATCGACAAAGCTGCAATTTTTTGCAGCGCTTCCGACTGACTCAGGGTCTGTTGTGTCAACTATTTTACACATACTGTTTTACAAATTTGCAGGTAATTTGCATTTACAGAAGTGCTTGTGAGCAGTGTGTTATGTGCTTTTGATCATTGATTTCCTTACTGTTGTCTATACTGTAAACATAGCGAATATTGCGCTGAAGCTTGGTTTGAAGAAAATCGTGAATGGAATTG
The DNA here is from genome assembly GCA_037902135.1 of Cetoscarus ocellatus. Taxonomy (NCBI): domain Eukaryota; kingdom Metazoa; phylum Chordata; class Actinopteri; order Labriformes; family Labridae; genus Cetoscarus; species Cetoscarus ocellatus. The sequence continues at coordinate 982,229 of JBAMNC010001316.1, forward strand.
AAATGGCAATATCTGCCAGAAAAATCGCAATTACATCTTTTCCTGAAATCGTTCAGCCCTACCAGGCTCTTGACATATAATTAATCTACTGACCCCCCCTGAGCCTTGACTACACCCTCAGATCAGCTGATCAGGGTTGACTGGTGGTACTCAGAGATCTATTTTAGACAAAGGGTTGTCAGACTTTTGCTACAGGCTCTGAGGCTCTGGAACAACCTCCCTGTTTAAATCCAGTTTGCAAAACGTCTCTTCTTTTTCAGTCCTTTCTTAAAACATCAATCCATCCATCATCTATACCGCTTATCCCCTCTGAGGACGAGAGGGGCTATCCCAGCTGACATTGGGTGAGAGGCGGGGCGCATGCCAGCCAATTGCATGATCATACAGAGAGACAAAGAGCTAGCCACGCTCACAGTCATACCTAAGTGCAGAGTCACCAATTAACCTAACAAACATGTTTTTGGTCTGTGGGAGGAAGCCGGAGTGCTTGGAGAGAACTTGTGCATGCACAGGTAGAACATGCAAACCTCACACAGAAAGGCCCAGGACAGCACAGGGATAGAACCTGCAACCTCCTAACTGTGAGGCATGAGCACTACCTGCTGTGCCACCATGCCACTCTTTCTCAACACATTGTTCTTTTAAAAAAGTTTTTTTTAAATGTAAACTCTTTAAGCAGTTCGATCATCTCTTGTTGCATGGATATTCAAGGCAGTAAAATCAATTATAATAATATATTTTATGTATGCATCCATAGAATTTTCATTTGTTATGTATTTTATTTGTTCTTTTATAAAACACTTTGAAACATTGTTAAAAATATAAATTTATTTAAAAACAAATAAAAATATTACTTATATTGTTAGAATTATTATTGATACTGTCATTATTATTTGCCTTCACTGCTTTTCTGCCACACTTGTGCATGCCAAAGTACTGCCACATAAACGTGATGTTAACCAATGAAAGATTTTAACTTTTTTATTAATGAGTCCTCATTTCTATGCCTTCATCCTGTTCCCCACATCACTGCATAATGTTAAAGGAAACTATAACCTTGTTTTGAAATCCTTGCAAAAAATAGAAACCAATAACAGTACAAAAACATCCATTAAGATAATATAAGTGCAATAACAGGCTTGATCACTCAGAGTGAAAGATGTTTCATGGACAATTTCCTCCAAAACCGGCTTCATTATTTCAAACAGGAAAATAAAACAGAGGAAGAAATGTGTCATGAGCAAATGCACAAGGCCGCCTCCACACAGAGGGGTTTAAAAGTCACTCTAGTATCTATGTAAATGGCTACACAAAGTACTCCCACTATAAACAATCTAACAGCCTATTCATGTAGAATCCACTTCATTACTGACAGTTGATTTTGCAGCTTTGAATGTAGATGTGAAAAATATGGCATTTACACACATCAGGACAAAACAGAGCAAGAGCACAAACTTCCTCTAAGTCGAACCAGCACATCTGTGAAAAACACTGATTCATTTTCTTAAAATAGAAAAATAAAACTGCTGATGTGCAGCGCATGAAGACATGCTGACTTAAAAACCAGGATGCAAATAGTCCCTTGAATACGCACAGGCGTGTGTGCTTCCTCTAAAGTTGCATCGTTGATGTTGCCAAGATTTAACAGAGATAACCAGAGAATGGATTTAGTGCATAATTGGATTCTTACAATGCATGTCAGTCCAATATCAGACTGCAGATGAACACAATACCTGCTCCCTTCAGCTGACTGTGATGAGATTTAATTTAAGCTAATAACATAAATCAGGCTTTGAATCTCAGGTACTCATTATCAGAGCATTATCCTACTTTCTCCACAGCATCACCTTGGAGAGGATTCTGCTTATGCAATAACGGTCAGCATTTATTAAATAATAATCTCAGACACAAGTTATTGCTGCAGAATTTCAGGTTGTGTAAAGGCAGTGAAGAATGTGGACAGGTCTGACGTATTCATTTGTTTATGTGGAGAAAGGCGATTGGCACATACGCTGAGATAAATACACAAAACACTGAAGCACCAGCAGAGCAGCTGCAGTACTGAAAACAGGTCTTTAAATCCAAGGCTGTGCAGCCTGGACCAATAGTAACATCATCATTCTAAGCTGAATAGTTCGCAATTTTTGTGTGAGGAAATAAACATTACTTTGTTCACTTCAAGCCCTATATACATGGGCTAAATGCCAAATATCACGCAGGCTTTTTAATTCATGACTAAAAGCACTATGTCAGCATGTAAATGGTTGAGTCACATGGAATAATCTGTAGCACCTTTTAAATATCCTCTTTATTCATGTAAAAATCATGTTGTATTTCTAGTTTCCTAACAGCTACTTTAGTGACAAATCTGTATGTGCGTGTTGGCCTTTGCACAGTGTCCTTTCTATTTGTCACAAGTCTACAATGAAAAACTATCTCATGATGTGTCAGTTATGTTTGCACACTGACTCTGAAACTTTTTGTTTTTTCACAGCAAGTTTGATTTTCTGGATTTTCTGTCTCAAATCTGTCCAAGTCACTTTAGAGGCATTTTTGAGTGCTAAGAGCAGCAGCTGCAGAGACAGCTGTGACTTCAGCTCCCTTTTTCTGTCCTTTTCTTTCACCCCCTGTCACTGAAACATCCCTTTAAGGTTCCATGTCCTGCAAATCATTTTTATTTTGCTTTGGGATCCATTTTATCAGATCTGGACCAGATTTCTTTATCAAATGAAAAACAAATAAAATTACTATAAACTTCTCTATAGAAAGAATATTTTCGCTCCACTTCCAACATGTTTTGCAGAGTTTGTTTTACAGAGTAGCTCATGTTCTGTCCTTCATACTGCTGCATTAGTGCCTGCCTACTACCTTACCCGATTGGCCTGTAATGAATGTGACTGACAGAACAATCGTTCAGTCACGTGCCAGATATGCTATCGAAAGATCCTGCCCATTCCCAAAGACTTTCTATGGGCTCTTTCCCAAATGGACTAGAGAAATATATTGAACAATCTACCTGGTGCGGCAGGTTACTAAGTTCTGTGAGACTAGAAAAGTCAAAGACAGACCGCAAAGTGGGCGTCCCAGGAAGACAAAACCCCAAACAGGTTCCTGAACCTTGAGTGGTTCCTCACACTTGCTTCACTGAGAAACAGTAGACTTTCTTCCAGGGGATGAGAGGATTTTGACACATTTTTTTGGAGCACTACCCACTCATTTAATTGTGTTTCTCATTCCACAAATGCACAATCCTTACAAGTTGTACCTTGTTGTAAAGGTGACTAATCAGTCTCTGCAACAATATAGACTACAATACCAACTGGTATTAAAGGGGGGAAAGAGTAGCAAAACGAGAAAGCACTCGGAAAGTGCAAACCTCCGCCAAGATAGCTCGCATATTGCTGTTACATCTATAAGCAATAGTTCAATGATAAAGTAGCCATCATAATTTGATTCATGACCCTGAAAACCCACACCTAGCACTCAGAATCATGTTGATATCATTATTAGTTAGACAGTTATTGAGAAAAATGATTGTTCACTAATGGCGGTTATCTGGATCACCACCAAACTCTAATCATTTCTAAGTTGGGCCATTACCAACATCTCCTGAACATTTCAGGAAAATCAGTCCAGTAGTATTTGTGCAGTCTTGCTAACAAACAGAAAAACCAACATACGATGGCAAAAACACAACTCCCTTGGCCGAGGTAATAACATTTCTGGACTTTTTCTGAGCAGTGTATTTGCTGCTGTGGTATCAAACAGGCAAGTTACGCCATTTTCTGAATTTAGAGTGAACATTCCAACATCCTGTCCAAGGCAAATTTCTCCTGGGTACAAAAAAAATGGCTCCTAAATCTTAAAATAGATTGTCATGTGGTCAATAAACATATTTGTGAGTGGATCTTACTGTAAATCTTATTACTGAGCATCGGGACCTGCATCTGTTTTTTCAGATCAACATCATCTTTGTAAGTAGAAACAGTACTGTCTCACTCTGGATCTCATAAGAGAAATATATCGGAATGAAATATACTGTCCACTTAAAAAATTAGTCAAAATTAGTCAAATTAGCCTTTCTTTATAACAGTTAGTTAGTGTTAAGTCTAGATTTATAGCCAGCTACTCCACCTACAGGAAGTAAAACCAGTAGCAGAGCATCAGCAAAAGCATGACAAGTGTTAGATGACAACAGAAGAAAAAGAGAGAGAGTGCGAGGGAAGGAAGGAAGGAAGCCAAGGGGGGTTAATGTCCCGATCAACAATGGGTCTCTTTCTTCAAAGAGATGCACAATGGGCTGGCCCACATTTCATTCACAAACACACAGTGTGTGTGTATGTTTGTGTGTGTGAAACAGAGATGATGCAGGGCAGGGTTCAGACTGATGATAATCACTGTGTTAACCACAATTAGCCACATGACACTGGAGTGTCTGTGTTTCATTCAGAAAAGATGAGAGGCAGAGCGAGACTTATTGGGATATAAAGCTCTCTTTGTTTCTCACAGCGAGGACACATGTTCACGGGATGGAGGAGGTCCACTGTCCTCACCAGGGACTCCCTAAAACATGATAGTAATGCGGGACATGACAGTGCAGGCTTTGGCAAAATTAATGACCGTCCTGGCAAGGATTGTCATGGTATTCAGCGAGCGTCTCCTTTAAAAAGAAAAATCAAATGGTTTTGATACCTGTTTGTTACCATGGCAGCAGAACTGAAGTCCTTTACACCAGTGAATCCCAACTGCTTTTGTACCAAGGCCCAGTTTACTGTCATACAATACAGTCATGGACCAGCCCTCATGGAGGAGTCGAGGGGGGAATAAAAAACAAACATGTTGTTCAATATATATCTTAACAGAGTCAGAGGGAGTTATGGACTTCTTTCTTAATCACAATACAGAGGCATCCATGAGGACTCACTCTTTCATCAGCTGATCAACAAAGACATTTAGGAACACAGTCAGCTGAGAGTCACCAGTTGACATGGTAACTTATCAAACTGCTATACCTCTGGAGCAGAGGAAAGTCCTGTAAACGTGCATACGGTCCTGAAAGTGTGTGTTTCATCCATCAGTCATGAGTGTGAGCTGATCTGATGTTCCCATAGATTATTGATGTTTGTTTTTTATTAGCTCTAACCTCTGAATTGAACTCTTCCACATCATGTGCCTTAACTATCCTCCAGTTCCACACATCAAGCAGAGTCAAATACAATTACGTCCAGAGCACAGCTGGAAGAGTGCAAGAGCACAAGGCTTAACAGTGAGTTTATCTCAGGTTGTACTTTTTCATTCATCACAGCAGTGACAGCGGCAAAGGTGAGGATCCAGATGTCCTTTCAAAATGAAACAGCCTTCAGTCTCAGTTATTTAAAAAAAAAAGGTAAAGAAATGATTTGTTGCCAAATTATCCACCACCTTGTACTGGGTCATGGCCTGGTGGATGGGGTGCTCTGGTTTAGACCCAATATTGGGTAAATTCTTGTTTTTTTATCCAAGTTACAGACAAACGTTACTGTATTCCCTGATGAGAACAAATACATTTAAAAACATTTAAAAAAGAAGACAAAACTGGCTTGGGAAGATAAAATATTAATGTTACCAGTGTCTTTTTATATTTAGGGTGCAAGAGTTTGGCTAACTGAAAATGGGAAACAAAAAAAAGTCCAGCATTGGGAGTGTATGACTTTTTTTCTGTTGCAATGGTTTTTGACTAGTATGAATGTCATTTGATAATTACTTGAATGATAATATATATTTACATAAAACATTACTAAGATATATTTCATTCCACTATTCAACTCAAATTTACCGGGATGTTTTTTGTCCATCCTGCCCATTTCTAATTTATATTTGATATTTATTCAGCAATAGCTTTAGAGATATTTCAGTACAAACAACAACACCTCACTTTGTTAATTATTATGAATCAGCTGTGACAAGCTGTCTTCTTGTGTTAACAACAGTGAGATCACATCTCAGTGTCCATTCACAGTATGTTCACTCTATGCATAAAGTCAGGAGCAGAACTGAGTTGACAAGCTTAAAAAAACACACAATATCAACCACATTTGGACAGATTTGTGCCTTAATTATCATTAGAAAAACTGTACTACGATGGGAAATCGATCTTCTTGTGAAAAGTAGATTTCTCTTAACGATTTTTCTTTTTTAAATATATGTCCCTTGTCTGAGTTTGCCATTTGGTACAGCTTCCCTATGAATATGTAAAGCCAGACCCCTTGTTGCTATTCAGATTGACTCACAGCAGCTGTTCTTCCTGGATATCTTTAGGTATAAGACTGAATACGTAGCAAACAGGAAACTAGGAAACTGCTTACAACAGTCAGTCTGACACCTAGAGTATTTATATGCACATTTAAGTTCAACTATGGTTACAGCTTAAGAAGGATATCTAACATATCATATATGCTTTTGCCAGTGTATCCAGATGACCTCAGTAACAAGTTAGCAAGCAGCAAACCTGTTGCCTGTCAAATGGTTGAGACATGGAAAACTTCACAGCTCTGAGCATCTGGTACGTACTCTACTTTACAACTGTCAATGCAAAGTCCCCTACTGCTCTGGTTTACAATGATACCAAAAGAGGGCATCAACAAGAATCTGTGTTTAGCTTCCAGGTCAAAGCCATGCACAAAAATTGAAGAACAAGCAAACAAAACTAAGATTTGTTTGGGTCCAGCTGAGGTGTATGTAAGACAGAGTTAACTGACCTCAATCACATTATCTAGGCATGTTAGTCCAATTTTGATTTGGTCCAGTTTTAGTTAGATGAACTACACTAATTTTATTTTTACTAACTGCATTTCAATAAACTATTTAATCTGTTTGGAAAGCCAATAAATCCTAACTTAACTTTGTTTACCTGAACTGAGTTATTCCTGTGATGATGATAACACTGTGATCAGGTTTGGGTGCACACGATGATCAGCACTCCGCCACTCATCATGTCTGCACCACCATCTATGTTAACCCTGGTTTATTTGTAGGTGTTTACGCATTAAAGGACTTTAAGGGTGCAAGGGTTCGCCCAAAAGCTCCAGAGGCCAGAAACGGCATCCCTTACAGCTGCATTACCAACTGCCGTAACAGGCGACAGTGCCTCAGGAAGTCAATTTGCATCTCCCCAGCTACTAAACCAACTTTTCAATATGTTTTCATTGGGACTTGAACCAGCCACCCTCTGGTCCCAAGCCCTTAGGGACTGATATAAACTGCTGCATGATAATCCTGCTAACAGAAAATATGCATCAAGTGTTAGAAAATGAGATAATAAACATTTTTGGTGTAAATTACAATGACTCAAAGCATAAAAATGTAGTTTTGAATGAACAACTTTAATGGATGTAACAAGCTTTATGGGGCTGTAAGAACTGCTTGTATTACCCCCACAAAGGAGGATACTGGATATTTGCCTGCATTTGTTATTTTGTTTATTTATTTGTGAGTTTGTGAACAGGGTAAGTCAAAAAGTTATAAATATGATTTAATGACATTTTCAGGAAGTGGTGGTCATAGCACAAGGGAGAACTAATAAGATTTTGGTGGTGATCTGAACCGGGATGTGAATTCATGAACTTTTAAAAGGATTTGTTGACATTTCAAGAAAGGGCAGTTTTCCACAGTTTTACCGATAATTCAAGGATCAGATTTTGATGTAATTTTCAGGGAGTGTTGGTCATGGCACAAAGGAGAATCTGAATCAGGATGTGGATCCAAGAATTTTTAAAGGATTTGTTGAAATAAAGAGACAAGGTAGTTTTCCACATTTTCGCCAATAACTCACCCGACAATGTTGAAAATGCTTCTGCTGAGGTTTGGGCTTTTAGACCACTTCTAGTTTAGTAACTGGATTCTTTTGCAAGGTTTTCATCATTCACTGTCCCTCGTCACACCAGACATAAAATGGAGGACCAGAGAACGTATTGTGTCTCACACGACATGCATAAAGCTGCTCTAAAACCAACTCCAGTTCTGTAATTGGTCTCTTGGCAGCGCTCCTTGCTGGATTTAAGTATAAAAAGCTCAGACATGTGATGAAATTTGCTCCAGCTAAGATTCTCACTGGTCAAATATAAAACAACTAAAGTCAAAAAAGCATCAATGGCCTTAGCGTTTTTTTATGTGGAACAGATCTTGAAGCAGTATCAGAGGCAGCTGCTCTACAACACTTGTGATGCATAAATGAATATTACATCAAAAGGAATATCAAGAGGGGGCGAAGAGTTACTCCCTGACCTGATTTAACCTCAGCATCAACCTCAAGCATCCTTTTCTGCCGCATGTGGAAAGCTTGTGGTAACATTATGTCCCATATATTCTTTTCATGTGGTTGTGAATCTTCAGATGTTTGGAGCAGAGTGGACAACTGGCAGCCTGAAGGCCACATGCAGCCTCTTATTCTCTCAGTGGGGCCAACAGTGAAGGCATTTATCCAGAACGGGTAATCGAAATCCTTTATGCTTTCAGCCATGGGAACGGGTAAGTGCTAAATGTAAACTCGTCTGCGTTTCTGGACTCATTCCTGCACCATTCTGTTTGCTGCTCTCTTTTATGAAGCATAAGTAAATTCACTGGAAAAACAAATTAAATGTAAGTCAGTCAGTGGCATATGTTTCAAAAATCGGAAAAAATCTGTTTATTACAATTAACATGCATTTCAATCTGATTTTAATTTGCGTTAACATTAAATTAAGCATTACTACTTTAAATTTGAGTTTGTTAGAATAAAAATGTTAAACTATGATGACAGTAACGTGTTCAACTTTTGTGAAATTATAATTTATATTTGTCTTATTGAGCATTCTACTTAGTTTTTCCTTAACAATCTGGTTTTCTGACAGTGGTTTAAACATGAACGTGGATCCAATCGTGACCAAATTTCCACAACATTGATCTAGAAAGATTGTCCACACAGATTTATAATCAGCTTCTTTTTGTTTGTTTACACCCTGTGACCTTGTTGGTGCTGAATCGGTCCCCATTAACGTCTCAATAAAGCCGCGTTAGATGTAAGTCAAATAAACTCGACACATTCTCTGATCTTACTGTTTCTCTGCTCCTGAGCACCTTGTTCAGGTCTGTCACAGAGACTGAGAAGCGGTCCTGAAATGTCCAGCAGCATTAGCCGAGGATGAGCAAACAGATAAAGTGGACTTACACTCTTTCATCATGCCGATGTCGATGCAGCGTTTGAGGCGGCAGGCCTGGCAGTGACGCCGGTTGTCCTTGGTGATGGTGCAGCTCCCGTTAAAAGGGCAGGTGAAGGAGGCTTTACGCTTCATGCTGCGTCTGCAGGATTAAAAGCAGGAGATTTTACTCCCTGTTTGTCTTTTTGACAATGTACATAAAATGGTTCCCATATGCTTTACCATGCAAACTGAAAATATGACATTAATTGCCCCAAAAATACTAAAGAAAATCATTATAAATATTCAAATTATAGATTTAAAAAATGTTGTGAACTCTTTAAAGTGCTTTAAATTTTTATTTTCTATCATCGTCATGTTTTTTTAATCATATGTTAATACAATGGAGAAATGATGGCATATCATTATATTATTGTTGTTAATACTTTTGACAAAATGCTCTGGCAAAAGTGCAAATAAAGCTAGTTCAACTGATCTAAATTTGAATGGAGTAAGGAGGGGGAGCTGTTAAGGTTCACAGCCAATTTGGCACAAATATAAACCATAATAAACAATACAAACATAGATAAGATAATACCTCTTCTACTGTGACAACAAAGGTTACATAATTCTATTTTAGATAGTTTACATTAAATATTGTGACACCAATACACTGAATTAAATTTAACCAAATCCAGCTGGATCCATTTATATATATTTTTTGTCTTTACTGAAAGTGTTTTGTGTCTATATTTCTGTGTAATCTTTTTATATTTAACACCAATACAGAGCTTATACTGACACCATTTTTCCTGGATAATTGTGAATCTTGTCCGTCTTGTTTAGCTTACAGTGACAAAAATTAAGAGCCTCTTAAGATAACCCCACCAATTTTAGCATAAATGAAAGCAATGAGTCCCATAACGCCAAATATTTCCTCTGGAACAGAAAACAAACTGCACCTTGTCACATTTTCCCATTTCAAATGACATACTTGAGCTAAAGCAGCTCATACACTTCCTAAAGATACTGACAGTTTGTTTGGAGGGCTAGTGTCTTCTGTCTCTAAAGTTTTGCCAGAGTTTAATTATCTAAAGCTCTTAATCAGTGAGTCCTATGCAGAATAATTGATGAACAAAGGCAGAGAATGTGAGCTTGTTTGTAGACAAGAACAGGGACAGAGGAAAGATGGGAGAAAAGGACAAAAACGTTGAAATTATGGACGAGACTGAATAATGTATTTTTCTTTTACTGCTCAGCGTTCAAACAGCCAGACAAACAAAATCAAACTGCATTAAAGTTTTACATTTTTGTTCTCAAACTAAGCTGCTATACACACATATGTATACCTCTACATATTTAACTAGTGGATTAATTTTTAATTATTTTAATTTGGCAACAGCTTTCTGTGAAAGAGCAACAAGACAACCACTGTACTGACATAAACTCCCATGTCTCACAGCCCAAAACAGCTCCTTGGTCATTTATTCAATTAATTTGAGACAAACAAATTAAGTTTCTATGTTGTATCATAAGCTAAAAAACATGTATTTCAATGAATGTTTACAACTTTGATAGCAATGATTTCTACCTCTCACTGTATACGGTTTATAATTGCTGCATTAAATTGTCTAACAGAAACGCACCATATTACTGGCAGGATGTCAGTATCAGCAGATAATAATCCAAACAAAGCTGATTATCAGAATTTGCAAATTTCTGCTGATATTTACAGCCAACATATCGATCACACATATTAGCCATATCTTTATATATCAAATGTCGAAATATCCACAGAATACACAAATCTACTGCGATGTTTCACCTCATCATCACTAAATGTCTACATTTAAAGCCAACAATGTCGTTATTAGAGAATAAAACATTTTTTTTCTTATTCATAAATGTTTCAACAGGAATAAAACATCACACTGAGAAGAACAGGCCAATTTTAGGGGAGTGGAGACACAAAGCTCCTGACAAGAAGAACTGGTATTGCAATCTGTAAGGGCGACTATGAATCTACAAATACTGGCACATCGGTTACTGTAAAAAAAATCTAATATCTTGCGTTACGTATTGTCTAGATGTAGAGCTTTTATTATAATATCTTTATTGTTGTTGTATTCGTGTGGCTGAGGCCTAAGTGTCTGTAAAGATGCCTGTACCAAAAATACATTATCAATATAATTATCAAGATGGTCTTAGTCCTGACGTTACAATTTTATTCTAACCAAATTTGATTTCTGATTTTAACCCAAATTTCCAACTCTCATAGAAAATAAAACTAGAAATGGCAGAAACTGCACAAAGCAAGTTTTGCTTTAATCAAAGTAAGATTTACCTCGAGGATTTAAAGTGTATGCTGTTATTTGTTCTGTAAAGGTGCGCAGGTACACTATGAGGCTTGATTATAGGAAGACTTCTCTACATGAACACAAAACATTAACATAAACTCTCTTACAATTTATATCATTTAAAAATACAGGCCTGGAAATGTGATGTGCAAATATGACAGGCTCAACCTGAAAACAGTGGAAATGTCCAGCTGCTGTGTCTCTGTTTGGAGGAAACGTGGGGGAGGTGTTTACCTCTGGAGCCCCGGGGAAGCAAAATGAGTGGCAGAGTAAGTCGTGGCAAAAAAAAAAAAAAAACAAAAAAAACAAAACTTTTTTTTATTATTTTTGAGTTTTCCACAAAAAAAACAAACTAATAAATATGTAAATAAATACATATGTCTATATATATATATATATATATATACCTGTCCAGGGTAAGATAAAACTTCAGTCATCATCAAAAATGTTTTTCACTTTAATGAAGGGAACAAACAAAAAGCATTACGAATCTCGCATGTTCAGTGAGAATCAATTTGTCCAGAAAGAGCAGAATCAGGCCAGGGTTTAAGAGAAAGCAACAAGTAAACTCGGTGCCTGCTAAAAACACCTCTTGCATGTTGAGGATGCGAGGGAGAGCTCTCTTTTGAAGCACACACTCTCTTTTATTTGGCACAATAAGAAGGAGAAAAACACCTGTAAAATACACAAAACTAAAGATGCCATGTAGGGACTGACTATAATGTCGGCAAGATAAAATGGAGCTGGATATGGTGGCTAATGGAAAGTCAAGTTTTAGGATCTGGTGTATTTTTTCAGGGTTCACTCACAGGACCAGCTCTAAACACCTGTTTTATCAAGAGACTTATTCTAATTTAAAGCTCCGCTTAAAGCGTCACTTCTTTATTTTTTGCACAACTGTCAGCAGGTATCAAGTGCCAGAATAGCCCAGAAAAAGGCGATGGCGCGCCATTTTGTCATCACTGCTTAAATATTTTAATATATATTTCAAATGTGGTTTTCTTACTTTATATGTGTTCCTAAAACAAACAGGCGGTCACAAAAACCTTCTCACCTTCAAGGCCGTCAACAACCTTGTCCCTCTGTGAACATCTACACACCAACATGACCTCCTGCTCCCTCAGGTCTTCTTCTTCCACCCAGCTCACTGTGCTCGGAGCCTTCAGCTAATCTGTTCTTCGCTTCTGAAACTCTCTTCCATCAAAAGTTCAGGACATTGACTCTCTCCGTCTCCAAACCCTATTAATAACCTATTTTTTAACTTGCTGATTGTTTTTTTTTTTTTTTTTTTTTTTTTTTTTACATCTGATCAGGCTTTTTTTTTTAATTTAACACTGTTGATTTGTTGATCTTTCTGCTTTAAATCTGCCTTGCAGGCTGACCTTGAGTGCTAAGAAAGACACCTATAAATAAAATGTATTGCAATCATCATTATCATTATTATAAGAGCAACAGGTCGACTGTGGCACAGCAGAGACTGATTTTAAAAAATAAAAGGTATATCAGTGTCAGCTAAAATGAGTGGATATATTAATCCCTTATATCGTATAAACAAACTTCTACCACGTCGCAGTAACCCCTCTCACCTGAAGAATCCCTTGCAGCCTTCGCACGTCATGGCATTGAAGTGGAAGCCGGTGGCCTTATCCCCGCACACGCCGCAGATCCGCGGGGCATTGCGGTCAAACTCCTCCGGTCCGACCACCGACGTCGTCACCGTCATGGGCTCCATCACTGCGGAGAGAAAGAGGAAAGAGAGAGAAACGGTCAGTTTACCTGCTGAATAGGTTATGATGAAAAGCACACAGATAAGAGGTGAAGAATGAGGGCTGTCAGCCTGGGAGCATTCATCTATTTCACCAACCTGAACACAGCTTTAAATCTGTTTCCCTGAGCGTGTGTGTGTGATGTGTGGGAGTGTTTTCCTCTTCTTATACAAACAGGTGTCGAGCCATTAGCATATTTAGCAAAAGGCTCCAGCAGCCACACACAGCATCTCACAGCTATTGGCCGAATGACTCAGCAGACGCACACATGCATACACAAAAAAGTGAAAGTAGTGTGTTAACTGTGGACAGAATTAATGACAGACAGACGGACATTCACCGCCGGCTGAGAAATGACTGATACATGCAATACTGCCAAGATGAAATATACTCTACACCCCTCACATCCACACACAAACACACAAACACACACCATCTGCCCATCCCTTATGAAATAAACAGCAGAGAGTAAGGCACACCAACAGGCCGACTGTGACAAACTAATCCATACCAGTCTGAGCACACGGATCCAGTGTCTGAAGTCTGGCTGAAGAGATTAATGAGGACTCTTCATAAAAGTCAGACAGGAAAACAGGATGGAATTATTACTGGATACGGTCCATTACATCAATATTCTCGCCTGTTAGAAGCTTCACAAATGGTCAGACAAGACAGACAACAGCTTGTTCTTCCATTTGATCCTATATTCTTCGCTGAGGTGATCTTGTCAATATGTCAGGGGCGCTGAAAGACTTCATTTCAACAAATGGGCATAGAGGAGGGCTGTCAAAGTAATGCCATGTTCTTAAACTCACTGATTACTCTGTTAGTTCACTGACCCTTGACTAACTCCATCACCATCTGTTTCAAGGTGAGTTTTAAACACATTAATAAAAATGCCTTCTTGTAGATAATAATTAACCCATAGAACCTTATTCGTTTGAATTATTTGTTTTTTGTCTTTCTTTTTTATATCGATCAGGATTTTATCTTTTGTTCTTGATTTATAAAACTAAAAGTAACATTTTCAGATTACATATATATTTTTTGTCTTTCTTTGAGATTGCAAAAGCACTGTCTTTATACAGTGTGCTAAATTTGGCATGACAAAATTTCTTGAAAGCTTTGAATGCATGTTTGTTTCTGTTATTTCAATGATTGTAAATATCACAAAAATATCCCCTTAAAAGCCATTTGAAGTCATATATTTGACCAAAAGCTCCCTTTAACAGAAAGAGAACCAGAGAGGTTTCTAAATCCCATACAATATACAAATTAGACAGTGTTGAGAGGTTTTCTCAGAGTTTTATCAAATTAAAATAAGTATTTTCTGTTTTGTTTTTTTCATCTTTCATTTCATGTATTGTATATAAATCTCCCTGTTTTTCTCTCTTTAATTTTCTCATTTGTATACTCACTGGCTAATAAGTCTTGGCTCTTCCTTTTTACCATTTATTTATCTATTTCCAATCCAGAGATCAATTTTAAAGAAAAGTGGTGTGGTCTAGCTGGTGGAAAAAGACGGACTTTAAAGAGCTGTAGTAACTGGATTTTGTATTCCATCTACCTTTTGTGTATTTTAAACACAAAAATGAGTAATTCACTACCTTAATTAAAATTAAAAACAAACAATGAATGAATATATACACATATAAGCTTAAAAAGCCTCCTACTATTGAATTCCTTTTCTTTCTAATAGCATTGAAAGGTATCAATGTCTCTTGATTTTAATAAGAGTGATTTCTAAATTTTTAAATTCACTAACATAGCACAGTTAAAACAAATATAACAACATTTATTTTAAAAATCTCCAGAAATGACCTGTTATGTTAGTAAGCTTGTAAGATCATTTTCCAATCTACTCAAAACCATTAAGAAGCTGATGGAGAGAAAGCAAAGATAATATATTTGAAGGCCAAACGGGCACATTGTCTTGGCAGGGCCTCATGTCTTTTACTAACAGTTTCCAATTTCTACTGGCAACCGCCACAAAAAACTGGCAACCAAAATCTGTCCTGTTGCTGCTATTGGTTGTATCTGATCTCTAACATAGAAAATAAACAGGAAATTGTTCACATTTTGTAAAAACTAATTGAAGTCATGAATAAAAACATTTTCAGTCATTTTTTAAACTGGACATGCTGAAAGATTAATTTTTACAGTGACATTTGTTTTGCATCTGATAAAACACAACCTTGGAGTTTTTTTTGCAAGACAGTTGCAGAAAAGTGCCCAGCACTGCACCATCAAAAATGTATGTTTGTCTTTATTCTGAACCAGTTATCCATACATTTTTATTTCTTTTTGATAAATGTATAAAAGAGAGTTTAGCAGAATCTCAAACAGTCAATTACAGTTATTTTTTAATGATGTCATCGGAGATTTTGCCAGATTTTCTACATGAGCATACATTTTTTGGGATATCTTATATTGACCAGAGGGTCCCACACCTCCAGTTGCCCAGCCCTGATTTGACATATAAATAAGATTTAAATATGATCCCTGACCATCAAAAAATTGTGTTGAGTCAAAGATTCCTTCCCCTTGCCTGGATTTCCCGATCATTTCTTCAATACAATCATCATAAAAATTGTTTAAACATTTAATTTCAGTGTGTAGAGAGACATTTTGTCGATGAAGACTAAACAACAATATGATCTTCACACACTTTCTGATTTAAATTTAAAACCTTTTGAGACCTTCTGAGGTCCCAAACAGAGAAAAAATCTCCCCATTCATAAACTTACAGTTTACTCTGATCTGTTTTCATTGAAATAAATTGTCTGAATTTACATCTTCTACGTCTTCTTTTGTTTAACAAGAAAAAAAAAGTCACAATCAAAACAAAAGGACTTCCTGTAACATGGATATTGTGTTTGTTTGAAAATGTGCACTGCAGAGAAAGTCACTGGCTTAAGTGGATTTTTGGTGTTGTTATCCCAAAGTAAATAAATGTGGGCCTGCAGACAAAGAGCACGGTGGAGAAAGCCGAAGTGTGTGAGCGAGACAGAGGTCATGTGAGGCGAAGACGACCTAATGAGGACAAAGAGAGGAGGGGGAAACATGCGATGAACTTAGGCATGGGGGGGGGATCAGTCACGTGGCTGCAGAATACAGCCTGTGGGGAGCTGACGTGCAGAGAAGTAGGACTCCGACGATGTCAATCAAGGACAAAGAGATAGGCCAGAGAGGTGGAATAATGAAAGAAAGGGCAGGTGAGAGCACAATCGGAGGATGGAGACAAACATCTCTGGACTCCACTACCTCTCGTTACTGATTGGCTGGTGGAGCTTCGGCACCGGCTCCCATGAAGACACAAACACGCATATACGAATGAGGCGGGAGGCTGTGAAGCATCACCTCCATTACCCACAAAGCACTGCACTAGGAGAGCAGGGCACGCACAGACTCACACACTTCAATGCATCTGGGCTGGAGCGTTACTTTAATGCATGTCGACCGTCCGTGTACGGCTGAAATGTCAGCCCTGAAGGTTCTCTCATTCACAAACATGGAGGGGATTTAAGGTCGCGGCATGTGCGTTTTTTTCTTTCAGAGGACAGATTGTTTGTTTACACCATTAATCATCGTGTCACAAAAACAGCTTTTATTTCCCGATGCAGCAGCAGGTGAATAATGGAGAAGATGGAGGGAGGCAGCGTGTCAAACATCTCGGCAGATTTTAAAAACAACAAACATCCGAACGAGCTGCCGATTCATTAGCACTGCTGATTAACAACCGTGTGAACAGGGCTTCAGGTCTGTAATTAACAACTCTATAGTATTATTTAGAATTTAATCACCCCTGTCACTCTCTCCCGCCCCTGTGTGTTTCTCTCACTTCCTTCTCATTAATAACACAGCTGATAATTAGCAGCCGTTATTAATTTATAGACAGCATGATAACCTGCTGCAGTGAAGTGGGTGGA
The DNA here is from genome assembly GCA_037902135.1 of Cetoscarus ocellatus. Taxonomy (NCBI): domain Eukaryota; kingdom Metazoa; phylum Chordata; class Actinopteri; order Labriformes; family Labridae; genus Cetoscarus; species Cetoscarus ocellatus. Next base: position 999,433 of record JBAMNC010001316.1, read on the forward strand.
CTTTTAAAGTAGAAGCTAACTTTAGCCACCTTTCCTCCATCTCCACACCTCTTGCACGGCCTTTGCTCTACTTTTTAAGGATGAGATGTCTCTCTATTCATGTGAAACTTGATCTCTATCTACTTTAAGAGATGGTATAAATTTGTAATCGTGGCCCTCACAGTTGTTATACCATGAGAAGGTTGCAGTAAGTGATATAAAATGGTGGTCTTTGCTGCTTATTTTAACAATTTTGGACAAACCACGTGTGTGCTAACAAATCAAAAGCAACACTTAAAGCCCCACTATTAAAGAAATATTGCACTATTCACTTTGCACCTTGATATGAGGGGTGCAGTTAACATCCAGCAGCTCTGTGTTAGTCGCATTAGGAGATCTGGATTCAAGACTGTTTCCTCTAAAGCTGTGTTTCTACGGAGTGGTCTGGTTTGGTTCAGTATAATATCGAGCAGTAAGCCCTGATCTCACTTGTGTTTTCTCTGCCAGCTGAGCCCTAAACTGGAGTCAGGGGTGTAGGCCAGAAGATGAGGGTCACACAAGCTATGTTTAACTCCTTCTGCACGCCCTCATCTCCAACAATGGCGAGGAAACTCTGAAGTACTCCATGCAGCTCTGCCGACATTCATGATAGCCAAAGTAGAAGTCACACACTTGGATACACAAGTGATTTAAGCAGAAGTTATTTTTGTTGTAGCTGCTGTCCCATGGGAAGTGATTCTTGTGGCCAGTCAACAGACGGCAGTGTTTTTAGCTCCATCCTTTTGGGTCGACTCGGAACCTTTGGGTCTCCAACAGATGAGCCAAAAAAACGAGACAGCAAGTACCAGTTATTTGGGTATGTTCTCCATATCTTCTCTATATTTGGCAGTGAAAGCACAGCGAATTGCATACTGCTTCATTAACTGCTCAATTCATCTGCTGAATCCAACAGGATGAGCGAAGTAACCTGATGATGCACATTAACACTTGAAGTTAATGAATGATACAGAATGAAGCAGTCAAAACAACAGACAGTAAAAACGGAGGTGCTCAGCTGTGGTTTTATATTGTTGAGTTGGAGAGGGGGGATAATGCCTGAGGAAACCCAAGTGTGTCTTTGAGCCCCTTATTTGGACCTAGGGCTGGAAGGCATATCAAGATTTTACCAATCTGCGTTACAACATTATTACCTCCACCAAGGAGGTTATGTTTTTGCCAGGGTCTGTCTGTTTGTCTGCTGGCAAGATTACGCAAAAACTTCTGGATGGATTTACATGAAAATTTTACCAGAGGTGTGGTTTGGTCCAAGGAAGAAGCCATTACATTTTGATGTTGTTCTGATCCAGATTGACGTTGCAAAAAAACACTGAAGTTCATCATTGGAAAATTCCATTCACTTGCGGCATTAGGGGAATTGCAGTATATTTGCAAACTGAAGTCTAGTTTTTCAAGCCTATGTCACTCCATTTCCCAGCTTCCCTTGCAATGCCAGCGGAGGAGTTCTGCTAACACAACGGCTAACAATAGCCTGGTAGATCGTCACATTTTTTCCGACTTTGTAACAGGAACGCTGATAATGCAGCATTCTCAACATGCTGTCCATGTGGAGCAGAAGAGCTGCTGCCATAACTGAGCTGCTTGGTGGAGGTCTGTGCTCTCTGAGTGCTTTCCTAGTTGTTCATGGAGTGGTACAGTAGGAAGTGCACATGTCTCACAGCTAAAAGGTTGTTTGCTTGAACCCTGTGTCTGCAAGGCCTTTCTGTGTGGCGTTTGCGTGTTCTCCCTGTGCATGCGTGGGCTTCCTCCAGACACTCAAACTTCCTCCCACAGACCACAAAACATGCTTATTAGGTTGACTGGTGCACTAAATTGCCTTTAGGTGACTGTGTAAAAGGTTGTCTGTCTCTCTATGTGGCCCTGTGATTGGCTGGCAACCAGTCTAGGGTGTACTCTGCCTCTTGCTTAATGTCAGCTGGGATAGGCTGCAGCCCCCTGCAACCCTGAAAGGGATAAGCAAGATAGATAACGGATGGATGGATGGATTAACATTTGTATAAATGTATTTGTTAATGCACTAAAATAGCAGTAGGTGAGCCACCATTAAAAATGCTAAAAATGCCAAAACAGGTGGCAAAAAAATCAAGCATAATGTATGTTTTTCATGCAGTGCAATATGATGAAAGAGTAAAATAGTGATCTGCAGCCAGAAAACTCAAGCTTTTGTACCCCCCTTTATGAAAATCTTATTTTAAGCTTCATTAACCAGTGCTTTCTCTTATTACTTAAATACCAAGATCCAACATTGAAATTCAGCTAAAAAATATGCAAATATGAATTCTGGACCATATTTCCCAGCCCTAATCGGCCCTGCCCCTCCATAAAAATATAGATCTAAATACATTTCTGTCCAAACAAAAAGGAAACAAATGCCTGCACTGAAGCATCTTCCTGGTCCAGGAAAAATAAGCCCAGCTTAAAAACAAATCAGACTGGACTTTGTATCCCACATGTTGTTGTGTAAAGGGCTCCATGTGGGACAAACAGCAAATTTACTCCTCATCACTACTATAAAATGCCTTATCGTCACTAAACTAATTTCCTGTTGTTCATCTTGAGATCTTTTTTATTATCATGTTTATGTGGATGCTGAGATAACAGCCGATGACACCCGTGCCAAGAAAACAAACTGAAGTGAATTGGTAAAGACAAGAGCAGCACAAAACAGAACTCTGCTGTGTATAATTGATTCTTCATGGATCCTCGTTCATTCAAAGTGTGTGTGTGTGTGTGTGTGTACACACCACAGAGCTAATCTAATAACCATGTTTCAGAGCTAGGGTCACTTCATTTCTTTCTGAGGACTACATAATAACAAATAAGTATCTGTGTGAATCAGCATGTGTACTTTACGTTGTATGTTTACCTGAAAAAAAAAATCAGCGTTCCAGAACTGAGAGAATCATCCAGAAAGGCTGAGAGTGAATTATACTGACCGGATCATTCTGAGGTTTTTCCCCAATTTGAGACTTTTGGTTTTCCAGCCAATAAAGGAGGTTCAATTATTGCCAAACAATTCCAATGATTGACATTTTTCGCAAAACAGATCCCAGAAGAATACCAGCTAATACCTGCATTGTGCAATAGGAACACACATAATCTTTACTAATTAACTTCGACATCTCTGTCCTTCTGGTGACGTCCTCTAGGAGCTTTTCCATTCCATGTGGAGTTCCAGAAGGAACAGGGTGTTCTCACTTGACCAGCAGTTTCTCTGAGAAATCTGCTTTGAATTGTATGTTTTTGAGTAAACAGAGATGAATTAAGCTTAGGAGACGGTTAAGGTATCCAGTAATCAGAACAAGTACTCTTTAGCGTCTAAAACTTTGACAAGACAACCTAATAATACATCAGCTCCCAAGAAGCAAATAATTGGGCAGACTTTTTTCATTGTTTTGGTGTCTTTCCCACTGGGTGGGTGATATGGCAAAAAAAAGCTTTTACCATATATTTTCCCACATAATGATATCTATCACAACATCTTTTCACTGTTCATGCCAGTTCAAAGAATACCTTGAATGAAGCCTTTGAAAACTAGCTGTTTAATGAGTTAAACTTCATAATCAAGTTTATTAAATTAAATCCAATGCATCACAGTATTCAGTATTAAATTAAATGCATTAAATGACCTCCACATGTCAAAGAGCATGGGAACTGATTAGATTCTCGTTACCAGTGCCATAAATGATTCTGCTTTTTGATACAATTCTTTAACTATTCCTTTATTGATTCCTGCTGATTTCCAGTGTGAAAAAAAGTTTTCAGCAGCAACAATGTCAAACACTTGCCACTCCTTTTGTTATCACTTCAGCTAAATGCCTCTGTTAAGAGTGTGACATCCTTGATTTGCAAAGCATGCAGAACAAAGTGAAAGAAATTGATAAAGGAATTGATCAGCAAAAAGACTAATGAGATTGATTTCTTTCTAAATATGGATCTGGATTTCCATCCCTATCAAAGAAATAGTGACATGTCTACCCTGCCTATATAGAAGAGGTACTGTTACAGTAGATACTGAAATTGGAAACAATGTGCCTGGTACTAAAATAGAGCATAAAGCTGAGTTCAGCCACTAACACACAGAGAAGACATCTTTAAATATGCAATAAGATACAGCTCTGTATTGAACGTTTTTCATTCGGGGAAATCGCTAAAAATGATTGGTTAGTTTGGTAGCACCTGCGCAGCACTGCTAATGCTTGTGGTACAAACTGCAGAAATGCTACTACTTTGGAGCAGATTACAAATCTATATTCTAGGGTGGAACAATAGATCAAGCATTAAAAAAAACAAAAAACAATACAGCCACATGCAAGTTTCAAAATCACAGGAAGTGCATTTTAAGTGTCAAAATATTTTCTTAATTAAAATAACTGCAGTAGAGGTATTCTAGCCTACTTATTATACTCATCAATCATTTTAATAATTTTAATAAATGTTTTCATTTTCTTTTTTAACTAAAAAGAGAATTCAGCTGAACACTGTTGTTCCTTCAAACACCATGGATCAAGCAGGAATCACAATAGATGTCCAAATAATTGCAAATCAATGAATTTTCCAAATTGTTGTGAAGACAAGCCGACATAAACCTACTTAATTCATCTGGGACAACTCTGTAGGTTCACATTATGTAACTAGGGCTGCATGATAATATCTGAACAATATCGGTATTGGCAGAAGTGAGTAACTATATGTCTGCTTTTATAAATCAAGTTATCATGTGTTAAGAAAAATGAAATTGATCTTTCTGCTCTACATTTGTTTCTGACACAAACAGACCATCACCAAGAAAGGAACAGGTCAGTGTTGATTAAGGGGGGGCATTAATGCCTTAATGACAAATAATAATGGTATCAGTATCATATTATAACTGTGCCAATGATTTCAGGAATATCAGCATATCTGATACCAGCAAAAATCCCAAATCAATCTTCCCTAAATTTCATATATATCACAGAAAGGACAGATAATGCAATGGCATTTGTGTCCTAAGATATTGAGCCCTTTGGTGGGATCCTTCCAACCCACCACAGAAAAACACCTTTGGGTCATAGATAGCATTCTGACATGCTTGCAGCTGGGATGTTGTTTTGCTGTTTCCTCAAGCTCGCCCTCCGTTATCCAGCACATGTCCCCTGCTCACAGCCTTGTGTCTCCAATCAGTCACCGCGCCAACAGTCCTTGCCGGTGTTGACACAGCAACAAATTCAATGCTACGTCAATACTGTTGCAAAAGACCGAAGAGCACTGACTTTGCAAACTTTCAGAATTTTATCAGCTCTGACAAAATGTGATCCAATGGGTGGACGCCCGCTTCAAAATCAAGTCCTGAGGGTGTGCATGTGCAGACTGATTTCAAGTTAATGAAACAAATTAAACATGAAGACTGGAATTTATTTTTTTCTGCAACATTTTCAGTAAAATCACACAAAAGCATCTCACAGTCGTCCTCATTCTAGGCAGGACATCAGCAGAGAAGGTGAAATGCTCTGTCTTTTAACCACTGGAGTGCTTTTGTCTCTCATTGTTTAACTTCTCTGCTCCATGTCTACCTCCCTCTCACTAATCTCACCCTCGCTCCACAGCTGTAAACACATCTGTCCATGTTGCTTCTGAGAGCAACACAAAGTCGACTACAAGTGACATCTATAGTCAACAGATGAAACTTTTAGTGGTAGGGGATAATCAGGCTGGATTACAGCAGAGCCGCTCTGTCTGTTTCTGCTGATGCTGATGTTATTTTTCTCTCTGGAGTGGCAAGATGAGTCCAAATTCATAAACCGCCATCAATAAATGTAAACAGAGTCCCTTGAGGCAGAAACATAAAGAATACATCAAGCACAATAGCAGAGGGATATCTGGCACTCTTTATTGAAACCCAGAGGATGACAGTTTGTTTTTCTGTCCAGTTTCATTCAGAAAATGCCTCAAATTTGGGCCGAGCCTGTTTTTAGAGCCGTGAAGCCATTCAAGCTCTGGAGCAAAATAAGAGCCATTATGGGACTAGCAGGTAATAGCTAAAGCGGAGCTGTGCAGAAGTGGTTGTTTACCACCATGAAAACATGTTTTTAAGTTATTTTCCTTCTTTTGGGAGTGAAAAATACAAAACTGAGTTAAAAATAAAATCAAAAGCAAGACGCCGTCTTTCTGTATGTTTAAAAAATAGGTTTATAAAAGCAAATGTTCTTTACGAAACAGGAGGTGGGATTCTAACTGCAGGGTATTTTTTCAAAAGAGATACATGATATTAGAATAGAATAGAATAGCTCTATATTGCCACTATATAAACGCTTGTTTATATAGTGGCAACAGAATTTGTACAGTGAAACATAGTTTGGCACCCTCTGTGGCAGCATAAAAAAAGAGAGTAAGCATATTAAAAACTAGACAAGTTAAAAATAGAAATAAGATACAGACTATAGCTTAAAGAAAATTAAAATATTTTTTATGGAATTGTCCAGGAAAATACACACAGCAATGGTGTATACACATTAAAAGTTTTTAAAGTAACAGCGTGCTATGAACACAAAATACAGTTGTTGTCCAAGGGTTTGAGGAGGTAAAAATAAACTATCATCTATCATCAGCGCAATAGAGGAGTAAAGGAGTAAATACTATTTTTTCTGGCTATGCAATTGACTAATCCATTATAACTGATCGTTTTTATCTCGTGTCAATCTTATAGACACTTTTTTGGGTCAAATTTGGGCCAGTTAAGACACTTGACATGTTTCCACCGGCTCAGAATCATAAGAAACAACAAAATAATTTACCATAATTATACTGACAACACACAGTGACTGTGGTCTCACACAAGCACTAAATAGATGCATAGAGCAAATAAATAAATGGATGTGACATCATTTTAAACTGAGGTAGTTGTTTTTGGCCCAAAGGTCAGCACACAGCTTAAGGTATTACAAGATCAGGCAGGGAATATGTTTGTATACATGGACTTAGATTTAATCTTTCAAAATCACATAAGGATAATTACAAAAAAATATCTACATCTACACAAATATCCACATATTTGATTTGCAAGGCCTGTGGAACACAGAGGAAGAAATTGACAAGGGAGCTATTAAGTAGACCAATGATATCTTTTCCCAGCGCTAGATGTTATCGATTCTCAGCTGGAAAAATGTTTAATTCCCATCTCTGGCTGAAATACAGACAGACAGAAACATGTTAAACCTCCATATTTAGAACGCTCCTACTTCCTGAAATGCTTACGAAATCAATGCATGGAAGTTTGCAGCCCTGTTGCAACAAGTCCTGCTTTTATAGACTGCATTTACTATGAACAGGCACTTTCCTTTAACTGAAAGAAAATACTGAGTGCATCAAACTGAAGCATAGAACTGCTGACACTTAAGTGTTCAGTCTTCTGAGCTGTGCAATAAAAAGCTAACTGCATCAGTATCAAATCAATAAAAGCAGCATTCATGCCTTATCAACACTCCTCTAAATGAAAAGTACATACAAACACATACACACAGCCCACATTACCAGTTAACTTCAATCTAAAACTGATGTCCCTCTCACTAAATCTTCCTCTAACACTCTTGTGACTCTCCGTCTGTTTTTCTTTCAGTACCTCTGAGCCTCTGGGAGGCAGCCAGACTACTGTGCTTCATGTCTCTCTCCCATCATAAATCTGATGTTCAGAAAACCATTCAGTCCGTCAGCTGCTAAAACAACAAGACCACCTGAAAGCTGAGGAGTGAGGGCAGAGAAACATGCCTAATGTTCCTCTGAAGAAGAATCAGAAATACATTCATGCCGTGCTGTAAACTTGAAGTCAGCTTTGACTACCAGTCAGTGTCCATGTTTCTGTGTGTTAGACTCCCTGTTCAATGGGCCGTGAGGTGAACTTATCAATGTATTGATCAGCCTGCTCCAGCACCATCGAATATCATCATCATGATGGAGTATTTTGTCACTACGACACCGAGACGGAGGTGGATAATTAATGACGTTCTGGAGGCCTTTACCAGACGTGTTTTTACAGTTTGAGAAATGTTTTACAGAAACCACAGGCTGACAGGTCTCATTACTGTAGATGTTTTTCAGAATAAAAGCAGAGGCGGCTGAACAAATAATTTGATAACATCAGGATGGATTCTTCCTCGCAGCCCCACATGGTTGTACCGAAGATGAATTAAGCCCCACTGGACCCAAGCAAAAAAGTAATACACTGCTGCTTTTGGTTGTTTGTTTGTTTTGATGAATTTTGTTGTTTTTTTTTTTTTTGCCTTTACCTGATGGGAGAAGAGATAGTCGATAGTGCCGGGGGGGGGGGGGGGGGGGGGTAAAGGAAATGGCACACAGCACACGGGCATGCGTTCAGACTGAACATACACCAACAAAACAAAACAAAGAGCGCCCTAGCAAGCACCCTGGATATGGGAGGTCCAGACCCAATGTTTGGAATTAAAGGCTCAAACACACTTCAATAGTGCAACAACCACAGATGTAAACAGACCAAAGTTATTGCCTTGAGAAATGCAAGACAGAAAAAGTTTATCAAGCTCTGAAAAACAACACCACAGCTTGTTAAAAATATGAAGGAGCTACCACCAGACTGAAGAGATACCTAAGCACCTTGATGAATGACTACTTGTATTTATAATGAAAAAATATCATTAAAATGTTTGAACAAACAAAATTACAGTCCTCTAATTACAGTGTGTTTGTTCACTGTCGTCAGTGTCAGCCCTCCTCCCAATGTCGTCACATTTACCACTATATGCAGTTGATTTCTTTTTTTTCCCAATTAAATTTATTATTTTTAATTACAAATAATACAACAACAGCCACGACTAACATGACATACAGTATCAATAACAAGCAAAAGGACACAAAATAGATAGTAATTATTGCAATCATTAATAATTTAATTTAATTTAAAAGCTGGACATCAATATTGGCAGATATGAAAAATTCGCCTCATCCCATTTATAGGCAACATTGTTTTTAAGATCATATTTTTGGACATTTTTGTGCCTTTATTGATAGGAGGGAGAGAGACAGTGGAGGCTTGTAAACGGGGGCGAGAGAGAGAAGGGGAGGACACTCTGCAAACAGGCCACAGGCTGGATTTGAACCCAGGTCGGCAGAAGCATGTCTATAGGTCGTGTCTGGTTGCCTACCACTCCACCAAACCAGCAACATTTATTAAAAGATGACTTTTTGGCTGCATAAATTGGCCACATATATCCACATATTCCACACATTGGCAAAATGCATAAATGCACCACAATGGCCCAACTTATCACCAAATGTCCACCTCAGCACAAAACAATGCTGTACAATGTTAACAATTTTTGTGTGGATGCCCATCCTCCTCTTTTCCCCTGAAAACCCACTCCACTCCGACCAAGTCAAGCAAGAGGAGCACATATGAAAAGGAGAAATCACTCAAATCCAAACATCTTGACCAAATATCTCCCATTCACAAATACACACATTATAATGGCTAACTTTTAGTATCTGGTACCAAAAATCACATAGGTACCATGTTTTTACACTGTCTCGCCCACATCTCCTCTCACATGTTTACCGAGCGCCCATGGGCTGCAGAAGTGTCTGAAATTGGCCACAGAGGAGCCCAAAGGTTAAGGAGATTGTCCCTTCACGTAGGGCCTGTGTTTACCAACACATTCACGCCTGCATGTTTCAGTGTCCCTGAACTATCCTGCACTCTAACAGCGCTGCTGCTGTTCCATAAATGACCCTGACAATTGACCTCCAACTGAAGGCAGCAGCGACAGGAGACAATTTCCCCGCAGGGATCAATAAAGCACTGGACCATTGTCTGGAGGAGGAGCCTCTCTGTTTATGCGGCGCCTGCTTTAAGAGAGGAGCTGTCTGACTTATGTCACACCGTCACTGACAACAGGATCGGGGTGTTTGGGGCTCTGCTGAAAAGAAGAAAGAAAACAAATGAATAAAAATCTGTTGCAGTTGTTAAAAGCTGCACCTGGGCCATGTTTAACAAACACACCTTACTACAAACCTGCTACAAAAACCTCTGAAACTGCTCAAAAACTACAGCAGAGATAAAACAAGCTGTAGGCTTTGGGTAATCACTGCTGTGTTCCAGGCCACCAGTCAGCTAATGCAGTCAATGCTCAAACAATGATGCATCCACCAACGTCGGCAGGTGATGTGCATCTGTTATGTCGCATCAGTTTGAAGCTTGCAAGGTGGCCCCTGACTGATGATTGAGAGAGGAGGTTTCTTATTGGAAAGGAAGTACCCTGTTGGACAAACTGATTTGTTTTCATGACCAAATTGGAAAGAAAATGTCAGTTGTGTGGAGTCTTCCACCCTCTAAGAAATAGATCTGTGACTTAATGCTTGTATGGATAATGCTGCAGTGTCATTTCAAGAAGAGAGACAATTAGCAATGACTTGCTCGAGCAACGATACAGCTGCAAGTCATTAACCCTTTAACTACCAGCTCAACTGTTTGGCAGAGGTCATCAATAAATTCAGTGATATTTAATGTTTTAAAAAAAAGAGCAAATCAAATCATTGTTTGATATTGTTAACATTACAGGGAACAGAGAAAACTACAAACAAACCAAAAACCAGATATTTTCTTGGTGTGGGATTTAAAGGTTTTAAAAGCTAACAGCTGATTATGTGATGGCATAAAAATGCACAAAAGTTTGGGACAAAAACAATTACAAAAGGCAGAAATATTTGTAAATAAAATTGCAAAAAATATCTTAAAAGAGATGATACTGAGATTGACAAACATACAATTTTTTTTTGATGAATAAGAGATAATATATTTATATATGTGTATGTATGTGTATATACATACACACATATGTATATATATATATATATATATATATATATCATATTAGTAAATGGTTAAGTATTTAAAAATAATAATGGTGGTAATAATACTAACTTTTAGCTTTTTAAATCCTACACAAAGAAAAAATCAATTATTTTGGTTGGTTTGCAGTTTTTTCTCTATCCTAAACATTGACAGAAACAAACTTTTTTTTTTTTTTAGCACATTAAATGTTTCTGAATATACTGACCTCTGCCAAAGAGTTGAGCTGAGAGTTAAAGGGTTAAGAATAAAAACAAACTAAACAGATATAACCAGGTCTGCTGCACAGTCAGTGCATCTTTAGTCAGATATCTCCCTCTTTGGACACAGCACCATGCATGTTTGCTTCCATCCGACATCATCCATCCATCATCCATATGGCTTAACCCTTTGGGGGCTGGAGTCTATCAGACACTGGACGAGAGGAAGGGTACACCCTGAAATGGCTGCCAGCCAATCAAGGGGCAAATCAGAGAGATGTAAATCATTCACACTCATGCTCATACCTAGGGCTGAAAGATTTATCATTTTTGGATCGTAATAGCAATTTCAGACAATACAATCATGTGATCGCCAAAGCTGCATTATTTAGCAGCACTCCTGACTGACCCAGGATCTGCTGTGTCAACTGTTTCACACAAACTATTTTACAAATTTGCAGGTAATTTGCATTTACGGATGTGCTGGCAAGCAGGTCAACAACACAAAGTCTCTGTTTAGGAGTAGAAGTTGGAGTATCCCTTAAATAATGATACCAGATTATTTATCATCAATATTAGATGATGAATAATATGTTATGTGCTTCTGATCATTGATTTCCTCACTGTTGTCTGTACTATAAACAGAGTGAATATTGCACTAAAGCTTGATTTGAAGAAAATGGTGAATCAAATTGAAATCACAATATCTGCCAGAAGAATCACAATTAAATCTTTTCTTAAAATCGTTCAGTCCAAGGGCAATTTGGAGTCACCATTTTACCTATCAAGCATGTTATTGGTCTGTGGGAGGAAATCGGAGTGCCCAGAGAAAACCCACGCAGGCGCACGGAGACCATACAAACTCCACATACAAAAGACCCTGGGCTGAACCAGCAATCTTCCTGCTGTGAGGCATGAACTTGCTGCACCACCATGCCACTCTCTCTGACATCTTTACTGTTATCATTTCTATTTTAATAGAGTAGTGAAAGAAATATTGTGACAGATTAAAAAAAAGATGTTTTTTTACTCACTGTTTATGGTCATGTTGTATTGTGCAGAGGTATTGGTCAGAGATACTTTTTGAAATGGATAAAATATCTCATAAAAACTTTGAGATGGATGCCATGTCTGTGATTTTGGGTCTTCCAAGTCAGATAATAAGCACTGACGCAAATAAAAGATTGTATAACATCCTCACTTTTGCTGCAAGAAAAAATATATTTTTACAATGGATTAGTGATAAGAGCCTTTCTGTTAAAGGATGGAGTCAACTTGTGTTTGAACTATAGTTCCCCTTGAATATCTTACATGCATATTACATGCAAAGAAAGATCAGTTTTACCGAGTCTGGCAGCCTTATTTCAATTACATTGGACCTGATCTCTCTGCCATTATTGTTAAGGGAGTTTCTTGAACCTGTATTTTGACCTGCTACAAGCATATAATGGTTATTGCCTGTACCTTCGTTGATAATTGATCCCACTTGAGCTGTTTGTTTAGGTTTTGTTTTTGCTTTGAACTGTATGTTGCTGTGTAAACTTGTTGACTTATTGAGTCATTTCCAATATTTGTGATATTTTGTTTCATGTATAAACTAAGAAAATTTAATAAACATAATGAACAAAAAAATCAATTGTTTTACAACAAAAAGTTGATGGAAGATCTCACTCCTGTGCATGGAGTTTAGCTGCTTTAAACAAAGTAAGCTATTAAATGTTTCTAGAATTAAAGAAGGAACTTTTCCAGTGTAAATGATGTTTTTTTATGTTACTAGACAAGTAACCATCTTATCCTCTCAGTGGCTTTGTCTTTGAATAGCTCTGACTAGGAGCTATTTGTCTCTAAATATTTCTGTAAGATTGGGTTTATGAAACAAAAAGGTGGAGAACACAAAGTCTGTGTATACTATCCGATGATGAACAGAACAAGCCATTACAAATAACTCAATTCTTTGTTTTTGGAAGGCATCTAACATCACCCCCTCTCAGTGTCTCGGGACCCCTTGGTGAACAACTAATTTCGACCTAAAACCATGTAAAAAAAAATGGGCTCCGGTTTAAAAACTCTACAAATACCAGAATTCCCTGCTGCACACACCACTGAAGCTGCTGTTTGAATCACATCTCAACAAGACATGGATCAGAGCCAGACCTGCTGTGAGGAAACATGGATGATGAATCAAAGAGGAAACACCACCTACTGTTATTTTGGAGGGATGTTCTGGTATGAGGCCACGTTATTTACGCTCAATATGGATACAAATTTTATGCCAGCGTAAATTAGTATGTAATCTACCAAATAAAAGGAATTTTGGGAAGAAAAGAAGCCTCCTCTTCCTCACTGTTGTCTCAGGTGGGCTGTAGATCAGAGGAACATCAGGACAAGTAGTTTAGCCCAATATTTTCCACCAACGTCTCCTTTCAACACATTCAAAGTTGTAAGACATGAGGCCCTGCTCTCTCCTTTCACATAGTTTGTCTTCAAAGCTCAGTGGTAACCCAGTACAGCCCAGTCCTGTATACAGCTCAGTATAGGAGAGGACCAAAGGAAATGTAATCTGTTGGGGTATAGAGGGGTTCACTCTATAGGCGGCTCAACAGGGAGCCTGGCCTACTTTTACCACCAGCTGCCTCACTGTGGGCCTCATGAGCAGCTAACCGCCATCAACTTCAGTCCAGTACAATACAACAAAGTGGCAGCCGAGCCCGGGCTCTACACACACTCGAAATCCCACCACTCCAGAAACCAAACACGCCGCTCCTCATGGCTCCTCAAGACGGTGTTACACAGAGACTTGAGCTTGGTAAACAACATGAAGATGACAGAGCAAAGACGATTAAACAACATGGGAGAGGTTCTGTTTGACCAGGGTGGGTTTTCCCTTAAAAACGGGTCAGCCTTTGGGTTTTTTATCCCAGTTTGGTTCCATAAATCCTCATCAAAGGTGTGGGAAGAAACCACAGGAGTAGCGTGCAAACCTTGCGTGAATGTGGGCGGGACACAAAGATCACAAAGACGAAAAATGCAGGGGACTTTTTTTTTCTCCAGGTCTTTCTCTGATGTGATACTCATCAGGATTATGGAAAATTTAAAGCAGGTCCCTATGCCCCCGAAGATCTTCAGAGCAAGGCTGTCAAAGTTTTTGATACTTCGATATCTTTCAAAGTTCAGATGAACAAAAGCATCTCAAAGGGCACAAGCTTTAACAGAGTTCCATTATATCATTCAATAGTAGCATTGTAGAGGCAAGAACCGATTAAAAATTGCAAAGAGACAAAATGATGCCCAGGGTTTTAAATCTTGTTGTCTTAGTTCAAGGCTTTTTAAGAAAGGTGGCTTGATCGATCATCAATGGCATAAATTTGTCAAAAATACATGATCCATGCTCACCTGTGGGAGGTCAAAAAAGAAACTGCCCGCCTATTTGTCCACTCTACTGCTGCTCCTACTGCTCTGTCACTCTCTTTAGGAAACTATAGTAGAAAAACCAATTAAGTGTTAAAACAGTCAAACAGAATGGAAACTAATCAGCTAATATTAACCAGCTACACCCGTATCTGCAAGCTAACTAATTTTCACCAGTATCAAATCAAAATTTAATGTTCCAGTACCATAAAAGTGGCTATCTTAAACCCAAATCAATTTCATTTCAAATAGTCAACAAAAGTACTTTTTTTTAATCATATATATATATATATATATATATATATATACACATATATACACACACACACACATATATGTGTATATATATATATGTACTCAGCCCTGACCGTCTTTATTTTGGTTATTACTTTTGATTAATTACCAGTTTTTGCCAGCATTCGACCACATGTTGGTTTGTCTGTCTGTGAGCAATACTACTCAAAAGTAGATTGATTTTGATGATATTTTCAGGAAATGTTGGTCATGGCACAAAGAAGAAGTGATAAGATTTTACTGGTGATTTGCATAGGAATGCAAATTCAGTCATTTTTTAAAGGATTTCTTTGAACTGAGAGATACCATAGTTGACCAGATTTTCGCTAATAACTCAAAAAATTGACTTCAGGATTTGACAAAATTTTCCAGAAATTTTACTCATGCTACACGCGATAAGTGATCACATTTTGGTGGTGATCCAAATCAGGATGCAGATCCATGAAACTGTTAAATGATTTCTATGATTGGGCAGATATTTTCAGGGATAACTCCAATAAGGAGGTCAGAAATGCCCCAGAACTGTTTGTTTTTGTGGATTGAAATCAGTTGTCCAAAAGTTCAAATCAAGGCAGCTAAAAACACATTTTATAGAAATTGTAATAAACCCATGCCAAAAGACAGCAGTCATATTAATAAAAATATAAATAGATAGCTTTTCCTCACTCTCATATCATTTTCATGCAGTCAAAATGAAATTCAAAGCAAGGCACATCTATATTTACATCAATTTCTGAATATTTAGAGGTAGAAATTGCTTGTTTTATTTATTCACAATTATTTAGCAAAACGACAAAGGCTGTAATTTATTAGTTTCTTTTTATTTATAAGAAGAAAAAAGAAAACCAGCTTGGGCATTACTTGTTTTTTTTTCCATAGAGTGAGCAGGACTTAAAAATAGATTTTTAAATGTGAGGATTGTAAGAGGTCGTGGGACTGCTTTCTTTTTCTTAATTACACTGAAACAGTAATAAGTTGGGAAATTAACTGCAGCTGCAAAATGTCTGTCTACCAAACACTGGTCTATTCAAGATTTACTGAATATGTAAATCTACCTCAGGCCTTTATAATTTGTTTATTTTATTAACTGTATATATTTTTTTTGTATATTTTTATTATTATTACTATATCTGTTTGTTTATACTGTCTGTGTGTTTGATAAGATTGTGTAAAAATCATGTTTAAAAAATAGAAAGTACAAAAAGAAGTAGGCATAAATATACTTATAAATGATTACATAACAGCTGTGAGATTTAAATGGCTATTGCCTTCAAGTCTAAGCAGCCAATATTATTACATCACAGAGAAAAATGTGTCCAAATATCACTTTCTTCTGACATGTTCAGTCCTAATTTAAGCACAAAAGCTCTTAAGAGAGGATTCATTCAGGATTAACTTGGTGGACAGATTAATCTTGCTACCTGGTTTGTTATTGTAGTATATTATGTGTTACAGCCAGCCTGAGGCAGAATGACGGTAACAGCATACACCATTGTCCTAATATTAGCATGGAGATTAATAAGGCAAACATTATGAGGGCAGCAGTAGGAAAAAAAGATAAATAAGAGGATGGAAACGTGTAAAGAAATAAATATTCATGTGATACAAATGAGCTGTAAATTCAGAATCTAAACTACATAATGCAGCAGAACAGGCCATGAACAGTCTACAGTGTGCTGCTGTACAGTACCATGTGATGAAGCAACAACAAGCCCTGAAACATGGAGGAGGGGGGTCTAATTTTATTCAAACAGATTCCTACAGATCCAACAAATGAGCCTGAGGCCACTAAAGATGGGGGGCTCTCAAAGTGTACTGAGTGGCTGCCAAGTCTGTTTGAAAGATACTAATGGAGGATCCCAATTGGCGGCACAAGTATGCTGCAATAAGGGAGAGATCTGATTGGTTGGTGTATGGCGTTTGGTCTAAAGCATGCAGAAATGCACGATCATGTATGAGGGACCTCGCTTTGACTAATTTGGATGGATTACAGCTCCTCTGCATCAGATCAGATGAGAACACATCCAGGGCTCCACATGGTTCCTCTAATCAAATTCAAGACTTTAAAGATCCTTTCAGAGCTTGAAGTGAGACAAATGAAGACAAAAGAACACACAGCAATCAACGCCTGTGTGAATTTAAGACTGTTAGATGGAATTTGCTAAACTGTACTGCGCAGGGTGCTAAATGTTAATTAAGTAATGGGATAAAGGCACATTTATCCCGAGAGAAAGAGATACAGGGGAGCTGTATGCATGTAAAGGTGTGCACAAGCATAACATTTCCAAATTTATTTTCCAAATACTCTCAGACATAGCCCTTAAAATAAGAAAAGGCTTGATGAAGGATGGTCTTAAACAAAATGCCATTAAATTCTAAGACCTCTTACAGTTAAAAAAAAATGTTTTGAGAGTTTCGAGGCTTTACATTATAAAAATCTGATTAAAGACATTTTAAGATTGTTGAAGGATTTTCAAGAACCCTGAACAAATATCAAAACACAGGCCCATTAAAAAACTGATTAGATTGTCTCCAGTGGGTGCAGTGTCAATGTTTTGATAGAATTCTCAAAAATGCTACAACACCCGTTATGTACTTGTTTTAGGGATGCACCATGTTACTGGCAGATAATGGCCAAAAAAGTTGATTATTGGTTTCTGCAGATTTGAACATTTTTGCCTATATTTACACTAAAGTTGTGCAGCCAGTAGCCATATTTCTATTTTTATTTATATTTATATCTATTTATATTTCTCTTTATATCAAGCTTTTTATCTACTTTAAATGGTGCTACTGGAATTTTAATTTCCCCATGGGAGTCTTCCAAAGTGATAAAGTTCTATCTAATCTTATCTAGTCAAATCTAATCTTCACTGGTCACATGATTCAATTCAGTTACGATTATTAAGGTTCAATTCAATTCAATATCTTGATGCAACACAGTGAGTAGTATCCTTGATTTTCCACATAACTGCACCAGACTACTTTTAGATCAAAAAAAATACAAGCAGTCAGATAAATATCTACATCTATGTCTGCATCATGCCTCGATTAAATGATTATTTCTGCTGGACCATTGGCTATAAATATCAGGTATATTGGCTGTAATGTTGGCAGAATGTAAAAATGTGCCATGATAGTTTACCTCATCATCAGTGAATGCATATTTGTATAAATCAAAAGTATAATTTATGGCAGAATAAAATGTTATTTTTCTTGCTTCACATCCATTTTGAACAGAAATAGACTGTCACCATAAAAGAAAAAGCTTAATTTAGTTAAGCAGAGGTTTTTTGCTCTAGACAAAAATATCAGTATTGATATCGGTATCAGCGATAGTGAGTTTGGGAATATTGACATGCTGGACATAGGCAAAAATCCAATATTGTGCATCTCTATTTATGCTTAACAAAGCTCTTACCAATGCCTATAATTTGTTTCACATCTTGTGAAACACTGATGTTATTCTTTGACAAGAGGCAGTCAGAATGAACTACAGCAAAGGAGTATAGGCCTACTTTCTGCAGAATGCCACAACAATTGAAACTGGAATCAATAAACCACTGAATCCATAAGAAAGATTGGCAGTGGTATCATAAAATGTTATTCGTTCCCACCCCTTGGTTCAACAGCTCATATCATTATCGTTGTGCTTTTACTTGTTCCACATCAAAATTCACACCAATATGCATCTTCAGTGCACTATTTAGCCCTGTCTCCCTGCATGTCTCTGTTTATTAAATATACTGTAAATATAGGCTTTACCAGAAGGTGCTGATCCCTCACTTTTCCTGTAGATCATAACCACATTCCCAGCAAAACCCAAGCAGGTTTTTATCTCCTCACACACATGCGCTCTCACCTGCAGGGAAAATGCTGAAGATGCGGCTAATTGTCTGGATGGAGTACCAGTGTGGTGGGGGGCATGTTTTATTAAGGAGCCATAATAACAGGGGCTACAAAAAGCTGAGCTGGGAAAATACAGGTGGGCATTAAAGCTTTCTGTTCTCTGTTAATGGAGCAGGTGGAGCCGCAAACACACACAAACACACACACGCAGATCTGCCTCAAACACTCTGATCTCTGCATGGGAACAGGCCAGAAGACTCCAGCTGTGCAAATGATAATATGTTAAT
The DNA here is from genome assembly GCA_037902135.1 of Cetoscarus ocellatus. NCBI lineage: Eukaryota > Metazoa > Chordata > Actinopteri > Labriformes > Labridae > Cetoscarus > Cetoscarus ocellatus. The sequence goes on from JBAMNC010001316.1 coordinate 1,018,362, forward strand.
CAAATTAAATCTCATGCACTGTAAGAACTGGCAGGACGTGGGAATATGGAAATGACAAGGCCGTCAAAATATATTTCCCTCACTCATCAGATTAAAAGCAACAAGAAAAGCACACATGCATACATGGCAACCACATGAACTGTTGTATTTATGGCATCTCTTGACTTTGTCATTTTTAGGGCTGTGAGCCAAAAAAAAGTCAGAGGACATGTTGATTTGTTCTCCTTTACTTCTTCCTCCAACACAATAACAGGACTAGGAAGGTGTTGGAAATGTTAATCAACCCAAAAATGCAATTACAGATATACAAAATCCTCCTCTTCACCTTCTGCTTAAGGCATAAATCTATTCTCGTGACTAAGTAAAGGACCAGACACCTACTCTTATGTTTTGGGGGCATCTGGGACCAGTGTTAACTTGTCATTTAATTTCTGCTGCATGTCTTGGCCAGGACACTCTTGCAAATGAGATTTTTAATCTCAATGAGGTTTTTCTGGTTAAATAAAGTTCACATATTCACATACATATTATTTTACTGAACAGTCAGTACTGTGGCTTCAATAGTCTTTTGTACTGGGCTAAAAAATGTGGCCTCAACAGTCCCAGGTTCTAGAAATCATCTGTGCATGTGATGGTGCAGCACAGTGCATGTAGGGGGCGGGGCCTTAATAACCCAGCGTGCTCTGCGTATGTGATGGAGGAATAGCTTAGAAACTGTCAAGTAAACTTGCATAAAATCTGGTTGTATTGGTCACTATCACGCTAACTATAGTTAAAATCCCTGTTAAGTGCCAACCTTCAAATTTGTAAATTCCAGGTTTAGTCCCTTTTATTCCCATTAATTCCTGTGTCTGCCTTTTCTACTGTAAAGCACTTTAGTAGGCCACCTGCAGTTTAAACGTGCTATATGAATAAAACTGACATTGACATTAATTCCCCAAAATTCTTGTTATTTCCCCTGGAAAGTTTTCAACTTTGAAAATTTAAGGAATCTTGCAACCCTAACGCAAATATCAATTCTGCCCATTGATCCAATTCTTTATCTGTTTTTGTGGATTTTCTGTGAGGAAAAAAATGGTCCTACATCAGTTTCCAGTGGTGACAATGCCAAATACATGACACTCCTGATATTCAATGCCCTGCTGCAGAGATGAATGCTTCTGCAAACCTTTGGTGTTTCTACTCACTAATTGTGCAGTCAGTTCCTTTTTGTCAAAATGTGACCACTATTTTGACCACTTCTGCCTCTTATCTGCCATGATCACATCTTGGAGTCCTTTGGTTGATTCTCAACTGCAGTTTTTTTTCAATACCCATCCTTAGCAACAGTCCATCCTGCGTGTTAGGTTAACACCTAACAATCTAGGCTAAGAAAGACATGAGAAATGAATTAAAGCTCCAACAGGTCTAAATCTACATTGCTGATTTATGTCCATGTCTTTCATTGTAGTTTCTCATAAATAGTTAACTGGCTTAAGCCTACGTACTTTAAAAAAGCCTAAATCAACATTACCTTTTCTGCAGGATTTCCACTGTGTATTTACAGTAATGCAATCATTCAATTGATGAATGCACTACAGATAAGAAATAAAAGCTGCATTATCTTAACACATTTTATTGTGCTTTAAATGTCAAATGATAATTTACAGCCTCTTAGTGCACAGCAGACAACAGCAGATCCTGTAATAAACTTATCTTTGCAACAAAAAGGAATGATTTGTGAATTGGGAGTCAGTCTGAGTTAAAAAAAAAAAAAAAAAATGAACTATAAAAGCAAAGCATTATAAAAGCATTGTGACTCCTGAAATCAAAACAGAAATTGAATCAAATGAGTGACTGTAAGATTTACTCCTGTTTTCACAGTGTAAACAAACATTACCTAAATTCTCAAATTGTGTAACAGAATAATGTCCTTTACTCACTGTACAGAGCACTTCTCCAAATCCACTTAACATTTTTCACCAAGAGGGCAATTCAACAAATGAGTAATGGCTTTCATAGAACAGGGCAATCATCAACACTGTAGGCAAAAAAGAAAGTCCCAACAGCTAAAAGAACATTAAATCTCCAGTAAGAACCAGAAAGTCTCTCCTATAGGAGCATGTTTAAAGTAGGGACTTAAGAGATCACTGACCCAGCCGACCTGATTTCCTCGGGCAGATCCCTCCAGAAGCCTCTGGGTCCTGAGAGCTAACGCTTCGATTCACAGACTGGATGAAAAGGAAAGGGATCAGACAAAGGGTCTCTGCCCAAGGATCTTTAAGTACATACCAGTGCATACTGTACAAAGCAGAGCTGTAGGAACTGTGCCTACGGTTATTTTGGTGGTGCAGCCGCATGGTATGCAACATAAGTGCCTCAATTTTTCTTCTTGCAAATAACCTAATTTAAGTGATTTAACTGATTTGAGTGTAATAAAGATAAGCTAAATGGAGCCATTTAGTCAACTTTATGTCTAAAAGCAGCTTGAGGGCTTTTAAAATGTTACATTCAGCTATGATATTAAAGATAGACAGATAAGTCCTCTAATGAAATGTTCTCCCTGTCCCACAGACACCATTTTGGCAGAGATTTGCATATTCTTTTCTCATTTGGCGGACTCTTTTTTTCCTCCGTTTCAAAGCACAAAAGTTTCCAAATTGGCGGGGTTTCCAAATTGGTTGCAAAACCAAAGCAGTGGCCAGTATTTCTGCTAAAAAGACAAAGATTGATTATTGCCAGAACTGAAGAAGAAAGAGGGTGAGGGAAAAAATGCACTTAACTTTTATATTAACCATGCGTAATTTTTCATTTAAAACCCATGAAAGTGAATAGAAAAAAAGTCAACAAAGCATTTATACATGGTTGCTTGCCCTGCTGCTGGCTTTTTAGCAGGGGGAAGTACAAAATGCCTTCTCAATTTAACTTTTACACCAGTGAGTCAGTACCAAAGAAAGCCATGACAAGCCCTAAAAATGATCTTTTTTCATATTCCAAAGAAAAATAAAACTAAGTGCTCCTCTTTTCTTGGTCCCTTTTGGTCTGTCAAACTGTTATTTGCAGTTGTAGTTAATATCTGAAATTAAAGGGTACTAGCACTTGATCACATTTCAGTTGTGTATTTAAAATTCAGTTACTCATGTTCTGAAACACATTGGTTAGGTTTATGTTAACAATCTGCAACAACTCTTTGCACCGTCTTAATCACTGTGGTCATAATAGTTATATTCGGCAATCATAGAGCCATAAAATAGTCAGCAACTTGGCTGACAAGCATGACAGACTACACTGTTGAAACCAGCTACACATAAAGCCAGATGTGCTAGGGTGCCTCTGCTGACATTTCTCTTTTTGTTCCTCTGCGCCACATCGTAAAGACAGAGCATGTTGTTTTCAGAGCTTTGCAAACTTCTCTTCTGTCTCATAGATCACTCCTGAAGTCCCGTCTTTAGTTTGTTTAAATCATTAATTGCTGGGCCAAGATGGGAGCATGACAAAAATTAAACATACAAGACTTTCTGTGATGGAGCTGTGAGGCGTCCCAAAATAGGTCTCTTGTTGTCCATCACTATGACCGCCCGCATGACAGAAAATGACCAATATTCTTAAACGGGTCCTTAAACCTTCTGACTGATCCGATATGAGTAGTGTCTGATCAAGCTCTTCTGAAGAATTGGATGTGACTTTGGATATCTGGCACTGTGCTCTAATGTTTGCTGTGACTACACAGTCATGCATGAGCATGTTCCTTCTCCTGGAGCCAGTCGTGAACTAAACAAACACCAGGCTCAGGGAGTGCTTCCTATCTGGGGTGGGTGGTTAATCTCTAATAACATCAGTCAGGGATTTTATTTTGAAACAGTTTGGGAATACGGTGCCTGAAAGGTGGAGCAGGCAAAGGGGGGAATGGGATTTTTACTCATAATGCAGGGTGATGTTGTGGCTTATGAACGCATTAAAAAAAAAAAAAAAAAAACACGGGACCTTTTGTAGTATGAGATATACAAATAAGCAGCAGTGACTTTAGCTTACATCACTGTGAGAGACACCATGTGAGTAGTAGAGATGCATGATATTATCAGCACACTGTCAATACCAGCGTATAATAGTTCAAAAGGTTGATCATCAACATCGGTAGATATGAGAATTTCTGTCAACCTACAGCTGATACTGTAGCACCAGGTGGTTGGGATAAGGGTCAGCACCTCCAAGTCCTTGCCCCAAGTGAAGGGGTTCAAAGATCTTGGGGTCTTGTTCACAGGTGAGGGTAAAACGGACAGGTGGAAAGGTGCAGCATCTGCTGTGCTGCAGACTCTGAACTGAACTGTTGTGATAAAGAGGGAGTAAAGCCAGAAGGCGAAGCTCTCAATTTGCCGCTCCATCTTTGTTCTAACCCTCACCTTTGGTCATGAGCTCTGGGTAATGACCAAAAGAATGAGATCTCAGATATGAGTGGTTAAATGAGACTCTTCAGGAGGGTGGCTGGGCTCAGCCTTAGAGATGTGGAGAGGAGCTCAGACATCTGGAGGGAACTCAAAGTAGAGCCGCGGCTCCTTTGTACTGAAAGGAGTTGGTTGAGGTGGTTCGAGCATCTAGCTAGGATGCGTTCTGGTTGCCTTTCTGTGGAGGTTCCATGGATACGCCCAACAGGGAGGAGACCCAGACTCGTTAGAGGGATTATCTTTCCCACCATAGCTCCAGTATGATGTACTCGAGAATAAAATGTTTTTCTAGTTCCACATCTGTTTCAGTCACAAATTAACTGTATAATGAAAGGAACAGGTCAGGATTTAGTAAAGTAGAGACTTTGTACTCGACTAAAATATCAGGAAATAATGAGTTTTAAAATCCAATACTGTATCTCTAGTAGCATCAAGCTGTTCCTCCAGTACAACAGCTAACTCAGTGCATCTACAAGAACAAAATAGCATATGAGTGATGTAACTCAGACATCTGTAATGAGTTATTCTAAGACCCTCAACTCACCCCAATTAATGCGTGAACACGCACAGCCCCAGTCCTAATATAAAGTCTGGGTATTTAGTTCTGTATGGACTGTGAATATATTAGAAGCTGAGGTAGTAATTCAGCAAAGCATGTTCAGACTGTTTGTGGTGCATCACCACACAAACCAAACCCACATGTGATTTTGATCTTCTCTGTCATGACAGTGGTAAAGTATGACTAATCGATGCACATTTTATTCAGCTTATTCGCCAGGGTCTGGTCCCATGTGTAGTGCCTAATTAGATTAAAAATACATCTATTTAAGGAGGACCTGGTTTAAATCCGTTCTGACCCAGGCCTGGCCTCCCTCTCTCCGCGTTCCCTCTCCTGCCGCCGATCCACAACAGCAGCTTTGAACTTTAGACCTTGTTTTCTAGGCAGAGGATGAAAACGAACACGCCGTCAGGCTGTTGGCAGACTGACAGGGAGACGGAGAGGGAGGAGCGAGAGGGAAAAAGAGAGGTTGAGACAGAGAGGAGCTTGTAAAGAAAGGAATGAAGTAATGAAAAAAAAATTAAGGCGGGAACTGAGGAATGAAAGGAGAAAATAAAAGACGGGAGGAAGAGAAGTGGGGCCCCATCCTCGGGCTGAAATGTGAAGTTTTGCACCACACTTATGGATTCTCAGACAGGATCTTGTCTTCATTGTGTACAACTGTGTCAGCTTTGCATTATGACATTATTTGAAACTACAGCTCCAATATGCTTGGATGTAATTTTTCAAACAAAAGCTCGACAAAAGTGAGAGGAAAAACACATCTCATTTCCTCTACATGCATGCATAAAAGAGTTGTTGGTCACTGTGTTCACTGCTGATCGATACTTCTCATCAATGGATGACCTACAATATGTAAATAAGGCTGAAAGGACAGCAGCTGATTCAATGAGCATCACTTTGAGTAGAGTAAAAGCAGCAGCAGTCCTGCAACAAAAGAGCCACGAGGCTGGAAACGCAGATATTTACGTTTCACTGTTTGAAGCACTCAAAAGGCAATTTTACCACTCGTTGCCATAGATACTCTATTGTATCCTGAATCTAGAGATAGAAATTTAGATTAAGGAGGAACCATATTTAAACAGCTTTCAACCACTCCTACAAAACACTGTTTTCTGTCTATTATTCAAATCTTAAAGCCACAATTACAGCTGTCACAATGTATTCAATCCTCAATACCATCTATTTAAAGTCATAATTTGGGAAAATAAACATGTTTTATGGGCTGAATGCATTTACATAATTTCTAACTTTCACTATAATTGCAAATGTATTGAGTTTCTCACAATGCCTTTTGTAATAGTATTTATTTCTGGCACAAATATTAAAGCAGGGTGCATCATAGTCTGGGTTTTTACGACAAATTGGATCTACTGTTGCCTCTTTAATCTCACCTCTACAAAACAGTCAACAGTCTGCAAGGTTGGGCAAACCTTAATGTTGAACTGCAGGAAAATGGAATATTAAAGGTTTAATCATTTATCTTGGCACCTAAGAAGAAAGGGTCATACTCACAAACAACTTACGAAGATTTTTCTAAAAAAAAAAAAAAAAATTGTTAGAAGTATCTGTTAAAAAGAACCTAAGCAGGCTCACAAATCTGTTCATAAACTGCCTATTGATCACCTCAGCGTGGTGTAACTGATGAATCATATGTTCTAGTGTAGGATGAGAATCTAGAGCTGGTGCCAACACACCTAATATGTACTGACTTAAATCACATGACAGATTTAGGTGCATCATTTTGGTACCACTCATTACATGTCAAAGCTAAATATGTTTATTTGCCAAAGACGCGACAAAACAGTCAAATTCTCCTTTAAGAGCTGCTCAAAACTGCTTTTCAGCTAAGGTAAGTCATGAGTAATGGTGTTTCTCTATTTGTGGTATCTGCTCACTTTAGCTCTACTCTGCATGGTGAGCTACTTTGTGCTCTATTTTCCATTATAGTATAGATTAAACCAGTTTCTCTTAAAGGTAGGCAGGCCCGTCAAACTACAAAGACATTTTCACAAAACCAAAGGAAGAAACAAAGGCGATCGAGCTGCCTGCCCCTTTGTGGCTTTTTGTAACAGCTGAACTGTTTCAAGCAGCAAAACAAGCAATCTAAGGAGAGAAGAGATTGGGAAATTATACAGCTGACAACAGGGGGCGTTTCATTTCTGTGTCCATACTCCCAACTCGTGGCGATACCCTGACCACCTGGAGGTCAGCGTCTTCCGTCACAGTTACGGGGCTCCCACTCTTTTCTAGAAATTATTTTCCAGGACTTTTCTAGGAAGTCACACCAGTGTTGCCAACTACTTTCATTAGAAAGTAGCTAGCTAAAAACTGCATGAAAAGTTGCTAATCTCTTCTCTGGGGCTTCTTTGGGTAAAAATAAGTCCTTACTGGGGTCTGAAAAGTTTGTAAATCTAGAGACAAAGTCATATGGAAACACTAGGTAGTGGGACTGCTCTGGGGGGACATGCAAATTTGATTGGCTGGTAGTGTTGCGTGGTGCAGAGAAATTCTGCAGCTCAATTTTGAGAGAACAAACATGACGGCTTTGCACAAATTATTTAACCTGTTTGTGTTCACCAACAAGGTCAAGAGAAGCAGAGGGAGGATAAATAATTTTCCAGGACAATTCTAGCTTTTCCAGGACATTTTACTTTTTTTCTCATTTCTTTTTCATTTTTTCTCTTTGGCTTAGCTTGCGTGGAATCCCCAATTGTGGCGATAAGAAAAACTATGCCAGGTACTACACACAATTCCTAATGGAAAACCAAAACAACAGAGTAAAGTCGAGGTGAGTCATGCAGATTCTGTGTACAATATTCTGTGTGGGAACCATTTAGGTAACAGCCCTGTTTTCAAAGTATCAATTTGCATCATTATTGGGAAAATCCTAAACAATGACAACCCTGGTCCATGTAATAAGAGAGTTTGTTTCTGTTAAGCATGTTAAAACACAATTCTGATGACCATATAAGGGCTTCAGACTGAAGGGCTGTGACCCTTCTGTGACCCCTGAAATAACAATATGAGAGCAGGGACCCCATCATCTCTGAAGGTAACTGGGAATTTTGCTCCAATAATATGCAGTCCTAGTTTATACTCCTTTAATATTCTGTATGAAAGATCAAGCATGGCATAAGTAAATAAATTCTGATTGCTTTTAAACCATGGACACATCTTTGCTATTTCAAACATGTATGGGCTTAATAAAAGAAAAACAAACACGTAAATTTGGTACTGGTTTATTAGAACAAAAATAAGAGCAAAAGTGCTTTCAAAGGTCATCTTTTGTTCAAAGTCCAGAACAAATCTTTAGTTAAAGTCAGAATCTCCATATAATTATAAAAGTGAATTTTAAGAGCCGATTTCCTTCCTAAGAGCAGTTAATGCATGAAGCCCACAAGGACAAACTTCATTTTAATAACAGATTACTGAAGGTCACTGTTCATAAGCCATCCAGATAAAATCTATAAAGCAGATATTCAAGCATCTGATACAATAAATTTATTTACTATGTCAGGAAAACTATTTCACAAAAACAACATCAAATCTCAGTTTTTGCTTACATTGCTAAAGCCAACAAGGCCACCCACTGCTGCCCTGGAAAAAACCTTTCCATTACATAAAATATGGCCTAAGCAAACACACAGGGGTTTGAAAGCCAAACTCCAAACTAAATATGTCCTGTCAACATTCAGATAAAATATTAGTTGTTTTAAGTAAAGATCTGTAAAGTCTATGTTTCCCTGTTTCTTTGCTCCGTCTGAACCACAGGGAGAGAGGAGAGCACTGAGTGTCGGACCCGCTTCATTCAGGCAAGGGGACAGTTTCTGAGCGTTCATCCAAAGAGGCTGAGAAGACACGCTGTGTGGTCTGTAAGAGTGTGGTGTGTGTAGGTGTGCAGCTCTGCGACAGTATCGGGTGTTGTTAAAGTAATCATACTCTATTACTCCTGTGCAGTGGTCAATTAGCTGAGGAAATGAAAAGAGCTGCAGTGTTACGGTTAGGGAGGGAATCAACTAGTTCTAAATTGCGCTTTCGGACAACATCATGTATGCATTTAACATTGTTTTTTTGGGGGGAATGTTTTTTTAATTATATTTAACTTTTTTAACTTAAAACAATTAAGGATGTTTTGCACTACATTTTTAATTTTTTTCAAGTTAAGATTGATTAAGGTTACCAAGCTGCTTCAAGCTAAACTATGTTGTCACAGTGCAACGACAGGCTGGACAGCGAAACAAAGACTGTAGCTACAGCCCCAACTAGTGGCGGGTGGTAATTACGCAACATTGGACAGGCTTTGGTCCACTTGACAAAGTGCAGGGTGAAAGAAAACCAAATGAAAACAACAGCAATGCATCTTAACCCCTGAATTGAACCAAGTCTGAAAGACTTAAAATGATGTTCTACAACCTTGAATTTTTAAAAGTCTGATTTTAGACTTAAGGATCTGCAACAATCCATTCTGAAACAAAAAAAACAAGTGAATCAAATAAGAAATTATCTTTAAATAACCAACCTCACTGTAAAGGAAATGCTGTTACTACCATCCGATTATCAGTTTTATCATTTAAGGCCAAAAAAAGAACAGGACAAAGCCTTATGAAACATCCAAACAACAGACACCACGATCTGGTGTGAAGGAACTTATTTTGCTCATTCTGATGCAGTGTTGCCGCAGCTCTGCTGGCAGACATGGCAGACTGTGAGCCCACACACTGTCTGATCTGCCTTCTGTGTTTGTTTTCAGAGACATGGAGTTCATTTGAAGATGTTCGTTCAATGGCCGTCAGTTTGTTTTCAGGTGTGCCCACGAATAAGTACTGCTCCTTCTCCGTAGACATTTATATTTGTTTATATCCAGTAACAGTCCTGACTGTTTTGAATGCATAACGACTTATTACTTCCCTCTAAATTACTGTTTACAAAGTACAAGCTGTTAATGATTTTCGAGAGAGTCCATCTTTTGGTGACAAAGTGACTCAAATCAAGAAAGAAAGAAAGAAAGAAAAAGCTCTTCCTCTTCAGAAATATGACCACTGCAGCATAAATAGCAGAGGGTCATGGACTTTACAGACCAGGTTAAATGTGCTGGACGCCTCTTTGATCTTCTTTATGGATGCTATTAGGAGGATTTTTCTGTTTACAATGAAGATAAAGCCTCCCTGCTCTTGCATGCATTAGCTAAAAGCAGTCATTGTGTATTTTCTTAAATATGTGGTTACGCATTTGCTCCGATACCAGAGGCACTATCTTATCTAATGTTAAACCTCTAAGAGGTTTTTGGTAGTAGTAATAGACACTCATAAAATGTCAACAGTGAGGCCCTTTCACAAGCAAGTATGTGTTTTTAATGTCAGTCAAAGCCAAGTGGCAATCCAAGGGGAGAAAAATGAAGCTAAAGCCAAAAGCTGAAGATCACCGAGTGTCCACTTGAGGCTGGCAGCAGAAAAAACAGAAGCTACATGACTGTATGAGGAGAGGACGATTTTACAGCCTGAAGAAACAACTTAGCCCGGTTAAGCAAACAGCTTTGGTCTAAACTTTTAAGATATATATATATATGTTTATGCTCTCGGTACATTGGATGATTTTTTTCTAAATCATGCCCATGCAGAAGGAGGTTTATCGTTGTTAATATTTCTGTGTCTTTGTTTATGGTCTGTGCAGGTTGGACAACACCAAAATGAGATTCTGGTCTGTTTTTTAAGCTTTGGGAAAGTGTGTTGAGGGGCCTTGTGGATCAATTAACCATGACTCCTTAAATCAGAGGTAACAGTTACACTGCATGACTGCCCCACCTAATGTTGGATAGTTGTTTGTTGTTACATATGACCTTGAAAACCTCCCTGTATGAATTTATGCATAAATAAACATTTAACAAGTCATCAAAAATTAGAGGTGTCAAAAAAATCATTCTGCATTCAAATCAAAAGGTGTTTAGTGAACAAAATCAATCAATATTTTTAATGGATATGATTTGATTTGAATACATACTCCTATAAACATACTTCTTTCATGCAACATAATATTTCACCTCTGGCCCAACACAGCCTCTCTCTGCACACTGAATAGGGAGTATGTTGCTACTTGTGTGTTCGCTGGGTCTTCTGAGCTTCTACATTAAAGCATTTTTCAATTTCAGCATAGATAGACATTTTTTGTTTAGTTGTTGGTTGCTCACAGTCAGTGTACTGTATATTATTGTAATTAGCTGATACATGCATTAAAAATTAATGGGCTAGGTTCCTTTCACATATAGAGTAAGGTTTTGTTTTGTTCAGAGGTGAAGCTGCAACATAGTTTCATTTTTCTCATGGTTTGGTTTCTGTCACACTGCTCTTTCTCAAATGGACCAAAACCTGTTAACTGGTGTGTAATATAGCACCCACTAATAGTTGGAGCTGTAGCTGCAGTCTTTTTTCTGGCCATCTGGCATATTATTGCACATAACAGCATTGTTTAGCTCCAAGCAGCTCTTCAGTATTTTGAGAGAAAAGAGAGAGATAAGATGGAGTTGTATTTAGGCTGCGGCGATGAAACTGGTATATTGACTAAGCCTATAATGCACAGACTTGTAGAAGATGGTGGTGCGAGCAGTTCTAAGGTTGACCACACCCTGCTGGATACAGTCAGGGATCTGTACATTCACTTGCTTACTGTTGTCGAATATGGCCAAATTTTGGTTCAGTTGCCCTGTTTGGTCCTTGTTTGGTTTTGAGAGCTTTTACGTCCATCGCAAACCAAACTGTTTCACTTGGAAGCAAACCGTGACCCCCTGTTTTCAGACAGAGAGTTTGGTCCTTTAATCAAACTGTCAAAATATGGAAAACACACTTCCTTTGGTGTGAAAGCGGTTATCCAGCCTCTTAATGCTCTGCAGAAAGAAATACATCTGAATATAAATGCCTTTTTATAACAAATAGAGAATGTTTCCTGTATTTCGTGCTTCGGTTTAACCCTTTAACGCCTGCTGTATTAAATTTGATACATACTTTTATGATACCTCGATTTAATTAATATGATAAAAAAAATTACAAAAACATTTGAATACAATCAGATAAATGACAGAAATTTCCTCAAATGGATTATCAGTTGCCAAAAAACACACTAATGTATCAAATAAGATACAAAAAATACATATGTTAAATTTTATGGAAATTTTTATTTTTTAGGATTTCAGTACAAAGTGAAATAAACATTTCACCTCCAAAAATTTAGAATTTTCTAGCTATAATTAGTGTTTTCAGGCATTAAAGGGTTAAAATTGAAAATCAATTTTGAATTGGACTGTGACTCCCAGAATAAGAATCAAATTGAATCATAATATACTGGAAGAGTCACACCCCTATGTGAACTATTAATGTATACACTCTGAGCACATTTCTTCTTCAGTTTTGAGGAGATTTAAGACTAAGGAGAATGCCCCGGGAAAAAAGAGAATTAAAGAATAAATAATACAAAATTTTGTCCCACTTCAAACTTCAAACTGTTTACTTTATCCCAAAACTCCAAGGCAAGCAATTATCCAGCTTTAAATGTTGAAAACAAATGAGGTTGAATCGAAGCTTTTCTGTTTGTTTGTTTGTTAGTAACAAACCAACATGTGTCCTTGGCTCTGATTTTCTGGTTCTTTTATCCTCTGGTTTGGGTTTTGGTGAATTCTGTTTGTTCCTCCCAAAATGATTTGATTGCAGAGCGGAGTAATCATAACGGAATATGCCCATGAAAGTACACCGACATCATTTTCTGGCATATCCGCTCATGAGTCACACATATGTGACTCATGAAACACACTTTTATGACCATCAGTAAAAAACAAAATAAAGAATACTCCGTACATTCTTCTTATATCTGTTTTCATTTGAAATAGGACATGCATTATTGTAGAGAATCTGAAACTGTATCAGTATAAACATTTTTCCATTGCAAAACAAAAATAAAACAAGGTTTTGTGTCGCATTTTGCTGGAGACCCTGCAGAGAGGAAGAAAACAATAATAGTTATCTGTAACAGAGGAGACAAGCTACACTGACCTTTCATTACAATGAGAGAGCTTCTTTCATTTTCCTCCCTGCAGCCGAACACATTTACAGTTGACGCTCCTCTGCACTAAATCTCACTGGATCCTGTGACATAAATCCCTCACCAGACTCTCTGCTTTAAATCTGCTTCAATGATTCAGATGTTCATTGATACTCCCTACGCTCCCACGGCTTGCTGCTTCCTTTACACCTTGACTGTTTCCTCTCCCTACTCCTGCGACTTCCTCCTAGTTCTCTTCCTCTTTCCTCTGCCAGACGCGTGTGTTTAGACGCAGCCAAAATCAAACGCAGTCTGTGGTGACGAGGGGCCGTGGCAAATGATCAACGAGGTGAAACTTGAGAGTAAATGTTTAACATGATAATTGGGAGTCAGCAGTGGAGGGCAAACTTCACAAATATAGCACAACACAAACCATCTCTGAGAAGAGGAAGGAGTTAAGAAGAAGCGAGGAAGAGGGAGGGGGAGACGGGGCAACAATTTATTTATGACAAAGACTGGGAAAGAAAATAGAGATGAAAGTGCTTATTACAAGGACGATGTGAAGATCGCCTTAAAGGGAGCACATTACAGAAAAATAGACTTATTTGTATTTTGACATAAAGATTTTATTAAAAAGAATATCTAAATAAATCAGCCCAGTCCTAATACAGCCACCCCTCACCTGGTATCTTCAGCCACAGCTTCTGAGCAATCTTGCAAAGGTCCGCCATCATTTTCTTTCTAGCTAGTAGTGGATCGAGTAATACTGACCAAGGGAGCTCACCGGGGAGCCGCTCCACTGTTGGCTGCACAGAGGAAGTAAGAGTTAAGTAGCCACACTTTTATTTTTATTAGGGATGCATGATATTGGAATTTTGCTGACATGTAAATATTTCCAAACACACCATCACAGATACCAAAAGTCGAGAGACAGTTTATGGATTCATAAAGGGGGAGAAGACTTGGGGAAAACACCTGGCAAATAGGCCTCAGGGTGGGCTTTCTACTCAAGGCAGGAGCCTTTACGAGGGCTGATTGATAAGTTGTGAGCCTCATATTTAAGGATTTGACTTTTGGCAGACATATTGCATTATTTTTCAACATAATCCCCTTCAGTATCTATACACTTTTGCCATCGATGTTTAAGGGCCTCAATGCCACTTTTCTTGACTGTTCAGAAAGTCCTCCACTGCATGTATGACGTCATCATCTGACCGAAACTGGGTACCGGAAATGGCCTTTTTTAATTTTGGAAATAGATGAAAGTCTGATGGAGTGAGATCAGGCGAATAAGGCGAATGCTCAATCAATTCAAAGCCACAATCTTTAATGGCAGCCATGGCAATGACAGACTTGTGAACAGGGGCATTTTGTCCATTTTGCAAAAGTCACTTGCCTTGTTTACTTTAGAGTGCTACCTCTTCAACATAAACTGACCAAATGACACCAGACTTCAGGTACACAACCTTTAATAGTCAGGGAATAGTAGAGCTGAAAAAGGACATTCCTGCTTATCTTCTTCAATACAAGGCTCACAACTTATCAATCAGCCCTCGTATATATGATGCATTCATGGTTGCTGCCCAGTCTGCCAAACTAGCACCACAATGAAGTCTTCTTATTAAATTTGAGCTTTTTAACCCACAATATTGTAAGCATAACAAGACAGTTTCCCGCAGGGTCCCAGCATCATTTACAAACTTTATTGTGCTGTCTATACTGTAGAGATAGTGAATATTGCACTGAAGCTTGATTTGAAGAAAACCGTGAATCGAATTGAAATCGCAATATCTGCCTGAAAAATCACAATAAGATCTTTTCCTGAAATTGTTCAGCCCTAATTGGTATATAAATATTTTCTTACACCCCAAGCTGATACCAATATTGGTCCAATAGCATCATGCATCCCTATTTTAGATGGCTAAGTCTCATCAACAGTTGGGGAAAATATTGAAGGTATGTGTCAACCATTTTGCCTCCATTCTGGCAAGTTTGTACCAATTTTACATCTCAAAACTAATGCTAGTGAAATTTTAAAAATACCACTGTGTATTGTTGTTCTTTGGACATAAAAATAAAAGGTCACCACATTTGCGATAGGGTTCTTTTTCAGCAAGTTAAAGCCATTTAGAGCTGGTTTATTTAGGGTAAAAAAAACACCTTCCCAGTTGATTGATCTGTATCACATTTGTACAAAATAATCAGATGATTCAATTAAACCAGGAGCTTGCGTTTAAATGTGTTAAAAGGTAGAAAATGAGTTTTTTATGTTGCCTTTAAAGGAAGAAGAGAGTAAAAAGGAAATGATTGAATGTGAATGCAGCCTAAAAATGTCAAAAGATTCCAAAACAAGATGCAGCAGTCAAACAAGACAAAGGAAAAGGAAACCGAGAGAGGAAAAAGTGAGAGGAGGCAGAAATGAGGAAGTAAGTGAAAACAGAAACAAAAGGAGGATTCCCTGAATAAAGAGGGAACCTTAGAGGAAAAAAAAAATCACGTGCAAACACTCCCACACTTCAGGTTTGATAAAGGGTTATAAAAGTTCCCGGGGATTGCTGGCAACTCTGTTTTACAACCAATAATTCTGTCAAATCAAAGAGTAAGAAACGTGTTGACATGATTGTACAATTCACACACTTGGAGAGAGCCAGGGTTTTTGATGTACTGTATCACAGCCGTTTGATTTTTTGAGTTATAAATACCACACGCCATTTATTGAAGAAGAGTTTATAGGCTCAGTCATAAAAATAAATACTATTTTGTTTTGACGAACACGAGTGATAATCACACTTCAAAGTCCAAGGGTGGGTTTTAATAGCTCTGTCCAATCACTGTTAGACAAGGTTTATTTTAAAAAGTCTCCAGATAAATAAAGCTCATATGATGATGCATATATAAAAAAACTTCATTTCAACGATTTGTTATGAAAAGACTGCAGCAATATTAGCTGATTTATTGGGCCATTTGGAGACAGTTTTATAAAGAAGAACCAAGGATACTGCAGCAAAGGTGACACAAAACAAGCTATGCTATTATTTTATACAAAAAGCACAAGCTGAAATGTAGATTCTTGATTTATTTTATCACTGACTACTATTATAGGGAAGAGATATTTGTGGATGCAGGATTTGGAGACAGGAACATGCTGCTGTTTCAGGCTGATATATTTACCCCATGACATTTTGTCTCTACTGTTAATATTACTGAGACAGAATAGGGGGGTCTAGATAATTCAGATGAGACAGACTCAGTGTTCAAAGACCTTTACTCTCCTGAGAAGTGAAAAGCACTTCAAATCGTTTGCACAAACATACAGGAAGGTGCAGGACTGTGTTTGATTGCAGACCTGTTTCACCAATAGCTGAGAGTTTCCCTGCAGTTTGTCTGCCAGTCACGCAGCTCACCTGAAAACTCAGGACAATATAAGGGCTTTTCTGCAAGTGTGGATGAGCTTTATGTCTCTACAAAACTCTTGTTTACAGCATCTACATCGCCAGCTGCTTCTGCTCTGAATCACAGGTAAGCAAAAACAAAAAATCCTTCAAGCTTCAGATATTGATGCACCTGTTCTGGTAGTGACTGCAGCAAGACAGAAAAACAAAGACAGAGGTTGATGGGCCCAATGTTTTCTTTAAAAGTTTGATATTACACCCCTTTTCATCAAATTTACACTGGTCGCACATTCCTGACAATCCACTTAAACAATGAATTCTGGCATGCCTATAAACTCCTTTACTTCAGCCCCACTCAGAAAAGGCTGACTTGGGTCACTTTCACGTCTCAAGTTTGGCAGACTCGGTTTGCCTCCAGGATGGAGCTCTTCACTTGGTCTGGGTTTCTTTCACACTGAACTTTGTCAGGTGGACCAAAGCCTGTCAAATGATGCAGAACATATCCACCTGCCACTAGGTGGGGGCTGTAGCTGCGGTCTTTGTTCCTACCATCTGGCCTATTGTTGCACTTTAACCCAGAAATACACAACTAACTGAGAGTGATAAAATAGTTTCAACTGGAGTGATGTGTAACCATATTCTGATCTGATTTGTAGACATTAAACTATTTTAAAGACCAGAGGCTGGTGGTACTAACAATGCAAATGTTTGCCACTTTCTGCTTGACATAATCAGTAAACACTACTTTAGCTTGCTGTTGTGATATTTGCTCAAATTCAAGCCACAATGCCCTGCTTTTTGGTTTGCTTGCCTTGTTGGGTCCTTGTTTGGTTTAGACGGCTTTCACATCCACCATGAAACAAACTCTGGTCTGCTTAGAAGCAGGTTTGGTTCTTTTGTCCAGTCCAGAGTTTGTGTGAGTTTTCACACCAGCCTAAATTTACCAAACTTTCCAAAAAAAGCAAACAGCAGTTTGTTTGGTCCAGACCAAATGTGTTAGGTGTGAAGCACCCTTACTGTAGATCCTTAAGAGTTACTGTATGTCTGACTTACCCCCTAGAGGTAGAAGTGGCTTCACTTCACCTTTCTAGCACTGTGCTCTCATGTTTATTATGGCAGCACAGACATAAATAGTCCCAACCTACTGCCTTTGACTGTGGGCTCCACTTCACAAAACAAACCCTGACGTCCACAAAAGTAGAAAATTCACAGAGCAAAATCAGAGCATGGACATCTGTTGGATAATTTATGACAATCCAAAGAAACTATTGTCTTAAGCATACATAAAATGTCATTGACTTAACACTTATTCTGGAATGTGACAAACCTCTATATGCAAATAATCAGCAATAACCTGAGCTTCAACTCAGCTCTGCTTAAGTCAACAGCCTTTGGCTCTTCTCCAGAGGGTGTGGAGCAGCAGCAATAGTCCCTTTATCACCTCTCAGTG
Source organism: Cetoscarus ocellatus (assembly GCA_037902135.1). Taxonomy (NCBI): domain Eukaryota; kingdom Metazoa; phylum Chordata; class Actinopteri; order Labriformes; family Labridae; genus Cetoscarus; species Cetoscarus ocellatus. The sequence goes on from JBAMNC010001316.1 coordinate 1,036,212, forward strand.
TTAACAGTTTCCCATTTACGCATACCGAGCATATATGTGCTCTATTATTCACTCTTCTTATGATCTATAAAAACAGCTCTTCATCTGCTCGTCTTATTGCTATACTCTCAGCTTGCTGCAGGTCACAGTATTATCAGCCATATGAAGTAAATAATGGGGCTGATGAAAGGTCTGATGACTGCTTTCTGTTAGTCAAATAAGCCTCATAAGCTGGGGGCGTACGCCACATGACATTGGAATGCTATAGGGCAGTGAACTTTGGGTATAGGGAATTTCCTAAGCCTCGGATAGCCTGAGGAAGTCCACTTCAAATGAGTCCTTTTAATTGGAGACATACTGCAGATAAAAGTGGATATGGAGAGTGACGCAGATGAGAGTAATACCTCTGGAGGTATAGATGGTACTTTGTTCTGCTGCCCTTTCCTGGACTGAGCAGGGAAGATGGTCTGATTTATTTAAGCAGGTCTGTTATTTACTTGAGTTTTATAATGATCTGTCATTTTAACATCATTTAAAAGTCATCATCATTTGTGGTCAAATGTGTGGTTAAAAGTGAAACAACTCAACTTGAGTTAACCTTTAGAAAAACAGTGAGCAGAATCTCTTATGTTCTGAATATTTTGACAGCTTACCTGCCATTTTGAATTATTAAATGAAGCCACAAAAATGCTGTTATATAACAGTCCATCGGTCAGATAATCGACTCTCCACATATAATCAAGACTTTAACAATAAAAAATGAATACTGCTTTTGATAGACATTATTGATAACTGACTCTGAGTTATTAAATCAAGGGATGAAACAATTCTCAATAAAAGACTGAACCATTCGGTACAACATCCATGGTTCAGTGCACGTGCAAATGGCAGTGTATTCAGTTTAAAAACAACTTTCATTCATTGTTGCCCTTTTCTCTCTGTATTTTCTCTGCTGTCTATGAGTCAGTGCCCAGGGGAGAGAAAATTCCTACCATGAGAAGCAATGCACTGAAGTTTGGCTGAGCTATAACACCACTCTTTTGAGAGTAGAGGTGGCAATATCAGGAAGTACTGTTGTTTTGATCTATGTGTGTGTAGGGGTGAAGATATCACCATCAAACATGAACAGGAGGTAACAAAAGCTGCACCAAAATTAAACTAAAATGTTTGTCCTTTCCTCTACTGATGCATTAATTGTGAAAATCCAGGCCTATGCCAATAATATGCCAAAACTGCTCTTTCCCAAGTGCAGGACCAACAGACTGAGAAACTCTTTTGTCCTTCAGGCCATCAGACTGAACAAATCCTGACTGGGGGAATGAGGAGTAACAGGAAGACAGAGGACAGGAAGGAGCAGTAGCCAGCCAGTAGCCATATTTTTATTTATTTATTTATTTTTTATGTATACTTATTTTATTCCATATTCATTTATAATTTTGTTTATAGCTATCTTTTTTCAATTCTTTCTATCTACTTTTCAAACTACTATTGGAATCTTCATTTCTCTGAGGGAAAAAGGAAAAGAATTAATAAAGTTCTTTCTAATCTAATATAATCTAATCTAATCTAATCTAATCTAATCTAATGACATTCATAATAATAATTGCAGCTCATACACATGTTGATAGATTACCTCTTTTGGCACAAGTCTCCCAAAGTGCCAATATTTTGATCCCATTCGGTCATAAAAACAGATCAGTTTGTCCAATAGGTCATTTTTACAGCCCTTTGGAAAGAAAGTTCTCTAAATCAGCAGTTACATGTTAAAGATGTAAGCACTAAATTGGTATGACACAACAAATAAACAGTTAAAACTCACATCTGTTCACCCAACATAATGTGGCTATTTTTGTAAAAAAATAAATAAAAAAATAAAGGCCGGAATCAGCAGATATTGATGTTCACACTATGTCAATGGTAAATGTGCATCCCTATTTTCCATGGTAGGCTTTAAAAAAAAAACTTCAGTAACACCACAACAGACTCATAACATACTGGATTCTGCAGCAGGAAAAATGCTCCTCATCTTCATAAATAGTCAAGAATGGCACAGCCAGACGTTGTCAAAATTCCTGTTGGTTTAAATTGCACAACATTTAAATTCATGCTTCAGTCTGCGGGATGACTTTATTACACAAACTTAATAAGCCTAAAAGAGCCTTAACAAGCAGACTTCAACAGTAACATTGTAAGGTGTTCAATGTCAGCAAGGACAATGACAATTAGATGTACACATGATGTTTTCAAATTAAACACATCATGCAGACGTCTCATTAAAATCAAAATTTTGTCTTAAACTGTTTCTATTTGTTTGTTTTTCTATCTGATATCATAAATTATGCCAAGGATGTTTATGGGAAGTTTTTCTTTGACTGAAAAGTCAAAGAAATAAACTGTAAAGGGACAAAATGTAGCCTTTTCTGCAAAATAATCCCTCACTGTTCTCATCAAATTTGCATAAAAGCCTCAAAACTGGATAGCATAAAAAACCCTCCAATGGCCAAAATTGTCAACACTCAACAGAACCAAAAACTGTGACCTAAAAAAACTAAGAAACAGTGCCTGATAAGTATTCAATTTTCGGACCTGGTGATTCAGTTAATGGATTAAGTGTTTAAAACTGGCATGCCAAGAGCCATGAGTTCCTTCTTTAGGCTGTTTATTGTAATTTATATTGCACATCATAGTGTCTTCTGACAGGGAGAGTGAGTGAGCATGGAAGATTTGAAGTTTTATTTAAGAGTTTCAAAAACCTAACACTCATTGCTAAATTATTAATGGACTTCAAACACTTTTATCCTCTTTGACTAATATGAAATCATCCACCTTTCTAATCTGGCCAATTTTTCTACACCAATGTATGTTTAAGTCTTTCTATTGGCTAAAAAAAACTCCCTGCAGAGTCAATCTGATTTGCTCACATCACTGCAGTTCAGAAATGGTTTAAGGGGGAGGTGATTCTTTGCCTACTGCCAAAATCTCCATGTCCAAGCCAAAAAGACGGCACCAGGCCAAAACTAACACATTAGCTCATTGTAATTTAAGGTGCTTAATGTGTCCAGACTGCACCCAGAAGGACCTTTCTTTTTTACAAGCAGAGCTCCAATCTCTTTAGCGCTCAAAATCGAAGTAATCACATAAAAACTTTGTTTTAAATGATGTATTTTAATGCTTGAATAAAATGTTGGCTTTAGTTGTCCAATGCCTACAGCATAGAAGACGTAAAAAGTTCTTTCAAAGTCTGGCTGTACATTTAATTTCAACATTTTCCTTCAAAATTTATGTTTTACCATAATTTCAGTATGAAAGGATTTAATCATTGTGACTATGCAAACCCTGCAGCTTAAATCTGTTTGAAAAAGATGGAAAATGTCAAAGGTTGCAAGCATCTATACAAAGCAAAAAAAGGAACTACAGTTATTCTATCAGGGGAGAAATCACATTTACACAACAAAAAAAGATTCTGGCTCCTTAAATCATGAAAGATCTCTGTTTAAAAGACTACTTGACAACAGCTGAGGTTATTTCCATTCCTGCCCCCAGTAAGAATGGACAAAAATAGACAACAGAGCAGAACCAGAGGCAGCTTCAGGCTGCCCCTGCTCTTGTGTTTGGTGTCTTTGTTATCTTTCAGAATTGAGGCGATAATGTAATCACCGTACTACTTCATGGGTCAAATTTTCCTCAGTTTTATTTTCACTATGATGAGAGTCCACCTTCCAGTTTACCTTACTGATGCAACCAAACATCATTATTAAAGGAGGGGACACTAAAAACTGGTAATGGCATGAAGTATCATTGAATTTATCTAAATATTAAAACAGGAAATTGCAGTGACTCAGGAGAACTTTAAAGGTTTTATGAGCTTTGTGGCTTTGTGGTCAAAACATCGTATCTCACTTTATCCCATCAGAGCGACATTTCACGGTTTATAATTCAACAGCTTAATTCTGTAAAGAAATGGTTATCACAACATCAGAGTTTAAAAACTTTGATACGATCAGAAACTATTAAAAATACCCTATCAAACAATGTTAACAAATCTTTAAATAAATTACAGGATCCGCATCCTGATTCGATTTTCAACCAGGGTTCCCACTCTTTTTTAGAAATCATTTTCCAGGACTTTTCCAGGACTTTTCCAGGACGTTTTAACCCCCCCTTAAAATGTATTTAATTCTAACTCTCGGGCATGAACATTGTCTACTAGCTATCTTTTTAGTCTGGCTTTTATGTAGTGTCTCACTATTACAAATTTATGGTTCATACTTATTTTTTTAAATTCTTTATTTACTCTGTTTTTTCATAAATAGATTTTGTTGATTAACTGCTTAATTAGCCTAAATTTTATTTTGCCATTTTCTAGTTTTTATTTTTGTCACCATTGTTTTGAGTTTTTATATTTTATTCCTTAACTTGCATTATTTTATCCACTCATATTTTATAGGTAAGTGTGCATTAGTTACCAAGTACATTTTTACTTCATTTCCTATGTTTGATTTTTGTTCACTAACAAGGTAGAAGGAAGATAAACAATTTTCCAGGACAAATCAAGCTTTTCCAGGACATTTTACTTTTTTCCTCATTTTCCATATGTTTTCCATGACTGGAAAATTGGTTAATCACTTTTCCAGGTTTGCCAGGGCATGTGGGAACCCTGTCAGCACTAGCATTAGTTTTATCACTGTAAACAACATTTTCTTACCCTGTATCTTTATTTAAAAAAAAAAAAGCATCAATATATCTTAAAAACTAAAAACATTTCCTAGTCCCTCTGGGAACCACACCTGATGAAAGGTCATTCTAACATAGCTATGTTTTTGGATTTCATCGGCAGAATGGTGCTTCCAGGTAAATTGTTGGAGAACTTGTTTGGTTAATGCCAGACCCACAGTGAGAAGAAAAATGACCGTCTCTAAGAAAATGAAAGAACACTCTTAGAAAAATACAATATTCTCTCCATTTAGGATTATTTTCAAGAAACAGATTCAGTTTTTTTTTAATAGTGCTTCCAGGAAGGACTTTTTTTTTTGTAGTTTTCCATTTCGAAGTTGTACTCAGGGAGATATCTAACACTGTTTTTTCCAAAGTTAAAGGCTTAGTGTGCTGTGCTTTGTGGGTGGGGGGCCACCTGTGAAGGGACCACTAACAGCCAAAAGTACAGGATAAGCCTGCCTGGTATGCAAGTCTAGTCCATAGCTGCTTTCATCCTCTCTAAAGGCAGAAAAAGGTGAATTCCTTTGTGTATTATGTCCACGTGTTAACGAGAGCAGGCGGTGGATCGAGCTGGAAAAAACACGCAAGCGGTGTGAAACTCAGTGTTGTGTGGCGACCATACAGACACTGAATCTATTCAAGAAAAACACACAATTCAGGGAAAATTGAATGTACACTGAAGCAAAACATGCTCCTCTGTTCTACCTCCTCTGATAACCGCTGTTCACTAGGAGAGTCGATACACTTGGCATTATGAAGGCTCTGTGTGCAGCTGCCAGCACCTTGATTGACCAGGTAACAGAGCTCAACAGTGTGGTTCCACAGGAGGAAACCCTTTCATTTTCTTAAAAGCAGACTTGATTATAGTCCAAATCGCTGCAACCAAACATGGTGAACTTACTACAGCTTAGAGACAGTATATTTTCATGCTGGTTTCACCTCATTTAACCTAGCATCAAACTTATTTGTCGTGTCAATCTGTCTGTGGCAGCAGGAGCATCACCTGAAGCTTCCTTGTGCTAAAGCCAGTGTGAATAGTCTATAGTATAGTAAATTGCTGTTTAACATCATGTGATATATTGTATGTAACATTCAACACTACAGCAACATTACATGCTTTAACCTCCTCCAGAGGCAGTGGGGGTCCCCAGTCTATGACATATGACAAGTTTAGGGACCCCTAATACATGAAATATGGGCAAACTATAAAAAGCTAGAAGTGCTCCAAGAGCACAAGCCTCCACCGAGGCATTTCCAACATTGTCGGGGTAAGAAATTCTTTAAAAAAAAAAAACAGATCCACATCGAGATCCAAAATCTTTACACATCTTCCTTGTGCCATGACCAACATTCACTGATAAGGTTGTGAAAATCAGTTGAATTATTGGCAAAAAATGTGGAAAGCTGCCCTATCTTGCAATGTTAACAAAGCTTTTAGAAAATCGAATCACTTCTTCCTTGTACCACGACTGACATTCCCTAAAAATATCATTAAAATCCATTCAAAGGTGTTTTGAGTTATTCTGTTAACAAACTAACAAATAAACAAAGACAGTAACAAACGGCAGTACATTATTAATAAAAATATCATCGCAACAACAAAGATTAACGTATAATAGAGCTGCGAAATTTGTCAAATTTCAATCTCAATTACTTCTCAATTGATTAAAGATAAACTTTTTTCTTTTTCGGTTACTGTTATAAGCATTATTTTTAGGTATTTAAACTTTTATTAGTATATTTTTTATGTATTGCCCAATCTTTAATGTTAAAAATGATAGTGTCAAAAGCATACATGTTCAATGATAGCATGTGATGCATGGATAAAAATCAGTAAGTATAATAATTCATAATCATGATCTCAATTACTATTGAAATATTAATCAAGCATCAAGAGAAATCTGGCATTTACAATAAGTGAAGTATAACATTCTGTCTGAAACATGGGAGTTGCAACAGAACATGGGATTGATTGTACATTTCTCTTCTTGTATTTTTGTCGTCTCAATCATTCAGATAACTGGTTGGCAGCTTGGCCCGTTGAAAATGTTGATTTAAATATTTTGTGAAAGTTTTGGATAGGGAATCAAGCCACAGTACAGCTCTATTCTATCACAGTGCAGCTCTATTCGACCACTGTATAGCTCTGTTCAAGACGAAATAGCAACATGAAGCAAAGTATCAGTTAATCTGCACTGCAGTATTACGCACAGACTCCTCCCATCTGGTCTAGACTGCCAAGAATGCAGGTGTAAATCAATACACCTCTCTGTCCACCAACAGCGCACACACACTTTGAATTTGAAGTGCACTTAACAGCATATTCACAGGGAGCTTTACAACATCAGAACAAACAGTCCAACAAGTAAATAAACAAAAAGATAATGGAGCGTGGACTTAAACCTGCCAGATGTTACAGAGCACTGCCTCATAAAAACCAGGTGACTGTGATAGTGGGCATGGTTCAGGGTGGATTCAATAAACTGAAGTGATGGATCTCGACTCTTGTGCTTGAAAACAGACTCTTTCACATTCCCTGATGTGGCTTGGCAGGCTGATAAAAGGAGAGGAGCTGAGGAGGAGAAGGGCCTGGCACTCAGAAGCAGAAGGGCCTCTTACGAAAGGATAAGAGTCTGACTGCTCCACTCAGCCTCTTAATTTCAGCAAATCACTGGACGATTGGCCGGTTTTAGTCACCTTTTTGTCTCTTGTTGACACAAACGAATGCCAAAGGTGACAATGGGTAGCCAAAGTAAGAGTTTCAGCTTACAATATGAGCAGTAAAGGAAGCTGTAGGTGCATATTTTGAGGTAAAAGTGGCTGATGTGTCCTGACAAAGCTAACACAAACGTCAGTCTGAGGCTTTAGGTTTGGTGTTTTGGTCATTACAATCTTGGATGTTATTTGGAGCCAGATGTGACCAAATAAGATGAAACAATGAAGCAAGAGAGGAGAGAGGAGGTGCTTAAACCCTTGTAAACAGCATTTTATGGTCTTACCCTGAGGCTGAATCATTAGCTGACCAATTAAATAGTTAACAAGCTACGCTCAAAAGCCGAGGCACCAATACTCGCCAGTAAATGCATGCATAGATGAAAATATGTATTTGTGTTCCTCAACAAAAAACAGACTTCCTGAAGCTCTGTTAGAGTAATTAACCACACAGACAGCTATGTTACTCGTCTGGTATTTGCATTTAAAAATCCAAGTCACCAAAAACAAAACGCAAGACAGAGGTCAGTGTCACTGACTCATATTTTGGCTTAAGAGAAACATGCAGTACTCTGTGGTCACTCAAGGGATGGAGACTGAAAACCAGTTTCATAAAGACTTGACACTCTTAGAGCTTCTTGATCCAGGCGTCACGGCTTTTAAAGGTGATATGCAAATAAAGTATTATAAAAAGTATCCTTATCAATAATAATCAATACCCATCCTGACCTGGAGCTTCATTTCTGCCTAACTTTAAGCCTTAAAGCAGTAATCAGTGAGCGTGTTTAGTCTGCTGTTAAGCTCTGCTCCGTCTGTAAGTTTGGACTCACTTTAAAAGGGAGCCTCCAGAGGCCGTCGGAGAACCTCAAATGTTCTAGTTTCTGGCACTTCTGTCTGTGTTGACTTCAGTTTGCATCCCCAGAGGTTGCAGTTTGACAGTAATACAAAATGAAGAGTGTAAGACATAATGAAGCTCACAGCATAATGTGGAGCATGAGTATGAACAATGGGTGCTAAAAATGGTATGAAGGGTGCAGGAGGAGGAATGTGAGATGTAGGACACAGAAAATAGGTTTGATGGCGCAGAGACAAAATGCTGTTGCGACAAGAGGGTGGATACTGCCATGTTTAAATTAAGAAATGTATGCAAGGAGGTGACTTTGTTTCGTTGCAGAAATAGAAATACGAGGAAGCGCCACCAAGAAATTTCCAATAAAACTTTGAGAAGTAAACACAAAGGCCACAAGTAAGGTAAGACAGCTTAATACCTGGGTTACTCATCCATCACACATACACACTTATGCATTTCTAATCCATATGGAGACTAAAGATCAGCCTTTAAGCTGTATGGGGACTCAGGATCAAACAAGCACATTTTTTATCTCTGGCTCCAAAGAGGTTGAAGAAGGAGCAGGCTGACAAAGAGGCAGACATTTCTGTGTTCAATGATGTATGAGCTGACAGAATGTCTGACAATGGAGAAAAAGTCATGGAACTTTGCATCCAGCACGACTCTTTCTACACTAAATATTTTCATGCTTATTTCTAATGATGACACAGATGATTTACACTCACTGGTTTAGGGGAAAGCCGTTGCTGATTGTCGGTTGGCACTGATTATGTTTACATAATCATACTAATTCAATAATTAGGGATAATCAGGTAATGATAATAATCCAATATGATGTGTTTACATGCACTTGCGTAATTTGTTATTAGGATAAACCATGTTTACATGATTCTGTCAGTAGTTGGATATCTTTCACAAGTTCATGATGTAAGACTTAAAATTGCTGTTTTCAAGAGCATCAAAACATGAGCACGTCCCGAGATCAAATCACTCACTTTATTTTGTTCATTCTTTTTGTAGTTGGTTCGTCTAAGTGATTTAAAGCAGCAGAGAGCCTCTTCTATGCTTCATGTAACCCTCACCGCTGCCATTTTGTTGACAAATAAAGTAGTACACCACTTCCATAGTGTCTCAGAGCGGGAAGATAAAGGATATCTATATCCAGGGTTTGGTTTTAATTTCATGTTTACTCAAATTGTATTTATCTTTCCAAGCGGAAAATGACTTTAAACAGACAAAAGATCTTTGTTAAAAAAAAAAAGTCTTCATTGAAAAGCTGAGGGTAAAAATCCTGTATGTAGTATGGATGTGGCATCACTGATGTCTTAACGAAGACTCAGTCAAGTTTACACATCCCTGTTAGAGGAAAGATTTCTCACTACTTTCTATACTTTGGCTTGTCAGTGAAGACTGCTCTAACTTTGCCAAGAACTTTTGTATGTTTATAATCCAGATAGTCTTCTGCTGCTTTGAAGAGAACCTGATTGTTTGCATCATCATAACCTGTCATGGCCCAGTGCAGCACTCGTCCTTATGTTTTTTTCTTGTATTAATCCAAAATTTAAGATGCATATAGAGGATACCGATGTTAATACAATAAGGTAAACATGACTTAAAATGCCAGATTAATTTTAAAGCAACATTTATTTACTTATCCATCACGTAATATTGGTTTCAGAATTGATCTAACACATGCATGGCCAATCTCTGTTATTACAAGCCCCTGGTTCACCAGTAGCTCCCCCCCGATCTAACAGAACAATCAACAGGCTGAGTGTTCTCCATCCTGTTCTGTTGTCAGGCACTTTGCTCAGTCACACTCTCTTCTCCACATCTCAGCTTCATCAATCAGTATCTTCCCTCTCATAGCTTCAGTCATTGCATCAAACAGCCCTGAGACAGGCTTACTGGCTTCTTTTTACCTAAAGGCAGGTATGTGAACCTAAGCCATAATGCCTTGGTAGGAGGCTAAAGCTACATATTTCTTCTTTCAGGATTTTAAAATGTTACGTCTCTGCAAGCTGAGTCAAAAAGGAAATAACTGCATGGATGTGCCTTGGGGAAAATTCAAAGACAAGTCATGTTAAAGTAAAAAAAAAAAAATACCATAAGGTAAAAACGACCCTGCATTATTTGAATAAAAAGAAATTTGTAATTAAAACAATTTATGGGCAACAACCTGATTTATGCTGTATATGCTGACCTGGGAAAAAAGACAGCAGCAATCTTAAGAGACGCTAGATTAAACTATGTTTACAGAGCATTCATGCAAAAAGCAGAGAGAGACATCCCTCTTTATCTTTCTGTTACATTTCTAAAGGCAAAAACAGTCAAGGCGCTAATATATCGCCCATGAATGAGAGAGTTGGAAAGGGAAATGTCTGTAAAAATATCACAAGCAAATACAAGTTTATCAAACACATAAAGTGGTAAATACATATTAAAAAAGAACAAGTTAGAACAAAAACATGGAATTAATTATGTTAAAAATAATAATTATTTAAAGCAAGCACATTCTGATCACAGGAGCATAAACTGGGCTGAAAAACAAGCAGCTTTATCTTCAAGCGATGCATGGAGAATGAAACTTTATCAACCCTCTCAGCTAACAGGTTGGGGCAGAATTGTTACCAGACTCGTATGGAGGGCTGTGGAGATAAGTGTGCTTGTATTTCTTGGCTGAGATTGTGTCATCTGAGGACATCTATGTGTGGGTGTGTCTGTGTTTGTGTAAGTCAAGAGGGGGAAGAACATTAAAAATGTGGAATCAGCTGGAGGATGATATACTGAGAGAAACTATTTGCTCCACAGTAGTCAGACTTTAAAAGGAGTTTTGTTATGATTGAATGTTAGGGAGACAGGCTGAGAGGAAATTCAGCTGTGCAGAAGATAGAAAACTAGACCTGCTGCTTGGTCAGTGCTGTGTGCTATGAAGATATACACTTTCCAGACTATGAAAGTACAACGGTGGGTCAAGAGGAAGGTCTGTGCTGGTTTTTATGGTTGGGTCGTGATTCAAAACGAAGTAGGTGCAGGTTTGATGTGATAGTAAACTAGAGCTGTGACCTCCAAACACTACTCTACTCACCTTTGAAGTCACAGTTAACATTTGTGGAAGAAGTTTCCTAAAACCATTCTTGAGATATTTGGCTCAGGGTTGAGCATAACACACTAGCTTTGACATCTTCATCTTTGGGTCAAAGTGCAAATTTATTCCCTTAAAAAGCTCTCGAGATATTGCATGAGCAGGTAGGGGATAAACATGAGGCCTAGTGACCTTGCTCATCAACCTATGACCTCCAAATTCCTATTAATCTGTCCTTAAGTCAAACTGGTCATTTGGGTAATGTTTGTGTTGTTCATGTATTTACAATATTGCGCATTTCATCCTTTGGTCAGGGTGTGCAGAGTTTAGAGAAAATACCTTAAAGTGTATTTAAGTTATAAGGCTTCACAATCAAGAGATAAAAATGGGGTGAAACTGCACTGACCTTTGACCTTTCACTTCCTAAATTTGAACCATATATCCTTAATTTAAAGTGTAAATTCCTCAAAAACTTCCTGGATTCACATCAAGGTTTGGATCACCACCAAAATCTAACCACTTCTCTTCTGAGCCATGACAAACATTTCTGGAAAATTTTATCCAAATCTATTGAAAACTTTTTGAGTTATTAGAGAGAAAGGGGAAAACTGTCCTATCTTACAACGATAACAAATGCTTTAAAAAAAAATAAATCCTGAAGTTTTGGGACTTCCTTGTTCCATGACCAATATTCCCTGAAACTATCACACAAATCCATTGAGAACTTTTTGTGTTTTCTTGCTCACAAACACCAGTAAAAAAAAATCCAGTTTTTAAAACTTGACCTCAGAGGCAACCCTATTCCAGCCTAGCATTTTGCCAACAAGACAATGCAAAGCATCAACCATCACTTTAGATAAGTGATGGGGTTTAGACCTTCAAACATGTCTATAATGGTGAATAAACCAGCTTGACCTGTTCAGTTTCATGGGGGAGACCTCTGGACTCCTGGCTGACTACTCCATAGGACTTTGGTAAAACATGCTTTAGTCAGCATGGACATCTGAGGACAGTTTGAAGAAACTCCCTTAATCTGAGATACTGCATTTACAAAAATGGCTTCGATAGACAATCTGAAAACGTAATAGCTCTGGCCCTATCCATCACCCCTGTCGAAGTGTTGTAACTCAGGCTGTAGATTCACAAACAAGCCATTCATGAAAGCTGGGAGCCTGATTGTGATTATTTATCCAAATGTGTGCGTTTGCCAAGAGGAAATTGAAAGTTGTAGTAAGATACTATCAGAAAATGTAGAGCTATAGGCAAAAATGAATGCTACTCTTCATACAGGCTCCAACTGTAAAAGGCCCACACATGCTCACAGTCGAATCATGGCAGGAAAGAAGCGCTCACGGGGCAGCGGTCAGGCCAGAGATTAGCCTCTGTCTGTAATAAAAGAGAACCTCTCACAGGCAGCTTAACAGAGAGCAAATGGCCTCTTGAAAGAGCTGCTTCAGAACCAAACACAGACATAAGCTTCCATTCAAACCTCTATTATCCCGTTCAGATCCAATCCGTCAGTCTTTTCATTCAGAGTCATACATTTTACTGCTGATATAAAGTGCTCCATTTGTTACGAATCAGGGTCACAGAACCGAAAGGAGGTTTCAAGGCTGACACTTCTATACCAGAGATGAACGATGAAGCTCTTGTATACAAAATATTCACTTCTTCCATGAAATCGTAAAGTTAAGATTCTAGTGTTACAACAGCACTACCGTCAAATTATTATTTTACTGCATCCTTTCCATAGGCATGTCCCGCCAAGTTTACGAGCAGTGAAGCAGCAGCTAGTATTTTTTTGGAATGATAGGCATTTCTTTCCTTCATGTCATAAAATATGATATGCTTTTATGGACTCTTGAGTCTCAAACACACTCAACCGCTAGAGAGACTTTATACCACAGTCAAAATTTAATACTATGATACTTTTCAGGCTTGATATTTTATCAACAAAAAGGACAGACAGTTCAACAACAATATTTCAGCAGCCAGAAGCAAAATAAAGGAGTAAATCCATTAAAACTGCAGGATAACGTCTGAACTGTCTCAACTGCACAAAAACATTCAAAGCAAGTCTTAATCACCTCGAAACAAGAAATTACCCAACATTTGGAGACAAAGATTTCAGTTTCTTCTGCCGTGATATCAAGACAGGCATTAATCAGATGTTTACATGCAGTTCAAAGTTCAATTATACGCCCTTTATCATCGCAGGTGACGTTACAACATTAGCTGGAGACAAAACAGAGCAAAACTAGAGGCCAACATTAATCACCACCAGAGTAGCAGGCAGATCACTACTTTTAATGCCCATAAAAGTGATTATTTTTGTCTGTATCATTTACTGATCATATCACTCTACAATTTTTTCCTAATAGAATCAGTCTTTTTGTTTTTATACTACCAGAAAATTGAAATCATTTTTGAAAATGCAAGACAACTTGCAGTATTAGATTCACAGCTGTGGCTACTTTTCAATGCAATATGATTCATCTAATCATCTGCATTTCCTGCAAAGACTTTGTCAATCAGTGAGTGACTGCTTAAAATCATGATCTTAATATCAGTAAAGTAATGAAGATGATCATTTTTGTCATAATTGAGCAGTCTTGGATCATAGTGTCAGCAAGGAATTCGGTTTGCAGCGTGAACTGCGGCTAATGTTAGCAGCATGGATGCATGACATGGATTTTTGCCGATATCTGATTTTATTTTATTTTATTTTATTTATTTATTTCGAACATATTAACAACAAAAATATATGCAAAACAAAAAAAGACAAAGAGAAAGTAATAAGAAAGCAAATAAGTAATTTATAATATTCATCATAAGTTACAGTGTACATGCTCAAAAAGGAGTAGTGATAAGTTGATATTTCTATGCTCATCATCCCAGATACGGACAATGCTTTTTTTTTTTTTGTCAAGAGCATAAAGTCTTTAATTTAAAAAAAAAAAAAAATGACCTGATGTTTTCAATAAGACAGTCTGTGTTAGAAACAGATGTAAAACAAAAAACAAAAGGTGTGTGTTGAATATTTTTTGCTGTTTTTTTTGCAGTTATATTCATGAAAAAAGGTGCTCATTATAAAAAGTTAATTTGGGATTTCAATTGTTGAATATTTCTGCAATAATAATGATAATAAGAACTTTATTTTGAAAGCACTTTTAAAAACAGGTTTACAAAATGCTTTGACAAACAGTCAGGAACATACAGAAGACACCTAATCTATTCAATAAATTATACAACTGATTTTAATTGTACTCATGCAGTGATTATAATGTGAAGCAATATGTAAACTGTCAAATAACAGCTGATATGAGGGATATGTATGGCTGATATTGGCTGTGAATATTGCCAGAAATTTCACTATATGCTAAAACTGATGATCCTCTTTTTGATCAGTATCTGCTGGTATCTTACTGATAAATATCCTGCATCCCTAGGTTGCGGTGCTTGCATGTCTTGCCTTTAGTCCTTCTTATGGGTTCATGGTAAGAGGCCTATGCTAAAGATGGTGAATCACTGCTTCAGCCGAGTGGTTATATGCCAATGAACTTTGAGCCATGTGCAGCTTTATTTTCATTTTCTACCACAAATGACAAACCACTCTATTCCAACAAGATGCTATCTAAGCTATACATCTGTTCATGTCCTTTGTTTACATCCGGGTTGAAGGGCATTTTGGAAGTGAGGCCACTAACTGGAGGTGCAGTAGCAGGCAGCTGTGGTACAGCTTGGACAGTGTTTCACCATCAATTTAGTCCTGTATTGACATTTTCCTCTTTTTTTTTTAACTTTCAACCTTCTTGTGAACCTGCTGCCTGATGTACTGTTATCCAACTTGGATTGTGTAGCTGGCTAATTAAACACAACCCTTGACTGGACACCAAAAACATCCTTTGAGACTAATAAGTGGAAACAATTGGAAAGTTCTTTCCATGTGTGCTCCTTATTCTTACATTTCATATTTTAAAAACACATCTGAAAACTTTTTTCCAGCACCGTATCGCATGTGGATACTGTGTTTATTCCCAAACTTTTTGTCAGTCTGCCCCATCAGTTCTTGGAACAGCAAGCGAAGCATGTTGTGCCCAGAGCCGGTGTCTGTGTTCTCATCAAAGTTCAGCTATGTTTTTATGTACAGGATGTGCTGGAGCCGGTAACCAGAAGAGAGAGCATGAGATGGAGAGGGATGGAGCAGAGATGAGTCATTTTCTCTGTCAGACGCTGTTGTTTTCCACTAAGCCCTGTTATTTTCACTCATAAATGGATGCCAGGTAGTGGGTGGAAAAAGAGACTTTTTTTGTTTTTACATTTGGTATAATTTTATAATCGGGGCAGACTGTGGTTAAACTTGAAACATTTGCATGGGCTTGTCCCTACGTAACCCTTGTTTCTTTTTTAAAGACCAAAACATTCATTGGGAAATGTTTTGGAACAACTTAAAAACCTGGTAGTTCCATCAGAAAAGAGAAAGATGTCATAGTTTAAAAATAAAAGACATTAAAATCATAAAAATCCATCTTTGTTCACTGCCTCCACCCTTTTGAGATCACTTGAGCCCTATTCTATTAAATGGCACAGTTTAGTGAAGTCTGAAAGGATCAAACATTAAAGACAAACTTCATAAATACTCTAATTTTGCTGCATTTTAAGAACAAATCATAAAATTATTGTTTTGATATTTAGGATGTCAGGGCCAAAATGTCATTCAGGTCTGACAAAAGTGCTTAGACCAAATTTTTCAGCTTGCTCAAAAAAGATAAAATTCTCAATACTACACTCTACATTAACTTGGTATCATTTTACAATAATTCTTTTAATTATTCAACAAAAGCAATGGAGCATAGTCATTCTCTGTTATATGAATAATTTGGGGAACTATGCATGTCCAATTAAGATGCAAAAATGTCAATATGCAACAACCATTTCAGAAGTCATTTTGTCAATATTTTCCATGAAGACCATCTGATCCTCTTAAAAAGATTTAAATGATACCATTGCCATTAACGATCCTGCTTATTGATCCAATTCATTATCAATTCCCTCATTGATTTGAGTGGGCTTTCATGGACCTACTCAGCTTTTCAGTGGCAATAATGACAAACAAACGTCACTGCTGATATTCAGTGCCATGCTGCACAGAATGAATGTTTCTGCAAGTTGAAGGTGTTTCTACAAACTGAACGCTGTGCTGTAATATGTCAAAAAAATCAAGCCATAAGATTAACCACTTCTGCCACCTGTCTGCCATGATTACAATTTTGACCTCTTTGTTAACCTTTTTCGTCAACTCCCTCTGACAATGAGCCCAATGTCCTTGATTTGTAAGGCATTAAAAACAAAGTGGAAGGAATTGATGAGGGAATTTAAAATCAAACAGACTAATGATATTGATGCCTTTAGAGTGTTGCTATAGATTCTCAGCTGGAATTGGTTTTTGATTCCCATTTCTTAAGAGGACATACAAGAAGAAACCCAATCATGATGAAAATATGATCTAAATTGTCATTTCCAGGGTATGGTGAGCAGCGTTGTAAGAAAATATCAGTAGTGCAATTCCTTATATTAAACCTCAGAATGATCAGTCTTTTAAAATACATGTTAGTTCCTGCAAATATCACATATATATTAATGTAGGCATGATTACCAACATGGACAGCCTGCTGCTGTGGACCCGCCTGACTCCAACAGCTTTATTCTTTATCAACAAACATCAGAAACATCATTGAACATAAATTCTCTTTTTTTTGCTATTCAACACAATTCTCTACAGATTGCTATAAGTGATTTCTGCTATATTAACCTACATTAGTACTCTCTTTCTTTCATAATCATTGAAGCTATGATGACTATGATATGTTATGATAACTACCTTTACAACCATACAGAGAGGAGGACCATTGAGAAGGAGATGCTGTATCTCAAGGGACAATCCTCTAATCATTTATATTCAACAGTTTTGATGGATGGCTGCTCATGAGTCTGGTTCTGCCCAAGATTTCCTGCCTGCCTCCTTGCCTCTATCTGTTGCTGAATGTGGCAAAGTGCTGTACTCATGGGAGATTCATGCTGGATGTGGATTCATGAAATAAATTAAATACAAAATAAAATAAAATACAAAAAAGAAAGAGTCAGGAATAACCTACTCTTTAAAGTGTCTTGAAATAACATTTGTTATGATTTGGTGTTATGCAATTTAAAATTGATTGATTAATTCACTGACTAATACATCACCCTATCACAATACAGTATCAGTATTCCATAGTCCAATATCCATATTTCATGACTTAATACTCCCTTTTCCCCACATCATTTAGCCCTTTCATGCTCAGTCAGGTGCCTGCTACAATTCCTGGCAGCAGGGTTTGTTAAATTGTAGTCCAAGAGGCTGATGATGTGGCAGATTTTTACAGGCTGATAGTCAACCGCAGCAGGTAATTGAGAAGTGTTGAGATAATGGTTCCTTTAGGGTTCATTCATGCCTAACCTGGTGAATCTGTGATTGCTGGTCTGTGCAGAGCAGTCGATTCAAGCTGGCATCAGCAGTGTGTACTCTGTGAGTGCCAGGCTGTGATTTAATAGAAACCGCACCCACCGGCTAAAGCGGGCACCTTGCCACACAGACTGTTCAGTGCACCTTGAGGTCATAAAAATCCATCAGTTCAATATTAGTACCTATCATCCATCCTGTTTTAAATGCCAAACAGATTACGTCCCAGTGTGTGTCAGCAGACTTCTTGAGCTTCAGAGAGAGCAGAATAGTCTTGACTGAGGAATGTATGAGCAAAAAGGATCATGTCTTACAGCAAACTGTCATGAAATACCACGCCTCAGTTTGGTGGGTAATGTTTGCAAAGCTATACTTTCTGATGGCATCTGAAATATGAACTACTGTTAAAAGAGAACGAGATATAGAGCCAATAAGGTTTGAGAAGCCCCGCTCAGACAGGTGCAATAATAAGGGGACATAAATCTGTCTGCACAAACCCAGGAGTCTCCGGAGGAGGTGGAACAGTCAAATCAGGTGAGCAAGCAGACTGTTCGTGTTTTTTTCTGTTGCATTGGAGTTTCTACATGTTGCAGGGACCATGAGTCAAAATACATCACTTATAAATTCTCATTTTGATGCTGTTGTATTATTCAACATCAGTCATCTCTACCTCATTATAGATGTTAATGTGAATATTAGATTGATTACATTTTTCTTGATTATTATTGATTATACCTCTATAAAAACTATCACTACAATCATACAGACATGAGGACCCATCGAGATGCTGCATCTCAAGGGGCTAATCTCTAATAAATTTATATTCAGCAGACACAAATATGATGAAGACAGGTCTATGATTGGCCCAGTGTTGATTTTGACAGCACTTTTTAATTTAGTTTTAGTTATAGTCTTTTGCCTAAAAGACGATAACTAAAACTATATTTTAGTTTTAGTCATAATAAGTCAAATAGTCATTTAAATTGTTTTAATTTTAATCTAGTTTGGTTGATGAAATTTCACAACATTTTAGTCTATGAAATCTACTGTAAATTTAGTCGACTAAAATATGAAGTGTAAAGTGTAAGGCATTTTTTTTGTTTCCTTGAATTTCTGAAGTCATGTTTTACACTTGGATCTCACCACCACGAAGCGAAGGCAGGTGTGACTCTTAACTCATCCAACCTTTCCACACAACCAAAGTAGCTGTGATTGGATATATTCCTAACTTGTTCCTACTTTCTACATGACCAAATTAGGTCTGACTGGATTAAGTCTCTGTCTGTTGAGGAAAATGTTAGTTAATTTAGTTTTAGTTGCTGTCAATGTACACTTATTCTTTTAGTTATAGTCTAGTTTTTGTCAGGGAAAAAAAAGGTTGTTGACGAAAACTATGACGAAAATAATTAGTCAACAAAATTAACACTTCATAGAGACCAGCCATTTTTGCATGGTGAAGACAAGGCATCTGCAGGCTAAGAAAAAAAAGTTTGATCATGAAAACACCAACAGACATCCGTCATATGGATATAGGTGATAACAGAATGATATTACATTTACAACTGTTGGTAATGGCTTTAGCTGTTTGCAAAATGTCTCTCCTTCCTCCAAAAAACATGGCTGTAAAACAACAGCCTTGTTTGCACAAAATATCAGTATTATCTGTGTTATTCCAGCCTGTTCAGATGCTCACTGTAAATGCTCATTCTGCTAAACTGTGCAGCCTTTTCAGACTGTAACATCCTGACACTTCCAGCTGTTACAATGTGGTATTTGAACAGACTAAATACACTTATTATCAAATCATTACCCCCCTCTCCTTTTCTGTGACTGACAAACTTATGCATGTGATGGTGCGTTCAAGTGTCTGTGAGTTAAAGGCCCGTCCACGCTGCTTGTTTTTCATGACACACCGCTTAGATTAGAGGAGCTCTTGCTGATTGCAAACAGCGGGACATCTCTGAATAAGGATGCGTGTGTATGTGCGTATGTGTGTATTTACACGTGCATGTGCTGTATGTGAGGCCTCAGCAGGGAAAGCTGCTCAGCAACATGACTCCATCCTCAGCTGGTTTGATAACTCCTGCTTTATCCTTCCAGCAGCCCAGAATGTTGCACAATAAACATGAAGAGTTTCTTTAGTTTGAAAAAAAAGAATGGATTCATCTCTAATTCACAAAGGTTGAAAAAACAAGGCACGGTTTTCAGTTGAGGTCAGTTTTAACAGCCTTGACCGTTAAAGAAAAATCTGCTCCATTCTGAGGAATTTCAGTTGAATTTTACTGGAGCAGCAAGAAGGAGGAAAAAAAACAGTTTTTCTGTCCTTAGAAAATACTTTATTTCTTAGAAAAGAGAACTGCATTTCCCAAAACATACTTGACAGCTACAATTTATGACATAAATTAACCCTTTCAGATGCTATTTTTACCTCTAGTTAACTTCTGTTATTTATTCTTTAATGCTGGAACAAATTTGACCTCCAAACAACTGTAGTTATTGCACTTTAGAGAGACATTCATTTTCAAATTACATGTAAACACATGAAGAGGACATGTTGATTATTCATCCAATTTTGATTTTTCTGAGCTGACTTTGAATGCATCATAACATAACCATTGCCATGTGCTCGTTAGAGCTAATTGAGGCTCATAAAGTTTGTTTCTAGCAGCTATCAAGCCGACTTCAGCAAAGACTTTAAATGGATTACAATTTTTTAACCAACGGAACTTCTGACATAGTCTGGGTGTGCTGTTTACGGCAGTCTGGAGCAGATGAAGATCATTTTCCTTCTTCAGGAGTCAGGGTGTGAGGAGAATTGAAGTGGAGTTACCAGAGTTCTTTCTCCAAAACCACCGTGAACAGATGCAATATGTAATGCTTCAATTGATGCACTATGCTGATGTCATTGGAGTTTATGTTTCCCCTGCAAAACCTGATGTACTTTTGTGCACCTGCAGTCTGAAAAGACAACATTATGTTACAAGACCTGCCAGGTTTGGCGAATGTCAAACTATCTTTACCCCTACTTCTCCCACCACAGTTTGAAAGAGAAAAGGTCCCTCATATTGCCAGTGTGGGTGCATATTGCTGCCTCTCCTCTTGAAGCAGTAATGTGGTGCCTTGGCCTTGCTATTAGGGCTGAAAGATTTATCGTTTTCGGATCAAAATTGCAATTTCAGACAACACAATCCTGTGATCGCCAAAGCTGCAATTTTTTGCAGCACTCCTGACTGATCCAGGATCTGTTGTGTCAACTATTTTACACATACTTTTTACAAATTTGCAGGCAATTTGGTTTTACAGAAGTGCTGGTAAGCAGGTCAACAATACAAAGCCTCTGTTTAGGAGTAGAAGTTGGAGTATCCCTTAAATAAAGAAAATAGATAATTTATAATCAATATTAGATGATGAATAATGTGTTATGTGCTTTTGATCATTGATTCCCTTACTGTTGTCTATACTGTAAACATAGTGAATATTACACTGAAAGCTTAATTTGAAGAAAATTGTGAATCGAATTGAAATCACGTCTGCCAGAAAAATCACAATTAAATCTTTTCCTGAAATCGTTCAGCCCTACTTGCTATAGCAACAGATCCTCACCCCTGTGCACTGCCTCACAGGCACAAGCACAGTGAAATAAAGGGAAACAATAAATAAAAGCTGTTTGTACTCAATACCAAAAATACCACAGTTAACACATGCATAACGATCGGTTGAAGTCATACTGTATAACTCAAACGTATTTAAGGAATTATTGCATCCCTAGGGTGTATTGGCAAGAATCTGGTGATACGATCACAATATCACAATATTTTATCTCGTTCTCTCTCTCCCTAAAACACTAACCTGTAGCTGCTTACCAAAAGTTACACTACAACAAAAAATAAATATAGATTTTTTAAGGGCAAAAATACAAGCAGTCAAAAGAAAAGAATATGATATCCATTCTATATTTACTTATTTATAACCTAAAATGTAGTTTTTATTTTTTCATTAGTAGTTTTTGTCATATCTGCTCTTTAAAACTGTTCATCACCTTCATTTTAAACACATTTTTAAAAAGTGTAAAGTGAACTACACTTCTATAAGTCATATTGTCACAGCTGTTCCACGGGTTTAGCCCTTTAACTGATTCACAGTTCTGCTTTTCATTGTTAAATTTAAAAACTTTCCTCTCTTTTTGAATCCTTTACTGTTTTTATAATGTTTTCTACTTTTTCCTTCTCAGTTTCAACCAGTTTTATAACTTTACAAAGTCTTCTTATGTGGTTAAGAAACTGCAAAAACTATAAAGAATTAGTAAAAAAACTCACATTAAATAAGTCATTTTAAATATTGATGACTATTATTATTAAAATAAGGGAGAGAGGGACTTCATAGTTTTCACCCTGCAAATCATGCAGCCGCAGAAACATATATGGATTGCATTGATACTTTCATAATTGTACAGTTTTACCAGATTGTTTACTCCCAATGACAATGATAAATAACTGTTTAGATTTTCAAAGCCACAAATCCTTGAATATTATCCTACATAACCAAACAAGACGATAGTACTAAACATTTTCACTCAGAGCTGCATCTTGTGGCCTTTATGTTTCTAGTATTAGGTTTCCTTTCATATGCTTTTGCTCTTGAAAACATAAAAACACCTCTATCTAAAAGCCCTGAATTCCTCCTCATCTTCAGTGGCATGTCTTTGATTAAAATAGCAGCTCCTTAAAAAAACTCCTTGAGCCTCGACATTGAAAGTGTCCTCTGCTTTAAGATTTGATTTAGTCATGTTTACGCCGAACTTGAAAGCAGAGAAAGGACAAAAACCATGAAAGAAAAATACTCCTTTACAGACAATGACACACCCTAATGGTCACAAAAGAGCCACAGCAACTGAACTTCTTTCAGAGCAATGACGCGCATCATGAACGTTCTCCGTCTCTGTCAGAGCAGGATTTGTGAATCGAGTCTCTGGCGAGGCCATAAAGTCCACATGTGTCAAACACCACTGCTGGTTTTCAGACAGGCAGTCTGAGAGACCACATGACAGAGACAGAATCTGATCCTGAGTGACAGCTCCGACTCAGCGGTGACCAGCTCCACTGTAAACAGGAGGGACCAGGAGGAAGCTGAATGAGTGTTTGTGTGCGCAGATATTCAGCCCAGCTTTTAACTGTTTGTTTCTTCAAATGTGCCTGAATTAATGGATTTATGTGCAATCAGAGCTGAGTGCCCCGGGCAAGAAAACCACAAACAACCGACCATCCTCATACGGGGGAGGAAAGGCGGAGATGATGGAGAATAGAGCTTTATCTCTGTATATCCTTGTTGTGGTTCTTGTTTGTTGCTTTGTTTTTTCCTCTTTGGCTGATCTGGCATACACCCTCAGAAAAACATAACCATGGTTTCAGCAGCTGCAAACACACTCACACATAATGACACATGTCTCAGGAAAACAAACAAAAAGGAGCTAAATTCATCTCAGCTGTCAAAATAACAGATATCTGGATTTTAATGCAGTGCTTATAATCATTTATGATACCTGATATGATACCAGAGCAAGAATATTTAAACCCTGGATGACAAAAGTGGGATACATTTTTGTATTTTTTTATTTCCAACATGCAAGTTAGAAATGTGCGAGTAGTAATGAAAATGCCTTTGAGTTTCCTAAATAGAATATCTAAAATATTTCCTCTTATGATCAACAAAAATCAGCTGGATTCACCAGATTGAGCGTCCATCTTTCGGCAGATCAATCCTGCAAAGCGCAAAGCTGATAAACTTGTTCCTGGTCAGAAAATAACCAGACCAATCAGTGTCCTTCTTGCTTTACTGCTGGAAGTAATAACTGACCACAAGCCTCTAACTGGCCATAAATCAATGTGATGTATATAACATTTATTCACTCACCTTCCTATCTTTATCTCACCCAGGTATTTGTCTGTTAGTTTGTTTGTCTGTCCAGCTGTAAGCAAGATAACTGAAGAAGTTTCTGAAGGAAATTTTGAAATTTAAATGCCCAGGAGTGTTGGTCACGGCACAACAAAGAAGTGATTGAATTTACTGGTTATTCTGATTCAGATGCAGATCCAGGGGTTGTTTTTAAGATTTGTTAACATGGCAAAACAGAGCAGTTTTCAACATTTCTGCTAATAATGTTGAAATGTTGGTCATAGCACAAGGAGGAACCAATTACATTTGAGTGGTGGTCCAATCCAGGATGTGCATGTTTGAAGAATTTGTTCATATTGTGCGACAGGGCAGACTTCCACATTTTTGCCAATAACTTAGCTAAGAATCTCAGAAATGCCTCGGTGGAGGTTTGTTCTCTCTAAGCACCTGTAGTAGGGCTGCACGATTATTGCTAAAATCATAACTGCAATTATTTTGATGTATGCTAAAATAATGACTATGAAACATGATTAGACACAGATTGCACAACATAGATAATATGCAATCACTGATCCCAAACACTCTTAACATAATCAATTAAAGAACAAGCAAAAACTCAAATGTATGTGGGATACAAAGAAATACCTGAACTAATGATTAATTGAAAAGGATGAAAGAAGTGCAGCCTGTCCTGTTGCACAGTAATCCTTTATTCTCAACTATCCAGGGTTCATAACCATGGGAGGCAGTAATTAAAATTGAAAATGAAAGTCATTTAATCACCCAGCTCTAAAATCTGGTTTCTTTCACAGAATGATTTCATTCCCAAATGGTGTCTTTGGGTTGTTGCCCATGTGGTCATGTTTCCTATAGAAACAGTCCATCTTGTGTGTTAGGTTGTTAATGATCTTCTATGTAGTGAATCTGTTTTTTGTTTTGTTTTCAACAAAGACTTAATAATCATCATCAGCATTGAAGCAAAAGTCCAAATTTCAAAACTTTTAAGGGTAAGGTAACACCTCTCTCTCTGTGATAGACACAAACTTTACCAACTGCTTTTTAAAAGTGATGCTAAGGACGGTCATAAAATGCATTTATCAGCCCCTGAAATAAACCTTTATGAGTAGTGTCTGCACCATTTTCACAGTGCATTTACACAAAAGTGCCGCAACAAAGCTCCGTCATCGATACACCCTTGACATTCAAATGAATTCCATAATGACCTGATATTTGTGTCAATCCAGGGTGTAATCCAGCTTTGGGTGAGGCGCGGGACACGGAGTGTGCCCACCTTTCACCGATATTATGCCTCTGATCCTACCTCTAGAGATGAAGCAAATAAGAGGTCAACTTGTTCCCCTCATACCATCTCCCTGATGCTCACAGTGGAGGCAACACATCACACAGGTGTAAATATTACAGCTTGAAATGGAAGAGTGAATGGGGCTTGTGACAGAACGTGGAGCAGACACAGCGTGCAGAAAGGAGGGCCTCTTCAGCACCTACCAAATAAGGTCCTGCACCTTCATACACGATTGTGTAAATGGGATTGATGGGTTTTGGTCTTAAGTTTTCTTTACAGCATATTAATTGAGAACAATCCAAAAAAAACTCTATTCTTCTGGATAACCCTTTTGTTTGTATCCTGTGCACCCTCTCTACCTTATTTTTCTGTTGATGCTGACTCACTCTTTCCACTAGTGTTCAAAAATACAACTGTATAAGCGTTAATTTATTAATAACTGCAATATTCTCTGGATATGAAACACAAAAACACTGGACGATGCACCTGTAAAAGCACATTGAATTGAAAAAGTTCTAAAGCATCAGAAGCTTTGACAAACTTATTGCTAGAATATTTACAAAAATACTATATTAATATAACTTAATGCAACTTATTTAGTATTTGCAACATAAAAACATCCCTATAGAAACATAGTTATGGGTTTTGCCGTCCACCATTACATCAGACTGTAAGCTTTTCCTGTGCGTTTGTGTTTTTCAGTCTGGAGTCTGTCTGAATACATGTGCATGCAGCGTAAACCTTTGATTTCAAAAACAAATGTGTAGAAAAAAAAATCAGCTAAGTTACAAGGTATTTGCGGAATGAGAGCATTATGTAACGGGTGCTGAATCCAGTTAAAGCTGCCAGCAGGGAGGCTGGTTGGGAAAGAAATGTGAGCTGGAGCAGAGTGTGTTTTTAAAAGCTTTCCATTTATTTTTTCTGATTGTTATAACGTAAATATTTTTCAAAATGTTGGACGCTGCCCTCAAAAGTCAATATTACACACTATGATTACCTTTTAGTGTGTTTAAAGGACAATATTAAAGTCGTACCATGGAAGAAAATAAACATCTGCACCCATGTCTGTCCTTCTCCTCAGCACAGTGAGAACACCAGACTCCACTTTGAGGTGACACACTGTTTGCTGCCTTAAAAAGTTTTCATTATATAAAAACATGCATTACATAAAAATACCTATTGCATAAGCTCGTAGCAGCCAGACTTGGTTAGCATTTGAGTTAGTCAGTCCATTGTCAGATTAATATATTTTCCTTAATTTCCTGAAATGATACATTGAACATGTCCAACCTTACGTCAATGACAGCTTTACTACATCTTTATCTCATATCATAATTAGGTCACTTCATACTACTGACTCTGATATCAACACCATGTTATGTACTCGACTAAAGTCTAACTTTGTCTGTCCACATTACTGACCGAAGTGCAGTAAATCTTACTTTTTTCATAACAGTTTTTCTTGTATGACAATTGAAATGTGTGTATGTGCAATAGTCAAAATGCAGGATGCAGTGTCAGCCATGTGATGTCAAAAATGTCTGCAGGTGTTTTTTTTTCTTTAGCCTTACTTTGGTTGTGATTATAAAACATGCATTATGTATGCCTTAAATTAATACAATAAAAATGAATATAATGGGACACAGCACACATTCCAAGAGCTTTAGACTGTTACAACTATTGACGCTAAGCAGAGCAACACTGTGAGCTATTAGAAGTTTAAATTGAGGAGAGAGTGATGAGAAAGTATCAGTTATCAGGCTTTAGGTACATTATATCACTACATAGCAAACCACTATTTTATTTCTTCAGTTTATGAAAAAATGTGTTGCAACACTCTCCCTCTGTGTGCTGATACGTGTTTATCACAGTCGCTGGCTGATGCCTTTGCACTCCAAAGGATGAAATAGTGGGTTTATGAGAAAATACTAACTAAGATTCAGTTTTAAATGTTAAGCATAAAAAGCAAAAGCGTCAACTTAAAAGTTCCTAATGTTAAATTAGTTCTCCCATTATTGTTCAGCCCTAATTGTAACAACCTAATGTAGTTTTATTTACAGAAAAGTAATATCAAAGTGGGTACAACATTTAGTTTGAAATGACTGATATTTGATTTTTTGATCCAATTTGGTCATTTTAACTGCATAAAGAGGAGCAGGTTTAACCCACAGGACCACACAGGTCTTAACAGACATCTTAAACTGTTTTTGTAGTCCTCCTTTAGATTAGCTCTGTAAGAGGGTGTCTGCACTGTCACTAAAGTAGTTTCCAGTATTTAATTCACTCTGGTGCGAAACAACTTCCTTTCCAGGCTAAGGTGAATTAAAATACCTCACCTCCCTGCTGTCCCTGGATCCCGGCCAGTTGAGGGGCCTCGCAGCCCGGGCGATGGGTACTGAGAGACCTATCTTACCTTCATTTGGTCGCCTTTTGAAAGATATGAGAAATGTCACACCCTTTTCATTTTAACTGAAAATGATAGTGAATTATCTATACAGAGTCCTTCAGAAAAGTGCTGTCTAATTTTCTGTCAGGATTGCTCATTCCCTGGTTGCAATGGCCACAGTTTTTTGTCTCAAATCCTTACTCTCTAAAAAAAATTGTATCTGATAAATTACTTGAATATTTGTATCAACAAAGGCCTCAAACTGGTAACTGAGATCTAGGGCTGAAACGATTCCTCGAGGATTTCGAAACATTCAATTACAAAAAATCCTCAAGGTAAATTATGTATCAGCTGTAGAGATGTCGGCCTTCTCTCTAGTATAATTGGCAAAAGTCCTGAGATGCTCAAAGCACCAAAACTACATTTGAAAAATCAAAAACAGGTGTCTCATTCTTAAAATCATGACCTGGTTGCTCAAAATAATCTGCAGACCTTGCTGTGAGCAGTTTCATGTAGGAACTACTTTTTACCAATAGAAAAAAATGTATTTTGATTTTGGGATACCCTTTATGTTCAAAAAAAGAAATAAAAAATTGTTCATTTAAAAGACCTGGCTTATTTTCTGTTTTGTATGTTATTAATGCTTTTCAATAAAGCTGAAGTGATTAAATGTAAAAAATTGCAGTTTGTGCAATGTATCTCTTATCCGATTACTCGATTAATCACCAAAAGAATCGATAGAATACTCAATGACAAAAAGATCGACAGCTGCAGCCCTACTGTGTCCATAAACTTACTATAAAAAATGTGAATAAATCAAATGAATCTTGAATCTATTAGACATTCCCTTTCAGGAAACATGCCCCCTTTCTGCAGTAGCTGCCGTGCATCAGTCCTACACTCTTGCTTACATCCTCACAGCACCCCCGCATCCACCCACAGGTTCATCAGAGGGTTCCAGATCACGTCACATCCTAAATTCAGCATCTAAAATAAATACGGAAAGTTTGATAAGGTTGAGGCCATGACATCAAACTCAATCTATGATCTGCAGCAATTAATTTTTCAAACAAAGTCCAACATGAGCTGTCCTGACAGAAATCTACTCATGATTACAAGTTCTTTGAAGAAAAGCTCTGCAGTATAAAAGTCTGCTTAAAAAACCCTCTTATAAAAGTGTTAATCCTCCCGATGATCCATACAGTCAGTGTGATTTGGACTTAATTCTTCTATGAAGCCTCCAGTGAGTGAAAAAACATGCTCAGATGGACTGAGGTCAGGCGACCTAACTTGACCAGTGAAAAACATTCCTCCGTTTGGCCACAATAGAAAATAGTTTGTTGTTTGTTTTTGCGTTTGAGCGTGATCGTTCGGCTGGACTCTCATAAAATTCAGAAATATGCGTAATTGAAGGGAGACAAGCCTTGAAGCGTTCACCAAATATGGATGCGAAATGCCTCAAACAATGAAAAAATGAAATTTTATACTCCCTGTATCAATTCTATGTCAACACGCAAAGCAAGATAAATGATAAATACGTCATTTTCCTGCCATTCAACCCACCAGGATGTAAATATTGGACTTGTTTGATTCATGTTTCAGAGTCATTTAATTCAGTCAATTAAAGTTCAAACTTTTCTGCATTATTTCAAATGTTTGCCTGAGAAATTTACAATTTACAGTTGGACAGGGATTTGATTGTGTGTATACTGCTATGATTTAGCGTTGCTGTAGACTCAACAGTGTGTTTTTTTTAACAAGCCCACAGGCTCCAGTGTTTATCAGGCTCACCATCATACAAAACCTTTGTTTGAACACTGCTTCAATTTTTTTTAATTAATACCAGAGGATATCTGAGACCTCAGAAAAAAATGTTTCATAGAATTTCTTGTTTCTTATGGCCTTGACTTCGAAAACCTTAAACTGAAACAGTATATTACGGCTTCTCCTTTCCTAAAACTGCATAAAGGAAACTGAAACAAATCACTAAGTGGGGCTTTATTTTGGGTCACCTTGTTTGCTGTGTTATATTTAGCTCTCACCTGTCTTAGAATATCTCTGTTACTGATGATAAAAAGGTTTTATAATTGTGTCCTTGTTATTCAGCTCAGCATTCAGCAAAAAGAAAGACAACTATATCAGCCAGCTTGAGTTTCATGTTTTGACTGAATGATGCCCTTTTACACAAGTTCTCTGCTTGAAAAAGCCAATTAAGAAAATATATGAATTGTGATTATTATGTGTTCCAATATTCAATCTAAAAAATGAAAACAGATTTTTTTTTGAAAGAAAAAAATTCCTATTTTCTATCAATTTCAGTTTGCCTTTATGCCCAACAACTCTCTTATCACTTCCATCCACTTTGTCCTGCATGCCTTGCAAATCAAGGACATCCGAGGAAGTCAGCAGAACCGATAACAAAGAATCCAAAGATGTGACCATGATAGGCAGGGAACAGGAGTGGCCAAAACTGAGGATTAATTTTATACAAAATGACACAAACTGCAAAGCCTCCAGTTTCTGAGTCTGTGATTTAAAGCAAAGGTTGAAACTGGGGAAGCATTATATTGGATTTTTGCTTTTCAAAAGCCATTCCTATTTAGTAAAAGGAGTTTATATTTATCTGACTGCTTTTTTTTTCTCAAAGTAGCTCTGGCCTGTTTGATTCACAGTGACAGACCATTTCTGTTGGAAAATGATGTGAAGCCAAAAATATATATATATTCTTTACTAACTGGTACTTTTCATTTACAAAAGTAGATATTCAGTAATTATGAGGTAAAATTTTAAGGCACATTTATACATTCTGCCTACATTTTAGCCAATACATGGGACATGTATGGCAAATTTTGAAGGACATATTATTGGCTGTAAATATTGGCAAAGTTCTTACAAATCTCCCAATACCAATAATCAACTTTTAAGGCAAACATCTGGTGAGACTGTTTTTTTTTCTGGTATTATCCCAGGACGAACCACCTGCAGCTTGCAGGATCATCAAAATCTTTTGAACATATTTGCTCAGTTTATATCAGTTCAATTAAAATGTTTTGTGGTATCATCTTCCCACCAAAAGAATAAATAATTAAAAAACTTCAAAATGTTGTTCTCATAAGCCCAGTAAAATCTCGAGTGCTCAGGCTAAACCAGGGCCATCCAACTTTCATCATCAGGGACCAAAAAACAGAAAAAACATGGATGACTGGGCCGTTCTGCTACACTTTGTTTTTTTTGTGTTACAGTTAAGATTTCGGGGGCAGCCAATCAGTTCTCAAGGGTCCCTTGTTGGCCTTAGCTACCACAGGATCTTTCTATTTAGTTAAACTTTATTTAAGCAGGAAAGCCTCATTGATGTCAATGATCTCATTTACAGGAATGTCCTGACCAAGGCGAGCAGCAGGACAAGATAGAGAAATGAAACAATTACCAACACAGATAAACAAATATGAATTAATCAATACAGAGTCACAGAGCACCGAGTAAAGAGTCGAAGCATCTATACCCTGAAGCATCTTCCTCTAATGTCTTTAATCTGCTCTTGAAAAGATTTAAATAAGATTTATACCTTTCTGCATCAGATTCCAGTCTGTAGTTCAGTTAAGAGGAAAGACACAGACGGTTAATCTTCAGTCAGACACAAAACAAGAGTAAACTGCAAGAAGATGGTGCTTGAATAGTGCAACATGCTCTGTAAATTGGATCTTAAGATGGTGTGAAATTTAGTTTGATTAGTGGGGATGATAAATATTGTTATGGAAGGCTTATGACATTTTTTTACGATATTTACTGCCAATGTATCAACCATGCAAAACTTCCATACATAAACCATGTAATGTCTGCAAAATACACAAATGTACCACAGTGCTTTACCTTTTTATCACTGCGTTGGAACAATTAAAAAACAAGAGTTTAATTTTTTAAGAGATAAATGTTGTTTTCTTTGTTTTTCAATTGTTCCTGACACAAATACTGTCACAAGGAAAGGAACAAGTCAGTTTTCCTTATGTTAAGACTCTGTACTCTTGTCAAGAAATATTAGTATCGGCGATAACAAGTTGAGAAATATCAGTATATCCAAAGTTGCGTATCCCTAGTGAGTAGTGCTTATTGCTGCTATAATCCAATCATCTTTACTTATTGAATTTTTAGGGAGGACACTGTGCAAGGAAGCAAAATTAATTGAAGACCTTCGTGCTCTGCTGAAATAACACAAGTGCACATAAATTACATAAATCTCATTAAGTATTTTAAGCCTTTCTTCTAGACTGGCAGGGGGTCACATTGGGGTGGCTGGGTACCATCCCTTATCGGCCAATTTAAAATGGACCGCAGGCTGCATTGCCCCCGGGCCACAGTTTGGACACCCCTGGGCTTAATGGTGTCTATTGAAAAGAGTCACAGACTAAAGGAAACTTTCAGTGCCATGAGTGTTCAAATGCAAACAGCACACTGACCAAAAAGAACACAATAATGTGCAAACACACCAAAATACGCTGCAAACAAACTGACACAGGGGATCTGTGGAGGAGAGTGGGAGGACAGACAGACAGAGAGAGTAAATCTGAGGGAGTGAGCGGGAGGGAAACGCCGATGGAGAGAAGTCAGTGGAGCTGATTGGAGGAGAGCCAAGGAGTGAAACTGTAGATAGTGTGGAGAAAGTGTGGTTACTGTGAAACAGCTGTGTCAGCTTTCAGCAGGCACACTGGACACCTCACGCACACACGGAGCCGACTGAATCAAACACGTATGCATTCCCTGTTGTACCTCTGACCCACACACTGACTGGCACCCAAACCAGGCTGCAAGCTCTGGGCACACGACATCTATCAGACGCCCACGGCCACTGACATTAACCAAAGTGTCATCCACATACTCCAGCGTCTGACTGTGTTAAGAGAGCTCTTCATGTGAGTCACACAGACAGGCAGAGGAAATATCACGCAACAGCAGGAGGAGACAGTGTAATATCCAAACCTCCAAATCTGACTGAACAATCAGAGCATGCCATTCAAACAAAAAGGTGATGGATGGATGATGGGAGTGTTCGCCAGACAGCGCTGGTAAATAGGCCATCTGCATCTCTCGGGTCTAATTTTGGAAGGGAACAGGCTGAAATGACTGGTGTCAAAACTCTCACAAGCGGCCAAAGAGGAAAGTCTTTGGTAGTGATCAGACTGGACAAAAATACTACAAAGATTGTGAGAGGGTAACCCTGTTCTGCAGCAGTCATACGGTTTAAATAAATACTGCACCATTTTGCTACTTAACAATGAAAGAGACAAATTACCACGAATGTTCCCAAGTTCCAACACAAAGTTTACTTTGGCAGGACTCCCAAGATTCTTAGAGGCTGCCCACGCATATCTGGCATCCCGTTTTTATGGGTTATCTGCTGCTAAAAACTAAAAGTAAGCCTGGCTGTTATGTGCTTCTCTGAGGAATACAATTTTTGGAAAGTGAAAGTATGGAGGTGGGTAAAAAAGAAAGGCTGGGGGGATTTTCAGATAAGGTAACAGAGACCTTGGACCCGCAAATCAAATCAGTTAACCTTCAAGTCAAAGAGTAAAATCAACAAAACAATCTCTCTATGCACCTCTGAAATATTGTGCTCACACATTTCAGGTTCCAGTGACCTTGTGCTGACAAAAAAAATGATATTTGAGTGAAAGTGGACGATAGTTAATCTGGCAGTGCAGCTGGATCTGCCTGATTGCATGTCTGTAATCCATGCTGCAAAGCTCCAAGCCAAGTAGATTGAGATCAGTCCCCAAAATCTACCCAAATCATCCTTGGCACAGAGGGGACATTTGTACCAAGTATTCAAGCATTCACGAGAGGTTATGTTCATGAATGGCCTGGAAAGCAGACGAATGGACAGACAGACAACATGACACCTCTTGCCCTGGCAATCCCTGGCACAGAAGCAAGAAAAAAAGCACTACATCATATTTTTACCTTAGCCTTGCAGAGCAGACGGACCTGCCTGATTCTGAAATCATCAGCCGTAGCCGCTAACGGCTGTTAACTGTTGTTAGCCATTAGCCGCTACGTGTAGCCGCTACGTAGTCTACGTCATAGGTAGCAGCGTTGCTTGATGAGGATTGGTCTGTGATGAGTGTAACGAGCCGAACGATCGTCCAATCACAAGCTGCTGTTGTCTCTGAAGGTTCTGCCCCTGAAAACATTTTCGAACGGCTCCTTCCCAGATGGATCAGTGAAGTATTTCCAATATGAAACTGTCCATCTGGCGAGTCAGGTTATTTCTATCTAACAATTGCAGGGAAAAAATCTTAACCAATAATTCCAACACAAAGTTTACTTGGGCAGGTTTTCCAGGTTGATCAAAGGCTGTCAAAGCAAATCTGGCATCCCTGTTTTTAATGGATTATCTGCTGCAATGACAACCAATAATATGCAAAAAAAACAAGGTAGGTTGGTTTTTGGGCATTGAAAGCTGAGCTGAGCAGATTCAATTAATTTCCAAAAAAGGTGGAGAATCAAGTAACATTAAAATGTTACAATAAAAAAATAAACCACTAGAAAAAGGGTCAAGTATTCTTTCAAACATCTTAAGTACATAAATAAGTCATTCAGTGGGGAAATACAAAACAGTCTCCTCTATTCAAATGTACCAGATTTATTACTTTGTGGCCTGAAAGTTAAACCAGTAATGTGTCTGTTCAAGCCAATAACTGTAATAGCAACATCCCTTCGGAGATGTGTGGTTTGGAATCAATGGGCCTGTGGTTTTACCTGTTCAGCCTCTGGGCACAGGTACAAGATAAAAATATAATCATGTCTGTCAGAACGGAGCCATGTTAACAAACAGGAAACAAACAAATACATATGACGATGACTGAATGGTCTGTTGTGTTTTTTTTTCTCATTGTTGTTGTTGTTCTTCTTTTTGGCTCTGTTTTTGGGGTCAGCAGATATCCAGCACTTATGACTGCACTCAGTCGCAGCTGCAAGTAGTAAGTAATTAGGAATGATGACAGTTTATTTCCTTTCAGCATGGCTGGAGCCCGAAGCCTGCCAGACACTCACACACAAACCAGCAGGACTGCCTGAAAAAAAGAGGCTTTTAGAGGACTTCGGGCTGCTGGTCAGGGTAAAGTTTCATTTATTGAAATCAACCAGGGTAGCATGAGCCCCTCTTTTGTTGACATACAAAAACACTGCACAACAGATTTAAGTGTTTTCTCTTATTCATTTTTTTATATAAAAAAGCCTCCCCCCCAAAAAAAAATACAGCTCTGTGAGTCCCTTGCAGTAACAAAAAAGAATAAAGAGATAAATTGCAAGAAAACATTAGCGCCTCTTTCCTAAAACAATAAAATAAAAACAGGACATTAATCTTAAGATAAAATTAAAACAACTTGGAAATAAAACAAAAATCTTGCAGTCAGGGCTGCTTGATAATGGCAAAAACCAACCATTTTAATTAATACTGAGAACATGATTATGATGTACGATTGATTTCACTTAACTGCATCACATGATTTTTTTATTTAAAAACTCTAACCAAATAGACATTATAAAGGTTTCACTACACAAGCAACATGCAGAAGCAAAAGAGGAAGAATAAAAATCTATAAAACATATCTTTAATATCAGTTAATGAATAAACACAAATTAATTTTGTATTAAAGGAAGTTTGAACAACTACCATAGCCAAAACATAACAACAAACATTGAAACATTTATCACATATGACAAAACAAGTGGACAAAAGCGCATAATGGTGTGTGGCACAATTATAACTAAATATCTTGTTTCAATAAAAGTGGGAATCCATGATTGTAATTAAAATTGACACATGATTAATTGCCCAGGCCTGCATGCAGTTATAACATATACTGTTATTTTATGCCTTTTAAAATGTGGGGCTGTTGTTTGTGTTATTGAGGCAGCTATAAAGTCGGCACTCGTGTTCAGCACCAGAATTTCTAGTTCATTTAACTGAGTAAGACATTTTTATTAATTCAAGCCTGCAAATCATTGGTAACTGCACAACCTACTGTACATTGTAATGAAACCTACTGCACCTAGCAGCCACTGTAGCTTAATAGCTGATAGCTACTTCCACAACGCTCCTCTACCCAGATGTAAACTAAGATAATGAACAGACTGCATAAAAAACATGTTCTAGAGCAGTACCTCGATTTTAACAACGGATTTGAATTTGCATTTAGGCTGTATCAGGTTATACTTCTGTATTTACTCTCAACCCAGGCAGTGAGTGACCTGCACAATGTAAACACGTGGCCATGGAGCTGCAAGAAGGATTAGAAACTGGCATTGCTATCACTTATGTTAAATAACACTAAAACAATCTTTCCATCATTTCCCCCCTTATGTCCCTGTAAATAAACTGGCAACAAATTTGACTACTTTCTGCTTGTATTCCTAAACTAGAAGTGCTCCGAGAGCACAAACCTCAGCTAAGGCTTTTCTCTTGTGCCATGACCAAAATTCCCAGAAAATTTCATCCAAATCAGTTTAGAATTGTTTTTATTGTTTTTATTGTTAGCAAAAATATTGGAAACTGCCCTGTCTCCAATTGTTATTAAATCCATTCAAAATTCCTGGATCCATATCTGTACTCTGATCACCGACAAAATCTAATCACTTCTTGCTTTTATTATGACCAACATTCCCTGAGAATTTTCTTAACATCTGTTCAAAACGTTTTAGTTATCCCGCTCGCAGACAAACAAACCAACATACCAACAAATAGACAAATGCCAGCCAAAACATAACCTTCTTTGTGGATCGACATATCGCCAAACCCTAACTCAAACTTTGATACTTAGAGCAACAAAGTAAAAGTGCTTTTTTTCCTGCACCTTTTGGTTGCCCTATTTCTGCAGATATATCTCTGAGCACTTAAAATATATATAATGCTTTTTTTTTTACACTTGTTTCCAGCAAAATAATGCTTTGAAAAGACATGAAACATGCCAAATCCAAAAGCTGAGGATAAAATATAAGTCTTCCTAACATTAGGAAAAACTTACACTGAACTGATAAAAACTGCACTCTTGCACTCATTGTCATGATATCAGTACATCAAATGATTTATCAATGCCACTGTAAAGAGGCTGTGAAGACAACCATTCAGCTGATCACATGCAAAAATTCAAAATATCTTAAAGGAGTAAAAAAAGCTTCAGTGCAAAACCAACAAGCTTCAGTCACAGTTAAAGAAATAAACTCTTTCATTTATATTCCTATCAAATTTATCAGGAGGTATTATTTCATTGTTGTTCATTTAGAGTGAAACAGCACAGTCATTTTTTTTTAGATAATATTCCATCAAAAATAGACCACAGACAAAGTGCCCAGCTTTGTAGAGGACTGCGTGTCTAGTCTGAAGAGGAGGAAGCATGTATTTTATTGTCGGTAAGTTGCATCATTTTCCAGAGAGATTCTTGTCAGAAGGACAAGACGGCCTGCATGCCTGGGAGAGAGGGATCGTCTACATACAAATGCGTTTTTCCTCCTGCAGTAGGCTCTGGGGCATACCGATATACTACACAACACGATCAGCGTAACACTACAACAAATCTGACCTGAGCTGACTCCTGCCCCTCTGCCAAATACAAATAAGAGTCTGAAACGCAGCACAATGCAGCACACAGCAGGAGGAAAAAGGGAGAGCAGAGCAACACGGTAGAAACATAACAACAAAAAAACACAACAAAACAAGGACGGAGCGAGGGAGGGAGTGGAACATGAGAGAATAACAAGCGTTAAACGCTGGCAGTGGAGGAGAAGAAGAAGGGCAGCTCAAGGAAATGAGGCAGAGACAGAGCATGTTTAAAGGCAAATTAAGACTTTACTGCTACCAGGAATTTGATTTAAGAGCAATTTAGGAGGCAAAACAAAATAACAGAAAACAGGGAAAGCTGGGTTGCATTAAGGCAATAGTATATAGTGGACAAAGTATGCAAATAAAACTTCCTCAAGCCACCGGAGAAGAATTCAGAGAGATGACAAGAACAAGCAAAAATAACACATCCCGAGTCCATTTGAATGTCTCTCTGAAATTAAGTCTTTTTCCCTCTGAAACTCTAACAAATGTCCTTGCATGCCACTATTTAATATATAAAACTTTTATGGAGATAAGGTTGGGATTTTTAAATAAAATATTTAATACTAGGCCCATTTTCATCCTCAGTTAGACTCATCCAGCAATTGTTTTTTTTACTAAACCAAAAAGCAACAAAGAAAGAAGCAGACAAGCCTTAAAATGTTAAGTTCCCTCAGATTGGAATCACGTACCTAAAGCTCTATCATTTAACTCTTAAGATACTTTTTAAATCTGGTTATTAAATTTCCCTGAAATGCAACATCACTGCCTAGAGTGATGCCTGACATCTGTTACTTGAACTAACCATTTAGCTGTCCAGGTAGCCAGCGGACCAAACATGGTGACATAATTCTAGGATGTCTTTACAGCTGATTAAGTAAAATGATGAGGGTAAATGCAACTTGATCATGATTATCTAAATATATAACTAAAAGACAAAGAAATTTCTGTTTTGGAAAGAAACTTCAATAAAAAATGTTTCCACTTTGTAATTATTTAAACAATATCGTGATAGTAATAGCAATAAGGGAATGAATTGTTGACAGGTATTGAGGGTTAGGGTTACAAAGGGGTGGGAAATGTCCAGAAACTTTCCAGAAACTTTCCAGAGACTTTGCACAGGAAGTTAAGCTTGAGAGTTTAAAAACTGTACACTAAAAACTGTAAACTTCGCATGGGTATTAATGGGAGTTTATGGAGTTAACTGGAAATTGAGGGTAATTTAAGTGAACTGTATCAAATCCAAACATAAATAGAATCATTTTGTTTTTTCATAAGCACACATCCATGCGAAATAAAACAAATTAAAAACATTACATTTTATCAATCAAATCCAACTTCACTTTATGTCGTCCACAGGCTCAAATGTGTGTCAATAATAGTCCATACACTGAAGAACAGCAGATATATTCTCAATTATACTTGCATAAAATCTGGTTGTTTAAGTCAAGACTATGCTAAAATATTTTTCCCAAACTATTTAAGGTTTAAGCTAAGGGCCAGGCTTCAAAATTGTAAATTCCAGGTCTATTCCCATAAAATTCTCCAATTCCAAGCTTGAAGATTCACAGAATTTCACAGCCTGATAAGGGTATTTGTACAAATCAAAATGTATACAGATAGCTGTTATTCAAACAGATATCTTTATTACTGTGGCTTTCACAAGAATCCTATAACAGTTAAAATCAGGTAAAGTAACCCTCGTCTGGATCATTTAACAAAACTTGGTATAAGATGTAAAAAAGAATCGTTACAAAAGCAAAATCACGATTATTAAGCAGTTAATCCAATACCACTGACTACAATATGAACATAACGGTGAATTCCAATCAATATTGGAGGGATTATTGAGCTCAGCTATTATGTAATCCTACTGTACATACTGTACTCTCCACAATACGTTCACTGCGTGCAGATTGTGTTACATGCAGGAACAATTTCACCTTGGATAGAAGAACCTAAAAATGCCTCCATCAGCGATATCAATCTTAGCAACACAAAAACATCCTTACAGCCTAAATTAACAGGATTTCCCTGACACTGCTGCTGTGTTCTCTTATGATGCAAAGTGTAGCCTGACGCTAAACATTCAGCGAGGAGAGAAGCAAACACTGGACTCTGTTATAATAATCACACAGCCCACACACACACAAACACATACACGCAGCCTGAGTTTAGAACGATGGACAAACAGGACAAGAGCACAGCTAAAAAAAATTAGTCAAGAGCAAGAGAAGAAATAT
This sequence comes from Cetoscarus ocellatus, assembly GCA_037902135.1. Classification (NCBI taxonomy): domain Eukaryota; kingdom Metazoa; phylum Chordata; class Actinopteri; order Labriformes; family Labridae; genus Cetoscarus; species Cetoscarus ocellatus. The sequence continues at coordinate 1,075,472 of JBAMNC010001316.1, forward strand.
AGATGTCCAAATGATCATAAAGTGAATATATTACAGAGGACAGGGGATTACGCCAGAAATTAAAACTATATTAAATTAATCTGTATGCATTAACCTCCTGAACCTACATTCCTGCTTCAATTCCCTTGAAGCTTCAGACTTAGAGCAATCATCTAATAATTTCATTATTACTTCAAACTTGCTCCTGCACTTCATTAAATCTGTATAATGTGCATATTGAGTTTAAATTTAGGTCTACTGTGGCTCTGAAAGCTCAAGACACTGGGATAAAAATGCAAATAGATTCAAAAGGACGACTTCATCAGTCTGCCATGCCCACAGATTTTAGAAAATTAGTTAAAAATACAGATAACAAAACCAAAGATAATATGTCTAACAAACACACAAAAGATAGATCATGCAAAAAATCCATGCAGCATGGGATGACCAAAAACCAAGAACAGCAACAGAATATGTACCTCAAAACGACCGCAACCAAAGCCATACCGCAGCACGACCAAGTACCACGGAAGACCAAAATACCATCCTTAAAAAAACCATGCAGCACAACCAGAAACCACAAGAAGACCTCAAAAAACGTAAACAATTTAGTCACAGTCATGTCGAACATAAAGCACGAGGGCTCCTGCACATAATGCACCCTTATGCTTTCATGAATAAATAATAGTGGACAAATTAATCAGTGGTACTGAGATGTTAGACTCATTTTTTTATTCACACAGCAATTATTTGTTTAACAAGAGACTGCAACAATCCCAAAGCCTTTAAAGTTTAGGATTTGTTTTGTTGTTGTTGGTTTGTTTGTATTGGTGATGGAAGACTGCTTAGTGAAGAAATTAAACGTAAGTCAGAACTGAGGCATAAATAGTCAAGCACTGTCCAAGTTTAATATTTAAGAGGAAAAGGAAACATCAACTTCATGACTCTGAAATATTCTTAATCCTACCGAGAGAGAGAAAACTAACCTTAAAGCGGACAATTTTTTATTTTGACCTTTTCTACCATCAAAATTGTAACCAAAGGTAGAAAGCTGTGACAACAATCCTACAGCTGAGTTAGAAAAAATGACATAACTGGGATGATAAATTACCACAAACATCTATTAAGGCAGTAAGGGCTGCTCGATACTATCTGCAGGATATTGTTGAAACTTCCAGCCTGTATTTAGCTGTCGTACTGGACGTAAACATCAGTGCAATGTGCATACTAACTGGTGCATTTTGAAGCATATGCAGACCCTGAGTAGTTTGAATCTACTTCTCTTTTCACTTTGTAGTCTAAACTTATAAGCAGAACTTTAGGAAAATACCTGCAGACGTAGCAGGGAAATTTAAACTGAATGTTTAAGGTCATTAAAAAAGCCACTTTTTATTTGGTTGGATCAAAATCTTCAACTAAAAGGACTAAAAAAAAGCTTTGAGGATTCTACTGCAGTTTCTAAAGAGGAGGACAGAGCGGCAGAGGCGGGTAAACGTGGAGGAGTGGGTGGATTTGTACACAACCCAAAAGAGCCACGTGGTGAATTAACCTGGAGAGCAGAGCAGAGACCATATGCGCTGATTTCAGTCAGAAGATTTTGTATTTTTTATAAGTATCAGCCAAATGTTCTCCTGTTGATCAAATTCAAAACAGAACTAACCAGACTAGCTCGTGCAGCACTGAAAGTGATATGGGTGAGGGAGCATCCCACCCTTCAACGGCATTTTGAGACAGCAGTCAGACCGGCAAAGGAGACCACAGCTGACCCCTCACGTGTCCTCAGTAAGAGCTGCTCCCATCAGGAAGGCCTTAAAGCAGGGCTCCCCAGCCTTTCTGCACCTAAGAGCTACTCAAAAGATCAAGAGGATCATGGAGGGCTACATGTTTTATTTAATGTCTCTAAATAATACAAATTTGTATAGCTTACCTTAAAATAATTTATATAATGCATTCAATAGGTTACATATGAAACTGTATGTTTAATAAAAAATAATTACATGAGAACATTATACCTCCATGCATCTCTAGTAATGTCGTCATTTGTTAAACTTCACCGACATGTACAAATGTTCCACTTTTGTGGTTTGTTTTGTACAACACTGTCAGGGCTCTAGCTGGCACCCGTAGTGTTCGAGGTGCGGCATCAGCATATAAACATAAACTTTGACCCCACGCAGGTCAAAGTTTAAAAGAAAGTAAACAGTTTTAAAATGTAACGCACATGTTACATTTTTTTATTGATGCAAGAATTATTTCTTGGCAAAAAATAAAAATAAAAATGTTTTTTTTAAGCTCTATGGTGGTAACCTGTACTATTATTAAAATGTCCCTGAGGGCACCTCAAAGGCTCCCTGTGGGCTACCAGGTAATCGTGGGCACCCTGTTGGCTAAGCCTGCATTAAAGAATACCAATCAAATACAGGAGAAGATGCCTCAATAGATACAAGAGGCCATTCATCCTCATATAAGAGAATCTGCTACACTCAGGCAAAACAAGAGGGTATGATGAGGGGTTATTTGGACTGTATCTGTGTAAGTCTGTCCATGTATGTTCTGTCTGTCAGTGTAAGTCTGTCCATGTATGTTCTGTCTGTCAGCGTAAGTCTGTCCATGTATGTTCTGTCTGTCAGCGTAAGTCTGTCCATGTATGTTCTGTCTGTCAGTGTAAGTCTGTCCATGTATGTTCTGTCTATCTGTGTAAGTCTGTCCATGTATGTTCTGTCTGTCAGTGTAAGTCTGTCCATGTATGTTCTGTCTATCTGTGTAAGTCTGTCCATGTATGTTCTGTCTGTCAGTGTAAGTCTGTCCATGTATGTTCTGTCTGTCAGTGTAAGTCTGTCCATGTATGTTCTGTCTATCTGTGTAAGTCTGTCCATGTATGTTCTGTCTGTCAGTGTAAGTCTGTCCATGTATGTTCTGTCTGTCAGTGTAAGTCTGTCCATGTATGTTCTGTCTATCTGTGTAAGTCTGTCCATGTATGTTCTGTCTGTCAGTGTAAGTCTGTCCATGTATGTTCTGTCTATCTGTGTAAGTCTGTCCATGTATGTTCTGTCTGCCTGTGTAAGTCTGTCCATGTATGTTCTGTCTGTCTGTGCAAGTCTGTCCATGTATGTTCTGTCTGCCTGTGTAAGTCTGTCCATGTATGTTCTGTCTGTCTGTGCAAGTCTGTTCATGAATGTTCTTTAAGTCTATCCATGTATGTTCTGTCTATCTGTGTAAGTCTGTTCATATATGTTCTATCTGCGTAAGTCTGTTCATATGCGTTCTGTCTGTCTGTGTAAGTCTGTCCATGTATGTTCTGTCTGTCTGTGCAAGTCTGTTCATGAATGTTCTTTAAGTCTGTCCATGTATGTTCTGTCTATCTGTGTAAGTCTGTCCATGTATGTTCTGTCTGCCTGTGTAAGTCTGTCCATGTATGTTCTGTCTGTCTGTGCAAGTCTGTTCATGAATGTTCTTTAAGTCTGTCCATGTATGTTCTGTCTGTCTGTGCAAGTCTGTTCATGAATGTTCTTTAAGTCTGTCCATGTATGTTCTGTCTATCTGTGTAAGTCTGTTCATATTTGTTCTGTCTATCTGCGTAAGTCTGTTCATATGCGTTCTGTCTGTCTGTGTAAGTCTGTCCATGTATGTTCTATCTATCTGTGTAAGTCTGTCCATGTATGTTCTGTCTGCCTGTGTAAGTCTGTCCATGTATGTTCTATCTATCTGTGTAAGTCTGTCCATGTATGTTCTGTCTGCCTGTGTAAGTCTGTCCATGTATGTTCTGTCTGTCTGTGTAAGTCTGTCCATGTATGTTCTGTCTGCCTGTGTAAGTCTGTCCATGTATGTTCTTTCTTACATGTATTTTTATGTTGTGGCCTTTTGTCCAAGGCCAATTTCAAGAGTGGCAAATAAACACACCTTGGATATTTACTGGTGCACATTTATATATCTGCATATTGGACATTTGCATAAAAATAAATGTGCACCAGTAAAAGGCCAGAGTCCTCAATATGAGTCGACAGATCCTAATCCGGCCTTCAGCTCTCTTCCAGCAGTTCATCCCCCTTTCTCTCCCTTCTCCATCTCCATACACTGATTTTGTATGTAAAATAAAGGCTTTAAAACAAATCTTAAAAAAGGGGAAAAATTAAAAGTCAGTCCAAAAATTAAGGCAGAGTCCCACTGACAAGCCTGGTGTTGCCCCAAATTTTAGCAAAGGCAGGTCTAATAAGAAGCCCCCATGCATATACTGTTTTAAGAGTATTTAAATAGAAGACAAGGGGATAAAGTGAAGCAGTGCTTTGTGTGTCAGCTGTTCAACCAGTGGCAGTAATGTTTCACAGAGCCAGATCAACTTTGTAATTTAATTTGTCCATGCCCTTCTTGTGTAAACAGTTAGACATCCATCTGGTCTGTATTTACAATTATTTTGTGTTTCTACTCCTTGGTTTGCACAAGTTTTGTTTGAAAATAATTAGAGGTCTGTCTTTAGCTGATGCCTGTTTCAAATAAAGTCAGATTACTGTCATAGTTATCATTTTTATTATCATCATTTTTATTATTATTACAGTTGAAAAAAATAAAATCCCAGACCATCCACTCAGGTTTTACTGAAGGCAACCTTTAACAGACTATTATGGTTAAACAAACCTGTGGTTGATAACAGAAACATGTGAATCACAACATCCTCCTGTTTTACTTTTACTTTCTTTTTAATATGAATTGGTGCAGAGTGTGAAAGATGGAAAAAAATGTTTCTGTAAGGCAATATCTGAGCCAGGAAGCAACAACACAAGTGAAAGATAGTCTAAATATGAGCAATTTCAGACAGAGGCAGTTTAAATGTTTCAAGAAATTTGAACAAAGATATAAATGCTGATAAAAACTATTAATAAAAACAATTTATATCTTTCTTCTAAAGCTGTAATACTGGCATCACTACTGGGATCTCCATGAGGGCAGAATTAGTCCGGGGTGTCATGAAACCCTGCTATTTTTAGTGAAGCACACGGGATACAGAATGTTAAAGTTTGTTTTTAGCTCAAAATATCTGGAGGATATCTGTGAAGCACAAACACCTGTGGCTTTACGGTGGAAATGGGAAACCTACTGTGTTCATTGAATACTTTCAGTTTATATAGAAAGCTGCATGCTGGCCATAAAACCGTGAGGAAGCACGTGTGTGTAGGAGGGAAGGAGCAGGAACATGCTTGGTCCTGTACTGTCAGCTTCAGCCTGCCATTCCACATTCACGTTGCGTCCACAGTGTGCATGTACACGTGTCAGAAAAGATGCAGGCAGGAAGGAGAAACTAGAGAGAGACAGTGAGGCATGAAATGTTTATGCCCATGGTAATGAAAGGTATTGACTTTAAGCGATTTTTAGTGAGTGTGTGTGGGCACGCAGCGCCATGCCCGCTCGTCCACATCACATTAGATGACTAATTGTCCCACAAACAGGATGAGATGGGTGGAGCCTTCTGTGGGGGGCCCGCTGAGTTACAACCAATCCCCCTCGGTGGGCTTGTCTCGCTCTCTTTCTCTTTCTCTGGGCTACAGTAGCATCAGGAAAAAAAAGAGAAAATGAGGAATGGAGGGGAAAAAAAGGTTGAGAAGGGTTAGTAGCTCACTGGGAGCCCCTTACACTGGGCCTCAAACACACACAGAAAGAGCGAGCCGAGGAGCTGAATCTCATTCACCACTATTTTATGTTTCCGACTCGCTTTGAGGCGATTCTCGACAATATTTAGAAATGTTAAAGGAGCGTTTTGGGAGAGCGTTAATAAAGGATGACAGCCACAGGCTGACATTACGTCCTTTCTGTTTGCGTGTGTAAGACGGAAAACGTGCCTCTCATGCAGTGTTAATATTGTTGATTAATTATTTTCGTCAACAACCTTTTGTCCCCTGACGAAAACTAGACAGAAACTAATAAAAACAAGTGCACACGGACAAAAACTAAAACTAAATTAACTGACATTTTCGTCAACAAATAAAAACTAGACGAAAATGTTTGACAGAGACTAAATCCAGTCAGACCTAATTTCATCATAGAAAGTAGGGACAAGTTAGGAATATAACCAATCACAGCTACTTTGGTTGTGTGGAAAGGTTGGATGAGTTAAGAGGGACATCACAACTGCCTTCGCTTCGTGGTGGTGGGATAAGTTGGGGAGCGATTCAATCAGAGCTACTCTCTTTATGAACTGATATATTCATGTAGAGCAGGTTCACTGTTTGTCAATCTTGGTATTGTAACTGAGATGCTCTGCCAGGTAGCCTAAATAAAGGTGACTGCATTTCACACAAAAGTTCAATTTGTTTCTGTTCATTTATAGATTCAAACTTTACTGGCATTCAATAAAGGGTTATTAGATGTTTCATTTTATCCAAGTATAAAACATGACTTCAGAAATTCAAGGAAACATAAAAAAATGCCTTACCCTTTACACTTCATATTTAAGTCAACTAAATTTACAGTAGATTTCATTGACTAAAATGTTGTGAAATTTCATCAACTAAGACTAGATTAAAATTAAAACAATTTAGATGACTAAATTATGACGAAAACTAAAAGATATTTTAGGCAAAAGACTATAACTAAAACTAAATTAAAAAGTGCTGTCAAGATTAACACTGCTGTCGTGTGTCTAAAGTGAGTTTTATGAGTATTAAGATCTGCAGCAAAGACCTTGACCATTTAAACCATCAGCTGAGAGTGGACTATGTCGTCACTTGAACACCTGTACATGTTTCTGTCTCTGTGTCAGTGTACACAGGACAACATGCTCTAAAAGTAAAACACCTAACATGTCTCAAAATGAGTCAACCTATAAACCTATAAATAGGAGAAGGAGATGATGGAGGAGAACCTGACGTTTCAGGGATTGTATGACAATGTAAAAAGAAAAGCTTCAGAATTTTAGGCAACCTATTCTTTGAAAAAAAAAAATGTCACCCAATGTTGAGCTCAGATACAGTATGAAGTATTAAGAAGGGATACATGATATTGGATTTTTGCTGATATTCAATATGCTAATATTTCTAAACTCATAATCACAGTCCATCATGGGCACAAAGTCTTTAAAAAACGAAAACTGATTTCTTTTTTTTCCAACATTAGAGTCGATTTGTGTGAGAAGTAGATGTAACCCAAGAAAAACAACATTTAACTCTTGAAAAAAATGAAACTACTGATTTTTAAATTTACTCATGCAGTGATGATAGGGTGAAGCAATATGGTACATTTGTGTATTTTGCCAATATTACAGCTCATATATGGGATATATATGGCCAATTTATCAGCTGCAAGAATCAACAAAAATCAAAATACTGGCCGATATGATTTTATACGATACGATATGATTTTCAGCCAATATCAGCCAATACAGATATCAATAACATTTTTCTTATTAAGTCAGGGATGGGCAACCAAGTTAATCAACAGGGTCAAACTGATTTTATTGTCAATATTAGAGGTCCACATTGATGAAGATTGTAGTATTCTCTTAAATACACAATTATGACTGCTTTAAACTGAATGAACAGAACAAATACATAGCTTGTTCTGAGTTCAATATACAAGTATTCAAAATTTTAAACTGAAAAGCACTCAGTAATGAGCAATATAATATGGTAAATACAAAATTAAAACTAACAGTGCTACTTTTTGATGCAATAAATGGAGTGTCTCACAGTTATTCAAATATTAAATTATATTTTTTCCCCAATATGTATGCAATAATGCTTTAAAAGAGTTCATAAAATTACAGTGGCAAGCAAAGGAGCATATGCCAGTAATATAGGATTATTACAAAAACACTGATATATTTCACATTTAATGGCAGCATTTAAAATGTGTTCTTCCTGCTCACAATGTTTTGGTTTTTGAAACTGATCTGCAGATTTATTTTGAGAGACTCACAGATTGCCAGTGGCCCAGCCCCGCCTTAATGGCACAATTGGTGCAGTGATCAACCTTTTAAGGCCTCTTCAAGACCCAAACTAATGCAACAACACAGGCATGGTACAATAAATGCTTTTTCTATAGCATGCTAGCATTCATATTAGTTATGGAAGGACTGTGGTTTTACTAAAATGTAAAAAGCCAGAGTCATATGGAGAGGCAGGCATGTGATTGAGCTATGGACATATGGATCTAAAACTTTTACAAGCATACTTTACAGGTGTCACATTGATGAAACTTTTTTTTGGTGTTTTACGAAGTAGCCTTTAAAACAGCTCAAGAAAGACTTCATAGAAACAGTCGTGACCAAAGTGCCAGCTACAATTTAAGACCTCTTGAAAGTAAATAAGACTTTTAAACAGTTTTAAGACTTAAACTCGAGACCCTTGAATCATTCCTTTAAAGTAAAAATAATTCACCAATAAAAAAAAAACATATTTTTATCATTTTTTAATTAATGGAAGGACACATGGTCTGAGGCATCTGCTTTCCTTTGACTAAACCTCATCCTGCATATTAGAATCACAGAAGAGTCTCAAGACATTTTGAGCCAACATTTTCAAGACAATTGAAAAACATTTCCAAAAAGCTTTTTATTTTTCCAGAGGGAAGGGGAGTGTCAGGCAGGCAGCACAGAGATGGGAAACTGAAGATGAAAGAGTGTCAGTCAAAACACCAGTCTTTACAAACTGTGAAGACAATGTCAGCCCGTGATTTGACAAACTCACTGAATCATTGAAAAGAGACTTTTGTTCGTACAAAATGGCTTCACCTGATGTATGATGTAAATGTCACCACCCCCACCTGCTCACTTTGAGTTTGTCTGAATGTGTGTGCTGGGATTACATCAGCTCACCTTAATTTTGAATGGAAGTTTTTCAAGGGTGCTGGCAGTAAATTTCTATGCAAGAAGTATGCCTGATTTTATTCCAACCTTTCAACTAACCCTGAAAATTTAGTTAAGTGCTTATGAAAAGGCTCTTCTCAAATAAAAATGTCAGGCTATAACAAATAAAATTCTAAACTTTGCAAAATGTTCAGTTCTAATTAGCAACAAGTGTGATGATGATGCAAATAGACGCCTCTCACACTGGATTAAATGTTCAAAGCTACGTCAGATCCGTCACTCTCTGCGTCTTCCCTTTCACAGTCCACAAAGCAGAAGCATTCAAAGTACCTGCAATGCTGCAAGTCCACAAGAGACCCATCACACACACACATTTCCAGGTTTAATGGGTGGCTGCACTAATGAGGCAGTCAGCTTTAAGTGTGGCAGTAAAACACATTCAAGTTAACGCTCACATCAGTCTAATTAAAAGGCCTCAGTTTGAAAAAAATCAATGGAAACTAAGACTTAAGTCCACAGAAGGCAGTGATGGTTAAAATGTGACTGTTGGCTGCTCCTGGAAATATCTGCTGTTTGGAGTTTGGTAGTCTGATTCTAATTTAACTTAAGGCAAAGTCAGTGAGAGAGCTGTTCACATTAGGAAACACATGCAGATCATCCCACATTCAACTCCTGTTTCTGTGACAGAGATGGTGACGCAGCTTCTGCCTGCTTCTGACAGTTTCATTTTAGGCTTTCCTTTCCCATTTACATCAAATTGCAAATCCAAATTTAACCTGTATGGGCAGCACTTCCTACACAACTTTCACAACTTTGAGAAATCCTATTTATTTCTAACTCCACTGGAAGGAAAGCTTAGTGATAGGATCACTATATCAGCATCAGGCAGTGACTGAATCCATGGCTGGTGGGATGCTTTCTGTAAATCCAAGTAACCTAAGCACATGTCTAAATGTGTCAGCCTCATCAGCATGCAAGTCAGAGCACTACAAGCTTGGCAAATCAGACCTCAGATGAACCCTACCACGTCTGAATTATCTGGGTTGGATTGTTTTTTACTTTGTTTTTACCTTAATGATGTTTTTATCCACAGTTGCAATGGGGCAGCTATGTTCGAACTAGAATAGTAAATATCGCTTACCAACAAGGGAAGCACCAGGGATGGGGAGGTGGGGTCCTGAGCATAGTAAAGCACCTGTAGTAAGTGTTGAACAACTTATTTCTTAGAACATACTAGGGCTGAAAGATTTATCATTTTCGGATCAAAATCGTTATGTCAGACAAATTCTTTGCAGCACTCCTGACTGACCCAAGATCTGTTGTGTCAACTATTTTACAAATTTGCAGGCAATCTGTATTGAAGAATGGCTCGCAAATGAACGGCTTAGTCACAACTGCGAATCAGTTCTCAGCATTCATTTAACGTTACATCTCCACCGTGGAAGTGCTGGTAAGCAGGTCAGCAACACAAAGCCTCTGTTTAGAAGTAGAAGTTGGAGTATCCCTTAAATAATGAAAACAGATTATTTATCATCAATATTAGGTGATGAATAATGTGTTATGTGCTTTTGATCATGAAGCTTGATTTGAAGAAAATTGTGAATCAAATTTAAATCGAAATACCTGCCAGAAAAATCGCAATTACATCTTTTTCTGAAATCGTTCAGCCCTAGAATAAACCATAATATTGAGTCAAAATCTTCTTCCGTGGTCAGAATTAAGAATGGCTATTATCAGGTAACTCACAAACGATACCCCTCACAGAAAGGCTGGGAGATACCAACCAACTATCACATCAATATTTTCAGATACCAATTCAACTGCTCATCAATGCAAGCAGCTAATCAGCCAATTACATGGCAGCAGCTCAATGCATTTTGGCATGTAGACATGGTCAAGACAACCCCCTGAAGTTTGGCCTGAGCATCAGAGTGGAGAAGAAAGGTGGTTTAAGTGATTCTGAACGTGGCATGGTTGTTGTTGCCAGACAGGAGCCTGCTGCTTGGAGTATTTCAGAAATTGACAGAAATTTCAAAGCCTATCATCTCTGGGGTTTACAGAGAATGATCTGAAAAGGAGAAAATATCCAGTGAGCTGCAGCTCTCTGGGCCAAAATGCCTTGTTGGTAGAAGTTAGGAGAATGGCCAGAGTGGCTCTAAATGATTTAAAGGCAATAGTTACTCAAATAATCAGTTACAACAAACAATATAGGCAGGAGACTATTTTTGAACAATACAGCAGCAGAAGACCACACGGGGTAACACTCGTGTCAGCTAAGAACTTGAAACTGGGGCTACAATTCGCATGGACTCACAAAATTGGACCAAAGAAGATCAGAGAAATGCTGCCTGGTCTGATGAGTCTTGGTTTCTGCTGAGACATTCAGATGGTTAGAATTTGTATAAACAACATGAAAGCATGGATCCACCCTGCCTACTGGCTACTGGTAGTGGTGTAATGTTGTGGGCAGATAATTTCCTGACACACTTTGGGCCTCCTAACACAGACTGAGCACTGTTTTCCACCACAGCCTGCCTGAGTGTTGCTGCTGCCCACAGTGTATTTTGATGGCTACTTCCAGCAGAGTAACGCATCATGTCGCAAAGCTCAAATCATCTCAAACTGGTTTCTTGAGCATGACAGTGGGTTCACTGTACTTCAGTGGCCTCCAAGTCACTGGATCTCAATCCAATAGAGCAACTTTGGGATGTGTTTGGGATGTGGTAGAACTAAAGATTCAAATAATAGAGAAATCTGCAGCAACTCTGGGATGATATTACGTCAATATGGACCAAAAATTTTGAGGGAGGTCTCCAGCACATTGCTGAATCAGAGCAGCTCTGTACACATAAATGAATTGCTATATTGCTATATCAATATTGTGTCAGTAAGCCACCGATAACCTAATGTAAAAATAATGTTTAATGCCAATGCCATAATTCATGTCATTGTCCAATAATTATCCACTAGGATCTAAGACAGTGATGTTATCAGTAGCCTCTCTGCTTATTTTTTTCCTGCCTGAAAAACAATAAACCATAAATGTTATGACAGTGAAACAACCTCTAAGCAGGGCATCATTTTAACATCTAACACAGAAAGAGACTTAGAACATGATATGTTTTCCTATAAAATGAAAAGAACTTGGCCTATCATGTGTCTGTCACCTTGAGGTTGATCCAGATCTGCTGTCTGAGTTTACCGGACAAAGACAGCCTGGTGGTGATTTTAGACTCTTGTTAAGCATTTAAGCTTCTCTGTGGCGACATTAAGCCCTGCACAGCCCAGCTCAAAGAAAAGTGGGGCCTGTGCTTTATCTTAAATCAGCCTGGCAGTTCAAATGGATGCTGATGAACATCATGAAGGGGTTGCTGGTCTCAGATCTGTGCCTGCAGGGAGATCTCGGTCACCACTGCAAGTGACAAACACGAAATGCAGTTAGTAAAGATTTGGCTTGACTGGTAACAGAAGAGAGAAGATAAGTAAGAGAGTCGTGCTTTTTTATTACTGGTGTGCTGCACAGATAACTGCAGTTCTGTAAACCATGTGAGTTAAATTTTGTTTCATGCTAATTAATGCATTGATATATTTTCAATGATTGTTAGTATCAACAAGTGCCAAAGCTACAAAGAGACACAAGATCTTTAGTTATGTCTACAAACAGTGGACAAAGTGATCCCCCTCCGTGCTGGCTTCAGAGTTAGTACCAGAGGTGTTGAAGGGATACACCAACATTTATTTTTCTTTTCGTGTCTTGCCTCACTCCTGAGTCCATGACAAGCAGATAGACACCATTCATCCAAATGTGTGTGCAGTAACAAGGACAAAAAAGGCAGAACGAGCCCACCGCTAATTAGCTTAGCTCAGACACTGGGAGTCAATGGGTAGCATTAGCTTGCCTCTGCCCCTACAGTCATCAGAATAACTCTTCAGCAGCTCTCCTGTGTGCTTGTTGTGACACGTTTTATTTTCATTTTATGCTACTATTACTGAACACAACATTAACACCAGGTTTAATGGTAGCAGGGTTTTTCCACAGCACTTGCAGTAATGCTCTGTAATAAGGGACTCTGTATAAGGGCACAGTCACACTTAGCCCAGTTGTAACCATGCAGAATGACTGTCAGTCAATCCTCATTCCCCCACTAGCCTACTCTCACACTGCTCCAAGCACACTTTGGCCTGAGCACGATAACATCATGCCAATATACAACACACACACAGTCTGCAAGAAATGTGGTTTCAAAGACAGCACGATCAAAAACAACACAGGGAACATGACTTTCATTTTACCAACTTTATGGTTTGTTTGGAGTTGTTTTGGTTAGATACAACCCTATCAACCCTATGTTCTCGCCTCTGCACTCTGCAGCAAATTACCACCTATCTAGTCCCTCTTTCAGTTTCTACATCCTGCACCACAGTTTGTCCATGGCACATGCCAAAGAAGACACTCTGTACTGGCTTGCCATTCACACAAATTTATTTTCAGGAAGAGCCGCTTCAAGTCTGCTTCAATCTCTGCCAAGAAGGTCAACCAAAACAGCAAGTGAGACACAGAGAAAATCCAGGAAATGTACTGACTACAGAACATTTGTCCTTTAATCTTATCAACAATTTATCATACCAAAAAGCAAACACACTGCTTATCAACCAAAGACAAACGAGGTAAAATACTGTTGGTATATCGATGTCTTTTTTCTCCTGTGAGCTTGTCTTCCTGCGATTGTCATTTTTTTTAATTCTTGTTTTGCAAATAAATGTGACATGTTAGATTTTAAAACTGCCTATTTTTTGTAAATTTGACCTTCATGGGGTCAAAGTTTTTGTTGATTTGCCAACAACACACCTCTGTCAATGTAACTGTTTAACATATCGGTTAAATTAAACAGACAAATAAACAACTGAAGATGTGTGTACATATAATGCTCTCATATATTAATCAATTATTATTTTAAGTTATTGTTTGGATTCATTAAAAGTAAAACAGTAAACATACAGTATTAGATGCACCATATCAAGTTAGGGGTACAATATTATAGGAACAATATCAGTAGTGCCAGATATTTGCCCAAAAAAGTTGATAACCGGTATTGGCAGATATGAACATTTTTTGCTGATATTTACAGCTGACATTTTTGAATCTATTCCATAAAGTGACTGCAATAATGGTAGAAAGTATAAATGTGCCATAATGGTATATCTTTTCCTCACTGAATGTCCACTTTCATACATCAAAAGTATAATTGATTAAAGAATAAAATTATGTTTATTTTTGCTTCACATTCGTTTCTTATGCAAGTCAACTATCACCATGACATGATCTGGTGAAAATTAGGAAAATTGAGGCTTTGTGCTCTTTGTGCTCTATTGGCATCTGTATCAGAAACCTTCATAATGAGAGTAAAAATATCTTCATATCAGATATCAGCAAGAATCCAATGTGCATCCCTAGATTAAATGGACAATGTAATGTATACAAATTTATTTTTGACGCACCTATAGTAAAAACAAAGACAGATGCTGTTACTGCTATTTCCACATGACAATTGCAATACACGTTTTCATAACTGCTTCTGTTTGAGTAACACTAATACTTTCTCTCATGTTTGTTCAGGAAAACAGGTCCAAGTTGGTCCGAAAGGCCAATCTCTTCTGCCAAACAAAAAGAAAACATTCTCTGAATCAGCAGTAATGCATGTCAGAAGTCAGCATCATATTGATAAAACAGAACAAATAAATGAAAAAACTGATATATGTTCATCCAGCATTCATTCCCTGATGGTTGATATCTGCTAAGAGCAACAATATTAATTAATTCTGATGTGAATTCCCTATTTTTTTTCTTTTTCAGGAAAATTAAATCAAAGAAATAGTCCTACATAATGCTCCTCATCTTTTGGATAGCTTCATTTAGACAGTACACATGAATCAGCATTTTTTGTACATATAATCAATATATATATATAGAGAGAGATAAAGATTTGTATTGTTGCTTGTGTATTCAAATAGCTGTAACCGTTTTATATGAATTTTGTATTGAACTTCAAAAATCTGGTATGGCAGCAGACCCTCAATATATGGTAAATATGCTGAGGGCATAACCTTCCTCAAGATCCAATATGTGTTCCATATTTCCTGGATATTGACTACCTTTAATCCTCTTGAGAATTAAACCCTAAACCCTGTCGGTGTCAATATTGTGCTAACTCTCCAAGACCACCCCATGTAGCTTGAACCTCGTGCAGCTCGAACTCCATGATCTCACATGATTTCAGCCTTTCTTCATCACCGTAAAGGCATTAGATCTCTATTTCTATAAGCACAGCTTCTATGGAAGCCTGTGACCTCAAACTATGGGTCGAGCCGCTATTGACGTTCATCTCGCCAAGCCCCTTAGGGCCTTCGAACGACCTAATCACACCAGCCACAACAGCAGAGCCTCCAGTACATTTATGTTGTAGCTACACAATTACAGCTCATAAGGAATCCATTAGCCACCGTTCACATTAAGGAGGGAAGAGGCGAGGAGAAGGCTGTAGGAATAAAGCAACAAAAAGAGGAGTCATCTGTTATGTGAATGTCACACGCTAACACATTTGTTTTTCTCGGATTCGTTTTTTTTACGATGCTGATTCAACTGGCTGCAAGCTCGTGAAGTCTGTAACATTTTGTCACTGCAAACACCTGGTGCCTGGTAGGTTTTTCCTTTGGGAACAAAAACCCTCCACCACACAGGGAGTGACGTGCTTTGTTCGGAATAAGCAGAAGAGAAAGTGGTTGGTGTGAACACAGTGGTTCGGCAGACAAAGGGGAAAATTCAAGAGAAAAGACAACAGAGCTGTTTGAATGACAGGAGAACTGAGAAGTGCAGAGCAGCAATCAGCTCCAGAACAAAAGATGGAGACAAAAAAAAAGGAAAAGTGAGATTATTGTTACTGACACACGACTTCAAATCTCATCTCTGTACCGCACTGAATGGTTCATATCCTATCTGTAAAGAGGGTATTAAGTTTAAAGGCTTTGATAGATGAGGATTTTACTCACTGCGGACATGTGTTCTGTTAGATGCATTACCAGAGATGCTCTGATCAAGGGGAGCCATTCCTGACATATTTTAATGGACCAATATGAGCAAAAATAAAGGCTATCAAGTTCTGACCCGCTGTTGTTTTCCATCGAAGTCTGCATGTGAACATTTAGAGGGTAAATAATGATAAAAAAAAATAGGTCAGGAGCCTCCAGTGTGTCATCTCTGCTGCTGATTTATTATCTGTTGCAAAGAGCAGCTTTAAAAACAATCAACTTATTAAATAAAATAATCTTGAGGAACAAGAAAGTTCACTTAAATTTTTGGTAGTTCAATTAAAAGACTGCAGATGGGAATCAAGAGCATTTAATTGATACGGATGCCATTATTAATTATGCCAATCATTCCAATTCTTTATTGATTCTATTATAGATTCCTTTGGATGTTCTGTACAGGTCTAGGGTCAACAAGGTCAAACACATGGCACCCCTGATACTGAATGACGTTTCTGGTGTTGCCACCCTTGCTTTAAATCACACAGACCATGGAAGTTGTGCAGTTTGTGTCATACTGTGTAAAATCAAGCTACCCTTTTGGCGTCTTCTGTCTCCTGTCTAGGGATGGGCATCAAAAGATGTTATTGATACAGACACCGTTCTGCATATGGATCCAATTCTTTCACAATTCCTTAACTGATTCCTGCTGATTTTCTGTGTAGAAAGAGTTTTCAGTGGCAACAATGTCAGACACATGACACTCCTGATGTACAATGCAATGCTGCAAAGATAAAGCTTCTGCATGGTGCTATTGTTCCACTTCCAGAAAGTGTTTTTTTTTTGTTAGGAAGACATACAGTAGACATAAAAAACTGAAATCAGTCATCCAATGCAAGTATCAAAGTGTCTGTGGTGATTGCTATTTTGCAACACTTGAGATCAGCTTTTGTGAGAATAATAGCGTTAAAACACTACATAATTATGAAATAAAAAAGGGCATTTAAAAGAGACAAAACAAAATAAAATAAAACCTGAGTGCAGGTTTGCTGCTGAATCAACCAGGGTTTAGTAGCTCTCTTGAAAGTGGTGAAATTTGTAAACAGTTCAAAACTGTGCGGTTGCGTCTTTTTGTCGAAAAACTTAGAACAAATTTTGACCACTTCTTTGACTTCTATGTTATAATTTCTGCCGACTGCACTGCCTTGACTGCAAAGCATGACGAACAGGGTGGAAGGAATTGAAAAGGGAATTGATAAGCAAAAAGACTAATGCTACCAATTCCTGAGGGAAGTTGTTATTGATTTCCAGCCCTAATCTTGTCTGCCATGATCACTTCTTTGATGTCTTTGTTGTAATACATGCTGACTGCCTCTGATTGGAGCAGAACCTTCTTTATTTCCAGGGCATCCAGAACTTAGTTGAAGGAATTGATAAGGTAAAGTAGAAGAGCTCAGAGAGCATAAACCTCTGCCTAGGCATTTCCAACACTGTCTGGAAAATCACTGTCAAAAATGTTGAAATGGCCTTATATCACACTGTTAACAAATACTTAAAAAGATACTGTATCCAAACCAGGATTCGGATCGCCATCAAAATTTAATCACCTCTCCCTTATGCCATGACCAGCATTCTATAAAAATGTCATCCAAATCTGTTAAAAACTCATTGAGTTATAAGCAAAACTGTGGGAAACTGCCCTATCTCTTAATGTTAACAAATTCCTGAATCCTCATCCGGATTTAGATTACCATTAAAGTCTCATCCCTTCTTCCTTGGCCATGAACAAGCTTCCCTGAAAATGTTAGAAAAATCCCTTCCCAATTTTTGAGCTATCTTGCAGAAGACAAACAGATAAAGCCAGCAAAAACATAACCCTTTGCAGAGGTACTTAATAAGCAGAAAGACAAAAACGATATTGATTCCTTGAGCTATTCATCAGCAATTCTCAACTGGAATTTGTTTTTGATTCCCATCCCTATTAAAGCCAGTTACTTCATTTGGCTGTGGTGGAAACCCAGTAATTTAATCATCATATTTAGTTGAAAAATTATAGTACACGCTAGTGCAGGAACTCCAATTTTAAGAAGAACTCCAATAGGAATAAGAGGCCAAACACAAACACCAGTTACACATCCCCTCGCATCATTAGCAGTTGTAAATCATTGTTGCTTACCTAACATGATTTTTGGCAATGAAAAATGAATCATCTAAATCTGCCACCGGTGAAGATTGAACTTTGTCTGAACTTTAAAAAGCACAGATAAATTATCAAGCACTAAAAAACAGATTACCAAGGTGCAGCCTGAAGATGTTCAAACTCCTAAAGACCAGCAGAAACTTTCAGTAAAAGGTTTTCTTAAAAATAAAAAAGATTATGTAAGGACTAGGGATGGGAGTTTATTGTAAAATCAAAACTCAAGTACTCTTATTATCTTACATCATGCACTAACCTGCTTATGGCTCACCATCATGTCGAGGTAAGTACAAGGTTATGGTTAAAAACAAAAAAATATAATAATTAAAAAGCTGTATCAACTGGATTCAAACCTTAATAAAAAAATCTATGAAAAATGATAAAATGTGGCCTATACCCTCTTTAACATTAACTCTGGGTTCAAGTAGTTAAATCTAACACTTCATAATTTTCAATAGTTATTAAGAGCTTTAATTATTCCTAAATCAATTTATAGCTTTGAATAATCCTTGAAGCACCTTGGAATTGTTTGAAACATTATTCTGAAGACAAAAGATTGCCTAACAAAACATGTTACATAACAGCAAGCATTGTTCAGCCAATGATAAGTGCAATGATTAAATGTTTTATGGTTGTGAAGCAGCATAACCTGGCAGGCCATTTAACCCTGGCGCACGATTTCTGTTTATCATTCCTGTCACTCAAATATGGACGAGCAAACAGAAACGACTGGGTTGACAAGATGTTGGAGATTTCCTTTCTCACTATGAAGAACTTGTTTTACAAAAAGGAAAAAGTAGTTAATTTATAACAGCTACATTTGTGTTAGTAATGTTAAGCTCTGGGCGGTGTTAACAAAGTGACAAAACTTTATTCTATATCAACAACACTGTTTAGAAGAGAAAAGAGGAATTAAAAGAGAAGAAGAGATTTGAACAGATACAGTGTGGACATTGAGCATCTGGAAGCTGCATGATTTAAAGTGAAATTTAAAGATGGGTATCGAAAATCAGCACTGATGTGGTGCCGAAACTAACTGGGCTAAATGACTTGGAAAATATTTATAACTGCAATTATTTGACCAAAATTGCAAATTGGGTATGATTTCAAGGAACAAAAGGAATAACAGTTTATAAGTCAATATTCTTTTTTTAATCAAAAGCAAATTAAATGATTATTGAGACATTATTTCAATGACTGATAAGTATGATTTATTTTCAATTTCTGCACCAAACAATATATTTTTTACCCTATGAACAAGGTGTGGGTCAGAACAACTCTGCTGCAAAATATTTAAACCAAAATAGAATTTTCAGACATATTTGACCCTAGAAGTTCCAATTAGAGCTGGAAAACTTATCAAATATTAATCAAGGATACAAATACTGCTTCCACAATTATGAAAATTGAATAATCTTGATTTAAAGATTACTGTGCCACATGACATGATGAACTTTATTTTCCCTTACCAGTATTTTGAGGTATTTCTATCTTTACAAGTATATTTCTTTGTATTTCCAGTTCTTTAATGTTAAACATGATAATGTCAAAGGCATATACGTTCAATGAAAGCATGTGTTGCTTGTTTTAAAAATCAGTGAGTAATCGTGTTTCATAATCTTGATCTCAATATCTTTTCAAGTAATCATGATCAGGATTTTTGCCAATATCGAGCAGCCCTACATCCAATGCCTGCTGAACCAAATCACAACACAGATTTAGGCACCTTTCACTAAATGCCAGAGCCAAGGATGCGAAGCCCTCTCTGCCTTCATTGCTCCGTTAGCTCAGTGGCTTTGCCATTACCCTAAAGAAGCTGAAATTAAAGAGGACAGAAGTGTTATCGCATGAGTAAAAACAGAAATAAACATCAATAACGCTTTTCTGTGACATAAAAGTATCAGTTCAGGAACCATTTATGCACCTACACCAGTTTAAAAGTATTGTTTTTACACTAGTATTGGAAAAGATAGACCAATGCCAAACTCTAGTGAAATCTGATGCTTGCATGCTGTTAGGACATGCTGCAAACAGGACAAGCATTCAAGAGTGATTCTTTAGCCTACACCCTTTAAACCTTCATATTCCTTTTCTATTGTAAAGAAACGTGGTGTAAGGAATTAACTACAAAAATATAACAAAACAAGCAAACTAAACTCATCTCACAGCGTGGATTTAGGATGAGACTCTGCCAGACGTGCCTCTAACCATCCAAAACATATAAATCACAAAATTACATCCTGATAAATTCAAACAATCGTGCACAGACGGCCATAATCCGACGACGCTGCCATCCATCTGCCTTCACATACATTTGGAAATACAGCGTGCTTTATGTCTCATGGAAAAGCACAACACACTCCACCCCCAGAAATCCAGCACACCATGCTCAGAGACAGTTAAACCAAAAGTAGGTCAAAAGTGATTGTGTGCATTGGGGGATCTATACGGGTGGAAAGTGAATTTAAATATGTTTTTCCTCCACGTAAAAAAACCTGTAACTGTTTCCTGCTTATGTAGCTGTTCCTTCTGTACTTGGCATGTTCAATGTTTGGTTTGTGTTTCCTGCATCAATGCTAAATTTTCACATCCTTACAGTTTTTCTGACTAAGCACGACTCTTTTCCATAAAGCTGTCGACTTTTATCCTCATCAATCAACATGGCGTTCGGTCTAAAACTGCCACACAACATGAATAATTGCAGATCTATTATGGATGTACCAAATACGCCATTAATTAGGATAATGCAAGACTCATCCATGCTGCTATTAATAAATGTAAATTTCAGACCTCTTCAAGAGCCCTGTTATTACTGTGTACTATTCATTAAGGTTTCATAAACCACAGTGTACAAAACCTAAAATTTATCTGCCCATACCTCAAGGACTCCTTCAGAGCAGCACATTTCTAGAGTTAGAACCAGAAATGGTTTAATCCCCTCCATAAATTTGCACTTTTACATTATATAGCAGTAAGAAACTGAGGGATATAAATGGGAATATGGTTTAAAAATGAAATGCATACACAAGGATAAAGAAAAATGCCCATAAGTGTGAAGAACAGGAGAAAGGCAACCATGGAAAAAGGCACAGTATTTTAGAAATAACCTACAAGCAAGGGATAGGGAATGAAGACTAAATAGACATTAAAAAAGTAAATAACATGGAGTATAAAACAGCAGAGATATTACAGCTTATTGCAAATCATCCTCAATAAAAGACAATGCTCCTCTGTTTTGTGAAAATGCTGCACATTACTGGAAAATCTGCTCTATTAAAAGTAAAATAATCACAACACAAGGGTTATATATATTTATTCTCAATCTAAATGGCTTCAAAATCATCACAAAAGTCCAAAAAAAAGGTGTTTCTGTGTAGTAAAAGGCAACGCAGCAGCAGCTTGTACAGCAAAAAGCAGCAGCTCGAGCAATGAACTCAATGAACTCTCCTCCACTCACACACTGGAGACATTTAACTGAGCGGCCACATTTAAGAGAGTGGAGCCTCCAATGTAAAAACTGCGACTGCTCTCGTTCGCTCGCTTGCTCGCTCGTCGGTTCGGTCCTATGCCCGCGTACGCACACATGCGTTCCATAATGGCAGGAATTAGCTTACATTTCAAAAAAGTGTGCTGCACCTTGAGGCCCCCGTGCATCTGTTATCATTTTACAACCAGCGTGTAGCTCAGCAGAGTGCAAATCTCCTGAAAACAATGGGCTCCACTAAAGTCCTCATTACTGAAAAAGACCTTTTGTATCCCACCGAGGTAATAGGTGGGTGGGAGGAACCGTTAGATGAAGGAATCAACACTGTTCAATGACAGAGTGATTGTTCATTTAAAGACAAAACTGCAAACGTCCAGCCTGTACGGTCAAAAAAAACTGTAACAAACTGTCGTAGACTCCACTGATTCAGTCTGTCAAAGATATACTGAGAAATAAAAGTCTATAAAACAACAAAATGACAGTAAACTCTCTTAGGGCTGTGCAACATGGACTTTTGTTTGTTTAAGGTACAGTTAACGATAATAAAATATCAAATGATTGTATCAATACAAAGACTATGTTATTCTGGTAATAATCCACAAAATTCTGTCATAATTATGCATAATTCTGCTCTGTTTTTCAAGATAGTTGGCAAAATTATTTCACAATAACAAACAACACTTAAAAAAACTGTTACATGAATAATTCACCCCAAAATCCAAGTGTGCGTGCTCATGCTAGTCGTGAAAAAAAGATAACAGGATTTAGTGCCATCCAATTTGTAATTTTTTTTGGGTCAAAGAAAATGGGATGTATTTCAGTATTTAAGAAACATCAGTCAAACTGTGATTATTTTGTCTTTGTTGAGGAGCTGAATCACTCTATAGTGCTCCAGATGCAGAGCCTGTTCTGATCTGCTGGACATTCCGGTGTTTCTCCAGGACCAGATGACAGCATGTTGTTTTGTTATTATACAAAAATATATCTGATAATTCACAGACGATTATCTGAATTTACTGCATCACCCAGAAAGGAATTTAAAAAAGAGGGACCATTTTAAAAATGTTTACATGAATGAAATGGATTTCAATTATCACTCTGGATGAGATGAAACTGTCAGCGTTGGAATCGTTCTTTCTGGGGGATGATTTAATGTTTTGATGAAATTAATTGAAATTAAATAGTTGAGAAAAAAACAGAAAATGTTGTGACGCACTGATTTTGGAAACAAGGGCCGGCACAGATGTATAAAATAAAAATTTAGCCAATTGTTTATACTCTTTATTCTCCTACTAAGGCAACTATTTCTCTTTTATTTGATCATGAAAACACATCTGAGTTTGCCCGACAGTTTACTTCTTTTACCAAATAAAAGGCTTTTTCTCTCATTACTTAACTGTGCTTAATACCATCATTAAAAAACAAAACAAGGCGTGCCAGACCTTCTTTAATTCCGGTTGCCATTGACAACCTTAACTCATTGGCCTGACCAGTTTTCTTGTGTGTACTTTATGCACCTTTGTAAATAACATTGATTTTTGATTTTTAGACTGTAATCCTTGACTATTTATTGTTTTTTTATTGATTCTCTTTTCATCTGCTTTACCTCAACTGTTCATCATTACTGTTTATTACCAACAGCATAACACTTTACTGACTGAATGCACTTAATGGAGCTTTGTCTGATTCTTTAGCCTTTGGCATTTTGTGGTTAAAATGTCCTCCTTTTCACTTGTGCTCAGGATTTTTCCTGATTTTCCTAATGCCTGTATGTTTTATGTTTTATTATGTACTGGTGTGCAGATGCTGCAAAACAAATTTCCCACAGGACAATAATAAAGTTGAAGTCTGAAGTTTAAATGTCTGTGGTACAACAGATTTGTGAATGACTTTCGTAAATTCTACATCATTTGCAAACCACCAACATTTATAAAAAGGGCCAATATCAATATCAGCGGATTCTGATGTTAAACCCCAACTGTGGATTTAAATTAACTTACCATGACTGTCAGTGTCAATTAAGAAAACAGAAGAAAATTTATATTATCCACTAAAAAATATCTTGCAATTCTGAGATAACTATCAGGATAATTCAGGAAAATCCCATTTCTGTCTTTAAGTTGACAGTGTAAAGGCAGAAGAGAGAGTTAGGAAGGAAGACTATGCTTTTCATTGACACTTTAAGAAAAGATGTATTTATAATTATAAATTAACTGTATCAGAAGAAAAGTTTAATCTTATTTTTAACCCCAAAAAGAAGGTGCTTTTTCAATTACACAAATAAATTGACATTAAGAAAAGGTGGCGGAGCTGGCCTTCGCTCTTCGCCAGTTCCACTATTTTTTCCAAAAATGTCTATGTTTATAAAATTCAGACAGTTTGTAGTGTGTAGAAGATAACGTCTTATTTTATTAATTAAAAACAAAAGTAACACAACACTGGATGTTTAGGGCTACTAGTTTTGTTGCTGTGATATCAAGCAGGTATCTGTTGAAATCCAAAAAACTTATTTGATCATTACTTTTTTGGGCCATGACCAACATTTCCAGAGAATTTCATCAAAACATGCTGAGTCTGAAGATTCAAAAGCAAGGCAACTGGACTGTGTAGAGTTTGTTGGGAAGACGTTTCACTTCTCATCCAAGAAGCTTCTTCAGTTTCAGCTTCTTGGATGAGAAGTGAAACGTCTTCCCAACAAACTCTACACAGTCCAGTTGCCTTGCTTTTGAATCTTCAGAATGACCATGACCTGGATGAATGAGAATCTACACAGACGTAAAACATGCTGAGATTTTTTTTATTTATCTTGCACCCACTCAGACAGACAAACAGACAAATGCTGGCAAAAACTTAACCTCCAGGGTATAATAGATACTATAAATGCTCCTGAATAAAACTAAACAAATAACATAGTAACTGAACATTTTAAATGTCACATTCATGGGTTTATAACCACATTATCACAATAAACTATCATTTTACTGAGCATTTAGCCTGACATCCTGTTTTTTAATCACCATAAACATAAACAACATCAGTACAATCAACATTGTCTTTCTCTTCTATGATGCTAAATTGATGTGTCAAAAAAACAACTCAATTTGTTGTCAAGCACCACGCTGTCCCTCAGATGGAGGGTTCTGGTGGAGCAGAGTACGGAGGTAAGTGGTCAGTGAATCATGTTATTGCAGGGTGTAACACGGCGTGTTTACTCACAACACAGGAGAGCAGAAGCCCAGTAGCATCACAATGTGCCAAAGCAAGCAAACGCACAAATAGTGAAACAAAACCACAATGTAGAAAAATAAATCAGCACATGTTCTCCATTAAATAAACATTAACTTTCTTATCTTGTGGGTACCTTTGTCCCAAATCAACCCAACTTATTCTACGATGGTGTTTCAATCAAATTCAGCAGAACAAACAGAAAAACAAGGCTGGATATGTCTATTTAAGTTCAGCTACGACAACACAGGAGCATGGCAGGTTAAGTATTTTTAGATTAAATGCCAAATGTAAAAAAAGAAGAACAAAAAGACAGAGAGGAGAAAATATTCCCACACATTTCATTTGAGAGCTCGTCAGTTCTTTTCCTGCCAAGAGAATGCTGTCAGCCTGAATGGAGACACCCATAGAGATCCATAACGTCTACACTTAACGCTAATACCACCCTGAATGAAACTTATAAAAAGGCATCAGTTCTTATTAAGGGGAGCTCCACTCCTCTGCTCAAACAAAGACTTCAAAGTGAAATGCATGACATTTAATTTCCTCTAAAGATAGACAAAAAACAACGAGGAGGAACGTGATTTAAAGAGGGTTCAGCTATCAACTTGAATGCCAATTCTTTACTGTTTGTAACACACTGAAGGTTTAATAGCTGATTTTATCTGAAGATAAACACATGGAATTCGGTGTCTAACAGATGTATAATGATGTACTGTAGATCTCAATCCACCTTCATTGCTGTTAAACTATCTAATAAATCCTTTACACTGGGACGATGTCATAATACATGCAAATTTAAATTAGCAGAACAAACCACAACATACAGAGGAGTTATATGTTCAGCTTTTGACGCACTAGGATGCTGCATTATTAGAGTGAGGTTAGAGTGAGACGCTTTCTTACGAAACAAAATTGTAACAGACCAAGGTGCAAAACATCAATTCAGTTAGGACTGTATACTGGCAATAATCTGGCAAGACAATATATATCATGAAACAGGAGGGTTGTTGGCAGGATATCACAATATTTCATAACTTCAAAAGCAGGTTGGGATTGGTTCAGCTGACTTTTTTGGGCCTTTTTGCCTCTAATGATAGTGAAGAGACCATGGATAGAGTTGGAAAGAGTGCTGAAAAGCAGGGGAAGCAATGTGGGAAATCAGCCACAGGAGGGAATTAAAGCAGTGCTGCCCACACAGGGCATGATGATCACACAGTTGTAACCAACTCAGCCACTAGACCTGAGCTAAAAATATTGATCCCGAAAAGTAGATCTCATAGGATCCTTCAAGCCTTTCCCTTGCTGTTTTTATGTTTACAAAACTCAGGGGTTGTCAATGACCATGATGTACAATGTATATTTAATTATAATGTGGCTGCTGTACCTGGATACATATGGTATGGTGAGGTTTCTGGAAGTACCCAGCCCGATCGGCTACCGCCACCTCCATCAGAACTTTTTCCATTAACATTAATTCATAGTATTAAGAACCCAAAATTTAATGTGAACAAAAAATACATTTTCTAATCAGTGTTATTTATATAGAGCATGGTCCCTGCAACCTGGATAAACATTGTTTGAAATAAAAATAGCTCTAACAGAACCAAATGGGGTCCAACTAGCAGCCTAAGGGTGCACAATATTGGATTTTTGATGATATCTGATATGCTGATACTTCTGAAATCATAATCGCCAGTATTTTTGGTCAAGAGTATTAAGTCTTCACTTCACTAAAACTGACATTTTCTGCTTGTTAGAGAAACAGATGTGAAGTAAGAACATATTTCATTCTTTAACAAATGTTAGTTTTGTTTTATTAAACTAAACATTCAGTGATGGTGGGGTTTAACTTTGTGGTGCATTTGCACTTTCTGCTAAAATAACAGCTGATGTATGTGATATATATGGCCAAAATATCAC
Source organism: Cetoscarus ocellatus (assembly GCA_037902135.1). Taxonomy (NCBI): domain Eukaryota; kingdom Metazoa; phylum Chordata; class Actinopteri; order Labriformes; family Labridae; genus Cetoscarus; species Cetoscarus ocellatus. The sequence goes on from JBAMNC010001316.1 coordinate 1,102,097, forward strand.
CTGTTAATATCTGCAAAAATGTTCACAGCTGCTGATTCTGATGTTCAACTTTTTAGGGAATTATCTGCCAACACCAGTGTTGTTCAGACAGTATTTTTCATCCCTAATATTTTCTTCCACTTATAAATTCAATAAAAAATGTATCAACTTGTACTTTCTCCCAAGAGCCAGAAACAGAGGAAAAATGAGAAAGCCTGTGCACATGGAAGGAGAATTTTCCAGCGCTTACTCTATAAGCAAAACGTTGCTGCCACCAATCCCTTTTTATGTTAACTGAAGACAGACTTAGTGGGAGTGTCGTCCAGTTGGAGGACCTCTCGCTGGTAAAAATGAAGACTTTTTCAATTTTAAAAAACGAATGTAGGACATTATAAGATTTTTTTAAGACCCTTTTGAGTAAATGATTGATTGGACCTTCTTTCTGTCATGCACATTGCAAGACACCAGAAACACATCTGCAGCAGTCCAGCATCTCATAACAAAGCTGCATGTTCATTTACAGCTCCATTTTTTAACTTTTTATTCTGTCATTTTTTTCCAAAGCTTTGCAGATAAAACCTTCTGCCCAGAATAATCCTCGTCTAAATCACAACTCAAGTGTTTCATAATCTTACCAAAGGAAATGAACAAAAATGAAAGAGATATTTCTGAAACAGCACAGTGCTTATATCATCATAAATGAGGCAACAGAACAGAAAATTGGTCGACAAACTCAAATGATTCACATACTCTGTCCACTTGTGGAGGGGCATTAAAGCTGTCACTCTCCAACGCTGCACAGAACAGAAATGTGCACACAGGGATCTACATCATTTCATTTAACTAGAATACAAATTTCTACTTGTTGGCCAATAGAACTGTTTTACTACATGTAGTCAGTATATTTAGATATTAACAGACTATACATATATCTCAAAATCAAATAAAAACAAGGGCAGTAAAACATTGCAGCACTTAACTTTCCTTTTATTGTTGCAGCTGGGTTCTTGCAACATTTGCACATTAGTTTCTTCTGTCTGAAACAATAGCCCATCTTATGTGAACAAACTGCAGGATCTTTCACCACCATAATAAATCTAAGTCATCTTATTATTTACCACGCTTATTTATTCAGCTGAAACAAACTAAACCAAACTGCAAGAACTAATTGAAGACTATCCACTCTGCTCCTTTCTCCTCCACTTAGCTCCATGCTGATCTGTCCTTTGTCTTCTCCGCCTACAGCCTCCCGAGACTGACACCCTCCACCAGGAAGGGAAGGCATGCAAACCTGCACGATTCCACAGTCACATCTGCCTATCACTCTGCAAAGACACCCAAAATATCCCTCAATGCAATGCAAAGACCTCCATTTCGGTATATTTTCCTCCCTGGATTTGCAGGGATTTACGCATTGGCCCTGCTGCAGCCAGGCAGGCATACACATGTGGAATGTGGAGGGAAGCACCCGCCTTCAACAATAACACTATGCACAAAACAGAACCTGGTGTAGAAGTTGTGCTGAAATGCGAAATCAGTCTGCGATGTGAAATGCCATGTGGCTTCAATGCACGTAAAGAGGGAGGAAAAAACGTGCTTTGGGCGAAGAAACAAAGACGAGAGCTGCGAGATTTGTGCAGCTGTTCGCTCCATAACATCACAAGCGAACCAAAAGTGAAGCCTTTCTGTCACAAGAAAACAAGCTAGAAGTGGATTTGATTCTTACCTGATGTGGCATATCAACCTTCACTTTATGTAGTAGCAGAGCAGGGGGCCCAAAATGTTGGAGCCAGGGCGCCAGATTTTTACGCAGCCAGTAGGAGTTTGCAGCGTCTTGTTAACAATGTCCCCACGCTGAAAAACTTTTCCTCGGTATAAAACAAAACTGTCAAAAGAAAGAGAGAGAAGGAGTGATGAGGCAGGGCTATCTAACGGTCAGAGTAAAAGAGGGGGGTGGGTGGGAATTGGGTAACGTTAGAGCCACGATGACGTCCAGTTATTTCTCGCATGGACACTGTGTTACGCCAAACGTCATTCAATAAATCTGGCAAATCAATATTTGCTCCGCTTTGGTAGCTGTAAACATCGCTGTGAACGAGACTTTGGACCTTGAGGGAAAACCTCTTGGACACTTGAACTATTCGGCACTTAAGTTAGAAAACAAAATGTGGAAATATATCCTATCCAAGGGCGTTTTTGGGACCAGACGCAGGGGCGCTTACAACAGTGTCATGTTAAGGTAATTACAAGTATCCAGTCCTCAAGCTGTAATCCACTTAATTCATATATATCAATAAATGCAACTATGCCATAGGCCTACCTGTTGTTCAGCAACAGCTTCCCCTAATACCACATCTAGTGATGTACAATATTGGATTTTTGTCGAAATCTGATATGCCTGAATTCATTATCGCAGATATTGTCATTTTTCGTCAAGAGCACAAAGTCTTACTTTACAAAAACAGACCTGTTGCCTTCAGTATGGCAATCTATTTGGGTAAGAACAGTTGTAAAACAAGAGAAACATCTTTAAAATGGACCTATGCAGCGATGAGGTGAAGCATTATGGTAAGTTTGTGTATTTTGCCAATATTGCAGCCAAAATAAGGGATGTATGGCTGATACCACTGCTGATGTAAAAATCTGCAAAAATGTACAATACCGATATTTACGTTTTTAGGCCCATAACAACTGATATCCTATCAATGATATCATTTCAATTATGTCATATCAGTTAAGTCTTGAGTGCAGGGCTTGTCATGCTGCATTCATACTCAGCTACTATTTCTACTTATTTTGAGTTTATTGGGCCCTATTCCAAACTCTTAAATCACATTTTAGTAAAGAAAAAAAGCTTTAAATCATATGTCACTAAATTAATTTGGAGTTATTAGCCTACGAGTTTTCCCACCATTTACTGAGGGATGCATTTTCAAGCAATCTGGATTCTTTGTATGCTATCTTAAAATGTCCAACCATGTGCAAAAATCTGGAGAGGCACTTGACTCTACTGTTATCATTTTAGGGAAGCTAAGATGGAATTTATGGGTGCTCAAGCAATCCTAAAAAGGGTCTAAAATCGGCTGTAACAGGGATGCAGCCCCATCTTGACTATTTAGGATGTAATGTTTACGTTTTGCTGTCCTCCTTGGTTATAATAAGGTAATAACGCAAAAAGAAGCGCTTATTTGAAGTTAAAGTCAAAGCCGAATTAAAACGTGAGTCCTATCCGTTTGTAATACGTGTAGAATAACTGTGCTGTATTTGTTAAAATTACCAGAGAGCCGGATTCATTAAAGTTAAATTTATTAAAAGGGGGTCTCGTCGTCCCCTTCCTCCACGCGCGAGCGGACCAACCGTTTAACGGGGCTCGGACACTGCGTAGACGTTAAGATACGAGTACTTCCAGCATGAATATCCCCCCTTGATAAATCACATACCGTTCATATTACTATGCTATGCTAGCGGAGAGGCTGCTAAATGGCCACTCCATGCCACAATGACGGTAACATTACACCCAGGCATTGTTTGTGTCAGCGGCATGTCAAAACATTGCAGCCCCGCTCGAGAGCATTAACAACGGCTAGCGCTGCGTTAACGGCCGCCGCACACTTTGTTGCCACACGGCCTGAGAGCACTTCCCAGCTACAAAAAGAAAGAAGACGTAAAAGAGTAGAAGTACAGGCATAAAACAGCGCTGCAACACCTCTCTATCCACTCCTCAAAGTGTAGGTAAGGACGAATAACTTACATTAGTCCATGCGAAGAGCAACGTAAGCACACACACTCGGTTAGTCCAGTTCTTTAGATCTGTATCAACATAGATGGACTGCACTACTCTTTAGTCCCGCCCCCTTGCTTTAGCGCTCAGGCATATCTATACATATATAATCCCACCGATGGCCAATCACAGCTCCTCACTGTGGAAAATAACCTGCTCCTATTGGTTGAACCGTCTGTCGTCTCACCAGCTGTCTCCTTACCATATAGGGGTGTGTCGTGACGTTGCAGACAGGCTAAAAACATTAAAATATCAAAATAAATGCAAAAATGCAAATACATATGACTTAAAATGGAATCAGGGGTATTTAATTCTTTACTTTAAGATGTTTTTCCTCATTTACAAGTCACAATTAATAATTTCAAGACCTTTATTGGCATGAACGTGGGCCAACACATTTCATACTGAAGGTAATAACAGTAATAATAAAAATAAAAACAATTAAATAAAATCGAAGTACTTTATTATGATGATAAAACAGTAATACTGTGGTGATCAAGGTTAAAAGAAAAAAATAACCTAAAAAAAGGGAGGAGGGTTATTTCTCACATGGACACTGTGTTAAAATTAAGGATGTTTTATTCTTCAGTTAAAGATGTATCTTACTGTTCTTTTTCCTCATTTACAATCCAAAGAAATTTGCTGGCATGAATATGTGGCATTATTGCAAAAGCATTTCATAAAAGAATAGTAATGATCACAATAAAAATATTAAAAATGAAAAAGAAATAATCATTCTAATCATTAAAAAATTGTAATATTATGATAGTAGAGGATAAAGTGAAAAGAAAATAAAGTAAAGGAGGGTTGGATGGGAATTGGGTAACATTCGAGCCATGATGATGTCCTGTTATTTCTCACATGGACTCAGTGTTACTCCAAACATTATTTTGGAAGTTTGTTAAAATTAATATTTGCCTCATTTTGACATTTGTAAATATCACTGAGAACAAGCCTAAAACATTTAAATATAAAAGTAATTACAAATTAATATGTAACATATAACTAATAGTGAAAATAGGGATGAGAGATGTGTCCCTTTTTTTCCTCATTTTCAAATCACAATCCACAATTCCATCAGATTTATTGGCAAGAATGTAGGGAATTATTGCATTCATTAATCATGAATTATCATCATTAAAAAAGTGATAATCGTAATGACAAAAATAAATATAAAAATATTGTAAATAAAAAGGAAATAGCCTTTTTTGCCATGATTAAAATAGTAATAGTGTGTTAGTAAAGGCTTCACAGAAAATATAGAACAGATAAGATTAGAAAATGAAGATACAGTAAAGGGGGAATTGGTGGGAGTTGTTTTTTCCTCATTTACAATTCACAATTCAAAGAGCTTTATTGGCAATAATGTGGGACATTATTGACAAAAAAAGAAACAATAAAAAACAAAATTAAAATAATTTTAACAAAGAGAAATAGTTAAGTGTGATAACCCAAAAATATTAAGATTGTGATATTAAAGGTTGAAAGAAAATGAGGATAAAAGGTTTGTGTTTCAATGTTTATGAACACTGTTTTTAATAAGATAACATAAAAATTAAAATAAATGTGCTGGTTGTGGTTGTGTGTTTAGGTTCCACTGGTAGTCCTCAGGTCCTCACACACTTTAAAATTTTTGTCTTCAATAATCTCACAGTTTTGCTTTTCTCCCAGGATTTTTATTTATTTATCTAAACAAATTCAAAGTTACAGGGTCAGCAAATTCCTAACATTTCTGTAATGTGCCAGTTCAGCCATTGTGGCCAATTTTCAACTGTAGCACCTCGGTAGGTGAGTGAAAAAACAACGTGTACATCCAAACAGATCAACAGTGGACACCAAGTATGTAACATTTAAATGCAAGACAGAAGATAATACAACATTGCATTAAACAGACAATGATTATTCATCCAGAAGCACATAAAACACCTAAAAAGCAGACGTAGGCTTTTAATACATCACATAAAAACCTTTAGCATATAGAAGATAAAAATGCACGGTTCAGTCACAGGTTGTGGTCACATACTTAAATGTGTAAGTGTGGATTTTCAGTTCATTCTGACTAAATGTTATGTTTCACAGTTCCTAATGATGGATGGCAGATTGTTCCACGAGTGAGCTGCTCTCACTGAAAATGCAGACAGTCCAAAGGCAGCTCTCCTTACAGCTACTCCACAGTCTCCTCTTCCCACTGATCTGCTGTTTCAGTCTTCTGTTGTTTTCTGCTTCTGCTCCGAGGGGGAGGAGTCAAGCCATGCAGACTTTTGTGGACCAGGCAAGAATCTGAGAATTTTGTAAGGCTGTCCCACCTCAGTAAACTTTGATTTCTGGGGCAGTGACGATGGTGATAAGTCACTTTAGAAGCTTGATGATAAAATATGTGATTTTCTGAACATGGGTGTATTATTTGGGGATAGCCTTCTTCCCTCACAGCCTGATATTTAGGGCAGGATGTGAGGAAGCGGAGCTCAGTCTCAACCTGTTGGGCATCACAGTGAGAGCAAAGTTGGTTCTCCTCTGGGAGCGAGCTCTTTTTGGGACGACCTGTCCCGATAGCCAGTCTATGGTCACTGAGGCTGTACCTCATCAGGACAGAGCTCAGAGAATCTGCCAATTTGTATTCCCTGTTTAGGGCCAAATAACATCTTAATTTGCTTTGTTTTTGATTTTCATTTAATTGATTAAGCCAGAGGTTCCCAGACTTTGCCACACCAAGGATCCCCGTATATCATTAGTTTTTGGCAGGGACCCTTAATTTACAATATTTCATAATTCCTTGTATATTATAACAGCAAAAATAAAATAAATTAAAAAATGAACAACCAACCTCTTGATATTTTTATTCTACTTTATTGAAATGTCTAATCTTGTTTTTAATGTATTTCATTCAGTGTATTGTATCATTTAGGCTGGAACAATAATCAACAGTAGTTACTTTGATATATTTTTAGTTTATTTTGCCTTTTTTATCATTCAAATAATTAAATATATCTATGGATAAAGGTAATTAAATACAGATATAAAGATTTAGATAATAAAAGCTTGATTCACAAACATCATTACATGTTTTTTTTTAATTTTAGTTCCATTTTCTCTCCTCAACTCCTTCAATTTGTGCCTCACTTTCTAACAGCTTTTGATTTCAATTCATGTTTCCTGGGTGGGTTCTTATGATGTTGAGGTGAATCATAGGTGTCAAGTTTGGGTTTGTTTGGGTGCCATGACACTGGGTGCTCAAAAAAAATTAAGTTATCATGATTGTTATTTTCATTAGGATATCTGCTTGATTACCAAAAATTCAAGTGACATGAGAGCAAAATATGATTCTCTTAAATATTCACTACATTTATGTGTTATACAAATGCATGTTTTAGCAATGTTGCACTTGTCTTGTAAATATACATTGTAACTCCACTTCTCCGGCCATGAATAATTTATATTTCACCTATACATAATATATGAAAGTTCCAGCATCCTCTCCTCTCTCTTTCAGTGCCCCCTGTCCTGGAAACTTGTGGTAACTGATAGTTTACACAGACAAACAACACGAGGAGTGAGTGAAAATATATCACAAACCCATTGATCAATGTCCAGAGAGTAGACGTAAAGACAGCAGAACTAATTGTCCACTTAGTTAAATAACGGGGTGTGAATGAGGATGCCATGAGGGGGAACAGTCACCCCAGGCAGTTAGTCAAAGCACTTAAATCACAATAATAACACTAATAATAATAATAATAGTAATAATAAAAACCATAATAATAATAATAATCTTAACAATAATAAAACAATAATAATACATTACTATACTATTTATATTATTAGTATTATTTTGTTTTCACTATACAATAATAAGTTTTATAACTATTGTCTTAATTATTATTAATATTATTTATTATTATTACCCATTTTTTGTTGTTGTTTCTGCTGTTATAATTGTTATTTTTAATTTTATATCTATTCTTCTATAATTATCATTACTAGTATTATAATATTATTACTATTTTTTTATGTTGATAATAATAAAATAATACAAAACAGAATTATACAAAAAAGATTACAATATGTTATTATCACTGCATATGGTATATTATTAGAACTATTTTCATCATTATTACTATTTTAAGTAGTAGTATTTTTTATTATATTAATAATAGTATTCAAAAAGTGATTTTATTATATTTTAATTGATCATATTATAATTTAAATTTATTTAGTATTATTATAATTTTTCTTTTATTGATACTATCTTCTCATTTTTTTAAGTTATTATTTATTTTCCTTCTTTAGATTTTAAAATTACTTAAATCAAAATTTTTATGTATAACACGGGAACATTTTACGATTTAAATACGCAGGACCACAACACATGCTACTCTATTCTGTTCATTTCTATTGTTTTCCATGCTCTGCTTTTCTGCTCTACACCCTCTGCTCTGTAGTTTTCTTTTCTATACCACACATTTCTGTACTGTCATTCTTTAACTCATCTGTATCATGAGCTCCATAGGACTGGAGGCCATTTTGTTGTTTAAGTCTCCATCCCATGACCCTCCAGTTCAATAAGATCCAGAAAAATCCAGAGAGTACTTAAAGTTCCCAGCAACAATGAAAATAAGAAGCCCCTTCATGGCAGTTTGAAAAAGGCACATCTAAGCCTTGAAGGCACTGAAGTGTGTCAAATTTCACTTTCTATGCTGCGTTAAGACAGCTCTTAAAAAGTCATCCCTCTTGTTCCTCATGTCATACGTGGTATGCTGTCGATACACGGGAAGAAGAAACTGTGTCGTCATGTCAGACGGTGTGAGCAGGTTCAGATACCGCTGCTGCGTGTCTAAGAATACCTTTGTGAATGTCTCTGACTGCATGGGGCCACCATCAGGCAGTGAGGATGTATTCATCACAGACAGAGTTTGATGTTCTTATCATCATATTATCACAGCTGGATACAGGGAACATCTACTGTGACAAACAGCAGTAATGTATTCAGACTTTATTCAGCTGGAACGACATCACTGCGTTAAATCAGACAAGGCTGCAGCATGAGAACATCTAACATCATGTACACAGTTACCCAAACATATGAAGAAAATTGTTATCAATCTTTAATCATTAAAAATGTAAAAGAATTATTCAACTTTTCACTGAGTATAAAAAGTTACTATTCACTTTACTTTTAGGTAATTTACTACTTTATTCTCTCTACAAACTGATCAACAGGTTAAAACTATTTCTCTCCTTCATTATTTGTAACTTTAATGAACACCAATTTTAAATCCAGATAATAACTTGAGTTAATAAACATGTGTTCACATCATCATCATAACAACAGCCAACATAATATGAAAAGTAACCAAGACTGAGCAGTACTATTATCTGTAACTTTAATGAAATTACTGTTTTAGCTATGCCATCCTTACTTAAACAAGTGCTCTTATTATAACCATATTACGTAACAAGTTTCTAGTTACCATCTGACACTAAAAATGTCATAATATACTAAAATATACTAGAAAAGAAAATACTAGAATTTGTCAGAAAAAAAGGAACACTAATTTATAAAACTACACAAAAGTCTACTTTAATCTTAGGAATATCCTAGAAAACAAAGTAGTACAAAGTGCTTCAAAAGAAGCCACAAGACACAAATTACTAGAAAATACTAAAATAAAACAGATTAGAGCATCATATGTCACAAAATGCACTGAAATGTGTTCCTCGCTGTGACGTTCAATAATACACAATAATGAAGTAAAATAAATATATTAATATAACAAAACAATAAAATACTATACAATATTTAAAACAATATAATATAAGATTATATAACATGATATAATGCAATGTACTCTAATACAATATAATACTATCATATTATATGATACAATAAAATCGAATACAGAACAATATAATAAATTAGGTAAAATAAAAATTGAAAAAATATTATGTAATATAATATTATCTAATGTTATATAATATAATTTTTAAAATTTTACCATAACGTATCACAAAAGTCACACAGTTTCATATTTCATTGGAATAAACTAGTTTGTATAATGCAATCAAAATTAAATAAATAAACTGTACAACCTATGGGGTTTTGTTTAAGATTAACATGCTTTACTACATTTATGAAGCATGATGACATAAAAAATACAATATGATATGCATAGAGCGATACATGAGTGCTGATAAGATAATCATGACGCATCACGATAAAAAAAAACATAGAGCCACACATCACAATTCTTTAAATCAATGGTTTTTTTTTTAGTATTTGTTTAGTATGATGAACCCACAATATTGTATGCATAAAAATATAGTTCCCAATCAGTGTTATTTATATGAAGAATCGTACCTGCAACATTTCTAAACTTTATTGTAGCAACATTTCCGTACACCCCAATATGTCCTATACATATCCTATGATAGTATATTGATTAATACTACACACAGCACAGTCAGCACTGTATGAACACCATTTTTACATTTTCATCCAGACTTGGATGGTGTAACGGTTTACTTAGTTACTGACTAGTTACCAACTGGTGACTTGCAGCTGACTGTGTTCCCAAATGTAATTGTTAATCAGCTGAAGGAAACAGAGTGAGTCCTCATGAATGTCTCTTTGTTCTGGTTTAGCAACTTGCCCATAGCTCACTTTGATCCTGTGTTATGATGAGTTATACTTTTCACAGCATGTGTGATTGTTTAAAACCCTTCCACTTCCCCACAACAGCTGATCCACAACAATCTTGTCTTACATAAAACCGGACCTTGGTGCAAAAAGTTTAGGGTTACTGCTTAATGCAACGTGCACATCCCAAAAAAGTTAAAAACTGGGCACTAGATGCAAAAAATAGCAAAAAGAGGCTATGGATCTGCACACCAGAAGCTGCTCCAAAGTCTGATTGATTCAGGATTATTAACACAGAGGTTTCAGGTCCTGGCCCTTCATCAGACATGATGAATACCTCATCACAGATCAATGATTAATGACACTATCAAAACAAAAGACTTCTCATGATAGAAGGTTTTTAGAAGTTGAAGTTTATTCAAAGTCAAGGTCATCCAAATCCAACCATGCTCATTGCATTAAAAGGGACTTTTAAGAAAGCTAAAGGTTTTTACTATACCCAGGATAAAAAGATTTTTGACTGTCGGCTGTACTGTGGTGGCAGAAAAACTTTGAGGAGAATAATCAAACTACAGAAAAGAGCGATCAGAATAATCAATAAAGTTAGATATCTGGAACCCACTAATCAGTTTTTCATTGGATCTTCTGTGTCAAAATTTAAAAAGATTGTTCATTCAAAAACACTGGAGATCTCTTTTTGTGCAGTAAATAATACTCTTTCTCCTCGTATTCAAACATTTTTTAAACTAAGAGAAGGAAAATATAATTTGAAAGGTGTGCTTATGTTTGAAAGAAGAACAGGCAGGTTACAAATTAAATACAGATGTGTTTTGGTTTTGGAGATAAAATTTTGGAATGAGTTCAGTGATGACTTAAAATTACTGTAATGACTTACAGTAATAAGATATAAAGAAGGGTGTCTTGTGTTTTTTTCCTTATATGTCAAATTTATCTTGGATTGTACAGGAGAGGCAAAAATAAGCCTCAAGCCTCAGCCTATACCTTTTTCGGTTATTGACAAGTTTGTGTTAAATGGTTGTATTCTTTGTTGGCTCTTAACATTTTTGTAACCGAAATAAAAATATTAATTCATTCATTCGTTCAAACCTGCGGTCAGACATCATAAAAATGATCTGCGTGGCTGCCTACAGTACAACTAGTGAGAAATGACAAGCGTGTGTGAGAAAATGTGTGAAATGACCCTTTCTCTACTTCCCCCCCTCTTCACTTGTACAGTACAGGAATGTTGTCAGAGCTCCGCTGCTCTAAATTTGAACATCCTTCAGGCCAAGTTCCCCGCTGCAATCACCAATGACTGCAATCAAATATAAATGTCATGCTGAAACGGTAATGGGAAAGTACCTTGTAGTTGTACAATCATTAATGTGGGGTCTACAAAGAGGGAAACAGCCTCAAGAACACTTTAGAAACTCTAATAAATGCCATTTAAAGCAGTGAGGGTCCTTGTGTTCAGCTCACACTTCTCTGCTTCCTGGATATCCTGCATCACTCCAGTCTTAATAAACATCAAACATAAATCAGTGTTGACTCAGTAGGCTTTAAAGACTGAATACACAAAGACGTTTAAACACCACGTGTACATTAACAGTCTATTTGCTCTGACGTTTATGTGTGTGCATGATATTTTCTCTCACTGCCTGCCTGTGTGTGCATGTGCAGGAATCTAGGCCATCCCTTGTGGCTTTGTGTCTGAGAGGCGGATCAGTCTATACGAGGGGCAGCCAGGCATATGGGTGTGTTTATGTGCGAGCATGCGCACTGGGGATTTGATCCTCCTCTGTGTTTCTGTGAGAGCGGCAGAGAGGGGGAGAGTGGACTGGACGCTGTATGAGGGCTGTATCGGGGTGTTTCCACTCTGAAGAGGAAGACACTTTCTCTGCACCTCGCTCTCCCTTTAACTCCCAAAATCTCTCCATCTCTCTTCAACGCCATCGCTCCCCGACTCCAAACCTACACAGACACTCAGACAACCATAAAGGTTTGACCATAAGAAAAGATTGGCATTTACTCAGGGCTCCGTGCTCCAAGGGGCCTCAAGATATGCAGGTGTTACAGGCGAGGTTCAGAAATAAAACATATAGGGCTGCTCGATTATAACAAAAATTATAACCGTGATTTTGACATTTAACATTGCCCACATGCTAACGTTGAATTTAAGTGCTTTACACAGTATTATCTGGAACTTTAAAGAGAGAAGGGGCAGGACCAGATAAGCTTTTTGCTTCATTGTGTCCCGTCTCAAACTGGTTGTTTTGTTGACATATGTATGTTCTCACATGTGAAACTTTATTTGATGGACATGTACAGTTGTTTGGTGTACATATGTATTATTTTGACGTTGTTGTTTTTGTTGTTTGTTTTTTTAAGTTTGAGATGAATAAAGAGAAATAAAAAAGGAAAGAGCATGTAATCCATTAAATCAAACGTGAAAAAATAAAAATAACTAAAACTAATGATTATGATATTATGAATTACAGTTAAACTAGAAAGCAAGGTAAGGTAGCCAAGGTAGCTCACATATTGCAGTTACATCTATAAGCAATAGTTCCATGATAAAGTTACCATCATAATATGATTTCTTGACCCTGAAAACCCACACATAGCACTCAGAATCATGTTGATATTATTATTAGTTAGACCAGTGTTTCTCAACCAGGGGTCCGCGGACCCCTAGTGGTCCATGGTGTAATTGCAAGGGTTCCTTAAAAATAAAAATAAAATTTGAAAGAAATCCTATGACACTGATAAAAATAGGATTATTTTACTCAAGTGTGACTTTGACCTTTATCTACCTGACTTTTTTCTCTAATTAGATCTGTGTCACAATTGCAATTTATTTATTTAAGTTTGTATAATACAAACTTAACACAATCAGCACCCTTTTCAAAATATGAGCCCCCTACTGTTTCAGTGAACATACACCATTCATTATTAATAATTTTGTTATTGTGAATCATCTGCAGGAAGGTGTTGTTGGAAAACTCTACCTTGAAAGTTTCAGGCTAGAGCTTGAAATTAAGTGAGTGTTTCAAACAAAGAAAGAAAGAAGAAGAAGAAGATAATTACAGTTACACAAAGTAGAAGAAGTAGAAGAAGATCATGGACCCCCTGCCCCCCAGATTGGGTGTGGGGGTCCTCAGGGTAGATCAAAAATTTGCAGGGGGTCCAGGACCCCAAAAAGGTTGAGAACCACTGAGTTAGACAGTCATTAAAGCAAAAACGATTGTTTGCTAATGGTGGTTTTCTGGATCACCACCAAAATCATTTTTAAGTGGGGCCATTATCAACATCTCCTAAAAATTTCAGCAAAATCCATCCAGTAGTTTTTGCATAATCTTGCCAACAAACAAACAAACAATAGACAAACAAACAAACAAACAAACAAACATACACCAGCAAAAATATAACCTCCATGGCAGAGGTGATAAATATTTGACACGTCCTGCAGCACAGTCAAGTTAACTCTGGACGGCTCAGTTTTCATAACTGTTGGAGGCTGTAACTGTATTTGTAATTGAAACAGAAACTTGATTAATTTCCCAGTTCTAATGCATACATCTAAAATTACTTCCAGTTATTTTAAAAAGCATTTTAAATGTACTGTACACTGTCAAAATCACACAAATAGACCCCCAAAATTTGACAATATTTGAACTAGTTGGCGAATATAAAGACGTGAGGGAAAACCTGACTAGTTCCAACCATTTGACCAGATACTGTCAACTTAATTGCACAATTCAGACAGCATCAGGAGAATTACAAGCGAATTTAAGTATTGTGTTTAAGGAACTAAAGGTTATTTTTCAAAATTATTTTGCTTTAATAGAGTGGTGCAGGAGTAAGTCCAAAAACACAATAGCAAGTTGGCATTTACCACTCCCTGGTTCCCAAGGTAGATACAGTTTGAGAATAGTATAATTTACTAAACGCTGCCGGCCAATTTATTTGTTAGATCTCACAAGTACCAGGTTAGACCATCTTCGGCCTTAATTCTACGGGACTTATTAAACAAGGTGCTGGAAACATTCCCGAGGTTTTGGTCCATATTGACATGATAGCATCACACAGTTGCTGCAGATTTGTTGGCTAAACATCCATATGATAATATCTCATCTACCACATCTCAAAGGGGCTCTAGTGGATTGAGATCTGGTGACTGTAAAGGCCACTGGAGTACAGTGAACTGATTTCCATGTTCAAAAAAACAGTTTGAAATTATCTGAGCTTTGTGGCATAGAGTGTTATCCTGCTGGAAGTACCCATCAGAAGATTGATCCACTGTGGTCATAAATGGATGGACATGGTCAGCAACAATACTCTGTTAGGCTGTGGTATATAAACAATGCTCAATTTGTACTAAGGGGATGAAAGTGTGCCAAGAAAAGATGCCCCACATCATGACACAACCATCATGCCCAACTGCTGATACAAGGCATGATGGACCCATGCTTTCAAATTTTGAGTCTACCATCTGAATACTAAAGAAATCGTCTCCTGCGCACCTTGGTTGTAACAGGTGGTTATTTGAGTTTTTGTTTCCTTTATATCATCTTAAACTACTCTGGACATTCTGATCTGTCCTCTGGCATCAACAAGGGATTTTCCCAGTGAGAACTACCACTAGCTGGATATTTTCTCTTTGCCTGATCATTCTCTGTAAACACTAGAGATTGCCTTGGGTAAAAATCCCAAAAGATCAGCAGGTTAACAAATACTGAGTTCAGCTGGCCTTCAGTGCTAATTATGTTGACTATTTTCATCATAGTTTTCATCAACATCCTTTTTTCCCCTGACAAAAACTAGACTATACCTAAAAAAAATGGAAATAGACACATGGACTACAACTAAAACTAAATTAACTGACATTTTCATCAACATAATAAAACTAGTCAAAAATGTTTGACAGAGACTTAATCCAGTCAGACCTAATTTGGTCATGTAGAAAGTAGAGACAAGTTAGGAATATATCCAATCACAGCTACTTTGGTTGTCTGGAATGGTTGGATGAGTTAGGAGAGACATCCAATCACAACTGCCTTCACTGCATGGAGGCGGGATAAGTTGGGGAGCGATCCAATCAGAGCTCCTCTCTTTATGAATTGATATATTCATGTAGAGCAGATTCACTGTTTGTTGTCAGTTCTGGTATTGTAACTGAGATGCTCTGCCAGGTAGCCTAAATAAAGGTGACTGCATTTCACACAAAAGTTCAATTTGTTTCTGTTCATTTATACATTCAGACTTTACTAGCATCCAGTAAAGGGTTATAAGATGTTTGATTTTATTCAAGTGTAAAACCTGACTTCAGAAATTCAAGGGAACATAAAAAATGCCTTACCGTTTACACTTCATATTTTATTCGACTAAATTTACAACAGATTTCATCGACTAAAATGTTGTGAAATTTCATCAACTAAAAGTAGACCAAAATTAAAACAATTTAGATAACTAAAATATGACTAAAAGTAAAATATATTTTAGGTGAAAGACTATAACTGAAACTAAATTGAAAAGTGCTGTCAAAATTAACACTGCTCATCTGGCACCAACAGCCCTGCCTCCAGTAGGTCAACATGCCTACATGCCTACAGTCGCTGCCATGGAATTGAGAGATTGGCTGTTTGCAATAACAAGCAGTGGCTGATGAGTGTATTTGTGCAATGTCAGTACTAATTTCAGAAACAATAACAATTTGTACAAATAACTTTTAATTGCCAAAACATGCTAAAGAAAAGAAAACAGAAAAGCAAGCACACTGCTGTTGCTAATTCCAAAAATAAGTTGGCAGAGTTTGAGCAAGTGACTGAAACTGGCAGGGATTCCCCCTGCTCTGTTCCAGTTTTATTCACTCGCCCAAACATTGCCAACATATTCATAATTAAGACACAGCGCTCTCTTCTTATGTTGAAACTTTGCCTTTGTATTGTTGAGTTTCTGTGCTTCAGCCTTTAAAAAGGCCTCTAAATTATTTGTTGACACACTGTGACTGCTTTAAGTTAAATGGAGAAGGTCCTGGTATCGGTCTTTGCCTTGAGGCCTTCAAATGACTAGAACTGTCCCTGCACACACATCACTCTCTCTCCTTCTCAGGGTGAGTCTAGGAAACAGCTGGAAAAGCAAATAGTCTCCGGCAGGCCGAGCTCTGGCCCACTGGCTCTCACACATGACTGGACCTTTACTTGGATGAATGCAGTCCTCACACTGATTTTTCAGCTGCAGTCCAAAAGCACAAGGAGCGGCGCAATTGCACAAACCTAAAGGAATGCTGCAGCATTTGGCAAACACACTCTTTGATCAACGTCGCAGTGTGCGGCGAGAGATGATTGGTAGCAGCGTCACCCCTCGTGTGCCACAAGTTTCTCCGGGATATTTTGGCAGCGGAGGCCACACAAAGGACCTCACAGTCCGGCAAGGAGCGGACCTCTCCTCCGTCCTCATTTGAGATTTCAAGCTCCTTAACAATGTCATGTCAACACCAATAAACATGACCCGTGCTCACAACGAATTTGCCGCATTCTTTCCGATCAGACGTGAGGGAATTTGATAGCCGAGCAACACTGGAACATTGGGTCAGTAAGTCAGCAAAATACTGTACGCTGTCCCTACAGTTAGTCCTGTTTCCAGCTGATTTACTCTCCATTGTTTGGATTCTTTAAGATCTGATGCTGTGCTTCTATAAGGAAGTGCTTGTGATTGGATTAGATGAGGTAAAGGGTTATGTTTAGATGGACCTGTGGGAAACTTTACATCACGAATTACATGGTTATAGCAGTTTTGTGTTTCCCTCTTTAAACCTTTTGTTTTAGAGCAGTGTTGTGTATTGCTTCATATAAACTAAAACCACTGCCTGGTGGTTGTATGCCTTTGCAAGGGTCACAAAAGGTTGGACAATTAAAGTACAATAGTGGGTCAAGAAAATGGCTCGGGCAGTTTTCGTTGGCATCAGATTGCAGAAAAGTTATTTCTTAAAGGTGTTGGTGCATGTTTTGTAACAAGTTCTGATATTTTAGTGACCTTGATCTACAACTTCTAGAATTGAAGTAATGAAGTGGACATCAGTGCAAACTAAACTTGAGGAAAGCTTCCTCAAAGCATTCTTGAGCTATTACATTCAGAAGAAATAAATGTACATAATATTCAATGACCCCCAAAATCAGTCAGTTCATTCCTGAGTCAAAGTGGATATTTGTACAAAGTTTTGAGTAAATTGTCCAAAGTCAGCCGCAGATATGACTCAAAAATGGTGTCCACCAGCAAGGGATGAAAATGAGGCACGCTGACCTTGACCTTTCACCTTTATATACAAAAATCTAAGAGGCTCATCCTAAAGTCTGATTGGACATCTGTGCCAAGTTTAAAGAAAGTCCCTCATGGCAATCTTCAGATATCACATTTACAAACAAGATGAGCATAAGCCCTTCCAACACTAACCTTTGACTTTTACAACCAAAATTTAAGTTAAAGGAATATTTCAGTATTTTTGACGTTGGGTTGTAACAAGTACTTGATAACAGTCAATGAATTGGCTAAAAGGGCTCCCAAGCAGCGCTGCACCTTTAAGGAGAATAAGGTGCACTGCCGTTGGGCGAGCCACCTAACCCTTTAAAGGTGTAGTTCAGAGTTTTGATTTTAAGTTGTAAGGGTACATGGTGTTAGCCTGAACATTCAGCTCTACATCTGCACAGAAACAGAAGCTAGGGCTATACATTGCTAAACATGGGACCACCCTCTACGCATAATTCCAAGAGTTTTAGGGTTAAAACAATCAACAAAAGCAATGTGATTACATGCCATATATACCAGTGTTAATTTTGACCGCATTTTTTTTATTTAGTTTCAGTTATAATCTTTTGCCTTATATATGTTTTAGTTTTAGTCATAATTTACTCATCTAAAATGTTTTAATTTGAGTCTAGTTTTAGTTGATGAAATTTCACAACATTTTAGTCGATGAAATCTACTGTAAATTTAGGGTAAAGGGTAAGGCATTTTTTATGTTCCCTTGAATTTCTGAAGTCAGGTTTTACACTTGAATAAAACGAAACATCTAATAACCCTTTATTGAATGCTAGTAAAGTCTGAATGTATAAATGAACAGAAACAAATTGAACTTTTGTGTGAAATGCAGTCACCTTTATTTAGGCTACCTGGCAGAGCATCTCAGTTACAATACCAGAACTGACAACAAACAGTGAACCTGCTCTACATGAATATATCAATTCATAAAGAGAGGAGCTCTGATTGGATCGCTCCCCAGCACCACCACCAAGCTAAGGCAGTTGTGATTGGATGTCCCTCTTAACTCATCCAACCTTCCACACAACCAAAGTAGCTGTGATTGGATATATTCCTAACTTGTCCCTTCTTCCTACATGACCAAATTAGGTCTGATTGGATTAAATCGCTGTCAAACATTTAGGTCTAGTTTTATTTGTTGACAAAAATGTCAGTTAATTTAGTTTTAGTTTTTGTCCAGGTGTACTTGTTTTTATTAGTTACTGTCTAGTTTTTGTCAGGGGAAAAAAGGTTGTTGACGAAAACTATGAAAAAAATAATAAGTATACATAATTTACACTGATATATACGATTTATTGACGACTGCTTACTTTTCCACTATCAAGCTGCTTTGCTCAGGCATTGCATTGGTACATGGCACAGTGTAGACACCCCTCTGCCAGTGGTGCACTGACCACCAAAGAGTCTGACTTTCATTTTGTTGAGTACACCGATATCACTATGTTCTAAATTAACTAGAGTTTAGGCAGAGGGCCTCATACAAATGGCCCTGGCCATAGTGGACATTTGTGCCTGGTTTAAAGGGATTCCCTGTGAAGGGTTATGGAGAAACTGTTTTTACAAGCAAGGTATAAACACAAGACATGAGGACCTTAACCTTTGACCTTTGAACTACAGAAGTGTAAGCACTTCATTCCTAATCAGAGAGGACATTTGTGCAAAGGTTGTTGAAAATCCTTCCTCTAGATAAGACATATACCTGTGACCTAATGACCTTGACCATTTACCTTTGGCCACCAAGACCCAATAAGTTGGTTCTCAAGTCAAAGTGGACATTTGCACTGAATTTGATGAAAATCCCTCAATACATTCTTGATATTAAATTTACAGTATGGCCCATGAATGGATAAAAAGATAACGTGAAAACAAAATATGTCCACCTGTGGATGTTGCTTTTGCTGTCACAGAGGTATAACAATAAAGAAGAACCTCAAAAAAAGAATAAAACAAGCTAAAGATGAGCTCAGATTTGGCACGTTTTGGATTATTCATGTATTCAAATATTTCATAAAACAGAGGAGAGCATCGTGCACATACCTGCTTAATGTCATTTCAGATTCCATGCACACATTTGTCTTGTCTCTCTGCCTTACGTGTGCTCCTTCAGGTGGGAAAACATCAAAAAGACATCAACTTTGCTGGAAAGGTTTCAAGAATGTGGACATATTAGGAATGTAACACAGACAGCATATAGGAGAGCACCTTATAGAAAGAGAGGCCCCTGACTGCAGCCTGTCATTCCAGCGGTCAAACACTGGCACGCAACTGCGGCCCATCACTGCGCTCAAACTTATTAAAAAGCTGAAGGAGGGTTTTAACTCCTGCCCATCAGACATCACCTGTTTAACATGAAACCCCCTCACTGCTCCGCTTAAGCTCTAACAAGCCACATAAAGAAAGCTGTAAAGTCCGACACCAATGGAGCAGTAAAACTAAAAGTGGTGCCCACCAAGTCTGCACGGACTCTGCAGGGCACTTTATGGAACATGAACAAACACCGAGGCCACAGGGAGATATGAAATACCTCAGACTGCTGACTTTTACCCATAGACTTTATAGGAGTGGAATTAGCCTCTTAGTTTCCAAAGTGAAGCTAATGTGGAGGTTTAAACTGCACGCTCTCTTAATTCCAGCAGAGGTGACTCCTGTGGTTGTGCCTTTTTTATTTTTATACTATAATACAACAGATAATCCAGATTCTAATTTGACTGGGTACTGCATTAAAAACGTCCAAATTAAGGTTTCAATGACTGTTTCATAGTCATTTTCTTTACAAAATCAGGATCATTTTGTAATTCTTTAAACGAGTTGAAGCCAAGAGTTGGAACTGTGCAAGACCCTTAAGCCTAATTTAGAACTAACCTGCCCCTTCATTCGGTATCAGATAATTTTGTTGACTACTTGTTTTTGTCATAGTTTTTATCAACAACCTTTTTTACCCTGATAAAAACTAGAAGTAACTGACATTTTCATCAACAAATAAAAACTAGACTAAAATTTTTGACAGAGACTTAATCCAATCAGACCTAATTTGGTCATGTAGAAAGTAGAGACAAGTTAGGAATATATCCAGTCACAGCAACTTTGGTTGTTTGGAAAGGTTGGATAAGTTAAGAGGGGCATCCAATCACAACTGCCTTCACTGCGTGGAGGAGGGATAAGTTGTGGAGCGATCCAATCAGAGCTCCTCTCTTTATGAATTGATATATGTTCATGTAGAGCAGGTTCACTGTTTGTTGTCAGTTCTGGTATTGTAACTGAGATGCTCTGCCAGGTAGCCTAAATAAAGGTGACTGCATTTCACACAAAAGTTCAATTTGTTTCTGTTCATTTATACATTCAGACTTTACTAGCATTCAATAAAGGGTTATTAGATGTTTCGTTTTATTCAAGTGTAAAACATGACTTCAGAAATTCAAGGAAACATAAAAAATGCCTTACCCTTTACCCTAAATTTACAGTAGATTTCATCGACTAAAATGTTGTGAAATTTCATCAACTAAAACTAGACTCAAATTAAAACAATTTAGATGGCTAAAATATGACTAAAAGTAAAATATATTTTAGGTGAAAGACTATAACTGAAACTAAATTGAAAAGTGCTGTCAAAATTAACACTATTAGACACCTTAGTAGTACTGGGTCCGATCCCTTTTTGCCTTCAGAGCTGTCTTACATCCATGATCTGAATCCCCTGTTCAACCACACGGAGAGTTCTGGCACTTTAGCCCCGCTGACTGAACAGGCTCACCAGCGGACGCACACACGGTCATAAATCTGCTCCATCATAACACACCCTCTGTGTGTAGTCGGTGTCAGCAAAAATAGTTTCCATCAGAGTCCCAAGAACTGCAAGAAAAATATATTTGTTTATATTTTGAAAGGAAGAATGGGAAGAATTTTCTATTGTTTTCAATCTTTTTTCAGAATAAAGGAATGTGCTTATCTTACTATGATAATCACGTCATGATTTTTATGACTTTTCCTTATTATCAAATATGAACCACCCGTCAGGCTGGTTGCACATTACACAGTTTTCATACATCATTGACCTTAGACAAAAGGACAGCTAGAACCTCCTCTCACAGGCCACTTCATTAGGTACACATTACAAGTACCAGAAATGTAATAACCTTGCAGTGCAGATGGATCTCCCTGATTCACTGTCTCTAATCAGGCAGATCCATCTTGCCAACTCCAATCTACAACGACTGAGAGTGGCCCTAAAACAGTATGGCCCAATCTGAGTCCTTTAAAGCAGGAAGAGGTGGAGCTACGACTGAGACGACAGCAGGAAGTGTTCGAAACCATTCACTCATTCACTCACTATTCCCTAAATAGGGTTAATAAAATAATTAAGTACATAGGGTAAGATCGAACTAGATTTCGGACACTACACTGAAATTTTCTAAACATCACTGCGTCAGTAGATGCACAAAGCATCACGTAAACAAACCGAGCACTCAGAAGGATAACAACAGTTGTATTAATGTCAATAAATTGTTGAAAGGTCAGTGGTGTGGAAGTTTGATTATGTCATCTATGGTTTTGTGTCTCGATTGCGAGCTGTAATGGCCCACAATAGTTCACAAGCTAACTACGGCTACTTAGAGCAAGCTAGCGAAGTAACGGTAGGTTGTAGTTAGCTTACGAGCTATGAGTTAGCACCTATACATATAGACGAAAGCATTTTTGTGCCGTAGCAGCCATCTTTGTCTTCTTCTTCTTCTTCTTCTTCTCCTCTGGAAAACCACAACTGCATTGCATTGTGGTCTACGGGAGTACAACGTAAGGTACATCTTATGTACACTCACATTTGCTACACATTGTGAACAAAATTTACCCCTGAGAATTCGAACAACACTACAAAATGGCAAACACACTATATAGTGCACTATATCTGTGATAGGGAACGGTTTCAAACACAGCTCTAGATTGTAATTCGTTATTTAATGAAAAACAAACAACACTATAAACTTCTCCATGGAAGTTATATTTTTGCTCCTCTTCTGACGTTTTGCTGGAACGTTGTTTGACAGAGTGGCTTCTGTTCTGTCCTTTACACCGAGGCAGTAGTGCCTGCCTTCAACACTATCTGATTGGCCTGTAATAAACACAATTGACAGAACAATTGTCCAATCACCTGCTGGTCAAGCTTTTGAAAGGTTCTGCTCATTTTCCAAACACTTTCTATGGGCTCTTTCCCAGATAGATTAGTTAAATATCCTGAATTGTCCACCTAGCGTGTCAGGTTACCAGTAAGCTTCATTTCACAATGAAGCATATTTAATTTTACTTTGAAGATTGGTTGAGGGCCAAGTAAAATTGGAGCCTGGGCTGCAGCTGGCCTATAGTTTGGATACACCTCACCTGAGGTATTGGCTCACTTTATGCTATAATTACAGCAGAAACAACCTGAGGGATGGGTTTGGCTCCTCGCCTACTGTCAGGTGACGACCTGGTAGCCACATCTGTTTCTTGTACATGAGCTAAAGTTTTATTGCTTCAGATTTTTAATTAATCTTAAAGTGAAAGTTTGAATGTAACCCTCCTTTATATTTGATCTCTCAGTGAACTGTCTATAGGGTTATTCCACTCTGTCTCCTTGTCATACATTATTATTTTATCGGTAACAGAAGTCTGTTCTGATCATAAATGCCAGAGTCATTATGCTGGCGTAGTTCTCTTGTCTATCCTGTTTCTCAGAACACATACATGTTTGAGATTTCCTGAGGTGAACCAGCTTCATATGCGTCATCAATGCACACTCATGTTTGTTCTCCACGCCTCTAAATGTCATTTTATTTCTGCACCTGCAGCAATTAGACATGTTTGCTGCCACGTTCAAGAATACCCTACGTCTGCTCTGCTGCCAGTGTTGTTTTATATAATCACTTGGCAGAGGGGCAAATATTTTGATGGATTATTTCCACTCATTTCAGCTCCTCAGGAAGCTCTACATGTGAAGTGGAGGATACACGGAGCGCTCCGGCACTTCCAGCCCCGCTGACTGAACAGACTCACCAACGGATGCACACACGGTCGTAAATCTGCTCCATCATAACACACCACCTGTGTTTAGCAAGTGTCAGCAAAAATAGTTTCCATCAGAGTCCCAAGAACTGCAAGAAAAATATATTTTGTCATATTTTGAAAGGAAGAATGGAAAGATATTGTTTTCAGTCTTTCTTTTAGAATATAGGAAAAATCACGTCATGATTTTATGACTCTTCCTTCTTATCTAATATAAACCACCCGTCAGGCTGGCTGCACATTATACAGTTTTCAAACATCGTAGACTATAGACACAAGGGCAGCTAGAACCTTCTCTCACAGGCCACTTCATTAGGTACACATTGCAAGAACCAGGTTGGACCTCCTTTCGCCTTCAGAACTCTGAAATCCTTCATCACATAGATTGAACAAGGTGGTCCATACTAACATGATAGCATCACACAGTTGTTACAGATTTGCCTGAATCTCCCGTTCCGCCACATCCCAAAGGGGCTCTAGTCGATTGAGATCTGGTGACTGTTGAGGCCACTGAAGAGCAGTAAGCTTATTCAGAAGTTAAAGAAACCAGTTCAAGATGATCTGAGCTTTGGGACAAGGGGTGGTATCCTGCTGGAAGTATCCATCAGAGGATGGACATACAGGGATGAACATGGTCAGCAACAACATTCAGGAAGGCTTTGCTGCTTAAAGGATGCTCAGCTGGTACTAAGGGGCCCAAAGTGTGTCAAGAAAATACCCCCCCACAACCTCTGACATGGACTTAGAGAGGGTCTCCTGCATACCTTGGCTGTAACAAGTGGACATTAAATTGCTGTTGCCTTTCTTCTACTTCCAACCACCCTGCCATTTCCCCCTGAACTCTGGCATTTACACAGCACTTTCACTCCGAGAACCAACACTGACTGGATATTTCACCTTTCCAGGACCATTCTCTGTAAACCCTCGAAATGCTTGTGTGTGAAAATCTGAGAAGACGAGCAGTTTCTAAAATATTTAGTCCAGGGATGGGCAACTTTGATAACCAATAAAGCCACATATCACCTTCTTTACTGTTGAGGGCTGCATTTTTACAAATTGTAGGACATTCTTAAGGGAGTATTAAATAATGTGATGATAACTAAACTGATTTGCACTGATAATAGTTTTTGTTTTACCGCCTCAAACCATTGGACAATAACTGTTTTTTGTGTTCATTTGCACAAGTCACTTTCTGCTCTTCTAAATGCCCTATTGTACCTGAAAATCTTTTAATTTCCTTCTAGTTATCTGTATATATCTTAAATCTATCTATAACTTGTCTATTTTTTAATATGTTTACTTTCTTTCTTTAATGCTGCCACAGAGGATGCCAAACTATGTTTCACTCTACAAATTCTGTTGCCTAACAAGTGCTTATATAGTAGCAATAAAGAACTTTTCTATTCAATTCTATGAGCAAAAATAGCAAATATAAAGTTTTTATAAAAAATGATTTTACCAACACTGATATGTTTTAACTCAAACACAAGTAATTATGCACAAATTAGTGACCTTGACACATATTCAAACTAATTTAGGATTACTTTCAAATACAGTAAAATGAGTGTTTACCCCTTTTTGAGGTTCAAATATGTGTTGCATTTTTGTTCTATCCTCTAATGCTGCAGCAAATGAGACTCAGACAAACATGAATAGAAAAGTGAGTTCCTTTCACAGGTTGCATCACATTTGACAGATTCTACCACGTTTCCTTCATGTTGTTTTCTGGAAAGGATTGGCGGGCCACTCGAAGCTTGGGTGGATGGGCGCATGTGGCCCTGGACTGCCTGATGCCCGTCCCTCATTTAGACCAACTCATCTGGCACCAACAACCACGCTATTTTTCATCATCACTTAAATCACATTTCATACCTGATTCTTGGTTGAACTTCAGCAGGTCATCATGACCATGACTATGTATCTGAATGCATTGAGTTGCTGCTATGTAATTGTCAAATTTGCTTTAATAGACAGTTGAGTGGGTATACCTTATGAAGTGGGAGTGAGAGTGTTTTTAACATTATAATCTTCTGAACACACTCGAGATGATTTGCCTACATCTGGAGCTCACACACCTGCTGTTTGTAGTAATTATCTCACAGTGGTGATTACACAGACATGAGGTCTAACACAAACTCGTGTGATCAAAAGTGACCTCAGAGGAAAAACAAACAGGACGATTGAAGTCTTCAGCTGGAGGTCTGTACGGGTGTTTTGTTTTGCCGTCCTACTGATGTGCATCCCGCACATTCGTGCTGTAACGATGGTTTCACAAGCTGGTCCTCCTTTCTGATATTTCTCTTCCACACAGTTTTTTTTATGTGTCTTCAAGGGATTTTCTTAAAACTTTGACCACATGTCCACCAGGATTAAAGGATGAACTCTGTAGATTTTGGAGGTCATAGGGAAAAAAGTCATGGTCATGGAGTCTTGTGGTCAACCTTTGCTCATAAACTCTTGGAGAGACATTCATTAAACTTTGCACAGATGTCCACTCTGACAAAAGGATGGACTAATTAGAATTTTAGGATTAGAGGTCAAAGGTTAAAGTCACTGAGCCCCATGTTAACTGATTGCTCCTAAATATCATCTTGTGAATGCATAATATTAGAATGCTTTCATGAAAATAAAAAAACATTGCACAAATGTGAACAATGACACTGTGATTAAAGGGATAGTTCAGGATTTTTGAAGTGGGGTTGAATGAGGTATAGTACGTGGCATTAGCCTGAGCATAAGCCACAGTGATAGAGTTCAGCTCTGAATGTGTACAGAAACAGCCGGCACAGAAGCTAGGGCTATATATTGCTGCAGGAGGGTCCGACAACTCCAAAACAAGCCTCAAAAACAGTGTAGGGAGATGGCATGCTGTATTAAACTCATTTATTACAACTTATGTTTCCATTACCAACCTGCAGTCTTGATTAGATAAATGGGTGTTTTTAGCTGCAAATATAACAGTTGTTTATGTAACACGTTTGGTATTATCGTCTTCACCAGGGGTGTCAAGCAAAATCACAAAAGAGGCTAAAATTAAACAAACAAAAGATGCCAAAAGGGCCAAACAGGAGCAATAGTTTTTTCATCTAAAACTTATTTTTTTAAATCAGAATTATGAATTTGAACATCATATTTATTTTCAGGCAAACTTAAAAGTCATTGCAACAGCACTGACCGATGCATCATCTGCTGACCACTGATCAGAGTGATAATTATATTATGCTGCATTCATTTACATCAGAACTGGGAAGAGGGGAGTGGGAATGACGTCTTATCCGAGTTATCAGCGTTCCAGTTACAAAGTAGGAAAAATTTCTATATATTTACTAAACAATGGTTAACAGGTCATCTGCATTCTTGGTTAAGAGGATCACCTTCATTCCTCCCATGAACTCATCCCTAAGGATGCACACCTTTACCTGTCTTGGTTTCACATCAGATACTTCAGTATTTCCATATATAACCATCGAACAATACTATGTGTATGGCTGATTTAGTACAACAAACACTAGGGAGAAGCATTAATAAACAGAATACTACAGGAGTTTAATAACTGTTTACACTGGGGGCAGCCATCTTTGATTGTCAGCTTGGGGATGGTGAGGATCCCCTGACTTTCCAGTAGGAAATTCCAGCCTCACTGGGCGTTCTAGATGAAATTCCCCACTGGGAACACAGAAATCCTGACTTCCCAGTACAACTAGAACGCAGCATTAAAGCAATGGGAGGAGGGGTTGGTGCACAGGGTCTGCATAGCAGCTGTTGTGGTGCATTGTGGGATTTGTAGTATGACTGGTGGGATTTAACAGAGGGCCATTAATAATGGACACATTAAATTATCTTGTTGCTATATTTAATTATATCTCGGGGCAGATTTGGCCCACAGGCCTTGAGTTTGACATGTCTGCTCCACAGCATTAGATAAGTAGGTACGTTAAAGTTAACCCTGGGGACATAAATGTTTATTTTGTTTAGACTTCAAATAAGTAACATGCTGAGTGGCATCCATTTTGTCATCTAGCAGGGAATGGAATAGGGTTTGATGCCACATGTAAAATGTATTTACAGGAAGGTTAGAGATATATTTAACGGAAAAGGTGAAAATCTTTTGTGGCAAAGTTCAGCCTGAGCTGTAACAACAAAAATGCAGATCACTGACATTGATTTATCTCTGCCACCCACCACCCTGAATCCCAATTAATCTGGTTTCTGAAAAAAAAAAATTCAACAAAAGTAGAAAAAGAAGTAGTTTCAGTGTGTAAAGATCTGCCATCTGTAGAGGAGGAGGGAGCAGACAGGGCAGAGAGGGAGAGTCTGCAGACTGAGCAGACAGACAATAGGCTGCAGCCGCGTCACCATTCGACAGCCCTGATCAATGTCAAGCTGTTGCACAACACCAAACCCCCTCTCCTTTGTCCCCCCTCTTGCTTCATCTCTCGCTTCCCTGCATGCTTTCTCTCTTTATCGCTCTGCTCGGTCAGCACGGCAGAAGTTACTCCGGCTGCTGTGAAAACAAAAAAGCTGCAACAATGGAGCAAATTTGTGCAAGAAATATCAAACAGCATCAATATTCAGAGAGCTTCCTGTTGTCTTCAGGACTCCCTTTCAAGTCTGATCCTGCAGAGTGTTTTCATTTCACACGTTTTTTTTTCTAGTTTGGGTGAAGATTTACAGCACAAAAAGGACAATGCGTGGTCTCTGTCCATTCTTTACTTAGCTGTTTCCATTCCTCCCCCCTCACCCTGTTGCCCTCCGCTCCCTCATGACCTCTGCCCTACTGGGATACGTCACCAGTGCAATGGAGAGGTAGCCCAAATCACAGCTTCAAAATGAATCCTTTTGTGTTTGGAAACAGTTAAGACCTCCTCCCACAACAAACATGCAGGAGATATATCACTTCTTAAAACAATAAAACGCCTCATAGCTGCAGGCTAATTGCTGCCCTCTTCTGCATAATGACGCCTGAAGGATCTCCCTTTTATTTATAACCTGTAATTATCTAAAAAAATCTCTCCTCATGCTTTAATTTGAATGATTCAGAAAAGTCAAACTTTCTCTGCATTGCATCAGAATTGAAAAAGTATCCGACAATACAAGAGTGAACTTTAGAACAGAATAGAAATAGAATAAATCTTTAATGTCCACCTTTGAGGGAAATTTGATTTATGATCTATCCATCCATTTTTTAGCCCTAAACACTGTCGGGGACACAGGGATTGCAGCCTATGCAAGCTAACATTCACTGGTTAACACTGAAGACATACAACATTCACACACACACACTTACTCCTAAGAGAAATTTCAAGTCCCCATTTACCTCACAAGCATGTTTTTGGTGCTTCAGAGGAAACCAGAGCACCTGGAGAAAACCCTTGCAGTTCGGGGAGTTGAACCAGCAACCTGCTCACTGTGAGGCAGGAGCACAGCCTGCTGCACCACCATGCAGCCCTAAAATACATGGTACATGTAAGATCTATCTATCTATCTATCTATCTATCTATCTATCTATCTATCTATCTATCTATCTATCTATCTATCTATCTATTTATTTATTTATTAGTATATATAGTACAAGTACAAGCTACTGTTAATGGTTCTTAGTGTACACAACCTTTTTACTGAGCATTAAGGGTGTCTGTGATTTAGTCTGGTAGCTCAGTCCAACATTAATTAGAGATTTGATGGTTCAAGCCCGGCTCTGGCTGTCACATAACGATGTGTCCTTGGGCATGGCACCCATGTTGCTCCCACTGCGATATCAGTGGAGAGTAAAGCCGGAGATGTACTTGCAGTTTGTCCCTGCTTCACGTTTCAGCATTTTTGTTTTTATATTTGCCTGTATGTGTTACTGGAGGACATCACTAAAGATCTCAGGCTGTATGAAGCTACCTTTAGCGTTAGAAGTAAACTGCAAACATGGTGGTATATCATCATCATATATTTGTTGACAGCTCATGACCAGTGGTCAGACCTCACCATTAGCATCGTCTGACCTCTGTTTCTACAATATTTTCCTCTGTGCACCTGTCTCAGCGTATGGATGTACTGAGTTAACGTGTTAACCAATGACTTGTGGCCGACTGTGCTAAAAGATGTATTAACCAAAGCACCAGAAAAATCAGAGCGTGACCCTTCAATGCTTCACTTCTATTAATAACTGTATAGCAGATCATTAGTTTATATGTGAGAAAATACAGCCAAGGAAGCTAAGCTAACACAAACAAAGTCAACCATGGTGTCAACTCCAAGTCACCAATGTACACGGTCACCAGCTGAATTAATACACCAAACTGATTTCCTTGTTTCCTAAATTCTGAAGGAGAATTTATCTGTCATCAGCTGGATGATCTGTTGTGTTTGTGTCTGTAAAGTCTCATTATTCAGATGTTGATGATCGTGATCTTGATTTATCATTTTGTCTTTTAAACTTTCTGTTGATGTTGTTTCTGCTGCTGTGATCAATCTCTCATCTCCTCTGCTTCTGAACTGATCCTACTGGTGAAGTGTGGACTGCGGTTCTTGCCTGCGTGCACAACAGACGAGCTGAATCGACACAGCGGCAGCATGGCAGCAACCATGAGTGCATGTAGGTGTAGTAACAGTAAGTATATCTCTGGCTTAAATGAGTATGAAATAATGTGGCTGCCATTGCTTCAATAAACTGGTTCATTGATCATTGTACTCACCAACAGCCTGATGAGGTAAAGTATGACATATTTTTACTATAAAAATATGCTGGTAGTCACCAAAATGTCTCACTCTGTGTTTGTTTGAAAACATATCTGAATATCTTACAAACCGGAGCCCTGGTGAGTGCGAAGATTTAGTGCAGCTCCACAGCCGGCACATTTCCTTAAGTGAAGCTGCAGTCAGAACAAGCTCAACAACTGCTTCTATAATCTAAACATCATGTTTAAAAGATGAGGGTTTCCTTTTTATAACACAGAGTGAGCCGCGCTGCCCAGCAGAGAGGAGGATATTTTGTTTTCAGAGTGCATTTCTTGGCCCCTGTTTTAGATTTTTCGTGGCATTTTTGTCCCTTTTTGATTCCATTTCAGTGAACTATGAAATCATACACTTTCACTCAATGCTGACAGTTTCCTACCGCTCTGTTTTTATGGAGTACACCACAGATCCCACACTTGTTCCCCATAGCTGGAAAACTAGCAGATTTAAAAGAAACGGACGGTGCCATTCTCCCTTCAACAAGTTCACTTTCAACCTACAATTCTTAGTTACTTTATATTTTGTTGACATAGTGGCTTTGTGGCTTTGTTGTGCAATTTCCTTTCTATTTATTCTACATTTTACTTCTTTTCTTTGTCTTTTGTCATGCCCAAAATGCACCAAACCATCATCCACATTTGTCACATTTCTGCATTTTTTCTCTTCATCTCTTCAAAAATTCCCACGGAGAACAATGCACATTCAACCTTGATCTATTTTCTCCCGATGAGATCTAATCCTAGCTTTGATGATTCCTGCAGTTTCTTAAAATGATCCCTCATTTCATCCTGGAAAAACCACCGCTCTCATGCGTGGACAAACAATTCCTTTTTGCCTAAACAACGGGAGACGATTTTGGAGAAAGCACAGGGACGTCTCCATGCATACGTTTCCTCTGCTCTTCATGTATGACCTTGTTTCCTAGCACGATCATGGGTCCATTCATGAACAGACACATGTGACACAGATCACAACATCCTGGAGCACATGTTAAGCTCTGTGGGGGTTGAAGAGAGCTCGAAGCATGTGACTGCAGGATCCTACTCAAGAAGAAGAAAGAGAAGGTGATCAGCACGAGCATTATTGAGCTATGACAATATGCTAATATCTGTTGATTATATATAAAAACAGATGCAGCTGTGGTGCAAACTCTTCAAAGCTGAGTAGAGGGGACACCCGTTAGACTGCTAATATTCCAATCACATGGCAGCAACTATATGCATTAAGGCACGTCAAAGTCGAGGCAACCCAATGAGGTTCCAACGGAGTGTCAGAACAGAAAAAAAGGTGATTTAAGTGATTGTGAATACGGCATGATTGTTGGTGCCAGACATTCCTGAAACTGCTGATCCACTGGGATTCTCACGGGCAACCATTCAAGAGTTACAGGGAATGGTCCTAATGAGAGAAAATATCCAAAAAGTGGCAGTTCTTGGGATAAAATACCTTGTAGATATCAGAACTCAATGTGAATAAACCATAAGCATCGTCTGATCTCTGTTTCTACGACAATTTTCCTGGAATACACTGGAATATACTGGAGATCCTTGCAGTTTGTCCCTGCTTCAAGTTTCAGCATTTTTGCTTATTTACTTGCCTGTATACTGGAGGACATCGCTAAAGATCTCAAGCTGTATGAAATTACCTTTAGTGTTAAAGTAAACTGCAAACATGGCGGTTTATCATCATCAAATATTTGTTAACAGCTGATGACCAGTGGTCAGACCTCACCATTAGCATCGTCTGACCTCTGTTTCTACAACATTTTCCTCTGTGCACTGTTGGACCTGTCTCAGCGTATGGATGTACATGTTAACGTGTTAACCAACGACTTGCGGCCAACTGTGCTCAAAGATGCTGAACCAAAGCACCGGAAAAGCAGAGGGTGGCTCTTCAGTGCTTCACTTTTATTAATCATAGTATCAAAGAATACTTCATTAGTTTATATCTGAGAAAATACAGCCAAGGAAACAAAGCTAACACAAACAAAGTCAATCATGGTGTGAACTCCAAGTCACCAATGTACACGGTAACCAGCTGAAATAATACACCAAACTGATTTTTTTGTTTCCTGACTTCTTTAGGAGAATTTATCTGTCATCAGCCAGCTGAACTGTCATGTTTGAGTCTGTAAGTCTCAATATTCAGATGCTCAATGTGAATATCCAGGGTGTTTTTTCACAGAAAGGAAACAGTAACTCAGATAACCTGCAATTACATTACCAAGTTATGCAGAAGACCTTTTCTGAACACACTAAATGTTGAATCTTGGAGAAGATGAGCTACCTCAGCAGAGGACTACATCACATGTCACTCATATCAGATGAGAACAGGAAACTGAGGCTATAACTCTCAAGAAGATTGGAAAAGTGTTGCCTGGTCTGCTGAGTCTTTATTTCTGCTGCATTCAGAAGGTAGGATCAGGATTAAAATCAACATGAAAGCATGGCTCCATCCTGCTTTGGATAACAGTTATGACCACAGTGTGCCCATCTCCTGATGCTACTTCCAGCAGGATACAACAAAACTTGAGTATCTGTACTGGTTGCTTGAAGAAGACAATGAGTTCACTGTTCAGTGGCCTTCACAGTCACCAAATCTCAATCCAATAGAGAACCTTTGGGAGATTTGCATCATGGATGTGCAGCCAGCAACTGTGTGATGCTATCATGTTGATATGGGCCAAACCTCTAAAGAATGTTTCAGCACCTTGTTGAATTAAGAATTAAAGCAGTTCTGAAGACTAAAGGGAGACCAACCTGGTACAAAGGGTACCTAATGAAGTGGCCGGTGAGTGTATATACCATCATGCTCGACCAAGTGGTTGGAGACTCCTACTCTACCAAGCATTTGGCAGTGTCTCTCTCTCAGTCCCTCATCTTGACTTGCATATTGAGGATTTTTTCAGCTTTAATCTGCTTCACATCTTCTAGGAATAAACTCCTTTTTTTATTTGATTTTTCTCCAAAACTAAAATGAAAATTTAGAGATGAAACCTTGTTCCTTGAAAAACTGAAGACCATATTTTTATTATCTTCTGCCATTTTGTTCTTCATTCTATGAAGAGGACAAATTATTGACTTATCCTCAACTGTGTTGTAAATTTAATCTTCCAAAGAAGCACTTCTTTAAGTATTTACAGCTTAAACACTTTATACTTATATATAAACACCTGTCCTCTGTACCTTCGCTCTCCAGAATAAAAGAGCTGACTCTGTCCCATATGCATGTTAGTGGCCAGCTATCACTGTTCTATAATCTATTCCTGACTTCCTCTAAAGATTCAACTATTACAAAACTAGAGGCCTGGAAACACGATTTACATAAAGACATTCAGGAAGCAGAATGGGAAATTGCTTGTTATAAAGCCCAGATCCAATCTGTTAACACAAAATATAGACTGTTACAGTACAAGTGGCTTATGCGAGCTTATCTCACACCGGGTAGGCTTCGTCAGATGTTCCCCAATATTCCAGATTTTTGTGTGAAATGCAGGGTGGAAAAAGGGTACTTTGATTAACTGTTTTTGGGAGTTTGAACTACAACGATTCTGGAATTCTGTGGTTGATTGTGTAAGACTTGTAGTTGGGAAAGAAGTCCCTTCCTGTGCCAAACTTTGTGTACTGGGCATGTATCCTGAGGATTTTGCTGTAACCTTGCAGCAGTCACTACTCATTGACTTTGGACTTTTTCGAGCTAGATGGATAATTGTACTTTTGTGGAAAAGTGTGGACTCACCCTCTGTTGGATTGTGGATAAAAGAACTAGCTGCTAATCTTGCCTTGGAACGACTTACATATTGTTAGAAAGAAGGACAAGATATTTGCCTATTTATGGGGTATGTATATGGTCTTCTTGGAAAACTACTGCCCTGCATGATAAGAATGTAATTTTATTATTATTATTACTTATTTATTTTATTCATTTTTTATTTTTATTTATTAATTCATCTTTTTAATTCTGTGCTATGGCTGTACACTGCTAAGGTCTGCTTATAATTTTATAACTGTATTGTCATCTCACTTTATTGTTTTACTTAATCATTACTTGTTATTAGTTATTTGACATTTTTTCTCAGTATTCCAAAAAAAATTGTTCTTCATTTATTAAGACAAACAATGGCAAACATTTAACGAAGTTCTGTCATCAAATAAAAGCTTGATGCAGATATTCAGAGAGTCTTTTAAAGCATTTATGAGTGTTTTTGCTTTTGCCCTCTGAGGCTATGTCCACATGTAGATGAGTATTTTAAAAAATGATGTTTTCCTCCTCTGCTTCCAAAAATAATCACATCCACAAGGGTGCAATTTAAAAAAAAAAAAAAAAAGTCCTTGTCCATACAAAAATGCAAAAAAACAAAAAAACAAAACACTGCTTATTAGCTTATTATGATGTGCATGATATGCAACTTATTTCTGCATTTTTTATCAAAAGCTGTTTTTTTTTATATCTAATTCAACCACAAGTCTAAATGGTGTTACAGTTTCATCTGTGGCTATTTATTTTTTCAACAATGTTTTTATTAGTTTTCAACATACAAAAACACTGAACCATACAGTAAATAAT
The DNA here is from genome assembly GCA_037902135.1 of Cetoscarus ocellatus. Classification (NCBI taxonomy): domain Eukaryota; kingdom Metazoa; phylum Chordata; class Actinopteri; order Labriformes; family Labridae; genus Cetoscarus; species Cetoscarus ocellatus. The sequence continues at coordinate 1,137,133 of JBAMNC010001316.1, forward strand.
GGCAAATATTTTCATTAGATCAACACAAAGACAAAAATGGAAATAATAACAAAGATAAATTAATAACAATGATAATTAAAAAAAGAGGATTTCACACTGCGATGACACGGTCTGTCATCTTGCTTGACAGCCTGTGAAAACAAATTTCCCATTGGGGACAATAAAGTTATCTATCTATCTATCTATCTATCTATCTATCTATCTATATATATATATATATATATATATATATCACTCTAGCGTACAATTATGCCATTATTGTTGCCTGAGAAATTCCATTAAGGGTGTCCATACCTCCTCAAATTCTTGTGCTTTACCCCTAGCGACATAAGTTAGCTTTTCCAGTGTAACACACAATGTCGTTTCTCTCATCCAGGACTGTGCAGAAGAACCTTCAGTCTTAACCTGTGGTTATATTAACAGGTGTTGGCTGGCATGTTGAGTAAATATTTCTTCATTTATATTTCGTCTGATAATCTTGATCAAATTCTGCTATTAAGAAGTTCAGTGAGTACTCGTATTTGTTATTACAACTGTTGAAACCATGGACACAAGCAGCCATGGGTTACCATTTAACACTTATGAAACCATAACACTAGGTCTCGTCCAAAACGTCAGCAGTGTTTTTTTCATCACTGTAGTGTTTTTCAAGCAGGATCACAGTGGGGGGGAATCAAAGAAGTATCTGTTGGCATGTAAATAGTCCAGTTATTTACACTTAAAAAAAAAGCATCCGCTGCAACACATATGAACAACAGACAGCAAGGAGAGGTCAAAAAGTGAGACATTTTACCTTGGCAAGAATTTCCCCAAATATGCTTTTTCATGACTGAAAATGCAGTCTCCAAAAGGACTTTTCTTAAACAGTGGAAATGAACCTCCCCTCCCTGTTGTAAAACATGATTGAATGAAGAGAGATTCGGTACACTTTATCTGATTGGCATCCAAAATGTCTGCAGCGGAGGAACACCAAGCTAAAAACTGAACATTTTCCGGCTGTATGTAATGTGTGAGACTGGACTATGGACATGCAGGGCTCTACATTTTACTATGCTTGCACACTAGCTCCCTTGCCCCATCCTGAACCTCCAGCACCAGCAGGCTCATCGTCTTGGACTCTACTCTGGACCTCTGACTCCTTTATTGACATAAACTCTATGTATTAAATGGACAATCGGCTTTCACAATAGGCTGGTAGCCCTTTTTCCCTTTTTATTTTTATTTTATTATCATTTTTATGTGTGTGTGCATCTATATACATATATTACATTATTTATTTATTGTAATACTTTTTTCCTTGTTGTTGGATGTTGTCTCTAAGTTGGTTGTTGCTGTTGTTTGATATAAATAAAATTTAAAAAAAAAAGCATTTTCCATGTGAACAGAGGGACAGAATGTGTTTTCAAAAATACCCACCTATATGCAGTCATCACCTGAATGTGTGAACGCTGCAGGTCAACAAGCACGAGTGCACGTCTGCATGTGTTAGTCCCTGTTTACGAGGACGTCTGTGTGTCTGTACATTGCAGAGATTATCCCCCCTCCCTCTGTCACACCTCTGATGCCTGTTGTGTCTCCTCCTTTTCCACAAACAGGTGCAAATCTGTCTAAGCTGCGCCACTTTCTACATCCCCCTTCATAATTTCCCCAGAGAGAAAGAGGGAGAGCCGGAGGATTAAAGGAGGTAATGAGAGACTTTAAAAAGTGGTGTTTTCTCCTGAGGTGTGGCCACAGAAACTACGACCTATGTGAGAATACATATGTCTGATCCATGTGTTTACGGTTTGAGCAACTCTGTGTGTTTTCTGCTTTGTGTGTGGTGAGTGTTTGGAACGGATTTTCAAAGAAAAAGGAAGAAAAACATGAACTGGCAGCTCTGAGTGTAGTGCCTCAGAGCCAGAGTTAAAGATAGAAAATTACACACTGGTTTGCCAACGCCTCTTTTCATAACCCTGCAGCACCAGGATACTAAGATACACACACTGACACATAGGAGTAATACACTGATATAGAAATACCTTCAATTAAAGAACCTGCCACCTCTTCTCAGACGAAGACTACATATTCTGCATGAGCTCTGGTTCATATATTTATTTTTAATGACTGCTAAAGTATCTTCACAATCACTAATGAGTCAAAACTTGCTGCAAACTTGCTGTATGGTCAGCTTAGTGCTGCACTGCACCATGTTGTCAACAACTATGCACTCATTCCACCGTCTCTGCTCTGCACTGAGCTTGCTACCATGAGCCAGTGAGCTTCAACTGATGACAGAACAATGGTATGATGTCATACTGGTATGTCTTTTGGAGGGTGCAGGGGAACAAGATGTTTCAAGCAGCTACTGCAACCATAAATATGGGGAGAGGATGAAGTCCTGGCTTTCTGCTCTATCATGCAAAGGAGACATGTTGAACACACTAAAGGGCATAATGTTGATGTCAGGCACAAACCTACTATCTCCAAAAATGCTTCTTTTCAGAAAATGAAAAAAGACTCTACTGCTGAATGAATGAATAGGGCATTTTCCTGATTACAAATTATTTTTCTGCACTTAAATTTGGTTAAAAGTTCATAAAACCCACTCATAAACCTGAAGGGTGACCATAAAATTGTTTATGAAAAGATTAAAATTTAAAAAAGGATTGCCCTTCACCCTTGCAACTCCAAGCCAGTTGCTGCTATTTTCAGTCCGCCTTTTTGTAATATTGCATGTCATACCCCTCAAACAAAATCAAGATGAAGACATCTTGATTTTTCAGGACAGCTCCAGCTATCAACATATTTATGCTGTGATGATGTCAGTTTTGTGTATTTAAAGTTGTATTTCCATAGAGATAACACAAAAATCAGTACTAAATTTACATCTCAGAGAATTTTATACAAATCATGCACAGGCCAATGATAACTGAGCCTTTTCACAACTGAAAATGCTTCCCTGAAGACTTGGCTTTATTAAGAAAAAAAAATGCATGCAAAGAAACTCACAGCAAAAACTGAAAGCCCCACAACAAAGGTATGCAGGAGGCCAGTACTGCATCCACAACACAGCAGATGGGCTACAGCAGCAGGGACAACACAGAGTGCCACTCTAGCAACAGGGAACTCAGGCTCACCAAAACTGGACAAAAGAAGATTGAAAAAGTGTTGCCTGGTCTGATGAGTCATGATTTCTGCTGCCACATTCAGATGGTACATGAAAGCACAGATCCACCCTGACTTGTTTGAATGGTTTAGGCTGCTGGTGGTGTAATAGGGATGTCACTTTTTCCAAAAATCAAACTTGGTTAGTTTTTGAGAATACATGCCCCCCTTTTCCTGGCTGCAACATCCGAGGCATTTCCACTGGATCGTTTACATATTCACCACACCTCTGGTGGGAAAGCCTGCAAAGAAGGACTTGGGAGCCCCAGGTTGAACACTTGACAAGGCACCGCTAGACTCAGGGTGAAAGGCTGACAAATGGGCCTGCAGATTTGTCATAGTGGGCCAGTTACTTTGCACATCATCGACACACAGAGGAGCCCAAAGTGCTTCCACATTGCACTTCTCAAATGTTTTGGTGTTGTTATTGTCCGCTCAGAGTGGCTTTGCCGGTCCTCCATTTCTGGTGTCCCCTTCATCTTTTTATATTGGCAGATGAGATACAGCTGTTGTTGAGGTGACGGCCCTATAGTGCAAAAGTGCAGGAGATATTTTCTTGACACAATTTGGGCACCGTAGTACCAGCTAAGCTAATTTAAACCCCACAGCCTACCTGAGTATTGCTGCTGAGCATGTCCATACTTTTATGACCACAGTGTACCCATCCCAATCCAGCAGGACAATAAAATATGTCACAAAGCTCTGATCATCTCAAACTGGTTTCCTGAACACGACAGTGAGTTCACTGCATTGTTATCGAATCTCATTTTCAATTTTTATTTTATTAATCAATAAAAGAAAGCACGTAAACACAAACAAGCAAAAAGCAAAAACAATAAATGACAAGGAGCAGAAAGAAGGATAATCTTATATGATCTGCCCCTTTTTTGTAAGACACTATTTATCAATGTACAGAATTAAACACAATAGCTTTAAATCAAATAGCTGCAGGGCCAAGGAAGCCCTCACTTCCCTCTATAAGATACATAGATTCAATTTACATCGAAGGTAAAAAAAAAAGCAATGAACCCAAAAATACTACACACAACAAAACTTTGTTTGCATGACTTCTTGATGGAGGCTTGATGCCGAAACACGTCAGAATTTTCTTTTAAGGTCTACATGAACATGCCGTTAAAATAAAGGCTTTTTAACAGTATAAAGAGTGTCTTGGAGTCTTTTCTTTTTGCTTTAAGAACAAAACCTTGCTTTCAAATCTCATGATGGTATTTATTCTAAATCTTATATGAATTCCTATGTAGATTCTTTAGTTTCTCTGTCAAGATTGTGCCATAAATCGACTCCTGTCACAGAGATGCATCGTTCCATCAGTTTGGTTCTACATCTCAGCTTTTTGAAGATCTCTGTTCCCTTTAAGTTATACTAACTCTCTCTCTTTTCTAGTCTTTTCTCTTTGTTTGTTGGTTAAGTTTTCTTATGGGCTTTAAACACAATCTCAATCCAATAGAGCACCTATAGGATGTGGTGGAGCAGGAAGGAGACTGTCATCATGGATGTTCAGCCAACAAATCTGCAGCACCTGTGTGATGCTACCATGTCAACTTGGACCAAAAGGCAGCACTGAAGGCAAAAGGGGCAAGGTGTACCTAATAAATTGGCTGGTAAATGTACAAGCTGTCATATTTGATCTCTCTATTCATGTAACAGGAGCAGAGCATAATAACCATCATGTTCTGTCCTCATATTTACACAAGCGGTGAAGTCCTGCTGTGGCTACACGACCATCAAACCATTATGCAATGAAAGCCGACCCGCCTTTAATTTTTTAAACATCGCCTTTGGAAAAAGCTGCGAGGTGAGAGCGGAGAAGAATTGTTGGAGCTCTCCAGGCAAAGCAATAAGCTCCCTGACATCCTTGGGTTCAATCTTTAATGTGAGGGGGGAAAAGGGAATTGTTTGTTTTTACGTGTGTGTGTGTTTGAGTGACGTGCAGGACAGAGCCGGTGAATAAATGTTCAAATCCATAAATCATCATGTTAAGAACATTACTATATGCTCCTGTGCATGACAGTTTGATGCAGACTAATTTAGAGCACATTTAAAGTGTGTGGGCGGGCGATCCGGCTCGGGAGAGAGAATAGAAACATGGCTGCAGAGGCCCCCCCCAGACAGCGCTGCGAGCTTCCCTAACCTGCTCTGGGTAAATGTTTGACTAAGAGTGTCCCCGCTCGCCGGATTTGTTGCACGCTAGTGTGCAGAGGAGGCCTGAGAGGGGGCGGAGCCTCAGAAGCCACCAAGAAATCAGGCCCTGACAGCAGCACGCACAGAATTAACCTAAACTGAACTTTTTCTCTCGATTTTCTCTGGAGCCGCTCGCAGTGAGTGCTCTGTATTTACTGAAGTCATGTGTGCTTATTGACTTAATCACCACCCTGCTCCCCGCACACTCACTCTTTCAGGCACTTATTTACTCACTTACACACTTAATGTATCGCTCACTTACTGCTTACTGCTTACTATACTCAGTGTACTTTGACATTTTAGACGCCCACTTCATCTTTTTTGAGCTCCGTTTGTTGAAGTGTCAAAACTCACTGACCCTCCAGAGAAGCTGGTTTTGTCAGATTCCACGTCTGTCATCAGGCAGATTGATCTTGCAAATCGTTGAACTGAAATGATTGTCCAGACAGAGAAGTATGTAGGGAAAGAGCATTCAATCAGTCACCTTTAAATATGTTTTTTTAAGCCTTTGCCCCTTAAAAACATGATAATAATTGCAAGATGGACTAGAGAAAAATACCACATAGATTTTGTGAAACAGTCAGTCCGGTGTGCCAGGTTACTGTTATATAACACACCCTCGTTTATAAAACACATACCATACGCGATTTTCTCTCTCAACTGGATGTGGAAACACTTTTTGCTTCACGCATACATAATTACTCGATTTCTGCCCGAGCATGCTCAGTTGTAGTGTACCGACCAATCAGGAAGCAGCTATCAACATACCGATGTCTTTGACCAATCACAGCACAGCTATTTTGTGTCCCCTTGCTAACAAGATGGCATCGCCCTGTGTTTGCATGTGTATTTGCAGAAAAAGACAATATTTTGGCTTTTTGTATCAGATGTGTTGCAATGGCGATGTTGGCGAGATGAAATATGGTAAGTATTTTGCTTGTACTCGTATAAAATACGCACCTGAAAATTAGAGCTTATTTAAGAGCAAAAAAATGTTTGTTATAGTCAAGAAATTATGGTAGTTACGCACAATCTGCAATCACAAGAATTTGCACTGATTGTGTGTTTTTTTTGGAAATATAAAGGTTAAAAAAAAAAGAGAAAAAATACATAACTTAGTTCATATTCATATTTTCAGGCCTACACATGCATTCAGACAGATGAGGTTTCAAACAGCTTTTTTCAGCTCTGGGGAAAAATTGACTGAATTCGGACTAGTATCTCTTAATTCTGAAAATTAAATTAAAATTCTGGCCTTTTCTTCGAGTTGTGATTAAGTTTCTGAATTTAACATTAAAAAAATCTCTGAATTCTAATTTAACATTCAAAATTGTGACTTTATTCTCATAATTTCTAAATATTTTTCAGTACTATTTGACTTCAACCAGAATTCTGACTTTAATCCTAGAATTCCAGCTCAAATCTAAGAATTCTGACTCGGATCTCAAATCTTTAACAAATCTCAGAATTGTGATATGAATCTCAATAATTCAGCTTTTAAACACGAAATTAGACAAAACCCAGAAGTTATGGAACAATTTCATCAATTTTCAAAGCATTTGGAGAATAAGAGAGTCTCAGAGAAATCAAGAGAGCTCCATCAGCTCTTGTAGTTCAGTAAATAACTTTATTAGACCGATGCCTTTATCAGGGTTATATGGCCTTCATCAGAAGGCCCTGATGAGGCCACAAGCCGAAATACGTCAGTCTCATAAAGCTTTTCCTGAACTGCAAGAGTTGCTGGAGCTCTTTTGATTTCTTCAAACACAACTTTAATCTAATAGTTCTGATTTTATTCTTAGATTTCTGACTTTAATATGAGAATTCTGACTTAAATCTAAGAATTCAAACTTTAATCTCAGAGTTCTGACCTTCTTCTCAGCTTTCTGATTTTACCGTTATAATTCTGATTTGTATCTGAGAATACTTACTATTTATTTTTTTATTTTTTTATTTTTGAGAATCCTGACTTTAGACATGAAATTCTAATCTTAATCTCAGAGTTCTGACCTTATCCTCACATTTCTGACTTCTCAGCATTCCACCTTAAATCTAATGACCTTCAATTTAAGACACAGAATTCTGGTTAATTCTCATGATTCTGATTTGAAACTAAGAACTGTGCCATCAGTTGAATTCCTAAACTAAAACACAGAATTTTGTGATTTTTCTGACTTCAAATTTTAGAAGTCTGGGGTAAAAGTCACCATTATAACAATAAACATAAAAATTTTGACTTAAAACTCTGACTTCTAACAAAATTTTTGCATTTTCACATATCAATATCAAATCTCTAAATTAACTTTACACTTTTTAAGTAACAGAAAACTATGAAAAACTCAGAATTACAATATCAGCACCTTAATTCTGGCATTTTTTTCAAAATTAAAACATATTTAAGAATTCTGTGATTAAACTCAGAATCCCAAATTTATTTAGATTCTAATATTATCCCGACAGATTCTGAGTTTAATCTCAAAATTCTTTACTTAATTCTTTGTTTTCTGAGAAAAAAAAGAGTCAGAGTTTTCTTTCTTCTCAGAGTTATGACATTAAAATCGCAGTTTCATCTAATCCAAACAGGAAATTTTTGTCATTTCAAACCAATTAATCTAGTCCCATGTGAATCTTCTACATCTGTAAGACTCCTGTTTTTGAACTTTGTGAAATTTAACAGCAAATGAATCACCCTCTCTCTCTTTCCATTTTTCACAGACAGATGGATTTATTACAGGATGATCATGAAACAGACTTAAGTGACTGTTGTCTGCATTTTAATTAAATTTTTATACGTACAGTTTTTTGCCTCTTTTACCTAAAGTATGATCATCAATCCCACACGAGAGCGAACGCAGGAGTCTCTTCTTACTTTGCAGAGAGCAGAGCGACTGGCAAAGCGAGCATAAATCCATCAGAGGAGCCATCATAGTGATTGAGAGGATGTGATTCGTGGCAGCGAGCAGTAGGGAACTGTTTGTTATCTTTCAACAGGCTGAATATTTATTATGTGATAGCAAGTTAGGGAGGAAAATTATGCAGAGCCTTGGGGCCAAATCTGTGGGATGATATCAGTAAAGTAAAGAGAAATGAAGACTTCGTGAATGCACCAAACAAAACACAGACATGAGATCATTCCTCTGATCCTCACTCGGCTTAATACTAGTCTTGTATGTTTAATAATCAATCACAGATCCAGTCAGTAATCCAGTATCACCGGGTTTCTTTCCTTTAGCTGGTCTGAAGAAGCTGCCGGCCCCGGTAAAACCTCATTAGTCTGGTTTCAGTGGAACGTTAATGTCTCATGATGGGCTACACGCCGCTCCAGAGACTTTTCCGCCCGCGCAGGAAACACACTCACTTCTTGTAATTTGGGGGAATAAAAATAGAAAATCTTTAATCGCGGTTAGTTTCTGACTTTGCTCAGGGCGCTGACTAACCACAGACTCGAACATGGTCCTCTCAGAGCATGAGGTCCAGTGTGGTCGCACAAGTCTTAAAGAGCTAAAATGAGAACATTAACACTGCTCTTCTGTTGGCAAACCACTTAACGCTCTCTAACCCGGGATGGATTACTGCCCAAGACTTTCTAAGCCCATCAGACGACAGGAATCCCTGGAAGGACTGTCACGGCAGGAGAGAAATGGTTCTGGGTCGGGAAAAAAGCTGGCAACATGTTTTCAGCTCGGGCTCCAGATTGTGATTGATTTACATTTAATTACATTTGAAGCTTTAACTCATCATATCAGATCTAAACCCCTCTTATCACACAGCACAGCCCTCTAACAGAGACTCTTTCATTCATACACACTGGCCACTTCATTAGGTACACCTTGCTTGTATGGTTTGGCCGTCGTTTGCTTTAATTCATTGTGGCACAGATTCAACAAGGTGCTGGAAACTTTCCTCAGAGAATTTTCATCCACTTTAAGATTATAGCATCACAGTTAAAGACTTCTCAGCAGCACATCCCTCATCCACCACATCCTAGAGGTGCTCTATTGGAATGAGATCTGGTCACTGTGGAGACCAAAGTGAACTCATTGTCATGTTCAACAAAACAGAGCTTTGTGATGATGGGTACACTGTGGTCATTAAGTGATGGAAATGCTAAGTAACAATCCTCAGGTAGGCCGTAGTGATCAAACAATGCTGAAGTGGGACTAAGAGGTCCAAAGTGGTCCAAGAAAAGATCCCCCACACCATTATACCAAAACCTCCAGCCTGAACTCTTGGTATAAGGCAGGGTAGATCCATGGTTTATGATGTTTTTACCAAATTTGGACCCTAACACGTCATTGTCACATTAGAAATGGAGACAAATTAGACAAAGAAGCATTTCTTAAATCACGTGTTGTTCAGTTGGTTGTTGGTGCTAGACGAGCTGGTTGATTCTTTTTGTTAACAACTTTTTATTTGCATTATTTAGAACAAATACACACAATAAAAAGCACAACCAAGAAGAAACTAATACCCCCCAACCCCCAGGTGGCATTTCATAACATGTTATGGCCTATTTTACACAGGAAACAGAATAAACACAAGGGTGAAATGATGCGAATTAACAATGTATAACATTAAGGAACACAGGAAGACATATGACTCTTAAGGGAAGAGAAACCAAGACAATTATACATAAAAAACAAGGCTTTGGATGTCTGAGGTTTTACAGGCTGGTTGATTCTTGATGCAAATGAGCTACAGCAGCAGAAGACCACACTGGGTGCCACTCCTGCCAGTCAAGAACAGGAAACTGACTGTGGTTTCACACTGGATATACGATATGCCGATATTTTTTAATTCATTACTGCCAACACCAATATCTATACCAATATTTCTGGTCAAGAGTTTAAGCTCTATACTAAAGAAAATGGACTTGTTTCTTTCAGTGTTACACTATATTTTTGAGAGGAACAGATGTGAAACAAGAAAAACAGCATTTAACTCTTGCAAAAATGAAAAACCTTGACCACGCAGTGATAAGAAGGTGCATCAATATTGTACATTTGTGTAATTTGCTGATATTACAGCTGATATATCAGCTGTAAATATCTGCCGATATATTGGCTGGTACCGAGAGCAAACCGATGATACTGTGCATCCCTATTTTCTAATATGGTACCAAAAGTTATCGACTGAATGATATTGAATATATCAAAGCTTACAAAACAGATTTGGAATCAAATTTTTCAATCCAGGGCTGCAAAGAGTTAATTAACACGGCAGAAAGGAATTACTTACACTACAACTACATCCATCCTTTATCTATACCGCTGATCCCTTTCGGGGTCATGGAGGGCTGAAGCCAATCCCAGCTGACAATGTGCGAGTGGTGGAATATAGCCTGGACTGGTTACCAGCCAATCACAGGGCCTCATAGAGAGACAAACAATCATTCACGCTCACACTCCTACCTATGGGCAATTTGGAGTCACCAATTAACCAGTGGGAGGAAGTCAGAGTGCCAAGAAGGAACCCACACATGCACAGGGAGAAGATTCAAACTCCACACAGACAGGCCTCGACCGACACAGGGATCAAACCCTCTTGCTGTGAGGCACATACACCCGCTGAGCCACTGTGCTGACCTAGTTTAGTATCATGTTCTTGTAATTGAAACACAAAAAAACTTGGTTGTAATAACTGTGTTGAGTCTACTTGAACAGCATTTAGAGGAAAAAAGTACATTTTAGTCAATCATTAGTGACAAAGGATGTCTTAGTTTAAAAGTATGTATTTTATTTTCCTGACTGTTTTGGCTGACAGGTGCATGGCTTGTGGAGAAAACATGTGAGCCTCATATTTATGAGATTTTCAGCATCAAGACTCACACTGGCAGTGCCAAAAATTTGACTTGAAAACATGTTCGCTGAGATGAAAACACTCAAGCGCTGTTGCCATCATGACTGCAACTTGAATGGGCTTACCAAAACTGGGAAATGGGAGATTGGAAAATGTGACCTTTGACCTCCAGAATCCAATCAGTTCCTCCTTGTGATTAAGAGGACATTTTTACAAAAGGAAATCCCTCAAAACCAAGGTGCAACTAGATGCTGTTTGCCAGCTAATTAAAAACATTTCTTTTTGACCATATGGGGAGTTAAACCAAAAAGTAAAGATTTACCTGTGGAACAAAAGTATTAATCATCTAATTCAACCTATAAGATAATCAATTCATAAACTACTGTCAAACCATCTTTAACTTTTCTGTCTTATATCTCATATAAACATCCTTCTTTTAAGCATAATGTCAGTCAGTCTATTTTTAACTCAGTAAATAAATATCAAAGCAGACTGATCTTTTTACCGCAGCTACTGAATGACTGAGGCTATCACTGCGACCTTGAAACCAGGATAAAGGTATACCAATGTTTATCCAGCCCTCTGTTACAATATTGTGACTTCTCGTCCCAAAACAAGCAAGATAATGATGTAAAACATTAAACTCATTGTGCATATAACTTATGTAAGGTTAAAACATCACAGATGTCATTCAGAAGGCTTCTTCATCCCTGTAGAAACATAAAAAGCCTTGTCTTCTGGATGAAATGGATACATTTTGCTCAGTAAATCAGATAGATTCACTTTTTACAGGAGCCTCATTGTATTAATTTTTACTGACAATATGACAGCCTGTTTTTTTCAGTCAATCCTCGTAACAACATCAATATTCTGAGCTGTAAAATCATCAGACTGGATACCAAACTGATCATTTCTACGAGGTCTGCCTGAGTAACATCCTGCTCACACTGCAGCTTTGCTCTAACCGTCAGCACATATTCGAAGCATTTAAAACCAGAAAATTATCGTGAGAAAACTACGAATTGTGAAATCAAATGATAACAGAGGGAGCAACGTGTTATATTGCCTGCCTGCAGTTATTTTGAAGTCTGCATTGACAGTTTCCTCATACAGCTGTATTTTGAAGGCTCTACTCTCTGAGCGCCTGTTTTCTTGCTCTGGATGGAGACAGATGCCTCGTTGAAGGCGCTTGCCGCATATCTCCAGCAAACCCGTAATAGTTGCCCAAGGGTTGCAACCTAACCTTGCAGTGCAGCTCGCCTGATCCAACGTTTACAATCAGACCGATCCATTTTGCAAAAATCAAGGTGTAATAACTGACCTCAGTCTGAGAAGCCCGGCTCAGTCAGCGTCCTTTAAGGACAAAAAGGTGGAGCTACAAGTGTGACGACATCAAGAAGTGAATGTGAGCCTGTAAAAATGGCTGCTTGTACAGAGATTAGCAAAGATGCTGCCTGATTTAGTCGTAGTTTTATCAGAACAGGCCAACATTTCTTTATTAATCGTTTTATACACCTAGACTTTTTTGGCAATATGCACATAAAACCTCAACCCTTTCAAACACAACTATAAGAAACCCACCCTATTTTTCAGGACACTTTGGGCTATAAGGATATTTATACTATGATTTTGTCAGATTGATGCAGAAAAATTCATATTGGAATTTAAATTTCACAGAACTTTATAAAAGTCACACATACATCAATGATGAGCAAGCCTTGTCACATTTCAATGTAGTCCCTTCAAGCTGTTAGGAAAAAATTTTTTTAGTATACGCAAAGAAACTTCCAGCAAAAATGAATTACATATTTCCACTTGTTCCTCCAGACATTTGACCCAAATGTGACAAAGGACCACATTACATTACTTCTACTTCCATTATTCTAAGAACTTACAGGTAACTGTGTTCTTTTCTTAAGGACAATTAGCTGCTCCTAATTGGACACTACCATCAAAAAACAGCAGAGGAAGATGTTGGGAGCGTCTGATTGCTCAACAGACTGAAAGGAGGTTGTGACTTTCTCTAATGGTCAAAATGAAAGTCCAATAATATGACTACTACATTTTTATCAAGAAAATTTGATGAAAAACTAATTACTGATTTATCACTATAAATCCACAAATCTATAATGTGTTTAAAAAACTACTACACTTTATGTCTGGATTGAAAAACACATAAATTTCTGTTCTACATTTTCAGAAATACAAGTTAAAACATGTGTGTTACTGCTTGGGTTGTCTGGTGATCCCATTGAGTTGGGAGGGTTAAATGAAAAACCAAGACATAAAAACACTGAAAACATTTCTCCATTAAAATGATATTTTTGCCCTTCTTCCTGCAGGGTTTGACTGGAGTTTTTTGTACCAAATATCACTCGTTATGTACCAAACTTTGCAGCCATAGCAACTGCTGACTTCATCTCCTGATTGGCCTGTCATAATGGGATTCACAGAGTCAGCAGATAACATTTTAAAAGGTTCTGCCCTCCCCAAACTCCTTCAACAGGCTGTTGTGTGATGAACTTGTAAAAAATATGTCCTATTTATTGAACTGTCTATTTGGAGTGTCAGGTTATTACCATCATGCAAATTTCCCTTTTAATAAAAATCCACTGTTTCATTTTGTGCTGGTAGAATAAATGTGGGAGCCAAAGCAGTTTTGTATTTTCTTCAATCACTGTTACATTTTTTCCATTTGAGGGAAACTTTAAATCTTTAAGGCTTAGACAAAGATTTAGTAACAACAAAATATTTGAGCTCATCCGAGGATGATTAAGAGTTGTTTTTAATGTTTCACTTCTTAGATGCTCGGGCTGTCTTGCCGTAGGTTCCTGTATTTATGTCTCAGATTTATTTGTCTGACAGTCTCTCTAACTCACACACTCATTCACACACACATGCTCTCTGGTAACAGTGTAAGCTTGTCTGTGGGAGTTCTCCAGGGTACAGTACGCAGTCTGTGGGTTTTATCAGAGGTGTCCCACCTGGAGGGAGTCTGGGAGTAAAAACACAGCTTCAGACAGATTTAGAGCTCTTTCTGCTCCGCAGGAATGAGCGAGCCGTGTTTGTGTTGTGTGGTGTTTGAATAGTGCTCTTTTCTGGGGGAGAGCCTCCCATTGGTAAGTGGCTCCTGGAGTGTGAGGGCGCATAATGACGCTGTATAATGTCAAAGAGAATTAACAAAGAAATAGAAGGATTGACTCGAGTTTGAGTGCTTTCATAACAACGCTTGAATCAGAACTTGATGTGAAATAGTCCCTGGTTGTATGTTTTTTTTCTGAGCACATAATGTATTCAGTAAAATGCAGATTATGACCTGCAGAGTGTCTGATTTAATGGATAAATGCACACGATTTAAGACTAAAACTAGGTATACTGCTTGGTTATTTTTTGTCTCCATGAGACATACAAGTGCCAGACAATGAAAATACTTTTAAAGGTCAAGAGGGAGGGAGGGCAGCAGTGTAGCTCAGTCCATAAGGGCTTTGACTTGGGCTAGGGACGGGAGGGTGGTCGGCCAAGGCCTGATCGAAACATCTTTGGAAGTTGGTTTGGTAGCTGGAGAGAGGCAAGCTGACTTCTTGGAGCTCTGCTGCCAGTCACAGCAGTTGGTAATGCAGCTGAAAGGAGTTCGAGCCTAGGGCTGGGCGATAGGGCGATATGACCTAAAAATAAAATCCCCGATTTTATTTTTCACCAAACTCGGTTTACAACTTTAAGTTATTTTTTTCCCTCCAAGTGACATAAAATTACATGAATCAGGTTATGTTATCTAAATATGTTCCAAACTAAACAGACTTCCCCACTTATTTGCTCTAATTTTATCATAAAATATTGATAATGCAGTTTGACTGTAGGGAAGCCTGTCTACATAAACACTGAAAATGAGTTATTTCACAGAATATTTATATGGAACCATCTGATCAATATTTAATCTTACGTAAGAAACAAATGAAAAAGCAAAAAAATAATAAAACAAATTTAAAAAAAGGCCATCAGACTGTAAAACTCCTCACTAGGGGGAAGGAGGAGTAACAGGAAGACTGAAGATAGTAGGAGCAGTGGCCAGCCAGTAGCTATATTTCTATTTTTATTTCTATTTTTGTTTATCTATCTACTTTTTATATATCTTTTTATCTGCTATAAATGGTGCTACTGGGATGTTTACCATAATTTCTTGACTATAACATGCATTTTTTTGCTCTTAAATAAGGTCTAATTTTCGGGCGCATATTATACACAAGCAAATTACTTACCATATTTTGTCTCACTAACATCGTGATTGCAACAGACCTGATACAAAAAGCCGAAATATTCTCTTTCTCTGCGAAAAAATGTATACACAGGGCGCTGCCATCTTGTGTCAAGGGACACAACATAGCTGCGCAGTGATTGGTCAAAGACATCGGCATGTTGATAGCTGCTATCTGATTGGTCGGTACACTACAACTGAGCATGTTCGGGCAGAATTTGAGTAATTGAGCATGCGTGAAGTAATAGGTGTTTCCACATCTGTTTGAGAGAGAAAATCGTATTTGGTGTGAAAATACTGGAATTTCATTGATTAAAACTTTGAATTAAGATAATTTGTGAGTTGTCTGAGAGAGAAAGGTTTGGAGTACAGTGTTTTTCCAAGCAAAAATTGTGAAAATATGGGGTGCGTGTTATAATCGAGGGCGTGTTACAATCAAGAAATTACGGTAATTTCCCTGAGGGAGTCCTCCAAAGGGATAAATAAAGTTCTATCTAATCTAGTCTAATCTGGTCTAAATAAAGAAAAATAAAAACTTGATTTTTCCTTTTTAAATCTTCTGCAAAAAATAATTCTAATTATCAATTTAATCAATATATTGCCCTGTCCTATGGCGTTCCTTGCCACCAGAGCCTAGAGCCTAGAGCTCTGCACCCTTAAACCTCACTGCATGTAAACACCTACCAGAGAAGTTGTGTTAAGGATGAATGGCAAAATGAGGACCAGATACAGTGTCATGAAAAAGTATTTGCCCCCTTCCTGATTTCTTATTTTTTTACATATTTGTCACACTTAAATGTTTCAGATCATCACACAAATTTTAACATTAGACAAAGATAACCTGAGTAAATACAAAACGCAGTTTTTAAATGATGATTTTATTTATTAAGGGAAAAAAGCTCTCCAAACCTACATGACCCTATGTGAAAAAATAATTGCCCCCTGAACCTAATAACTGGTTGTGCCACCCTTGGCAGCAGTAACTGCAATCAAGCGTTTGCGATAACTTCTGTGCAGAATTGTTTTAACTCAAACATACTGGAGGGTTTTCAAGCTTGAACGGCCCGTTTAAGGTCACACCACAGCATCTCAATTGGATTTAAGTCTGGACTTTGACTCGGCCACTCCAAAACCTTAATTTTGTTTTTTTTAAGCCATTCAGAGGTGGACTTGCTAGTGTGTTTCGGGTCATTGACCTGTTGAGCTTGAGGTCACGAACTGATGGCCGAACGTTCTCCTTCAGGATTTTCTGGTAGACAGCAGAATTCATGGTTTCATCAATCACAGCAAGTCTTCCAGGTCCTGAAGCAGCAAAGCAGCCCCAGACCATCACACTACCACCACCATGTCTGACTGTTGCTATGATGTTCTTTTTATCAAATGCTGTGTTGTTTCTATGCCAGATGTAACGGGACGCACACCTTCCAAAAAGTTCAACTTTTGTCTCGTCAGTTCACAGAATATTTTCCCAAAAGTCTTGGGGATCATCAAGATGTTTTTTGGCAAATGTGAGACGAGCCTTTGTGTTCTTTTTGGTCAGTAGAGGTTTTTGCCTTGGAGCTCTCTCATGGATGCCATTTTTGCTCAGTCTCTTTCTTATTGTTGAGTCATGAACTCTGACCTTAACTGAGGCCAGTGAGGCCTGCAGCTCTTTAGATGTTATTCTGGGTTCTTTTTGACCTCCTGGATGAGTCATCGTTGTGCTCTTGGTGTAATTTTGGTAGGCCGACCACTCCTGGGAGGGTTTGCTGCTGTTCCCAGTTTGCTCCATTTGTGGATAATGGCTCTGACCACGGTTCGCTGGAGTCCTAAAGCCTTAGAAATGGCTTTGTAACAGACTGATAGATTTCAATCACTTTGTTTCTCATTTGTTCTTGAAGTTCTTTTGATCGTGGCATGATGTGTTTCTTCTCAAGATCTTGCAGCGTGCTTCACTTTGTCAGACAGGTTCTATTTAAGTGATTTCTTAATTCAACAGGTCTGGCAGTAATCAGGTCTGCGTGTGGTCAGTGAAATTGAACTCAGCTTTCAAAAAAATGTGGTTAATCACAGTTAACTCATGATTTAACAAGGGGGGAAATTACTTTTTCACATAGGGTCATGTAGGTTTGGAGAGCTTTTTTCCCTTAATAAATAAAACTATCACTAAAAACTGCATTTTGTGTTTACTCAACTATCTTTGTCTAGTGTTAAAAATTTGTGTGACGATCTGAAACATTTAAGTGTGACAAATGTGCAAAAAAATAAGAAATCAGGAAGGGGGCAAATACTTTTTCATGGCACTGTATGTAAAAAAACAAAAACCTGACCTCACCTGTCCTGACCTGAGGGGGGATCTGGGGTGGTTTCTGTGGTACTGTAATTAGTAGCAATGATGCAAGCAGGGGTGAACATGAGGCCTTGTGACCTTGACTCGTGAAGTTGAGAATCAAATTAATACATCCTTGAGCTGAAGCTAATTTTTCTGCAACATTTAATGAAGCTTCCCGGAAGAAAAAAGGACGAATCAACTGAAGAGATTTTGTCGTCCTCCTTTGGCAGACAGTTGGTACACGAGTGAGGGTTTGGCAGCTTTTGCTCCTTTTACCCCAGATTCAACATACTCTGAAAGCGCAGTGTACGGAGCGCTGCAGCAAGAAATATAATCACAAGTGAATTATGACACTCCACAACAACAGCTATGAATATATACAGCCAGCCCTTCTTCTGAAACAACTTTTTCACTGATTACTTTTCACTATGATTTCTATGCCTTCTGTGCTTCTACAATAGCTGAGTACATTAGGTACAGAATCACAAAGCTTTTAACACAATACATTCTTAGCTTATTTATGCCTTAAATGTCTAGTATTTACAGTAGTACTATTTATAAGAATCGCCACTTTGATCAGCGTTGATAACCGTGACCTGGATGACTGAACACATACATCCCTTAAGGCATCTTTAGATATCGAGTTCATAAGCAAGAGATGAACATGAAAACCCATGGTCTTGACCTCTGACCTCTAATACTCTGACCCAACTGAGTTCATCCTTGAGTCAGAGACGTGCGTACATGTGGGCCACATTACGTACAAACATACTCAGACCATAACTCCTCCGTCCTTGGCCATCACAGATGCATGAGAACACCGCTGAATCCATATTTTCCCTCTACCTGTGGGTCATAACTCTTCCCTTTAGCTCCTCATTTAAACTTTTCTTTCCCAGCTTGTTAAACTCTTAATTTAACACGGTGAAAACAGGCTGCATAAGGGATAAGAATCACATAAATGTGTCTGGGTAAGAGTTAAAATGAAAACACTGTAAACTGGGGCTCTGGCACGTAAATATACTGTATATCATAAATGTAATCTCAGGGTGGATGAAGCAGGCATATGTTCAGCAGCTGTCTGTGTTAAAAAAAAATGTGTCTTCTAAAAATACGGCACAGGTCGAAGGATAAATCACAGTCTGGTAAAGCTCAGTCTGAGTCATGTTGAATAAAGACAGACCAACCCTGAAAACAAAATGTAAAGCAGCTTCAGTAAAAGTCTTCACCTTGTGTTGGTTATAACTTGAAACATGTGATTACATTTTTATAAGTTTATATGAAGCATGTGTCCTGCCCTTTTTTAGTTTTTTAATAACACCCTGTACTGGTTTAACGTGTGAGCTTTGTGAAGCGTTATATAATACTCATATTTTAACCTTTGGATACTTTCATACTGTAAGACAGATGCTTTAGCTTAAACTCTATTATCTTTAACGATCACATTATTTACTTTGGCATTTATTTTTTAATTTAGTTTTAGTGTTTGGCAAAAACAGATGTTAGTAACAATCACAGTAAAGTCATTTTTGTCAATATTGTACATGACTCCAGTGTAAACACAATAAGCAGACCTCACTTTTGGACATCAATATTTAAAATAATGATGTGAAAAACATTAAACATAGGGCGTGATTCTTTTTTTTTGTTTATGTAAAGCATTTGTGCTCCGTTTTGTTGTATGAAATTACTAAGCATATAAAGTCTGATTTATCAATTGATGCCAGAACCATTTATTTTAACATCACTAGCATATTGCTAACCTGACAAGCCAGACGGACCGTTTAATATATTTCACTCGTCCATCTGGGAAAGAGCTCATAGAAAGAATTTTGGAATGGGCGGAACCTTCAAACCATATCTGGCAGATGATCGGACGATCGTTCCGTCAATCACATTGATTATGGGACAATCAAATAACACAGCTGGTGGGCGCTACAGCGGCGGAGTGAAAGGAGAATGTGAGCCACTACATGAAACAAGGTTGTGCAAAAGCAAGGCCATAAAAGGAGCAAAAAAGATCTTTCCCATAGAATTTTGTAGTGTTATTTGTTTGTCATTTAATAAAGAAATGTGGTCTAGATCTGATAAAACTGCTACTAAAGCTGTTAGCATCTATGCTAATCTCTGTACGAGCAGTCGCTTCCTGCTGTTGTCCCATCTCCTCCTGGTTTCAAGGACTTTGATTGGGCCGTGCCACTTTGGACTGCTCAAAAAGGTTGTAGATCAGAGCTTGGCAAGATGGATCGGCCTATTCTCAGACAGTGAATGAGGCTAATCTATCTGCGCGGCAAGGTTAGCATATTACTGCTCTTAAATGGAAACTCTTGAACTTGTGTCACAAAATCTTTTAAAGAATAAAAAATATTTTTTTTTTCTTAAAGCGATATACCAACTTTTTTTTCTTTTCCTGTCTCACCTCACTCCTGAGTTCATGACATGCAGATCAACACCATTCTTTCGACTGTTCGTGCAGTAACAAGAGACAGGCAGAGCTCAGCCACCGCTAGTTAGCTGAGCTCAGATGGGTAGTGTTAGTCTGCCTCTGCCTACAGTCATCAGACAAACTCTACAGCAACTCTAAACGGCCCTGTTTGCTTGGTGTGACTCGTATTTTTTACCGTGTTATGTTACATTATCTCCTACTATCATCATATCATCTTCTTCTACTCATAAACAGAGGCTTTGTTTTGTTGACCTACTTCCATGGTGGTTTTTGCTAGAGATGTGATGTTCACCAATGAGTCGAGTCTCTTCAACAGCTCTTTTAAGTGAATGATGAAAACTGATTCGCAGTTGTTCATTTGCGAGCCATTCTTAAACGCAAATTGCCTGCAAATGGACTCTCAGTGTTTGAGTTAAGCTAACTAGAAGTGGGCGAGCTCTGCCCATCTCTTCCTTGTTACTGCACGCACAGTCAAAAGAATGGTGTCTATCTGCTTGTTATGGACTCAGGAGTGAGGAAAGGTACAAATAGAAAGTTTAGTGTATTGCTTTACGTCGTGAACACTGCAAGAGAGGCATTTTAATGCAGACTCTTCCTGTAAATACAATAAAAAGACCCAATTGTAGGCATCATAGCTTATGTTAAACTAAAAGAAAGTTAAATAAAGATTAAAAAAACTTGAATTACTTTAAAGACTCAAAGAGAACCTGTCATAGCATCAGATTTGCATTTGTATCCATGCATGACAGTTTCTGTTAATTACTGTAATAACTCTGACTCCTTTTCTCTACAGCAGTCTCTCTGGTGGACCACACAGAGGCTTCATCTGATAATCTCAAACCAACATCATGTTGAAAACAAACACTCCTTTCACAGCCCTGCTTAAATTTGTCCGTAGTTCCTGCCCGACTGCTTGTTGTCACTTTCAGTCCTGCTGCTGCTCTGCTCTCTTTTGTTCCAACTGTCTCATCTGCTTACCTCCTGAGCACTAACGAATGTATAGACTATAAGGCCCACAGTATTCTCCAGAACAGTCTTCATTAATGAACTCTGACACTTCTGTTCTTCAATGGTGGTGGTCAGTCTGGAAAGTCACGCCTCTCAGCTCAAGAAACAACATCAGCAACTCATGAATTCACTGGCCTCTGAATCCATTCAACACCTTCCCTGCTCTCTGATTGGTCCACTGACCAACCAGTCAGAGCTCCCTCATCCTGCAAAAGCAGCTGGGCTGCATCTGTTGAGACAAACTTTTGCCCAAGCCAAGTCTTCAGTGTATTGTAGTAAAACTGTGGCCCTAATTATGTGACTTCAGCATGTTAACCCTTTAACTCCCAGCTCAACTGTTTGGCAGAAGTCAATTATTTATTTAATTAGTTAATTATTTAATGTGTTAAAAAACGCAACACAACATTGTTATGCAAACAACAAATATATGTACATATCTATATCTATATCTATCTATCTATCTATCTAACTCCCACACCAAGAAAATATCAGGGTTTTGGTTTGTTTATAGTTTTCTCTGATTCCATTAATCAAACAATGATTTGATTTTTTTTCTGTTTTTGAAATATTAAATATCCCTGAATTTATGGAGCTGGTAATAAAAGGGTTAAAGGGGTGCTTGGGGTGTCAGCACCTCAGTCCAGATGGATTTAACCATTACATTTCCCAAGCTTAAAGGGATAGTTTGGGTTTTTGAGAGGGGTTGCTCAAGGTCCTTTGCACTAGTACATATATTTGCCAACATAGCAGCCATGGTGCCACAGAAAGCTTCGTATTTACCCCACTGTTAAGGTAAAACTACACAAAAAACTATGTATGCTTAATGTCTGACTTGTTTTAGTGCGAGTTTGCTGTACTATTTGGCTCAATTTTTTTTTTTTTTTGAGTAGCGCCACCTTCTACAACATCTGATCGGCCCAAAATGAATGTCAATAGCCCCATTTCCACCAAGTGGTCTGGTATGGATCGGCACGGTTTAGCTCAGGCCGGATCGGTAAAGCCTGATCCTGGTTGCGTTTCCACAGCCAGCCGCATCCTACTTGGTAGGCGGCGTCTAAGCCGGATGCCGATAGCATGACGTCATAGCAGCCCAACACAGTGTACCCGGTTATTAAATACAACGAAGAAGAAAACGCGACACAGCAAACAAAGAGCAAGGATGGAAGACATCCAGCAATTCTTCTTTTTTGTGATCAGCATGTGGCTTTTTGTTACGAAGCGCGAGAGTTGTCTTCAT
Source organism: Cetoscarus ocellatus (assembly GCA_037902135.1). Classification (NCBI taxonomy): domain Eukaryota; kingdom Metazoa; phylum Chordata; class Actinopteri; order Labriformes; family Labridae; genus Cetoscarus; species Cetoscarus ocellatus. The sequence continues at coordinate 1,159,532 of JBAMNC010001316.1, forward strand.
GAAGACAAGTGGAGATTTAAACATGGCGGGGCTGTGTTGTTCTTTATTACCGCTGTCGCACGGGAAGTGACATCTCCTTCAACCAATCAACGGGCTGCAGTGTTTCTAGCTCCACCTTCTGGGGTCGGATTGGTATGCTTGGCACCCCAACAGAAGGGTCCCAAAAACTAGGACGGTACGGTTCGCTTATAAGGGGTCCTGTCCCGGTTTTAGGCTATGGAAACGCCACAAAAAGCGAGCCGTACCGAGACGAACCAAACTGAACCCTCTGGTGGAAACGGGGCTAATGACACAAAGTCATCCAGTCATCTTCTGGAAATGCTTCTGAAAGGCTCTGCCCTCCCCAATCATTGTCTATGTGCTGTTGCCCAGATGGACCAGTGAAATATACGCTAAATAGTATGTACTGAAATGTCTATCTACTTCAGTGACATTTTACAAAAGAGCTCCTAACTCCGCTGCTCTTCCTCAAACATCTCTTCCACTCCTTGTTGTTTGTGGCTCACTGAATCCATGTTATTCCAAAAACTTGGTGGGAGCATATTAATCATCCACTTCATAATCAGCAGGCTAATCTTCTCCACTCTGGCGTCATGACAACAACAATGTGTGCTAATCATTGTTAACAAGTCTGACAATGACATAATCTGACACTCTGTCCTCTGTCACCGCTGGTTTCTCCTTATGCATGAAGCCCATTGCTAGCAATCAGCTGGCATTTTGCTAAAATAAATGCTTCTGTCATATTTATGTCAAAGTATCTCCAGAAATCACTCTTAGTTCTTACAGAAATCCCAAAGGGCTAATGTTTATATTCAGTAGTATGACCCATGAAGATGTCACTGCTGCCATGAAGCAGTTGGTTACTGAAGCTATGGTCAGAGAAGTGGTATCTTTGTGAACCTTTGATTTTTTCTTATTGTTTTTGCTTTAATTTGATAATATTCAGTTGGGCAAGTCTAGAAAATGTTTTAAACACTGAATGAGATGAGCTGTATTGTTACCTTAAACAGTTTGCGTGCGATGCATGAGTATGTTTGTCATTCGAATGGATGTCATAAACAAGTACTCAAGTACTCAAGTACTCAAATACTAAATCCTACTGAAAATTCAGCTTATCGACAAGCACATTAGAGTCTTGTACATAAGCTAGAAGCTATGAGACAATATTTGGTTTTAAAGTAGCTCTAATGTAGCTTCATGGCTACTTTACTGAAGTTATATTGCTAGAAACGTTAGCATAGTGTAATGTTGACTTTGCTTCTGCAATGTAAGCACACCAGCCTTGAAATCAATGTTTAACTTGACAATGTTTACATTAGTCATCATCACTAGCATCAGACTCTGGTAATACTGAACAATTTTAACATGTTTTAGAGGTTTTAGTTTTACTTACACACCCTACAGCAGTAACTCTTAAAGTGAGACCCTTCGCTCTTAGAGGGGGCCTGAAGTAACAGCAAGGAGTCAAAGTTTTTTTGCCAGGAAAATTGCAGCTCACTGGATATTTACACTTGTTTGGACCATTTTCTGTACATCCAAGAGTCGCTTGTGTGTAGAAATCCCAGTAGATCTGCAGTTACTGAAAAATATTCAGCAACCACACAACGTTTAAAGTCACTTAAAACACCTTCCCTCTGAGTCTGATGATCAGTTTGATGCAGTGCTAGCGATGTGCTCACTATGGCTGTATTTGGCCAAATTCGAACTACGATTTAGTGCTTTTTAGTTCTCTTCCCTTGTTTGGTTGGGATGGCTTTCACACCCACTTTGGACTGAACTCTGGTTCGCTTGGAGGGAAAAGGAGACCCTCTGTTTCCAGGTGGGCCAGAGTTCGGTTCTATGGTCTGCACCGGACTTAGCGTGAGTTTTCACATCACCCCAAATCAACCAAACTTTCCAAAAAAACAATCCAAAGTGTGCTTGGAAAGAACCAAATGTGCTCGGTGAGAAAGCAACCTTACAGTCACCAGTTGACCTAACAAGGGTTTTTTCAGTCTGTGGGAGGAAACTGGTGTAACTAAGTTAACTAATCAAACTGTTGAATTTAAAATGTTTAATTGTGAAAGTATTTTTTCTGTTTTAAAAGATAAAGGTAAATATTACCAAGATTTAAATGGGTTATTGTAAGTGTATTTTTTTCTGCACTTATTGTACACAAAAAAACCTTTGAATTCAAGCCATTTCAAAATCTCACATGATTTTACAATCAGGTTTATTCAGGTTTGATCAAGCGCGGTCTTTGGCAGCCAATCAGAGCATTAGCTTGGCATCTTAATCCGGAAGGACAGAGTTCTGAAACAGAGAGCCTGGACCGACACACGAGACAGAGCTTCAGTGAAGAATGACAAGTGATACTGCCTAAAAAAAATCTTTTTCAGAATAAATACTTTAACACTTTTGCTGCTTTTTGAATTGGCCAGCTTATTTCCCCTACTTCAGCCTCAATCATGTCAGGTGGTGAGCGAAGGACGGACATCATCATTATCATCATCCTCGTCAGATATCAACCCATTATCACCTACTAGTGCGGTAGGAGATCTGGACCTTGTCTCTTGCCCCTTTAGGACTGAACTTAAACAATTACTATTATTATTATTATTATTATCTGAACTGGCTAAAATGCTTGAAACCTGATTCGGTAATTTAACCTTTTTTTTCCTTCTGATTGTTAAAAAAACATTTATTTTGTTTAATTTCTCAATTTTGTTAAAATCAATTTCAGTCTCCTGAGTTTTATTAATTATTGTTATCAGTTATTTTTATTTCCTCTCCCCAAGTTTAGTTTCTTCTGATTTAGAATTTACCCTAAATTATCTTATGTTGGTTACAGGTTTATGTGAAGAAGTTCATTTTTAAGTAAACATGTGCTACACTGGAGTACTGAGAGAAAACCAATGCGTGTCCAGGGAACCAGCAACCTGCTCAATGTCAGGCATGAGCACTAAATTGCTGCATCAGCCAGTGAGTGTTTGTGCAATGTACAAATAAGCAAGAAGTTCAGGTCTCTAAAAATATCACGACATTGGAGATAACTGTAAATAGTTGTAAAAATCAATCATGTCTGATAGTCTGGTTTTATTTGTCAGGTCTTAAACTGTCATAATTATTAAATTCATAGTTTTATAACTACTTAAAAGCTTCTCACGCAGGAAGTTTAAATTATTAAAATCCTTCAGCTTCCATCCTGGTTATTTTCTGCACGGCTGTCATTTTCAAACATTGTCAATATGAGAACACACCGTTCCTGTGCCTGACTGTGACTAAAGTTCAGCTGCTTTCTTTCAATCAAAGCCAAGTTAAAAAAAAAGGGTTGAGCAACAATGCAGCGAGAAAAATAACAACACTGCTGTGATACCAGGAAAAATGGCAACAAAAAAAATACCCAAAGCTGACACAAAATCTGGAGGAGTCATTCTGGTCTCTCTGTGTCAGGGTAATTTTATTTTGTGGCGACTTCTTCGACATCTGAATGAACCGTGGGGTTACTAATTTTGTTTGCTCTACAATGCGTCTGTCCGCTCCATGGCGGTCTGGACAGGGTGACTTTCACCACAGCCAGGCAGGCGTGAACAGAGTGACTAGATCCCATGTGACAGAACCACAGCCGAAGAACGCTGCATGTCAACCAGTGAGGAGGAAGAGAAAGGTGGGAACAAAGAGCGAGGAGATGGCACTTCCCAGGAGATGAGGGGGTCATAGCTTCCTCAAATACAGTTTCTCAGACTCAAAGACAGGGTTTTTGACAATAGAAGATGCCAACACACAAGAAGAAAAAACAAAACCAGCCTTGAATGTGGGTTGGCATGAGAGCCGCTTCTGCTTAAAGAATAAAAGCGATCAGCGGAGGCGTCAAAATGGGATCAACAGAGATTACAAGAGCGAGGCTGAGAGGGGGGCAGCGGTCCAAAGGTGCTAATCTGAGGCCGTGTGTGTTACATAAACACGTCCAAGCTTTCCAGCCAGGTTGAAGTCAGGTTGCACGATCCGATCAGAGCATTTGAGGTCACATTCACAGCCAGGCCAGCATGTTCAGCCAAGAGGAGACACCAATAATAAGCATGATACAGAACATTAAGGTGAGCGCGATAACAAGGGTTCAGCATGAGGAGAGAGGACTGTTCCTGTGGATTGTTGACTCAGAGCAGCAGTGCTGGAGCGGGTTCACTTATAATGAGGATACTGGATGGGAGAAGGGCATTGCTAATGTGGGAGGTGATCCAGAACAACAGGATGGTTGACCTTTGGAAGCAAGACTGCCTGAGGTTGTTCGCTTTTACCTGCTCATGTCTTAGATCGGTTGTTCTCAACTGGCGGGTCATGAACGATTTTTCAGTGGGTGATCCTTTTTTGACCAATGATTTTATTATCTTTTTGATTACAATACAAAGACACAAAACAAGGCACATCATTAAGTACAAAGAGGCATTTGAAGGAGTTTCTAATATGCAGACACCAGTGGTATAGTTGCTGGTTTGAAAACCGACTGTTTCTCATCATGGCTTATAAGGAAAAGAAAAGAATAACGACAAGGAGTGACAATCATGTACATGCACAGATTGGACATAATTAAAAATATAAATAAGAATAAAAACAGTAGATTACAAAGCCGTAGTGAAATCGTCCCCCTCCAGAAATTCCATAAATGAGCCCCAAATATTTTCATAAGTGTTATATTTCCCTTTGATAACATATGTAAGTCTCTCTAGGGCAAGGCACTGTAGTAGCCCTTCAACCCAGGCTCGCTTGCTTGATCTGTGACGAGACTCCCATGACAGTGCAATTTTATGTTTCGCTTCAAGAAGGCAAAATGTGACCATCTTCTTACTGCTGCTGTTGCTAATAGTACAGCTTGTTGGGAAACATCCAATTATACAGAGTTTAGGACATAATGGAAGTTTTTTTTCTTAATAAAGATGGATATAATTGTTATAATCTCTTTCAAGGGTGATTCTTGAAGGGAAAAAGGTTAGGAAAAGAAATCCTCTGCTTGTATTTTGACGGAGATCTTGACAGCGGAGTGCCACCTCTCACACTCCCTAACAATAGGTGGCGATAATACCTTGTAATGCTAATTGACACCTGTTTTAACAGAAAGGTGTTTTTTATATAGTTAATAAGCAGGTACTCAGCTTAAGCTACATATTCTTAAGACTATGAAACAACTGCTCAGTAGCTGAACTTTTTATTTCATGTTTGTGCATGAAATCTGTTAGAAAAGGCTGAAATGGCTGAAGTGTTTTGTATGTTGTAACAGCCTCATGGTCAATGGCTTATTTAGTGCTACTGATTTAATATTATTATTACAGGGCTGTTCAGTATGTATCCACTGATAGGTTTATTGTCTTGAAACCTTTATTCCTTAAGATGCACTTTTTGGTCTTTAGTAAAATGCAGCAAACTGAATGTTAAAGAGAATATCTCCTTCTCCAGCATGCAGTTCATTTTGGTTTCTCATTAAACTTTATTAGTATGTTGTTTTACTGTTATATTCTGTACTACCTCAGGTTCAAAGTGCAGTATCTTTTTATTTTAAAAAAATTGAGAAGCTGAAAATTTCCCTCAATTTTGGTCACAGCTTGACATTAAGGGGTGACGGTGGGCCCTGGGGCCAGACCAGTTGAGAACCACTGTCTTGGATGATCTGTCTCTTTTTTATATGAAAATCATGACAAAATGTGCTCATTACTTAGTACTGTAAAAACATCTATGATACATTTATGCAATCAATAAAACACAATGACAAAATATTCATATTGCTATTGTTTAACATCAGTATCAGATGTCAGGTTGAATTGTGCAGCATCACATTGAATCAAATACTCAAAAAAATAAGGTTATGCCCTTCTGAAGATACAAGACCATTGCTCTGTTTTGATGATCTATTCACTCAATGGTCTTAACACAGGGTTTTTTTAAGTCACATTCCACATTAGTGAGTGGGTTTTATAACGTTTAACGAAATAAAAGTACAAAAAAAAAAAAATCAGACTAAATTCAGATCCATTCATTCAGTAATGTGTGCCTGACAAAGATGAAATGCAAACTTGAGGAAAAAAATGTATCAAACTGCTCCCAAGGCGAATATTTTGTTCTTTTCTTTCATTCCTCAGTTTAAAACAGTGTGTTTTTCCCTTGACTTCATTACGCTCAGGGTTAAAACCAAGGTCAACCCTGCTGAGGCTGTAGGCGAAGTGCTTTGTTTGTCTGGAACTGAAGCAAAAATACATAGAAGAAAATATTCAGCCCTTTTGTGCAGTGAGCACATTAATTTTTCTCAAGTCTAATAATTCCAACCACACTGGCGCCAGGACAGGATACATACTTACTTACACTCACAGTCGCCAACTACTTTATATCCAATCAACGACTCATCTACATTAATAGTATCAGCCACTCAAATGGCACCAACTCAATGGATTTAGGCATCTAGACGTCAAGATGACCTGCTGAAGATCAAACCGAGCATCAGAACGGAGAAAAAAAGAGATTTAAGTGACTTTGAGCTTGGCATGGTTGCTGGTGCCAGGGGGGCTGGTCTGAGTGTTTCAGAATCTGCTGATCTACTGGGAATGGTCAGAAAAAAAGAAAATATCCAGTAAGTTGCAGTTCTCTGGGCAAAAATGCCAGGTCAGAAGAGAATGACCAACGTGGTTTAAGATGACAAAAAGGCAGCAGTACCTCAGAAGACCATTTCTGAATGCACAACACTGTGAGTCTTGGATCAGATGGGCCACAGCAGCAGAGGACCTCACCTGGTGCCACTCCTGTCAGGAAGGAACAAGAGACTGAGGCTACAACTTGTGCCTGCTCACAGATATTAGGACTATAGGAGATGGGAACAATTTTGCCTGTTCTGATGAGTCTCAGTTTCTGCTGCTACATTCAGGTGTTAGGGTCAGAACATCCTGGAAGCATGGATCCACCCTGCCTTGTATCAACACTTCAGGCTGGTGGTGGTGGTGTAATGGTGTGGGGGATATTTTCTTGGCACACTTTGAGCCCCTTAGTACCAATAAGCATGGTGTAAACACCACAGCGTTCCTGAGTATTGTTGCTGATCACAACCATCTCTTTAAGACCTCAGTGTACCAATCTTCTGATGGCTTCTACCAGCAGGATGACGCTCAGATCATCTCAAACTGATTTCTTGAACATGACAATGACTCCACAGTACTCAAGTGGCCTCCACAGTCACCAGATCTCAATCCAACAATTAGGATGTAGCTGAATGGGAAATTTGCATTATGGATGTGTGGCCAACAAATTTGCAGAAACTGTGAGATGCTATCATGACAATATGGACCAAAGTCTCTGAGGAACGTTTCCAGCACCTTGTTGTATCTTTGCTCCAAAGAACTAAGACAGGTCTGGTTGGTTGGTCAGGTACTGAATTTCCCCAAAAGCTGGTTCTGGATACATGCAAACCTGCAGGGAACTAAATTAATAGTTAGAGAAAAGACACAAGCAAAACGTCATGTGTTTCTTTAAAGCTGATTGTGATTAACTGTATAATTAGGTATATGGGCTGCTTTCTGTTTCAGCATCAGGGTTAGAGCAAATACTAAATTACTGAATAATTTGTACTCTTTTCTTTTCATAGATTATCCAAAAAGTGTCAAGATAACCCAATGATCTTGAGCAAAAATACTGAAAAAATAACTCCAAATTTAAGTTTGGTGGACAGGTGCACACGCAGGTGGACATTTGAAAACACATAGCACTTAGCTCTAGGGACAAAACCCCCAGACACAAACATAGCAATGTGGTATACTCAGTAAAATGCACTGAAGATTGCAGGGACTCGGGTAAACAAAACAGCCACTACACAAATGCATTTCCCAGCGCAGGAGAGCCAACTCTTCTGGCCAGGACTCAGCAGTTAACTTCCACCTAAAGGATACAGGACATTCCTTTGAGGACAGCAATGTTAGGATACTGGCCAGGGAAAACCACTGGTTTGAAAGAGGTGTCAAGGAGGCCATCTTTGTCAAACTGGAGAAACCATCCATGAACAGAGGCGGTAGACTAAGGCCTTTCTTATCCACCACCTACAATTCAGTTTTGGATTCTTTCAACAACAATCGAAAAAATGCTTTGTGCTGGATCACTGGCACCTACATCATGCAAGCACGGCTAATCTGAAGAAACCCAGGAGGGCACCGCCCCAGGGGAAACTAGGTCAACCCCAGGTGAACCAGCTCAACGAACCTGCTAACAACTCTCAGGTGACCACCCGCCCCTTTCACATCTGGATGACCAATAAGGGCTATACATTTCCTGTCACATTAGAATTGAAGAAGCCTTTTGGGAGAGAGGTGAACCGTCTTCAAGAACCACTAGCAAGTCCAGTTTTCCTATTAGTGAAGAACTGGATAACCATGACCTGCATGAAAGAGAATCTACACAAACAAATAGCACTAAGGTGACACAAAGTCCAGCTGAGAATAAAAGGAACTGCATTACTGCTGTTGGTATTTGGTTATTAATCAATGTCTTTCACCCCAAGCCCGTACATCATTTTATATCCAAACAAGATTTACTGATATATCCTTGTCAGGATGGGTGGGCAGATCCAACAGCCAACCAGCATTCCCGCATTTTAACTCATGTCATCATGTTTCTGTAAAGCATCTTCTCACTGTCACAGTAATCTGACTCTGTTACTTAGATGTTCCTTAGTGGTATTTAAGTTTCAATGTCAGGGCAACATCTTATATAGTACCCTGGGTTTCATTACGCTGAACTTAAACCTGCACATCACTCTCCAGTTTGATTCATCTGAACTTTCTCCCAGTTCACACAAGGATGGCAGTTTTACCTTATGTACAAGTTCACAGGTTGTAACTGGTAGAAGTGCCTTGCTGTGATGTGCCTGGTTTGAGTTCATTGTAATGAGATTGACAGGAGGTGGTTACATACTGAACCACTGAGATATTTGTTATTGAAGAAGTGATTTATATTAGAAATGAAACTGGACTCGTAGGGTATCAGAAGGTTCAGCTTTGGCTTGTTTTTATCTCTGCACTTTTATCTTAACTCACAACTTTCCAACAGTTTGTTTTGGATACAAGAAATCTGATATTGTACTCCACAACCCAACTACAAGTTCATTCCTGTTAGTCTTGCTTCGGTTCTCTTGGTGTTTCAATTCCCTCATTTTACCCCAACAATGGTGAGAATTCAGTGTACCTGACCAGCCACCATTTTCATTAGAAAAACGGTTAATGCACTTTAAACACTTTAATTGCATTCACCTCAGCAGCAGAGAGGGCCAGAAGGATTTTGCATATTTTGTGAGCTGTAAATCTGTCCGAAAGTGAGCCAGTCTTGTGAGGACAATATCTGAAGACCACCACGACCTTCTCCAGAATTTGTACAAATGTCCACTCGGGCCTAAAAATGAATTTATTACATTTTAAAGGTTCAAAGTCAAGCAGAACATTCCAAGAAGACACGGAAGGATATTTGCCTAATAATCCTTCTGCACACCTGGTGCCAAGCATGTAGACATGCAACACAGATGTCTTACCTACTTCCCACCAGATTAGATGTGGTTACCTTAAAATGAGAAGGGGGCAGTAACAAAACTAGTGGATTCCTATCTGAAGAACACAGAAAATGACTGCACCTAAAGCGGGGTAAACACATAAAGATGATCGGGCTGGTTTTGTCCTGACTGTCCCCCTTCCCAACCAAGGACGGCAAACGTCCGATTCTCTTATGCCTTATAAGATGATCCTGTGGTCTGAGGTGTGTTAAGAGTGAATTTGTCCCTCTGTTGGGGCTGACAATCATAAATATTAAACATGTTCAATATTTAGGACCAAAAATCTTCATGTGTATAACTCCGTGAATTCTGACGTGGAACGGAATTCAGCCAATCAAGAAGCGAGCTGACTGAGAAACAAGGAAGCAGGTGTAAATAAAAACAAGCATGGCCGACCTGAAAAACATAAAATTCGGTGGGCCTCAGAAATAGAGGACCAGCTCATGTGTTCACTCAGTCTCCAGGATTTTTTCCACAGTCTCTCTTTTATTTAGTTCCCAATATTTCCACCAAAAATAGTCCCAAGACCAACATCATTTCCTCTTCTCGTACAGTATGTCCTTTCCCATTTTGCGTGTTGCGTTTTGTGGTTGTTGCCATGTTTCTTCTTCTTCGTTTCTTTTAGTTCATGTTTGATCACGGAATGTTTCTGTCTTGGAGGACTAGATTCTAGATCAGTGGTGGGACAGAATGGTTATGTGTGTGGTGTGCTGTGTTGAGATTATCAGAGTACACCACACACAGTACGATCAAAACTGTTCAATGACTGATATTTTATTTTCATGTGCAGGGTCTCTAACAGATAAAATATCTCTTCAGATTCAGGAAATCTTTACGTGCGGACCCCACTTTAGACCACCTAAAACATGGTCTAAAGCAAAGGTCCCCAGCCACTGGGCTATGTACCGGCACCATGCTGTAGCGAAATTAAAATGCTTAACTCCACTACGCTATTTTGAATAACGGAGCTAAGTTAGTCAAAATTGGGTAATGTCTGCCCAGTCTAGCTACACAGACGGATATGCAAGGATCTGGTCATCCTTTCAAAATAAAACTGCAGCTGTCCCTGTCACGGCTTTAATGAATGAAAAAGTTAGCGCTTAAATTTCGGATATGCTCCTTTATACTCAATCATGACATTCACTTGTTTCAAATTAACCTGTTCACCTGTGAAATGTTCCAATCAGGTGTGTTTTGAGCGTTATCTAACTTTTCCAGTCTTTTGATGCCCCTGTTCCAGTTTTTTTGGAACATGCATTGAATTTGTAGTGTATTTAATTAAATAACATAAAAACTGATTCGCAAATCATTGTATTTTGTTTTCATTAATAGTACACAATGTCCCAATTTCAATGAAACTGAGGTTTGTATGTATCGAGCTGTGTGTCTGACATAATCAAGGCACATGATGAATTCTCTTTGTGCTCTGTGGCTTGCTTTGAGCTGGGATTGTGAGCCCTCTCCAGCAAAATATAAACCCACAAAGTGCTGTGCGCCATGAGAGTTTCGACAACCTCGTGCTGTTATTACAATGCATACAGCTTCACCATCAAAGAGCTTGATCTCTAACCACACAGGCTCTTCTTTCTGACCCACCACTGTTTTTGCTGTTTGGTAATTGTATATCTCTAGGAGGCATGACTCTATGAAGGGGTTGTGTAGTTTAAATAAGTTTCTTCTTTGTTTTTTCCAAAAGAGTGAGAGGCAGGTTTTACCAAAAAAATTAAAACTACATTGAAAGCATTAAAATATCTGAGGAAAGGTATTCAACGATTCTGTCCGATCAAAACATGAAGATTTAAACATTTCTCTGATATTGCTCTTTCTACGTGTGAGATCTCCAAATGTACAGGTGCTGAATGTTATAAAGACTTAAAAAAGGATCCTACATGCTGGAATAAAAAGAACATATTAAAGATTTTTTGGGTTTTTTTTAAGACCCAATCTGATAAATTCATCACAAGTTTGCACTGCAACCAACACAGACATCTTCTATTAAACGCTGTTTTTTATTGTGTACTATAATGCAGATTTCTTCAAGTAAGGTAATTATGTTGTCTTTAAAAACTTATCAAACATCTGAAGGAACCCTGTTGAAATATGTCTGTCTTTTTGTTCCAGATTTGCAGACAGAAAGAGCGATGCACATATGAGTTTAATATCAATGAAAGAAAGTAAACCAGATGTAAGGCACATCAAAAACTTTGTCCTCACATGAACTTACAAGAGCCTGCAAGAAAACCTCAAATAACCCCCATCCCTGTGACCAGGTGTGCTGTAAAGGTGTCGCTTTAGGTTTTTCCTTTTTCCTGTTTTACAACCCTGCAGCCTTTTTATCGAGCTGATAAGGGACCTGCTCCTGCTTTGGCATTATCACTGAAGTGTGACCAAACATCAGGCTTTCTATCCGCCAGTATCTGACGTGGGCCAACTTCTGTTAATGTAGCCCTTGTACCTGCAGGTGTACAGGGAACAAGATCTGAAGGCAATACAGGTTATTAATGTTCTTCCTGCATTTGAAATAGTGGTTCAGCCATTATGGGAAGTATGAAAACTGAAAAGCTGAAGGTCTGAATTAAATATTATGCAGACAGTGTGTTGGTGGGGCTGTAATACTTGGATTTAGATATGAAAGGTAAAAACAAATCATACAGTTCAATATGATGGCAAAATGAAAGCAAATCACCCAAAGATGGTAATTTTCTTGTTTTAAGAGAGTTGGGCATAACTGATATAAGCTGTTGATCTTTCAATAGAAAATATATATAAATAAATACTTAACTCTTAGTGTGTGTGTGTGTGTGTGTGTGTGTGTGTGTGTGGGGGGGGGGGGGGGGGGGGGGGGGGGGGGGGGGGGTGTTATGCATTGTAGGAAACATTCAACAAGAAAATCCAAACTGTTCATAACTCAATAAAAAGGGAGAAAGTAAACCTTTTTTGGGGCACAAAATTTAAAGGCCTCTTTCTAGTCTTTAACACAATAAGCTGGACAAAGAACTAAGCCTGCTTAAGCTTCTTTTTTAATGCAACAAACTAATCACATTTATTTTTTCAAAAGCATGTGGACATTCTTAATAATATAGTGTTGCATTATGTTCATTAAGTTATGGCAAAAAATACACAAAATACAGATATAGCGTTGGGGAATGATAGGAAACTTTGATTCAGCATGTTCCAAAGGTTTTGGTCTTTCTGTATGGGACGATTGGGAGCTAAATCGAATCCTTAAATCAGGTTTCTACATTTTTTTCTTGATGTTTACTTTTTTAAATTTAGCTGAAAGTGACTTGGAGGTCACACTGAGTGAGGTGGAGGGCCGAAGGTGGCCCCAGGGCTGCCAGTTGCCCATCCCTAGTCTAGATGTACCGTAATATCCGGACTATAAGCCGCTACTTTTTTCCCACACTTTGAACCCTGTGATGTGGGTAATTTAAAGTATTTTTACATTACATCCAGCCTCGTCACATCAAATTTAATTTAGGGTTAAAAAAAATCTTGCTGTGTAACATATATGTGTGTAAATATCTCATGTTACAACGTGAACAGTGTCAGAGCATGTGAAATTTCCAACTCCTTGCGCACAGAGCTGTTCTCGCGCCCGCTCATCCTCAGAGAAGTCCCCCCTAAGTATCCTTCCACTAAAATTTCCACCAGTTTCAGACACAGGGTGTGAGCGGTACTGGAGCGAAACTGGAGCTGGAAGGAGCAAAAGATAAGATGACGCTCCAGCTTTTTAGTTAAAAATGCTCCACGCTCTTGCCATAGTCCTTCCACTCGCACTACCCTCGCTCCAGCTCGGCTGCGCTCACTGGACACCTGCGGCCTATAGAGAAGATATAGAGAAGTGCGGCCTATATGTGTGGAGTTCTTATATTCAGGTGTGCTCAACAGCCAAAGATTTACGGTAATGAAGATTTGACAATATTGCAGTTTCACAACTAATTTAAAAATTTAGAGAATGACTTACAAAGACATCTATAAAATCAGAAAAGAAACAAATCCGTCATATCTTACTGAAATTTAGATCCATCATCACCAGTTAGTGTGTTTACTCTCTCTGACTCTGAATTAAATCTGTATTCGGACATTTGGAACAAAGATTCAATCTTAAATTACCAAGTCGAGCAGAAAATTGAAAAGTTTCACATTTAAATGAATGTCAATTAATGTCAATTATTTCAACCATTTGGCTGTAAAGAACAGGATGTCCTTTAGTGAATCAAAACATCCATTTAACAGGCTTTTCAAACCTATGGGCTGTCAGCTCTTATCATCAGCACATAAAGGCTGCATCACATTTCTTTTGTCAGCTTCTTCCGCTGTAATTTTCTCCTGCTCCGGTGGTCAGGCTGCTGCTTTTATCAAAATGGTCCAGTCTACCATTACAAGAAGTTTAAAGCGAACAGAAGTTCTTCTGTTTATTCACTAAATGTCAAAAACTTAAACTTTAGCTGCCATACCATCAGACTGATGATGTATTTGACTGTCACTTCAACATAAAAAAACACACCTTTATGTTGTTTTACATCTGGGATGGGCAACTTGTTTACTGTCAGGGCCACATTTATGTTGCTCTCACTTTCCAAGGGCCAAAAAAAAAAAAAATAAGAGAAGCTCTTTATAAAATAGTAAAACTACATGATATTTTACTACATTAATATATATATAGCTTTCATTTGAGGCAATGATGCAGACATTTATATATCTGAGCTCAAAAGCAAACAGTGAAGCTAAGTAAGGGGAAAACATGGAATTGACGCTAGATTCAGATGCTTTTTCACTTCATTGAACTTGTTTGCATCAAAGCTGATTTAACTGAGGGGCTGTCCACATGGAAACAAGTTTAGGAGCATTAAAGGTACGGCCTAAAGGTAAAACCCCTGATTTTTTTCACAAAACTTAATTTAAATCCTTTTCCCCCCTCCAGGAAAAAAAACCCTCAAAAGTGACACAGAAACTGCATAAAACAAGTTCTGCCCCAATCTTACCAAAATATATTCCAGAACTAAGTTGCATTTACCTCTTATTCAGTTCATGCTATGATTTTGTCATCAAATGTATTTTCTAAGTTTGGACATTCAGATGGAGCCACTTAAATTTTCCCAAGTTTCCTTGGCAGAGTCTTGGTCCACGACAGGAAAGTGCTCGGACCTGCACACCCTAATGGTTGTAATTAGATCCTCCACGACTATGTGTTAAACATGTAACCCTTACTTATATTGTACAGGATATATAAATAAACATTTTGCTTAGCATGGAAAACGGCACAATGTACAGAAATTCAGCACAATAAAAACCCTTTTCTTTACACTCTTAGTGGCTGAAATTCGGCTGATAACTGGATGGAACTTGGCTGGCATTTGGCTGGGAGGGGTAAATTAAAGTGTCAGCATCTGTCAACAGGCTTGTCTACATTAACACAGAAAACTGTGCTACTGTCACCGTATAAAATTCAAGTTAACAAACGCAAGCCTAAAAATGTGTTTGTGCAAAACTTGACAGGGCTTTCCATTATTTAACCTGCATACATTTCCAGTATTTATATTTTCAAACAGTGCCACAACTTACAAGTAGAGTTAAGGTAGGTCAAAGGAAAAAAACATCTTGATTTTTGTTAAGTCGTCAACACTGTGAGGGAAACTGTCTGTCTGTCCATAACAGTGCTGTATTTTTAGTGGCAGGACTCACAGCCAACATTCCCCTTCAGTGCAGTAGTCTCCAACTTCTTCTTGCCGAGTTTGTTTACATCAACCATCTTTTATGCACATGCTCCCTGTCTTCTTCTCTGTAGTAGCATCACAGCGCCACTTACAGATCTGGCATATATACTACAGCTTTTTCAGTGTTCACATGTGGACAGACACATTTCTGGAAACCTTGCAAGGGTTTATAGAAAAACAAAATAGATTGTTTTTGTCTCCATGTGGACAGGGCCTTAGTTTTTCCCAGACGTTTAACCAGTTTGGTGGAGCTTACCACTTAATTCTTGTACAAAACATAAACCACTTATTTAAGGTAGTGTTCACACCTACGTTAATCATTTTGGAGAGTTATTCTGATATAAGTGGGTGCTCCTGTTTGGCACAGTTAGTATGACTTTATATGAACTCAGCAATTAATCCCTGTTTGGTACAAACTTCCACACCAAGTGAGAACACAATTGACCCAGCAATGACACAAAGGGGTGACAAGTTAATTGATCACACTGCTGCAGTATAAGAAGCAGCTGTAATAATAATTGCATTTCAGCAACCAGGAATATAACAAAGAACTACTCGGTAATAGTGATTTGGATCCCACAGAGTCACTTTACATGCTCTCTCTTGTTTTTCCACCAAATCCACCCTGATGTTGTCATTCCCAACCCATCTTCTTTTTTAAGTGTAATACTGCAGGAAGGTGTCATCTCACGTTACAGTGTCCTCCTCTATTTTGGCTCATTTCTGCAAATATCTTTGTTCTCAGTGCTGAAATGTTTTCTTTTCTTTTCCCTTAGCAGCAGATATGTGCAGTAAAATGATACACTCAACATTCAGAGGGGTGTAACTCATTCAAAACCTTTAATCTATGTGACAAAATGAGACGAACAAGTCAATAAATAAGTGCCTGTTACAGAAATGTCACGTCTCAAGAGATAGTTTCAGACCTCAGAGGTCAAAATGTCTGGGGTGTGTACTGCATCTCTTCATTTACAGCAGACAAACCCTGAATTTTGACAGATAAACTGAAGACCTATAGTTATAACAGGGTGATATTTACATAAGTTAACAGCCTGCAGATGCTGCAGAGTCCAGAGATTCAATTTTCATCTGAGGAGAATATAGTATTATAATCATGACACACTCCTCCATATAAAGAGCAATGGCATAAAAACAGACTAAATATGGAACTGTCTTTACTCCGAGCGATGCATCATCACCATTTAGCCATGTGTGTCTGTCCCAGAGCAAATATATAAATGCATGAACACTTTATTGAGCAGGAGATAAAAGATGAGATGTGCCTCACAGATCCTACACAGAGACTTATCTAGCATTTATCAAATGACTACAACAGGTAAAATAATCTAAAATATCAAAACCAAAGTAAAGAACAGAGATGTAAACTGAAAAGCATGAAGCTCTTAGTGGTTCAGTATAATCATCTCTCTGTTTTTTAAGTGTGAGCATGTGGGGGGTTCTGAGGTGGAGAACAAAATCCATGTTATCCTGCAGACTGAAGCTCTGTTGTTGACCAACAGTTCCGCAAAAGTTGAGATTATCTCTAAAATAGGATTTAACTGACAGACTGGGATTACTGTGGGCGGGTCTATGTGTCCTTCAGTTTGTGTTTGTGAGTGATTTTGTGCATTATACATATAAATTGTTTATTTCAAAGATGGAAAAATGTTCCCTTTTCAGATTCATTTGGGAACGTTGATTTCCACACTCATGAAAACACGATAATCAAGATTCACGATCACTGCTGCATGCAGTCTTGCTCTTATTCTGTCCTTTGGTGTTGTCATGTGTTTTTTCACTTGTTTTATTTAGCTACAAGAGTACATCACTAACTTCCAAACAAAGTGCATATTTTTTTAGTTTTTGTATTATTACATGCCTTTATCATCTTTATGTTTGTTTTTGATTTTTTACTTTATGTATATGGTGTGATAATTTCCATATTTTACTTCTTTTAAAGAGTTCAGACTGTTAAAGTTTTCACACATGTTAAGTTTTCAAAACAGGAAACTTTTTTTTTTTTTTTTTTTTTTTTTTTTGGCAGCGACCAAGCAGAAGCAGTTTTATTTTGATACCCAGTCCAACCACTAGTCACTCTGGTGTTAGGGGTTAATTTGTGGCTATGTTAACTGGTGACAGCAGACATATTGAGTACATATTTCTTTGTGTATATTTCAATTCTGGACGTATCTGATAATCAAATCAAATTGATAAAATTCTGTTATTAAAAGTTTTGCGGGTACTCTTGTTGGTTTCAACAACTGTTGTAACCATGGCAACCACTGATGTAAACAGCCATGGGTCACCAGTCAACATGGTCACTTGTGAAACAATAACACCACATATATGTGTGTGTGCATGTGTGTATGTATATGTTATCAACTATCTTGTCAAAAGAATTCACTACGACAATGTCCTGAAATTTTTACATTTAATTTATTTTTTATTTTTTCATTTATATTGTTTGTTTGTTTTGTTTTTCCTCTTTTTCTTTTGCTCTTGCTTACTTGATATCTAATAAGAAAATCTACCTCCCCAGTTGTGCTTTACATCAACCACAACTATTGAAACCTTTTTTGTTTGTATATGCCAATATTTTGTCTGTCTGTAACTATCAATCACTCTTTCATTTTATTTTTCTCTTTCTCTGTTGTGTCTCTTGTATCACTGTTAACGTTACTATTTCATAAATAAAATTAAAAAAAGAAAGATAACGTTAGTGTTGTCAGAAGGTTTTCAAGGCAGTATTATGTCAGCGAAGGATAGCATATGCGTTGGCATGAAGATAGTTTTTAAAAAAGCAACTTCACAACATTGGCTGCAGCACATGTAAACCACAGTGATAACGTCACATGGTGTGACATCACCCTAGGTGTAGCTTTAAACAGTCTTGATTTTGGCAGAAGTTTTCTAAAATTTGTATTTTTAGTGATGATTTCAGTGATGGGGTCAGAAGGACTAACCTTGCGCAGCAGCTGGATCTGCCTGATTTAATATCTGGAATCAGCCAGATCCATCCTGCAAAGGTCCATTTTACAATGATTGTGAGCGACCCAAAGCAGCACGACCCAATCAGAGCCCTTTAGAGCAGGAAGAGATGGGAGATACTGGTGATACGACAGCAGGAAGAGGCTGCTCTTACAGGGATAAGCATAGATGCTGAAAGCTTCAGTAGCAGTTTTATCTTTATTAAATGAAAAACAAAAATCAACACTGCAAACTTTTCTATAGTAAGGATATTTTCCCCCCACCTTTGACATGTTTTGACGAGTTTGTTCAATGTAGTGTCTCAGGTTCTGCAGCGCCTACCACCTACGACATTATCTGACTGGCCTATAATGAATGTGATTGACGGAACAATCTTCCAACCACCTATCGGATATGCTTTTGAAATGTTCTGCCCTCCCCAAACACTTTCTATGGGCTCTTTCCCAGACTGACGAGTGAAATATACTGAACGTTTCATCTGGTGTGCCAGGTTACAGAAGGACAAAACACAGAAAAAGCTGCGTTCTTAAAAATTCCCACCTACTTGTGGACATAGCCTTAGTCTCACAAAGTAAACTCATGTTTCACTGAAGTTTTTATCATCAAATATGAATTTGAGCTATTTTTTATCTTCTCTTTGTCATAAAAAATGATCGTGATGAAACATTTTAGACAATATTTTCTGTCTTTTTTAAAGAATTTCCACAGTTTTAATGACTTTTAAAAAACTGAAACAGGCACAAAAGATTGTTTAATCTTGGTGATTTTGTTTTCATGATGTGGTGCGTTGAAGTTGTACCTGATTCCTCCCTCTTAAACCTCATTATTCTTCCATAATAAATAATTACTTTATGTCTTACCATACAGGTAAAAGACTATTGCTTTTGTCTCGAGTTATTGTGAAATAGAGGGTGTGAATTGATATATTACATAAAGCAGGGCGACTGAAAACAGTCATGCAATATTAATGCTTTCCGTGTGGTTGACCTACTTTCAGACTCAGAGCACGGGTTGTATACGTTGAACCAGCGATGACACTCAGCATAATCAGCCTTAGGTACTACTCTATTGATTTCAGTCATACTCTGCATCCAAAGTCCAACACTTCATTGATTGAACACCAATCCTTCTTAGCTGGTCAGATATGTGTCGGTGTGTGTCTGTGTGTGTGTGTGTGTGTGAGTGCTGATCTTTAATGGGCTGAAGGATAGGCGGGTCAAGTGGGAGTATATTCTGCTCACGTGTTAGGGATTGTGAAGGCCAGGCTGGCTGTGTGTGCATTAAGCTGTTAGTATAGACTAAGCTACGGGACACCGGGTTAACGTATCCTCACAATACCTCTTGGTTAAAGTACGGCTGGATGGAGCCGTATGGGACATAAAGAGAGAGAGAGAGAGAGAGAGAGAGAGAGAGAGAGAGAGAGAGGCTGGCACGCATCTTTGACTGTAATGCATCGGCTCACTGGCCGTGATAATCTGATTTTATTTTAGAATAGATTAAAATGCAACTTTAATCACTGCCATAAAGAAGAGGAAACAAATGTGGGCTAAATCAGAGGTTTGCAACTGGTGGGTTGGGGCCTAAATGTGGGTCATGAGGCTGTCTTCAGTGGGTCATATATGTGTGCCTGACAGAGGCTGTAGGGCTTATGATGCATGCAAATAAATAAAATAGTCGATTTTTTAAGAGCCTGAATCATGCTTTTTTGAGTCTTCTATGTTGTTTAGTGTGTTTAACATGTCTCCTCCAAATGACAGAGTACTTCTTTGCACAAGACAAAAAGTCTGCACCATCAGGACGTCACCCTCTCCCCCTGTTTACAGTGCCAGCAGCTGCCTAAAGCGGCCTGTTCCTCCAGCCCCAGAATAGATCTACCAGTGTGAAGTCCAGCAGAGACTTAACAATACAGGCACAGAACAGGAGGACGGTAGATCAGTCAACCAATCAGAGTGGACTGGGCCCACGTGGGGGGAGGGCAGGCTCTCACAGAGCGTCTCAGACCATATGGGAATACAGGTGGATCATCTCAGAGGTTTTTTGAACATGAGCAACTGTAAAGACACCCTCGCAGTCCTTCAAACCAAATATATGCAGCAGTGTCAAGGTAAAATACTGGCTCAGAAGAGAACATTTCAGGGTTGCATGTGTTGGCCTACCCTGTAATATTTACACTCATCCCTCACTGCAGAGTTTTCTTGTAGTTTGCTGTCAGCTCATTGAAGGGTGGGAAAATACTAACCTGCAATTTCCTCCAAGTCCACCAGTGTAGCACGCTGTCAGCAGCTTTGCTCCAGCCTATGGCCTGTCCTCACCACCTGGAAGTGTATTGGTGTTTAAATGTGTTTCCAAATTGCCAAAATATATTGAAATGAGAAAAAAAAAAAAATACTGGGGCCATCATCATAAAGTGTAGTTGTGGAAAAACAATGGGTAAAAAATCTTCATGCACTTCTTAGAAATACATTTTATCCAAAAGACTTACTCTATTTACATTAAGTCAAATATTAAGAGTCATATCCTTATGGCAGAAGAATATACAAGACAAACTTATTGATATCACATAATCAAATAATTATATAAAGATAGTTGCTGCATGTAAACATCAATTCCTCTTTGACTAATGTATCTTTATATGATTATTAAGTGCAGATATGTAATTTTCACAGACAGACTTTTGTTCTGCAAGATTAAGATGCAGACAGGCGCCAGAAAGACTAGAGAAATGATTAATTACAGTAAAAGAATAGTAGTTTTGAACCAAATTTACCCTAGTACAAGAAAAAGTAGTGCTCAATGAATCTACACAAGCAAAGAGTTCATTTTAAATTCACTTGTGTGTAATGAATACAAACACAACGAGAGTGTGATAAGTCAACCTGTTGTTTATTTCAGATAGATAGATAGATAGACAGATCGATGATCAATCAATCAAACCAGTAGTTCTGACTTGCATCGAGGCACACCAACATGTGCCTCTGTAAATTGTTCAATCATGACTTATCTGTATCAAATAAATATCTACTTTATATGTAGTTCACTCTATCAGTACTTCAGGTGCATCAGTTTCATTAACAGCTGAAAATTCAGTTACTTTAAGGAAATCAATATTAACCATTATTTGTCCTCCAGCTCCATCTTTAAAGTTAACAGAATATGTTGGTGGAGGGAATAATGCTTCTCTGTTCCTCCCATCCATTAGTTTATCTAATGTATTTTATGATCTATCAGGATTTATTTTTGTTGCAGAACTGATGAAATATGACAGAGTTTCAAATGAAATTATGAATGACTTTTCATATGAATATTTAATGAGTATCACAAGTGTTTGTCAAAAGCATTCAGGCACGAGAGGATAAAAAACATCATGCATAGGCTGGTATACTACAACACAGGATTAAAAGGCTATATGGCACAGATATGAAAATGGTGTACCTGGAGTTTTGCTCATTTTTCTGTGTGTCTTGGTCACAAAAACAGTCTGAAAATCAGTGAGATGGGTGAACAAACAGAAAGGTATTTAAAGTTTAAGCACACAGGACTAAATCACCTGCTGCCATCGTGTGTCACCTTTTGTAACTGCAGCTAAACAACAACAGAACAACATCTGACCCTCATTTTCTTAAAGTTATGAGTAAAACTGCTGAACTGTGAAAATGTTGTGGTTGAATTGACGTTTTCTTTGCGTCTCTGTCTGTGAATTTATTGTTATGTAAGATCAGCCTGTGCTGTGGAGTTTCTGAATCACAATAAATAAATAACGTGTACTTTTCTATACTCTATCCTGATGTTTGTTAAGTATATTCTCTGTACCAGCCAGAGTTAATTAGTGGGTGTTACGGTGTATAGTGTGACCATGTAAACAGGAGGCCTTCGTCGTTATTAGCCATTCAAGCCCACTACGTCTTTAGTTACAGCAGCAACTGAAGTAATGACACCCATTAATATTTTCATTTACATCCTTACATTTTCACCTTTTAGATAAAAAAGATCATTTTGGCAACTTGATAACATAATGGAGTAAAAGGGGGGCAGTCTGTTTTAACTACGACAGCCGCTCGGCTTTCGGCTGAAAGTCACCATTTAACACGGTAATTCATTAAACCATATCACCAGCTGCACCTGGTAGCCTACCTCCTCTACGGCTTTTTTTAATTATTTTATTTTAATCTTTTAATTTACCTCACTTTGACGTGTAGTTTAAGAAACACAATATATATAGTACTTACATAAGCAGTCAAAGTGTAGCTGCATTTAAGGAGTGAAAGAGACGAAGGACGTGGTGAGTTAGCTTGTCGTGCTGTCGCTCAGTCAAACGTTCATCTCAGTTTTCGACGTTTTTATGTGATAAATATAAATGACAGGTTATTTTCATGCGCGTAGTAGCCTTACAACAAGTGATAATTCTTTTAAGTCTTGACTTGGCTTAAGGTTAACCTGAAACAGGAGGGAACCACAGCGGACACCCCCAAGCTAGCAACACTGAAGCTGACAGTTGAGCCAACTATCCTCTATCGTCTGAAATAACCGCTGGGCAGCTCGGTTCAATGCACGTTTTAGGGATTTACTGTGATTTGACAGAATAATACCGCCAATTAAACGATAGTATTAATATTTAAAACTCAATGAGTGAGCCTGCATGCAGCAGCTGGTCCCATGGTGTAATGGTTAGCACTCTGGACTTTGAATCCAGCGATCCGAGTTCAAATCTCGGTGGGACCTCATCCTTTTCTGCACAGCACAGGACAGTTAATGTTCATTATTGATCAGACATGGGCAAGTTAGGCTACACAGAGAGATGTATTACCTGAATTCTTAGGTTCAGAGGGCCAAAACGGTAAAAAATAAAATCAACAGTTGGGCAATCAGAAATACAGTAACCAGAATAATGAAAATCTGCCATTATTGGTGTGTGTGTTTGTTTTCCCAAGCTCAATACCAAACTAAATAACGTGGAATTAAAGCTAATTAAGTGTACTTTTCCAATAAAATAAACTACTTTCTGTGATTTATTTGACATTTGTTAATTTCACTATGCCCTTTTTAAGAGTAAGTCTCACTTTTACAAAACTATCCTGGCCAAGGTAGTAGTTATGTAAATATTAGTAACCATCATTTCAGGTCTTTTGTCCCATTTCTTACCCCAAAAATGTTAATAACCGTTATAAAGGACCTTTGCAGAAACCATTGTAGGAAAATTATATTGACTTTTTCTTTAAAAAAAAACAAACAAACTGAAACCAATCATTACAGACTTTTGGATATGTTTTTCATTTTTTTGTGTTGCAATACGTTTTACCTTGGGTGTCAAAGTGGAAAATTAGACTAAATTATATCATGGCAGATCTTTTTCTGTCTCCATTGTAGCAATTCATGGAAATTTGAAATTAACTGAGGTAGGGAAAGGCCCACATGAGGCCCACTCTGCTATAGTTAGTCCTCGCCCACCACCACCAATATGTCATATTGTATGTTTTAGCCGTCTATTTCTGCAACAAAAAAGGATACTATCAAGAATACACATTGTTATATTCAGAAATACAGTTTCTAATCAGTAATCAACCCACATAACAGAAATAATAACTTTAAAGAGAGACAAAGCCAATTTACTGGATGTGAAATAGAAATTAGAGGCTGAACTGGAATACAAAACAAACATCCCATATTTCTATAAATTATTAACAAATAAAATATTGTCATTTTGCTTTGTAATATCCATACAGTATTCCACAGCAAATTACCTATATATATTGGTCCATCAATGTTCTCTTAAGCCCCTAATGAGTGTGACATTTTAGTGTTAAAGCATTAAAAATTGTTCATTGTTACAGCCGTGTGTTGCTCCTTTTTTATATCTCTTCTCCCCTTCTGTTGTCCTCTCATCTGTCCAGGTGAAGCCAATAATTAGCTAATGTGCTTGGGGTGGGGACTGCTGCATGTTTGTCTCAATTAGGTTTTTGTTAATTTGATCATTAGTTCATTAAATTATGATTTAATCCCTGTCTGTTTGATATAAAGCCTTTTGGGTTTTGACTTTTGCAAATGTTCATGTGAATTAATGGGTTGTATTGTGGTTTATTATTACCCCCATATGGCCACCATAGGGTGGGGCATAACAATAAAAACAAAATGTAGGTCCTTCACAGGAACTTTTATTACTTCTTACCCTTCAAAAAACATATTTTTATATATTTTTTTTAAAACAATGACAACTCTTTTTCCTATATTAAATATATCTGAAGAAGCACAAGCAACATACCTTATTACTTCAGCTGTACTGTGAAAAAAAAAACCTATTGTATAGAATAATTTCACTGAACATCCATGATTTGAGTTCAGACAACTTTATTTCCACACATAAATGGCAGTGTTCAAATATATTTACATTAAAATTGTATTATTTGCTTAAATTGAACATTAATTTTGATAATTTCAAGCAGGGATGGGCAACATCTTTTACCAAGAGGGTCACATTAAATTTATGTTCATTGCCAGAGGGCCAAATTCTCATAATTTAAAGGGTACAATAAGGGGCAAATATGTATAACTGTCATAAGAGGTTACTTTATCAACAGTAATAAAAAATATTAAAACTCAAATACAGTTAATATTGGTTTAATAATGAGCAAAAAGCATGCTTCAAGTAGGTTCCAGTGAATTTTTTGAACACTTATTGCTTATCAAGTATAATTTAATTTTTAGTCTTTTGTTGGTGAATTCATAAAAAGGGAGTTTCACAGAAACAGTTAAAGGATATTATAGCTTTATTTTCTTGGCCATATTGATATTTTGACTGTAACGGTGGCAGATTTTGTCAGGTTTTCTTCTTGTATATTCATTTCTTATATTTTTTTAACTGATTGGTGGGTCACGTGGTTGCCCACCCCTGCTTTAATGGAATGTTTCTCAAATTTCTTCATAAATATGCCAGTTAAATTGTTTCTTTGGCAGCAATTGCTTGAGGGTACTTGTACAACATTAATCGAGAGCCATTTTTGGCCTCTAATAACTGATTCTTGTTCTGAGTTTCAGGTTGGACCATCTGTACACCCTTGAGTACAAAAAAGAAACAATTATGTACATGCATTAGCTCCCTTTAAATAATAATATTAACAGAAAATGACAGTGGGATATGGTTTTGTTGCCTGCAAGAGCACATACAGCATTGTTATTTTACAATGGATGCACTTTTTTATCTTCAGTTGCAGTCTTTTTGTTGTTTGGAATATTTTGACAAAAATAAAAACAAAACAGTAAAGCAGCACATTTTTACAGTCATACCAATATCAATTCACAATATTACAAGGCAGTACGAACACTAATACATGACAAATCCTGAAAAACATTTATTCATATGTTTGTTTTAACCTAAAAATAAATTTAACTTTGCACAATATCAAACAAGAAAGCTCAATGTAAGGCTCAGTTTCTTCTCTTTTAAGCTTGTGTTTCAGTTTTTGAAGATCTGTGGGTGATTTCGGAAAAGAACTTTTGAGCAAATTCTTGTCATCATTTGTGACAGATTTTGCAGAACTTTCCTCTAAAGCAAATGGATATCCACGCCACACAAACCCCATTTCACTGTGTTTTTCTCAATTAGTAGTGTGAGCTTTTTTAATCTCTCAGCTTTTTATTTTTAATGGACTGAATGAGGTGGATGACTGAAATGGCAGCTCACCACGGCACCATTATCTCTGCACCAGTAATTCTCTTGTACTCAAAGCTCTGCTCACGGTTTGAATGAGGAGAATTGTAACACACAATGTTTGGCTCGTGATTTAATTCATGGGAGCACGAGTACAAATCAGGTGAGACGTGAGTTCAACAGTTTTTTACAGCATCCCTTGGCTGTCAGGTAGCAAGGATGTTAAACTATGGCTATGTGCATGTTGTCATATTTCCAACTTAAAAACATTTATTATTTAAAGAAAAACAAGAACATTAAAAACCCCTTTTAACAGGTTACATTCAATTCTCAAATGAGGTCTGCTGCAAGGACTGTAGTCGACTGAAGATGGGTCCAATTAAAGCCTTCACAGTGAACTGAAACTTTTTAACAAACATAATGAATAATTCAGAACAAACTTATCATTAACCCCTTTTTCCCACTTTCACAGACTTAACATGACATTTCTGTTCTATAACAGGTCAAAAGGACTAACTAAAGGGATGATAAAATTAAACAAAAATTCTCTATAGCTTCTTTCTTGGCAGACACACATCAGCTAATTAGAAAAAAAACATTTTAATGCCTTCTTC
Source organism: Cetoscarus ocellatus (assembly GCA_037902135.1). NCBI lineage: Eukaryota > Metazoa > Chordata > Actinopteri > Labriformes > Labridae > Cetoscarus > Cetoscarus ocellatus. Next base: position 1,186,046 of record JBAMNC010001316.1, read on the forward strand.
TAAATCCTTTTATTGGCTTATTTTACATCCATTAATGTCTTCATAAAAAATGTAACGTAATTTACACTCAAGAAATGCTGCAGTAAATGTGCTACAACTTATGTTCTCTTATGACCACAGTTCATGGTCATTAAGTGTATTCCCTTATCACTGTGTATTCAATAAATCTTGCATAACAACTGTAGCCTCAAGATGCTACACAAGAAGAGCAGGTCCAGACTTTGATTTTGTTACATCCCTGTAGTTTATATAGACTCAGAATTAATAAGCCAAGAGCAAAACAAGACAAGACGGTAAATTAATACTGACTAAATTAATATTGAGGTCTTCCATTCGACTTCTGAAGGGGGTATCTAAAGCCTTTCAATGATGGACACCATTTTGGGAGTGCTGTTTAAACATAACATGAGGTAAATTTAGTATAAATCAAACAGACATCTTTCACCCTTCTGAGAAAACTGAGCCTTATTATGCTGATCACTATTTTAATATATATAATGCGACATTATCTTATGTCCATACCAAGCCTATAACCTGACATGGATCAATCAAGGTATTTAACTTGTCCATCTGGGAAAGAGCTCATAGAAAGTGTTTGGGAATGGGCAGAAGCTTTCAAAAGCATATCCGGCAGGAGATTGGACGATTCCTCTGTCAATCACATTCATTACTGGCCAATCAGATAATGGATTAGGCAGGTGCTAGTGCCACAGTGTAAAATACTAAATGAAAGCCACTTCGTCGAACAAACTCTTGCCAAAACATGTCAGAGGTGGAACAAAAATATCCTCTCTACAGAGAAATGCTCTCAAAACTGCTACTGAAGCTGTTAGCATCTATGCTAATCTCTGTACAAGCAGTCACTTCCTGTTGTCTCGCTCGTAGCTCCGCCTCTTCCTGCTTAAAGGGGCGCTGACTGGGCTGTGCTACCTCAGGCTGAGCACAATCATTGTAGATTGGAGCTTGGCAAGATGAATCTGCCTGATTCGGCGGATACAGCTGCACTGCAAATCTGTCCATCTTTTGAGATGATTTAGGACAGTTTTGCCCATTTTTGGAAAATAACTTAGCTTACAATATAAGAAATACCTTGGCGGAACATTGTGCTTTTGGTTATCTTCTAGCAACGGATACTGCCAAAACTGCAATAATGATATTGAACTTTCTGAGCTGTTAGGCTGTGCTGTATTGTATTTTATTAAATTGTGTGTCACCAACTAGTTTATCCTGGATCGTTAAAAATAAGACAGAGAATGTGTCTAGATGTGCTCTCTGTGTAAAATCATCTATTATGACTTGGCACTAAAAAGAAATAATTGATCAAAAGATTGAATGTGAAGCACGTTGTGTTGCCCTGTGTATAAAAAACGCTTTATATATTCTTAATGTGTTCATAGTTATCCTTGAGCATCAATGATGCTCCATAAATAAAACTGCCTTGCCCTTGGCCAAACATCTTTGTGCCTAATTCTCACATCCTAACATGATTTCCTCTCTCGCCTTAGAGGTCTCATGTCCTGCCAAATGTCTTTGCTTTTAATGTTGTTTTAAGGGGCTTGGGGCACAGGAAGAACATGACACCATTAACTAAACTCTCAGTTCAAGTTGAAATATACTGTCTCTTTAAGAAGAAATAGCCCCTAAAATGCTCTGTTTTTAACTTCCTGGGTTTATGATGTAATAACTGTACAGCCTCCACCTACATACATGTCTTTTCTACTCGTCACAGGCAGATGTTATGACTGCAACCCTTTCTCCCCACTCTCAATCGGCATCATTTTGGCAGCCAATAGCCTCCCTGCTCCCTTTGACCCAAGTGTTTCCAAATGGGAGGGAAAAAGAGCTGCATCTGATCCTTTACAGAGATTACTTTTTTCATATTTTGGATCAACTTAAATAAAATCCTTTCTTAATAGACACCCAAAACATGACATAAACAGTCAAACACACCAGGACAGGGTGCCTTTCAGTGTAACAGCACATACATGTGACAACATTTTCAAACCCTGTTCAACCACAATATTAAGCTTCAAACTTAAGAAGCTTCCATCAAATATTTTGAAACATGATGCCCAAAATTCCCCTCTCTCAGAATAAATATTATTTTTGTTTTGTGTCTTCAATAAAAATAAATTAGTACACTTCCACAGGCTGCCATGTTCACTGGTTTTTAAGCTGAAGTAAGAGAAACTTCACAAGGCAACAGTCTCAAAAAACCTGCTCTGCATTTTTTGACACCAAAATGGCAGATTTGGCTGTTGCAAATTCACACTAACAGGAAAAATAACAAGAATATTACTAAACAAAAGTGGAGTAAACCGAAATACGATTCACATGTATAAAATAAACATGACCACTTTCATTTAGATGTGTCTCTGTGATCCTCACATGCCCTTTAAGTGTTTTTCAGGTATTTTTCACAGACTGTACACACACTGCCCTGTGCATTTATCCATCTTTGTCTTACTGTGTCAGTATTTAGTGTATTAAGTGTTTGGCACATCGACTGTCACCTCTGTTCTCTCGATTTTTCAGATGTATGTGGTCTCCATGTTGTTTTGCATGTCCACGTCCCCGTTGCTGTACATTTTGTCGCTCCTGTGCTGCTCTCTGGAGACAGTGTTGCTGTGTTCATGTTGTGTAGCAGAGGCAGCAGGGTGCTCCAGGCTGATGGTGGCTCGGCTGCTTTCCGTGATGGACGAGTTGTGGTGGGAGCTGAAGTGGCTGTTGGAGAGAGGTACGTCCCCCCAGGCCGTTTTACCCCAAGCATACTTCAACTGGGACCACTTCCTCTTCAGAGCCGTCTGTGCCTGGATGTAAATGGCAGATGATGTTAAAGGCTGGAGCGTATTGGCCAAGAGGTGGGGACAACCTGGACTGGACAACAGCCAATCACAGGGCAACATAGAGACAGACAACCATTCATGCTCACACTCACACCTAAGGGGAATTTGGAGTCACCAAACATCCTAATAAGCATGTTTTTGGTCTATTGGGGGAAGCCGCAGTGCCTGGAGAGAACCCATGAATGCATGGGTTCTCTCCAGAACCTGCTGCTGGTTGTATCAGTCTAAAAAGTATATATTTTGCTATTAAAAATGCTGAAAACCACATTTTTAAAGGGATACATTTTTTTTGTTTTCGTGTCTAGCCTCACTCCCAAGTCCATGACAAGCAGATAGACACCATTCTTTCGACTGTGCGTGCAGTAACAAGGAAGAGACGGGCAGAGCTCGCCCACCGCTAATTAGCTTAGCTCAAACACTGGGAGTCAATGGGTAGTGTTAGCCTGCCTCTGCCTACAGAGCTGAGCTGAGCTTTTTACTGTATAGCTCTGAGGTCGTCCAACCAACTTTTGCTGGAAGTGCCCAGGTCAAAATACAAACACTCGGGTGACCAAGCCTTTTCCGTTACAGCTCTGGAACAAGCTCCCCACCGAAATGCGTCTCATTTCTGACCTGGGCCTCTTCAAGTCTAGACTGAAAACGTATTTATTTAGGATGGCTTTTAATACCCAGCAGTGTGGTGACACTTTTACTTTATTTTACTTTATTTTGTTGTATTTTTTTGCTCTTTTCTATTTTATTGCTTTTATTGCTTTCAATTGTTTTTATCTATTGCTTTTACTTACTATCTATTGTAAAGCACTTTGGTTCACCGAAAGGGTTGTTGTAAAGGGCTGTATAAGTAAAGAACATTTACATTTACATTTTCCAGTCATCAGATAAGCTCTTCAGCAACTCTAAACGGTCCTGTGTGCTTGTTGTGACACATTTTTTTTACAGCGTGATGTAACGTTATCTATTTTTAGACCAGGATTAGCACTGAATGTAATTTTTAAAAGAAATACATATGAAACTAAACCACAGGGCGCATGCACAAACCACCACAGAAATGTCTGCTGACCTACTGACAAGCACTTCCGTGGTGAACAAAAAACAAAGTTGGTATACCCCTTTTAAGTCCTTTGTTTAGTAGGTACAAACTATGAAAGTTTGATCGAGAATATCGTTGAGTTAGCAGAACGTGTCCCTCCAGCTGTAAGCATCAAATTAATTCCCTCTGGTTCTGCCACTCCTCAGTTTGTGGTTAAATAAAAGAGAAATGTCTTTATTGTATCCCCTGATGTTTTTACTATCAACTTTAAGTATAAGTGTTAATTTTGACAGTATTTTTTAAATTTAGTTTTATAGTCTTTTGCCTAAAATATATTTTAGTTTTAATTGTAATTTAGTCATCTAAATTGTTTTAATTTCAGTCTAGTTTCAGTTGATGATATTTCACAACATTTCAGTCGACGAAATCTACTGTAGATTTAGTCGACTAAAATATGAAGTGTAAAGGGTAAGGCATTTTTTATGTTTCCTTGAATTTCTGAAGTCATGTTTTACACTTGGATAAAATCAAACATCTAATAACCCTTTACTGAATGATAGTAAAGTCTGAATGTATAAATGAACAGAAACAAATTGAACTTTTGTGTGAAATGCAGTCACCTTTATTTAGGCTACCTGGCAGAGCATCTCAGTTACAATACCAGAACTGACAACAAACAGTGAACCTGCTCTACATGAATATATCAATTCATAAAGAGAGGAGCTCTGATTGGATCGCTCCACAACTTATCCCACCACCACCAAGCTAAGGCAGCTGTGATTGGATGTCCCTCTTAACTCATCCAACCTTTCCACACAACCAAAGTAGCTGTGATTGGATATATTCCTAACTTGTCCCTACTTTCTACATGACCAAATTAGGTCTGATTGGATTAAGTCTCTGTCAAACATTTTAGTCTTGTTTTTATTTGTTGATGAAAATGTCAGTTAATTTAGTTTTAGTTTTTGTCCATGTACACTTGTTTTTATTAGTTACTATCTAGTTTTCATCAGGGGAAAAAAGGTTGTTGATGAAAACTATGATGAAAATAATTAACAACAAAATGAACACTGTTAAGTATCCTGTTTTTCTGCTGATACAAGTGAAAAAGGTAACATGCTGATTTAGCATTTTCAAGACTGTATATAAAAAATAAAGATACTTCATTCCAAGCAAAATAAAATTGAGATTCAAGATGTCACAAATCAACATTTGGTGGAAAAACTGAGTTTTAATTCCAGTGGTGTCATGTTTTTAAGGAGCTGTATTTCCAGAATATTGTTCTTTGTGAGTTTTTGCTTACCTCACTGTTGCAGAAACAGAATATAATGGCCACCAGCAGTCCCTGCAAAGCAATAGGACACAGATTACACAGATTAAATATTAATACACACACAGATGTTGGTGAAAATGTGCACTAAATAATTCACGTTAATGTTCAGTAAATACTACGACACATGGGATGTGGTTTCTGTTCCTCTGCTTGTTTTGTTTGGGACACTTTTGCTGAGGTTACTGACAGAAGCAGCTGAATCTCAGTTATTAGAATAAGTGCAGTGCAGCAGAGAGACATCACGAGTCACGAGTATGAATCCTCAACAAAGTGTTTTGATGTAATGCACTTTGAGCTGCAAGTCATTTAGTATGAACTGTGCTATATAAATAAACTTTGATTGATTGATTGATCATGTGCTTTAACTGTTAAAAGTCATTCACAGACACCGAACCCCGGCTGAAACTAGTTATTTTATTATTTTACTGCTCTCACTTTGTGCTGATCATTTATGTTCTAATGTGCACAGATTACTCCAATATACTGATTACATATTTCTTATATTTCTCCTTAAACAAATGCAATATCCTTAATGTCAAACTGTCTGTTCTTCACATTTATATGCTGGAACTTTGTGTATTATAAATGTGAAGAACAGTGTAACATGTGTATCTCTCTCTCTCTCTCTCTCTCTCTCTCTCTCTCTCTCTCTCTATATATATATATATATATATATATATATATGTACATATATATATATATACATATACATATATATATATATGTGTATATATATATACATATATATATATATATATATATATATATATATATATATATATATATATATATATATATATATATATATATATATATATATATATATATATATATATATATATATATATATATATGTATATATATATACATATATATATATATGACACAAAAATGAAAAAAAAAGACTACCTTAAAAAATAAAACAACACTTAATGACTTCATTTTTATGCCTGATAAAGAGTGGGAAGAAGAGCAGACTTATTAAATCCCAGCACTTCTTCATGAAGTATCAAAAGTAAATTATTCTACGACTCCATTGATATGTACTAATTTTAATAAAACATTTTAATAAGTTCCTACTTCCTCAATACAAACCTATTTAAAACATATAATTTCATTCTGGAATATAAGTTTATATCAAAAAATATCTTCACCTAAAATTAGGGCTGCTTGGTTATGGCAAAAATCATTGTCACAGTTGTTTCATAGATATTGAGATGATGACTTTAAATCACAATTACTCACGCACCATAATTGACACTATAATTTCTAACATTGAACATCGGGCACTTCAGAGAAATATACATTAAAAAATACAATATCTCAAACTAATGCAAACAAAAATAATGGACAAAGGAAAAGAAGTATTCCTTTAAACCCAATTACAGTGATTATAATCTCAATTTAAACTCACTTAATTGCCTGGCTCTCCCTAAAACCCAAACACTGAGTCTGTGGTCGAGCGTACCTGAAAGTGGCAAAAAACATTTACAAAGAAGTCGTGGATGGCCTGGCTGATCAGGCCCTCGGGCCTCCAGGGGAGGAGGATGAACTGGACTCCGAACAGAGGGATGAGGATGAGCGTGGCTCTCACCGCCTTCATGTAGGCCGTCGACTCTGCACAGTGAGTCTCCTTCAGCTTCGTGATCAGGACGCGGACGATGTTCAGGAGGAAGAAAAAGTTCACCTGGACAGGTGGATGAAGTAAAAGTGGAAGAGGAGAGACAGAGAGGAGATGATTTTTAAACCAGTGGGTCTCAAATCATGCACCTTCAGACAAGTCTAGGTGTGTCTTTGTCCAACCATAACTTACTGCGACCAGCTACTCCTTTTACATGCATTTACAGTAGTGGGAAAAGGTTTTGAACACTCTTAAAATTCTTAATAATCTCAAATATTATCATGAAATATTTGCAGATTTTTGTGTGTGTTCCAAATGATGTGGCTGCATCAGATTCACACAAACAAATCCAAATGATTTTTTTGTTTATTGTTTATTGTAACAAGAAAAAATATCAAAAGTAAAATCCCTGAAACATTTTCAACATGCCAGTTCTCAACATTGTTGGTATTATAGTCAACAAATAACAGAGAATGTGTTCAAAACTGAGCAAAAAAAATAAACCATCATATCATCAGATTAATATTTAGTGTTCCCGCCATTCGGAATCAGAAATATTTCATTAATCCTCAAGGGGAAATTCTGTTGTTTCAGTTGCTCTTATACATAGCATAGCAGTAGGAATATCATATAAAGACAGTAAAATAGATAAGAGCATAAAATTTTAAGTAAAAAAATTAAGAAAGCAGGTTGCAACATACATACTCAACATTTAAAATATATCAACTTGGACGCTGCATGACCTTAAGCCCGTGCAGGTGGAACAGAACTCATTTTTAAAGTATTTTTATAAAACCAATCAATTTGAAGTTTTGAATGTCTTTTCATGGTTTGTTTAGTGTTTTGGCTGTGACTGCACTAAAAAAATTACACTTGGAGACTTAAGAGTGATTCTTAATTCAATATATCACAAATGTATGGGGTGTCCCAAAACTGTTTTCCACAACGCAATTCCATATAAACATGCAAATTCTTTTGCATTAAATGATTTTTAAAACTTTAAGGGAACACCATCTTTTGCAGTTAACAGATCCTCCTTATTTTATAAAATGTCGCCTGTCAAATATGAATGTGTGTGTTGCTGAATTTTTTATATTTACCTCCACCAAGGAGGTTATATTTTTGCTGGCGTATGCTTGTTTGTTTGTTGTCTGTTAGCAAGATTACGCAAAAACCACTGTACAGACTTTGCTGAAATTTTCAGGAGATGTTGGTAATGGCCCATCTTAAAAATGATTTGTTTTTGGTGGTGATCCAGATAACTGCCATTAGCTAACTGTCTAATTAATCATCACATCAACAGGTGTGGGTTTTCAGGGTCATGAATCATATTATGATGGAAACTTTATCATGGAACTATTGCTTTAGGATGTAACAGCAATGTGTGAGCGACTTTCTAGTTTTCCAAGTAACAAATTAATTTTTGCTATTTTTTATTCACAAACTGAAGTGATACTGTTTTCCATCTGATTTTTTCATAGATTTGAACAAACTTGCACAGACCAGTACAATATTGCAATACATGTTAAACTTTTCTGAATTATGACATTTATAGTAATTACTTTAATTTGACATCTTAATCAAGAAATAATAATGTCTTTTACTTTTTTTTCTTTTAATAAAGCAATACATTTGAAAATTCATGGATAACAACAATAATTACATGTTACCATTAAAAATATGATTTTTGTTAAAGAGATCCTACATATTGGTGTATTTACTTTTACAGAAACATAACTAGAAAAGCACTCAGAGAGCGCAGACGTCCGCCAAGCAGCTTCGGTCCACTTTGGCGAAAATGGTCCTAACTGGCGATGTTAAAGAATTCTTTAAAAAAATCCTGGATACAAACGATGATTCGGATCACCTCCAAAATTTAATCAGTTCTTCCATATCCCATTTCCGACAATTCCTGAAAATTTCATCCAAATCCGTTGAGAACTATTCAAGTTATTTTGAACACAAACAGACAGACAGACAGATAAACGCAGGCAAAAACATAACCTCCTACTGTGCCTTGAGATTTAGACTTGACTTTACATGTGCCTTGAGCAAGTTTGAAGACCACTGACTTGATATGCAAACGTTGGTGAATCGTCTACAGATTTTCACTGGCTGGCCTGATGGGGGCACTGCAATGACACCTTTAAATAAAAAACTCATGAAAGACGCCTGGGCCCGCAGACACAAACAGTTTTTGGGGTGTTTTGATGCAAACAGTATGTAACCAGCATACAAAAATCATTGCTCCTACTGTCAATGAACTGATAAGAATATCATAAAAGATACAAAAACAATAAGAATCGATTTAAAACCAATATTTAAATTAAAAAGTGTAATTGAGGAGCTGAACTTTGTGGCAGTTTCTTAAAATCCCTGGAACTCAGCCTAGAAATGTAAATGGAAAACTCTATTGATAAAATGATTTAGAGGGTATTTTAAGGCATATTTAGGTCTATATGAAATAAAACATTCAAAATCAGTGCTGTCATTCTGAGTTCACATTTAAAGTCTGATCTTAGAGGCTCTCTATCCATCATCTTTGTCCCATAATGAACCATAATTACTCACGAGCAGTGCTGCCTGAATGGGCCCATGAATGATATAAACCAGGTTAGTGTGCGCACTGATCCAGCACCTGAAACAAACAGAGAGTGAGACACTGACACATCTATGGTGACGTTTCTGAAGACTGAGGGCTTAATGAAAACCTGAATTATTCATGCTTTGATACCAGGCTGGGCAATAAAGGGGTCACACTAACTCCACTTGATCAGACAAATCAATATTTTTCATTTCCTCTAAGCCTCACAGAGCACAGACTCGGCGAGGGAAAGACGCATCAAGGACGGAGGAGGGAAAACTCAGGCTTTAAGTCCACAAGATTAGGTTATATTTATTGTCCAGATGTGGACAGGAACTCCTCGCTTATGAGAACAGGAGAAGAGTGAAGGAGGGCATCTTACTTGTCATTGTAGTAGAGTCCACGAGCCAAAGCATACGTGATGGCAGGAATGGCAGGGAAACCTTAGGATGAAGAAAAAAAACATCTTTTTATCGTTGTTTCTTTCTTAAATGAAGGGGTGGGAATAAAAAAAACAATTCCTGTTCAGAACAGATAGCAACTCCCTAGAGGAACTGATATCATGAGTGTTTTTTCTCATCACTTCCTTCCACTTTGTTCTGCATGACTTGCAAATCAAGGACGTCACGCTCTCATTAGAGGCATAAAATAACAAAGAAATCAAAAATCATGGCAGACGGGGGCAGAAGTGTCCAAAACTGTATCTTATTTCCAGTTAATTTTCCAGCTTAACTTCCCCTGGAAAGTTTCTGGAAAGTTTCTTGAAATTAAACAGAAATTTTCCGCCCCTTTGCAGCCCTAATGAAGATTTTCTTTATATCTAAATATGGTCCCTTCAAGTCTTGGCTGTTAGGAGAAAAAAAAAAACTATGCAAAAGAACTCACAACAACAAATATCTACATATATAGAGACAACAGAGAGAAAAATCAAACAAAAGAGTTTTTAATCGTTACAGACAGACAAAATATAGACATATACAAACAGGAAAGGTTTCAATAGTTTGTGGTTGATGTAAAGCACAACTGGGGAGGTAGATTTTCTTATCGGATATCAAGTAAGCAAGAGCAAGAAAAAGAAGGGAAATAACAAAAAAAATAAATACAAATAAAAATAAATTAAACTGTTAAATTTTAGGACGTTGTGGAAATGAATTCTTTTGACAAGATAGCTGATAATGGTGGTGAGGATATAAATAAAAATAAATGTAAAATTTCAACCAAGTGTTATCATGATCATGTAGATATTAGTGTATGATTTACAAAGGGCCACATCTCATTGACAGGTAACTATCTTTCCTCTCATTAACCTTTGCTTCACCTGATTGGACGCTAATGTAGAATGACCAGATTTCTATTTTCATTTCTGGAAATTGTTTAAATATATGTCTTTGTCTTTGCATGGTAAAGTTTTGGCTTGCACTTGAAGATGTAGCTACAAACTTTGATGACTCGCAGTGGTTTTCTGAAGGGTTCCTGAGCCCACGTGGTAATATCCTTTACAGAATGATGTTATTGGTTTTTAATAAGATAAGATAAGATAAGATAAGATATTCCTTTATTAGTCCCACAGGGGGAAATTCCAAATATACAGCAGCTGCAGGATACAAGAGAAGTAACGAAAAAAGCATTATAAATGAAAAATAAGGTAATTACAAGTCAAATACAGTAAGTAAAATAGAAATAAAAATAAGAAAGTATATAGTATATAGAAAGTGGTATATTTGCAGTCCTTATGTACATGTTTGTTATTACAGATGGTTATGTACATGTTGATATTTAACAGGTGGAGACCTGAAATATTATAAATATAAATATGGTGGTACATGTTTGGTATTTTACAAGTGAGACATTTTAGATATAACAAATATAAAATATGGATTATTGCACACTGGAGAGGTTTTTGTTGTAAAGTCTGACAGCTGCAGGAAGGAAGATCCTGCAATACCTCTCCATCACACACTTCGGGTGGAGCATCCTGTCACACATGGAGCTCCTTAATGCAATGCTTCCTAAGGGACCTGAGGTCACTGGCATTCAATGTTGGTTAGTTAGCCTTGTTCCATGCATAGATTACTCTGGATTCTCTGAATCTTTTAATGATGTTATGGACGATAGAAGATGAAATCCCCAAATTCCTTGTAATTGTACATCGAGAAATGTTCTTAAACTGTTGGACTGTTTGCTCATGCAGTAGTTCATTAAGTGGTGAAGGTTGACTGAACCTTTCAGGGATGCTCCTTTTATACCCAATCATGGCTCTCACCTGTTTCCAATCCACCTGTTCACCTGTGGAATGTCCACACAGTTGTTTTTTGAGTATTTCTCAACTTTCCCAGTCTTTTGTTGCCTCTGTTCCAGCTTTTTTGGAACTTTTTATTAACAATTTACACAATGTCCCAACTTCATTGGAATCAAGGTTTGTATGAGTGGATCCAAGGATGAGTAGTTGATAGTTCAGTAGTTTCCAGTGGGGATGAAAAAAAAGACAGCTTCAGGGGTATGAAGCCAATGTGACTGCAGCAGTATGGGTGATCGGGACTGATTTCAACTTTTAAGGGTTTAGATGAAAACAAAACATTAAATTAATTAAAATGGCAAAAATGTTCACGTAAAATTAAAGATGTGGCTACCACAACGTCCATCAGAAAAAGAAACTGGCTCTTGTACAGAATTCAGTTAATGATCAAAGGAGGAAAATATGCCAAGTTTTTTTTAACCCTTTTTTTTTACTTCTAAAAATATTGTAGTCATTAACTACACGGCCCGGCCAAAAAAAAAGTCACCACCAAAAAAAAAAGGTCACACACTCTAATATTTCATTGAACTGCCTTTAGCTTTGATTACAGAACAAATTTGCTGTGGCATTGTTTCAATAAGCTTCTGCAATGTCACAAGATTTGTCACAGATCATAGCACTGCCCCCACAGGCTTGTACAGTAGGCACTAGGCATGATGGGTGCATCACTTCACCTGCCTCTCTTCTTACCCTGATGCTCCCATCACTCTGGAACAGGGTAAATCTGGACTCATCAGACCACATGACCTTCTTCCAGTCCTCCTGAGTCCAATCTTTATGCTCCCTAGCAAACTGAAGCCTTTTTTTCCAGTAAGCCTTACTGTTTAGTGGTTTTCTTAAGGCTACACAGCTGTTCAGTCCCAATCCCTTGAGTTCCCTTCACATTGTGTGTGTGGAAATGCTCTTACTTTCACTATTAAACACACCCCTGAGTTCTACTGTTGTTTTTCTTCTATTTGATTTGGTCAAACGTTTAAGTGATCACCGATCACGATCATGCAGGATTTTTTTCAACCACATTTCTTTCTTGAAGACGATGGTTCCCCACTATCCTTCCAGTTTTTAATAATGCGTTGGACAGTTCTTAACCCAAGTTTAGTAGTTTCTGCAATCTCCTTAGATGTTTTTTCTCTTCTTGATGCATGCCAATGATTTGACCCTTCTTAAACAGACTAACATCTTTTCCACGACCACAGGATGTGTCTTTCAACATGGTTGTTTAAGAAATGAGAAGCTACTCATTGCATCAGCTGGGGTTATATCAGTTGGTGCCAGCTGAAAGATAATCACATGTGCAGTAATTATCCAACAGGGGGCTCGTACCTATTTGCTTAGTTAAATCCAGGTGGTGACTTTTTTTTTGGCCAGGCAGTGTATAATTTAGAACATAAGTTTTTGATTGGCCTATTAATGACTGAAACATCATAGAAATGACCTTTGTATCATTATTCCGTGACTCACCCCATCCCAGGACGTAGTACCAGAAGAGCTGCTGCTCCCCGACAAACACGGCCACTATGATGAGTGTGTGCAGGTAAATTCCTTCACACAGCATCCAGAAGTAGGTTGAGGTGGACGTATACTGAGTGAGCACTGCCAGGAGTTTACAGCTCACCTGACGGATCACAGAAAAGAAACATCACCATGAGGCAGATGCAGTAAACTCATACATTTACAGGTTGAGTGGAATTAACGTGCATAATCAGATGAAATATGAGAAGATAAATTCAAAGTCTCACGGGGTTGCTGGTGTGTATGGCCTGGTTATTCGCCACCGTCAGAGAGAGCCAGATTATGGTGACGATGGAGTTCAAGATGAAGGCGAGAAACATGTTCTTATGGAGGGAGATTCTCTGGCAGCTGAGGCTCCTGGAAACAGGAACAGACACATGGATAAGAAAGGAAAACGAAAGAGGCCAGCACATCCAGCAGGTGATTGGACGATCGTTCCATCAATCACATTTATTACAAGCCAATCAGATAATGTGGTTATCTAATGGAAGTGGTTATCTCCAGCTGCTGTGCAAGGTTAGAGAAACCTTAACCCTCAGGCCCTCCTTTAAAAAAACACTTTCCCTATAAAATACCTTTCAGGATAGTCTGGGTTTTTTTGGTCATTAACTCAAATTCCCATAATTAATAGCAACATGCATTTATTTTTAACAATTTCAACCATCTAATTGCCAGTTTATTTACATCATGCCACTTCTTGAATAAAAACAGAACAAACTATATATATATATAATATATATATATATATATATATTTATGTATATATACTATATATTGGTCATTAACTCCAGTCTTCATCATGTATAGCAAATGTGAGTTCATTTTCATAATTTTGACCCCCGAAATGCCAGTTTATTTACATAATGCAACTATTTTAAACACACAAAATAATTACTTTCTAATTGAAGAATGCAAAATGAATTTTTTATAAGCCTGAGGTATGGCAATGACTAGCAGCAACTGGAAATAACTTCTAGTTTCTAGTTTTTATTCCATGGGCCTATAGTCACAGTCATATCCTTTCAGTTCAATCAAGGCTATCATTCCCACAATACCTCTCTGCAAACATGAAAAACTGGCACAAAAAAACTTTTTTGTGGGTGAATTTGTTTGCCACCAGAAGACAGGGTTACAGAGGAATTGCCTGAATTTTATATTTCTGTACTACAATGGCAGCAGAATAAAAATAGTCTTAATGAGAGTCAATGGGGTCAAAAAGGGCTCACAGGAGAAGACTGTCAGTTTTGTCTTCATGGTGGAAAATTTTGTCAAAACAGTGCAGATGCTGTAATTCCAGAATTCATGAAAAATGAACCTCTCTGTCAGATATCCTCATCTTAGCATAAAAACTGCCAAAAAGAAAGTGAAAATACAATGGAAGAGTCAAGAATCATTTGTTTTTCAGATTTTTTAGTACGTGTATAAAAATAAAGATACAGAATAATCAATCCTGGGGCTCTTGTTGAAGGGACTATTTTGCAAGGGCATGAATATGCTGTGCCTTGAGATTTGCCCTGATGTTTGGGTAAAACAATTAAAAACCAAAGCACTCGAGAAATAAATACACAGGCTAATGGTTCATGTCTCACATTTGAAATCACATAGACTCACTTGAAGTATGAGAAGATGATCAGACAGATGATGAGGGAGATGATGGACAGACCGTGACCCACCACGGCCAGGTAGTACAGACTGTAGGCGAACTGCAGCAAGAAAACAGGAATAATTAGGACAAATATAAAGTGAAGCACACAGCAAGAAAGGCTGACAGTGGAGCTCTGTAACAGTACAGCGAAGCAGGTGAACTGCTGAGGAATTTTAACATCTGTGCTCCGTTTTTATTAGCAGAATGACGGGAAGCAAAGGAAACATCTGTGGGGAGTATGAGCCTTTTGAGGAAATTTCTGAAAATAAAGTGTTTCCTGAAATTCAATGAGTTTGAAGGCACTCAAAAAAATAAATCCAAGGTTGTTAAAATGTTATGGTAGTTTTAGGAGATTCAAAAAACAACATGGTCTCTCCAGTTAAGCTCTCCATAGAAGTATCTGTTAGCAGGCCAGCAAACTGTAAAGAAGTATTCACTCCTTTTGTTTCTATTTAAACATGCAAATGTAAAATATGAAGCTGCTCAGTATGTTATGTATCTTCTAATTAGCAGATTACCCTGAACTTCATCAGGCACCGCTGCATCTTATATGCACCAGTGAATATGAAAATTATTTAATCTGACTTTGTCAAAATGGCCAACGCAAACGTGGGACCTGAAATGTACTGAAAAGGTCTGAAAAGCTTTTATTTGACAGAGCTGCAGACTTACAATCATCCTGGATCATCTGTCTGTTTTTACATATGCAGATCACCGAGTTGCGTGTACCTTGAGTTTGTCTTTGGTGTGGGCAGAGCACTGGGTGTAGTTGGACCAGACTCTGTTGCTCTCTGGATGGTGAAACCACTGACCATCAGGATTACACACCTTGGTTGCCTTTTCTGATAAAGTGATTGTAAAAACACAAAAAGTCTGTTTAATTTGGGCAACTTAAAGAGTCACATTTCACTTTTAGAGTTGAATGTAGTCTAACTGAACTTTCCACATCTCCATCTCTGCATTCTGTCTGTTTGTTGTGAGAAAAGTTGCAGAAAAGGAAAAAAGTAATCTAAAAAAAAATGTCATGAACATCTGTGTCTGCGTGTGCGAGTCTGTACTGAGGACTTACCTGAAGGGTCAAAGTCTGCAAAGTATTCAGGACACATTTGCACCACCGTCCTTGGGGCTGTGTCTGCCCAACACAGCCAGCCGTCCCATGTGCGGTTACAGTGTGCACCTACAGGGGGCAGCATACACATGAGATTCTAAAGCTTGAACGTCTTAAGACTTCATAAACACACCCTTAAAACACATCTACAGGCTTTACAGGGAGACTTGATTACAGTAATGTTTCTCCTGATGAAGTGTTTGTGCACGATATTAACTAGTCAGGTACAACCAGACTGAGTGAAGGTTATCAGTAATGAAGGTTACCAGGTCACTTTTCACCCCTGAGGTCAAATGCTAATGCATCATCATCATCACATTTAAAATCATCATTTTGCGACAAAATCCCTGAAAAACACCTTTTTGGTAAGCATTTCCATTTGCAGAAGTAAAGTAAAAGTGTAGGTAGACAAAACATTTGAAACAATTTATTTATTGGTTTACATGAGACACATATTTCAAAAATACCTTCTAATTAACGTAAGTTCACATTTATCCAACTGCTTGTATTATTTGTAAATAAAAAGGATCCTGATGCAGTAAAACAGAAAATCAAGCATGCATTTGCTTGCATTTGATCGTAGTAACGAACCGAACTGAATCGTGGAAGATAAACAGCCCTAACAAAGACAAAGTATCATAAGCAATAATGTTCTCTTTGAGCTTGATTAAATTATTACAATCAAATAAAACCTTTGAAAAACAGCTGCTCAACAGTGAACACGTTTTAATACACAAAGGCTTTCAGTACATTCATTTTTTATACTGTATCTATATATATATATATATATATATATATATATATATATATATATATATATATATATATATATATATATATATATATATATATATATATACACACATATATACAGTGCTCGGCATAAATGAGTACAGATTTGTCAGAAAACCTTTAGTTTCCTTTCAAAATCAACATTTTTGGTATACTATACCACAAAATACTCCTCCAAATGTGGGCCATTGATTGCAAACAAGATTTTTTAAGTTGCACACAAAAAAGTATTTTTCTCAGTTTAAGATCAGGATGCAAAAATGAGTACACCTCAATCAAAGGGGTGGGAGCAAAGCTAAATTTTAGTTATCATATTACCCTTATTTTCATCTTACGGTAAAAAAAAATGTCATGTTAAACTCAGCTTTGTCAAAACTTTGGAAATTATTCTTTTGTTCATTTAGATATTGATTAATATATTACTTTTAAAATGGGGTTGTTCTCATTTATGCTAGGCACTGTATGTATATATATATATACTGCACTGAAGCAGTATGGCCCACGTCCACACTGCAAGGCAACAGAAAATCAATCAAACAGCTCTTTCTCAAATGTATGAGAATCTTTGCAGGATGCAGAGTAAATATTTCTTTATACAAGACATGCAATGTGTTTGGTAACATAAGTTAAATAGTTAGAGCTATGGTGTATGTGTTTTGAGATTGAACATCTGAATAATGCCTTCTAATATGAATCATGTCTGTAAGAGTTTAAAGTACACTGGATGTATGGCTTTACAACTTAACTTTCTAATAAAAGAGTTAATTTCAATACTGTGGGATATCATATAACCTTAAATGATGAATTGTGCGTGTTTTAGTTTTGTTTGAAGGGAGAAAGGCTGTAAAAGGCATGAAATGACATGAGCTACAACATTTTTATTAATATATTTAAGAAAGAATCCATTACCACAGAAAATCAAATGGGACAATTTAGAAAAAAAAGCCTGAGCAAACTTTAGTTTTGGATTGAGGGTCTGCAGTGAAAAACTACGGCTCAGCTCTGTGATGATTACAGGCTGTCAGAGTCTCACATATGAACAGAGAATCATAAAGAGAATAAACTTTCTCAATATTTCATGAACTCCCTGACAGCCTGAATCCCATGGCTTATCTGTAGGACATAAATCGTGGCACATTTAAATAAACTAAGCCTCTAACCGGGCTCACTGAGCTTGTCAACAATAGACGGAAACCTGACCGTGGCATGTTGGGAAACAAAGCAGAAAATAACATTTCAAAGTAGAGAACGGTGAGCGCGTTTAAAAACCTGAAGGAAAGAGACAAAGGCCAAGTTTCCTTTCTTTCAGACTCACTTCCTGTCTCGCTCTCTCTTATCGCTGCAAACACTGAACCCTGTTAATAATTAGAGTGAACAGAAATACACATAAATAAATCTGCATGGACACAAACCTGCACCAGCCTGCTGTGAGATATTTGTGATACACTGATTGACCTTTAGCTTTATCTTTCTGTAAATGTCAGTTTGATTTAAGGAGACTGTCTTTTGGTGAAGAAACAAAATAATAAACTTTTAAAGGACAAAGTATGTGATCATATGGGGTTTATTTGATGGTGTGTTGCAGGAATGGGCATCTCTATATCAACTGTAATACATTTTCAACTTAAAGGCAAAAGTTGTAATACTTAATTTAATGAGCCAAACACAGAAATGAGCCCGTTCAAGATACTTTTTAAGTGATTTACAAAGCATTTCCTAGATGTTATCAATTATACCTAAATTTTTGCCTTCACGTTTTACTTTTGTACTAAGTAATAATTTTAAGAGAGTTTTATCCATCTTTCCATCCATCCATCCATTACCTATACCAGCCAACAGGGGTTTGTCAGGGGTGCCTTGGAAAAAAAAATTATATATATATATACATGTATATATATATATATATATATATATATATATATATATATATATATATATATATATATATATATATATATATATATGTACAATTTTAACAAAGTGTTTTCATGATTATGTAGATATTACTGTATGATCTAAGATGAAATTGTCTCATATGTCCTCTCTCCTGAAAAGTCTTTCTAATATCCAAGTTAGTAAACGAATAATCCAAGATCAATAAACATTATTCAGGGAGCATGCCTTTTTGTTGTCTTGTTGGCTGCTTGGGATCGGTGGTGTGGACAGCCTGGTGCTGTGGGCCTACAAAGCTTCAATAATTACAACTACCAATATTTGTCCTTTCCTTTAGCTCGATTCCATTATCATTACAGTGCCTGATATTAACTTCAGAGAGATAAAGTCCTCAGCAACTCTAGATGGTTCTGTGTGCTTGTGGTGACTCGTTTTTTTACTGCTTTATGTTATGTTATCTATTTTCAGACTAAGATTCTACTCAGAAACAGAGGCTTTGTTTTGTTGACCTGCTCACAAGCATGTCTGCAGTGGTTTGCACATGCACCCTGCGGTTTAGTTCATATAAATGTCTTTCAAAAATTACCTGAAGTGCTAATCTTGGTCTTAAAATAAATAACAAAGCATCTTTCTGTTGACTGTGGGCAGAGGCAGGCTAACACTACCCATTGACTCCCAGTGTTTGAGCTAAGCTAATTAGCAGTGGGCGAGCTCTGCCTGTCTCTTCCTTGTTACTGCACGCACAGTCGAAAGAATGGTGTCGATCTGCTTGTCATGGACTCAGGAGTGAGGCAAGACATGAAAACAAAAAAAAAGTTGGTGTATCCCCTTAAATCATGTAGATCCAGCTGTACTGCAAGGAAATGCTTAAGGGCCCGTTTGCACGACAACGAAAATGGCTGAAAAGTGAGAGTTTTTGTTGCGTTTGTGCCTTCAGTTCACATGAGAACTGTGCCCGGAGTGCCTGGATCTGCAAACTTTGGAAACAGGTGTCCAGAATGAAAAGTTTTGAAAATATTTTGGTATCCGTCTCCATGTAAACAGGAATCAGGAGTTTTCAGGGAAAACGATGATGCGCGGTACATGTGCTGTACTCTTTCAGATAAAGACTGGGAGCGCACTGAGGAACAACAACAACAACAACAACAGCTGCGGCTGGCTACCGAGCAACATGTGTGCTGCTTACTGTGCTTGGTTTGTTATCCAGACAAAAATATTCGGACAGATTTGTTGTCCAGGCAAAAAACTCTGAAACTGCATCTTTGTGTGTCCACTCGCCATTGTTGTTTATGAAAAGTTTGTCTTCACCGGAGAGCGTGCTTGTGTTGTAACACCGTGTGTCATTTCAAACTTACATCGCCAACTACTGGCCTGGTATGCACACTACCGACAGACTACCAGACTACCTACCAGACTTTTAGAAAGCGCAAAGGGAAAACCTTCAGATTCTGGTAATAACGTTGTCGTGTAAACAGGGCCTAGGTAGGAGCTCATTAAATTGAAGTTGTGGCTATCAGAACACAAAACAAAACTGAATCAGAGGTGGGAGGAAATCCTGTGATTGAGTTTTTCCTCTTATATCACAGACCAAATATGAGAGTGAGTATTTCTTTTAAACACTGGAACTTAAAGTCATTATGAGATTAAATTTATCTTCATCCGCCAGAAACAAAACCTGTTGGTAACATTAGAGAGTTAAAGCTCCAGAGGGATTCAATCAGCTGAACAGAGAGAACAATAATGGCAGATGAATCACCTTCTTCTGTCCAGGGGGGGTCGTGGATTATCTTCAGGTAACACTCGAACTGAGCAGCCAGGATCTGCTGTCGGGACTGTCCAAATACTTTGACCTCGGTGACGTTCTGCTGCTGCTTCTCCAGCTCGTTCCCCGTGACATTCAAGATCGGCTTCGTATCCTCTGATAGAGACACCTGCAGAGGAAGTTTTAGGATGAGATGTTTGAAATGTACGACTGATGGATGTCCCTTTGTGAGAAAATGTTCTTCATTATGGACTCAGATAACAAAGACTGTAACTCTTAAAACACACACAAAACCCATGATAATACCTTATTCCACAAGTATAAAGTAAAGTTAAGTATTCTGATATTAAGGTAAATAAAGCTTCTCATACACTTACTTTACAGGTTAATCCTTGCTACTGGTGACTTTTTAAAGAGCTAGTTTATTTGATTAACACTTTATTTTTCTTTTTTTTTTTTCAGATGAAACTATATAAATGAC
Source organism: Cetoscarus ocellatus (assembly GCA_037902135.1). Classification (NCBI taxonomy): domain Eukaryota; kingdom Metazoa; phylum Chordata; class Actinopteri; order Labriformes; family Labridae; genus Cetoscarus; species Cetoscarus ocellatus. The sequence continues at coordinate 1,206,949 of JBAMNC010001316.1, forward strand.
ATGTTTGAGCATCTAAATTTTAATGACTTGTCTCAAACTAACAAGTCAGAATCAGATCTTTTGAGTTCCTCCATGTTTGGACCTCAATATTTTAGATTTGCTTTATTCTGATTTTGCAATTTATTGTTTTTTTGTGTGCGCTCCTGTTCTTTCCTTTACTGATGTGTTTTATATGTTTTTCAACATTGCTTACTGGCTTTTCAATTGCTTTCTAACTTTTTTTTTTTTTTTAAAGTGCTATGCAAATAAACGTTATATTGTCTGAATAACTTAAATTATTTTTTACGCCACATGGACATACAGTTATATTGGTGCAGTAACATTTACCAAAGTACAAGCTCCACATGCTGAATATCAAAATGCTAATTTGCAACAGCTGTCTAGTTAAGGCTCTTACAATTACAGAAAAAAAATGAATCTGAAACAAAAATACTAAGAAAGACAGAATAGATATGAATATAATGGAGTTTTAACAAAGGTAACAGATCAAATACACTCAAAGAAGAGGGTGATATCAGAGACTACAGATTAATCTGTTAATCAGCTGCATGTACACAGCACGTTACAGAATATTTAATTATGATTAAACTCACCTTTGCTCCCAATGAAACTGCAACTATCAGTGAGAGAGTGAGGGTCCTCCACATGTTTCTGAAAGGGTGACACAAGCAAAGAAAATGCTACTGTTACACATTTTACCAACAAACAATGATTTTAAGTTAAGGAAATTCCTGGAACTGTGGTCTTTATGATCATTTAAGGGTTCCTCTGCTTTTCGACAGACATACACAAACAGGGTTGAAATATATGACCGTCTGCTCTGCGGACGAGTTGATTCTCCATGAAGAATAGGTCGTGACATGCACTGTGTTTAGGGTTGCAAAGGGGTGGATAATTTCTGGTAAATTTCAAGAAACTTTCCATGGGAAGAAAGCTGGGGAACATTGGAGATATTCCAAACTGGAAACTTTCCATAGTAATTATGGGAATTTATTGGCATATTAACTGGAAATAGGGGGTCATTTAAACAAACTGTAAAACATCAAAATATAAATATAAACATTTTGTTTTGTCACAGGCAGACATCCATAAAAAATGAGACAGTTAACAAAATCACATTTCAACAGATTTGTAAGTAAAACTTTAGCAAGTTTGAATTATTTTATTGAACAATCAATTTTAAATATGGATATCAATAATCCAGGGTTCTAGAAATCATCTGTGCACATGATGAAGGAGCACCGTGAACGTAGAGGATGTGGCCTCAATACCCCTGCAGTCAGCAGCGTGCTGTGTGCATGCGATTGAGGAATAGCAAAGATATTCTTAAGTATACTTACATGAAATCTGGTTGTTTTAGTCAAGATTATACTCAAAATATTTCCCAAACTACATTTAAAATTCCTGTTAATGGCAAGCCTTCAGCTTTGTAAATTCAAGCTTTACTTACAATAATTCCCATTTATTCCAACAAATTCCTGAATTTTTCAATCCTAACTATGAGTGCCCAAATGTTGAAGATATTAAAAAAGTTTTGCATCAGTTTGTCAACAACATTTTCAAAATGAATAGTCAATCTTCTAACTTAACAGCAGACTTTTGTTTTGTTTTAACAATCAAGAACAACAATTTAAGACATTTTGTTAAAGGGTCAGTCAATGTCAACAATTTAAGTGTATAACAATTGTGAAGTTCCCTTTGGAATATAATAATAATTAAAACATTTAAACAGCATATTAAAGGTACAATGTCCAGCAAAATACCATTTTCTTTGTTTTTAATGTTGCTAGAAGGTGCTTGTGGAGCAGAAGAACACAACACCTTCTACTAAACTCTCAGTTTGTGGAGATATACTCAATCCCTCTTTGAAGAAATGCCCCTTAAAACACCCCATTTTTACTTCATGTGGTTTGATGTTATAACTATACAGCCTCCACCTACATGTGTGTCCTCTGCTCATCACAGGCGGATGCCATGACTGTTTTGAAAGTTTGAAAGCCTGTAAGCCAATTAGCACAGAGCTCGTTATCACAGTGTTCTATGGCTTCCCGCCCCCTCAGATCAGAGAATTTCCAAAGGGGAAGGAAAAAGAGCTCAATCTGATCATCTAAAAAGATAATACTTTTAATCTTTTAATTCAACTAGACACCTAAGACATGATGTAAACAGTAAAACACACTACGGCATGGGACCTGCAAGAATGTGTATTTCAAGCATACTTGCAGTACTTAGGTTAAGTTCACAACTGTACTATAAAAACACTTGAACATAATAAAGTAAAAAAAAAACATTTACCTGGATATTCTGCTGCTGTAGTGGGAGCCTCACTAAGAAGCTGTTATTTATAGTCAGTTTTCCTGAGTGCTTGGTCTAATTAATGTACATGTCATTACAAGTGTTTACATGCAGCCTGTGTGAGTTTTCTCATGTATCAGGACAGGAAGTTCATACTCCACCAGTCATTCCCCTCCACCGTCCACTCCGGGTCACACTCACAGATGCGGGTTTGTTTTTATTGTAGTTCTCAGTTCGAGTGAAGCGGCAGCGAGTTCCATTTACTGTTTCCTCTACAGCCCATTAACCAACCAAAGGTGAGAAAGAGACAGAAGAGGTGGAAATAATTCAGTAAAAATCAGGACATGCTACAAAAGAAGAGATCTGTTTTCGTCCCTTTGATTCATCATGCATGGTTTAAATCTTGTAAAGTCTAAAGAAACATGTTCAGTTTTTCATATTAATTAAATTTAGGGCCCTATTTTGACAAGCTGTTGTCTAACCCATGTGGCATGGTGGTTTGTGGCATATCAGTCTATATTTTGCTGTTTGAAAGACACGTGTTCTCAGTGCAAAGTCAGGCCCAGGGCACAAAAGAAAAGATTATGGACCTTGATTAAACATGGCTGTGTTTTGGGCGTAAAATACATTAAACCAATAAAACTGTCAGCTTAATGTGTGCCAGGTGGCTGGCATTTTGCTATTTACACAGCAGAGTTAACTGGACTGAATTTTGGGTGGATTATGTAATTCCTCTCCTTTTATTGTGCCATCATATTCAAGAGTACCCATCTGCAGGGACAAGGACGCCACCATCGGTACCAACCGGAAACTGGTCTTCTTCGTGTATATTATTACTTCTTCTGCGCTGCGTTCAAATGGTAGATCGAAGAGTCTATTAGATTTATTAAGTATTTTGTTACTTGTGTTTACTTCTTATAATATTCATCTACACATATAAACAAAAAGAAGTTTATAAAAGCAAAGCAGTTTACGTTTCTGAATCAATCAGGGGAGGTTTCTGCATCTTTTGGGAGTTAATTTATTTGGAATACAGTAAAACACAACATCACACTATCATGCTGATAACTGAACTACAGACCAACACCAACTATAGAGTCTTCTCCAGGGAAACAAAAAACTGGATTATTAGAAACCAAGCCTGTCAGCAATGACTAGTCTTTTAACATAAATTCTTCTAATAATTATATTTATATGTCTTTGAGTGTGAGTGTATTGTTCTGTTTTTTATCTGCGTCTTTGCACTGTAATTGAATGTATGCACTTTCTATGAACTAAAACGTATTTTTCTATGCTTTCATGCACTTTCTGTACTGTAAATGCACTTTATATTATACCTTAATTTCTCTCTTGCCTGCCACAGGGACTGCAGATGGAAATTAGCTAGAAAGCAATAATCTGATGCAGAGCATCTCAACTCTGGTGTTTTTCTGTACTTGGTCCCTGACAAATAAAAATAAAAAATCAAAAAATTTCAGAAATTAAGAACTTGACTTGGACTTATCTTTTTAGTGACAAACATTTATTTGTGTCCAATCTACAAATCTTCCAAAGTAGAAAAGCAAATATGAAAAGAAATAAACAAGGAAAATGTATAAACAACATGGAGAGGAGTTCAGGGCAGCTGCACTTAACCATTTAATCAGCCCAAGGAGCAGGAGGGGACTTTTTAGTTAGAGCCAGTTGTTATGGGCTCAGAAAAGTATGTTAAAACTAACAACTGAAAACAAACTGCTTTGCTTTTTTCAACATCCTTCTGCTTATATGTGTGGATGAATATAATAAGAAGTAAACACAAGTTACAAAAAACTTTGTATCAATCATGTTATCGTACGCTCTCTTCGATCTACCATTAGAATCCAGCGCTGAATAAGTAACAATACACACGAAGAAGACCAACCTCTGGCAGAGCCCTTGTCCCTGTAGACGGGTCCCTCTCATTATATTCAAAGAACACACACAGAACACTGTCTGATAAATGTTAATGTTCAGAATATAGAGATTTTCTCACTGAAGCATCCAGAGCAAAAGAAACAATCCAAAAGACAATTCAGACACTTTTGCATAAAGAAACCTTATTTATTATTAAAACCTCCAGTTAAAACAGGATCAGACTTCTATGTCCTCTTTATAGGCCTGTTTATCGTAAACCAAATACCTGTTGGCTTTAAGCAATTAATTTTCTCATTTTCACAGCAGGAATCCTTAGCTCTGTTCTCTATTCCCTGTGTAAAACCACACTGGAAAGCCTGTTGTATTATCTGTGAGCATGATTATCGGTAATATGTATTATTGTGGACACAAATATTACAAATTTAGCTCTGTGATTTAAGAAAATCTTTAATCCTGTGCTTGTTTTTTTCTTTTGTCTAGAAGCAATGCAAAAAAGTCACACTGTCTCTCAGCTCTCCATCCTGTTATGAACTCTAAACTGAAGTTATCAACAAATGCTCTGATATTTAACAGTAGATGAGTGCTGCCCATGTGAGTGAAATAAGCTCAGATAAGTTTTTTTTTTTTTATCTTGCAGATGTGTGCCAATCTTTAATGCGACCTCAAAATAGCAGGAACACTCTGTGCCACAGACTTTTGACTTCTGATTAGGTATAAGGAGGTTAAAGCACAGTCCGTTTCTGCTGTCTCAAGTTTGGTGCATGCCAGCTTTGCGCCTGATCACTCCTCATTTTCAGCTAAACACACCCCTGGGTGCAAATAGGAGTGCATGATCATTTTGTTTCTTAAAAATGCTGTATCAATGACACATGCATCTGGAGTAAATTAGGGATGACAACTGTGCTTCATGCCAAAAAACTTTGCGCCAGGCATATGATAGGGTCTCTTTTGAGAGGAAGTAGGGAATCCATTTAAAGAAAGATGTACAATCTCACAAAATTGCACAAATGTTGGTGTGTCAGTGTGGTCTCCTGCAGAACAAAATCTGAACTGTTACTGGAAGAAGAAATTACATTTTAAAGCCAAAACTCCTCCTTGAGTTTGGACGGGGGAACAAAATCTTGTTTCCTGGAAAGACTGATGAAGAAGTTAAGAGGACAGAAAAATGGAAGCATGCGTCCAGGGAGTGTCGGGAAGCAGCACCCTGAATAGACCCAAAAGTATGATTCATTCCTTGTTTGGCCTTTCTTTCTACCTCTTCTTTATCACACAGAGACACACAGAAATACAGTCAACGCTCATGGATGTGATGATAGAGAGGAAATGTGGACAGATTGAACTGACACAGACTGTTTCAATAATGGATGTTCCTGAGAGCTTTTTATGAGTCATGTATTGTGATTTTCTGTCTCTGATCCAAAGGGAGTGATGTACAGAGGCCACACTGTGACACAAAGCTGATTATAAAAACATATGCATGGAGCTAAAGCTTCTATAATTCATTTGAAGACTGCTTCTCTCTTGTCACACATGTAAGGCATGTCCCATAAATTCTGCTGAAAGTAAGAATTTCCTCAGCGTACCCCAGATTTTACTGTTCTTTTGATGACCTGTTGTGTGCAGTTTGGGGTGTGACTGTCTATATTTTGCTATTTTAAAGACACATATTCTTGACACAAAGCCAAGTGCAGGGGGTGAAGAGGATGGAGTATCTGTCTTGATTATTCATGGCTGTTTTTAACATAGCAAACCAACTGGCATGTCAGCTCACATTCACATGAACGTCCCATGTCCTGCAAAGTAAATTTCCTTTGTTTTTAATAATGTTAGAGGGGCTTGGGGAGGAGAACATGACACCTTTAACTTGAATGCCTCTGTAAAGCAAATGCCCTAAAATCGCTCTGTCTTTCACTTCCTGGTGTTTATGATGTAATAGCTATATAGCCTCCACCTCCATGTGGAGGCAGACTATTTTAAAGTCTGCTCCTACCCCTCCCATCAGACATCGTTTGGACTGCTAATCAGCACAAACCTAATTATCATATCCTCCCGTAGCCTCCCTGTTCCCTCAGGTCTGAAGGTTTCCAAAGGGGAGGGAAAAAGAGTTTCATCTAATCCTCAACAGAGGCAATTTTTTAATTAAACTTAAATCAAGTTCTTGCTTAGCTGACGCCCAAGACATGATGTAAATGGTTAAACACATCAGGATATGGGAGAGTTCAGTTGTTTAGTCTGAATTTTAGCTTGATTATTTAATTCCTCTCTTTTTATTGTGCCACTATATTCAAAGAAAATAAACAGTACACTGTATGAAATATGTTAATGCTCAGATTTAAGGGATTTTTACCACTGCAGCATCCAGAATATAAAATATGATCAAAAACATGAGTCAAACACTTCTGAATGAGTACAAAAGTGAGAGCTCATTAATTATTAACATCTTAAGTTTAATCGACAGCATAAGACTACTATATGTTTATGATAGACGTGTTTACTGCACATCAAATTCCTGTGGGCTTTGAGCAATTTATTTTCTCATTTTCACTGCATGATTTCTTGGCTCTGTTCACTGTTGCATGGGTAAAACACACTGGACAGCATGCTTTATTACCTATAAGTGTAATTATGTTTTTGCCTGTGTATATTTGTTTGCAAGATTACACAAAAACTACTGAACAGTTTTTGCTGAAGTTTTCAGGAGATGTTGGTAATGGCCCGACTTAAAAATGGTTAGTTTTTGGTGGTGATCCAGCAAACGATCATTTTGCTCAACAAATGTCTAACTAATAAAGATATCAACATGATTCTGAGTGCTAGATGTTGTCATGATCCTGCATGTTTACTTTTTTTAAGTTACCAGTTTTGTTCATGTTTTATGTTTTTGTCTCATATTTCCTCATTTCTGTAGGTTTTGCTTCCTGTCTGGCGTTGTCACACCTGATTCCTGATTGTTCTTCCCCAGCTGTGTCTCATCATCCCCAACCACCTCACGTATTTAACCCTCGTATTTCCCAGTCTTTTTGGCAAATTGTTTGTACCTTAGCGTCACTTTCCAGCACTTTTTCATAGCCTAGCTTTTGTTACAGATCCATTTTTGCTTGAACCTTGCCTCTTGCCTTTTGTCTGCCTGATACCTCTGCCTGATCTGTTTGCCTGCTTGTGTACCGAACCTTGGACTGACAATAAACTCTGCTCTTTGCCTCACGGACCTGATTGTCTGCATTTGAGTTCTTTTGAGCCATGAGTGTTAATCATGACAGGTGTGGGTTTCAGAGCCAAGGAATCATATCATGATGGTAACTTCATCATGGAACTATTGCTTATAGATGTAACGGCAATATGTGAGCTACCTTGGTGGAGGTTTGTGCTCTCCGAGTGCTTTCTAGTTAGGTACTATAACAGAGTGACACTTCATCATCTTGAGTCTTGTTCACAGTGAACACTGCAGAGGCAGAAAAAGGTGGATGAAGTGACCTCCCCTCTTTATTCAGCCTCTGGAGTTGGTTTCAGAGGCATAATAAAGGTGAGACGGGGTCAGCAGAGCCAGGGGAGCTTGGCACTGTGTGTGTGTGTGAATCTTTCTCTTTCCTGCACACTCCTGCACTACCCCAGAGACATATCACATTGTGAACTGACACCAATGTCACAATCTAGTGAAATCAATGGGAACTTCCTGAGGTGTACTGATGGCAGAGCTACATTGTGGCTTTAGCATAAGTGCTCATAAAAAGGTTTTTTATGTTTCTCCTCTTTTTACCATCTATCCGTTTCTCTATTACTTTCATTTTTGTCGTCTGAACCTAAACCAACACAAGCCCCAGGTCCACATTAATCCTGCATAGTCTCCTCTTATCCTGCTGCAAAAAAAACTTCAATCTGATATCTCAATGATTTCCACCTTGAAAATCAATACAAAGCAAAATTAAACCTCAGGAGTGATTTGTTATTAAAGTCCTGACAGCAGCAGTATTAAACTTTCTCAGGACTTGAAGTAATGAGGTTGAAGCCCTTGGACAATTAAAAAGATGCTGACTTTTCAGCTCCATGCAGCACTCCGAAATCTTTTCCTCCTTCAGTCCAGAGATAACAACAACCACTCACAGAGACAAACACAAACATCCAGATAATAACAGTATTATTCAAGAAGAACCAAACAGGAAGCATCTTTATCTGTTATGTACACATGTATTGCTCCCTATGAGGACTTGTATATCCAGACACAAACTCACGCATGGACACACACATACACATACAGTATTTTGGCATGATTGTTCACACTATGTCGCAAACAAACCTGGTTAGCTTGTCTGTGAACTGTTGCCCGAGTTTGTTTTCTTACAACAGGAGCCTGAATCCAAACAAGTCAAGGCAAATGACAAAAGAGCGGAAACATGGACAGCAGAGTTGTTCTGGCTTGTTGGACCCTGGGCCGACAACTTTTGACAATAAAACATGAAAAAAAAAAACAAAACAAAAAAAACAGAGAGAGTTTGAAACATTTGTGGTCAATAGTACATGCTGTCATGTGTGCCCTTTTTCATCTATCTGCAGCCTATCCTAGGTGACATCGGGCGAGAGGTGGGGAAATCCCTGAACCAATCATCATCCACTTGCAGGGTCAAGACCATTCATGCTTTCACCTAAAGCGGGGTACACACATAAAGATTATCGGGCTGTTTTTGTTCCGACGTCTCCCTTCATGACCAAGGACGACAAATGCCAGATTATTTTATGTTTTATAAGATTATCCTAAAAGATTAACCTGTGGTCTGAGGTGTGTTAAGAGTTAATTTATCCCAATAATTGGCTCCAAAACAGGTCAAGGCCGACAATCGTAAATATTAAACTTGTTCAATATTTATAACCAAAAATCTTTGTGTGTGGGGAAAGCTGACGACTCCTGAGTCACGACTCCATGAATTGTGACGTGAATGTAGCCAATGAAGAAGTGAGCTGACTGAGGAACAAGGAAGCAGGCGTAAATAAAAACAAACATGGCTGACCTAAAACATAAAGTTCAGTGGACCTCAGAAATGGACGACCAGTTCAGGTGTTCACGCTGTCTCCAGGATTTTTTCCAGTCTTTTTTTTTTTTTTTTTTTTAGTTCAGGATTTTTCCATCAAAAACAGTCCCAAGACCACCAACATTCCCTCTTCTCGAATGTCCTCTTCCATGTTGCTTGTTGTGTTTTCTGGTTGTTGCTATGTTTCTTCTTCTTTGTTTTTGTTAGATCACGCTTGATCACGTGAGATTTCAGGCTTGGTGGGCTAGATTCTAGATCAGTGGTGGGACATGATGGTTATGTGTGTGGTGTGCTGAGTTGGGATTATTTCAGCACACCACACAAGGTACGATCAAAACTGTTCAATGCCTGATTTTTTATCTGCATGTGTGGGGTCTCTAACAGATAAAACATCTCTTCAGATTTAGAAAACCTTTTGTGTGTACCGTGCTTAAGGGCCATTCAGAGTCACCAATCAACCTAACAAGCATGTCTTTAAGTCTGTGTGAGGAAGTCTGGAGAGAGCCCCACGTATGCGCATGCAAGCTCCACACAGAAAGGCCCTGACCAACCCGGGTTTGAAACAGCAATCTTATTGCTGTGAGGCGCGTGCACTACCTGCTGCATCAGCATGCTGCCTCTCCAAATGGACCAAATATGCAAAGGAGGAAAGTTTGGTTGACAAAACAAGCATGACAGCAGCTTTGCATTGGGATTGTGAGGTTGCTGGAAATTCCCAGCCCTAGTGTGTGCCTTTTTTTTTGTAGGTGTGTGCATGTTTGAGCCAATCAAAAGAAACCTCTAATATCACAGATAAAAAAAACAATTGGTATTTGTCTGTGTTGCATCCCAATTTCACTCGTACAGTGAGAGCACTCGGATCTTTTCTGACCTCTGGATAATACAGTGTGAGCACAGAAGTCCTGCACGTTGGTTGTGCATCAGAGACGATTCAGCCTCAGTGTTGGCTGACATTTTACCACATCTGATGTGCCTTCACTCTGAAATCTCACAGGGTATGTCCTTCTTTGTATAGCAGTCTTCCACTGTTTCCACAGCAGCAACTACTGCTGCTGTATCTGCATGCCAACTATTCATTTGTTCATCATAAACATATCTTTGCGGTCCTCTTGATGAGTAGTCACATCTTTCAGAGAAATGTAGATCTACTGGGCAGGCTACAGTGTACATTTGATGCAGATCTATAAACGAAGCTTAAGGGAGTGTGCTATTCAGTGGAAGAATTTTGATTGCATACAGATTACAAAAGCTCTCTCACTTCATCAGAGGAGGATAACACAGTATTTATTAAATACAGCAGCCAGTGATCAAGAGATTAATCATGGAGAGTTGTTTGTGTCTGCTGATAAATCTCCCTACAGTCAAGTCTACTCCTTTAAAGGAGCCTGAATGTCTCTCTGATGTATTTGGATGATCACAGAGCAGCCATTGTAAAAAAGGAATGTGATATTTTCCTAACGAAAGCTGCAGAAACTAATTTGTGAGACTACCCTGACATAAAGAACTTGCGATTGCAAAACATCACCAGTTTTAATTTCCAAAATCCTTCATCAGATGCTGTGAAAAGACTCATCAAAGCCTCTACTATCATATCTTCAAACCCGAACACGCTGCAGAAATGTCTCTTGGCAACCAAAGCTCTCAGAGGAGAAGATTTCCTGATGAATGAATACCTTTTGTATGCACAAATTGAACACACCTAGAAACATACGCACAACAATTACAAGGATGAAACAGCCCACTATACACAAATTACACATAATGGTGCCTGGCTGTGCACAAAGATAAAAGAACAGGCAGGGATCGACTGCAGATCCCTCTGGATTCAGGACAAAAACACAGAAATGACAGAATTTATCATTAAGTCCAGAAGTCTGTCCCTGTAAATCAGGGCGTCTCTTCTGGTTTTGTTTGATCGTGGAGTAATTAAGTATTAAAAATAAAGACAAAAAAGGCCTTTACAAGCCCCTCTCCTCATAGTCAAAGCACAATATGGGCAAACCTCGACTAAAGATATAAAACACATTTCCATGAGTCAAAAGTTTGGACAACGACAGAGAGCAATAAAGTCTCGCCCACCTAAGAGGGGAAGAATGAATTACTCCCACTGGTCTCTGCATTGCCTCAAATAAAGACGCCTCCCTATTGTTTTTGTCTGCAAGTTAAGAATGTTGCCTGAAAACTTCTGCGTAGTATGACGTTGAAGGGTGGATAATGACAGTATTTTAATCTCAAACTGATCCTTGCAGTAATGGTGCATTTCATTTCCCTCAGAACTGGCATATCATAGCTGGGAGTTGCGAGCTGGTGAAGTCAGAATAACTAAAGATCGCAGACCAAGGCCGCATGAAGAAATGGCTGGGCGGGGTGCTGGTTTTGGTGCTGGCCTGGGTTTGAATCCAGCCTGAAGCCAGTTTTGTCTCTCGACCCTTTCACAAACCTGTCCACTATCTCTCTCTCCTGTCAATAAAGGCACAAAATAGCCCAAAAACTTAATAAAAATAAAAAGCTGGGCCACTAAAAATACCCAAGGGAGGCCCATTCCAGATGTGTGGATCAATGTGCTGAATCAAAAGTGCTAATAATACCTTTTAGCCAACATTAATCTCCTTGGCCTGGCTTCCTAACCTTGCACAGCAGCTGGTTCAATGTCTGTAATCAGACAGATCCATTTTACCGAACTTGTAATTAAAGAGACATTCTTGCACTCTTCATCTCTTTTATATTTCCAGAAAATTATATCATCATTGTGATAGTTAACACTGTTAATGCTCATTGCAGGACTTCTTATATCATGCAGGTCTACTATTTACTATTTTACTATTTACTACTATTACTTGTAAATGTGTAAATAATTCTTATAGTGTAGGTTTTGTAGTTTTATATTTCTAGTCTTTATATTTATAATAATGTGCATTCTTTCTTTCTTTCTTTCTTTTTTATTTTGAACATGAACAAATAATTAAACATAAGAAAAAATAAAAACAACAACATTTGTCATTTGCATATTCAAAAAGGAGGAGGAGGAAGTCAAACTTATCTGGTCCCACACTGCACCTTATACAAGTAGTCAGTAATTAACCCACTTCAATATAATAATGATAATATCATAAAAATAAGCACACATAAACAAAATAGACCAAATAGTAATAATACAATAACACGAACAGTAATCTGAGAAAAATAAATAAATAAAAGGAACAAGAGAAGCTACTTCAACCTTCAGTGACCTCTATACAGTTTCATCCCTGTACCTTAAAAATCATGATTTCATACTTTTTCTTTAACTGCTTTGTGTTTGGACATTGTTTCATTTCACTACTCAGACAGTTCCAAAATTTCCTGGAAGTTCTCACTTTTACAGTCTTTAAATAAAACAATCTCCTTAAGTGATATTTTCCCTCTCTCTGCCTAAAAATGCCCTGAATATTTCCTGGTAGTTGATCATTTTTCCCTTTGGACATGATTTGTGCTGTTTCATTTTTTTTATTTATCGTTGCTTTCCCCTTTGCGATGTAACACTGTAAATTTCCTCATGTGGGACAAATAAACGTTTATTCTATTCTTTATTCTATTCAATTACCATGAAAGTGATATATTGCTTTGTTTAAAATATTGCAACATATTCTGATAAATCATGTCGTCACAACTGAGTTCATCAGATTCTTGTTAATGCACAACCCTTCTAATGAATGTGCCAACTAGCTATAGAGTGAAGCCAGAGTTCCTGGAAAGAACTCACATGTGCATGTGCAGAACATGCTAAATCAACAAGTAAAGGCTCTGTGAGGGAGTAGGAATCTTCTTTCGGTGAGGTGACATGTGTGTGATGAAGAAAATCAATCAATAAAAAATAAAATAAAGGCTGGCTCTTTACCGAGGTTTTCTTTTCCTCATCTCCCTCCATTGTTCAAATATCACCACTATTTATAAAGAAGAAGCTCTAATTACTTTCACGCTCACTCCGTCTACCTTTAAATCTGTTATTGAAATCCTCCGTTTCCCAGAATGCTTTAGGACAACACCAAGGAGTCATCTACCCTTTTCCCCTTCGATGAAGCAGAACAGCTGCAGAGACAGAATGTTGGATTTGTCTGTCAGGGAGTACAATTTTTACTGTCCTAGGCTGCAGTGTAAGAGTGCAAACTACTCTCATGAGGTCACGGGTCATCAGAGGGGATGATGGGAAATCTAAACACTGTTGTCTTATTTCATTAGATTTAGGTTTATTGGCCCCCGTATTCAGATTAATGGAGTGCAGATGCTGCTGTGACGTAAAAGTGGAGTTTGTCCTGACTCTGAGGTTACATGGCTCAAGCAACAAAAGGAAAATAAACATTGGGAACAAATTCTTTACACAGAAAATAAAATATCAGTGTGTTGCCTCTTATGGTGGAGTATGCATCATTTTAAGCTGGCAGTAGTGTCAATCAATCAGTTAATCAATCTATACTTTTATAGGGCCAAATCAAATATACCCAATTCAATGATGCACTATTTTCTACCTATTTTTATACTTTATTTTATTTCCCTTGACCATTATTTTTATTCTTAGTCTAATTGTGTTGATTGTTACTCACCAATTTACCAAGTCAAATTCCTTGTATGTGCAAATGTACTTGGCAATAAAAACAAATTCTGATTCTGATTCTGATAAAAAACATTATCTCAAGATGCTTTACAAAATAATAAGTCAGTGTCATACTCTTCATATATTTTCATTACTCATTTATTTTTTCATATTTGTTTTAGAGAGATGCAGAAAGATGAAGAGGTGGGCAGAGTCAAAGGGCTAAAATGAGAATTCATTAAAACAATAAATTGATTGATGACCATAAATACGTCATTTACTGACCGGAAACAATCACTTAAGACTGAATCTTCACAAAATGCTTTGAGGGTAAGAAGAAAATTAATGCCCTTTAAACTTAACTTATGGTTGATCAAATGTCAAGGCACCCCTGGACCTGCCTCAAAGCACACCAGTGTGCCTTACCACCCCATTTAGGAACCACGGGGCTAAAGGAAAGGCTCTGTATCTACAACTGTCGTAGCTGAAGCTATGTAGGTCCGCAGCAGCAGGCTGTCCTGGGCAGCATACAAGACAAAAACCAGAGACTTGAAGAGAATGTTGGAGAGATAGAAGAGGACGAAGGAGCTCAGTCTGCCAAATCATCCAGCAGTCTAAGCCTATTGCAGCTTATATTTAGGCTGGTCCAAGCCTGAGCCAGCCATAACTAAAAGCTTTATCCAAAAGGAAAGTTTAAGTCTGAACTTAAAGATAGAGAGGGTGTCTGCCTCCCAAACTGTGAGTGGTAAATGATTTCTAAGAAGAGGAGCCTAATAACAGAAGGCTCTACCTCCCATACTACTTATAGAAACTGGTGGTGGTCCCATGAGCAGGTCTGCATTTTAGGAGTGTAACATTATCAATGCTACAAGCTCTTTAAGATTTTGTTGCTGTTGGGCACAAAACCTCCTATCTCTGGTTTTTTTTTTATCATTTTCATTTTTTTCATAAAACAGTGCTATTGGTCACCTTCCATGTTGGTGAGTGTTTATTATAAACTTTTAACCAAATTAAAGTATGGAAAAATCCTTTGTAACCAGGAAAATACAATATTCATTCATTTAGTAGAAGACTGTTTTTTTGCTTTTTATGAAAAGTAGAAATTTGGGAGTTGGGAGGTTGGTGCCCGACAGAGATGGTGGGTGAATCCCAATTCTACCCCTTAGCCCTCGTCTTACCCCTTACCCCTTGGTTTTGCGCATTCACGTCTAGTGAAGTGATGTCCCAATTCTCTGTAGGGCTAAGGGGAAGGGCTAAGACGCCCAGGTTTAGCTGTGCTGTTTTTGCTGCATTCGATTGTACTCGGAACTCGGAAAGATCCGACCTCCGAATCGGAAAAGAGCAACTGAACGGTCCTTGAGCTCAGGACTCCAACTCAAGATTTCGGGCAAGATCAGACCACCGCGTCGCACACCATGAGAGGTAAACAGAGTCACTTTCTCCTCAACTTTTACTCTTATGTGTCATCGAATTTAGCATTGTGTTACTGAAAGTGTAGAATTACTTTGTACTGGTTTTTTCCAATTCTCACTCTGTTAATCTCTGATTTTAAAAAGGTCTGTGCGCCTAAGTGGACCAAAAAAACACAGGAACAGTAATGTCACCAAAGTGTGTTCAGAATGTTTTTTTTCCCATATTTAAGCTGCAGTAGCCTGTAATTATAACGTTTAGCACTAATGCTGTAGTTTTTATACCCAGAAAATGACAATTTGGACACATGGAAAAAATCATAACTGCACTTATCTATCGTTAACAGTTTTCTCTTTCTTTCTCCCTCTTTCAAGTATGTAATATATTTTCCAAGCAGGAATTTTTTGATCCTAGAAAGCAAAAAAGTAAGCATCAGTTTATTGTGGCCGGCCATGTTTTCCGATGAAATGCAATGAAATGCTTTTACCTCGGAATTCAGAATTTCCATCCTTGATCGTTCCGAGTTCTGAGTACAATCAAACGCAGCATTATCCCAGGAATGCACAATCCTTACAAGCTGTACCTCGTAAAGGTGACTGATCAGGCTTTGAAATGGCATAAAATACAATACCAATTGGTATCGCTAAAGGTGAGGAAAAAGTAACTGAAGTAATGTTTCCAACCATTTTTTGGCAGTATACGGGAAGCCAATACAGAGATGCTAACACAGGAGTCATGTGATCTCTTCTCTTAGTTGTAGTCAGAACACATGCTGCTGCATTTTGAACCAGCTGAAGATCTCAAGTGACCTGCTGGGACAAAGTGCTGTTGACCTGACATAATTAAAACATTTATTCAGGAGGGTCGAGAAAAAACCTGAAATAAAATTTTAAATCTAGCGAAAAAAAAAGGTACCTAGATAATTTTGTTTAGAAGCTCTTGCCTGGCTGTAAAAGAAGAAACACTTCTATCATTATCTTTTGTTTTTAAAGATAAACTAAAGCAAAACAACGAGGACTCCAGTGAGACATCCCAGAGCGTGGTCCTGCACATGGGAGTGTGTGACAGAGATAAGATTAGCATTAAAAAACAACACCAGCAAAACCACACCATCATTAATCCAGAGCTGACCGAGACTGAACAATAATGCACCACAGCTTCATTTGAATGCTGACCGAGTCTGTATCAAGCTGCTCACGGCAATGCTGTGATGGATTGGTGAAATTACAAATTTAGTGGTTATTACGGACGCTATGGGTAGCTGCTGTGAAGTACAAAATTGGTTTTCAATCCTCTGCAGACTCCAAATAAGCATTCTGCAGAGCAATGAATATATTAATCTAAAATAACAGACTGATGTTTATTCCAAGGTGACATCAACAGATTGTTTGTTTATGTCCATGACAGTTTCAATCACAAAGATGCTCGCTTTACTGATGCTGATAAGAAATTCATCAGTCGTTGTTCCATAAATGTCGTTTATCGTCTTTCACGCTCCTGTGGCCTTTAATACACGAGCCAAAGCGAGCGCAGAGTCAGACTGAGTCACTGCACAGAGCTTTATCACATATAGGTGATCTGGAAGCTGCTGAGATCCGACACCTCCAGGAGGATCAACACCGGGAGTCTGCTCTCATGTTCTGAGGCACTGACAGGAGGACCCGAGCATAACACAGAGATCTTAAAACCAAACCTCCTGAGGATGAAAACAGGTGGATTTAGAGAAACTATTTATCTGCAGTAATAGGATTTTGGCTAATAGCGCTTTTTGTCTGTTGTTCTACAAAGCCTAATTCCAATGAATTTGGGGTAGATATAAATAAAAACAGAATCTAATCCTCAATTAAATGCACTACAAAGAAAGATTTTTAATATTCAAACTGATGCACTTCAGTGTTTTTGCAAATATTCACTTCATCATTCCAAAAAAGCTGGGACAGCCAAAGCGGGATAGGGCCATTTTTATCATTTTTGCTTGTAACACCAAACTTGACACATCAGATGGACTGTTCAATATCAACTAGTCCATCTGGGAAAGAGTCTATGGAAAGTGTTTGGGGAGGGCTGAACCTTTCAGAAGCATATCTGGCAGGTGATTGGACAATCATTCCATCAATCAACATTTATTACGGGATAAATCAGATAATGTTGTAGGCGGGAGCAACTGCACTACAAAACATGAGCCACTTCACAAAACAAATTCGTCATATATGTGAGAAGAGGAGTGAAAATATCCTTACTACATATGGTAATCCCTGTACGAGCAGTCACTTCCTGCCATCATCTTGCTCGTAGCTCCACCTCTTCCTGCTCTAAAGGACTCTGATTGGACCGAGCTGCTTTGGGTTTCTCACGATTGTTGTAGATTGGAGTTTGGCAAGATGGATCTGCCTGACTACAGACATTGAATCAGGTGGATCCAGCTGCTGCGCAAGGTTATGTAACTCCACAAATACTGCTCAGAATGCTTGGAAGGAAAATATAGGATTGTTATGATCTGCTGATCCAGAATGTTTATAGTAAAGCGCTCATAGAAAACTGACTATTGTGAGATAGCAAAGAGAGCTAGAGAAATGCAACTAATATAACATATCTTTGCGATCCATATCTACATTTATCTTCTTTATAACTTTTTGTTCATTGATGTATGTGTATATATATATCCATATCTATATCTATATAGATATAGATACACACACACACACACATATATACAGACCTGATCAAAATCTTAAGACCAGTTGAAAAATTGCTAGAATATGCATTTTGCACATTTGGACCTTAATGAGGTTTTAAGTAGAGCTACAATACACAAAAGCAAGAAGGGGGAGTGTGACAAAAAGCACTTTGAAAAAGTAATTTATTTAAAACAACAACTAAACTGAAATAGGCTGTTTATCAGATGATCAAAAGTTTAAGACCATCGCTCAAAAAATTACAAAAAACTCTCCAAACCAGAACAAAATTTTTTCTCAGTAGGACTCAGTAATGAGTAGCTCCACCGTTCTTGTTAATCACTTCAAAAATTCGTTTGGGCATGCTTGATGCGAGTGTTTCCAGGAAGCTTTTGGGAACACTGCTCCAAGTGGTGAAGATGGCTTCACGAAGGGCATCAACTGTCTGGAACTGAAGGCCGTTTTTATAAACTTCCCTTGCCATCCATCCCCAAATGTTCTCTATGGGATTTAAATCAGGGGAACATGCGGGATGGTCCAAAAGAGTGATGTTATTCTCCCTGAAGAAGTCCTTCGTCAAGCGAGCATTGTGAACTGCAGCGTTGTCCTGTTGAAAAACCCAGCTGTTACCACACAGACGAGGGCCCTCAGTCATGAGGGATGCCCGCTGCAACATCTGCACGTAACCAGCCGCCGTTCGACGACCCTGCACCACCTGAGGCTCCAGTGTTCCACTGAATGAAAAAGCACCCCAGATCATGATGGACCCCCCTCCACTGTGCCGGGTAGAAAACATCTCAGGTGGGATCTCCTTGTCATGCCAGTAACGTTGGAAGCCATCTGAACCGTCAAGGTTAAATTTTTCCACCTTTCAATGTCCCATGTTTGATGCTCCCTGGCAAAGTCTAAACGGGCAGTTTTGTGGCGTTGAAGGAGACGAGGTCTTTGAATTCGTTTTTTGTTTTTGAAACCCTTTTCCCGTAGATGCTGTCTGATGGTTATTGCACTGCAGTTGGCACCAGTAAGGGCCTTAATTTGGGTCGAGGACCGCCCTGTGTCTTGACGGACAGCCAATCGGATCCTCCGGCTCAGCGCAGGTGTAATTTTTTTGGGTCTACCCCTTGACTTTTTTGTTCCATAATGCTCAGGATCTTTCCAAAAATTTAGAATGACTGTCTTACTGCGTCCAACCTCAGCAGCAATGGCACGCTGCGAGAGGCCTTGCTTATGCTGCTCGACGATCCGACCATGTTCAAGAAGAGACAGCTTCTTAGCTTTAGCCATCAGGAGGGCATGACCGTGTGAATGCCTGACAGAAAATGAACATTTTGAGCAGATTTTGGCTTTAATAGCCTTTGGTCTTAGTTCCAAATGTTTTTTGTCGCACTCCCCCTTCTTGCTTTTGCATATTGTAGCTCTACTTAAAACCTCATTAAGGTCCAAATGTGCAAAATGCATATTCTAGCAATTTTTCAACTGGTCTTAAGATTTTGATCAGGTCTGTATATGTGTGTATAAACACATATATTTTAAATATATTTGTTTATTTTTACATCATCATTATTGTAATTATTTTATTGTTATTATTTTTAGATATTTTTTCTTTCTCTCCTAGCTGTGTAGTCATATTGTTACATCTTTACTTATATTATTTTCCAGGTGTCCACAAAAATGTTCTTTTTTTTTTTTTTTTCCATGAAGAGTACTCTTGGTCAGGGGATGCAGGGAGGGATGGTGGGAGGGTTCAAGTGGGCGTTTTCCTCTGTGCAAGTCTGTTCAAGTTGTATGTGTCTATTCATTTATCATGTGAAGTGTTGAATATGTAAAATCTTAAAATCTTAAAATGAAGTTATATATAAAAAAAATGTATCTAACACTCATGAATACTTGTTACTTTGTTTTTATGTTTTCTAAACTAAACTAAGCTGCCTTGGTGGAGGTCTGTGCTCTCTGTTTGTTCTCTAGTTTATATATATTTTAATTTTATTTATTCATTTGTTTAATTTTGATTTGTAAAGGGACAGTATGAGGTAAGAGAACGTTGTTGCACACTATAGTGTTTATAGTCTGAGCTAATTGCAATGCCTGTTCCTAGTTTGGTCCTTAAATACAAAAAAAACAAAAAAAAACAATAAATGCTATATTAAAAGCAAAAACTAACAAACATCACAATTACTGATACAACAATACAAAACAAATAAATATAACAATACAAAAACAGGTAAAACAGGAAGCACTTGATCATTATTGACTACAAATCCGAGTCCCCTTTAAAAACTGTTTCAGGTTGAGTTTAAAATGATTCAAGTCTGGATCCAGTTTAAGTCCCACATTTTGATGCCTTGAACAGAGAAAGCAGTTTGTCTATTTATGGATGAGTTAAAGATTTTGCTTGTTCTTCAGAGTTCAGATTGAAACTGTGAAGATCATTTAAGTTAATGACTGCATACGGTGCATAAACTTAATGAATAATTGTGTTGTACTTGTGCTGGTGTTGTACTCACTTTGCTGCATCCTTCTGCTGTCTTCACAAAGAGACTACATTTGCTTTTATCTCAGTCAGTGAACTTCCTTGTGAGATTTTTTTACACAGTTGAGATGCTGTGCAGGTATCTCCTCTGCCATTTCAAATAATATCTTCCAACTCACCCAAGAGTCCCTTTTTAATGCCCTGCACAGTTTAACAGCACCCAAATGCATCTCTGGGTATTCAATACTACTGCAACTTTGCTTAAATAACTTAGCTGACCTAGAGAGAGTTTATCTTCTTTCGATGAAGTAGTCCAGTGGTGACCCACTGCAGGGTCAGGCCAAAGGTCATATGATAAATCTGGGTCATTCAGGATGATTAATGAGGTTAGAAAAAACAACAAAACAGCAAATACATATGCAGCAGAGTGAAAGGTGCAATGTCAAGCAAGTAAAAAATGCTAAATGAACGAATACAGACTGTTTCACTAATTCAGCTGCTGTGTTGAACTTGCTTGGGAGTTACTTTTATTTTCAGCTTTCTGGTATTTCTGCATCTCTTCCATCTCCCCCTCTTCATATTTGCTCTGCTTCTCAGTCTGAAAGGTCAAAGTGTCGGGGCTTCATCCCGTAGCGATGCAGGGATGAGGGGGATGTTTGTGTCTAGTGTTTCATGTCTGCTCCTTACATTTTATTCTCTGATTTATATTCCAGCAGAGTTTCAGAAAACCACAAAAAAGCCACACAAATGTCAGGAGAGTGTGAATGTTTTTATGTCAGTATGTGAGAGGACAGGAAGGATGAAGGCCGAGGAGGCTGCTATTATCTCCCTCTGTCATCCTGTGACCACTTCCTCCCTCCTCACCCCTCTCCACTTCTAAACAGGCCAACAGGTTAAAAATAAGCCATTGTTAGTCATAAACAAAGAGACATGAAGGGGACTTTCATAGTGAGGGGACACAAATAACATCCTCACTGTCTTTTTACACATACACAAAGACACAGAGAGGTCAGGATCGATATGATTACTAAATCATCTCAGGAGTTGTCAACTGACTGAGCTGCAATTAATGACCTTTTTATTGTCAATTATATTTTTATGAATAACTGGTAACTACTTCCACGAGTTTTACTTCTGCCATGACGTGGATTTTAAACGTCATTACTGATGAAATCACTCATTCAGCTGCAGTCCACACCCAACACACCAATGACAGTCATGGTGGTGGCAGAGAAGGAGGTGAAACAGAGTGATTTGGAGCAAATCCCCCCCCCCCCCATGGCTTGGTAAAAACTGTAAATAACTGTGTACATGTTTGAGTCTATTTTATTCTATATTTTTTCTATCTGATTTTATTTTTATTATTAACAATGCATGCATCTTGACTTTTACTTTTACTATTATTATTATCTTTTTTACTTATCTGCGTGTTTGTACTTTGCACCAAGAGCACCAGAGCAAATTCCTTTTAAGTGTAAAAACTTGGCAAGAAATCTGATTCTGATTCTGATTCTGGACGGAGGAGAAGGGTTGGGGGAGGGCTGGTAGGCAGGACGTGACGTCAGAAAGATGGTGTGCAAGTCAGAGTATATAATATATTGGACGAGACAGCAGAGATTTACACTATAATCCTAAGCTATATCCTTATTTCAGTGATACATGTTAAAAAGTAAGACTGAAAGATTTATCGTTTTCAGATGGAAATCGCAATTTAAGACAACGCAACCATGTGATCGCCAAAGCTGGAGGAGAAACGTCACAGAGGGGTAAATGTTATGCCTTGAAATGGCAGCATGAAAAGGGCTACAGTCATTATCATGCAAGCAAAGTAAGCATTTGTTCTTGCATCTGCTAGTTTGATTTTAATTAAAGGGATAGTTCTGGATTTTTAAAGTGTTGTATAAGAATGAGAACATCAGCCACAGTGATGGAGATCAGCTCTGTATCTTTACAGAAAAGGCCAGCACAGAAGCAAAGACTACATATTGCTGCAGATGTGGCCACCACCTCTCCCCAAAATTTAAAGATTGTTAATGGTGGAGTGTGTAGCTTGGATGAAACTGCAATGTAAGCAACTTAACTACCCCCTCCCCTCCATCCACAGTTGTGCTCCTAGCCGTGCCCCTTCCCTTCTGCACAACCAGTTCACTATGTTTGTGTGCCTTTAGCTGCCATCAGCCAATTTAATGTTTTTGTAGCCACAAAAGAGCCACACATGTCAATCTTATGAAGGATCATTACCTGTACAGTTTCAACAACAACTTGAGCTCATTTAAATATAACAAGCACAAATACCTTAGTAGAGGATTAAATAAGAGCACTGTCCCTGAGCTGAGCCCTGATTGGCTCATAAGCGGGAGTCCGTTGCTTGATTTTCTAACGGCTTAATACAGAGAAAGGAGAGGGCACAGATGTTTATTGATCTCTCGTGTAGCTTCTGAAAAAAAAAATCATATTTCAAATATTTTTTGACCAGTAACACAAAAAGCCAAGCCAATAAAGACAAGCAAAATATATGTTACATACATGTTTTGTGCCATCTACCAAAATAGTGACAAACAAAGCTGCTTGGTAGTGGAAAAATAAGTTATTGAAAATGTGCAATCACTCTGCACTGTTTTTGAAATGCTCTGTAAATAATGCAGAGTGGTGGTGGCCCGATCTGTCAGTGGTATTACTGAAATTGTTACATGAATTATTTGCAAAAGTGCCCTATCAAAAATCCTTCAAAAATGTACTGGATCTGGATTTGGATCACCACCAAAATCACATCACTTCTTCCTTCTGCATTGGCTAACATTCCCAGAAAATTCCATCAAAATCCATCGGGATCTAATTAAATTATCCTGCGAACAAACAGATGACAGTCACACAAATGGTGTCAAAAGCATAACCTCCTTGGCAGAGGTAATTATTTTTTTTATCTGTTAGAGACCCCACACATGAAGATAAAAAATCAGGCAGTGAACAGTTTGGATCGTACTGTGTGTGGTGTGCTCCGATAATCTCAATACAGCACACCACACACATAACCATTCTGTCCCACCACTGATCTAGAATCTAGTCCTCCAAGACAGAAATCTCACGTGATCAAACGTGATCTAACAAAGCCAAAGTAGAAGTAAAATAGCAACAACATAGACATATGAGCTCATATATGTCTATGGCAACAACCGGAAGACACAACATTTAGAGGACATATGAGAAGAGGGGACGATGGTGGTCTTGAGACTATTTTTGATTGAAAAATCCTGAACTAAAAAAAAAAAAAACTGTGGAAAATATCCTGGAGACATTGTGAACACGTGAGTCGGTCCTCCGTTTCTGTCACAATTCACAAAGTCATGACTCGGGAGTCATCGGTTTTCCCGACACATGAAGATTTTTGGTTGTAAATATTGAAAAAGTTTAATATTTACGATTGTCAGCCCCGATCCGTTCCAGAGCTGATTATCAGGACAAATTCACTCTTAACACACCTCAGACCACAAGATAATCTTATATGATAATCTAAGACATAAGATAATGGTCCTTGGTCGGGAAGGGGGAAAGTCGGGACAAAAACAGCCGATTAACCTTTATGTGTGTGCCCCACTTTCCTGCGTTGTGTTGCTTCCATGAGACTGGTTTATTAGCTATTGATATTAAAGAGCAATTGAATAGGCAAACCTAATAAAGTGAGCATACATTTCTTGCAAGAGTTTTAGATTTTACGTATTAAAAACAATGAATGAACAAATGAGAATCAAGAGTGATGAACCTCTGTTGTGAAAGACTTTGCTAACTGACCAAGTATCACCACCAGAGCCAAACACCAGTCAACACAGAAGATCCTGTTATGCAATGACCACAAAGGGGTTCAGTTACAGGTCAGACTGGGTACACGATCCTGCGGGCATGAGGGTAACTGAATAAGTGAGGATGCACTGCGCACTCAAGGAAATAATGTTTTGTATGCAATCTCCAAGAAACACATTGATGAAACACAGAGGGGTGTGGAGCACCCAATTATCTGCACTTTAGATCCTGCAGCTCTGTATCTGATTTTTTCCATGGACTCAATACGAACCTCCTGTTTAAAACTCCAGCGTGATTGGCCTGGAGTTCCCTAAAGTGGACTCTTAACCCTGTCTGATCCTGTAAATCACAGAGGAGAGCCAGCACCGGGGTTTACAGAGAGAGTCCCCCATGTATGAGTGATTAAGGACTTAGTGAATTTCCCATAGCTGGACCCTAAAATAGCTCCCCCCAGCTTGGACCTTTGACACGTGGCGTGTCTTGATTTCTTTTTGCTTGTATTTTCTAGTCTCTGGGGCAATAAAATCCTAACAGGCATAGCAGCAGAGAGCAGAGAGACAGCACTCCCTGGATGTGATGGTCAGCCCATGGTCTAGACGCCCACACATCTCCCAAACTCCCCCGAAACAAAGAGCACAAGCTCTCCCAGTAGACACTTACAGCGGATGCCCGTAGGCTCTGAGGAGAGAAAATAAGACCACATCAACATAAACCATGCCAGGCAAAGTGTGCCCCCCACCACAGATCAATCAGAGTGGGAGTCAGCACAACCTGACACCGCTCAAAGATACGGTCAGACTGACACTGAGCTTACCACAAAAGACTCTAATGTCGGCTTTTTTTCTGTTACTGGGGGTCTTAATTTGATTTACTCGAGCGTACTAAAGCTATGCAATGTCTCTCTTCACTTTTTCAATTAAAAAAAAAAAACAGTGTGAGCTTTAAAAATTGGATGCAAAGTGACTTTTTCATCCACAAAACTAAGTTGTTGAAGGAGTCATGGGTCCTCTTAAAGCCAAACAAAAGGAAGGGTCATCTTCGGTTGGAATTTAAAGGAACTGTAAATATTTTAAAAGCTAAGGTTAATACATCCACATGAAGGCAGTGTCGTGTGTGGGTGTGTTATCAGTGGTTCTGAGAGAGTCAGGCTGGTTCCGGGGTGAGACACACACACACACACACACACACACACACACACACACACATGCTCTGGTTAATTAAAACAAGTTTTCATTCACAAGTGACAGAATAATACATGCCCATATTTAGAGATGTGTTTTGCCATCTGTTGTTTCTGCTTAAGGTCGGTTCTGTCTGAGCTGAATGTCTTCCGATATTAATTATTGTATAGCGTGATGTCCTCCCAGGTTCCATAAAGGAACTCTGCAACTGTAATCCAAGGCTCTTTCTGATGCTACCCTTCCTGTGTGAAGTTGATGGCCTGGAGAGACCTCAGCTGAGCAATTTTAGGTGTGACCTGGTTTATTCAAAAAATGGACTGATTTACGCCTATGTCCAAACTTAATTAACTTATCATTAGGGCTGAATGATATGGACAAAATTTCATATCTCGATATTCATGCCAGATATCTCAATATCGATACGATATGATATGACTATGGGTTCGGTGAAATCCAAGCATTTTTCAGAAATATAAAAACAACATAATACAAAAGAATGCGGAAAGTGCAGTTTTAGCGCGGGGGGAATCTATATCGTTTATATTGTTGCTTTTCGATATTAATATCTTGAATGTTCATATCTCGATATCAATACGATAACGATATATTGTTCAGCCCTACTTATCATTGTCCTTCCTGATCCATTATATTTTGAATACAATCTTTTTCTAACAGCACATTACCTATTTTTTCCAACTGAAATAGTAGTTTAAAGGGGACATACTATGCAAAAATCACTTTTTAAAGGCTTTTGAACACATTTTGGGGTATTTGGCCTTCCTTCCAGCTCACAACATGTGAGAGTAGAAAACAAAACCTGTACTTAGCAGGCTGCACGAATGTAAACTCATGGTATTTGGCGAGCTGTTGAGTCTGTGGATATTCTGTTACGTAACAAGCATTTTTTTGCATAAGCCTACATCTACCTGAGTATTCCCACCCCCCAGCTTGAGAAATTTCTGTGGGAAGTGCCGCCATATTGTTTACATTCCACGTCTAGACCCAAAACCTGTCACTGCTCGGTTGTTGGCTGTAAACAGCCACATATATCTTCACATATAGGCTACCAGCCTCGGAGGACCAAAAGGCCCACTGGATTAAATTTATTTTTGAAGGGAATGTGCCAGCTATAATCAGCAAAATCCTGTACTTGTGTGCCAGTCACTTCATGGCTAACTGCCTTTTCAACTTCAGTCAGTTTAACACAGGACTGGCAACAAGACTTTTCCTGAATCTGAGCTCTGTACCAACAATCCGTCGCCAAACCTGATGATGGAAATGTGAGTATTTTAATGCTGTGTAGTATTTATTTTGCTTTTAATGCTGTGTAGTATTTATTTTGCTCATTGCTACGAGCTAATGCTAACAGCAGGTTCACATGTTCGTCAATGTTAACGTTACTTGTTGAAAGTCTGAAGGGTAAACTTCAAAGTTTGAGCATTCTTACATTAGTCAAGAGGAGTTTAACAGCTGGCTGAATATAATCAGTCCTTTACCCACCCCATTACCCCTCCATTTCATCTAAGGTTAGCCCGGAAGGTAGGCTAAGTTGTGGCTGTCACCACAGTGTCCCACTGTAGTGACTAGCCCGAGGTTAGCATGTTTTGCGTTAGCCTATGATGTTTGGGGGAAACGAGCTTTGCTTTTATCTGGTAACCGGCATGAATTTGCAGTTTGTGTGTGTTCAGGACTGTAAGTGGTGCGTGGCTGGAGCAGCAGTGCGCTCCACTTCGCTCGGGATACGCTGCGGATCTATCGTTAAGTCCCCGTATGTACTGTGTTGGCCGCGGCTCTGCTCTGGCTCATTACCACATGGAGGCAACCGCCCTCAAAACCAGCCATTCTGAACAGAGGGGTTATGTGAGCGTGGAAAGAATGCAGCTGTGCTTTATTCATGGGCTTTTTGGACCAAAGCATGTTCCTAACGTTTCATGAAGACATCAAGGATCCATGTTAAACAGCAGAAAAGGAGCAAAATATGGGATCTTTAAAGACAGTCACATGGGAGAATGGTATACATTAATTTCCATAGAGTGCCTCCATCACCTGCTGTATGCACGGTACAACTTCAGCAGTGGTCCGCAGTTCTTTCGCAAGAAGTGTGTAAGGCCTTAATGCACTCATTCATACACCATTTGTCAGCTAAAAAGAAGCCCAATGGGCGCTGGGAGCCCTGCATGTCTGAAATAACTGATGTAAACAGATTTCAGTGTTACAGTTTAACTTGTGGCTATGTTAACTGGGGTTAGCAGGTATTTTAAGTAAATATGTCTTTGTTTATATTTTAATTTGAGATATGTCTGATCCATCTTGATCAATTCCTGTAATTAAAAAGTTCATTGTGCTGTTGTTCAGCATCAGTCGTAAACCTGAAATTTATGGAAATTAAACAATAATTGTATCACATCCAAACATAAATTAAAAAATTTTGTTTGGTCATAGGCAGAAATCCACACAAAATGATACAATTAACAAACAACACATTTCAACTGATTTAATCGTATGTAGAATTTTATGAAGCTTTAATGGTTTTATTTAACAATCAATTTCATCTTTGCTCTTTGTAGTCCACAAGCTCAAATGTGTGGCTTCAACAGTCTTGTGCTATGGGCTCAAAAATGTGTCCTCAATAGTCCAGGGTTCTAGAAATCATCTGTGCACGTGATGGAGGAGCACAGTGCATGTAAGAGGTGTGGCCTCAATACCCCTGCAATAAGCAGTGTGATATGTGCATGTGATTGAGGAATAGCAGAGATAATCTCAAGTATACCTGCATTAAATCTGGTTGATTTAGTCAAGATTGTGCTTAGATATATTTTCCCCAAGAATATTTAAAAAACTTGTTAAGGACCTTCAGTTTTGTAAAATTCCAGATTTATTCCCATTTATTCTCTTAAATTCCAGTCAATTCTTATGGAAACTTTCTAACTTTGAAAATTCTGGGAATTTTGCGATTCTTATAGAAAAAAAGGCAATGACAGTCAAATGAATGCTAACGCCACATGGTCAGAGAAAGCCAGGGTACATAATTCAGAAATCCAATCATTTCCTCTGCTGCTTGTCTATGATTACAATGTCCGGTTGTTTGGCCATTACCATTATGTCAGTCTGTATCTGGAAGTCCCACAGGATCTTGGCTCAGTCATTCTCCATCACCTTGGAAGGTGTTACACAAATAAAGATTGATTGATTGACTGTCTGACTGTGCCACCATGATAATTAACATCATCAAAAATAATTAGAACTTCTAAAAATGTGTAAAAATACTGTTAATTACCACTAACATCAATTACTAAAAGTGCTCTCTGCCACTCAGTGGATGAAGCATCCAGTTCTGCAAACAAATTGTGACGCCAATGTAAACCCCATACTGCACATATACACTTGTTAAAACAATGTAACCTCTCTGCTTCCATTGCCTAAAGTCTGTTCATAATCCTTTAATATCTGGACACAACTTCTGGGTTTTGTTTGTTAGAAAATGATCTTTGGGTTAAAATAATGAGCTAACGTTGTCATTCAGTAACTCATTGATAAAACTGAAGATTCCGCTTTAGCTCACAGAGAAAGGAGGCAACAGTTTAACAGCTTTGCAGTGTGCCATGACTCTAAATAGAGGGATATGGTGTCAGTTTACCACTCTGCAGCATCCAAAGAAAGTTCTGGTGTCAAATCCAGAGAGGCTCTGTCACTTAACAATGGCACAAAAACTCTGCCAAAACACCACCGCTGCAGCAGCTTCATCTCGCTGCACCAGCGCATCTATCACTGTGCAGCCCCAATGTTTGAGTTATCTTCAGCTGAGCTGAAAATAACCACATTTTTACACTGGAGGGGTTGAGGGGTTGAGGGGGTGTGAGCATGTTGGCTTGTTTGTGTTATGAAAGGAGGGATGAGTAGAGGAGGGGGGGAGGTTGCGACCAAAGTAGCAGCCAGAGTTCCTATTAATACCCTGATGGCTGCTTGTCAGAGCAGGCTGTTCTGTTCAAAGACACGCTGGGATTGTGGTGGGAAGGGGGTGAAAATTTCCCACGGGCGGACACGCAGTTCAAGATTTGTCCCAGAGCGAGGAGCCACTCTGAGATTGATGTTTTAAGTGTGAGGATTACAACTTGGCAACGCTACACTGTGGGGTAAAAGCTGCTCCTGAAGACACTCTGCTGAAATGGAGCCAGTCACAGAGAGAAACACACAAAGCAGTCGTGGAAATAACCTCGGCTGGTGAAATCAAAGCTGCCTTACAAATCTTGCAGAGGCAGCTACGAGGCTTAGGCTGGTATTAGAGTAACATTAGCAAGAGAAGATCCATTACAGAGGGTGACAACTAAGGAATAACAATACATAAACAAATAAACAGCACATCGGTCTCTATCAGGCAGCATTAGATAACTTCCCGGAAGATAAGGCCTGCCTGGTTTGCAGGTGGCTGCTACTGTGCATGTAAAATGGAAATCACTGAGCATGAATGCAAATTTAAAGAACCAACAGACTTTACAGACAGGCTGCTGGGAACAGGATCTTCTGTGTATCCATGCAAGTTTTGTGTCCAAGCTTTGGAGGTTAATGAAATGATATGAGGGCTGACTGATAAGTTGTGAACCTCATATTTAAGGGTTTGACTTTTGGCAGACATATTGCATTATTTTTCAACATAATCCCCTTCAGTATCTATACACTTTTGCCAGCGATGTTTAAGGGCCTCAGTGCCACTTTTAAAGAAGTCCTTTTCTTGACCGTTCAGAAAGTCCTCCACTGCATGTATGACGTCGTCATATGACCGAAAGTGGGTACCAGAAATGGCCTTTTTCAATTTTGGAAATAGATGAAAGTCTGATGGAGCGAGATCAGGCGAATAAGGCGGATGCTCAATCAATTCAAAGCCACAATCTTTAATTGCAGCCATGGCAATGACAGACTTGTGAACAGGGGCATTTTGTCCATTTTGCAAAAGTCACTTGCCTTGTTTACTTTAGAGTGCTACCTCTTCGACATAAACTGACCAAATGACACCAGTCTTTGGGTACACAGCCTTAAATAGTCAGGTAATAGTAGAGCTGAAAAAGGACATCCCTGCTTATCTTCTTCAATACAAGGCTCACAACTTATCAATCAGCTCTCGTAATTGGTGAATTTAGTCATCTTTCTTCTTTGTGTTTGACCAAGATAGAAGTGCTTTTCAAAGCAGGGGAAGGGATATCATGAAGGGGCACCAGGAGGTCACAGACACTATGGAGCAAAAGGGGCAAAGTGAAACAATAAGTCAAGGGTGCTTTAAGAGCAAAAATGTTAGGATGGGAATTAAAAAACCAACTCCAGTTTAGAACCGATAACAACTCCCTCAGAGAGGATATCATTTTTTTTGTTCTTATCAATTCCCTTATCAATTCCCTCCATGGATAATAAAGAAGTCAAAAGTCATGGCAGACAAGGGGAAAGTGAAACAATAAGTTGAGGGTGCTTTAAGAGCAAAGTGTTAGGGATGGGAATTGAAAACCAATTCCAGTTTTGAACTGATAACAACTCCCCTTAAGGAACTGATATCATTAGTGTTTTTTTTTTGCTGATCAATTCCCCTATCAATTCCTTACCTTCCAGGATAACAAAGAAGTCAAAAGTCACAGCAAAAAGAAGGAAAGTGGAACAATAAGTCAAGGGTGCTTTTAGAGTAAAAATGTGAGGGATGGGTATGGAAAACCAATTCCAGTTAAGATAAAATAACAAATCCTACAAGGAATCAATATCATTAGTGTTTTTGCTGATCAGTTCCCTTTATCAATTCCTTCCCTTCCAAGAAAACAAAGAAGTCAAAAGTTATAGCATATAAGGGGAAAGTGGAAAGATAAATCAAAGGTGCTCTAAGAGCAAAAATGTTAGGGATGGGAATCACAAACCAATTCCAGTTGAGAAACGATAACAACTCCCTCAAGGAATCAATATCGCCAGTGTCTTTGCTCAGCAATTCCTTCCCCTCCATAGAAAACGAAGAAGTCAAAAGTCATGGCAGACAGGGGGAAAGTGAAACAATAAGCTGAGGGTGCTTTAAGAGCAAAGTGTTAGGGATGTGAATTGAAAGCCAATTCAAGTTTAGAACCAATAACAACTCCCTCAAGGAATCAATATCACTAGCATTTTTATCAATCCACTTATCAATTTCTTCCCTTCCATAGATAACAAAGAAGTCAAAAGTCATGGTAGACATGGGGGCAAAAGTGTTCAAAAATTTGTCATAAAAGATTTTTACTGCATAACTTTCAGTAAGTGGACACACCAGCAACTTTCAGAAGCATTTTTAAAAGCATTATGGGTGCAGATGGCCTAGGATTAGGTTGCGCCCCATAAGGTTCGCCCTGGAGGAGGTAGCCTGGGTTCACATCCGGCCTGTGGCCTGTTTTCTGCATGTCGTTCCCCACTCTCACCCCGTTTCCTACTCTATCCACTGTACTCTCTCCTCTCTGAATAAAGGCATAAAAGCCTTATTTAAAAATAATAATAATAATAATAATAATAATAATAATGGCATTATGGCATTAAGTATCAGGAGTGTTGAGTTTGATACTGCTGCTACTGAAAACTTGCAAAGTCAAACTTTTTTCCACATAGAAAATCAGCAGGAATCATTAAAAAATCAGATTAATAAGCAGAATCATTAATGCCATTAGTATCAATAAAATCTTATCAGTTCCCATCCCTCAAATCGTGTTTCCTTTGTTCCCATTCTGATGCTAAGATGATACATTAGATTTTATTTAGTATGATTTGTCTTCACACATCAGTATTGTAAAGCAGGCCATAGCACACTCAAATGAAGGGGTGTCTTTATATCATTAAGGGGATGGTTCAGGATTTTTGGAGCAGGCTTGTATGAGGTATGGTATTAGCCTGAACATTAGCCACAGCGACTGGAATCAACTCTGCATCTGTACAGGGAGAGCCAGCACAAAAGCTAGAGCTATTCCTCACAGCAGATGGAGCCTCTGATTCAACGTAATAAAGTTTAAAGAGTTTAAACTTTATTACTTTATTATTAAGAGTTTATTACTTTATTTTCCACACCAAATGCCATTTTTTGTGCTTAACATATGTACTTTTAACCCTACAGCCTATCAGTGCAAGCTTACACATCAGTGATGTAATGTCTCTGAGCAAAATACTGGCTTTTATTTTTTAGACCATGGCCATTTTTTGTTAAGATTCATGCCTGGTAAGCCCTCTAAGTCTTGTTTTAGGGTTTTTTTTCCATTCTATCCATCATTTTTGTATCAAAGATTGTGATTCTTAGCACGTATCAGAATAAGTACAGCTAATACACAGTCTTTACAAATCAGCAGGACTGACTTCAGATTTTACCTGGTGATGCTGATATTGTGCTGATAACAGACTGCATCCCTATCTGGGCTCTCACTTTTCATCTGCTGTCTCACATCACAGTAGATCACTACATTTAACTCTACTCTATTTCTATTTTATTCTATTCATAAGATACTAGGAACTGCAACAGTAGAAGCAGGCAGCCAGCCAGCTGAGGGTGTGACCTTCCCTTCAACCTGCATTCATGCACCATCATACATTCAGCAATTCCCAGCAGAACACAATATTAACTTTAAACAATGCTGCAGAGTTTTATGGCAGAGCCTAATGTCTTTGCAGTGACCTTAATGTTGTTTGTGATGATAAAACAGCTATGTTTTTTGTCTGTATCAAACCTTTCTTTTCTTTACTTGGTTCCTCTAAATGAATTCAGACCTATTTTCTGATTAATCTGATACAAGTAACTGCCTATTTGGCTGCCTTAAAACAACTTTGATTGAATGTATTGGGTTTTTTTTAATATTTGGATTCCTTTTTAACAATCTGTTGAACATTGAGGTTCTACTTACCCATTTTCTGCTTTGTTTAAGGACATCTTTAAGGGTTAAGTTTAAGGGTGCACAATATTGGATTATTGCTGATATTTAAAAACTTATTGTTGCCAATACTGATACTTTATATCAAAAACACAAAGTCTCCACTACTTAAAATTACCTGCTTCAGTCATGGTGATGGTCAATAAATGTGCAGGACAGATGTAATGCAAGA
Source organism: Cetoscarus ocellatus (assembly GCA_037902135.1). NCBI lineage: Eukaryota > Metazoa > Chordata > Actinopteri > Labriformes > Labridae > Cetoscarus > Cetoscarus ocellatus. The sequence goes on from JBAMNC010001316.1 coordinate 1,240,341, forward strand.
CAAACATTTTATTCTTCAATACATTATATTTTTGATTTATAAAAGTGGAGTTTCAGGGACGATGAGGTAAACCATTATGGTGCATTCTTACATTTTACCAATGTTACAGCCAATTTTTGGTGCAAAAATATCTGCAGTTTTTAATATATATATATATATGTATATATATATATATATATATATATATATATATATATATATATATATATATATATATATATATATAAAATCGACAATCAACGTTTTAGGCTATTAGATGCTGATATTGCATCCCATTTTTTTTACAACTAAATGTATAGGCTTATTTTATGTGTCATATTTATACTTAATTTGCCTTTTTTAATGTCCAGTATTTTTCTGTTCTTGGTGTCACTGGCTTTTTCTCACTGTAAAGAATGAATGGTGCCCTATAGCCCAAATTAGCTGCCTGTCCTTGTCAACACTTAATAAAAAAAATCACAATAATCCCTACAATAATCACTTTTCCATGTGATACCAAACCACAGACTTTGAATAAAAACCAAACAAAGCCTCAATTTCACCTTCGCCAAAGTTTCTGTCTTACTGTCCGCTCCACATCCTGAGTGAACACATCCAACAACGACCCCAGACAGAAGTGAAGCCTCATGAAACAGCTCCAAAAGTCACACCTGGTCTGTCAAAGTGTCAGACATGAAACCCTCAGGAGTCCAAGAGAAATCCACGCTCTTACCTTTTCTGTGAGCGAGCTGTCAAAACGTCTTTTCCTCCAAACATCTCCATGTTCTCATGATACGGACCGGCAGGGGTCTCATGCTGCTCCTCTGTCAACACTGACCAACCGCGACCACCAACAGGCACAGACAGACTTCAACGGGCGATAATTGAAGTTCCGGCTATGACTTTCAAAATAAAACAATAAAGGAAATGTATCGGATTCTGACAGAGTGTGAGGCATGGAAAGAGAGTTAGGAAAAACGTAACTATAAATACATTATATGAAACTAAGCTTAAAAAACAATATGACAATGTGAAGAAAAAAAATTAAACAATATAATGTTTACTCTTTTATTTGCTTCATATTCGTTTTATCACAGAGTGTAGATAAACCAGAAGAAACACTGACGATTATTTCTGTACTGGAAGGGCCTATTTTTAGACTTTCTATGGACATTTTGATCCATTTTCTAATTCCTGAAATGTAATTTTTCAGCCTCAAAATGTGGAATTAAAAAGCAGAAATGTTCACAAGCAAATGAGACCACCTCATGGAGAAGAATCAATATATACAGTCATCCATCCAACATCTATACTGCTTATCCCTTTTGGGGTTGTGGGACCTGGAGCCTATCCCAGACATGTGGCAGGAGGGCAGGGTACACCCTGGACTGGTCGCCAGCCAATCACAGGGCCACATACAGAGACAGAAAATCATTCATTCGCGCACCCATACCTAAGGGCAATTTGGAGTCACCATTTAACCTAATGAGAATTTTTTTGGTCTATGGGGGCAAACCAGAGTGCCCAGAGAGAACCCATGCATGCACAGGGAGTACTTGCCTCCCACAAAAAGGCCCTGACTGTCATGGGGTTCGAACCAGCAACCTTTTATATTATCAACCTTTTGTATTATTTGCTTCAATTAGTTCAAGGTCTTACGGCTTTCCTTTGTTCAGGTTTTTTAAAGGACTGATCAATAATTTAAAGTAATTATTTTTGTCTCTACATAATTTTGTTGACGTTTTTTAAAATACAAGCTCTTATGTTTAAAGTCAGGACAATCAATAAGTCATGTAGACAGAATTAGTTACCAAATGCAAGTAGAAGTTGCTATCGTTCAGTATTCATCTGAACATAAGTTGATTGTTCCTGTTTTTATTCACAGGCTTTTACTTTGAAAGTACCTGGTGTCAACTGGCTTTCTCCTGTTTGCCCAACTTTATTAAACACAAATCTCAGTCCTCAGTTTAAATTATGTTGCTGCAGACAAAAAAAAGATATGTAAGAACTGTATTAAAAAAAATCATGGGGCTGAAAAGAACCAGAATTCTTGTGTGCACTCTCCAGTTGGAAAAAGTAATTTACATTTTTTAAAAGAAAATATTTTCAAGTGATTTTATTCATCCATAAATAGCCAAGTGATGACTTATAATTAAACAGGTTATGATCAGAGGAAATTGCTTGTATCAAATGAATAAAATGTCTTACTTAAAAAAAGAGGTAAATAAGACTTAATTGTTCAACGTTCTCCAGCTGCAATAGTCTCTGTAAAGTACAACACTGCCACCTGCTGTTAGAATTTTGCAACAAATGACTCATAAAACTCCAACAAATAAAATCTTAAACAGGAAAGCTGTGAACACCTGAAATAATGCTCACTGGTGAGCCTGTGAGAACAATGATGTGATTGGAGGTTTCATGTTGTGACAAAAGTTCACAAAAGGGAACTTTGTGCACCACCGACAAAGAAGCAGATGTTTGGGGGTGATTTACTATCTTAAATGAGTCTCCTTTAATATGTTATTATATTAAATATTTAAAATGACAAAACAACATAATCATAACATGGGAGTACAAATCACTCCAGAGTTCCAGCTGAGATCAGCCCTGTTCATGCATGCACCTCTGAAAAGTGTAAATATTAAAACAAAATTTCCTCACTTGCTTTTTCCAACATGTCTTTCACAGGCAAAACTTTCCTGCTGATTGCCTGTCGGGTAAGGAGAGGAGAAAATAATACAAAGGAGCTTGCTTGGTATGATCATTGTAATTATTTTGTTATTGTTACTTAAAAACACTGTGGTGAAAAATGCTGGAGGACAATAACAAAAACAAGCTATTGTAATCTTCTATGAAGAGATTTTGTATAACCAGATTTGTTTTGTTGTGAGTTTATCCCGGGATCTTCCTGTTTTGTCAAAGTGTTTCTGTAGTCCACAAATTAAATGAAATAAAATAAACTTTCATAACTTAACTGAAAGCTGTAAAATAAATATTACTATTGGTAATTAAGTTTATGTGACATGTTAACTTTACAATTACAACTAAAACTGACATACAAATAAAAGTGTCTTAAACTGTATAACATGTGACAAGAACAAAAGGGAAAAAGTGGCACTGAGAAGTGGTTACAGCTCTTTAATAAAGACTGCACTGTGAGTTAAAATCTTAAATTCATTAATTTCCATTTAATGTACACCAGCAGCATCAGACTTAGAATAAATGTGAGTGTTTTAGAAAATAACAGAAAACAAAGATCATATGGATTTTGTGGTTGTTACTTAAAATTAGATTAACAATTAACAATTTGAACAATTATGGTGATGTTCACTCACACTTTTGTTCACAGTTTTACAGTATTTAAACACATACTGAATTTAACTTTGAACATATGCATGTTAAGGCAGGACGCAATAAGTTTTCTATTTTTAAATTTAACCAGAATAAGATGTAGATTTTACTGTCACATTTCAATAATTAATTTTGTTTTACATTTTAGGATGTTTTTCAGGCTTGATTTTAAATGAATTAATTAATAGATTTATTTTGAACATATAAGAAAGAAAGAAAGAAAATCATGAAAGAAAAATCATACAACTACAAATTGAAAATATGCCATACAATCCATGCGTTGTGTTACATATTTGAAAAGGAGTGGGCAGAATGTTAAACTTATTTAATCCCACCCTTTCTCCATGTATTACTGATGGTTCATCGATTAATCAGCTGCCTCATTAATATAAATCTGTACAATGATATTTATTCATTATAACACACTTCTTCTCAAAGTAAGTAGGTAAGTGGTGACCACTTTGTAATCATCAAACACATTCATTCCATTAAAATTTAAGGTGGAGGTTGCTTTGTTTGCATACTATTCTGTGAAGTGATTTATTATTGCTATTTTTATTGTAATATGTTTTTTTCTTATTTGTTCTCCCCTCTGTATAATTATGTACTTATTATTTCCTGTTGGACTTGTTTATTTTCCTTTTCTCTCACATTAATTTTTTTTTTTTGTTGTTGCACCCTGTTCTTGTGTGGAAAAAAGAATAAAAATACATTTAGGAAAATCACACCACTTCCTGAATCTTGTGAAAATCATTTATCTGTATCTCTTTTTAAACTGACTCGTATTTTATCATTACAGCTAGCCTATTTCCATAATTGTTTTTTGTTTTAGCTTGTTTAAAACTTTTATTTCTCAGGCTCACTGTTTTTGTTTTTGTTTTTTTATTTTACAAAATATATACAGAAACCATACAAAACGTTCTGGATAAAATGTAGCTGCAAAACTTTCAGAAAAACAACAAAAATACAGCAAATAACTTAAAGTAAAATAATATGTCTCGAGGTTGAGAAAAGATCAGGCAACATTATATTTTTCACACAACTTCTTGCTTTGTTTGCTTTGGGGTTTAAACTTTTTTCAATATTTTTAAATAGTATATCATTATGGAAACAATATTCGTTGGTTAGCAATTTTGAAAGAGTGAGTATGAAATTCTCGGGATCATTGTTATGCTTCCAACACGGACCCTGAACGCATCACGATGTTTACTATCCGTTCATTGGTCCATCCCGGAGCGGCTCTGAACCAATCAGAGCGCAAGGCTCAGAAGCGTGCGCCCCTCCTTGTTTCGGTCACGTGACGTGACGTACGCCTACGAAGATGGTGGAAGTTTGTTCTTCCTTGAAGTGAAGCCCCGGACTGAAACCCAAACACCCCGCACGCCGAGGGCTGGGAGCCCGACAGTTTGGATTTACTGACGCCTCTCTGGATTCTGGTACGTGACAACCGCCATTTTCTGCCTCTTTGCAAGGTGCCGTTTGTTCCTCTGAGCCGTTGGACTTTGGGATCTCCAGACAGCCATGATGATGACTCGAGCTAACAGTTAGCAGTTAGTTAGCTCTGCTGCAGCCTGTCAGAAGTGTCGAGCAGCTGATGTTCAACACGTACCGAGCAACACCCGAGAGCACAGCGACGCTGTAAATATACACACAATTAACATAAATACTGTACACATAAAAACAACGTAAGTACATGTAATACTGTAATGTTCACTAGCTCACCAGGACAAACTGTTCTTCACTGCGCGGCTAACTCCGCTAGCTCACTGTCCATGTAAATAAAAATAACAGATACTGAAATAACAAACGTTTGATAGATGAGTTCAGAGGGTGAGGACATGTAGGGAGACAGAAAGTACTACCCAGTGATCGCTGTTAATAATTTATAGGTGAATTACTCATGCTGGAATGCTGGTAACAGGTAGCTTGTGTTGTTTTATCGTTCAGTTAACTCATATTAAAGCTGTAAGATTTAATGTTTCAAGTGAAACCTTTCAATATATACCAGACTATTTAAGTTCATAATCAGGGTTTACGGTCATTTAAAGTGCCTTACAAATTAAAAAACAGAGAAGTTATTGCACTAAAAACATTTAAGGACATAACAGTTGGTCAAAAATGACAGGAAAATTTAAAGGATCTTAATATATGGGATAAAAATTAACATAAAAATTAAAATAGAATATCTTAAAGTACCCTCAAATTTGATAGCTAATGATAATTACTAAAACAGCTCAGTACAAACTTCTCAAACACCTCAGTAAGTGTGAGTACCATAAAAGCCTAAAAACTGAAACACAATCTGCTCTGATTGATTGACCAGTCTGCTCCGAGTTCATTGTCTACGGTCAGTATCTTGCAGTTGGCTTTCTACACAAGCCAGTGGGCTTAAACTGAAACATGATTGGATGTTACACTTGTAGGTTTATTCAGTAGGGTCAGGGGAACGAGCCCATTATAGCAGCTACTTGCACTGTAAACAAGGAAAGATGAAGGAGCCCTCATGCTGTGGAATTTTTGTGTAGGATATGTGCAAAACTCACTGAAGGGTATACAACTTAAAAAAAAAAACTAGCTAAATAAAAGCATAATATTTGACTAACATGCATGCTTTTCTCCCCGTTTTCGGCCCTTAAACTTTTGCTTGAGTTACCTTCATGTATCTCAGATAGAAAGGAGTGATCAAATATTGTTACACTAAGTGAAATTAACAGTATAGTCTGATTAATATTTGGTGATTTCATATAATAGAAATATCTATTGTTGAAGTCACTGTATCAATAACTTGATTGCACAGGGCAAGAACATATCACCACATTGATATTTTGGTCGCACCCCTTCTTATAATAGAACTAAGTAAATGAATTAAACTAAAACATACCCACTTTATGTGAGAATGGGTGTAAAGCAGTTGTAAGAACTATTTTGCTGATTTCTGCTCATTCTCCAAAGTCTTCTTTCTTGCAAGTGACACATTTTCTGATGTGTCACTTGCTGTTACTGTTTCTTCAGTTCCCTGGAATTAACAGCTGTTCTGACCACATAGTTGTGTCTCCTTGCATAATGGAAAGTTATGTGGCAGAAACAGATAAGCAAAGAAGAGTGGAAACAATGACTTATTTGTCACAGCTCTTCTTGGCGAGGTTTTCCATGTTGGTTTGTGTCCTTGTCTGCTGCTGTTGTCTGGACATAGAGGCTGGCTGGCGTTCCTCTGACTGATCTTGGGCAACCAGAGCCTTCTGGGATGTTGTCAGAGGCTTATACTACAATAACTATCAAACATGAATTTGAAACCTAAAAAATATCAAAACATTTCTGGTGAGGATTCAGTTATTCAGTTATTGATGTCAGGTAAATTGAGGTGTTAGTAAAAGTAGAGGATGCCAGTCAACCTCCACTGCTTCTCTTTTAGTTTTGTTTTGTTTTTATGGTGAATGTAGATGCATCAGTATTGGCTATCAATGTTTGGAATTGTGTTCACCAAAACTATCCAGTCCATTTCCAACCTCAAAAACCACGTTACAGCTGAGGCCAGATGTGATCAAGAAGATAAAGAATTTGCTTGACATTGCCTCATGTGTTTTCTTCTTTCTTATCAATTTGCTGGAGGCTTGAGGATATTGGCCATGTTTTCATGACATTTGATGCATTAATTTTTGCCAATAACAATATTATTTTACACTTAACAGCCACTTTATTAGGTACACCTGGTTGGATCCCCTTTGCCTTGGATCTGCCTTAATTCAAAAGGTGCAGGAAAAATTCCTCAGAGATTTTGATCCATATTGAATGATAGCATCACACAGTTACTGCAGGTTTTTCAGTGCACATCTTCCCCTCCACCACATCCCAAAGAAGCTCTATTGGATGGAAATCTTGCAAGTGTTGTGGCCATTGGAGTACACTGAACTCATTGTTTTGAGTTTAAGATAATTTGAGTAAGATGGATCCATGCTTTCATGTTGTCTATACGAAATTAAGACTATACCATCTGAATGTTGCAGCAGAAATCAAGACTTATCAGACCAGGCAACATTTTTCAATCTTCTGTTGTCCAGTGTAAGTGAGCCCTTGCTGCTGTGGTCCATCTGCTGCAAGATTTGGCGTGTTGTGCATTCAGAAGTGGCTGTCTGCACACCTTGGTTGTAGTGAGCGGTTTAGCTACTGTTGCCCCTCTATTATCTTAATCCAAGCCTGCCAAGCTGGACATTTTCCTCAGGCCTCTGGCATCAGCAAGGCATTTTCACCAAGAGGACTGCTGCTCACTGGATATATTCTCATTTTTGAACCATTCTCTGTAAACCTTAAAGACTGCTGTGCTTAAAAACCCAGTAGATCAGCAGTTTCTTAAATACTCAAATCAGCCCATTTGGCACCAACATCCATGCAAGTCCCTTAAATCCCCTTTCTTTACTTTCCTGATGCCTGGTTTGAACTCCAGGAGGTTGTCAATCAATCTTTATTTGTATAGCGCCAGTTCATAATAATAATAATTATAACAATAAATTTTATTTATAAAGCGCTTTTCTAGGCACTCAAAGACGCTGTACAGAGGTTAAGAACATCATAGAAAACAACATCATAATAAAAACATGATTAAAAAGAAAAGAAAAGGAACATAAAGTACATGTAAAAGCAGTCATACATTAAAAGCAATTCTAAAAAGGTGGGTTTTGGTGAGGGTTTTAAATGTGGACAGGTTCGGACAGTTTCGTATGTGTGATGGTAGTACGTTCCAGAGGGTGGGGGCGGCAACAGAGAAGGCTCTGTCTCCCCAGGATCGGTACAAGGATCATAACAAGTGTTATCTCAAGGCACTTTACAGTTGATCAGGCTGAAGCCATACTCTTCATTTATAGGCACATATATATATAAATATGTATGTATATGTATATACATATATGTATATATATATATATGTATATATATACACACATACATACACCCAGAGACGTATCCATCCAGGCAGAAACAAAGGGACTAAAAATAAGAATTTACGATAGCAACAAACCCATGGACACCCAGAATTGAATCTATATCCTGCTGAATATAGATTCAATCAATCAATCTTAATTTGTTGAATATGAATTTGTTAAAGGTTAGCCCGTTGAGATGAGGCATCTCATTTTCAAGTGTGACTCATGTCTGTATTGTTGTAAAGATAGTTACTATGAATGTATAATCGGTACAACCATGGATGGAGAGATCAATCTAATGTTAACATTAACATTTATCAGGAATATAATCTGGAGAGGAATGATGTTGATTAATATCAGTATCTAGCTGAACTGCCATTAAAATGGGTTTAACAGGTCTACAAGTATAAATTTATGTTAAATAATGTCAGGTTGTATTGACCATGTTTACATGCTGAAATGCATTGAATTGCTGCCATGTGATTGACTGATTAGGTATTGACATTAAAGAACAATTAAACAGTGGCCATGAGCATTTGTAAAAACATTAAGTCATCCTGCAGCACTTCATGTCATGTCATTGCCCATTCTCCTCCACAGTTTACTAATCTTTCTATTTTATATCATCTGAGAGGCAAAATCCAAGAGATCAATGTAAAAAATATATGATTATCCCTGTAATGCAATCCTTTACAAAGAAACTGGCCCATTACATCGCATTGAATCATGTTTTTCTTCATATCGTGCTGGTCTACGTCATGCAGAAAAACAGTAATTTAGGAAAGAAATTCATGCTGTCATATAATATGTTATGGAAAGCGAGCCTTATGAATTGTGTGATAACAGAAAGGTGTGGTTGGCAGTTTCAGAATTGCATTTTGCAAAACATGATCTACTGTGATCAGAAGGATGTGAAACTGATGTGAGTTTTCTACTTCGCTGTTCTCTTATTTCCCTTCATGGCGCTCCTAAACCTCAGGTTATACATCTTTTTTGTTCATGCACCAACCACACAGTAGAAATCAGTATTATTGATAAGAAAAACATATTTGGCGTCCTGCAAACAAAGCAGTCTGATTGGATTTATGTGTAAGGTTTAAGTGTCAAAGCTCTTGTTTGTTTGCCATTTTCTCCTATAGTCATGCTGAGGCGATTATCCTCAGGTTTGACGGGATGATGTGCAACAATGCTTTGTCTCCTGACTCATAGAGATGATTGTTTTCATAGGTTGAATGAGGGTTGGCTCAGTTCTGGAGAGTTTGCACATCTTTAAAGCATTTCAGTTGAGGTGAGATTGGTGAAAGCCGTCTGCTCAGCAGCACATAATCCTCACAGAGATTACACTCAGGCTCTCTGGCTGAGGAAATGAAGTAAATTGAGCTCAAATTCAATTTCAAATGCCTCACAGCCCCACCAAACACAATTTACAGGCTTGTGTTTGGGTGGTGTTTCTCAGCTGGGTAAAAGGATTCGAGTTTAATATTCAGCGAGCCTCCTCATCTACAAGGCCTAGTCTGCCTGCTCAAGAGGCTGCGATGTCAGCAGTTGCAATTAATTATTGACAGAGACTAAAGCAGAAGCCGGAGGGAAAGTTTACCCAGAAGCTCCTCACTTTCTCCTGCCCTGCCATGTGTGCAGTGGGCGAGACAGACTGAGGAATATGCATTATTCAGAGACGCATCAAGGTAGAAGACCAGATTCTGGGAAGGATCCCTCAGCCAACAAAACAGTGCATTGTATTTTAAGAGTTCCCATCTCTTAACTTGCCTTTTGTCAGCCTGGGATATGCAACTTACCTTTATTTACTTCTTTGAAAGGGAGGAATCTAATGCTGCTGTCTCCAAGTTTTCTATCAGTGAGTCTTCAGTTATTATTTCAATATATCCACAGTAGTTAAGTGAAATTTAGTCTTTTTTTCCAACATTATCTTGATTGAATTTTCATAATGTTTCCAGTGATATACAGTACAAAAATACGAGTTTTCTCACATCAAAGGGAATGTAAAGGGCAGCTAGATTATTGTCCAACATTTAAATTGTCCTTCCTTGCAAGTCATGTATTTATGAAATAACAGAGAAACACTTAGGTGAGAGTACAAAGTATATAACCTGATTAAATCAAATAAAGAAAAGAAGAAGAAGAAAAAACAAAAACAAAAAGCCACAACATCAAGAACAACAAAGGTTTCTCTGTTATATCCAGGGTTAGCTCAAGTTATTTCAGTATTGTGCATGGTTAAAAAATACAAACTTAAATGTACAATTTACACAGAATAAAGAAATCAGGTATCAAAGTAAAGGAAATCATTTCAGGAAATCATTTTAGGAAACTACAGAGGACTACTGATGACTATGCCTCGTCTGTCTCACTCCCCACAATACTTAAGTCCACACTCTCCATATATTCCATAAAAGGATTCCAAATGTTTTGAAATAGTGATAGTTTTCCCTTTATAATGCAAGTTATCTTCTCCATAGGTAAAGTTGTGGACATTTCCTTAATCCAGATCATGAATTTTGGTTCACTGGTACTCCTCCATGAGAGTGCTAGGACTCTTTTTGCAAGCAGTAAACATAAATCCAGGGCAGTGATTATTTTTCTGGACCAGTCAGTCATTTTAAAAAGAAATTTCAAAGTAAACATCGGGAATAGGTCCCATTTCCTCAGAGGTTTAGTACAGTGGTGTCCAATACCATTCACCGAGTGGTAGCCTGAGGTCCAATAAAAGCACAAAGTACAACATTTACAAAGCTTACATAATTCATGTGCTCATTGGGTCTGAAATTAGCAGCTTCCACTAACAAAATGAGGATAAAAATCTAATTTTGTGAGTCCCACTGTTACTACAAAACATATTCTAAACATATGTTCACATGCAAACATATTATGTATGTAGAAACATTTTTTTAAAATTGTGCTTAGGTATGAGTGTTAGCGGGGATGGTTTTCTGTCTCTCTATGTGGCCCTGCGATTGATGGCTACTGGTTCACGGTGTACCCGGCCACCAGCCTAATGTCAGCTGGGATAGGCTCCAGCCCCCCGCCACCCCAAAAGGGATAAGTAATATAGATGATGGATGGATGCACGGCAGAAGCAACATGTTACGCCGTGGAAACACTGGACGTTGTGTCAAAAGCTCTTTTATTGTTCATCTGCAAACCCAATTTCCAATGAAGTCGGGATGTTGTTTAAAATTTAAGTGAGTCTGTCATTTTGAACATTACGTATCTTGTGTTTGTTGTATAATCAGTTGAGGATCTGCCTAAAAGGATTTGCAATGTGTTATATTCTGTTTTTATTTTTGTTTTACACAGTGTCCCATCTTTATTGAAATTGGGGTTTGTAGTATAGGGTCACCACAGGGATCAAAGAATAAAACAAATTATATTTTTTAGGCTTTTATTCTTGGTATGTTGCTTTTTGCTCAATTTTTAAGAAGTTCCCAAGTTTGAAGGATATGTAAGTAACTGATTAAGTCATTTCACTGTTTCAAACCTTTGATCTAGAAAATGAAAAATGAAGCTGATGAATTAACTTTACCTAAGTAAGTAGTCAGCTGTTTGGCTGGCATCCTGGGCTTATGGAAAGCCCCTCCATGTTTTGTACAACTGTGACCTCTGTTACTAAATAACTGTGGGTATTTTTATGATCCCTTGTCATATTTTAACATGTAAGCTTCTTCTTTGAAAAGAGAAAAATGTTTTGATTTTCCCTGCATGATGTGGTGATTGAAAACAGTATATGTCCAAGTATTGGAGGTCTATGGCTCCTATTTTTATTGCCAGTGTTCCAAAAAATATGTTGACCTATAACCTCTATTTATGAAGTTATCGCTTTAGTGCCTCTGTTTGCAGTTTCATGTATTTGGTTATAGACATGAAGCAGGTACATGAGGGCAGTTTTTTACAATGGGTCAGTGAAGGTAGGGTGTTGTTCCTTAAGTCATCTGTGCAGGTGCTCAGTCATCCAGGTCATCAGGTCATGGTTATCCAACGCTGATCCAAGTGGCGACTGGACTGGTTCAGATTCTTGAAGATGTTTCGCCTTTTGAGAATATGAAACCTCTGTTGACCATTCATATGCAGATGATCTGGGTGGTGGTCACCTGAGAGATGTTGGCAGGGTCATTGACCTAGTTTCCACCTGGAGGCGTGACCGGTGGACATTTCCTGGGTTGTTCTGACATGCTGTTTGGTTTTTGTTCTTGGGTGGAGGTGTTGTTTGTATTGTTTATGAGAGGAATCCATTTCTACATTATATTTAGGAGATAGAAAGTACTGCTTAAGTCTGGCCTCAGCTCGGGGGGCTAGCGTGCCTTGAATTTACAAAGACTCCTCTTTCTGTCTTTTGAGAAGCTCTCATCTTCTTACTCCTCTCTTCGGTGAAGGAGCACCTATCTCTGGAGAGCAGATAAGGCCGCTCAGCAGGAACACCGTGTTCAAAATGATTAAAGAAATTTATCTCTGTTGGAATACATATACTTTTTCTTTCACTATAGGAGAGTGATACTAAAGGGACCCACCAGGCTCAAGCACAGCTTTTTCTATTACCCTGCAAGAAACTTCAATCAATCAGTCAATTTTTATTTGTATATGACCAGCTCATAACAAGTGTTATCTCAAGGCACTTCACCATCGAGCTGAAGCCATACTCTTCATTTTATTGATACACTTTTATGCATAAATACATATAAACATATTTGTATATACACATGCATACATCCAGAGATGTATCCATCCAGACAGAGACAAAGGGACTAAAATCACATTTGTCTTTCCTGAACATAGATTCAATTAATCAATCTTTATTTGTATTTCACCATATTTGTTGAATATAAAATTGTTAAAGGTAAGCCCCTGAGATGTGGCATTTCATTTTCAAGAGGGTCCACATGTCTATATGGTTGTAAAGATTGTTACTATGGATGTATAACTAATACAACCATGGGTAAAGAGATCAATCTAGTATTAAAATCAGTAACTGTAATGAATATAATCTGGAGAGGAATGATGTTTATTAATATAGCAGCATCTGAACTGCCATTAAAATAAGTTTAACTGGTCTAAAGGTTACTTCACCTTTACTTAAATTTAAGTGATACTGCAAAAGTCAGTTGATTTCTTTTGTAAATAGTAGACATTAACATTAAATGATGTATTTGCACAGCTGAAGGCCTAAATATTCTTCATCTGCTAAAAAAAAGATGCTTCATTTGAGTGTATTATGACATTTTTACTACACTTAAACTAATATGTACAGCTAATGTTTACAGTCAGTCTTGTCATTTTTAATGTTTTATTGTTGAGAATAGATTTCAGGAAGGGAGGATTTTATGACTTAAGTGCTTCCATCTTTTTTTTATTAACGCCACAGATCACATTATACATCAGATTAATTTGGTAGACCCAGTTTTTAACCTCGAGGAACAAAGGTAACAAAGCTAAAAGTTCTCAGAAACTGTTATTGAAATCTTTTAGTTTGTCACCTCGGTGAGACTGAAAAAAAACGTCCTGTTGAAAGCTTTAAAGAAATACTGCTTTATGTGAGGCCTCCAGATGAAATAAAAAGAATCAGTTTGTGTGTAGCGAGGTTGCAGGAACACTAGTTTTCCTGAGAAAAGATGACCATTCATGTCTACAGCTCTGCCTCTCGGTGTCTGGATGTTTACCTTGCCTTCCTGTTTTATGACATATTGATTGTATTTCAGTCTGAATCACGTGTCTGAATGTTGAACCATAACCTCATTCTAGTATTTAATGACGTCCAATATCAAGCTATCAGGCAATTGTTTGGTAAAGGCAAAGCTCTTATCAAAACTGCATGGTTAATGTGTTACGGGCCTGTCAGTGGTTAAATATAAGGCAGGGCTTTATTGATCAAAAATTACATATCAATATTTTTACTTTAGGACACACTATGTTTATGTTAGATAAAAACATATTAAAATGGGTGTCACAGCACCAGAAATACCAACTGTGCTTTAATTGTTTAAAACGTAAACAAAACTGAAACCTGCTTAACACTAAGTCACCAAAACTGTGCTTATCAGGGGTGTCCAAACCAGGGCGAGTAGTAGAGATGGAAATTGATAAGATTTTATCGATACCAGTGCTATTCACGATCCTGCTAATCGATCCAGTTCTTTAACGATTCCCTTATTGATTCCTGCAGATTTTCCATGTCGGCGAATGTTGGCCTGTAGATTTTCAGTGGCAACAATGTCAAACACACATGTCACAGCATAGATAAACTGCTTCCGCAAGTTGCTGGTGTTTCCACTCACTTAAGGTTGTGCAGTAGGCGCCTTTTGTAAAAAATTAAGCCACAATTCTGACCGCTTCTGAACCCTGTCCGTGGAACGAATTGATAAGGGAATTGATTAGCAAAAAGACTCATGATATTGATACTTTGATGGAGCTGTTAACGATTCTCAACTGGAATTGGGTTTCGATTCCCATCCCTAGCGTGTAGGCTAATTGCATCCCGTTGTCATTTCTAATTGGCCCCCATCAAATTTCAAAAAGAAAAAACCAGGGGTAAGAAATTAGAGAGCATTGTTATTATTCTGACCACGGTTGCAGTCAGTGCTCGCCAGGGCCTACCAGAGTCCCTTGAAATCCGATTGGCCACCCCAGAATCTCTCACAGGGATTTTTTTATTATTATATTCAATTTCTAAGAACAATAGACCTCATTTGGCTGGTAATACTTATCTTAATACACTAATGTTGAGGTAAGTCAAAGTGGCCCTGTCTTCTTTTTCTGTATGTCACCTTTAATGGAAAAAGATAGAACACCCCTTGTCTAAATTTTACAAAAAAAAAATCCATACTTTGAGTTTTTCTTGAAAAAAATATAACAACTCTGTCAAAAAAATTTAATTGCCATGTTTAAATGATTATTTGCATCAAAATGTACAGAACCTTTTCGATCCTCATTCATATTTTTAACCAAAAAGGGAGGAGAGCACTGTCTAGGACTTTTTGTTGCTTTGGTATCAAACAAGGACCAATATAAGTAGGTTTGTACTTATGATATAGACACTACTAACTGCAACAAAATAAATGTAAACACTACTTCACATGTAGTCCAAACACTTCAAATAGATTTTCATGTGTTCAATAAACTATTATTGTTTTGGGGATGCACAGTATCATCAATATCATCAGTGCGATATTGGTATGGACACATTTTGGCGTAAAGGCTTTATCATCAGTATGACCAGAATTTTAAACTTCTGCCAATATTTACAGCCAGTGTATCGGTTATGTGGAGGACTAGGGCTATCACTTTTCAAACTGCTTGAACAGTTTTTGAGCTTACTTTCTGCGACACAGACACAAGGTATTTCCATTAATGATTTTGCTATTTACCCCTCGTGAGGTCACACCGATGGGCTGCATGCCCTTTCATATGAATCTTGCAGTCTTGTCCATGATGGCTCTTTTTTCTGGGGTCAGCGGGGAAGGATGCAGTTGCATGGGGTTGAGGCTGCGGTTGTAACTGTCCTTTATTTTCTTGTGTGCTTCCTTGTTGTAGGGGTTGAAAGAGCAATGGGTGGTTGGGTTGTGCTGGGAGCGCCCTCTGTTGCTTGAGGCGGATCACTTCTCCAGGTGTCCTAATGCGCTGCTGAACTGTATTTTCAATTTAAATGTATATTTACAGTTCGGATTTTTACCCCTAAGTTTAAATGGAATATCAATTACAGGAGGACAGCCTTAGTATCGGCCATTTATATCCCATATATGGGCTGTGATATCTATTAAATACACAACTGTCCCATAATGCTTCTCCTTATCATTACTGCATTAGTACATTAAAAAATCAGCATTATCATTTATTAAGGGTGACATGTTTTTTTCTTGTTTTTCATCTATTTCTAGAACAATTTAACTGCAAACAATGGAAGGAAAAGGTCAATTTTAGTTTAGTAGAGACTTTGTACTCTTGACAAAATATATTGGCACAAAGTGACCATGAGTGACTAAGACAATAATGAGTTTGGATATAAAAATCCAATATTGTGTACCCCTAGCTGTCAATGATTCTAGCAGTAAATCATCTTTTCACTGAGCTCTTGCTTTGTTTGAAAACACATCGGTGCATCTTGGAACTTAATAAGTTCCTCTGCTGTGGTTAGAAGTGTGATTTTCTGCAGCTGTCATGTCTTGTGCTAAATATACCTGATCTAAATGAGAGGCAGTGTTAAAAGTCAATTTGTCAGCAGACTAATGATGTGTTGTCTCTGCTGCAGGCTTTTATCCCAGCCCTATGTCATGGCCAGTGGAGTCACCAAGTCAGGCACCTCCAACGGTTACCCAATGAAGGCACAGCTACAAATCATTGGTAAGCCTTCACGCTCTGCGAAGAGAATCACAGGTTTTTCCACAGATGCTCTTTTATTTATTCAAATCTTGGTCATATTGTTCAGTATATCCATTGTTCTTTTTTTGTAGAACAAGGAAATAAGACAAGTTTGTCATTAAAAAGTCCAAATGTTTGTGGTGAAAGTTGCATTATCATCTAAAAAGTCTTGTTTTCCTTGTTCCTTGAATAGCCGTTGTCTTAGTGACTCATCCTCTGCTTCATTTCCTCTCAATATCTTTCTGTTTCAGTGCTATCAGCGAAACTTAAAGAGAACAAGAAGAACTGGTTTGGGCCCAGTCCGTATGTGGAAGTGACTGTAGACGGCCAGTCTAAGAAAACAGAGAAATGCAACAACACCCACAGCCCAAAATGGAAGCAGCCGCTCACTGTGTGAGTCAAAGTCATACCAGGATTACCAAACACATCTTTTACTCACAGTCAGGATCACTCCCTGCTTCACTATTCACCTACAAAATTGTTGCTTTATTGAGTCTCACAGTACTTGATTGTAAGTGTTTGGTCTGTTGTGCTTCAGAGGAGGATTGACCTTTTTTATGTTTGTAATGATTTTTAGTGGGCAGGGCTTAGCTGGTGGCAAAACAATCCTCTAAATATATTAGCCACTTAGGCTAGCAAGATATTTTTACTTGCTCACAACAATAACAGAAGATTATATTAGTCTTTCTGGTTATGAGAGGTAGCACTGACAATGTTAAAAAAATTAGAGTGAGCTCTGAATGAGCCCAAGTGTGCAGGACAAAAAGTCTGTGGGAACGATACAGTAGCTTAGAAGCTGCCTAAAATGGCTAGTTTCCCCGGCCCTCACAAAGGATCTACCAGTCGTATGTCTTACCATCGTTTGATGAACAGTTTAAGGCCCTGTCCACGTGGAGACGAAAACATTTTCATTTTAAAATGTTCCCTGCAAACATGACATCGTATCTCTGTCCACATGAGAACACTAAAAATGTTGTAGTACATATGCCAGGCCTGTAAGTGGCGCTGTAAAACTGCTGCAGACACACATCAAAGCCAGAGAAGAATAAAACATGTGCATAAAACATGAGAAACGTAAACAAGCACTGGAATATGCTGTTCTCCATGTCCACTTGTTGATCACGGTGGTTGTAGAGGAGAAGAAGATTTTACTGTTAAAACCAAAACTAGGTCAGAAGCTTCTGTAGCAAGAGCACGCCACTGCTTTCTGACATTGTTTCTGTTGTTGTTGGGGTTAGTGAATGCAGATTAAGGGACAGGTGGGGCTATGAGATCATCGTTTCTGAAAATGTGCATATTGACTGTACACACGGAAATGCAAGGGCGGCATTTTGAGATTTATCCACTTTTTGAGGATTTTTCTGTACTCATCTCCATTTGGATGGTTCCTAAACCCATTGACTCAAAGTGGAAAGCCACTGTAGAGCAGAGACCCTGCAATGATTGCAGAGTTGTTGACAACATGGTAGTGCTGAATGACTTTAGGAAAAGATCTAATTGCGATTTTTCTGGCAGATATAAAGATTTCAATTCGATTCATGATTTTCGTCAAATCAAGCTTCAGTGCAATATTCACTTTTTACAGTTTAGGCAACAGTAAGAAAAATCAATGCTTAAAAGCACATAACACATTATTCGTCATCTAATATTGATGATAAATACTCTGTTTTCATTACTTAAGGGATACTCCAACTTCTACTCCTAAACAGAGGCTTTGTGTTGTTGATCTGCTTACCAGCACTTCCGCGGTGGAGATGTGACGTTAACGAACGTGTTGACTCTTTTGAACTGCTCTTTTAAGTGAACAATGAGAACCCATTTGTGAGTAAGCCGTTCATTTGCGAGCCATTCTTAAATGCAAATTGCCTGCAAATTTGTAAAATAGTATGACACAACAGATCCTGGGTCAGTCAGGAGCGCTGCAAAAAATTGCAGTTTAGGCGATCAGATGCTTGGGTTGTCTGAAATTGCGATTTTGATCCGAAAACGATAAATCTTTCAGCCCAACAACATGGCATTGAGTTTTGCTGAAATGACTGTTTACCAGAGAGAAGATGGGTGAACTAATCAGAGCAGACTAGGCCCACATAGGGAAGAGAGCTTTGAAGGGGTAGGAGCTCTAAGAGAGCATCTCAGACAAAGTGAGAATAGAGCTGGATCAGGGGTGCTCAGTGTGTGAGAATTGGAAGTCTTTTTTTTTTACATGAATTATTGTGAACAAACTAGCAGTCATAAAAATGAATACATGAACCTGAGTTAAGGTAAAATATGAGCTTTTAACTTTGTGTGACCACAGGCTGGAGTTACTGTCTAACCCTGTTCGCGCTAATGTTTGGTAAAATAACTGCTTTAAGAACCTTAACCAATTTATTTGTGACTCTCAGAGTTAAGCTGTGACAGCTGTTTGTGAGGTTTTGTTTGTTTGTTGCTGTTTTATTCTTGCCTCTCTAAATGATGTGGTTATTGAAAGCAGTGTGGTTATTTGAGGCAATTTTGCTTGAAGGAAGAAGTATGTCAACAAAAGCAGGGCTGCTGATTCTGGTATTTAGCGCTGCATGTAATAATTCACCCAGAAAGAGGACTTTCTATGAAGTACACAAGAATGAATGTCCTTATAATTACGTCAAACTGCTGCTTTAACATATGATCTTAATCCTATTTTCTGATCTGGGAGAACGGCTCTCTCTGATGGACTCGTCCTCACTGTGTTTTCAGGAAATCCTCTTTTGCCTGTAGTGAAACTGCAGGCTAACTTCTTTAAATGACACAAGCACAGGCTGTCTCTGAGCGGTTGGCACATAGAGAGAAAATGCCCCATGCCGGTGAGAGTGTGTGTCCGCTGGAATCCTGTTTCTAAACATACAGCCGTACACCAAGTGCACTCACACAGTCCAACATTTTCACACATCAGATGTCCTCTTAATTTTAGCCCGTCCACGACCCTCTGCAGTGCACAGCTGACCCTCTTAATATAGACTTCTATGGTTTCTCTTGGACCCACAGGTGCAGAGGTATTACATAACAAGCGTTTACTATGGGATGTAATTAGACCAGAGTCTATGTGTCCACAAATGTTTTTGTCCCGGAGCTGCTGAGGGTGCAAACTATCTAAACAACTGTCATAGTGATTGTCCCAGAATGGCTTTTGAACTTTGTGGTCTGAGTGGTACTTTCATAAAACAGACTTTTTACTTTGCAGACAGTCACAGTTTCTCATCCTTTGCTTCTACTGACTTCTCTTTTTTCCTGTTAATCAGCACGGGCATTTTGTTTGAATCATCTCAAAATGTAGTTTTATCTGAGCTCTGTTTGTCGTTTGATTTGTCTTAATTCTGTGTTGTGCACTTTCAGCAAATGAAGGATGTGCAGAGACTTGATAGGATGCCAAAAAAGAGAGAAGTAGAAAGAAGAAGTGTGCCCATGAATTACATAAAATATAGCTGTGGATTTTGTTACCACCTCAATTTGGCTAAAATTGTGTTAATTTCGGTAATACTCGGGGAGTAGCCCTGATACTACTCTTAGATTGACCCTCAGTGTTTATGAGAAAAGATCCTAGCAGGATGTCTCTTAAATACAAAAAAACACTTGATCAGAGGCAGACTGTTATGTTAATGTAAATATGACAGCAAATTTGGGGTCTAATTAGATTTATTTTTATACAATGTGCTGCTGAACGTCATGTGGTCACTTAGGCTAAAACAACAACTTGCTAAAACATAGCCCTTTTCTCATAGAACGTCTGCAGTGACCCACCCTGAAAATTGCCCCTGTCGTAGATGCAATCCTGAAATTTTTCTTTTTTTTAAATTATTTATTACTTCTTTTTTGTCTTAGAGTAGAGTGTTGCTCTTTACTGTACCCCGAGCTCTTATAAACTATGCAAGAAACATCTCATGGATGACTGGGACGCATCCTCAGTGATGTATCCTGGGGACATTGGGTGTTTCGGGTCTCGCAGCACCATACTCCCTCGCCCAGGCGACCCAGCCGGGGTTGATCAAGTTCTGACTTGAGTCCCAATAGCAGTCCACGGATCAGCCCTGTTTATCCAAAGCCACCTTGTGGCCTTCTCTGTGGCTTCGCTTGCGGATTGAATTGGCCCTCCTCTTGGCCGCCCCTGTAATGCCCAAACGACTGAGGGCTTTGCAGAGTGAGAGTCCCTGCACTCCTCCACCAGCTCCTGGTACTTAGCGTGTTTCCTCTCATTGGCTTCCTCAATACGCTCTTCCCAGGGCACCGTAAGTTCCAGGATGATCAGATGTCTTGAAGCCTCTGACGTAATGATCATGTCTGGGCGGAGACTTGTTGTTGCAGTGTGCTGGGGGAACCTCAGCTGCTTTCCCAGGTCGGCCTGCAGCTGCCAGTCAGAGGCCGTGTGGAGAAAGCCTGTAGATAATTGTTAACGTGCCCGGGGTTTCTCTCCAGGTTTGATGAAGAGGGCTGCCTTCTTTCGAGCATGATGGTGTTCGCTGGTGCTGACGGCTGTGGCTAAGCTCTCAGCAATTGCCTTAAGCACCTGGTCATGATGGCGCCAACAATAGCGACCATCAAGCAGAGCCTTCGGGCAACAGATCTTAGGAAGAATGCCTTTTCTTACAATGCACATTGGGCATGGAACAAGCTCTAAAAGAGCTAAAAATAGAGTCACTGATCTCGCTGAGACAATTTAAAAGGATCATAAAGAGTGTGGTGAAAGAAAGATGTTGCTGTTTTTCGCTTTACATTTGAAGGCCTGTTGTAAAATGTTGTGAGTTGTGCTGTTAAACTGTTTTTCTGATGAATTTACTTCCTTGACCAGGTCTCTCTTGTAAAAGAGATTTTTTAATCTGAATGGGACTTCCTGGTAAATACATAAAAAACCCTCTCAGAAAATTTCCACACACACACACACAGTTCATTCATTCAAACCTTTATTTAATCTTGAAAGGACATTGCAGTCTTCCTTTATTTCAGTGCAATTGAGACAACAGCAGGAGCAAGTATTTTCCCTTTCTGTCATCCTCAACTAAACAAAAAGTGCACTGCATGTAAATACTTATCTTTCTCTGTTTCAACAGGATTGTGACTCCGTTCAGCAAACTGGTCTTTCGCGTGTGGAGCCATCAGACCCTGAAGTCGGACGTGTTGCTCGGCACAGCTACACTGAAAATCAGCGAGACACTCAAGTCAAATGACATGAAAAGTAAGAAGATAAGACACATTTAAAACATTTTTTGAAACAATAGGACAGGATGACAGCTGATTGTGAGCCTCTGATGTAGATAATCAGATTAACTGCCTTAGACTTGATGTTTTATTCAGAGGTGAGTTACAATGCATTAATTGGTTCTAGGTGCCCATGAAGAATAATTCAAAAAGCAAAGAATATTTTTGTAATATTCTGAAGTCAAACTTACAAGACAGTGCAGTCTTCAAGACTTGTTTTAGAAATAAAAGGTTTAGAGCTTTTCTTCATGCAGTTTGTGAACAGAGTATAAAGTCTTATATTCATTAATTTTAACTCACAATTTAACTACAACTGTCTGGTATGTCAGTCATCAGTCTGCGCTGAAGAAGGTCCCCTGTTTCTTGGAGTTTTCTGTCATTTTACATGTTATTGAGTGGTATTTTGAACTCAAAGTTAAGTCTCAAGTTTTGTGTAAAATTGTTAAAAGAATGGGTTCCAGAATCTAATACACATATTTTTGTCTTAATCATTTAAAGTTTTTGTAACATTGATTAATTAGAAAATTCTACCTGGTCCCATGTGCTAAGTTATTTTATATGTCTTTCTTTTTTGATCATTGCAAAAAATTTAATGTACTATGCTTGTATTGGCTGCAAAAGGCATTGTTAAGTTTTCTTGGTTGGGGTCTTAAAAGATGTTAAAAGTCTTAATTTTTTAAGTGTGTTGGACCCTTGTATGAACATGTTATCAATTGCTTCATCCTAATGTCCATTAGAAAAAATTTCTACTAGAATATCATGATCAATTGTACAGTATACATCATGATTTCAACTCCCTCATGCAGACTGTGTGTAAGAGTAAACTTTTGTCACATTTTTGAAACTTTTATGATAAAATTGAACAACTTTAAGCAGGAATGACCACTCTAAAACCATTATACACTCTCAAAAAACACATTTAGAAAATTCTTCTTCCTGCCAGGGACCACAGATGCAAATGAGCTTTCCAGCTAACTCTGGCTTAAACAGATGTGTTGTGCAAGGTTCCTGTCAAATAAATGAATAAATTGAAGCAATAATGTTCACATGCAGGGCTAAACTGACAGAATAGGCACAGTTGTTACTTGTCTTGCTTGTTGGGCTGTGACTTCATGTCCAAGCATGCAGTATGTACAAGTAGATGCATTTGCATCCATGCAAGTACAAAAAAACCTCTTTGGTCTTTATTTCCAATTGTAATAAGCTTCTTTTATGATCCTTTAGTCATCCTAAAAAATGCAAAATACCATTCTGTTCTGTCCTGTGCACTTATATTGGGTTGCCATTTTAGGCTGTTTCTATCATCAAGTCCTGTCTGTAGTTTGCAGCACCTCCAAAGCTGGAGAGTCTCGATAACAAAGCTGATTTAGCCTGCAGCTGTTTTTGGTTTCCGACTACCTCCTCAAAAGTTGCTTTTGAGCTCTGCCAGGCTGCTTCACAGACACTGAAAGCATTTGGAACAACTGCAGCTGCATTTCATTACACTCGATACCCAAATCAAAAAGATGTGAGTTGGAAGTAACAATGAGACAAGTTCCTTCACGGATTAACCAGCCTGTGCAGGATGTTCAGATGAATCAACGAATATGAGTACAACGAAAATACATGAATGGTTTTTGGAGGCTTTCACAAAAAGTAAGTGATTAAGTCACTCAAATAAGAACACCTTGTTTCTCTCCATCCACTATTTGTTTGGTAATATTTTGGCTCTTGCTATTTGATTTTTCTTCATACAGTTCACTGCATGATTATTTCAATGCACAAACCCTGGCCTGTAATGCTAGGGATGGTAAACTCTTGGTGTAAATCACATGCCAAGAGCTGACAGATAGACCATGTCAGAGCAGGAATGTCAACACTGATCCCCACAAGAGTCTAATGAAATATATTTTAGATAGAAAAAATATTTCGTATTTGTCACAAAGTCATTGATAATCCCAGGAAAAAGTCAAATAGTCAGGAGAGAAACCCCCAAATAAATACATCTAAATACTTTGGATAGATGTGTTGGTTTAAATTGTGAAGTCTCTGAGCTGAACTTAGTAAAAACTGTTTTTTTTATGACTAAATGACAGTCAATGCAGTACTTTTTGTCCCTCAAATATAAATTCAGAAGACAATGCATCTTTTCACCCATTGGCTTAAATTATACCTGCGTCATTAATAGCAGAACATATTTTTTAGTCTCTGACTCTCTGATCATTCTGTGTTTATGTCAATGCAGTCTCCGAGGTGGTGCAGACCTTACAGCTGTGTGCGGACAGAGATCAGTCCGATGTGGTGGGAGATCTGTCTGTCTGCCTGGACGGGATGACTGTCGACCCCGAGATGTTCGCCAACGCCGAAGCTAACAATCACAGTGAGTCACAGAGGAGCTTGATGGAGTCATATGAAAGCATGACGGCTTGTTTTGAAGTTGAAGTTTGCCACTGTTAACTTGTAAAAATACAATTATTTGGTTATTTTATGATTCATTACCCGGTAAGACACAGTCAATGAATATTTTTAAATGGTATTCATACTGTTTTGATACCATATTTGTTGATAAATCAAAGGTTTGTTCATTTTTTTAATAGGCAGTGTCTTTAAAAAGCCATATGTCATATTCGCTTCTCCAGGTACATCAAATGGGGAAACACAACCAAATGGTGATCATGCTGCAGGGTAAGAAATGTATCACCCTTCTCTTTTCTTTGCTTGGTTTTCTATTCAGATGTTGTTTTTATTTCTCCATTTTGCTTATCTGTTTCCCTTCTTCCCTCGTCCAGGAGGAGTCGAGACAGCTCTCCAGCCGTTGACGGCACAGAACACCGCTCTTCTCCCGCCGGACGGAGATCAATAAACAACACAGGGTCTCCCTCGGTGTCATCAGGGAGCTCAAGGCCTCTCAGACCTCCCCGGCCCTCGAGACCTCCCCCTCCAACCCCCAGAAGACCCACCTCATCACCAGGTCAGACATTTACTGAGGGAAGGTGTGATATGTTCAGACACTTAACTGCTGGAGCGGGAGGGAGACAAAGGTCAAGCGCTCGTCCTCCTGTGGACTCTGCAACTTTAATCAGAGTCAAACATTTACACCGAGGCTGCGCCGGCACTCACACACAATGAACTGCAACATTTGTGTGCCCATTTTATAGCAAGGGAGCTTAATAATTGGAGTCTATTGATTTGCTGAAAAATGAAACATTGATATCTTCAGCTTTTTTAACAATTTAGTTTGAATAATTGTTTAAAGTTCAGCTTTACCCTGTATTTTGCACTGATACACATTATAAAAAAGGCATCCATAGAGCAAAACACATTGAAAGAAAAGAAAAGTAAGTAGCTATGACAGACAAAATATAGAATTTTAAAGTGAAAAATAAAGTGTGGCTTTAGTAGCGATCAATACTACAGTAATGTCTTTACATGGGACATTGGAAAAGTTGAAATAAGAGAAGCACAACACGACTAACCTCTCAAAGCAGTTGAGTTTGCCTGTCAGAAGGCAGGTGCAAGTTGCAAAGCTTAGAGCTATGGACAAAAAGGCAGTTGCTATGAATGAGGTTTACTTATGTGTAGAGTTCAGATCAGGCCAAAAAATTTAGCCCAACCTCACAGGAGCTCTTGAAACATCCCATCAGAGCCTGGCCCGTCCTCTAAACTTTATATAAGGGCCTGAGCTCGATTCAGTTTCAGGATTTGGCAATTTCCCAGCTTCTTATGGCAGAAATCCACATGTTGAGACCTGAATGAGAGCATAATGGAGACATATGTTTTATTTTATAGATCCGAACAAGCTGAGGTTTTTCTATACCTTTGACTTTCCTCCACACAAGGACAGTGTTAATGTCCTAGATAAGATTTTTCTTTTTTCTTTCTCATTTTGTAGAAATTGATCAGCAGTTCAACATTTAGATCGTAAAGAGGGTTTGCTGGTGTATGAGTGAAGTCAGTCTTCACAAGGAAGTCGTTGAATGTTTGTGCAAAAGCTTTAAATTTAACTAAGACCTTAAACATGGCTGTAGTATACCGTGGTAGCCATAAATAGGCATGTTAGCATTGTGTGAAATCAGAAATCAGTTTTATTCTAAGTCCAGCTTGGTCCAGTGGGAAATCTAGCTCTCCTTGGCCAAACAAAAACACAATGTGCATTATAAGATATAATTTTCATGCTTACTCAAGTTTACATATCAATGAATGCTCCCCTGGTCTGAGGCTTTAAAGTTGCTCTGTGGTGTCTGTGTCTTTCCTTAGCATTATCCAGTAATGGCTCAGCTGCTGACACGAGTGATGGTCAGTCAGTTCCTGATACACCAGTGAGAACAGCGGCCCCATCAGCTCCAGACTCGAGTCCATCCTCGGGCTCGGACAGGAACTCTGGAGCTGCAGCGACCAGACAGCCAACTAGCAGCATCACCCCGGCTGTCACTCCAAGAGTCCCCGCTGTCAACACTGGACCACTGCCCCCCGGGTGAGCTCTTGTTCTCTGATCCTAACAGAAGAGCCTCTTTTTGTGGCAGACATGATGCTGATGCAAATGATTGACATAAAATAGTATTATCTGATGCTCCTGTGCCAGTCTAAATAATTATTTGATTGTAGCCTGCACGAGATCGTCCCTGATCATCACACATGCAGATCTCTCTGTGCTCTCATTGGTCAATGACTCTGACGCGGAGGGAACTGCTAGACTTTCTGTGGTGGGGTCATTAGGGGTCCCAGACTGGTTTGTTGTTGGTCTTTATGACAGACCACACGAGACAGAGCAAACGATTTTTATAGCCGACCTGTCCTGAACCCCTCCGACCATAAGGCTGTGTATAATCGTGCATCGTGTTGTCTGACTCTAACATCAGGCATAAATTGGGTACCATTTTGTGAATAAATTTCCTTATACGCAAATGTTTTTACGATGCATTTATGCAAAAGAGCAGCAAACAAGGTCATCATTACACCTCCAGACATTCACATTAGTTCCACAAGGACTGGAAAGTGTGCCAGTTCACAGTGCTGTTGGCTTTAAATGGTGCAAAAGAGCATGGCATGGCGCATGCTTTACACACACAAAGGCAGACACACTGGTACAGCGATACCATCTCAATACGCTTCATCTTAGCCCAAGAGAAAGTTAATTTAGGTCCTAGATATACACACAGTTTGCATTTGTTACCCTTGCCAAGGAGGTTATGTTTTGGTGGTGAAACAGGCCAGATTAACCCACCACCAGACTATACCCCGGGGTATATTCTGGACTAGTTCAAACCTTATAAATATATTAAGTTTGACCTAACCTTGGGGTTAAACTGGACTGGGTTAGTCCAGTTTAACCCCAGGTGTAGTCTGGGCTGGGGGTATACTCCGGCCTATGTTTATTTGTTTGTTCGCAAGATTACACAAAAACTACTGGACAGATTTTGCTGAAATTTTCAGGAGATGTTGGCAGTGGCCCAACTTAGAAATGATTAGATTTTGGTGGTGATCCAGATAACAGCCATTAATGAACAATCACTTATGCTCAATAACTGTCTAACTAATAATGATATCAACATGATTCTGAGTGCTAGGTGTGGGTTATCAGGGTCAATGAATCATATTATGATGGTAACTTTATCATGGAACTATTGCTTATAGATGTAACAGCAATATGTGACCTACATGGGTGGAGGTTTGCACTCTGCAAGTGCTTTGTAGTTTTTCTTAGCTATTATTTTCTCTTCCTGCATGTAGAGCACAGAGAGGTGTTTGGTGAGGACAAGGAGGAAGCTGTATTTCTGGTCTGTTTGGTTTCGATATCACCTCAAACGTTTGCTAAACACATATGAAGGTATTGACTCACAGTAAGCAGCTGGGAACACAGGGTTATTGACAAATGTGAGAAAAATGCTTCACACTCACAGAGGATTTCTTAGTCAATGGGAAAAGGTGGCATGTTTCCTTTAAGTCTGTAGAGAAGCACACAGGTGTGTCCTAACATGAGTAAATCAACACAGTTTGTCACTCATGGTATTTACTTTGTTACTTTGTGTCTGACTGACTCCATTGTTATGATTGCTGCTCCAGCATCATCGCTGTGACAGCCCTGCGACTTTAACCGTCTCTTCTGCTGCTTTTGTCAGAGGGTGATTCATGTTGTAATGGCTGCTTTGAAATCCACAGTTAAGCTAAATGGCTGGGCAGGAGCCATGAAGCTTACATAATGTTTTACAGCTGTTGTTTTTTATCACAGGTGGGAGCAAAGAGTTGATCAGAATGGCCGGCTGTATTTTGTTGATCACGTGGAGAAGAGGACGACGTGGGAACGCCCAGAGCCACTTCCCCCAGGGTAAAAACATTTCCTCTTTTCTTGTGTGTGAATCTGAAGGATTTGTTGCCATGATGCCAATAAATATACCAAGTGTAATACAATTCAAATAAAAAAACAAATTTATACAAAACCAATCCCTTTTTCAATACCATGGCTGCAACACAGATGTCTATAAACTTTCTGGACGTCTTCTTTTCATACACTCACATTAAATGAATGTTGTTTTTTGCACCTTGATCCTTTTTAAATCCATTTTCACCAATTGGTGCCTAAAACGTGCCCTTAAAAAGTCATTTGAAAGCTAAAACCATCGGCTTTAGCTTCAGAGCACTGTATTTGCCCTTGAATTTATGAACATCTTAATCATCAATCAGTCAAATCAAAGTTATTAATACCCCCCCTTCTGGTTGTTTCTAGCCCAATTCAGAGTGCCTTTACGCAAAAGCACTGCGACGAGGTTCTGCTACATTTACATCGAGAAACATTCACATTAATTCCCAGAGGCTGCAATATTTTTCTGAATTTACGCTGCATTGTGGCCTGGATGTGACATAACGCATGCCCCCACATACACACAAAAGCAGAGACACTCACTCATGGCACTCCTGTCTCCCGCCAAGTCTGCGGGTAAATTTGTTTCCCTCCATTCTGCCTTTAGGATGAACAAACAGAAGGGTAAATATTATGCCTTGAAACGGCAGTATGAATTGAGCTCTTACGTTGCTTCAAACCTTAAAGATAAAACACGAATGTTCAGGGCAAAATGAGGTACAAATGATCATAAATATAATGTAGATTGAATAATTTAAAACACACAGTGGTATTATAAAGTATCAATTAAACATTTACAGCACATAATGATTATCAATCTTTACCAATCAAAAAACATCGTTGGACTTTGATGGCTGGGAATGTTTTATTATGGAAAGAGGTATAAATTCCTTTCAAAGTCATTTCATAATTGATTGTGGTGCTATATTGTAATCTGAGCCATAAACTCTGATGACTGCTTCCTGAGCCTCATCATGAAGGTGTCCATGTTTGCCTCTGTTATTGCCCGTTCCACTTGGAGCATGACTCAGCGAGTCTCTTTGACTTCTTCACCCTCCAGATTAATGATTACTGTTACTGCTGAGCTTTGATGCACTTGCTTACTCAGCTTTTTCTACTTTATTAAAAGTAGTGATGTAAACCATATCTAATTTAGGGTCCTTAGTCTTACCTCTCTCCTTTTTAAAATGCGTAGTCTTGTCATTATTCCTAAAGTGTCTCCTAGTTCTGGAAATAAATATTTTTTACCTCCACCAAGGAGGTTAGTTTCTTGTCTGGGTTTGTCAGTTTGTTTTTTAGTTTGTTAACAGGATAACTCAAATAATATTGAGTGTAATTATCATTTTCAGGATAGGTCAAAAATGGGCCAAGAATCAGTCCATCAGATTTTAGAGGGTGATCCTGTTAGTATTTTTGAAAGGATTTGTTAAAGCAAAATAGGGCAGTTTTCTACATTTTTGTTAATAACTCAATAAGTTATTAACAGATTTCAATGACATTTTCAGGGAAAGTTGGTCATGGCACAAGAGAGAAGTGATTAGATTTTGGTGGCGATCCGAAGTCAGATGTGGATCCAGAAACTTTTTCAATAATTTGTCAAGTGTGAGAACGGTTAGTTTTCCACATTTTTGACAAAAACTCGCCCGGCAATATTAGAAATGCCTTAGCAGGGGTTGGTGGTCTTGGTTTTCAAATATTAGGAAAATGGTCCTTTGTACCTTTAACCCCTTAAAGCCTGTTGTATCATATTTGATACATACTTTTATGATACCTCTATCTAATCAATATGACCAATAAATTACTAAAAAAAACATCTGAATACAATCTGATAAATGATAAAAATGTCCTTAAGTGGATTATCAGTTGCCAAAAACACCTAATGTATCAAATGAGATACAAAAAAATACATATGTTAAATTTTATGGAATTTTTGATTCTTTTGGATTTCAGTAGAAAGTGAAATAAACATTTCAGCTCCAAAAAATTAGAATTTTCTGGCTACAATTTGTGTTTTCAGGGTTTAAAGAGTTAAAAAATGCAAAACACCCTGCTATTCAACATTCATTATTTCCCACATAAACAAGTAATATAAGCTTTGACTTTAATTTATTTTATTTGATAGGCTGTTTCACATAGTTTCAGTGCAAGTCATGATGCTGATGATGCTGCACATAGAGTTGATAGCTTATTGCTAATTTCCAACTCTTGTCCCTAGTTGAGCTTGTAAAGGTTGCAATCTATATTACTGTCTCCTAAATTCCAAGAAAAAGTAAATAATGTGCAAGGTTGTTTAATATCTTTTGAGCTGTTTTAATTAAAAGTAAACATTTGAAGGTCTATTTCTTGCTCTTACACGTACAGCAAACATGTGTTAGACTTGGTTATTCTTAAATTTTGAATTGATTACATTTAAAACTGATAAAAATGCTTTAATTCGTTCTGTAACTGTGCATACCATGTCTTTTTTTCTGCCTCTTTGTCAAACCTAATTGAAACAGTTGACTCATAAATAGAGGCACTGCATACAGTATACACAGTCAGGCTGTAAATAGTCATTCTGATGCTTTGATATGGCTAACACTTTATCAGTGCTACCTGAAATTGACCTTTTGTTTTCCTTGGGCTGTCATCATGGTTTCTTTAGCTGGGAGCGTCGTGTTGACCAGATGAACAGAGTCTACTTTGTCGATCACATAACAAGGACCACCACGTGGCAGCGCCCCACGGTGGAAACAGTGCGTAACTACGAGCAATGGCAACACCAGCGGAGCCAGCTACAGGGCGCCATGCAGCAGTTCAACCAGAGATTCATAATCGGGGTGAGATTTTTTTTTTCCGTACTTTAAAGTATTTTGTGAAAGTTTTCGGGCAAAAATTATTTTACATTTCAAACTTTTACTTCTGTTACCCCAGTTACAGTCCATACTTCACATGTGTTGTTCTCAAATTTTGGATTTCAACTAATAATTCAGTTTCTCTGTTGTGCAGTCACAGGATCCGGCTGCAGCTACTCAGAATAAGGAGTTTGATCCTCTTGGGCCTCTGCCACATGGATGGGGTAAGATCTCTGAGCTTTTGGTTTATATGAAAAATCATTTGAGATGTTTGATGGTCTAAAGGAGACTGTGCAAGGCCAACAAGCACAAGCACCAAAACATGTTTAGGTAAACTATTTAAGGTAGTTCTTTATCTAAAAAGTGAATTGGCTTATTTGTGCGCACAAGTTAAATCACCATACATCTGATTGTGATTGTTTTTAATATTTCAGAGAAAAGAACAGACTCGAATGGCAGAGTTTATTTTGTTCATCATCCAACACGTTCAACTCAGTGGGAGGACCCGAGAACACAAGGGTGAGTGTTTGTTTGGGTTCATTTTCAAATTCTACCGCTTTCATTTTCTACATATTAGTTGAAAATGTAAATACACTTTTATGTGATATCCCAAGATCCTGAAATTAAAGTAAACTACGTGTATTTGTATTTCTTTATCTTTCAGGTTGCTGAACGAGAAGCCTCTCCCTGAAGGCTGGGAGATGAGGTTCACTGTAGATGGAATTCCTTACTTTGTAGACCACAACAGGAGAACAACCACCTACATCGACCCTCGCACTGGAAAATCCTCACTGTATGTTTCTCAAAATTATTCCACATAAGACTAACCTTATTATTCAGGGCCTCGAGTGAGGTTTATGCCACACTCGCAGTAGAGGTTGAACACAGAGCAGGGCAGAGACATGCACTCGAGCAAGTTACAGTCGATGTTGGGGCAAGATGCCAGGCAACCAAAACAAATCCCAGGCAGTGGTTATTGGTGTTAATTATGTAATGTTTTTGCCTACTTATGAGAAGATAACTCTGGAATTGTCTGCAGAGTAGGAGAGTAGAAAAGAAAAAAAGAGGAAATGTATTCATGAAAACCTCAAGGCAAGGCAATTGATTTTTAAATGAGGATATAACATGAAGAAAACTTAAGCTACAATGTAGTTGATTGACATTTCTGTCTCTTCTCAAACTCACCTGATAAGCTCAAATTGTTGGGGGTTCCTTTCCAAATCAGAGCTTTCTTGTCTTTTACACTCACATTTTAGAGGAAAAAGGCACACAGACGAAATGATTTTCCACTCAGTTTCTGGTTGTGATCTGATCTCACTCCCATTGCTGGGAACTCTGCACCAAAGTTGAAGATTTTTTAATGTCAGCACAGGGTGCAGGGGCAGCAAGCATGGCCTAGTTGTGCATCTTATGGACTAGAATGGGTTTGGTAGTAGTAGCACCCACAGCATCCCTGTGTTTGAAAGCCTCTTTACTTTGACATGTAAGAGCAGCACGAACAAGACTTGTATTTGTTGTGTTAGTGTTTGTAGAAGCAAATATCAGGGTCAGGAAAAGCCAAAACATGAACAGTATATCGGTTTCTAAATCAGATATTTTACCCTAAATACATGCTGTGTGGAATAACTGAGAAACATCATGAAATAAATATGTGATGAGTGTTTCTAGTTATTACACCACGTCATGCAAACAACACTGAGAACCCTACATTCAGTCATTTTGCTGAAACTCTTCTCTCTGAAGTGTGTATTCAACATTAACATTTAATAAAAAAAAAACACTTTGGCAAGTTTTCTGCTAGGTGGTTAAGTTTCGCAGATATCAGCAGATATCTGTCTATTTGAGTCATTGTCTTTCGGACATCCACTTAAAGGGATACGCCAACTTTTTTTTGTTTTCATGTCATGCCTCAGTCCAGGGTCCATGACAAGCAGAAAGACGCCATTCTTTTCTCTCTCTTTTTTTTTTAAGATTATTTTTTGGGTATTTTGTGCCTTTATTGACAGGAGAGAGAGACAGTGGATAGGCTTGTGAAAGGGGATAACATAGAGCAGGGGAAGACACTCTGCAAGGCTGGCCACAGGCTGAATTCGAACCCGTGCTGGCAGAGGTATGTTTAAGGGCCGTGCCTGGCCGCTGACCACTCCGCCAAACCAGCACCCCCAACACCATTCTTCTGACTGTGTGTGCAGTAACAAGGAAGAGATGGGCAGACTTTGCCCACTGCTAATTAGCTTAGCTCAAACACTGGGAATCAGTGGGTAGCATTAGCCTGCCTCTGCCTACTGTCATCAGATAAACTCGTCAGCAGCTCTACACTGTCCTTTGAGCTTGTTGTGACTTGTTTTTTTTACCTTGTTATGTTATGTCATCTATTTTGAGACTAAGATAAGCACTTTATGTAGTTTTTGAAGGAAATACATACAAAACTAAATTGCAGGGCTCATGCGCAAACCACTGCTTGTAAGTAGGTCAACAAACAAAGCCTCTGTTTACGAGTAGAAGAAGCATGGGTACTTCGGAATATGGGTGACTTTGTAAGAGAGGACGAGGATGATTTCTTCGGGATTTGATTTTGTAAAAATTCTTTTGAAAATTACATACAGTGCTAATCTCAGTCTCTCTAAACTTTAGAGTTGCTGAAGAGTTTATTTAAAGACAGAGGCAGAGGCAGGCTAACACTTACCATTGAATCCCGGTGTTTGAGCTAAGCTAATTAGTGGTGAGTGAGCTGTGCCCGTCTCTTCCTTGTTACTGCATGCACAGTCGAAAGAATGGTGTCTACCTGCTTGTCATGGACCTGAGAGTGAGGCAAGACATGAAAATATAATAAAATGTTGGCGTAGCCCTTCAAAGATCTTGTGACGCAGTATCCTGAGGTGACTAAGGAGTCACCTTTTCTCTTGTAGTTTCATTCTGTCAGTCTGACTGATGTAACACCTTAGATAACTTATAATAATAACCTGTGTGCAAAACACGACTCCAGAGTAATTACTTCAGTTCAGTTTCAGTGGAGGAGAAACCAGTTTGGTGACTTTGAAGAATGTGACTGCATGAACTGACAGCAGCAGAGACGCAAAGGACACATTCCTGACATATTTGACCTACTTTTATGAGACTCTTTTATATAAAATTTGATTGAAAAATGGAAAAAATGCTTTATGAAAATGGCAAACACCATCCAAGAGAGAAAAAACAACTGAAACATCACAATGTGGTTCATAATGAAGATAACAATGCAAATCAGAGGCATTCAAAGCCTGTCCATAAATAGATTATTACATAAAAGCACACACAGGCAGATGAAAAAAAAGGGCAAGTCTGAACTGATGTCGCTATAACTACCTTTGAATGTGTTGACATACAGGCTCAGGAATATTATTTGTGCTTCACTAATATAATGTTTTTTTCCCTTATAGTGAAAACGGACCTCACATCACTTACGTTCGAGACTTTAAAGCCAAAATACAGTACTTCAGATTCTGGTGCCAGGTGAGTTTTCTTTTTCTGTTCAGTTCTCAATAATTATCTGTCATTTCATTTAGCCTTGTTCATACACAGATGGATGGATAGATGGATGAATGGATGGATGTGTTATTAATCCCAAAGGAAGTCCAGTTACCTCACATGTTCAAGCAGTATGTAACATAGTTTGTTTAAGGGTTGTGAAGATGCTTAACAAAAAGGGCAACTACTGATGGTGACATTTCAATATCCAACATCATCAGTATGAAACAAATTATACTTTTAGTTTTCCTCTCGTAAAAATGGGAAGTGCAGACAAGGGGGATTTATCCATAGGGAAATTGGGCCATTGCCCAGAGGTCCCAAGACCTGAATAGGGTCCAGAGTAACGAGTGGATGAAAAAAGCAAAGTCAGGTTTGATATATTTTTTGTGTGCTGCCGTCTTGGCCAGGACTTCCTCGCAAAAGAGATCTTTGTATTTCTGTGGGAACCTTCCTGGTAAAATAAAGATTAGATAAGAATAAATAGTAAATGAAAGCCTGTCATGTGGCTTTTCATATGTATTGATATGTAGTGCGTCATTGTGGTACTATTGTAAGGCATATTGTTCTATAATAGTGTTAACATGAATTCAAAAAGCCAGATTGAACATGCAATTAAAGCTATGGTCTACGATCTGAAAACCAGTTTGGCTGTTAAGACAGATTTGAAAAACGCAGCCTGCCCCCCCTTCACTCACCCCTCCCCTCCGTGTTCCAAGATCCCGCCCCCCAGCTCGTGTCGCCTCCTAACAACACGCCCCCTCCGATAGAGCACGAAGCCGGCCGGCAGAAAATATCAGCAGCAACAACAACTTGAGATTGCTCATAGCTGAAAGTAACAAACACGACAGTCATCCCCCTTGTAACACACAGCGGTAGCAATTTCAATTGGACCGGCGGCGAAGCGGGTCTGGCGTCGCCACTGTTAGCCGATCAGGATTTACCTTTCTGGGCGTGTCTTCACCAGCTCAGTTTACAATGCTAATGATGCGTGGCTAATTTATGCTAAAATCTATTGACAGAGCCTACCCGTTCCGACAAACAACGTTCAGTCATTAGCCAGTATAGGCACAGACTAACCAGAGTTATTCAGCAGACATCTCCCACTGTAGTAAACAAAGTTATTACCTGTTCAACAGAAATTCGGCTGTCTCAGCGTCAGTTTTCAGTCCCAAATCATTCTGCAGCTTTTTCCACCGGTCGTACGATTGTCCAATGTTGAGTCTCCGTTGGGACCTGTATTGCTCATATTTCTTCCTTACTTCAGCCTTTTCCTTGAAACTTTTACGTGTCCTTCCCTTCGATGTGGAGGGTAACAGAAGCGGCCTCCTGGTTTCGGTGCTGGTCTTCTCCGGCTCCATGACGCTTCAGTAGCTGTGCAGCTAGCTGCTCACCGGTACATGAGGGAGGTAGTGGGGAGGAGGCGGGACCATGGGCTGGACGGTGCGGAGCAGGGGAGACAGGGGATTGGGTGGATTCCCATCTGAACCATCTGAATCTGAACCAATCCGAACCGCGGGGAACGGCGGTTCAGATTGGTCAACTATTATGCCGCTTTGCAGCGGATATACTGAATGGATTTTTTTCATTCTTTTTGGTCTTTATATTGCGTAGATCGGACCATAGGACCACAACGGCCTTATAAACGGTGTTATTAAGATGTACCAAGCTTCCAAATCGTAGACCATAGCTTTAAGAGAGAGATAAGATAAGATAAGATAGAACTTTATTTATCTCTTGGGAGGACTTCTTCAGGGAAATTAGGATTCCAGCAGCATTGTACAGTACTCAGGTATGAAAGAACTAGGGCTGAACGATATTGAAAAAATTTCATATCTCGATATTCATGCCAGATATCTCGATATTGATACGATACGATACGACTATTGGTTCGGTGAAAACCAAGCATTTTTCAGAAAAATAAAAACACCATAATACAAAAGAATGTGGAAAGTGCAGTTTTAGCGCGGGGGAAATCAATATTGTTTATATCGTTGCTTTTCGATATCAATATCTTGAATATTCATATCTCGATATCGATACGATAACGATATATTGTTCAGCCCTAAAAAGAACACACGATATCAAAAAGTAAAAAAAAAATAGCAGATAAAATATACATATATACACATGTATCAATAAATCTATATAATAAATGAATAAAAAAAATAATTAAAATGAAAATATGGCTAATAATAACAAAAAATAAAAATGTGGCTACCTACTGCCTACTACTATACTATTTAGTATGTATTCTTAACTTTTTGACCAGGGTAGTTCTTGTTTTTTTGGTGTCCTTGGCAAGATTATGATCTGGTGCTCACCATCAGCTCTACAGCAGCAGTAGATTCCCAAAGCGGCACTTAAACTTGTTGCTTATGGGCACAAAGCGATCTTAATCTGGCCAGCATATATTACGTTTTCTTTTGTTTCCTGTGCCTCACTTCATAAGTGTTGTCTGCTAAA
This sequence comes from Cetoscarus ocellatus, assembly GCA_037902135.1. Classification (NCBI taxonomy): domain Eukaryota; kingdom Metazoa; phylum Chordata; class Actinopteri; order Labriformes; family Labridae; genus Cetoscarus; species Cetoscarus ocellatus. The sequence continues at coordinate 1,277,303 of JBAMNC010001316.1, forward strand.
AGTAAATGTTATATTTCCTTTTTCCTTGTAGCAACTGTCCATGCCCCAGCACGTCAAGATCACAGTATCCAGAAAAACTTTGTTTGAGGACTCCTTCCAGCAGGTAAGATGATCAAACTCTTTGAGATTCAGGTTACTGCATTGTTTTAGCTGTTATGTTCAGGAAGGAAATACTCAGATTGATAGGAAATGCACTTATTAACTCAAGCAAGCAAACAACTTTATTTATTCACATGACCAATGCTTTGAAAATGTCTCTCCAGATAATGAGCTTAAATGCACAAGATCTGCGAAGAAGACTTTGGATTATCTTTCCTGGAGAAGAAGGCCTCGACTATGGAGGTGTCGCCAGGTGAGAAAGGAAATGGATAACCATAGCTCGTTAATATGTAAACCCTATGTAGTGGAGACGTTTTTTTGTCGTCTGTCATACATGTTTTGGTTTTGGGAATTGATTAAGCTAACCAGTTTCTCGTCTTCGTGATTATTTAAATCTTCTGTGAACATCTTTATGACCTGTCTCCAGAGATATTATGACTTCTACATTTATTGAGGATCATAAATTCTTTCACAATCTCTGCTTACAAAGGGTCCATTTGATATTGCTGACACTAAAATAATGCTTAACTTGACAAATGAAGAAGGAGTTCTTGATATTGGCATGTATACAAGCAGTTTCTGATATATTCATCCTGAAATATCCTATTCCTTTTTTTCTAAAATCTGTGCTGAACAGATATTTTATTTCTGTAAAGTAAAAGTCGTAAAGTTTGCAGGGTACCATCTTTTCATGTTTTTGTTGTCCTCTCTCACAGGGAGTGGTTCTTCCTGTTGTCCCATGAGGTTTTAAATCCCATGTACTGCCTGTTTGAGTACGCTGGTAAAGATAACTACTGTCTCCAGATCAACCCTGCCTCCTACATCAACCCCGACCATCTGAAGTACTTCAAGTTCATTGGACGCTTCATCGCCATGGTATGTCCTTTTATTGTGAGGTGCATTATTTTGATACAGTAATGCTGAGGTCAGATTACAGGATTAATGCACAATTATGGCCCAACTTGACAGTCGTAGTTTTTAAAACTTTCAGAGCCGATTTTTATAATCGGCTCTGAAAGGGGTCGGGGCTGACAATCGTAAATATTGAACAAGTTTAATACTTAAGACCAAAAATGTTTGTGTGTGGGGAAAGCCGACGACTCCTGAGTCATGACTCCGTGAATTGTGACGTGGAATGGGATGTAGTCAATCAAGAAGCGAGCTGACTGAGGAACAAGGAAGCAGGCGTAAATAAAAACAAGCATGGCCGACCTGAAACATAAACATAAGGTTTGGTGGACCTCAGAAATGGAGGACCAGCTCACTTGTCCACGCTGTCTCCAGGATTTTTTCCACAGTCTCTTTTATTTAGTTCAGGATTTTTCCGTCAAAAATAGTCCCAAGACCACTATCATTCCCTCTTTGTATGTCCTCTTCCATTTTGCGTGTTGTGTTTTCTGGTTGTTGCCACAGACGCATACGTTTATGGTTGTTTCTATGTTTCTTCTTCTTTGTTTTTGTTAGATCACGTTTGATCACGCTTAGATTCTGTATCGGTGGTGGGACCGAATGGTTATGTATGGGGTGTGCTGTGTTGGGATTATTTTAGCACACCACACACAGTACGGTCAAAACTGTTCAATGCCTGATTTTTTTATCTTGATGTGTGGGGTCTCTAACAGATAAAAAGTCTCTTCAGATTTAGAAAATTCTTATTTGTGGACCCTGCTAAAGCAAGAGCTTGCATTTACCATTCAGGTGACAGATCATTCATCATAATGTTTGAGAGGACAAACAACATTATTATGTGCTAAATACAGTGTTTGTTCGCTGTCTTCAGTGTCAGCCCTCCTTCCAGCGCCCTCATGTCGGTTGATATTGTCAGTTTTTTCCAATCGTACAGTGTGTCAGGCTTGTTGGGTAAATCACAGCATGACTTTATGACTGTGCTCACCTAACCTAAAATAGTAACTGTCATAACCAATGAAAAAATTATGTAGATTGACTGCAGCTTAACTGAAATCAAGACTAAAGCCTTATGTTTCTGTCTTTCAGGCTCTTTTCCACGGGAAGTTCATCGACACCGGTTTCTCTCTTCCATTTTATAAGCGCATCTTGAACAAGCCGTTGGCCCTCAAAGACCTGGAGTCAGTAGATCCTGAGTTTTACAACTCCCTCATGTGGATCAAGTGAGTACATAGAGCCATGTGGATTAAGTGTGAGGGGCTAGTTACTTATTTTTACAAAAACTCAAATCAAATCAGCTTAAATCAAAGCTTTCTTCTTAAGCAACTCTGATTAAAAAGAGGAGTGCGTTGATTCTGCTCTTATGGCTAAATTGGTCAAAATTTGTAGGATATACAGTGCTCAACAAACTTATTAGACCACCTGGAAATAAAATGAGAAAACATAAATATTTATGAGATCTTTCAAAAGCATGTTTAAAACTAAAAATGGTATTGTTATTGGTAGGGATGCACAATGTTTTCGGCAGGATATTAGCTTAATAAATGGAATATTGTATTGGAAGATAAAAAAATTTCTGCTGATATTTGCAGCTGATATTTGCAGCTGATATTTTGGCCATACATATTAAATATATCTCGTACATATTGACTGTGATACCCTCAGAATGTATAAATATAGTGCAGTGTTTCACCCTATTACTGCTGAATGTTCACATTTTAAAACAATTGTGTCTTGTTTAAGAGAATGAAATGTTGCTTTACTTGTTTTTTTTAGCTGCCTTAACTAGCCCCTCTTGGTCGTCAGAATAGATCAGCTATTGTTTTGTCAGCAGTTTGAGCCCCTTGGCTTAAGTGCACTGCACATCAGAGTAAACAGACAGAATTGTTGACAGAGAGACTAAATCGAAGTCCTCTAGTATCAGCAGAAATGTTTGTTTTTTCCAGTTATTCTTCAATAATTATCTTATTGCTTGACCTTTTAACCTTCTCCAAGGAGGTTATGTTTTTTCGGACGTACAGTATGTTTGTTTGTTTGTTTGTTTGCAAGATTACGCAAAAACTACTGGAAAGATTTTGCTGAAATTTTCAGGAGATGTTGGTAATGGCCTAACTTAAAAATCATTAGATTTTGGTGGTGATCCAGATAACCGCCATTAGCAAACAATTGTTTTTGCTCAATAACTGTCTAATAATGATATCAACATGATTCTGTATGCTAGGTGTCATGGTCAAGGAATCAAATTATGATGGTAACTTTATCATGGATTATTGTTATTGGTAGAACAGCAATATGTGAACTACCTTGGCGGAGGTTTGCGCTCTCCGAGTGCTTTATAGTTTAAATATCCAAAAGCCAACAAGTACAATACTCTTGAAAACTTAAAAAATAGTGAGAATTAAACACTAGAAGCATGACCACAAAAGACTAGACTGTATGTTATGTGAACAAGGTCTAAGTGATGTCACCTACTGGTTTATTGGTCTCCCATAAAAGAGCTGTGGTGCCCTCAGATCACCTTTGTCAGGTTGTGCGTCTCATAGATGAGACGACTTTAACAGAGGAGGGTCTTCATTGATATGCAGCATATTGACGTCAGACCTCGTCCTCTTTGGATGCAGAGCGAGTCGTGTGCACTCAGGGAAGCTGTTAATCCTACAGGGACAGCCTCAGAAGACAGAAAAGTGATTTATGACTGTGACAGAGGGAGGATATAACCTTCTCATTGCAAGTTTGTAACATTTACTGACTGACCAAGGTCGCCACATGTTCAGTAGTTTGACTCTTTGAGTCTTCTTTATTCTTTTTAGCTTATTTTCAGTCAGACAGTGTAGAAGATTTGCTAAATATTGGTAGGAAACTTTAAGAATTACCAAATGTCAGGTGCCTCGGACTTTAATTTTCGTTGTTGTAGTAACAGAAAACATGTTGAATAGTCTTGCTATTTTGGTATCAGAGTTTATTGATCTGGTTTTATGAAGTTGTTAAAGCTGTTCAGTAATTACGTGATCTTCTCTTCAGGGATAACAACATTGAGGAGTGTGGGCTGGAAATGTTTTTCTCCGTCGACAAAGAGATTCTGGGAGAAATCTCCACTCATGATCTTAAACCAGGTGGAGGAGAGCTCCTGGTCACCGAGGAGAACAAGGAGGAATACATCAGGTGGGTTTGTGTGGTTTTCATTCAGCCATTTTAATCAACTTTTAAAAGAAGTATGTTAAAACATGTTGTAGATTATGTTGAGGAGGGTTTCACTCATTGTCCCTCAGGCTAGAATGTTGTTTGGGTGTAGTAGATCAGCTGGATGTGCGATTTTTGACGTTTTCCCTCCGCTCCTCCTTTAGGCTGGTTGCAGAGTGGCGTCTTTCCAGGGGAGTCGAAGAGCAGACGCAGGCTTTCTTTGAAGGCTTCAACGAGGTCCTCCCTCAGCAGTACCTGCAGTACTTTGATGCGAAAGAGCTGGAGGTGAGGATGATTTTTAGAGTTGAGACAGAAGGCTCTCACAGATTAAGTGTTACTGCTTTTAAATTAAATAAAATGTTTCCTTAAATGCAAAAACTTGTCATCATTGTTGCAGGTGATGCTGTGTGGTATGCAGGAGATCGATCTTGCAGACTGGCAGAGAAACACGATCTACAGACACTACGCTCGAAGCAGCAAACAGATCGTCTGGTTCTGGCAGGTTGGTTTGTGCCTTTTTTCACTTTGATAAACTGAGGAATGAAGAAAATCAGAACTATACTGCTTTTACATTAAGGTGGAAGATCTCATCTGAGTGCAGTAGATGTTTGATTTATTGTGTTTGAAAGGAATACCTCTGTATTCTTGAAGTGTGGTTGGATGAAGTACATGACGATGAAATGTCAGGCAGTTCAGCCCCTCTGTTGAGTAACTAGAACAAGTGCAGGTGTGCAGCAGGTAGTACTGGTGCCTCACTTAAAGAAGGTTGCTGGTTCGACTCCCCCAGTTGGTCGAGGCCTGTCTGCGTGGGGATTGCATGTTCCAACCATTCATGTGTGGGTTTTCTGCAGGTGCTTCAGTTTCCAAAAACCAATTTACTTGACCAATTTACTCAGCTGACTTCCTGTGCAAAGCAGAAGTGCCCTTGAGCAAGTCACCAAACCCCAAAACTGCTTGGAAGCGGTTCTGCAGGAGCAGCAAGCCATCACTCTGACACCTCTCCATTAGTGCATGATCATAGGACCTGTTTGTACATGTGCATATTTATTTCAGCGCGTGTTTGTTCAGCATGTCTCAACAAAAGAGAGTAAAGAACTGAACTTCCCCATGAGGGATTAATAAAGTGTCTTCTTCTTCAACAAAGAAAATAATTTTGGTGAGGTCATTGAAGAATTTCCTAAGCTCAGCCTAATGCACCCCCTAATCAGCCATGCGAACTGACAGACAGCAAGAAGCTCAAGAAGAATTACACCAGACAGGACACTGAAAGTGCCTCTTGAAAATGTCCTCAAGGACTAATTGCTTTATGCTCTTGACCCCATTTATCTTTGTCATACCTGGTCATATTTTGTAATACTTTCTAGTGGCATTAAGGTACTTTAAAACCATATTCCAATTCTCTCCTGCAGTTTGTAAAGGAGATGGACAACGAGAAGAGGATGAGGCTGCTGCAGTTTGTCTCCGGTACCTGTCGACTTCCCGTCGGAGGCTTCGCTGATCTCATGGGTAAAAACATCTTGTGACCTTTCTGAATAGGCTTCACGGTCAAATGCAGCAATATGTTTGAGAAGTATTGAATGTTTAAACCATTTTTAAACATAGTTTATTTTGATGTATATGCCCCTATTTATTATCTGTCTTTTGTAATTGTAATAGTTCTGTGTATGTGAGTGATCAGCCAGTTCCCAGCCTCTGATTCTAAATATAGATGTGATAATAAGACATGTCTCTCTGTACATACAGAACTTAACAAATTTATCAGACCACCTGTCAAAATATGGGAAAAAAACTATTATTGAAGTCTTTGATAAACTTTTTACAAGTAAATCTTCAACCTTTTGTTTCTGATTTTCTCCCCACAGGAAGTAACGGTCCTCAGAAGTTCTGTATTGAGAAGGTGGGAAAAGAAAACTGGCTTCCTAGAAGTCACACATGGTGAGTTAGTGTGAGCTTACTCAGCACTAAATGCCACAGTTATAATAGTTTGACAACTTTCATTAGGTTTTATTTTAAATTCCCATTTAAGTCTGATTATTTTTGTTCATTGAGCATTTTTATAAGCTTAGTTGTGTTTTATTTAGCCATATTTGTTCTTTGTGTGTGCTTAGTTTTATTCTGACTATTGTTTGTCCTAGTACTTAAATGGTCCCTTGACAGATTTAGGGCAACCTTTTGTTGAAATCTAGCATTATAAAGTTTGAAAATATATGTACCAAAGAAAATTTTTAAGGATCATCTAAGAGTTACTCAGTACGCTTGATTTCAGTGCCTTTCTGGAGTCTGTCACGGGTTGCAAACAAGTTAAGTCAATTGCAATGCCTTGGCTTCAAAGGATGCAGTGAAATTATGCTTTCAGCAAGATTTTCTCTGTGATACTGGGTGATGTATGAAAGACAAACAACTATATTGTTAATCCAATTATTTTGTAAGGGAAAAGATTTATTTTTAAAACTGCTGACTTGGATTCCTTGCATATCAATCACTTTAGAATGTTTATTAAACGTTACTTTACCTTGGAGGGATCTATTGTGAGGGACACAGGACACATTGAAAAATATTGAGAAAGGTGGAAAGAGTTTATTGAAGTGGAAGACTGGTAAGCAAATTAAGTTTGCTTATGTATTTTGGGTTGTAAAGCCTGATGATGTAGTTCACAATGACAGTGCATTTTCAGTGTCAATTCTGTGTTATCTGTGCTGTGATTTGTACTGTTTTTATGTTATGTGTTTGTTTTTGTCTTTTTTTTTGGTATAAAAAAGAAAAAGTCAGAAACAGAAACTGAAAAACAGGACAGTGTTGTGATGTTTTAAAGACAATTAACTTGTCCGCGAGAGCTGTGCGTCTTCACTAATCCCTCAGTTTGCTTCGGCTGTGAATATTAAGTTAACAATTTACTTGGTTCAATATCACAATGCATCACGATGAAATGCAGTGAGTATTGTCCTTGATTTTCCATGTAACTACACCAGGTTACTTTTTAGATATAAAATACAGTCAGATAAATATGAACTCCTTTTATTGATTGGATATTGCTTTTGAGATCAACTACAGCAAAAGTGTCTTTTCATTGGAAACCAAAACAAATAAATGTTATCAGTCTCATCTTCCAATACTTGTTTTGTCTTCCTCAGAAACAAATCTGATGCAGCAGTCTAGCAGCAGCCTCTGCAAGATTAGCAATTATTGACTTGTTTCTTCATCGAAGCATCTTCATCCGTATCTGCATCATGATGCATCGATTTAAAGATTATTTTTGACACCCCTACTGTCCACCCTCGGATTACACTAAAGCTAACATCAAGAAAAATAAAAATGTGTTTTGTTTCTCCACTTCACAGCTTCAACAGACTGGACCTGCCGCCCTACAAGAGCTACGAGCAGCTGAAGGAGAAGCTGATGTTCGCCATCGAGGAGACAGAAGGCTTTGGACAGGAGTGAGAGTGTAAACTGTGGATTTAGGAGTGAAGAAATAAAGACCATAAGTGTTAAATTCAGGGAGCCTCTTCAGTAGAGGCGGGTGGTGTTTGACGTGTTCCTGCTCATGCATGCGCACACACACCTTTGAGGTACCTCTATAGGTGCTTGTGTCAGACTGTTGCCTGCATGTTGTTGCCAAGATAAGCAGGGCTGGGATTTTTTTTGTCTCCTGTGTGCACCGTGCTTGCAGCAGTCTGAGAGTTTTTTTATTCTTTAAAACCAAAACACAGAAGCTGCTCCTTCCTGTGTCTCAGAATGTGCGGCACATCATGCATGGGATCCTGAAAACTCCCCCTCTATGACATCTATATAAGGGAATGCAGCAGATTTCTCCTTCATAACTGTGATCATTTAACAGCAGGCAACATGGCAGGCGTGTATTAAGGCCTTTACACACTGAGTCAGCTTTTTTTTTTTTTTTTCAGGTTTAAAATCTGAACCTTGATCGCACAGACCATGCACACTGAGCCTAATGCGATGGATATTCTATACATCACAAAAATTTCATTATGAGTCAAATGGGATCATCATCCATGAAAATGATTTTATGCCTTCATCACTCTTTAAAAATATGAATAAGAGAACGCTAAATACTGACGGAGCTTTTCACATATGTAGATTATTTTGACTAGTTTCTGCATCATGCATAACCTGACATGCCAGACAGACTGTTTTCTGTATCCATTTGATAAATTCACAGGTCCATCTGGGCAACATCCCATAGAAAGTGTTTGAAATGGGCAGAACCTTTCAAGAGCATATTAGGCAGATGATTGGACGATCATTCCATCAATCACATTCATGACAGGCCACTCAGATAATGTAGTAGCGCTTCTGCCGCATTGTAAAGGACAGAACGTGAGCTACTTTGTGGAACAAACTCCCCTAAACATGTCAGAGGTGGAGCAAAAACATTTTTTCTACTGAAGCTGTTAGCACCAATGCTAATCTCTGTACAAGCAGTCACTTCCTGCTCCTCGTAGCTCCCTCCCCTTCCTGTTTTTAAGGATGCTGATTGGGCAGCGTTGCTTCAGGCTGAGCACAATGATGAAATGAAGCTTTGCTAGATGGATCTGTCTGATTACAGACATTGAAGCAGGAGGATCTAGCTGCAATGCTAGGTTAGCCTGACACGCAAGATAAGTCTATCTTTCACTCAGTTTGCCTCCTCTGTGGAGAAACTCCCCCTTGTTTGCACAGAACACTTTCATTGTGCAGGTTCACCAAGCAGGTCAGTTATTCAGTGAGTCAGGTCACTTGTGGGAAGATTATTGTTGTTCTTTCAAAACTTTCTATAGAAAGTGGTTATTGGGGCTCTATATGGAGAGATAGAGCTGTGACAGCAGGGAGATGCAGCCACAACGTAGCACATATGCACCTGGTATGAAAAGCCATAGCGTTCCTGAGCCAATCCTGGCATGCCTGTCAGCCACACACATCCAGCGTGAACCTGCTGTGAGCACACTGCGTTCCTGAATGTCATTAAGTGTGCTTTTGTCTTAGTTGAGCTCTTGACTCCCTCTTATCTTACTCCATGGTGAGTTGTGTTAAGCTGAATGTGTTTGTTTGTATCAGCTTGAGAACGTGACCTCAGACAGACCATCTCAAGTGGACCTTGAAGGAGCTGCAGTTCATCGCAGTTATGCATTTGCTTTATTTTTTAACCCTGGGGGTTACCGCTTTTCATCATGGCGCTGTGCGAAGCTCTTGAAAATCTCTTTAGAGAGGGAGAACAGATATTTTTGGTTTGGCCATTCTTGCTGCTTTATGTGGTTGTGAGTACAAATTTTGACCTTTGACAGATTATTAGGTTCAGAGGTTCAAATCTAGGGCTGCAGTGCTGCTGTTGGCTCACAACAAGAAGGTTTCTGCTTCAAATCTTCCCACAATTAGGGCCTTTTTTTGTGGAATTTCCTTGTTCTCTACGTGCATGCGTGACTTTTCTCTGGATACTCCAAAAACATGCTCTTAAGGTTAACTGTCTTGATATGTCATCCCTGTGACTTGCTGGGGGGCAGTCCAAGGCGCACCTCACCTCTTGCCCAAATCCAACCGACAGGAGCAGAACAGCATGCCAAGTGAAGTTTTAATGCAAGGGAGAGATGAATCAGATTAGTCAAACCTGCCTTGAAAATGAAAACTTGAATTCCTTTTAAAACTTGTAGAAACTACAGACAAAAAAAGCAGACTCAGTGTGCAAAGACCTTTAGAGTCAAAATCCCATCGCCATGTCTTGTCAAGGTGTCTTCAAAACCCTGATTTCTTTGTATTGAGTTGCTTTGCTCTAAAACTTAATTGTGAGATGATGATTGACAGGGTGTGATGATTTTAAACAGGGATACGATTCACCAAAAATCAGAAGTTTTTGCTCAAAGATTGTTTGTTGCTTTTGAATGAGTTGCATCTAATTTCTCTCTCCACCTCATCTTCCGATCCTTGAGCTTCTCGATGTTTTCTAACAGGACTGGGGTTTATTTAATTTTCAGTTATAGCAAGAAATCTACAATAACTTTAAAACCAGTGGAGCTCACCAAATAATTGCTTGAATAACTGACAATCCCAGTGCTCCATTGAGATTTGGGAGACATAAAAGTGATGAAAGAGGAAACTTCTCTTAGGTTTTTGCTTTGATTCACTAAATGATTGTGAAAAGTGTTTGAACCTCCATTATTTAAAGTGGTGGGAATTCGAAGTGAACTTAAAGGACCCTAGTTTTATAGGGACAGAGTGTGCTTGTTGGTACAGAATGAGATTAAAGTATTCTGGGAGGATCTCATCAATTAATTTTTTTAATGTCAACCTGAAAAGAATATTTTACAACTGCCTTCATTTAGCTTTATACCTTTGGTTTGTCTGAAGTGAATAGATCATTTTTAGGTAAGGTTAATTTTTGCGAGGATCAAAAATGTAATTTAATGTATTTGATTATTTCAACAAAAATCAAAACAGACCTAAAAGATACCAAATGTAAGTGGAACCAAATCAATTCTTTGCTGTTTGAATGCAAATTCAGCAAAATTTTATCTAAATAGATTTCATGTTGCTCCAGCATTAAAACACATCTTATAGAGATGCTGTTTTATCAAACAACTTTTCATAAACTTAGCAGGAAAATGAAACAGTAGTAGACATCAGTCATTCTATATCATTATTTATTGTTAAAATCCATGATGGAAAAAAAGAGTGCAACATTTTGGTTAGTATTTCCACTTCATAACAACCAAAAGATAATTATTTTAGACTGACAAAAATACTCAATTAAAACTCATTTGAAAAGAATTTTATAGATAAACATAATGGTTGTTCCTGTGATTTTGATTAAAGAACAGTAAATGTATTACAGATACCTAAAGTGTGGTTTATTTAACTTATACAGCAGATTACTCTGTGTGTAAGAAGTGGACATCGCTGCCTCAAGCAAGATGTGCAGCACCGCTTATGAAAATCAGTGCCAATGCTGATACAGATGTTTAAAACAACAACTGATAAAGATGTTATTCCAGTAAATTAATTTGTCTAACCCTCTCTAAATGCTGTTATTTGGTTGAATATTTGATCAAAGCTATTGTCAAACTACTATGGAACTACAACATGGTGGTTCAGCTCAGAAGCACTTTCAATATTTCCACTGCATAGCATCTTATTGTGACCTCGTTTGAGGCTTTCCTCATGATCGAGTGTTCTGGTCAAGTTTGTCCTCATGGCTGTGGCAACAGTGTATGAGTAACTGACTATTAAAAACAATCAGAAATGCTTGCCGTCAGGTCCACAGCCATTTTTGTAGTCCTTTTTAGGGGTTCATTAGCAAACGCCCTTTTAAGCACACAACAACGCTTTAAATTCAAAAGTAGGGCAATATCAGATGCATTTTATTTCAGATTAAACAGTAAAAACTTGTGCGTGTTTTATCACAAAACTTATTTCAGGCATTAACCAGCTTTCTAAATCCTGTATACTTTTGGCCTTGGGAACCAGGAAGTGCAAACTCTTTTCTGTGATTTTGGACTCTTTCCATTACCACTTTTATGAGGTAGACCGGGCTACTTAGGCCCCGTTTACACGACAACGTGGTCACCAGAAACAGAAAGGTTTTTCCTTTGCGTGTTCAAAAGCACTCCGCATTCACACAGAGACAATGTGAAAACGATGTGCGTTCACACGGCTCTGCGAGAACGACTAAAAACGCTGTAGCATGCAAACCAGGCCAGTAGTTGGTGATGTAGGTTTGTAGTGAAACAGCAGTGTTAATCATGCATACGCTTTCTGGTGAAGACAAGACGCAGGAGTTTCTTGTCTGGACAACAAATCTGTCTGGATATTTTTGTGTAGATAACAAACCGAGCACAGTAAGCAGCACACATATTGCTCGGTGATCGGCCATAGCTGTTGTTGTTGCAAGGTGCGCACGCAACCTTCATCTGAAAGAGTACTGCACATGCACCGCGCGTCATCGTTTTCCCTGAAAACGCTGATTCCTGTTTACACGGAGATGGATACCAAAACATTTTCAAAACTTTTCACTCTAGACCCTGGTTTCAAAACTTTACGGATTCAGGCACTCCAGGCACCGTTCTTGTGTAAACAGGGCGCAAAAGCAATTAAAACTCTCGATTTTCGGTCGTTTTCGTTGTCGTGTATACAGGGCCTTAGTGTGTGAAAAGTTGAAGGCTAGAAGTTTTTAATGAACATTGTGAACATACTCTAGCAGTCAAACAGTCAAATTTTAAATATATAAACTAGAGTAAAGGCAGAAAATGACCTCTGTTATTAGAAGAAGAAACAAAATTAAGTTAAAGGCAATAGTCATTGATAATATTTCTTCAAAGAAAGGTCCTGTTTTAAAAGAAAATACTCGTGTAGGTTTCCTGAAGTTGTCCAAAAGTTTGTTTACATTAAGTAAACTGAGGTCAAGTTTGGTCGCCCTCTGCTGGCCATTAGGAACAATGCAGTATCAAGACTGCATAATTTATCAAAAACACGAAGCTTTGTCCACTTCTTATAATCAATTTGTGCTTTTGATCAACATAATGTCTATTAATAAGAATAATCTGGTTTATTAGTATGAAATAAGAGCAGTGTTTTGTGTGTTTGCTCTTTTTGGAGTGCACTTATGAATGAATTAATCAAACACTGAAAACGAAGAGGTGTGGTTACTGAGGAACATGGATCCAGGTGTTGATTGTCTGTTGAAAAAGCCATCTCTCTGCTCGTTCATGTTTCTACCTGTCAGTCATGTTCGTCATTAGCCTTCAGGTAGCCTTATTTTACCCTCAGGCATCAAGAATCCAGACTAACAGAGTGGGATTTGTTCTTTTGAAGAAACTGCACCAGTGTTTTAACGTGTGAAGACTTAAACTGATGAACGCTGGCTTAACTGTGATTTAAGCCGGGAGAACTACTGAGGAAATTCAGTGTGATTTTAAATGAATGTATCATGATGAAAGTTTGATTTATTAAGTTGCCTATTTACATTTTCGCCTCAGATTTTTACCCCGTGTAGATGAGTGCTGTTTAATTCTGGGTTGATCATGTATTAAAATCCTGGGATGTAATAAATTTAAAAAAAATGTAAATATGATAAAAATTAAGCTTTTTGTTGCTCCAGATTTTTCCATATACGACTAAACCACTGTCACTTTCCTGTACATGAAAACAAAGTTGTAAATGGTGTCAATAACAGATTTTCTTTTGTAAAAGAGAGGTTTTAATAAGAGGTTTATGGTATAACACTATATTTTCTTTTCCCTGGTTTGATTTCAGATGTACATGAAAGATGTGTAATATAGAAATTGTCACCTTAATAAATTAAATCCAAATTTATGCAAGTTTGTCTGCATCCACACTTTGTACGTTTCTGTTTTCAATTTCTGTAAATCCCCCACCCCCCTGCCAAAAAACCTGTAATAATTCATGCCAGTCTCAAAAGCTCAGTTGGATTATGTGAAAGCAATGTACATTGAGATGCATCATGAGTTTTTAGTTTGTTCAGGCTGAAGGCCTTACCTCTAAAGATCTTGAGGTAAATAATGGTGTGCCACAGGGCTCAGTCTTGGGGCCACTGTTATTTACATTTTATATCAGCGGTATCAGTCCAAATGTTCCTCACACTAATATTCATTTGTATGCTGATGACACAGTTATTTACTAAGGCAAGGAGAGAACATCCCAGAAACATTAAATACTGGGGGCTAGACTCAAAAAGTTTACATTTCAGGTCCAAGGATTGTCTGATAAAGGGCTAGGACCCAAAGCATCACATTTCTGGTGATAGTCTCCATTTACTGCTTTGCTGCCACACAACATCAGGCACTTCTTCTCTTACAGGAGACCTTTAATACAGTACAGGGGGATCTGTGTAAGCTAAAATTTAAGTTGAATCCTGACAGAACAGAAGTAGTAATTTCAAACTCAGAAAAAAATCACTAAATTAGCCCTCTATTTTTACATCTCCTGGTGATGTGATTGAGTCTGTCTCTTCTTATAAATACAGTACCTTGGGTGTGTAACTGATGATTCACCATCTTTTAAGCTTCGTATTGAGCAACTTGTACAGAAGTGAAATCTCCAGCTGGGCGTTTACTTCAGAAACAGAAATAAATCTTGTTTCCTTTTTCTGCTACAAACTGGCTTGTTGCTGCTACTCTTATGCCTCTGCTTGACTATGATGCTGTTTTATATCTGCATTGGGGATGCAAGATATTGGATTTTTGCTGATATCCAATATGCCGATATTTTTTAGTTGATTATCGCTGATACCAATAACGATATTTCTGGTCAAGAGCACAAGCTCTGTACTTAAGAAGAAAGGACTTGTTTCTTCAGTGTTATAGTATATTCTGTGAGGAACAGATGTAAAACAAGAGAAACAGCTTTTAACTCTTGCAAAAATGAAACCCTTGGCTTTTCAATGTGCCCATGCAGTGATAAGAAGGTGCATCAATAGTGTACAGTTGTGCAATTTGTCAATATTCCAGTTGATATGTGTGGCCGATATATCTGCTGTAAATATCTGCAAAAATTTCAATATCAGCCGATACTGATACATAACTTTTTAGGCTGATATCGGCCCATACTGATAGCAAACCGATAATATCGTGCATCCCTAATCTGCATGCATCTTCTATCTTTGGATACAAAGATGCTGGAAGCTACAGTCTTCGCTCTGTGACTCAGTCACAAGACTTATTCTTAATCCCTGTCCTCAAAGTTCGTCTTGGTATTGGTTAAAGAAGTTTAAGATCTGCTGCAGACTGGAATCTGCTGCAGGATGATTTGGGTCAGAATTGCTGCTCTCTGGATTAGATTAGATAGAACTTTACTAATCCCTTAGGAAGACTCCTTCAGGGAAATTCAGATTCAAGCAGCATTGTATAGTAGTACACAGGGTAAAAAGAAGACAGGATATCAAAAAGTAAAAACAATTTGCAGATATTAATGAAAATAAAAATATGGCTACTGGCTACTGCTCCTTCCCGTCCTCTGTCTTTCTGTCACTCCTCCTCCCTCTGAGGGAGGAGTTGTACAGTCTGATGGCCTGAGGGACAGAAGACTTTCTCAGTCTGTGTCTTGGGCTGAACAGGCTCCTCTCTCTGTAAGTCTAAGACTAAAAGTATGAGAGGGAGAAGCTTTAGGCTGAAGATGCTTTGGCTCTTGACTTTCTGCTCCGTGACTCTGTATCTTGCCCTGCTGCTCTTCCAGGACACTCTTGTAAATAAGATTCTTAAGGCTTACCTGGTAAATAAAAAAAAAATACATAAATAAAAACTTAAACAATTAAAAAAATACTGCAAGACAAGTGTGAGCTCATATTATAATTTAGTTTTGTGACATAAATCATAAAAAAGTTGCAACTGCTTCTGACATAACATTTAAATAATCTGTAAACAAAGACATGAGCGTGGTCCACGAGTTATTTTGGCAGAATAAACTGAGCAGGTAACAAACAAAATGTAAACTGTTTCCATTCACAGTCAAATCAGTGCAAGTAACTTAAATAATGTTTTAATTTAAAACAAGTAACAGGAAGCATCCCAGACTGTTTTAATAAATAATGTTGAAATAAGATTTGGTCCATTCAACAGAATGGTGCTTAAACTACAAACACGGCTGCTGTAAACAGTTTTGGTCGCTGCTCTGAATCTGCTCCAGAGCTTCGTCTCCATGTTGAAGACCATTATTAACCTCCTCCTCCTCTTCTCTCTCTGTGCCTGTTAAGGACATCGCAGCCTGGCATCCTTCATCAGTCCCCTCCTCCTCCTCCTCATGCGTCTCCACCTGCTCTTGTCCGTCCTTCAAAATGTCCCCCTCCTCTCCGTCCCCCTCAGTCTCTGTCCTTTTTGCTGTCCTCGTAAACCTTCCTCCATCTTCCTCTCCATCCTTCTCCTCCGCCGCCGACGCTCCCTCGGCCTCGTCCTCCTCTCCCTCCTCCGTCTCGCCCTCGCCCTCGGCCCCTGTCCCGTTCCCGGCCGTGGGACATTTGTGGTCTCTGTAGTAGCTCTGTCGGGTGAATCCCTTGTTGCAGGTCGTGCATCTGAAGCGGTAGTTATCGGTGTGGGACTGCTGATGCTCCAGCATGTGAGCTCTGCGGCTGAACGCCTTCTGACAGAACAGACACTTGTAGGGCTTTATACCTGGAGAGAGACAAGGTCAGAGGTCACATCTCTTACAGGGATGCACGATATTATCGGTTTGATATCAGCCTAAAAAGTTAAGTATTGGTATCTGGTGATGTTGAAATTTTTGCAGATATTTACAGCCGATATATCTGCCACACATATCGGTCATACATTGACTGGAATATCGGCAAGTTACACAAATGTACAATATTGATGCACCTTCTCATCACTGCATGGGTACATTTAAAAATCAAGGGTTTCATTTTTGCAAGAGTTAAATGCCTTTTTTTTCTTTTTTTACATCTGTTCCTCACAAAATATACTGTAACACTAAAAGAAACACGTCAATTTTTCTTCAGTACAGAGCTTGTGCTCTTGACCAGAAACACTGGTATCAGTATTAGCCATAATGAATTAATTAATATCGGCATATTGGATATCAGCAAAAGTCTAATATCTTGCATCCCTAATCTCTTACATCTGTTTAAAAGTTTAAGCAAAAAAAAAGACGGATCTATTTTAGGTTTATGTTCTTTGGCTGATGCTACAAAGTCTGCCACTTGTCACTTGATTGATAAAAATACTTAATTTAAAAAATAAATTTAATAATAGTAATAATAATTTATTTGTTTTTTATTATTTGATATGTTATAATTATCATATATTTCATTATGTTCATCAAATAATATGTATAATGTAAAGTGATGTGATATGATTTAAATGTTTACATACTATTTGATACGTTATAATTATTTGGTATTTCATCATATGTTAACCAATTAAAATATTCATATTAATATGTATAATAACAATGTTTTGAAACAATAAAAATTTATAATTAAAAAAATCAAATACATATTAATAATCATACATAATAATATCATTGCATAACACTATAATATATAATAAAATGTATCATAATAATAATAATAAAAGATAATAAAATATTTTAAACTAATATCAATTTAATTTAAATTATTTTATTTTATATTTTACAATTGTTTTTATTACTTATTAAACTTAAATTTTAATTTAATAATAATAATAATAATGATAATAATAATATTTAGTACTTTATATTCGATTTCGCTATTTTTAAATGTTTCTATTTTTTAACCATTAAAGAGAAAAATGTTAGAAACTCAAATAATTTCTCATCTTTTCAAATCAACAATCCTCTCAATAGAGGCACTTTGTCAGGAGAAGCTCTGCACTGATAAATGTTAATGTTGCCGTAAACTCACCAGAATGAGACAGAATGTGGGCCTTGAGTTTGTCTGGTCTGTTGAATTCTTTGGTGCAGCCGACATGTGACCTGAGACAGAAAACAGAGTCGGTGAAGAATAACACCGTATGATGAAGAATAAAATTAAACCAGGGAGTGAATATGTTTGTGAATATGTTGAAGAACTTTTAAAGAGAGCTTCTCACCTGAAGGGACATTTGTATTTCTTGAAGGGCTCGTGTATGAGCATGTGCCGCTTCACTTTGTCCTTCCTGTTGAACGTCGCCTCACAGAGGGAACATTTGTACGGCTTCTCACCTACAAAACAATTAAATCAACAGTCTGAAAATAAGTTTAAGTTCATTTACATCTGTTTTCATCTCAGGTATAATACAGCATCATTGAAGCCAAAACCTTGTCTCTTTTTAGAATTAGAATTAAAGAAACACTTTTCAACATTATTAAAAATAACAGAGACACACACGTCCCTGTTGGTGCTTTTACATAATGCATAAAGTTCTGAACATTCCTGTTAAATCTCAGATTCTTTACGAGGTATTAAATGAATGAAAAGATAAAAAAGGACACTGTTAAAATAATAAATAATGATAACTGCGTCAAACCCTCTTGACCTGAGTGAATCCTTGTGTGCAGTTTGAGGTAGTGCTCCGTCTTGAAGGCCTTCTTACAGATCTGACACTTGAACCTCCCGCCAACGCCGTGTGTGGGGAGGTGACGTCTAAAATATCTTTCACAGGGGAAAACCTGACGACAGGAAAGAGACCAGGTTAGATACATCATGACAACAGGGTAGAAAATACACAATTCACCAAACCTGAATGTATGAACTGTGCATTTTCAGGCTATGATTTACAGCAGAGGTGGGCAACTGCCGGCCTGGGGGCCACATGCAGCCCTTCACCTCATTCAATGCGGCCCACCAGTCATTTCCAAAAAAATTTTAAAATTAAAAAACATAACAACAACTACTAAATGTGATTCATCACAAGTAATCAGTACTAAAAATGCACAAATTAGGATAGGTAATGAAATATTTCTACTAACCTTAGACTGCTGCTGGTATGTGCTTTGTTTTTTTACACGTCATTAAAGAACTTACTTTGCTATGATTGTGTCTCTAAATACCTTTATGAGGCATTAAAATATTATACGTAGTATGAGTAGAAACTATATTTGGAAACAATGGTAAAGGTTATATCTTTGTGCTTTAAAAACTGGGAAACATTCATTCTTTTATTGTATCAAAAAGAAGCTTAAACTGGCTATAGTGATATTTCATGCTCATTAAATCGTGATTTTTTAATTGTTTTTAAATTAAGATAAACATATGTAGGTATAATCCTTTATGAAGCTTTATATTTGCTATATTTTGTTTAATTATATATTTATTCCTCATTGAGAGTGCCTGAAAATATGTAACAGTGTGGCCCTAAGGCACTGCAAAATAATGTATGCGTCCCTCTTGATAATCCCTGATTTACGGCACTAAGAGCATTCTTAAATCTGTGAGGGCTGCTGAGGTACCTTCTGACAGTGAGGACAGGGGTAGTTGTGTGAGGCGGTCAGTAGATGTTGTTCCAGAGCTTCCTGGGTGGAATATCTGCTCTGACACTTCACACACCTGAGGAAAAAACAAGCAAATTAACCAGGGTTTTTGTTGGGAATGTAAATAATGTAATGACAAAACACTGAAGTTTATTAACAGTCATGCTAGATGTGCAAAAATATAAAAAACCTGAAGGAAAACTGAAGCCCTTTTAGTGAAGCGAAGATGTTTCAAAACAAGCACGGGGTGAATGCATGCAGGACTTCTTCACTTTGGCATCAAAACATGAGAGCGAGTGGTGAACTGAATTGAATGCTTTATTTCGAACATGTAAAAAAACAAACATGGGTGATCACCATAAACCAATGCATGCATATACCAAAATAAAAACAAAGAAGGTAAGCTGTTGACAATGTCTTGCTTTTGCAGCAAGTTGACATGTTCGAAAAGGAGTAGGAATATTTATATTTCATATTTATAATTTTTGCAACATTCACCATCTAATGGTCTTTATAATATATTGACTAAAATAAATTATTAGCTACTTTTTTATTTATCTATTTTAATATGCAAGTTGTTTTTCCTTTTTTAAATTTTTAATATACTGTGTTCTTCTGTACCTGTGTGCTACTACTCAATGCTACTGGAATATTAATTTCCCTGAAGGAGTCTTCCCAAAGAATTAATAAAGTTCTATCTAATCTAATCTAATCTTTTATACAAATGTACACATACTATTTCACCTATATATAATACTTAATTTCTATAAACATAATACACCCCTTCACACACACAGAAAAAAGACATTACAAAGACAATATATCCATATTTTTCAAGACTCTGCCATCCTGGGTTAAACTACTGCTCTTTATCCTTATATTTATTTAAAATTTGTGTTTTGAATATTCTTTTAAACTTGCTTATGGTTTTACTTTTCTTTAATTCATCTATTAAACTGTTAAATAATTTAACCCCTGAGAATGACACACGTACTTTTTAATGTTCTGACACGAAGCATTTTAAAGTTCAGGTCCCCTCTTAAATTATAGCCTTCTCCTCTTTCTGAAAACAGTTTCTTTATGTTGTCTTGAAGTATGTTATTTCTTGCCTTGAATATTACTTGAGCTGTTTTAAACTGGATCAGATCTTGAAGCTTTAGGGCTTTTTGTTTTAAGACAAGTCTGTTTGTGTGGTCTCTAAATCCTGCTTTGTTGATGAGTCTGATGGAACTTTTCTGCCTTGTGTTTATTGTTTGAAGATTATTTTACTACACCTCTGTGCAGTAGGTCAGATAAGGTCAAATTAATGCACAATATAAAATATATAGTGCTTTCTGGCTGAAGGTCTGTCTTGTTTTCCGCAGGACGGCGATGCTCAGTGCCGATTTTCCCTGAACATATTCAGTATGTGGTTTCCAGCAGATTTTGTGGTCTAGAATTACACCAAGGAGAGCGAGTGTTTGTTCTGACCTGTAGACGGTGGTCTCCTTGCGGGTGTTTTGCTGTGGGCAGAAGCAGTGGGAGTACTGGTGAACTCCCAGCTCAAACAGCGAGGGGAACACTTTACTGCAGAGGTGACAGCGGTACGTCAGCTGCTCCTGGTGCGTCCTGATGTGCTCCAGAAACTGATCCAGCTTGTGAAAGGTCTGAGAGCAGGACTTTAGGACACACTTGTAAACCTGCAGAGGGCAGAAAAGTTGGCTGTTCAGTTATCATGCATGATAAAAGTTACAAATCTAGAGTTTCTTGAGTGTTTAGGAAGCTCCTCACCTGCTCTCCTTTATGCTGCGTCAGGTGAGACTTGAGCTGGAAGTATGTTTTGAACTTGCCGGCACAGAACTGGCACTGATAGGAGCTGTCAATCACCATGATCTGTTTGGTCTGAGTCTGGCTCTGCTGGTTCTGCTGCTGCAGCTGAGGAGCCCCGTTCTGCAGGTTTTCCCCTCGGCTGACCTCCAGACCTGCACGAGCCTCTGTGGCACTCTCCTCCAGCTCTCCTGGATCTTCTGAAATCAAACATTCAGATTCGTGTGAACCTGGAGCCTTAAAGGAATACGCAACATTTTTTCTTTTCATGTCTTGCCCCACTCCTGAGTCCATGATAAGCAGATAGACTCCATTCTTTCAACTGTGCGTGCAGTAACAAGGAAGAGAAGGGCAAAGCTCACCCACCACTAGTTAGCTTAGCTCAAATACTGGGAGTCAGTGGGTAGTGTTAGTCCGCCTCTGCCTACAGTCATCAGATAAACTCTTCAGTAACTCTAAACGGTCCTTTGTGCTTGTTGTGACTCATTTTTTTACCCCTTTGTTACTCATAAACAGAGGCTTTGTTTTGCTTACCTACTTTCTGCGGTGGTTTGTGCTAGAGATGTGATGTTCGCGAACGAGTCGAGTCTTTTGAACAGATCTTTTAAGTGGACGATTTAAGTGAGCTATTCGTTTGTGAGCCATTATTAAATGCAAATTGCCCACGAATTTAAGAATGTCTTGCAAACGAACGGCTCACTCACAACTGCGAATCTGTTCCTATTGTTTATTTAAAAGAGCTGTTCAAAAGACTCAACTCGTTCGCGAATGTCACACCTCTAGTACAAACCACCCCGTCAGTGGGTAAGCAGAACAAAGCCTCTGTTTAGGAGTAGAAGACGTAACATAACGCAGTAAAAAAAATGAGTAACAACAAGCACACAGGACCGTTTAGAGTTGCTGAAGAGTTGATCTGATGACTGTAGGCAGAAGCAGGCTAATGCTACCCATTGACTCCCAGTGTTTGAGCTAAGCTAATTAGCAGTTGGCTAGCTCCGCCCGTTTCTTCCTTGTTACTGCACGCATAGACTAAAGAATGGAGTCTATCTGCTTGTCATGGACTCGGGAGTGAGGCAAGGCACGAAAACATCTGCTCCTGGACCATTTTTAGCAGGGTTCAGAGTATGATTATCTCACCAGCTTGCGTTGCTTCTTCTTCTGCTTGTGTTTGAATGTTCT
This sequence comes from Cetoscarus ocellatus, assembly GCA_037902135.1. NCBI lineage: Eukaryota > Metazoa > Chordata > Actinopteri > Labriformes > Labridae > Cetoscarus > Cetoscarus ocellatus. Next base: position 1,299,356 of record JBAMNC010001316.1, read on the forward strand.
GTTGCTGGGACCCCTCCACCTCCTCGGGTTCACTCTGCTGTTGCCGAGTCCTGCCTCCTTGCTCCTCATTGGTTGAAACTGGTACCACTTTTACTGTGATTGGTAATCTGGACACAGTGCTGGCGACACCCATCGGCCACACCTTTAGGAATAAAACAGCAGCTTTAATGAGGCTTTGGCATTTGTGGTATGAAGATTTGATGGTTACCAGACTCCAGGTCATGGCTGATTACATCAACACCACTGTAAGAGTCAAACTAAATCGTCAAAATCTGATTCAACAAATCATTCAAACCTTGTGTGTCTGCATGTGTTTCTTCACGTTGGACTTCTGGGCGAAGGCTCGGCCACAGACAATGCACTGAAACGGTTTCTCTCCTGTGTGACTGTAAATAGAAAGTTTTCATGGTTAACTCTCTGTACTTTGCAAAGTCCATTTTGTTGTTTTTGTTGCTCAGTATTTCACCTTCTTATGTGCTGCTGAAGATCAAAGTTTTTGGAGAAGATTTTCTCACAGAAATTACACTTCAGCTTTGGTCCTTTTCCTTTGAGCTGCTCTGCTGAGGAGAAAAAAAATAGAATAAGACAAATATTTGGATTCCAGTCTACTGGATCAGGAGCTACCAAATCAAATCTTTCTTCTGTACACACCCGTGGCTCCATCGGGGCTCTTCTTGCTGTTTCTGGGCCGTTTGGGAATGATGACCTTCTCAAAGTCTCCGAGCTCCGTCAGGTTGGTGGTGATGCTGCAGGTTTTTGTTTTGGTGCCCTGTTTTCCAGGACTGTAGACGGGAGGGGTGGTGAAGGACTGGCTCTCCACACACTGACTGGGAACCTGCAGTCAGAGACACAGACACATTAATTCGATCACATTATTTAGCTTTTTACATTTTTTCCAGCCTCTTCATCTATGGTCCTACTTATAAAGAATGAAAAACTAGTATGCATGATAAAATATATAATAACAATTATCCATCTTCTGTAAATAACAAAGTGACATAAAGGAAGTGTCCTCTGATAAGTGTGAGTTATATTATTATGACGAGCTGATTATTTTCTATAACACAAGTACCTTAAACCAGAGTATAGATGTATATATGGCAAATAAGTAATAATTTGGTAAAGGTATGTATTTCGAATAGTTGGACATATGAGTCAAAAACCCATGCTTTTATAAAGATAGTTGATGGCTTATTATTTTTGAGGCAATATTGATTACTTATTTAAAAATAATGAAGGTATGGAAAAGAAAGAGAAAAGGCATTTGTACATAATATAATAATGTTAAAACATACTGACTATTAATACCAGTCATAGGGAATAAGTCAGAGGAAATCAATTCATAAACAGGTATGTAATAAAAAGGAAGGAAAACAATTAATTAGTACTGATTAATGAAGAAGGGGTGTGGTCATGACCACTAATATGTTTTTCTTCTTCCAACTCCTTTTTGAATGTGTAAATTAATCAGTGAGTGTTGTTTTTCAATATTTATCCATTTATTTATTTATATATTTGTGTCTAGGGCAGAATAAGGCTTGACCACATTTTTGTGAAGAACTGACCTTTTGTTTTTCTGCCATTTACAAGTAAAAAAATAAAAGTATTTAATAAATCAGTCAATCATCACATTTTAAAGCACAAAGATTCACAAAACAATCCAAGTAGTTTCACTTGAAACTTGTTCTGTCTTAAAGAATAGACAGCACAAGACCATTGAACAGTGACTTTATTTTAAAATTATTGTGACTCAAGACCTGCACTTTAAAAGCCAAAACAATTTGCACATTGTTAAATTATTTTATGCTTCAACTTATTGTTTGTCAAAGTCAGTTCATAACCTTTTGAGTTATTCTGGCAATAATCTAACAGACACACCAACTAACCAACAAATTCTACAGAAACTGTATGAAATCATACTGTATCATTTTAAATTATGATGATGATAATAATAACCACCACCACCACCAACAATAATGATACTACTACTACTAACAATAATAATAATAACAATGATAATAATAATAATAATAACAATAATAATAATAATAATAATGATGATAATAAGAACCACCAACAACAACAACAACGATACTGCTACTACTACTACTACTAATAATAATAATAATAATAATAATAATAGAATAATCCACAAGTTGATGAAATCGTATTCTGACAAACGCAGCTCCACTCACCTGTACGGGATGGAAAGGCTGCAGTCCGAGGGCGTGAATCTCTGCACCTCCACCTCCGGCCATGTGGGGCAGCGTGCTGTACACCTGCACCACAGAGTTACTGAGGCTGGCCGGGACCTGTGAGGAGAGGGGCTGCTGGGGGGGCGGTGCTGCGGGCAGGGGGTGGGCCTGAGCCTGAGTGGGGGGCAGAGGGTGGGGGGACTGCTGCTGCTGCTGCTGCTGGTGATGGGGGTGATGATGATGATGATGATGGTGGTGATGGTGCTGAAGGTAGGATGTGGCTGTGTGCATGCTCAGGTTACTCTGCGACACAGAACAAAGAGAAGTTTGTAGGTTTTGTGTATTTTTTGATAGTGGAGAGCTGCTCTCTCGTTCTCTCTCACCTGTATGGGGGTCTGCATGGCGGCCATCGGTTGGTCAATGGAGGTGAACGCTGAGATGGCAGACATGAAGACGTCATCACTGACCAGCACGTTACCCTGGACCAGAGTGTGCGTGAGCGGAGAGGGAGGGACTGTGATGTATGTGGATACCTGGTGGAGAAGAGGGAAGAAAAACGTTGAGTTAAGATATTTAGATTATTTCATCTTTATGTTTGACTGTTTGTTGTTCTTGGTTCCATCTTAACAAAATACATTTGCTGCTTACCTTCTTTACTAACGCTACTACGCCAAGGAGGTTATGTTTTTACTGAGGTTTGTTTGTCTTTTTATTTGTTTGTTAGCAAAATTTCGCAAAAACTGCTGAAATTTTCAGCAGATGTTGGTAATGGTCCGACTTGATAATGATTAGATTTTGGTGGTGATCCAGATAACTGCCATTAGTGATCAATCGTTTTTGCTCAGTAATTGTCTAACTAATAATGATTTCCACATGATTCTGAGTGCTAGGTGTGGGTTTTCAGGGTCAAGGAAACATATTTTGATGGTAACTTTATCATGGAACTATTGCTTATAGATGCAACAGCAATATTTGAGCTGCCTTGGTGGAGGTTTGCTCTGTCCAAGTTCTTTCATGGATTATAAATAGTTCAGTAGATTAAGTCTGATTTCTTATGATTGTCTGATGAAAACAATTGTTTGCTAACGGTGGTTATCTGGATCACCACTAAAATCTAATCATTTTTAAGTTGTGCCATTATCAACATCTCCTGAAAGTTTTTGCAAAATCAATCCAGTAGTTATTGCGTAATCCTGCTAACAAACAAACAAACAAACAGAAAAACATAACCTCCTTGATATAATAAAGTCTCTCTCACCTGTCTGTTTGCGGGAGTCTGTGGTCCTGCGCTTATAGATGGGACAGGCGTGTAGGCATTGGTGGAGGCCAATGACACCGTGGACAGCGAGGGGGCGTTGGACTGGCACTGCTCCCTCTTATGCGTCATGAATGCTGGCAGAGAGTTAAACTGTTTCTTACATTTCCCGCACAGGAACACGTCCTCGTCATCTGTAGGAGAAAAAACATTAAAGTTTAATCTGAATCCTGGAAAAGAAAAAACATTTCACTGTGTCACAGCCTGCTGAAATGTGTTTTATCACATTTTGGGGCAAACAGGCTGTGATTATACACTCAAGACAGGCAGACAGGAAAATGCCAAGAATGGGACGAAGGAGATGAAGATCAGGTTTGTGAGCTTAGAATATTTTGAAGGGTCTTGCTCTTGGTCATGAGGGCATCATCAGAGATGGGCAGTGCAGGATTACACAGCATGTTCAGCCCAATAACAGAAAGGTGTGAATATAAATAAAAGAACTGATGCAGGATATTGGATTTTTAACAATATCTGATATTTCCAAACTCATCATCGCTGATACTGATGTATTTTGTCAAGAGCAGAAAGTCTTTACTTTACAAAAATTGACTTGTTGCTTTAAATGTGAGAGTCTATTTGTTTCAGGAACAGATGTAATACAGGAAAAATATCATTTAACTCTTGAATAAATGAAACTATTTGTTTTTAAATGTACCCATGCAGTGATGACAGGGTGAAGCATCACGGTCCATTTGTGTATTTTGTGGATATTACAGACAAAATAAAAGATATATATCCAATATGCTCGGCCGATACATCGGCTGTAAATATTGGCATAAGTGTCAATAACAGCTGATTCATATATTCAACTTTTTAGGCCAATATCTGCTGATACTGATATCTTACCAATAATTTTGTGCATCCCAATAAGGCATGTAAATATCAGTTTGCTGGTGAACTAGAGGCCTAGAAATGGCTTATAAAATATAAAACCCAGATGATGAATCACAATTCTACACATTTATTCACAGAAATGTGGTTTGATTGAGTGAAAATTTTAATATAGAATTAAAGTACAATATTCTGAAGAAAAAAAGACATTTGCTTATGAATATAAATACTGTTTTATTCTTGTTTTAGTCATTTAAGAGTTTTTAGGTTGTTTTTGTCCACAATCAATAACACACCAGGGTTGTTAAAATCAAAACACTATTTCATAAAATGTCTCCCCAACTTTTGACTGTAAAACAACAGAAATAAATAAAGAAAAGAATAGAAATGAAATCTAAACATGTTTTAACATCGGCACAACTGGCAAAACCAGAGGGATGAATTGTTGTCCCTCAGCTGTCGTTAACTGTATTTGCTGTACACACCCATAGACTGGATAGCGGGCGTCCCAGAGACAGTCTGGTTGTTTGGATCAGGAACTCCGCCTTGACCATCCAGCAGAGACTGGACAGCCAGGACAGTCTGGTTGTCCATGCCTGAGGAGGAAGAAAGCCAAAGAGGGTGGTTAGAATAAAGGCTGGGATGCATATTATTAGCATGATATCAGTATGAGCAGATATTAGCTTAAAAAGAGGAATATAGGTATCCAAATCTCTGCCGATATTTGCAGCCAATACTTTGGCCCTTTATATCCCTGAAATATTGGCAGAATGTACAACTGCATATGGTTTACCTCATCATTTTTTTTAGCTGGTTTTAAGGTTTTAATTGGGGTTAATATATTTAAAATTGCCCTGTTATGTTGCTCTGTCCTACATCTGTTTTGTAATTTGTGTGTTATGATGGATGCCTCGATCTCTCTGACTGAAAAACAAGTTTACCCACAGGTACAAACAAAGTAACCTGAACTTTATAAATCAAAATTCAAATTTATTACAGAATGAAATGCTGTTTTACTTGCTTCATACATGTTTCTAGTACAAACAGATTGTCACAGGAGGGAACAGGTCAATTTGTTGTAAAGTGGAGCCTTTGTACCCTTGACAAAAAAATATCAGTATTGGTGATAACGAGGCAAAAATCCAATATTGTGCACCGTTACAAAAATAGAAAATATTTTCCGATGCTTAGTGGAAATGTATTTTTATTGAAATTTGTATTCATTTATTTTTTTTATTCCTTTAAGTCCTGTCTTATAAACAATTAATCAACTGTTTATGATACACATGCATTTTAAAGACAAAATGTCATCAAATACTGTGAGCAAACTCCTGTGCACACACAAATATGTTGGAATCAACTAATTATTAAGTGCCTTGGAACCACACATTTGGTGTTATTAAATCTAAATAAGTACCATGTTTGATTCTTACTGACATTATATTAAGTTTTAACATTATGAAACTGAGATACCCATTTATGAGCACAATCACAAAAACACTTTAAAGAAAAATCAGAACAAGATTTTCAGTGACAATCTGCTACATCCAAAATGTAAAATAAAAATATGAAGGCCAGTTGCTTTATGTTCGTTTCCCTCAATTGGTCACACTATTCACTGATTATGAGTAGTCATATTATAGATGTATAAATGTATGCAAACCATATACCGGTGATTGCAATTACAAGTGCATCAGCAGACTGAACTGTTGAGGTTTATTCGGCTTACACTGAATTATTATTATTATTCCTCAGTCCATAGTTACCAAAGTGCTGCAGAAGATATGTGTTTATAACCGCAAAGGCCTTATTTAAAATAAATGTATACTTCAGTCGAAGAATGTGGGTCATGTTAATCCTGATTCCTCACTGTAAAACGATTAACAAACGACTTTTACAGTCAACAGTCCACCAGCTCAGTCCAATAATCAGTCTGTTTGTTTACAGTGCAGCTTCTTCTCTCTGGTATTTTCATTATTTTAGAAAATATAGTGACTTTAGCATCGTTTTATGTAAGTTTTCTGCTCATGTAAAGGGTCCCCCAGTATTGTACTTGTTCAATTAAAACGTCTTTGTATCATTAAAGGTGTAATACTGTGGGATTTCTGATTTTTTTCCTACCTTCCAGCACTTCAAATATTGCCTGCGCCATCTTGAAGCTCTGCTGTTGCGCGATAGGCGCTCGATTAGCACTGGCTGCCGTGGAGGCGCACCCCCCTCACAGAACAGGGAAGACGACGGAAAACAATAAAACATAAAAAAAAATACTTTAAATGAGATTTATTTACGTGTTTCTCAGTTTATTGACAAAGTATTTATACTTTCAGATCAGAATGTATTCACTGGTGTTTTTCTGACTTGAACAAAATCACTTTAAGAGCGAAAAACTTTCATTAAACAAACAACAAAACAAAACTTAAACATCACTGACTAACCCTGATGCCAGCAAACTCTCTACTTATGACTTTAAAATGATTACATTTAAGAAACTAATTGGTTGAATAATCTCATTTTTGAAAGTGTAAATGGAAGAAAAACAAAAGAACACATTCCTCATAAAAATGTGATAAAGCATTAAAAAAAGAAAAAAAATGTATATGACCAATAAATAAATATATTAGCTAATCACTGATTTAATATACACATTCAATAAGGAGTTTAAAGGAATAAATATTTATGTAATCCCACATCTACTCCATTAGTTTGCACCTATTAATTATTCTTATTTCTTGTAATTACATACCAGGACACGTATGACTGTTCTCTGGGTCTGGTATCAGTATTCAGTATTTTATTGACGACATTATTATTTGACTTATCAAGGATTTTTCTCTGTCAGAATATCAATCCCGTACCTTCGTTAATCATGAGTAATGATTAATAATTTGTAATTAGAAAATACGACAGGTCTTCTCATATACATTATAAGATGCACCATAAATGAGTATTCATATGTTTAAAGGTAAAACAGCTTACAGTTCACTTGCAAAAGGACATGTTTATCATATTATCTTGTTAATTATTATTATTGTTGTTGTTGTCATTAGCAGCAGTAGTAGTATAATTTTTTTTATAACATACATACGTGTGTTTTCAGTAGCAAATACGACATTTGTCCTTCATATATTACCATATACACTATATAATATGCTGTTAATGAGTATTCATATGTTATTAGAGGTCTTAACGGCTTAAAAATCACATAGCACAGGGCAAGTCATTCAAAATAGCTTTTTTAAATAAAATAATTATGTTAATGATGGTTTTATTATTATTACTTTAATTATTATTATTATTATTAGTAATACTAGTAATTGTAGTAGTATTATACAAACCACATGTGTTTTTCTACAATAGAAAAAAAGACACATTCTTTATTTCGTCATATATTCTCATACACAGCTGGGCCTCGCATCATTGGATAAAGTAATTGCAAAAGGAATGTACAGGGTCACTACAGCTATGTATAGCTAAAATGGAGAGATGGTTTACAACTGTTTATGACTGTTTATATGTTGTATTTTTATTGATATATTCAGTTTGCCCTGTTTTATTTTAACGTGTATCCCAATAACGCCTGATAATTTTCCCCAAAAATTGAACCGTTGGACAAAAGACGAATAAAAGAAGCTGAAATATTTTGTTCTGTAGTATAAAACATTTTCACAGCTGTAGGAATCAAGGCTTAAATTGAAATTACACCCTAAGCTGAAATGTGTTTTTAACAGACACAACCTCTTTGTGGTAGATTTAGACATCTTTAAAATAAAAAAGAAAGACAGGGAGCTTTGTTGTAGACTTTTCTCGCTGACCTCGAACGCATCTCCCGAGCGATGAATCTGCGCTTGATTAAATGTCTGACGTCACGCCGTCTGTCCAAGCCCCGCAGTGAGATCCCCATCGACCAATCACAACGTCTGGATTTGAGCACGTGTCTGTTTCGCGGCAAAAAAGATTTCGCGCGAAAACTGTCGGTTCCTTGTTTAGATGTAGATCAGCTGGGACAATAACAATAATAACAGCCGATACCGGGGTCCGGAAGACGCCTTTGATGCACGGACCGCACCCGACGCGACCCACCGAAGGACCGACGGCTTCACTTTTATCGGACGTGTTCGGATTTTAACGATTTTTGTCTTTACAGTTCAGGTTTAGTCGGACTGCTTCCTGCGTGCCCCAACAAAACGAGGGGGTAGAAGATGTGCGGCTAATAACTCAGCTAACATGCTAATCTGCCCTATATTTTCCCGTTTGACATAGCCGTCAACCAAGCGATTAGTCGAGCAATCGCTTTTCTGTATCTGCTCTCTGAGGTGATTTTTAGTTGTGGCGATGCCTCCTTGTATTTGTTACTGTTTTATCCCGATAGCTTTCTCTTGGTAAGCTTCTACAAAGTTTTAATAACCGTGTAATTCCTAATTGTACGTGGATAAAACGTATCTGTTGACATATGCTTAGGTAGTTAGCTGTTTAAAAGGGCTTGTTTTCCGACTTTATCGGTTCTTTATCGATAGGAAACAAAGCTAGCTTGTTAGCAGGGTTGGTAGCTGTGTTGGGACAGTGTGGCCAGGCCTTAATGCTGTACAGTGCTGTCAGGAGAAATGGAAACAATAGATTAGCTTGTTAGCTTGCTTATCTCTAATATTATAAGTCTACTGAAAGACAGTTTGCACCCTTTACCTTTGAGTTTATGCTAGCAGCCGAGGCTCGAGTTGCTAAGTTGGTGTGTATTTAGCAATATAGTTTTATTTGGCAAATTTCCTGCCTGGCTGCACATCCTGTGCTGTCGCTTCATATCAGCCTGCAGCTTATTTTAGGCATTTTTAAGCTAAGTGGTTATTGATGCTGTTGGTTGTTTGGCCTTTAATCAGTAAGAATATTGATATTAAGACCCTCTGGAGAAATGCTCAGGCTAACTATCAGGAGCCCCCCCTGTTCAGCTCATCCAGAGAAAGTGAATAAAAGTCGCTGCTGAAACTAAAACTCGATCTTCTCGGAGCCCCAGTGACCCTCTGCCATGTCAGAGACTCTGATCACAGGCCAGACCTCAGAGGACCTGCTGGCCGACTTTGAGACCCTGCTGAACTCTGGGAGCATCGACCTGGGCGAAGACCACCAGATACTGATCATCACCAGCCCCAGCAATGAGGGGCTCCACCCGGCCGCGGCCCCCACCAGCACCGGGGAGATCCTGCTGTTCGCCACCCCGCAGGGTCCTGCCGATGTGGGGGTCAACGACAAGAGGAGGCCGGTCCTGGGGAGACCACCTGTGAGTACAGCTCTGGTCAGGATTAGGACTGAAAAGGGGCCCTGAGATCTGGGGTAGATCTTTAACTTGAGGCCAGAATTGTGTCTCCAGGTCATCACTGCAGAACAGACTTTTACATGAACACAATAAATAAACGTGTTTTTAAAGGACAGACGTGCCACTAAATGACAGCATGCAGTCTCATTATAATGTGTTTAAATCATGCACAGTCATTTATTTACTTTTATGAATTTCTCCTCTTTTTATATCCCTACATGTTCTTAATGAAACTTAAACCTAAATGACCAAATACCAGATCACAGCTTTCTATCAGCTCAATTGTGATACAGAAAATACATTTCTATATTATTCTTTTGCTCTGTCCTCTTTTTTTAATTGCAAATTATCAAATGCGTTTGGAAATACCTTTAAAAATAACAGAATATCATTAAAAAAAATCTCCTCCAGAAAATATACACTGTAACTGATTTTTGTCAACTTAACAGTATTCTACCATAATATTTACTGTAAAAAAAATCCATATGGTGAATGGCAAAAGATTCTGGGAAAACATTGATTTCTGTACAATTAATAGTATTTACAGCAATTTACAGCATTTTATCTGCTGTAACATGTATACACAATAAATTACAAAAGGGCAGTAAATCAAGAGAAAATTCCATTTTGCCAGGAAACTGACCAAAAGCAGGAAAGATTTTTTTACAGTGTATAAAAAATATATATATATATGTTGCCCTGCATGTTGTCAAATCAGATGTTAACTGGCAAAATAAAGTTTTTAGCTCTTAATACAAAATATTGTAACACATTTTAAGATTTGAAACCATTTTAGCAGCAAAGAGAAGATCAAATTCAGTAATTTAATTCAATTTGACAATTTTCAGGGTGTAAAAGAGTTCAAGAAGTCAGAAAAACTTAAATCTGCTTACTGCCTTTTTGCTTACTCTTTTCCTTTGTTTTATTGTAAACTCTTAGATGTCATGTGCTTAAAAATGATAGACTCTCAATTATTTTATTAACGTCTTTCCAAAAAAAAACAACTTTATTAATAAAATCATTATATTTCCTGTCATTGTGTCAAAGAAAATTAAAATGGCAAAATACATACAGTTCATAGTCTTTGTACTGAAAAAAAGTGTTCACATTTCAGGGTTTAAAATAACTTTAATAGCAAAAAGATGAATCCAATACATACACAAATTTTAATATATATGTTTGGTGGTGTAAAAAGTAAATTAAAGAAGTCAAAGAAGCAGAATTCTGTGCTTATTGTCCTCAGGCTAACACCAGTCTTTTTTTATTGTAAACTTTTAAATACTGTGTATTTAAAAAAGATTGAATCTCAATTATTTTAAACATATCTTTCCTAGAAAACACGGCTTTGTAAAAAATAATCTTTATATTGCCCTGATTTGTGTCAACACAGCGGTAAATATACCAAATAAATATGGTTCTTAACTCTGGATACTAAAAACCTATCACGTGGCTTAAAAACTTTTTTAATAGCTGTTTCACAGCTTTTAAGGGTGGAGAAAGAGTAAATTAAAAAGGTCACAACTGCAGAATTTTAGGATTCAATGTAACTGTGATAAAAGTCAGAAGGTACTTAAACCTTTTAAACAAACTTTATACAAAAATTGTGTCCATTAAAAAAGAGGAGGGCTCCAGAAGTGCCCAAGTCTTAAGTACTTTGACATGTTAACCAGTGAAGATGGGCGGTGATGGAAACGTGGAGAAGTGAAAGTTAAAAAGAGAAGTGCTCAGCCAGCTGCTCTCCAGCTTATTCTGTTGAAACCTCTCTATGAATCTGACTTGTTTCAAAGTCCAGTCACTTACTGCTGTGCAAAGTTTCACTTTTGTCCACACCTTTTAAGACATAAAAAAACATGACTTGTATCCTAATTTTTTTATTTGATTTGATGCAAGTGAAAATTTAAAATATGCAAATTATTGAACCATGACAGCAGAAAAAGAGGACATCAGCACTTATGGACATTTATTCTGATTAATAATGAAAAATGCAGTCAAATAAGTGATGTAAGATGTGGCTGTGATATCAGCATAGGTAGATAATTTCCTTGAACGTTAATTATTGTTATAGGCAGATATGGAAATACTTGCCGGTAGTATTATAGTCATGTATCAGAGTTCAGTCTGACCTGTATAAAAAAAAGAACTGAAAGTAAAACCTCCAGTCAGAGGGTTCTTACATCACTGGTTGGCCCTCTCAGATAGGTAGCTGAAGCACTGTTAAAATACATTATGCTTTTAATGCTGGTATAATGGTTTTGTTCCTACAAACCCACACCACAAACAACAACAACAACAATAAAAACCCTTCTTTCCTTTTTGTCCTAAATATCAGTGTTCGTATTGGCCTAAGGAAGATTGGAAATATCAGCGTGTAAGATATCAGCAAAAAAATATCCAGTAATGAGTGTCCCTTAGTCAAACTCTTAGTGGCATCAGTTCAATGTCGTTATCGGCTGATATCAGCTCGGCCTGTGCTCAATATATTGATACGGCAAAATATCGTCACGCACTCCTTGGGGATACCCAATCGATACGGATTCTACAGAATCGATATGGCCTCAGTGTTTGACAGTTGTCAATACACTTTGGGTGATGTTAACAATGGCACAGTTCAAAGTAGAAGTCAAGCTACATGATAAAGCACATGATCCACATTTGAATTACCGTCTTTGAGGACCTGAATTTAAGTTTGTTAAGTTGTAGAATCACTTAAAACTCATCCTTGTTCTTTTTCTTCTTGTAATAAAAAAACAAAACTTGTTGGGAATTCTGTTAACAGCGTAGTCAGTGTTCACAATTTATGTGAACACATATACACACATATTGTATCGTGGCCTCAGTGTCGGGATATGTATCGTATTTTGAGGTTGCTGGAAATACCCAGCCCTCATAATAAGCCCTTTTTTTTACAAGCATTGACCATCAGCAAATGATTGTGTGATGAACTGACATCAGTTTTCATATGTTTACTTTTGTCAAACATATTCAGTGCTGACATGTGGCACCCCTAACAGCTGATTTAGAGATGTATGATTTATTCATGGCAGTAAAAATGACCAGACAGGAGACAAAATATTGGCGTTACGGGAGAATTACATTAAAAGAAGTGACTAAAAAAACATCAGTATAGGCTTAAATTATCTCAAACATCGGTATCGCCCCAATATTCACAACTTTTTGGTGTAAAAACAGTTTGTAACAAAAATTGAGCACATATGAAGGTATCAGGAACAAATCAAACTTTAACAGGTCAGTTTGTTAAGAAAGGAATAAAAAATAAAATAAAATATCAAAGATGGAACATGTTTAAAGCTCCACAGTAGTTTTATTTTGGTGTATGACTGAGCTGTGAAAACAGAAACTGCTTGATAATCCAATCATTTTAATGTATGTCTGCACTTTGGACAGCACTCACTCTCTTCTGCTTAAGAGTATAACCAAAGATCCAGTTTTTTTTATCCTTTTTTATAATTTATAAACACAAAACATTTAATACAGTATTGTATAGTCTTTAAAAATAAAGTTTTTGGAAGTTTAAGCTTCTCTTCTGAACTTTTTTTCTTTGTCATATTTCTTCAGGTGAAGAGAAAGTTGGACCTGGACAGCGACCATCAGTACGTCAGCACGACTCGCCCGTCCATCGGTCAGGCACCACCATCCACGCCGGCCCCTCCTCGAGGTGCACACTCACCCAGAGTTTTTTATTGTTTCTGAAAATCACAGCGGGAGCAGCAACACATCAGCTGCACGTGTGCCCCACTTCCATCCATTCATGGATACATGCACACTTTTACACACGGTGACCTTTGCCCCGGCTCTCATTGTCCCAAAAACAGCTGTCCCTTTGTGAGCACAGACAACAGCCTGCCATCACGCCTGCGTCTTCACTGAAACCATCAGTCTGTTTAAAGGACAAAAGGGACTTTAAATCATACAGAAGTGGGTCATTTTGGATTCATGACTTTAACCAAATACTGTCCTCTGTAGAAAATCAAGATAAAGTAGATTGTGGAAGAATGAGCGCCCATTTCTTAGTTTTTGTTGATAACCAAACAGGAAACAAATTTGTCAAGTCTAAAAAGTGAGATTAATTCATGTAAGTGAAATCACTCAATGCATTTTAAAGATGTGCATTTATACTTTTTTACTTCTGGAGTTATTCAACATTTTGATAATTATGGATGAACATTATTTATTTTTTTGCTGATATTTCCAAACTTCTTTTAGCTAATAATATTTATTCTGACTCAGAAAAATAACTGAAAGTAGTTTTTTATAGTACACATATATTTTATCCATCCATCATATACTGTTTATCCATTTCATGGGCTGGAGCCTTTCCCAGCTGACACTGGGCGAGAGGTGAGGTACACCCTGAACCGGTCACCAGCCAATCACAGGGCCGCATAGAGAGACTGACAACCATCCAGGGGCCATTTAGAGTCACCAGTTAACCTAATGAGCGTGTTTTTGGTCAGTGGGAGGAAGCTGGAGTGCCCGGAGAGAACCCATGCATGCTATGAACATGGAAACTCCACACAGACCAACCCAGGGTTTGAACCGGCAACCTTCTTGCTGTGAGGCACATGCACTTCCTGCTGGGCCACCATGTTGTCCTGTATATTATATGCAAAATATAATTTTAACAGTGTCATTTAAATCACGTTTAATCTGCCATTTTAAAGCTATAAACATTTGTGCACCAATTTTAACTCTCTCTTGTTTTTGAGCTTTAGAATATGTATGCAATAAAAAAATATACTCAGTGCTGAAATACAAGGCTGGTATAATGCCAGTAAATGCCATCAGAAGTTGTCATATTTGACCTGATTTTAAGGTGAATACCTGTTGATACTCGCTTATGTAATCCTGAGTTTAATATGGCTGCTAAAGTGACACAAACATTGTATTTGCATCCAAATCTTCTTTAAAGTAATAATCAAAAGGTGCCGTGACTTATGGTGTAATAAGGAATGGGACTTGATAAGGTTTTATTGATCCTAATGCTGTAGTGCATTCTTCTTATCGATTAAATTTGATTGTCTGTTTGGGCAAAAGTTGACCTGTAGGTCAGTTGCTGGTGTCTCCACTCACTGAAATTCGTGCAGTAAGCGTTTTTTCTGGGGAAATTAAACCACAATTTTGACCACTTCTGATTTCTGTCAGTGGAAGGAATTCATAGGGGAGTTGTCAAGCAAAAAAGAATAATGATATCGATTCCTTGAGGTAGTTGTTATTGATTCTCAGCATCAACCAATCAATCAATTAGACCAGATTTAAGTGGCACTTTTCATACATAAAAATGTAGCACCAAATAGTTTATATGGACAGAAACGAGAAAAGGACTCACAAGACAAACATAAATAAAGCCAATTAAAATAAACAAATCCGTAGTGAACAAACCATGGAAAAAGCTATATCAAAAATCCTGATTAAACAGAACTGTGGGACTTGGGAACTATGGGAGAGAGTTCATGATGAGAAAATGATAAATAGTTTTGTCTATGGTTATACTGTAATCGAGTGTTTGGGTTTGATCAGAGTTAAAGAGCATTGATCTTGTGTAACCCGGCTGCCTTCAAAACAGGAAATTGTCACAAGAGGTGTGTCCCAAACACATGGCTGTGAGAAAATGTCAGAATTCACCGGTGTGGGGTATTAAAAAAAAATCCTGGGTTTTGGTAACTGTGTTGTGCTGAGCTGCTCCTGAAAACACAATTTCATGTTTTGGCTTTTCAAAATAAAAGTGAAGGTACAGTTGGCAGTGGAAATGCAGACAAGATCAGGGCTTTACGGCTCCAACCTGAACCAAGCTGTGCCGAACCAAACCAGACCAAATCATGTGTTGGAAATAGGATGAAATATTATCCAGAAGAAGGGAAATCTTCATTTATATACCCGTCTCCATGGCTAACAGCGAAGGCTTCAAGCTTTCTGTGTGGCATTGGTTTAGTCTTGTGCGTGCACCGCACCAGTTTATGAATTTATGTCTCTTAAATGTTCTGCACACAAGAGAGAAGACCTTCAATGAATGCTGGTTCAAGGAGCATCCATTGAAGGTCTTCGATGGGCCGGTACTATCAAGGAGATCTAATAACTTTGGTTTGAACGTACCCATCATGCACTGCAGGTATACCAGGACAGGGGTCTTTAAAAGCAGAATTTTAAAACAGGTTTTCTGTCTTTTTGCTTCAGTTCCTCGAATCACAGCAGAGAAGTCTCGTTACGACACCTCCTTGAACCTGACCACCAAACGCTTCTTGGACCTCCTGTCCAAGTCTGCTGACGGGGTGGTGGATCTGAACTGGGCCTCGCAGGTCCTTGACGTCCAGAAGAGACGGATATATGACATAACCAACGTCCTGGAGGGAATCCAGCTCATCTCCAAGAAGTCCAAGAACAACATCCAGTGGCTGTGAGTATGAAGAAGATTCTGCTGTTCTGAAGTTACGCAAACATCATGTGCTTTCTCACTTCAGTCTGACTTTCTCCCTGCAGCGGTAATCGAGTTGATGCTGAGTTGGTTGCCCGTCATAAGGAGTTGAAGAGGGAGGTGTGTGACCTCACGGCGGCTGAGGACCAGCTGGATGAACTCATTACTAAATGTAACCTGCAGCTTCGGCTGCTCACAGAGGAGCAGGAGAACAAGAAATATCCTTTAGACCAGAGAGAGGTTTTTATTTCACTGATGCCTGAACTAAGTGTGTTTCCACAGACGGATAAACAGAAAAAACAAGAGGCTGTATCTTCTCATGGTGATGTCCTCAATGGGGTGAATGGAAAGAGAGTGTATGAGCAGCAGCAGGTTTCATTCAAATATCATCTTTCCACAAAATATTTATGTACTTGGCACCTTAGACAGTTTCTAAACCCTTTGACTGGCATTGTAACCATGCGGTTGACTTTTTGCCGCCATACCACTGTATTTAAAACTCCTAAAGTCCATCTTTGTCTGTTTTTCCTTATTCACCTTTCTGAGTAGCAATATGTACCGACTGGGGGGCGCTGCTGTACATGAATATAATTGTTTGAAAATTATTAAAAATCGGATGTGAATCATTACATATTGGAAAAAATCTTTTCACATATTTCCAGAACCTCTAACAATCATAATTTAGTTGAAGGAAATAAATTTTATGATAAAAAGTGTATCTATGATTCCTCAGAAAAAAGGGCCAAGTGCTAAATATCTCATTTTGCTCTCTGGGATGTTTTCATGGAAAAAAAAAAAAAATTGTTGAAGAAAATAAGAAAATCCATTCACGCCAAGTATAACCCTTAACAGGCAAGCCAACCAACAGGTTGACCTGTATATCTGCTTCCCAAACAGGTAATCTGAAAATTAAAACCTGAAATGTGGCTAAATGAAGAGGCAGGAACACAATTTACCGACAATTAATTTGTTGCAAATGTGTTTCTTAGTTTGGAAGTCAAAGGGTTAAGCAAGGGGCAAAGAACACAGTGAGGTGTACATGATATAGTGGACATATGTCACTGAGCAGATCATTCACATCGGAGCATCAGCATTGATTAACAGTTAAACTTGTTGTGCCTTTAACTCTAATATCCATCCTAGTAAACAAACATATTTATTCAGTTCTTCTCTTTTTCAAAGATTAGTAGTTAATTGATTTGATAGTTGACGAGCGATAATGTTTTTAACTATGTTGAGATGAGGGTGGCATGGTGGCGCAGCAGGTAGTGCACGTGTATCACAGCAAGAAGGTTGCTAGTTCGATCCCTGGGTCAGTCGGGGCCTTTCTGTGGGGAGTTTGCATGTTCTTACTGTGCATGCGTTGGTTCTCTCCGGGCACTCCAGCTTCCTCCCACAGACCAAATATATACTCATTAGGTTAATTGGTGACTCTAAATTGCCCTTAGGTATGAGTGTGAGCGTGAATGGTTGTCTGTCTCTCTATGTGGTCCTGCGATTGGCTGGTGATGATTCAGGGTGTACCCCGCCTCTTGCCCAATTCCCCCCCCCCCATGACCCAGAAAGTGATCAGCGGTATAGTTAATGGATAATGGATAGATGGATGTTTAGAGGGTTAGTTTTTGGTGTTTGTGCCTTTATTTAGACAGGAGAGCAAAAGAGCAGTAGATCATGGAAAGAGAGAGGGAGGGGAGTTATGGAAAAGGAGGTAAAGGTATGACTCGGTCCCAGGCTGCCCACTTGGAGGACCGCAGCAACCATAAATGGTCATGTCCAAACTGCTAAGCTATTTGCCCCCCGGGTCAGCACCAAAATGTAATGGCTTCTTCCTTGGACAAAATTACACCTCTGGTAAAATATTCATGTAAATCCATCCAGTAGCTTTTGCATAATCTTGCTAACAAACAAACAAACAAACACACAGACGGACCCTGGTGAAAACATAACCTCCGCGGTGGAGGTAATGATAATTATTATAATAATAATAATAATAATAATAATAGTAATAATAATAATAATGATATAGCTATTTGTTTATGAACATAAATGAAGTCCTGCACCTTTAGTAAAAAGTCCCCTTGCCCAAGGTCTATAGTGTGAATCGTTGGTCTTTTGTGATCCTTAATTCTCTGGTCCTCACGTTGGGTTATGTTCGCTGTCAGGATTTAAGGAAGTCCTTTGACTCCCCGGACCAGCTGGTCATGGTGATCAGAGCTCCACCCGAGACCCAGATGCAAGTTTCAGAACCCTGCAAGGTACAAACTTTGATTACTATCCAGATTTAAACTAGTTTGTTTGAGGCTCTGCGGTTGTTAAATGACTTGTTTGTTGCTTTCTAAGGGTTACCAGGTGTCGCTGAAGAGCTCTCGAGGTCCAATCGACGTCTTCCTCTGTCCAGAAGACAGCTCCGGCGTCTGCAGCCCAGTCACAGGAAGCAGTCCTGCCAAACCCAGTGCTGACCCTCCTCTGGTTCAGCCTCCCGCACAACCCTACAGGACCAGTCACAATCCAAACCACCCGCAGCCGCCCTGGATGTGGGTTTATCATCACCAGCGTCCACGTCGTCCACGGTCACGGCAGCCTCGCAGCAGGACCCGTCCACACTGGGGTTAGGAGGAGACGCAGGTGAGTGATCACGTCTGTGATAGTAAGAAAATCAACCAAGAGAACAAGGCCTGAAAATATAAATACTCTGTTCTTATTGAACAATTAAGATCAAATGTGAATTATCCACAATCAGCTATTTTTGGCATCTGATGAGAGCTGGATTTTGAAAAGACTTTAGCATCAAAGTCCAACTTAAGTCAAACTAATTTTTTCTGTGTGGTATTTGGGATCCAGGCTGTCCTGAAACATCCAGAAAAACAGTTTATGAAGGTCCCTAGAAAGTCATGACACTAAAACAACTGACTCAGTAAATAATAAAATGCTACAAACTAGATTTCTTCTACAGTGTACTTGGATTCTCTCATGTGTGATGAGTTTTTCATTCTGTTGGATCAGTGCTTAGGTTGTCTGAGTCTTTTGTTACACATAGAAGCTCAAATGAAATTTCATAACTTAAGTCTTCTTTAAAATGTTTTAATAAGACACCCCAAAAATGTTTGTTGTTTCCCCTTAAAAGATGGAATATGCAATTAAATATCACAAAGGCAAATAATGTGCAGTTTAAAGTAGAGGTGAATGATTGGTCCTTTCTTCACAACAACAGTGTGACTTTACTCACATTGCTGGATGTGCGATGTTGCAGTCAAGTGACCTGAAAGATGTGGTGCTTCCACTTTTGTGTTGTTTAATGGAAGCTTAAGTGGGAATTTCTTTTTCTTTTTCTTTTTAAAAATAAATGTCAGTCTTACATATTAGTATATCAGTCTCAGCATTTAGAGAACAGACCACTGCAGGTGTTGTGCTTCAATTGCTGGGATAAGATCATGACATGCAATGCAGGTGTTCGGTTACATAAGGACAATGACGATTAGAAGTTCCTTGACCTGCTTGCTATCGCTCTGACCCATGAACATGCAGCTGTGATTGTGTATTGTTCAGCTCTAGGAGTGCACTGTTTAATATTTTTCAAATATGAGCACATTGTTTAGTGTGCTCAGGCTTAAGTCCTCAGATTGACCGGGCAGCAGAGTATGATCAGCAAAGGGTAACTAGTTATATGGGAGACCATAATTGTAATATCAAGGCAAAAAAAAAGGCCAAAATAACAGTCTATTGGCAAAGTTGAACCTATAAAGAAACTTTTTATGCCTTTGTGTCAGAGTGCTGCACAAGGACAGTGTTCCAATTAAGGAAAAAAAGTTAGAAATTGAATTAATTTTCATAAGAATAAAAACTGTTTCATCTTGTGTAGTTTTATTTTGTAGAAGGAAAAAAAAGAATCCACATGTCCTTATGAAATTTTAAGCAATGCCAGATTTTTCTAATGTTGATTAGACCTTATTTGGAGGCACTAAGTAAATAATTCTATATAAATGTTATTGCTTAAATGTCCGTGACAAACATTTTTTGTTCATTCAGTGGAAAAACATCCAGATATGTTAAGTCAACTTTTACAAACTGTCAAAGAAAAGCGTTTAATCTTCATATGAGAAAAACTTAAAAATCCAAAATTTAGACTTTAAAGAATGGAAAAATCTTTAATCATCAAAGTATTTACTTAATTATTGATAATAATACACCTAAAGCTACTTCCAAATGATTGATTCCCACACTTTAGTCCAACAGAGTTCGCACTTTAGACGGATATATGATTCCAGCTGTAACCTAAAAAAGAAATCAAGTGGCAGCCTGTTGGTGTTTGAGTGTTCAGTTCATTTCAGTCCATTTCTTTATTCCCTTCTTAACGTCTAACCTCTCTGACAGAATCCCTTCTTGGAGGCGACCCGTTCTCCGGCCTCGGTGACATCCCTGATTTTGACTTTTCCCCCCTCTCCTCCTCGGACTTCCTGAACGGAGAGGGTTTTCCTCTCCCGCTGGACGGTTTCATCAACTTATCCCCCCCTCACAGTCAAGATTACCACTTTGGGCTCGAGGACAATGAAGGCATCAGCGAACTGTTTGACTGTGACTTCGGGGACCTTTCACAAGTCCTGGGGGACGGGTAGGTGAGACAAAACAGGAGGACAAGCACGGTGGCTTTGAGTCGAGGACTTTTTAAACCGATTCCCGTAAAGGAGGGCAGGATCAGGGGGTAAATCTGTCATAATCTCAGACTCCATGGATTAGTTGTGGGTAGTGGGAGGATATTTGTATATTTGAGCCCAAATCCCCCCAAAGTATGAAATCTCAAGCAGTCCCCAAACTGTACAGCACATTATTAGCACTTCTTTTGGCCATTCAAACATTTTAGACCAAGAATTTAGCTCTAGTGTAGCTATTTAAATTATTTATACAAATGTTATTTTCATATTTTGTACCAAGTGAGGTTTTCTTATAATTAATGATATTTTATCCAAGTGGATAGAGCAGATTTGTGTATATATGTGTGTGTGTGAGTGTGGATTATGGACTTATAGGGCTGGTTTTCCTTGATACTCATTCACATGTATCACATCCTTCGTACTGCTGGTCTCAGCGGCCATTTTGTGTTTCTGTGAAATCAATTTTTCTCTAAATTTGAGAATTTTAACCCCCAAAAATGAACCTGGCAGGTTCAACACCAGGCTCTCCAAAAGCATCCCGGTAGAGATTAAGAAAATATGAAATAACGACTGTAATGGTGGCCTGAAGAACAAAGAGAAACGTTGATTTGTCTCTCAAACTCACTGGTTTGTTAAACTTCCTTTTGTCGATAGGAATTTAAAGTAATAACTTTATTGGAGTTTTAAGACATTTTAATCATCACGGACAGCATCAAGGAAGTGGACACAGTCACCGGGGCGTCACCCAAGTGTACCAAACTAACAAAAGCAGTGTGTGCTGCCTAATTCACGAACACATGTATGTGTTTTCACTAATGACAGTTTGATCACTTAAATTTTATGCATGACTCTTTAATGAAAGTTTAAAAAGTGCACCCTGTAGTTTCCCAGTAAGGTTCTTTGACCTAATATTGACAAATACAGGTCTGTTTCTCTCTGTGTGACTTGCATTAACAAACAAACTCTAGATTTCTTTACTCATTTGATTCTAAACCAGCCATTCAGTCCTTAAACGTGTTCAGATTTGTTTGTTACTTCTACTCACCATGTTTGCAGTTTACTTCTAACACAACCTGTAACATGTGTCCCATACTGGAGCAAATATATCTGGTCGTAGTGTCTGCAGGAAGGTTTTTTGTGACTAATGGGTGCACTTTTAATAAAGACAGGAACTTTAAACTGCTTTTGTTGCAGACAACTGTTGGTCCAAACTCTGTGAACAGATGAAATTGAGATGCTTTTGGAGAGCTCGGCCCCTCGTTTTTTTTTTAAAGCGACAGTCTTGGTTATTATGTTACCTCATAAAAATCGCCCTGTGGTCATGCCTGGTGTCACCTAAATGTTTCCAAAGCCATTTTAGGAAATAGAAACGGCAAAAATACGGCTCAGCAAGACAGATAATGTACTTTTGAAAGTCTAAGATGTGTTCATTGGTGTCAGAAATCAGTCCAGTTAGTCTGTAATAGAGAGTAAGTACTAATACTGAATATTTGATTCCCTGTAAGTAAGATCAGCCTCAAGCAGAGCATACGCTGTCATTTCAACACTATTTACCCCGTTTAGGAATTGTTGGGTTGAATGTACCTCATTTGTGATTCAATGTCTGTAATCAAACAGACTCATTTTGCCAAGCTCCAGTCTACACAATGCAGCACGGCCCAATCAGAGTCCTTAAAAGCAGGAAGAGTTGGAGCAAGAGGACAGCAGGAAGTGACCTCGTACAGAGATTAGCATAGATGCTAACAGCTGCATTTACTTATAAAAAAGGATATTTTCGCCCCACATGTGACACATTTCGACGATACTTTCTTCAACATAGTGGCTTATAGTTGGTATCTGCATAACTGCATTATCTGATTGGTTGGTAATGAATATGATTGATGGAATGATCGTCCAATCACCTGCAGCGTTTGCTTTGAGAGGTTTTGCCCGATCCTAAACTCCTTCTATTGGGTCTTTCCCAGACAGACTAGTGAGATATAATGAGCTGCACCCCCCAGCCGATGAAATCCTGAAATGTCACCGTGTATGCTCGGCTTTAGCCTGATGTTTTTGGAGCAGAGGAAAGTCTTAAATGTGTGTTTTTGATGCAGCGTGTTGTGGTTAGAGATGCATGTCATGGGTTGTTTGTAGGTTGATGATAGGTTTTCGCAGACTTAAGAGAGCGTGGTGCATGTTTATATTTGTCTGTCGACTTTTTCAGCCAAGGGTCCAAGGGAGAAAAACTCACCAGGTGCCTGAGAGTAATCAGTGAAACGTCGTCAGCTCTGATTCAAAGCTCAGACGCTTCTGTGCTTCACTGATCAAATCAGTGATGAGAAGTTTGATCTTCAGGCCCTTGATAGGATTTAAGAACAGAGTCTCTCTGTTCTGATAAACACTTCAGATCAGCTCACAAAGCTACTTCTCCTGCCTTAAATCAGTGACCTCTGCTGTTTGCAAAGGAGATGCCTGAATATCTTTAAAGGATCAGTCCCCTTTTTTTCTCCAGCACTCATATATCAGGCTCTGTCTTCACATGCTAACAAACAGCTCATTAACTTTTCATTTTTTTTAAGCAGCAATAAGAATTCATAACACATCATGTACTCGATGTATGAAAGGAAAACGTGTCCTGCTCTGTGTTTGTACATATTTTATTTAGAAATCTCAGCGTCAAACCTTTTTTCTCGTGTTTTAAGTTAACATTTTTGTGCATGTCTGAAGTTTTTCGTGTGTACGGGTGCATGTGTGTGGAAAAAAAATATTTTGTTGAGTTTTTTATTTATTTTAAAAAAGGGTTTTATGGAAAAATGGTACATTTTTCAAAATGTTCTGGCAGGAAGTGATTTATGACTTAAACTTTATCTCAGATGATTTTGTGATGTGATGGAAAATTTTTTGTTTGTAAGTATTTTCTCATTCGTTGTATCTTTATTTTTTTTTCTTGTTTGTGTTCTACACTTTAGGTCTGGGCAATATGGACTTAAAAGCATTTGAATATTTTTAACTGAATGACTGAAATACACTCAATGGCCACTTTATTAGGTACACCTTGCTTGAACTGTGTTGGACCCTTTTGACCAGAAAACCCAAATCACAAACTTTGAGACAATTTTATTTGAAGTCAAACAATACGGACACCTTTGTGTTTCTCTAACGACACAAACAGAAGTCACAGATGTCTAATCTGTCTAAGATTGCAGACAGTCTCTTACAAACAGTCGTATTTGTATAAAACATTAGCAACATGTCCATATTGAAACTGATGAAACACCATGTTTTTCAAAACAACAAATTTTCCGCTTAAATGATCTGTGGTCCAATTCGTAACCAACAAGAGACTTTTCTCCAGGTTGTCCCTATTGTTTGTAATTTTGCGTTATTTAAACGGTGTTCAGGAGTTTGCTCTCAGTTTTTCCATAATTACAAATATTCATTAAGGATGCACAATATTTGCTTTTATGATAATATCCGATATGTTGATATTAATTTAATTTGATATTTATTTCTTGCTTTCTTAATTTCCCTGAAGAAGTCTTCCTAAGGGCTTAATGAAGATCTAGATTATCTTATATCCGTACTCATCGCTGATACCAAGAGAACAAAGCCTCCACTTGACTGAAATTGCCATAATTTTCCTTTTATGGTGATGGTCGATTAATGTTAGAAATAGATGTGAAGCAAGAAAAACATTTTATTCTTTAACAGATGA
Source organism: Cetoscarus ocellatus (assembly GCA_037902135.1). Taxonomy (NCBI): domain Eukaryota; kingdom Metazoa; phylum Chordata; class Actinopteri; order Labriformes; family Labridae; genus Cetoscarus; species Cetoscarus ocellatus. The sequence continues at coordinate 1,323,775 of JBAMNC010001316.1, forward strand.
TACTACTGATATATCAAAATGGATATTCAGTAAAGATGAGGTAAACCATTATGGTCCATTTTAACATTCTGTTTATATTACAGACAATATATTTGGGATGTACTGTACATTTATGACCAATATTAATCCATTTATCTGTACTACTTATACCTGTTGGGGTCACAGGGTGCTAGAGTCTAGTCCAGCTGACACTGAGAGGCACTCACTCACTCAATCAGTTGCCAGCCAATCACAGGGCCATATAGAGAGAAAGAACACCATTCACACTCCCACCTAAATGCAAATAAGAGTTACTAATTACCCTTACAAGCATGTCTTTGGTCTGTTTGAGGAAACTGAAGTACAGGCACGTGGAGAACATGCAAACTCCACACAGAAAGGCCCAGATTGATACGGGGAGTTGAACCAGTGACCCTCCTGTGAGGCACGCTCAATCTCCTGCTGCTCTGCCGTGGCAAATACATGTGGTTAAAATATCGGAAAAAAAATCTGTTGATACCAGTAATAAGCTTTTTAGGCAGTTTTCTGCCAGTTCAGATATTGCTCTGATGATATTGTGCATCCCTAATGTACTTAAACCAATACTGGGTTTTAAGGGCCTACATTTTTGTTGTGGTAACAAAAGCAGCTGTAATATAATTAGATTTTTTTTTTTTTTTTTAACTGAAGATGAATATAAAAGATGATTCCTCGATCTCACGTAGCATTTTAAGTAGTTAACCTGGTGGTCAACTAGTGTGCCACTGTCAGTGACTTCAAGTAATTTAATCTTTTTACCAAGCATAAGGCCTGGTATCTGTGTATCCCCCCAAGATCAACAAATGTGTAACCTAATATATTAGCAATTACTCAACTTTAAAGAAAAAAATATCTTCAAAACTGTTCGTATTGCCCAGCCCCGAGTTCCCCACCATAGAGAATGTATTTCCCAGACTTCACTTTTCTGCATGTGCGACCTCTAAATCAGCCGATGGTGCAAAAAAAGATTGAAAAACAAATCAGTGATATTATTCTTTTCTGGCTGTTGCAGGCGACACTGCTGATGTGAGGTTGCAGATGTCTTGTAAATGAACCCCTTTTGTGCCTCAAACTGACATGAAAGTGTTAAAAACTACATTTGTCTTTCATATCCTTAGATTCCTTCTTTACTTTCAGTTCTGCAGAAACTTTAAAATCCAGCCTAGATTTAATCAGAATCTGAGTTGTTTTCGACTGACAGCGGCTAAATGTTTGGCTTTCTTATTTCCTTTTAGCCCTATAATGTGTTTTATTGTCTCTCCTGAACTTTCATTGTTTGCAGCGTGTTTGAAGTTGTTGTGACATTTGTGTGTTTTGGTTCTCTGCAGGACAAATGCAGTGCCTTTGAATTATGGATCATTTTTGAATATGCTATCAGGATTTTGTTTGGTGACAGGTCTTGGTGAAGGATGCAATGTTTTCAGGTTTTGTGTGAGTTTTTGTATGGAAAAAAAAAAAGTTAATATTTGCTCCAGGGTTAAAATCAAGTCACCTTCAATCAAACTGGAAAGAAGTCCTTATGGAGATGAGATGAACTTTCTGAAATTACTGTTCAAGCCTTTATGACCTGTATTAAGGAGTTTTTTTGTTTCATATTGAAGTCCATCTTGTATTAAAAAATTAAAGTTTACAGAATAATCAGATTACAAAGTTGAAGGTGAATCGACTTCAATCCTGACTGAGTTGCTTTTCAAAGTGCTTTTAAAAAACGTATCCAGCAGCTTAACAATCATTCACACTCGCTCTGTTCTTGTTTAAAATGTTGTGTTTGTTGTCACATACTGGTGAAAAAAGCAAGTTTGTACTTAAGAATTATTAATGATCTCCAGTATGCCCTTTTGTATCAAATGCTCTTTGACAAAAATTAAAAAATGATTTTTTGATTTGATTTATTTGCATCAGTGATTTTTTTTTTAAGAAAACACCAACAGATATATGCTGTTTAGTAAGACAGTAACAAGTCAGATGTTGCAAATTTCTCGGAAATGTCAAGTCAAAACCAAAAATGCACTTTAGGTGACAGTAAATCCAACATTCAGCAGGACATTAATCTTTCTAAAGAGCTGAATCAGCCAGAGGCCTCAGTCTGTTGTCAAGGTCCTCTAAGGAGAAGGAGGTGGTGGTGACGAGCGTGGTTTATTTGTGCTGAAAAATGTCTACATAATGTCTAGACTTTGAAATCCTGTCCAACAAGAACAGGAACAAGGTTCAAGGTGAAGACTACCGCAGTGCTGTAAACATCCACCACCACTAGGTGGCAGCATTGCATTTATTCTTTCTCTGTCTGACTTTGGCTCTGATCATCAGAAGAAGAAACTGCAGGTAAGAAAATCAAAATCTGTTTGTGTTCTGAGATTTTTTTCCCCCCATGGATATAACCAGTATTCTCTCCAATCATAATCTCTAAATAGAGAGTTTAGCCTTTTTATATCAACATTTTATTTGTGAAAAGCACATCTGAAATTTCATTGTACAAAGATACAAGTTCTTCTCTCTTTTTACTTTTTGAACAAAAACGAACAGAGAACACCTTCCCTCTGCCCTCCCCAAACCCACAATCCTCTCATTAAAAAAAAATTATTAAAGAAAATAAAATTAATAATGATAACATTAAATAAGTAAAAATAAATAACTAGACATAAATAAATACACAAAATAATAAAATAAGATAAACAAAATAGCAGTATGAGAAGGCAGAGCTAGTTGTTCACTATATGAGGTTAAAAATAAAATAAAATTGCTGCTGCTTGCCTCTTGGATCTTGTTACAGGGTTTAGCTTTGACATTCTTGGCAGAGTTATTAGAGAAATTGTGGAATCTGGTTTATCAATGTTTTTTTATGCCAAGGGCAACATTCCCTGAATTTTTTTAAATTTTTTATCAAGCTCGCGGTATCTGGCACATAGACAGTTGGACAAACAAATGATCGCAAAACATATTTGGCTGACATTTGAAATTTGTGATTGGGAGCATACTTTAGCAGTCTTCAAAATCATATTTATGAAAAACAAACATTAGCATAGAGTGTCTATGAGCAAGATTTGATGCAAGTTCAATAAAAACTATTATGTTTGTCTGTGGAGGATCAGATACAGCTTTTTATAACCTGTCACACCAGTTGGACTGTTCGATATATTACACTAGTCCATCTTGGAAGGGCTCATAGACTGTAAAAGAATTGGATAACACCATGTTATAGGAGCCTTGGAAACACTGTTGATGCCCTCTGATGGACGCTGCCATACTGCATGCGCTATCTCAACTGAACCTGGTTGTGTTTAGGCGGGACTTAAGGCCATCTGACCAATAGTGTCTCTGCATTTCCAAAACATGAAATCCTCAATAAATCCTCCATATCAGAAAAATGGGTGCAATGCAAAAAAAAAATCCACCCCCTCAATGTGAGAGCACATAGTGTGTTATATATTTAGACTGAGGCTGTTTTTGAACCAGACTGTGAAGATGTGTTTTAAAACTGTGAAAAATATATTTTCCCTGCATAAAATCATTCAGGTGTCAGGTCACTGCAGCCAGCCTCAAGTGGTCACTCAGGGTACTACAGCATTTGGCACCTCCATTTACACTCCTGGAGGTTGCTGCCTGGAAAGACCCCATAAAAAGTGTTTGGTTATGGGCAGTACCTTTCAAAAACAAATCTGGCAGGTGATTGGACAATTATTCCATCAATCAAATTCATTATTGGCCAGTTAGCTAATGTAGTGGTCGGGCACTACTGCTGCGGGATCAAGGGCAGAATGTAAGCCACTGATAGAACAAACTCTTGACAAAACATGTTGGAAGTGGAGCAAAAATATCCTTTCTATGGAGAAGTTCATTGTGTTATTGGTTTTTCATTTAATAAAAAAAAAATAAAACTGCTAATGAAGCTGTTTGAATCTATGCTAATCTCTGTGCGAATCAAGCCGATCCAACTGCACTGCAAGGTCAGCTCTTTTTCACTCCCCCTTGGAAACGCTAGGGACAGGGAGGCTATGATAATGAGCTCTGTGCTGATTGGCCTAAATGGAGGAGGGAGCATGGGTTACAGGCTGTCAAGTGGACTTTCAAAACAGTCGTGTAGGTGGAGGCTGTATTGCTATTACATCACAAACCCCAGGAAGTTAAAAAACAGCATTTTAGGGGGAATATTCTTTAAAGAGGTGTGGCGTATTTCTCCTTGAACTGAGAGTTTAATGAAAGATGTCGTGTTCTTCTGCTCCCAAGACCCTTCAACAACAACATTAAAGCAAAGAAAGAGGATTTTGGGGACACTGGACCTTCAGGCATCTTTTAAATGAAGAACTCTAGAACTTAAACTCCAATGAAAATTTGACAGAGCAGCTTTAGCTTGCACTATTTGACCAGGAGGATCTATACTTCAACATAAGTACTGAGGTTATGTTTGACTCTGAGTATTCACTCTGGGACAGGGAGGTTAAAAATAATGATGCTCAGCTGAACTGTGCCTGTAAACCGAGTCTCCTCCCATCAAAGAGCTTAAAAGTAGAACTGAAACCCTCTCACTGGTTGTGGTAAATTATTGTATTTAGGCTTGGTTTGCCTCTGAGGACCAGTATGACCAGAAGTTTGAAAAAAGGGAGGGAGAGTGAGATATTTATCAGTGCGGAGGTGGAGCCTGCTGCTCAATCCTTCAGTCCCCTGAAACTCCTCATGTCGGATCATGGACTCTGTGCAGCAGCTGACGCACAACATTCACGGTGAGTTAACTCTGCAAATATACTCGCTTTCAGCTTTCTCTTCTTCAAAGACTGTTTCTGCATGTTTCTGTGTTACTTTAAAATCAAGTTAGACGTTAGTTTTATTCAATCTGAGGTAGATTCAAGGTTAATAAAAGCCCTGACACCATTTGTTTATTCTTGTGAGGTTATCCTAGAACTAGTTTTGTTTAAACTGTTTCAACTTTAAGTGTTAAAGTCCTCGCAGTGCCCATAAATCCAAAATGACAGGCTGTCAAGTGATGAATGGAAATAACACACTGTAAAGACGAAAGTATGTGAGAGAATCTGAGGCTCAGCAGAAGTATGTGTTAGTGAGAGCATATTTTCAACTTGTTATTTGAAAACAGATTTCCCTGGAATATACACTCACTGGACAGTTAATCAGGAACACATTGCTTCATCTGGGTCAGATCCATTTTGCCTTCAGAGCTGCTTTAGTTTGCTGGAAACATTACTCAGAGATTTCAGTCCATACTGATGTGATAGCATCACATGGCTGCTGCAGATCTGATGGCTGCACATCTATGATGATAATGCATCACAGAGATGCTCTATTGGTTTGAGATCTGATTACTGTGGAGGCCACTGAAGCAAAGTGAACCCATTGTTGTGATTCAGAAAACAGTGATTTAAGTTTTGTGACATGGTGTGTTATCTGATTGGGTGTAGCCATCAGAAGATACTGATTGTAAAGGGATGGACATGGTGAACAACAATGCTCAGGTTTGCCCCACACAAGGAGTTAATCAGAGCAGGCTCAGGTGTGTGGTTTGCCATGCACTGTGGAGGTGGACCCTAATCAGAGTCAGGTGTGAGGGGCTCGTCATACACTGAGAGAGTCTGCTCGGAGCAGGGTCAGGTGTATGCGAGTGATTGGCCTTGATTCAGACCAGGTAAGGGGAACTGATATATACCTCTGTACTACAGTGGTCTGTGCTGACTCATTGTCCCATCACAGGAGATAGTGAGTGCATCTCTGAGTTAAGTTTGGGCACTTTTACACTCGTGTGTTAGGATGCACAAATATCTTGAAGAAAGCATTCAAAGACTTGGTCATTCAGAACCAACCTTTTTAGTTCTCTTCGTGCCTTAGCCTTGTGGTCTTTGTTTTATTTAAGGAGTGTGGCTAATAAACCTCCCGAGGTCTTTAGATGCAGGGCAGCAGTGGTTTAGTTTAACATCTTGAACATACAGTCCAACTAAACCCTTTAATTATTGGCTTGTAATCATAATAATAATATATTTTATTTAAAAGTGCCTTTCACAACACTCAAGGACACTGGACAAGATTAAAACAATAATAATAAAATCAACAATAAAATCAGCAAAACACAACAGATAATGACAGGTATGGGGAAATGGTGGTATGTTATTAAGTAAAGCATTCAGTCCTGGATTTGAAGCCATCTATTTCTGTTTCTTTTCCCCCATCCCCAATAGTCTTTCATGATTCTTGTGGTTATCCCTCAGGAGTAGCTTTAAAGAAACCCAGTTCTACAATTGTGTCCCAGTCCACATCCTCCTGAAAAAGGCTAATGCTATATTGGTATTAAGGGGCCCACAGTGTGGCAAGGAAAATCTCCCACACCGTTTCACCTCCACCTGCAACTGATGATACAAGGCAGGATGGATCCATGCTTCCATGATGTTACACCAAATCCTGACCCTATCAGCTGAATGTGGCAGTAGAAATGAAGACTAGGAAACAATTTTCCAGTCTTCTTTGTTGAATTTTGGTGAGCCTGTGTAAACTGAAGCCTTCAGCTCTTGCACCTGGTGTGGTCTTCTGCTGCTGTAGCCCATCTGCTTCAGGGTTTGACGCATTGTGCCTTCAAAAATGGTCTTCTGCAAAACTTGGTTGGTGGTTGGTTGCTAGCCAATCTCCTTTGTCTTCTGGAATCAGCAAGGTGTTTCTGCCTAGAGAACTGTGGCTTACTGGACCCTTACTCTTTCTGGGACCATTCTTTGGAAACCCTTTGAGCTTGAAATCCCATCAGTATCTAAAATACTCAGACCAGCTGATCTGGCATTGCAATCATGTCACGTTCAAAGAGGTGAAGAGGTGTCTTTAATAATGTACCCAGTGAGTGTACATTGGATGTCACATGTATTCAAGCCTATTACTCAACTTTCCTTCCTTTATGGTAAAATTCAGCCTCAGGACTGAAGTATTTTATTTACCCTGAAATGTAAAATATCGTTATTCTTTCTGCACTTCAAGCATGGATTGGTTTAATAAACCATATTCTGTTTTCCAGGCACTGATGATGGCCACTTCCGATTAAGGCTGGTCAACTATGAGGCTCATGAAAACCACGTTTCCCATGAGACGCAGGGGCTCAGCAAAACGCAGCTGGTTGTGCGACGAGGGAAGCCGTTCAAAATCACGCTGATGTTTGATGGGCGATCCTGGAATCCTCTGATGGAGAGTCTGGTCCTTGAGGTTTGGTTAGGTATAAAAGATGGGATCAAGCTTGATCATGCTTAGAACAAGACTGTGTTACAACAAAAGGGAGAATTTAATACTTGAATTTAATCAGCCCTTCAATCCATGATAACAGTCTTTTTTTGCAGCACTGTCTGACTTGCAAGAAATTCATTTATTTGGTCTCTATTTTTCTGATGAAGTTCTGTTGCAAATAAATGAATTTCTTGCAAGTTGAATGTTGTGCAGAGTTTATCTACACGTTTAAGTGGATGGCAACCTCAAAAAGAGAAAGAAAAGGCTCTTACACTCCCTGGCCACCATTAAAAACACTTATTGAACTGTGAGTGAATGCAAATAGCTTATCAGCCAATCACATGGTAGCAACTAAATACAACTAGGCATGGGGGCTGGGAATTCCAGTTGAGCTTCAGAATGGAGAAGAAAGGTGATTTAAGTGACTTTGATTGTGGTATGGTTGTTGGTGCCAGACAGGCTAGATTGAGTTTTTAAGAAACTGCCGATACTCAGATTTTCCAGCACAATCATCTATACAGACTATAAAAGAGAAAATATCCAGTGAGCTGCAGTTCTCTGGGTGACAATGCCTTTTAGATGCCAGAAGTCAGGGAAGAATAGCTTTTGTGGTTTGAGATGATAGAGAGGCAATAGTTACTTAAATAACTGGTCGTTACAACCAGGGTTTGCAGAGGACCATTTCAGAACATGCAAAATGTTAAATCTTGAAGCAGATGGGCTACAATGGCAGAAGGCCACACCTGGTGCCAATCCTGTCTGCTAAGAACAGGGAACGGAGGCTACAATTCTCATGCCCTCACCAGAATTGGACAATAGTTGACTGGAAAAATGCTGCCTGGTCTGGCAAGTCTCATGTGACATTTAGATAACAGGATCAGAATTTGACAGTTGCAAACACAAGAGCATGTATCCATCTTGCCTTGTTTCACTGGATCAGACTGTTGCCCATGTTGTTATGGTGTGGGGGACATTTTTTGGCACACTTTGCACCCAACTGACACCGACTGAGTATGGTTTGAAAAACCTTAGTATAGCTGCTGACCGTGTTCATTCCTTTATGACTACCCATCGTCCGTTGAATACTTCCCCAGCACAAAGAACCAGGTCACAAAGCTCAAATCATCTCAAACTGATTTCCTGAACATGAAAATGAGTTCACTGTACTCTAGTGGCCTCAACAGTTAGATCCCTTTTTCTGTGATGTGGTGGAATGGGAGATTCACATCATGATAGTATAGCCAACAAATCTGCTGCAACTGTGTGATGCTATCATTTCAATATGAACCAAGAAATTTGAGGAATGTTTCCTCGTTATATCTTTGCCATGAAGAATTAAAGCAGCTCTGAAGGTCAAAGGGGGTCCAACCAGCTACTTGCAAAGTGTACCTAATAAAGTGGTCTGTTGGTGTGACTACATCAGCGTCAAAGTCCTGTCAAATGACTCACTCGACAGGACCAGTGTTATTTACAAATACTGTTGATGTAAAGTGAAGGATCTGTGTCTGTTGAGACTGGCAAAGCACACAGCTGATGCAGAGAGACCTTTGCCCCTCACTGAAGGCAGGCCATACTGGATTGTTTACAACTGTAACTTACCACCCCCTTGCTCCAAAACTGGTAGAAGATACAAACACTGCTTCTCCTTTGAATATCTTATTTTAATAAAAAAAAAATGCATCTTGAAATATCGAACATGTAATTTTTTCTTAACACTCTCTGCAGCCTTTTTATGTTAATATTTGTTCCACAGAGTGCTGTTTCTATTTGCTGTAAAGCTAATTTGATGTTATTGTGTCAGATTGTCACACCTTATTTTTGTATCATGTTTGAGTGTGGCTTGTTACCTTGTCAAGTTGTCATGTAGCATGTGTTATCCTAATCGTGCCTCCAGGGTTAAAACTGTTTGATGCTACTTAAGAGCCTAACACTCCCTCGCATTCTTGTGGCTGCATCGCAGGGCTCAACACTTAATGTGATTGAGTTATGAAGTAGTACGATGTAGTGGATTTGAGTAGTTGAGCTATTCAGAGTCCTTTGGTTGCTCTCAAGCCTTTTGTCAAGCTTCAGGGGGATTTTTCATTTAAGGTCTGCAGATTACTGAGCTTCAGAGGTGGCTTTAGAGTCTCTTCAGGGTCAGGTTCTCAGGATTTATCACTGCAACCGTCGCACCCAGCAGTTCAATGACAGGTGTCTTCTGTCATGAGAACTTATGTAAAACTTACAAGAGACTGACAACAGGCAACCAGTCACACCAACCAGGAACAGTAAATGCTCTTGCCACATTTTCAGCAACTAATCAGCTAAGACTGTCTAAAGGATTTCTAGTTTTCATGACAAACAGCATTTCTGACATTGTTAGCAGAGTTATAGTGAACATTTGGAAAAATGCCCTATCTCCTTAGATTTCTTGAACTATCTGCAGTTTCAAGTTTAAGCATAATTCTACTGCCATGACAGGCCGTGAAAGTCAAGTTTTATTTGTGAGAGGAGAGTTTTCAGGATGGGTTTGGCCAGAGAGGAGCCCTGAGCAAATTTTTTTCATGAGGCCCCCTCCACACCTGTCCCACCCTCCCATTCCTGGAGGCAAACTCCCACTGCACGCACCATACCACATGCATTTTTTTACTACCAAAGATGTTCTAGGTCAGAGTACTTAAGCATAATTTACTCTAGGACCAGTTATTATTACATAAAGAAAAAATCAGAAATTAATCATAGTGTATTTCCCCCCTTTACTTCTGTTTTCTAGTGAAGACAGTAAACTTTTCCTGTATGTGTTGAATTAGCTGAACATGTGAACCATTCTGTGGTATCCTGACCAACAACATCCTCAATAGGATACCCTCATGTGAGCTATGATCTGCAACAAAAACACAAAAAAGCAAAAAATATCAAGAAGACCCTGGCTGCGAAGAAGGCGGAATTGTGTTTATGCATGCTGTCGTATTTTTTAGGTAATAAAAGTTGAACATCAGGTTTCTGATTTTTGGCTAGAGCAAGGTTTTCTAATTCTTTTCACCTTTTGTGAAGATGACACTGTAGCAATCTTGAGTCTTAAAACATCATATATGTTTGATATAAGTACAAATTGATCTATCTATCTGACCAAATAGGAAGCAGTAAAATAGGTATTTTGATGGCACACACACAGGATTAATTTGTCAAATTTTCCTGCCAACACCCTGGTGAAATTTCTGCAATAAGTCCAGGTCAGCATACGTATCAGCCCATCAGATTGTATTGTTTTTAATTCGCCAATACTAATTGACACTAGAGGCTTGTCCTATTGCACTTAGGATCAAACACTAGAATTCTGTGTTGGGTTCACCTGATTTTTGCAACTTCTTACACAGTATTTATTAAGTGTAACACCAGTGTCCTGCAGCAAAAAACCCACCAATCATAAAATCTCTTTATACGTTTAGGAGAAGTAAATGGACGAAGTGTCCTTAAATGTTCTTTAAATCTAAGAAGTTTGTGTCTTCAACAGGCTTTTATAAACAATATCATATTCTATGGTACCCTGTGATCAGCTGGTAACCAGTCCAGGATTTGTCCCACCTTTAGCCCAACGTCAGCCCAGGCAGGAGTCCAACTGAACAATCAAGTAAACTAATGAGACAGTGAACAGGGAGCTGCAGGAAAACTAGCAAGCAATAACACAATAACGCAAGGTGATTTTCCAATGTACTTTAACGAGAGATGTGTCCTTCATTGTTTTCTTTCATTCAACAGGTGATATGTCTGAGAGGATGAGAGTCCAGTTCTCGGACGAGTGGTCCGACCCCTTAAGATGGTCTGCTAAAATCCACCAAAGGAACATCCATTCAAAGTCCGTCACCGTCCACATCTGCTCTCCTGTTCTGTCCTCAGTTGCCCTTTATGACCTTGTCCTCCACATAGAAACCAGACACAACAGAATGAGCTACGTTGCAGGAACGTTTGTCCTGCTCTGCAACCCTTGGCTGAAAGGTTGGTCCAAAAAGTTCCCTGCTTCAGTGGTTCATCCTTTATATCCACTGGTTAGACTTAATCTTGTTAAAGCTTTTTTATATCAGACTATTTTCTTTTTTGTTGTTGTAGCTCTCAGGGTTGTAAGATCAATACTGAACCAATGATGTACTGTGGTACTGCATTTATTTTGGGGTGAACAATATCATTGGCACAATAATGGTATTGGTAAATAACTCAAAAAGTTAAATACAGGTATCTGCAGATGTGAAAATTTTGGCTATTTACAGCAGATAATTGACCATACATAACAGCCATATTTATCCCTGACATTGACTGACATATCATCAGAATGTATAAATGTACCAAAAAGCTTCAGCTTATTGTCACTGAATATCTACGATAAAAAAATGTGATCTGAATCATCATTGGCAATAATGAGTTCAGAAATATTGTTATATCAACTATCAGAAAAAATCAAATATAGTACATCCCTTTTTTAGTTTTTGTGATTTTAAGTCATATATAGATTCTTAAGTAAAAAGATGGAGGAAGAGAGTTTCAGATTTCAGCTTTGAATAATTTGATCGCCAGTGATAATAGGGAACAATCATTAATGCAGAGTTTTTACCAGAAAAATTTTGCACTGTACTTATTTATTTATTTACTTAGGTGTGGTATGTGATGTGGTGTGATGATATTAATTTGGGGGGAGTTTTGATGTCAGTTAAACTGATTGAAAGAAGAAAAACATAGATCTAAGTTGTGACATATACAGATAAATAAAACGTAATAAACTCAGAACAAACTTCTATCAAGAAAACAAACAAATTTACAGTCTAAAATAACAGATGTCAGTTAATTAATAAAATAACAATGCATCAAAATCCTTGAGTTTAAAGGCATCCCCCCTCTAAAGAAGGACTAGGCACTTCTTAAAAGTGACAAAAAATGCTCGTAGCAATAGATACATGCTCTTTGTCCTGATTGAGAAGTTTGCAGAGGTGAGCTCAATCATGGTCAGAAAGTTTTAGGCTGCCTTCAACTGGGAATATATGAATTTATATAATTCTATCGTGGAGTCATGAACTGGAAACTTTAAGAGAAAGACTCACAACATCATAAAAACAGTAAGAGAGAGGTTAATGTGGGCGCTGCTTACAGGCATACCAAATACACTTAAAGACATTATTACAGCAGCTCATGGAGGAAACTTCAGGAGAAGGTAAAAAAAGGAGGAGTTCATGCAAATTGTACTGCAACACAAACAAAAACATAAAACCAAACCTCATTTAAGGCTCCCAACCTCAGCCTGTTGATCATGAAACACTGCCAAGTGATAAATAAATAAATAAATAAAATGCCAATAAACAGAGTGGTATTTCCTAATTCCAAAGGGAGTCTTCCCAAGGGATTAATGAAGTTCAATCTAATCTAATCTAATTCTAATTGTTTTTCAGAGGACCCAGTGTACATGCCACTGGACGTCCAAACACAGGAGTACATCAAGAGTGACTATGGTCTGATCTACATGGGCACCCCTACGAACATCTGCAGGAGACCCTGGTCATTTGGACAGGTATGTGACATTTAATACGTTTTAATAAATGACCATGTATGACGATGACAGTACTTCAGATGGAAATGTTTCAAGGCTACACAGCTGCTGTGTTTGTGCAGTATGAGCCGGGGGTCCTGGAGGCGTGTTTACAGCTCCTGCAGGTCAGCCCACAGCACCAGAGGGGCAAGAACGAGGACTACACCTTCAGGGCAGATCCAGTCTACCTCGCCAGGGTGCTCTGTGCTATGGTGAGAGACCAGCACCAGCAGAATGTTCACTCAACAGCCACTTTATTAGGTACACCTATTCGTGTTAATGCACATAGCTAATCAATCACAAGCACAACTCATCACGTTAAGGCAGGTTGAAATGGTCAAGATGACCTGCTGAAAACAAACTGAGCATCAGGGTGGGGAAGAAAGGGGATTTACAACAAGACCTTCAAGCACATCTACTGCTAGGGTTTACAGAGAATGGTCTAACATAGAGACAATATCCAGTTAACAGCAGTTCTCTGGAAAAAAATGCTTTGTTGATGCTGAAGGTTAAAGGAGATTGACCAGCAACCACCAACCAAGGTGTGCAGAAGACCATTTTTGAGGGCACAACATGTCAAATCTTGGAGCAGATGGGCTACAGCAGCACGAGGCTTCATTTTGCACCAAAACTGGACAATAGGAGACTGGAAGAATGTCGCCTTGTCGAGTAAATGGTGATTTCTGCTACATTCAGATGGTCAGAATTGGGCATAAACAACATTAAACCATGGATCCATCCTGCCTTGTATCAACATTTTTTTGGCACACTTTGGGCCCCTTAGTACCAACTGAGCAGTGTTTAAACCCGACAGCCTACCTGAGTATTATTGCTGACATGTCCATCCCTTTAAGACCACAGGTTACCAGTTTTCTGATGGTCACTTCCAGCAGTAAAATGCTCCATGTCACAAAGCTCAAATCATCTTAAACTGGTTTCTTCTTCTTTTTTTTTTGGGGGGGGGGACACTTTATTTTGCAGTTTTCAGTTATGCATGAACAGTACAACTTATCTCCACTAAACTCAGTAAGTAATTAGGTAAAAGAATAACAACAGTAACTAAATACACAGATAAGATAAATTAAATAATGGATACAATAAATGAAGAGAAAAGAAAAATAATAATAATTTGAAGGAAACACATACACATATTACATTGTGATACATGTCACCAAGATGTCTCAATCATTGCACCTGAATCTCAGGTTGGTTTATAGTCAGACCAGTTCAGATTACATTACATTAAGATGTTATATCTGGAGCATTGTTCTAAGTATTCTCTCCTCTTGTCATGCCAAAGTTGGAGAACACTGGTATGAGTTTGTTTTTCCACAAAGGTGTTTTGGGTGATAAATCAATCTTCACTCCAATAATTTTATGAATCTCAAACCATGATCTAACCAGATGAATAGTAAGTGGGTTTTTGGTTTTTGGTGGAGTGTAAGATTTGCATCGTGGATGTGCAGCCAGCAGTCTGATGCCATCTTGTCAATATAAACCAAAATCTCTGAGGGAAGTTTCCAGCACCCCGATGAATCAATGCCACAAACAATGAAGACAGTTCTGGAGGCAATAGAAGTCCAACCTAGTACTTGCAAGGTGTACCTAATCAAGTGGCCATTGTATGTATATGTAAGTCTTATAAGCTCAAGACTTATGTAATGTGTTCCCTCTAAGGTGAACTGTAATGACGACATGGGGATCCTGATGGGGAAGTGGCAGGGCAGCTATAAAGACGGCGTGAAGCCCACAGAGTGGAGCAGCAGCGCTGACGTCCTCCATCACTGGGTCTCCTCAAACTGCAGCCCTGTGCGTTACGGCCAGTGCTGGGTCTTTGCTTCTGTCCTCTGTACAGGTACGCAGTTTGATTTGGACTCGGGTGTAACAATGCTGTCATCAAGGATTTATTAGAAATTAAAGAAAGTAAGAAAAGCTGTCTTTCTGGCTTAATCCCTATAAAAGCTAAATTTGAGTTTATGTTTTGTACAAAGATTTACTATGGAGCTTTTCATATTTGAGAGTATTCTTTCAGATTTAGGGTCTATCCCATTTGTACCCCCTAGCCCTTGTTTTACTCCTTAGCCCTTCTCTAGCAAGGACCACACCATCAACAGGGTGAATTTGACAATTATTTATTACTTGTAGCAGATAATGATCACCATAGCAGATAAATGAAGTGGATTATGATTTTGGGAAACTTATTAGGGAATCCGCGGAGCTCCCGGGCAGGACAAACCCCCTTTATAAGGCCCTAAGGAAAGGAGAAAAGATTAAATGGAAAAGGGGGTGAGAGGGAGGGGTGCGTTGTGTGAATGAAACAAAGGGAGGAAATGGTCAGGCTTGAATTTATAGGAACACGCAGGAGGCATGGTTGAGGTGTGGTCCTGATCCTAAAACTCTGCTATATAGCACCACTTTTGTAGATTCACGTCTAGTGAAGTCAATTCTCCATAAGGTTAAGGGGAAGGGCTACACAGCCCCTGAAACAAAGACAAATCGGGACCTCACTTTAAAGGAAGGGGCATGAGAAATTTAACATAATGCACTGCACCCACTGACAAGATAGCAGAGTGGAGACCAAAGGAAGCGCATAAATATGAGTAATTATTAAATCATTAAGTAAATATTAATCATGTTTTGAATTGTTGGTCATATTTTAATATTTATCATTATAACAAGCTAGCTTTCACAGCTGTAGCTCCAGCTATTGTCCCATCTGCCTACGACACAGCCAGGGAGTGGTTCTGGTTGATGACGTAGCGGGAATAGAGTGGTATCTTGTTTCTTAGGATCATGTTTTCACCCCTTCCCCTTGGCCTTCAAACCAAAGGGGTAGACAAAGGGTTAAGACGAAGGGAGAGGGTTAAGGGGTACAATTGGGATTGACCCTTAATGAGGCTCATGGTTTCATGGATTTATTTTGGTGAACTTAGAGGGAGAATATCATCAAAATTAATGTCATTTGGTTATTTCCCGAATTAAAGGCCTTGAGGCTTGAGCCTACCTCAGCTGACATTGAGTGAGGGGCAGGGTACACCTTGGACTGTTCACCAGCTGATCAGGGCATCATAGAAAATGACTTTTGGTCACAATATCTTATCCCAAGTCATTTAGAGACAAAAACTCCAAAGATTGATGGCCAAGCAGGACCCTGGCATAACATTTCCAACATACAATAAAAGATTTGGAAAAATCAAGCAAACCAAACACCGCAGAGACAGAGCTTTACATTTGATTTGCCTTACTGGCCTTGTTTTACCAAATAGGTCAAATCTGTTTCTTATTCTGTGAACAATGCGATGCCAATTCCTGTCCTTTTTGTATTTTTCCACAGTGATGAGGGTGCTGGGGATTCCCTCAAGGGTGGTGACTGTTTTTAACTCGGCTCACGACGGAGACGGCAGCTTGGCAGTAGAAGAATATTATTCAAGCGCAGGAGAGAAGCTCAACCTTTCAAAGGACAGCATTTGGTAGGTTACAGCTGGTTTATGTAATATTTGATCAGTTATTTGGTTTAATGTAAGTTACTCTTTCTCTAAGGTGCATTTTATCTTTGGAGGCATCATGATGATCATTCATTTCTCATACATGTCAGATGCTTTCTCATCAGCTGATAGTTCAAGTTAAGCATCTGCAGTTTAACCTGTTTGTTTGTCCTCTTGCAGGAACTTCCATGTGTGGTTGGAGTGCTGGATGAAGAGACCAGACCTCGGCTTGGGATTTGATGGCTGGCAGGTCGTGGACCCCACACCTCAGGAGAAGAGTGCAGGTTTGTACCTGCAAGCTCATATTAATGATCAGACCTCATAAAGGACTAACTGATGACAGCATAATGGTTCATAAATTTTTGGACAGACCCTAAAAGCAAGTCAAATCACAACCTTTGCCTTGATAAGGACCCATTTGTAGCATTAGCATTATCCCCAATAGTATGGTGGCATGTCAAACTAGAAAAGCACTCAGAGAGCGCAGACCTCCGCCAAGCAGCTTAAGTACACTTTGGCGAAAATGGTCCTATCTTGCAATGTTAAAGAATCCTTTAAAAAAATCCTGGATCCGGATGGTGATCCAGATCAGTCCCAAAATCGAACCATTTCTTCCTTATCCCATTCCACACTTTTTCTGAAAATTTCATCTAAATCCGTCCGTAACTTTTCAAGTTATCTTGAACACAAACAGACAAACAAACTAACCAACGCCGGCAAAAACATAGACAACAATCTTCTTGAACTCCTTGGTAATTCAAGGAGTGGCACCATGTATAGTTTTCTGATGCTGTAGACCAGGGATCACCAACTGGGGGCCCAGGGGCCACATCAGGTCCTCCACAGCTTCCCATCTGGCCCCCAAAATATTATCAAATATTGTGAAAAAGTGAGGGGAAGAATTTGTTGTGGTTATGGGGGTATTCTTTTGTTATAAAGACCATAAGTATGAATGCAACCTGCAAAACAAGTGGGATAGAAACATTTTCATTTGAAAGACTTCTGTTTTACAGAATTCCACAGATGTTTGGCCAACATTTATCCCAGAAAACAAGAATATTAGAGTAAAATGGGAAACATGAGAGCCCCTTAAATGAAGTGTGCAAAATATTGCAACTGTACCAAGTGGCTGGCAGTATTATGGGTGGTGGGGACTGATCTTGTTTTAAAGGGATATGCCAACATTTTCTTTACACTTTCTTGACTTGCCTCACTCCTGAGTCCACGACAAGCAGACAGACACCATTCTTTCGTGTCTTTGTGCAGTAACAAGGAAGAAAGCCTTTATTTAGGAGTAGAAGAAGATAATAAAAAAAGTCACATCAAGCACACAGGGATGTTTAGAGTTGCTGAAGAGTTTATCTGATGACTGTAGGCAGAGGCAGGCTAGCTATACCCGTTGACTCCCAGTGTTTGAGCTAAGCTAACTAGCGGTGGGCAAGCTTTGGCCATCTCTTTCTTGTTACTGCACACAGGGACGAAAGAATGGTGTCTATCTGCTTGTCATGGACTCGGCAGGCAGACAAAAAAAGGCAAGGCAAGGCAGGAAGACAAAAAAATGTTGGCGCATCTCTTTAAAGGCTGAGAAATACATACAGTTTGGGAAAAAAAGATTAAGGTAATATCATGTTGGTTTGACCACATTTATATTATTTTAAAATATATTTCCAAATCTAGTCCCAAGCATGTGTAAAGAAAACAAACTGGCCTTAGACAAATGAAGTTGATGACCCCTGCTGTAGACCATCTGCTTCAAGATTTAACATGTTTGTGTTCAGAAATAGCAACTGTTGTTTTCTTATCATCCAGAACCACACTGAGCATTCTCCTCTGACCTCTGGCATCAACAAGACATTTCTGCTCACTAGATATTTTCTCTTTTTTTTTAGACCATTTTCTGTAAACCCTAGAGTCAGTTCTATGTGAAATCCCAGAGGATCAGAAGTTTCTGAAACACTCAGACCAGCCTGTTTGGCACCAACAACCATGCCATGTTCAAAGCCAAATGCATTGAGTTGTTGCCATGTGATTGCTTATTAGGATTTGCATTAACAAGCAGTTGAATAGGTAGTAGCCAGTGAGTGTTTTTGTTTATTTCAGTTTTTTTATGTAAACAGTTTTTGTAAATTATGTCTCTGCAATTACCAAAAGCAATGAAAGAAGAAGTTAAACTGAAACTTTCTAAACTTTCATCCTGCTTTTTAAGCAAACCTGCACCTTCATGATTTTTCCCTCCATCCTCCTTCAGTAACATTAAAAATACAGTTAACAGTTCAAGTGTTTTCATGTCACAATCATCGTCTCATTCACTGCAGGAACATACTGCTGTGGTCCATGCCCTGTTGTTGCCATCCGACAGCGCTGCCTCGGAGCCCCATTTGACACCTCGTTCGTCTTTGCTTCGGTCGGTGCTGATATCGTGCGCCTGATAGTTCGTGATGGTCTGGTGGTGGGGAGGATGGTAGACACTGAGACAGTGGGACAGCTGATCTACACCAAGAGCATCGGATCAGACAGAGCAGAGAATCTGACGCTGGTGTATAAGGGCAAGAAAAGTAAGAGGCTTTCCTCACATTACTGTGATCAGAATCAGCCAAGAGTGACTCTGTGAACGGTTTGTCATGGTGACTTCTTTGAGTTAGAATTGTGCATTGGTACTGTATTTTATATGCTTTGAATGTCTGATTTCAACAAAGAACAACTTGTAAGGACTGTATATTTATGGAATGAGCAACACAGCTAAATGTGTGGGTAGAGCATCCAATGAAGGGCCAAAGCCCCCTTTTACCCTGGAGAAAGCCTCCAGTTCCTCCGAGAAGCAAGGGTGAGGAACCAGCCTTAAGGGGTGTTTTCTTCCTGGGACTTTGCGGTCTATCTTTGACTTCACCACTCCCACTAAACTTGGTCCTAAGTTTGGAAATGGTACCAGGGCTGATACCAAATAATCCTGCCACCCTGTACCAGAACACCAGCTTCCTGTAGCAGAGGATTTTGACACTTTTTCTGGGGCTCTAGCCACATGTTTAGCTTTTTGCTCATTCCACAAATGCACAAATCTTTCAAATTGTAGCACATTGTAAAGGTGACTAATCAGGCTTTCCAACAATATGAAATAAGATACCAATTGGAATTATTTATTGACCAAAATTATGTTTCCTTGCAGTTTTTGCAGAGTATATATTCAACTTCAATGAAGAATAGCCCTGTTTTCTTTGTTTTAAAAGTGAAATTATTTAACTTTCTTTGTATTTCATTTCTTTTGTATTTCATATCTTTGCTCTACATGTCAGTGGTCATTTTATGTCTTTGTCCTCTCAGGTGGTCATCAAGAAGCAACTGTAAGAAGAACATCAAGTGGAGGTTCATGGTTTTGTAACAGATCCATATCTCCTGTCTTTGTGCATGCTGTAGTGATGTTTTTATCTAATTATTTTCCTGTCTCACAGGACGACAGCCTGTTATGATGGGAGTGAACAAGTTCAATGGTCAGCGATTGAGAGGCAAAGCTGTTTCTGTTTATTCTTATGCAGACAAATACTTAAAGAGTTAACTAACTTTGTTTCTTGTATCTTTTTTTTTATAGCATTGCTTGGTTCTTCACCTTGCACCATGCAGTCTAGTCCAATGTTAGGCACAGCAGGTAAGCTTTTAGTCCTTATAGGGCTATTGATAATCTCTGTTTTGGCTTCAATATCCCACTGTTTGCTATGATAGAGTGCGATATGACTTAAAAACTTAAATACAACCATCCAAAAAGCATGAATCATAAGTTAGACAAGTGTTATTTTTAGTTAACATTCCCACCGAGCCCGCGGTCCCAAGCTCTTATGTTAGGTTCGGCCAGGCATGTTTTCTTTTGAGACTGAGAAGGAATATGCTATAGGGTAATCATAAATAACATATGTATTTGGCAAACAGCCCCATTAAGCAGCCCTATTAAGCCATGATATACACAGTACACTGATAGAAAGACTTAACAAATTATTTTCTGTGCACACACACACTCGGCCTATCTTTCTTGACTCCTCTCTCAGCTTTAGGTCACTCACAGTTGTTGTAGATTGGAGCTTGACTCGATGGACCTGCCTGATTACAGACAATAAATCAGGCAGATCCATCTGCTGTGAAACGTTTACTCAAACAGAGAGAGAAAACAGATGTATCGAGGTACTTTGCACGACAACTAGGCATTTTTTAACATAAGTGATTATCAACATACTCTATTAGTCATCAAAGATTAATATAAGGCCAGAGTTAAGTCCAAATATGGGCTATTTAATGGACCTACACCTCCCTCATCTCCAGGGGATTTTTCATCATCTGGAGGATCTTCACAAGCTTTGGAAGTCTCACTGACCATTGACGGGGTGCCAGCTGTGGGCGACAGCATCATCATATGTGTGACGGTAACAAACCGGTCAAACAGCTCCAGGGACCTGATCGAGTACCTCAACGCTCAGCTTAAGGAGTTCAACAGCGGCCCTCAAGAGAGCTTCTGGAAAACAAACAGAAAGGTGCACATAAGAGCGGGAGGAGGTGAGAAAGTAAAGCACAAAACAGCCTTATGACAAACACCAGGGATCATACTTCTGTGAATATTTACCCTCTCATTTCCATTATTTCCACACTATGCACCTTCTCTGCAGAGGTGAAGCTAACCCACACCATCCCTCCCTCTCAGTATGAGGCGTACCTGGCAGGTGAGGACATCGTTAATGTTGCTGCGGTGATTAAAGACGTAAGGACCAGTGAAAGATTCCTGGCGACTCAGGAGTTCAACCTCTACTCACCAAGAATAACAATAGAGGTACAGCAGCATCAGGCCTTTCTAATCCACAGTATTATTCACCATATTTTTGCATAAATGTGGTTGAAGACAAGCCACAAAAACAGCGTAGCATGATTGCACGCTTTGAACAGCACATGAACAGTGTTACATTTTAATTTAAAATCTTCTTTGTATGCCTTTGTCCTCTGCAGTTTATGACTGCAGTCCTAAAAACTGTGCTGGGATTATTTATAGATGCAACCATTTTGATTTTATGACAGCTAAAGCAACTCGCTTGTGCTTGTAGTGTTATTGATACTGTAGACACTGTCGAGATCTAAATAAAAACTTGAAGCTTGAGTGTTCTTTATGGCCTTTATTATTTATAACTTAAAAGCTTTTAACAATGTGCTTAGAAATGTAATGTACTGATTTATGTGCTGATTGACAGCTTCAGAGAAGGAAATTTGTTACTCAACCCTCATTAGGTGATACTAGATATTTCATTTGTTGCTGGAAACATTGGAGTAAATGTCTCTTTGTATTTTAATTTATTTTATTTAATATCAGTACTTTTATATTTTGATGATCTGGATCTTGAGTCTGGGATAAAATTTCTGTGGAATCAGTTTGTAAATGATTTTTTTTTTTGCAGAAACATTGAAACTTTCTTAACTGAGGAGTTAAAAGTACATTATAATTTGCTCATATCCGGGTCTGATGAATCTTCAAAACACAAGTTGAGACTGTGGATGGAAGATATAGGTGATGAAATATCACTACAAGACTGGAAAGGGGCATGTGTGAAAGCTCAGAAACAAACAAACAACAGCAATCTGAAACTTATTTAATATAGTTGGCTGATGTATACATACATAACCCCAGTCAAATTGCACAAGTTTAATAATAACATCCCTGATACATGTATTAAATGCAATGAAGTAAGGGGAATGATGTACCTCTGCACATGGGAATGTGTGAAAGTGAAATCCTTCTAGCAAGATATTATTAATATGATTGATAAAATATTAGCTAAGAAGTTACCAATGGACCCCAAGCTTTCCTTTTGCGTATATATCCAATTATAAATGCTAAACGCATCATTTCCCTTTATTGGAAAAATGTTGACGGTCCAAGAATTGGAAGGTGGATTAAAGAGACGGCATCAAACATGACAATGGAAAGGTTAACATACATTATGAGGCGGAAACAACATGTTTTCATGACATCTGGAGACCTTTTATAAGTTTTTTAAGACATGTTGCTAATGTTGGTAACTTGCTTCAGCAGGAGGAAGCTCTGAAGGAGAAGAACGTCCATGTGGTGTGATATAATGTTCTGAGAAACGTCCTTGGAATTCATCAGTGTTATAACTGTTTTGAGTATTTGTCTGTATAATTAAAGTGAGAGTGTGCATATATGTATATGTATCTGTGGGCATATGCATACTGTATGCCATACCCAATATCTTATTGCTATCAACACTACTTTATCTTTTAATTTCTTACTATACTTTTGTTTGTTTGTTTTTTTTGATTGTTTAAACTCATTTTCTTATTTTCTTGGTGAGGGAAAGATGAGATGGGAGGGAGAAGAGGGAAGAAAATTTGCTTTGTTGGATGTAATGATATCTTACTGCTTGATCTGCTGTGATTCGCAAACAAAAACTAATAAACACATGTATAAAAAAACAAATGCATTAATCAAACTCAAAATAGTATACAGATCCAGCCGCTTCAATTTTCCCCTCCCGGCCAGCTGCCTGTCAACTTCCAGCCAGTTACCAGGCACTGGTAGCTCCCACACTTCTCTGAGGTTGTGCCTAAAATCCACTGAAAGCACACCTATTAATGCATTTGCAGAGCCTCAGCCTTGTCCTTGGTTAGTAAATCGGCTGCCAAATCAACTGAGAGCAAACTTGAAATCACAAATTCACCCAAATATGGCCTTAAGTTTACAATCTGGTAATGGCATGGCCTAGATTTAATATACTGCCAATAAAGAATGAGAGGCTTTAGATTGTCAAAGCAGGGCATTGTTTTGGAAGCAGGGTTTTGGATCAAGGAGTTAAATATACTTTTATTTTTTAAAGTATATCTTGTTCTAGTACAGAATATTTAAATATCAGATGGTTCATACTTTGGTAACAAGAAGAGAGATTTTTAGATTTTGAAGGTCTTTGACCTTAAATATCACCGTAATTGACAGATCTGAATCCCTCATCGGCTCAGAGAAAACACAGCATTGTCCTGCACATGGTCATGGAAATGCAGTTAACACGGCAATCATGCACTCATGAAAATGTATTTTTATTTTTTTTTAGATTGAAGGAGGGGACACCATCAAGCTGAAGGAGCAGCACACAGCTCAAGTTTCCTTCACAAACACGTTCAACAAAAGTCTGAATGGAGCTGTGCTGACTGTGGAGGGGTCCGGTTTAATAGAGGGCAAACACAAGGCCAGGTAAATCTGTTTACATTCAGGCTTAGAGAGATTAATAAATCATCATTTTAAAGTAATGCCTCTGATTGTTGCTACCAGGATTATCTGAAGACAAAAGATTTCATTCCTGTTCGAGGGTCACATTCCTGTTTTTACACTCATAGTGTCCAAGCTCTTTTATGTTTGTCACGGTTTTTGTTGTTCAGACGAAAGTATCGTAGGAATGTGGTTTGGGAATGCAGCCAGGTTTGTTTCGCTGCATCAGGAAGGAAGTTTTTGTTGTCACACCTTTACTCCATCCTGTGGAGCTGTGGCCTGAGTCAGTCAATCTCCCTCATGGTTAAAGTTTAACCTTTTGTTTGACTTCACAGTTGACCTTGGAAAATCCTCCTTGTTGCTTTCAAAGTATGAACTTTAAGACCCTAAGGCTATCTGATTTTCCTCCCTCAGTTATATGTTAAGCATTTTTATTTGTCTGACGGAGGTGTAGCTCTCTGTATTCACTCTGGATCAGTAGGTCAGGTATTTATAGACAGTGATGTTGACATACTTTTGCTAAAGTGGTGTGTTTTCAAGCACATAAAGCAGGGGTGTCCAAACCATGGCCTGTGGGCCGAATGCAGCCTGGGGCTCTTTTCCAACCGGCCCTCAGCAAAGTCCAGATGAAATAATTTAAGGGCCTGTTTACATGTAAACAGGGATCCGCGTTGTCAGGAAAAACGGGGATCCAAGATGAAGGGTTGCGTGTGCACCTAGGAACAACAACAACAGCTATGGCCAACTACCAAGCAACATGTGTGCTGCTTACTGTGCTAGGTTTGTTATCACTCATCTAACAAAATGTGGATTTTCTGCATCAGTACTCTGACAAGCGGAGACGCATTTGTTATATTCGCCTTACATCGCCAACTACTGGCCTGGCATACAGGCTACTATGTTTTCAGTCATTCTGGTGGATCCGTGTGAATGGGCATCGTTATCACACCGTCTCTGTGTGAACATGGAGCGCAAAAAAGAAAAACGTCTGAGTTTCTGGTGACAATGTTGTCGTGTAAACAAGCCCGAAGTATGGCTGTCATTAGAATGGGAAACCGATGAATAAAAAACAAGATAACAGCAGAAAATTGAATTAATCACACTCATTTCTGTTTTATCTGCTATCTTATCATGGTTTAAAAGGCATTTTGAGCCAATCGTTTTTAATCAACCCAAAGCAAAGAAAATCCCACAAAGTTTGTCGGCTTTATTCAGTTTGTGCTTGTTTTGTGTCTGAATGTGGAGATGAACTGTCTGCCTCCTCTGCTGCATTGGGCTTCAAATTGATTCTTACCAGGGAGGCCGATCATGTGATAGTACAGACCAACCAGGGCCAGCTGAAATCAAACTGGCTATCACAAAGCCCTAAGAATTGATTCACTAATGGTATAGGCACATTAAAGTGGCGGTATAGGTATTTTTCGATGTTCGGCCCCTTGATAAAAAAAAAAGGTTGGACATCTCTGACTCTGGGTTGCTTTTAAGGGTTTCAGATGAAAACAAGTTACAAAACAATGTAGGGTGACATGGACCCTCACTGTCCATCTGAAGACTGATAATGAAAATATTAAGTTTCTCTTTTTTCTTCTCCAGACTTGTTTTACTGAAGTCAGGCGAGAAGATAGAGAAGCAGGTGACCATCATGGCCTCTTCACCTGGTACCAAAGTCTTGATGGCAACCTTCTCTCACAGTACCTGCCCCAGTGTTTCCAGAAGCTTCCACAAAGTCTCCATCAGGAATGTGTGACACTGAAGAGACCTTTCAAAAACTTTAACAAGGAGGACCTCTAGCTGTAGAATAAAGCAAAAATACTTTCTCTTTCATTTATTTTTATACTTTTTTATTCTAAAAGTATGTTGTATAATCCAAAGATGCATCATGTAAACATGTACGTGCTGATTAAATAATACATTGTAGAAAAAGATGGTGGAATATCTGTCTTTATCATTCTGCATCAGTGATGATGATATTCTGGCTGTGTCTCCATGTCTCTGTTAATGCAACATCATAAAGATTCCCACAACAATCTTATTTAAACTCAGCAAAAATGCTAATTTCAATTCAATTACATGCTTGGTTTCCATTTTAATGACTTGCTTGTGAATGCAATATCTCAAACTGCCTACACTTGCAGTACACAATGATTTTTACCAAAATGTAGTGTGAAGCATACATATCAGGACATTCGCAAAATCTGCAGTGCACCAAAAATACCTCGATGTTAAACTACTGAGGGAAAAATGAGCAGTAATCTGATCAGGCTGAACAGTGCTGCAGCAGATTAGTGCTTGTGCTGACTCCTGGAGTTGGTCAGGGCCTTTCTGTGTGGAGTTTGCATATTCTTCTTGTGAATGCGTGGGTTTTCTCCGGGTACTTCAGTTTGACACACAGTCTAGACACATGCTTGTTAGGTTCAATCAATCAGTCAAATGGTCAAACTTTATAAAGCACACCTCATGCAAATTCAACTGTAGTTAAACCAAACCACAGGGGAGCAGAAAAAGTGATTTACAAAAAACTAAAAAGTTATAATAATAAGAAGAATTAATAATAACCAGAAGTGGTACAAGATCACAAACCTCCCTTAAGGCGTTTCTAAACCTGTCAGCAAGTTTTGTAAACAAAGTGGAACCATCTGGTGTTGCACTGTTGAGAAATCTTATTCCAAATTCCTGAATCCACACCCAAGTTCAGATCACCACCAAAATTCTTATGTCATGACAAACATTCCTAGAAATGTCATCCAAATCCAATGAAAAACTTGTTGAGTAATAAGTGATGATGTGGAAAACTGTTCTTTCTCAAATCTGATCACTTCTTGCGCCATGACCAACATTCCCTGAAACTGTCTTTTTTTTTTTTTCAGCAATTTTATTCCGCATCATGAAAACAAAAGTTCACATGCTGAACAATTCCATATTCTGCCACATGTTCCATTCCATGATCGAAAAGGGGCAGGAAATCTGTTCATAATTCTTGACCTCTCTTGTTAAAAATCTAATAAACTAACAAACTAATTGTTGGAGGTGGAGGAAATAATGGTAATAATCATAAAGTCTGAAGGGATTTGGAAACTAATGCACACCAGTATTGCCAAAGCAAAAGAAACAATGTAAATGGCAAAGAAACATTGAATCTGAAAAATCCAACCTTTTAATGACCTTTATCTCTGAACACTTTATGACCTTCTTCCAAGTGTTGTTAGTAAGTCTAGACTTTAAAATCCTGTCAGACAGGTAGAGAATTACAGGGGGAGAACACACTACATTGCTGTTAAATAGTAACACCACGAGGTGGCAGCATTGCATTTTCCCTTTTCCATGTCAGGAGTTCTCCCTCTGATGATCATTAGAACTGAAGGTGAGGCCAAGAAAATGTAAAAACATCCCTGATCCATCTGGAAAGATGAATCTCCCATTTACTAGTTTGTAAAGAGTAACTCAAAGGAGCAGTCTTAAAAAAAGGTTTAGCTTTTACTTTCACACATTGGGGAAGCAAACAAGTAGACCTGGTATATTTTACTTACCGTGTCTACAACCATGAATCTAAATGCAAACATCCATATGAACATAAATCATTAGCCACAAAAGTCAAGATGTTGGTGTGCAGTGGCAAAACCACTCATGAGGGAATCTGTGTTGTTGTTAGGCATTGATGGTTTTTGTCAAGACATTTGCTCTGCTGTCAGTCAGAAGATCAGGGGTTTGAGCCCAGCTTTGGTTGTCACATGTCGATGCATCCTTGGGCAAAACATTTAACCTCAAGTTGCTCCCACTGCTGCATCAGTGTTGTGTAAAGGGGTATGATAGAACATAGACGTGTTAGCTGACAGAGATGGATAATGTAGATAAAAGTTTTAGCCATCAATGAGTGAATGTGTGAGTCAGTGTGAGGGTGTAACCTGCAGAGAGACTAGAGAAGCACTACACAAGCTCAAGTCCATTAAGTTTTTGTTTTTGCATGTGATTTAAGGTTTGGGAAGGGCTGAAGAGTATTGAGAAAATTACATTGCAATGCTGTTTCTCAGTATGCAACAATGTGAACAGGATTTCTAATTACCTCCGCCAAGGAGGTTATGTTTTTGGGAGGGTTTGTCTGTCTGTCTGTCTGTTAGTTAGTTAGCAACATTACTCAAAAAGTTACGGACGGATATTGATGAAATTTTCAGGGAATGTCCGGATTGGGATAAGGAACAAATGATTAGATTTTGGAAGCGATCGGATCTCCTACTGGATCCAGGAATTTTTTAAAGGATTCTTTAACATTGGGAGATAGGGCCATTTTTGACATTTGTGCATATAACTCCACAAATAATGGTCAGGGCACTTGGGGAAAAAAATACAGGACAGGTTTCTAACATGCTCTACGGTATATCAAAGACTGATCCGGATAAAGGAATAATTCCAGATACTATGATCCAGAATATGAAAAAATAGGGGACCTTTGGAATTTTCATCATAGGAAGAGAACAAATGAAGCTATATAAACATGCAACAAACACCATTACATAGCCAGGGCATTGTGGAATTTGGAAGGTGCCAACGGATTTGCTGTATCTTCAAAAGCTGTGGAACTAGATCCAGAAGAAAACCGCCATTAAGGAAAATTTGATTTCGTGAATAACTGTTGAACTAATGTTGATATCATAATGAATTCAGTTGTCAATGGTATGTTTTCATGGTCAAGGAATCTAAAAATGTAGTCCAAATAAATGTGGGACAAATATTTATGGTCTAAATGACAAATAGGGGGAACTGTGGCGCTTGGCGGAGGTCTGCACTCTCCGAGTGCTTTCTAGTTTATTATCTGTAAACTCACCCAATCACTAAATCAATTAGATTTTATTTGTGTGGCACTTTTCATATAAAAATGAAGCACAAAGTTCTTTACATAAACAGAAAATAAATTACAATAAAAAAGTACATATAGGGCAATCATAAAAAAGCCAATTCAAACAAAAAAAACATACTGAACGAAAACAAAGAACTCATAATGGTCATCTGTTCACTAAGAGAACATCTCATGAGAAATCTTAAATGTTATAATTAAGGGCTAACGTTAGAAAAAAAAAAGTCTACATTTCACAGTCACATTTGAACTGAAACACCACTGTCTACCTGAAACAGTTTTTTCTGTAGCATGTACATTTTCCACATGAGGAAAATACTCAAAGTCTTCCACCAAAGTGGTCCATTCTTTAAGTAGCTCCTCCAATGGTGATATAGGACAGATTTTCACTGCAAATAGTCAACAACAGAAGAAAATTGGCAGTTTTGGTTGATTCATGCGACTATGTGACTGTTGTGCATCTAATCAGTGCAGACTGGGCCCGTATCGGAAAGGGGGCCTTGAGTTGACAGAAGCTCCAACAGAGCATCCCAGAATGAAGGTGAATCAGGGGTACTCAAAACTATAAGGTTTTTGGACATTAGAGATCCTGATCATACTTTAGATGTCACTGAAATCAAATGTATGATCCTCACTCAAAAGGGAAGGCGGACAGAGATGACAGCGGGTCAGTCTTTACCTTGCAACACTCTTTGGTTTCTACTCTCTCTACTGTTTTTACAGAGAAACAAGTTAGAAACAGGTGTACACCCTTTGAAACCAATCCCTCAAAACCCAGCAGTGAGCCAAGAGCACAAACCTCTGTCAAGGCATATCTAATATTGTTAGCCGAGTCATGAGGAAAACTGGCCAATGGTGCAGTATGAACAAATATCTATAAAGAAAAATATCTTGGATCCGCATCTGGATTTGGATCATCACAATAATCGTTTGACTTCTTCCTTGTGCCATGACCATCATTTCCTGAAAATTGCATCCAAATCTATAGAAAACATGTTGAGTTATTAACAAGTTGTAAAAAATCAACCCTTTCTTGCAATGTTAACAAATCCTTTCAAAAATATTGAATCTGAATCCATATCCAGATCACCAACAAAACTGAATTACTTTCTCTTTATGCCATAACCAACATTCCCATCAAAATCTGTTGAGAACTTTAAGAGTTATCTTGCTCACAGTCTAACCAACAAACAGACAAACTTTGGTAAAAACATAACCTTCTTGGTGGAGACAACGACGATCATTGGACAATACAGTCAGGGGTTGATCAGGGCTTCCATTGGCCACATCCTCAGCAGGGGCTGTGAAAAGCTTGTCCATATCAAGCTCAGGTTGTAGACTAGTCTCTTGCTGCACTAGCTAGGGGGCTGCAAGAGAAGCACAGGACATTTTGACCAGCAAAGAAAGACCCTATTTTATCAATACTGTGTGCTATCACTGACTGTCAAAAGAATTGGATGAAGCCATGTGACTCAGCCATTTGATTATCAATGGACTCTTTGAAATGCTGTGATTCAGCTCAACAGACGCTACTAGAGTGTGCATGCCAACTCAACCAAAGTTTAGCTCGACCTTCTCACACAGAGAGGCTGAATTGAGGTGGGACAGACCCGTAGCATATCCGTTTGGACACATAGCCATGTCATTCATGTCATTAATTTTAAAAATTGTATTAACCTTTGGAGTTATACTTAGAACTATAATAACAACAAACTCTAATTTAGTGAGGAACAGAAGTGTCATGGTAAAAATGAGAGTTTTTTGTCATTAAATTCAGTCGTTTTTCACTGTGAAGAGATAAAATCCAAATATTCACAGAGTTTGATGACAGACTGGTTGTTCCTTCATGCAAAATAAATTTGAGGAAGGAAGATTGAGTCTGAACATGATTTTAATACAGCACAAGTATTTCTCCAAATTTGTGAGAGCTTACATTTTAATACAGTTTTTCATATTCCAATCCTGGTTCTTCTCTGTGGTGCAGAAACCATTCACAATGGAAAAAGCCAAACTGCAATGGAGGCAGTGAGCTGTAAAAAGAGTTGAAATATTAGTTCTTATTTTAGAGACTGGCCAACCAATGAACTTGTGAAGCTATAAACTGGGGACACTTTGCCTGTCCTGCACTTTTCCCAGTCAAAAGAAAAGCCTTATAAATGGGATGGTTCAGGAGACATGAGGTCTGTACGTGGACAACTAATTTTAGGGATCTCCGAAAGGTTCAGCTCTGCTTAAACAAACTCTTGATGTCTGTACAGCTTATAGACAAGGATTGTGTTCACCTAAGGTATGCTGGGCTGACATGTGTGTACCGAACAGCTTGCGATCTCACCTCGGTGTCAGGGAGATTGAGGCGGAGGCGTTGGCAGACGGAGACGATAATCAGACTCCACGCTCGCTGATTTTCAGACAAATTAAACGTCAGGGGAAAGCAGAGAGCGGGACCGCTGGGCTGCTTTGAAAAGCTGAGGCTATCATAAATTATTAATGGCTCCCCGTCACGGCCTCCCTCCCTTCATCCCTCGCTCTTTTCAACCATCCTGCTCTCCATCCATCTCTGGCTCCCACCCCCTCCACGGTGTTCAAACTTCTGCTTTACTTTTCTTCCCTTACGTCTTCTTCTTCTGTGCCGAGCACTCGTCCCTCCCATCACTCCATCCCTCTCTCCTTTGTCTCCCTCACTCTCTTCTCTGCCTACTTTTTGACTTCACTGATTTCCATCCCTCCCTCACAGCTGCTCTTCATTAACTTTTCCCTCCTTCACCTTGACCACTTATTACTCTTCTGCATATCCCTCCTTCCTTTGTCTTTCCATCCCCCACCTATTTATCTCCACCTTCTTCTCTTTGACCCTTTTGCCTCCTTCCTGTTGGCTTCCTCCAGCCACCAGTCCTACCTATTTAAAGGGATAGTTCAGTTTTTTTGAGGTGGGGTTGTATGAGCTCCATATGGCCACTAAGTACATTAGATGCAGTAGAAAGTTCTCTCCTCTCCCTCAGTAAGCCACAATTTGCAAAAGTTTGTGACACAGAACCATACGTCGTACATCAATACATGATGTGAGTCGGTTAGTTCCAGATAAACTTTATTTTTCCAAAAGTTAATGCACTCAAAAAGAACCAGCTGCAAACAGGGAAGTATTGTACCAAGTACAAAGAGTATGTCCTCCACCTACAAGAACTCTCATCAAAAAATAATACCACAGTTTAAGAGTATGCTACCTTTCAAAAAGCACACAGGTGTCATATGTGTTTGTGTTTCACCTTTCACACCATCAACATGATGAATGACAGTTACTTATTATCAAAGTTGGACTAATTAATTTAATGTTAAAGCACTGAACATGTTGCTAATGTAC
The DNA here is from genome assembly GCA_037902135.1 of Cetoscarus ocellatus. Taxonomy (NCBI): domain Eukaryota; kingdom Metazoa; phylum Chordata; class Actinopteri; order Labriformes; family Labridae; genus Cetoscarus; species Cetoscarus ocellatus. The sequence goes on from JBAMNC010001316.1 coordinate 1,355,482, forward strand.
GAGTGAATGTGGGGTATGCTGAGAATAACCAAATATTTGGTGGTAAACATAGTAAAGACATGTTTATTATGATTTGTTATGCAGACATTATTTTGGTATGCTCTTAGGTAATTGCTGCATTGTTGTTTACACATATAAGTAATGTTAGTTGATATTCTGGTATTGGATATTCTGCCTAGTGGGCGCTGTTCATGCAGCAGATAGCTGGAGAGAGGGAGAGAAAGAAGGAGAGGAGAAGAAGAAGAGGGTGGAATGAGTTGACTGTACTAGGCGTCAGAGCTCATTAAAAGTTATGAGAAAGACCCTGAACCTGTTTTGACTGATTTATTCCTTTACAGACCCAAGTCGCTTACACTAACACTGATTTTGGGGAACTTCATGGGGAATCCACTGCTGCTCCCATGGACAACAAACCCTTTTTTTTGGACTCTAAGGATAAGAGGAAAGAAGAAAAAGAAAAGGGTGTTTCAGGAACAATAGGAAACCCTTAATATTCATTTATATCACATCAGACATTCGAAGGACATATTGATCCATTAGAGTATGGCCAGTGCTCTCTTGACTTCAACAACAGCTGCACAATGTTAATTTCGTCAACTAATTATTTTTGACATAGTTTTCGTCAACAACCTGTTTTCCCCTGACGAAAATTAGACAGTAACTAAAACAAAACAAGTGCACATGGACAAAAACTAAATGAACTGACATTTTCGTCAACAGATAAAAACTAGACTAAAATGTTTGACAGAGACATAATCCAATCAGACCTAATTTAGTCATGTAGAAAGTAGAGACAAGTTAGGAATATATCCAATCACAGCTACTTTTGTTGTGTGGAAAGGTTGGATGAGTTCAGAGGGACATCCAATCACAACTGCCTTAGCTTCGTGGTGGCGGGATTCAAGTGTAAAACATGAAATTCAGGGAAACAAAGAAAATGCCTTACACTTTACACTTCATATTTTAGTCGACTAAATTTATAGATTTCATCATTTCATCAACTAAAACTAGACTTAAATTAAAACAATTTGGATGACTTAAATTATGACTAAAACTAAAATATATTTTAGTCAAAAGACTAAAACTAAAACTAAATTAAAAAGTTTTCTCAAAATTAACACTGCAGCTGCATCTTGTATGCCAGAAACAAGCAGATTAAGAAGCAGCCCAAAGAAAGGGAGGACGGGCAAAGCCACTCCGAGAGGACAATAAAAATGGAAACATGTGAGGGTCGCCATGTGGAAGCACTTTGGGCTCCACTGTGTGTCAATTATGTGCAAAGAAACTGGCCCACTTTGACAAATCTGTGGGCCCATTCATCAGCCGTTCACCCATGTCCAAGTCCACAGCCCAGGTCCCCCACCAGAGGCACGGAAAAAGACCATAACAGACAAAACTGCAAGCTTAAACAAGGACATGCGAATGAGACCCACCTAATATATTCAGTTATTAATGCGTATGCTCGAAAACCGATTGAGTTTGATTTTTTTGTAAAGTTACAGCCCTTGTCAATACACATATAAATACAGAGGACCATCTCTGTGGAAAAAGCTGCCTACATCCCTGCGATAGGCACTTACATTACCATTGTTCAAGAGCATTAAAAGGACATTAATTAGACAAAACATATCAGAACTCTAAAATCTTGATTTAAAAGGATTGTTTTAGGATTTCTTCATTGTACTTCATCATTTTCATGTAATCTGCTGCTAGTAAATCCTTAAACCGTAGATATACTTGCAATTTTTCATTGCTTTCATGTCTGCATCAATTGATGTCATGAGCATTTTTTTTATACCTGCCTGTATGCAATGGGCCGATTCCCTCTGGCGGACGCATAAAGACCTCGGGCTGGATGTATAATGAAATCCCTACATTTCTTACAATTGTAAGTATTCCTTAACTTTCCCAGTCTTTTGTTGCCCTTGTCCCCTTGTTTTCTGGAATGTGGGCATCAATGCAGGCATCAAAAAACAATAAAGCTTATCAGTTTGAACATGAAATATCTTGATGTTGTAGTGTATTCAGTTCTATAGGTCAAAAATAATTTGCACATCACTGTGTTTTATTTTCATTTTACACAATGTCCCAACTTCATTTGAATTGGAATTTGTAAGTTGTCCATCAGTTGGCAAACATATCCACTCTCTTTCATACCCTCTTTATCGCCCCTGATGAAGCAGTGGGAGCCACTCGAGGTTAAGTGTTTTGCCCAAGGACACATCGACATGTGACAGCTGAAGCTGGGCTAAAACCCCCAGCTCTTCGATTACTGGTAGAGCGTCCCACCAGACTGAGCCACTGATGCTGTGTCTGAGTCTAAAACATTAAAACATAAACAGAAGTTTTCATGTAAAAATTTAAGTTGCTTCATGTTGAAGCCAGAGAGCTGTAGAACAAAATCATTCTTCAAACGCTCAGCCTGAAGTAACATCCTCTGCAGCGTAGAGCACAGGAAGCATCTCATGCCCTGTTAGCAATAAGTCACAGTGTTAAGAGTGTGAGCGTGGTGACTAAAGTCCCAGTAATACATTTACACTATTGGATTTCAGGACTGCTTCCTCTGCGCTGCCTTAGTGATTGATCTGCTTTGAAAAGTCTAATAGCTCCACTCTGTGATGATAAATTCTGGTTTTAAGATGACCAAAAATGAGCAGAAAGGAAATTAAAATCTCTCTGTATATCAGAGAATATTGATCAGAAAATCTCACCACTTAGGGACCGCTCAGTGAAGAAAAAGTGAAAAATTATAGCTGCTACCTTTTTCATTCATTTCTTGGATATTTATGGCTCTCAGAGGAATTCTTATTGTTCAGCTGACAAATATCTGTCACTGCATTTTTCCTGTTGTCCAATCTTTCAGAAAAATCGCCCATAGATCATGATCCTCAGACGATGAGTGATTCAGGCCTGTGTTAAAACTTGGGTTATTCCTCCTTTAATCTTTGATGATAATGACCCACGCAGTTTCGCTCCGGCTCTCTGATGGTGATTATTCACTCACCGGCCCATTTCTCTCCTGGCTGAGGTTGCTCCCAGGCCGCTCATATTAATCTACTATCGCTCTAATTGACTGGTTAAGTCATGGCTGGGAAACCCAAAATGGCTGACATAGTCATTAAACTATGACACTTATTCTGGTTGCAAAATGGCTGACTGGAATCCAATTTTACCAACTTTATCAGCTTTTTTTCGTCCATTAGTGCTCATATTTTAGTTTTAAATGGGATTTTTTTTTTTAAAGAAGCCATTTTCTTGTCACTCTCAAGCAGCCTGAAGAGCGAGTTTATTACTGTTACCAGGCCCGAAAGGACTATCTGATAGCCCCCCTGAGTTGTCATATAATAACATCAACATGCAGGTAGTGCAGTGACCTTGCAGTTGATTTGCACAACCCATGTACAGGCTGCACTCCTGTAGGTGCCTAGCCTGGTTTCACTGTGGCCTGTGGCTCCTTTACCCCATGTCATGCTACACACTCTCTACAACTGTCGACTCTATCCACTGGCAGAAGTATGCATCCCTCATTAGACTTTCTGGAGGCTGAATATTGATCCAGGAGAGGGCGCAAACACCTGAAAGTCTCCTAGGCGGCTCAAATAATAAGACCCTGATAGATTATATGTTTTCTGGAGCCAATGAGCTAGAAAATAAATTACATACTCCAGAGGTATGTTACCAAACACTTCACATTTTATGAGATGAAATTGCAGAAGCTCCTGATATTATACAACTGTCAGGTAGTGTAAATATCCTGCATAAATCATATACGGCTCTAATTTCGTAGACCAGGCGCTGGCGGGGCGCACCTGCCCTGCACCGCGCCTGCGCCTCGCCAACGGGGTGTGTCTAGGGCATTTTGCAAGTTTCGTGCACAGCGCAGATAGGCGCAGGCAGGCGCACCCACGCCTCTGTCCTTCCCACTGGCACAAGTAGCAGAGTGGGAGGAGAGAAGGCGTGAGTGAGTTTAACACAGCCGAACGTAATCTTCACCAATCAAATGAACGCCTCTCCTAGCCTTTAAATGCGCTGCGGGCGAGGCGCAGTGACAATTTCACCTCGGTGGCAAAGAAGGTCAGAGCCGCTGTCACTTTTACAGCAACTGGGGGAGCGCAGGGGCCACCGGGCCGCGCATCAGAGGACACGATGCGCGTCACCGTGTGGACCACCTCACGGGACAGATGTAATCTGTTCCTGTCTCATAAATATGAGTACAAAATTAAGTGATAATTACATTTAAACACAGCAGCAGGTTAATCCATTCATCATGCTTGTGATCCACCTGCATTCCTGGTCTGTCATCGCCAAATAGCAGAACCTTTGGTAAAATACTCTCTCCTGATATCTCCTCCTCATCCTCCTTGCAATAGTGTACTCCATCTTTTTAGATCACGTTAAGAATAAAGATTAAAACAGAGAAATATGGGCAATCACAGGTAAATCCTTAAGACACCAAGTGACTTACATTTATTCAGCGAGCGTCTCTCTCTTTTTCTTTTCTTTTGAATTTCATGAGATGAGAGAAGCCAGATACTCCGTATCGGATGATGTGGCTGTTTGTGGTTGGCTGAGAGATGTGAACTCGTTAGTTTGTGTCACTCTTCCAGCTGCCGTCAGGTTGAGTTTCCATTATGACAAACGTCTCTGATCTGACATCAGATGTGATGGGACAATTAATATAGATACAAATGTATGTGCAGACGGTTACATTAAATAGTGGTTGCTGTGATTGTTTAGTGCATTGAAATGTGTCTGACACTGTGGATACCTGCCTGCGAGGTTTTGGTGACGTGTGCACTGTGCGCCTGTCAGCCAAATTACCACTGTCCCAGGTGCGCCTCTCCTGCGCCGAGAATAGACCAGGTTGGAGCTGGCAAGCTTTCAGTGCACCTTCCGTGCGGTTTTTTGGCACAAAATTGTCACTGTGCCAAGCTGAATCTCTCGACACCTCCCCCTGGTGCGCCGTCACACCCATCTTGGCGCAGTCGGTCTACCAAATTGCCAAATTGGCTGCGCACAGCGGTGCGCCGCACAAAATTACCACTACGCAGGGTGCGCCAGGCTGCGCCACCCTGAGTTGCACCAGGAAATTGGAGCCCATAGTCTGACCTTGGCATTTCTTTGACTTCTTAAAGGAATATGCCAACATTTTCTTTGTTTTTGTGTCATGCCTCACTCCAGAGTCCATGACAAGCAGATAGACACCATTCTTTCAACTGTGCGTGCAGTAACAAGGAAAAGACAGGCAGAGCTTGCCCACCTCTAATTAGCTTAGCTCAAACACTGGGAGTCAATGGGAAGTGTTAGCCTGCCTCTGCTTACAATCATCAGATAAACTCTTCAGCAACTCTACATGGTCCTGTGTGCTATGTTATGCTATCTAGTTTTAGACTAAGATTGGCACTTACTGTAATTTTTTGAAAGAAATACATGTTTTGTTGACCTTCTTACAAGCACGTCTGTGGTGGTTTGCGCGTGCGCCCTGCGGTTTAATTTCGTATGTATTTCTTTCAAAAATTACATAAAGTGCTGTTCTTAGTCTAAAAAAAGATAGCATGACAACACAGTAAAAAACGAGTCACAACAAGCACGCAGGATCATTTAATGTTGCTGAAGAGTTAATCTGATGGCTGTAGGCAGAGGCTGGCTAACACTACCCATTGACTCCCAGTGTTTGAGCTAAGCTAATTAATGGTGGGCGTCCTCTGCCCGTCTCTTCCTTGTTACTGCACACACAGTCGAAAGAATGGAGTCTATCTGCTTGTCATGGACTCGGGAGTGAGCCAAGACACAAAAATAAAAAGAAAAGTTATCCCTTTAAGATTTTACAAAATTATCTATTTTGGGTAAAAAATGTGTTTACCTTTACACCCACCCCTACTCCCCTAAACTTGTGTTGTGTTTGAGTTGAGGTAAGAAAATTTGTGTTTCAGAGCAGAGCCTTCCAGAAAGTCGAGCCATTAGTCTTGAAATGTCGGATGAGGAAATAACCTGTCCTGAAAGACAGATAATTTAGTTTTTTAACCTCAGAGTGTAACTGAATCTCCTAAAAAATCAGTCATTGAGGGGAAAATTTTGTATTTCCTGCAGGAATCTAAAAAATGCACATCTAAGATTCATCTCAGTGCCAGAGATAAAACCATTACAGCAGACAGGGTTATGCTGATAAATTTATCTCTGCTCACAAAGTTTTGGTTCAACTCCCCATTTCCTGTACTCTGTGCATAAAATATTGGAAAATTCAAGCGTGACCTTTGATTCTGGGGTAAAATTATCGATATGTTTTTATGGGCCTCAGTCCCAGAGTGAGGATAAATTCGCCGTATGGTCCCGGGCTGAAAAATAAGGCCTGCATTAGAGAGAAAATGTGTTACTGCTGATCTGCCAAGAGCCTGCTCAAGAACCTGCTGGGGCCGATTCATTTATATTAGAGGGCCCATAGGCAGCGATAGGAAGAGTTTGTCTATGAGGAGACGCAGTGACATCCATCTGCAGCCAGCTAATGAGGCAGAGCTGTAAGTGTTGGTCATCGAACACGCTCGCACGCTTTTTTAATCCTGCACTCATGAACATAAACACGTACACACAGGAAGCTGAGAGTGGCTGAAGTTATTGAACCGGCTGTGTGATTCACAAAAGCTTTTAACTGAACTGTTTCTGTATTTATGTTGCTGCAGCCATTATGTTTTGCTGCTAGAAATGCTGCGTGCTCTGAAAACTGTACCCCAGAAATGCTGTCTCTTCTTAGGAGCTGCATTAATGGCTGTAAAGAAATATTATTATTTTGCGTATATACATATTTATATATATATATATATGTGTGTGTGTGTGTGTGTGTTTTAAAGTTCTTTTTATTTCACTCAGTTTCACAAATGTACTTTTCATTGACAAGTGTTCAGTTATACCCCACATCTGCCCTGGTCCTCCCTCCTTCTGTGCACTTACACAGAAGGGCAAATAAAACATATAAAAAAAGCCTGAATAAAAACAGACAAAAACAAGACACATATGAAGTGAAAACATACAGATACGGACAAAAACAAGACAAACAAATGAAAACACACATACCAAAAAACCCGGATACATAAACATCAGTGCATGAACAGTAAGTAGTTGAATGTAGCTGTCTGTGCGTTTTGTTTTTCCACTTGAGCATATAATGAATACCAAAGGTCAAGGAATAAGTAACCCTGGTTACGCCTCTCGACTGTAAATTTTTCTAAAGAAAGGAATTAGGATATGTAAGTCAAGTACATATCAAATGTTGGTGGAGGTTCGTTTTTCCAAAGGAGGAGTATACATTTTTTGGCAAAGTATGTTATGATAATCAACTGTCTACATTTCTTCAAGTCCAGTTATTTGGTATATTTGATAATAACATTTGTAATGCAGTCTTTGATATTGTTTTAACATGTTTTTTAAGTGATAATAAAATATGAAACATCTCCATTTTTCAGTATGAGGGACACTCTGCAACAGGATGTTTCTTTTACACTGATTGGCCACTTAAAAGGTACATTTGGTTTCAGTTTGCACAGGTTCACCCAAATTTTAGAATAGAAGATCCTCTCTTGTGCCATGATCAACATTCCCTAGAATAATTCCATCTAAATCTGAGCTTTTTGAGCTATCTTGCTCACAGATGAGTGGACAGACGGACGAATCCCAGCAGAAACACAACCCCCATATCAGAGATAATAACTCTGCTAATAATGTCAAAAATGCCTTGGCCGAGGTTTGCACTCTCTGAGCCCCTACAGTTGCTGCTGCCTTTCTATCATCTTGAGCCACGTTGGCTGTTCTTCTCTGACCTCTGGCATCAACAAGGCATTTTGGCCTTTGGAGAACTCTCTCTTACTGGATATTTTCTCTTATTTGGACCATTCTCTGCAAACCCCTCAACATGGTTATGCCTGAACTCCCAGTATACCAGCAGTATTTCTGAAATGCTCAGACAAGCCAATCTGGCACCATCAATCATGTTTCCATTCTCATGCTAGGACTGAACTTAGGTTTGTCATCTACATGCTTAAATGCACCGAGATGTTGCCAAGTGATTGGCTGTTAGCTACTTGCAGTAACAAGAAGATAAGCCACAGTACCCATTAAAGTGTCCCGTCAGTCTGCATAACCAATGAATAGAAATTCTTCATTCATCCTTCCATAAAAGTGCCCATCTCCATTGTCCCTCAGAAGTGATGAAACCCACACAGATCAATACTGAAAGGCAGGAAAGTCAAGCGGCAATTCAACCGGAACACAAAACAAATCACCCGACTGACCGCTGCACCTCAGGCTATTGTGGGCCTACATCACAAAGCAGCATTAGCCTGCTTTGCTAATGAGCTATTACAGCAGTGACCTTCAGGACAAACTCATTACCAGGTGACAATAGACGGCAGACAGGAGCTAGATTCATTATCATAATTATCAGCAGTGCCTTTATTGCTGCTTGCTGGGAAAGCCGGCTGAGGTGCGTGTTGGTGTATTTGTGTAATAAAAGCTGAAGACGGAGGGAGTTACAAACAGTTATAGACCATCACAATGCTGAGAGGAATTATCCGCTGGTCTGTGTGATCGCTACAAGCATCTTCACTCAGATTCTCATATTTCCTCTGCTGACATGAGTCGGCCTGAGCCATGAAAACACATTCAGAAGAGTCCATTTTGCCCCACAGATTTGTGAATGAACCTCTTTTTTTCTCATACAATCTTTGGTTGAAGCCCGAGCTTTATTTCTGATGAATAGACCCATTGAAATCCTGTCTCAGTTTGCTCACGCGGGTTTGAGGATGGACGGCCACTTCAAGGCTCTGCAGCTGCTCCATCTGTTCAGTGGGATCCATCAAACAGCCATCGATCAATCGGATCCCTCGGCGCTCGCTCCCTCGTCGACTTGCAGCAGGAAGTTTACAAACTTCTGCTTCTCAGGCTGCAAGACAACAGAGGAGGCCATTAGGAGAACAGTTACAGCCTGCTTTGTCACCATGTGGTCAGATATGTCGGCCTAATTATTAGCCTACAGATAACGTATGTAGCTTTGATACTACAAACCTCAATTCAAATGAAGTTGGGACATTGTGTTAAGGTAAATAAAAACAAAATAAATCATTTATGACCTATACTCAAATAAAGACACTGCAAGGACAAGATATTTAATGACTCATTTTGAATTTGATGCCTGCAACATGTTCCAAAAAAGCTGGGACAGGGGCATGTTTACTACTGTGTTGCGTAACCTTTCCCTCTAACAACACTCAAAACTCAACTGCTGAAGCTTTGTAGGTGGAATTCTTTCACATTCTTGCTTGACCTATTCAGTTGCCTAAAAGCCTGGGTCTCCATTGATGTATTTTACGCTTCATAATGCCCCACACATTGTCTGAACTTTAGGCAGGCCAGTCTAGTACCTGCACTCTTTTATTCTGAAGCCACGCTGTTGTAAAAACTGCAGAATGTGTCCTCACTGTCTTGCTGAAAAAAGCAGGGGCATTCCTAAAGAAGACGTCACTGGAATGGCAGCATGTTGCCCCAAATCCTGTATGTGCCTTTCAGCATTAATGGTGCCTTCACAGAGGTGCAGGTTACCCATGCCATGGACATTAGCACACCCCAATACCATCATGGATGCTGTCTTTTGACCTTTGCTCTGATAACAGTTTGGATGGTCCTTTTCCTCTTTAGTCAGAGGACACCACATCCATGATGTCTGAAAACAGTCTGAAATGTGGACTCAGACCACAGCAGACTTTTCCACTTTGCCTCAGTCTATCTCAGCAAAGCTGGCGGTGTTTCTGGGTGTTGTTGATATTTGGCTTTGTCTTTGCATGGTAGAGTTTGACCTTGACCTTGTAGATGTAAAGATGAACTGTGTTAACTGACAGTGGTTTTCTGAAGTGTTCCTGAGCCCACGTGGTGATGTCCTTAACAGAATGGTGCTGGTTTTTAATGCAGTGCTGCCTGATGGTCGAAGGTCACAGGCATTCAGTGTTGGTTTTTAGCCTTGGTAGATTCTCTGAATCTTCTGATGATACTGTGCAGTGTGGATGACAAAATCTCCAAATTGCCTGCAATTGTATGTTGAGAGACATGTTTCTGAAACTGTTGGACTATTTGCTCACACAGTTGTTCACAAAGTTGTGGACGACAGAGCCTTTTTGGGATGTTCTTTTTACACCCAATCATGACACTCAGCTGTTTCCAATTATCCTGTTCACCCGTAGGATTTTCCAAACAGGTGTTTTTTGAGCATTCCTCAACTTTCCCAGTCTTTTGTTGACCCTGTCCCAGCTTTTGTCGAATGTGTTGCAGGCATCTAATTCAAATTGAGTGTTTATTTGCCAAAAAAAAAGAAGAAAAAACAGTTATCAATTTAATATCAGGATATATTATCTTCAGAGTTTGTTCAATTAAAAGCAGGACAAAAAGGATTGGCAAATTGTTGTTGTTTTTATATGTTTTACACAATGTCCCAACTTTATTGGAATTAGGGTTTGTGCCCCTGGAGGTGGTTATCCCCTTTCTGTCTCTCTGACATTCACCGACATCACAGGAGTGTAGATACTTTGTCTTGAAATGGCAGCTCTTATTACCAAAGTGGGCGGGCTTGACAAAGGGTGAACTGCTACCTACAGGACAGCTTATTCTGGTGATTTTTTTTAATTTAATTATCATTATTTTTATTTTCTACTCTCTTTTCATCATGTTTGATCAGGATTTATGATCCATATAAGACCTCATAGTTCAGTAACAAGTGAAAGACTTTCCCCTTTAACTTAAAAGGGTCATAATAAGGAAAACCTCGGCTCTTCTCAGAAACAGCGAGCTTCCCTCTAATTCACAGAAGACTCTGTTCTGAACAATACTAAACGGATAATTCCTCCATGAAGGAAAATGAGAGTTAAAAATGTTTCAGTCTCCCAGCTTTGGATCAACTCCAACCTCATCAGTTGGGCAAATTTATTTCAGAGTCAGAAATGCAGTGGCTTTAATTTCACGCTGCACGCATTTCGATACCAGCAAAGGGGCGTAAAGAGAGAGGCAGACAAAGAGGAAGAAGAGAGGAAATATGGAGTTTAATTTTCTGCCAAAAGTTACCACAGCAAAGAAATCATAGTCAATAAACTGACAGACAACGAGGAAGAGGGTTTAGATTGAAGTTATGTAAGATAATTGATGTATTTGAAATGTTCTTTTAAATGAAATACATTTTATTAATCTTTGATGATTTTCTCTGTACACCTGAACGTTTTGTTCTTTGGATTCTTTCATTTTATTTAGGTGATGAATGAAGGGAGGGTGGCTGTTTATGCTGTTTCTTGCTGTTAAGGCCTGGCAGATGTTGAAATTTGAAACAATGAGCGAGCTCACGCAGGAGTATAAATAATGACAGATTGATCAATTTTGTTCTTGTAGTGTGTGGTGTGTGACAAGAAAAAAGACAAAGCACACCACACACCAACCAGCTCAGTCATCAACGACCAGGGCTTCAACTTTCACAGACTGTAACCTCACATGATCAATCGTGACTTTAGTGTAAACAAACATGGTGGATAGTATTGTAATTTGCTGCCTTTGGGGCTGCAGTACCTCTCTCCAGAAGGACTTGATGTGGGGACTGAAGGTTGGCTGGTTTTGGTCCTGACCCAACCATGTTTGGATGTTAGTTTGGTCACTGCAGAGGTGCCCAGACTGCCTGGGCAATGCTGAAGTTCCCTTGAGCAAAGAACTTAACCCCAAAACTGCATGGAAGTGCTTCTTAAGGAGCAGCAAGCCATCACTCTTGACATCTCTCTGTTAGTTCATGATTGAAGGACCTGTTTGTGCATTTCAAGTGTAAAGAATAGCTTTTCCCCATGAGGGATTAATAAAGCATGTCTTCTTTCTTCTTCTTCTTTGACATCCTTGGCGACTGTGATTTCTGTCCAGCTCCTCTCCTTATTAGTATGTTTTAAATAATTTAGAGATTATGCTGAATGGATGCTCCTGTTTTTCCAGGAATTAACAAATTCTGTCCTCTGTTACTGACATTAGTTCATCTAACTATATACTACACTTTTACTCTTGTTTCCAGGCTACATATGCTTTCTGCTTCAGCCACCTTGCAATCTGATTGGCTTCATTCAGGTCCATGTGGCAAAACACAGAGGGTCCTGGGCTGTCCTTGGTGCACTCCACAAACAACAGGATGTCTGATATGATACGATTATTTTTCACTCAATAATTGTCAAACTAGTTATGATGTCAATGTGATTCCAAGTTTTCAGGGCCAAAGAATCCGATTATGAGGGTTACTTCATCTTTGAACTATTGCTTATAGGTGTAATAATAAAATTTGAACTTACTTGACAGAGGTTTTCGCCTTTAAGTGAGTGATTCATGTTTTGTTTCTACACGTTTGGATGACTGCAACGCACTTAGGGCCTGATCTACTAAGATCCAAAATAACGAGTGCTAAATTGCGTGTGCAAACTAAAAAACTGCACATACAGTTAGTGGGTGTGTTGCGGGTGATCTACTATGACTGCGTGCGCAATTGATAACAGGTGCAAAAGTGGTCTGGACAGCCCCCTTTCAATGGGTATTTTGCGTGTGCTGCCGGCTGTCACCATGGAGAGTTTGGAAGAGCAAAGAGGCTGCAAATGAAAAATGAAGTTTGAAGCCATGGAGGTGGAGGAAAATAAACACACTTGCAGTAATCTTTCCACGCACTGACAGCTCCTAAATTCACTGTCAGTGCATGGAGAGTGTGATGCAGTCAGCTCTGAGTGACAAACGGAGTGATCCTCCTACATAGCCAGCTATGGAGATCTTTTTTGCATCGGTTAAATGACCTCCACGATGTAGAGCACAAAACAAAGAGGGTTCAATTTACATGTGTGTCTCCATGTGTTTGGAGCCACACTGAATCATCCCTCTTTTTCCAGTCCATCATAATGACAGACAGTCTCCAAAACTTTCTGTCAATTATCAAAAAATTCAGTCAGTGATGGAAAGTATTCAGTTAATGCGACCCCTGTTTCTCGCCACAATGACCGCAGCCCTCTCTGTGTAACGCTGTGCTTTTTTTGCACCTGCCTTTCAAAGGTGCTAAATTTAGGTGCAAAAACACTGCGCACAGTCAGTTGTGTGTTTGATAAATGGCATTGTGGGTGCTAAATGATGACATTTGCATCTCCTCCTCTCAGTATTTTGCGCGTTCTGATCATCTGCATGTATTCTGCATATTCATGAAGGCAAACATGCTAAATGGACTGCGCGGGCTATTTTGCTCATTTGACAGATGCAATACTCAGTGCACCCGGCTAGAAGATCAGCTTTGCACGCGCTATTAAGTTTGCGTGTTTTTATACATGCAAAACTTTAGTAGATCAGGCTACCATCACACGTCCAAAGTCAGTCCAAAATTCTGCGGCTCATCTTTTAACAACTACAAGGAAGCAGGAACATATCACCTCTATCCTGGCCTTTCTCCATTGGTACACTGTAAAATGTGATTCTTCACTTTTGTTACTGGGACATAATAATCCATGTTTGTTCGACAAAAGATTACGCAAGTTTTTGAAATAACATGAAATTTTTAGTTGTCATCATCTCAACTACCCTAGAGACACCTAACTTAAAAAACTAAGTCCATACAAATCAACTATGAAAATCACACTAGTTGTATGGGTGCAGAGATCGAACGTATCTACGGAATGACGTCACGTCCCTACCTCCAAGATGCATCATGGGAAGTCAAACGATGAAGACGCACAGGACGGTATCGCCAATTTAACCTTTTCAAAAGATTGATAAAACTACGTTGGGTAAAGTTATGATGACAGTTAAAACAACAGGTTATTTTTATTTGGAAGAAATTGATTTGCAAGTGGGTGGCACGTTGGCACAGCAGGTAGTGCACATGCCTCACAGCAAGAAGGTTGCCGGTTTGGTCGCCGGTTCAATCCCCTGGTCGGGCAGGGCCTTTCTGTGTGAAGTTTGCATGTTCTTCCTGTGCATGCGTGGGTTTGCGACCGATTCAGGGTGTACCCAGGCTCTTGCCCAATGACAGCTGGGATAGGCTCCAGCCCCGAGGCGATCCCAAAAGGGATAAGTGGTATACAAAATGAATGAATGAATGATTTGCAAGTTCAATTAGCTAATGAATGTAAGTCAACCAAACTGAGTTCATACAATAGACCACTTTATTTGATCTGAAATTATTTTTAAGTTGAGAGAATTACCAAAGTTGTTGAACAAATCTACAAATCTAAATCAAGTAAACTGAAACAAAAATCAACTGAATATGCAGGTTTTCGTTAATATAACGTCTGGTTTTGTTACAAAAACTAACTGGTTCAGTCGACTTAATGTAAATTTTTAAGGCAGCCCTCGAACTCATTTTTTTACGTTTAAACAACAAGTTACAATTTACAGTGTACGCTGTTCATCTCAAAAAGATTCATTCAAAAAGTTTATTGTTTGTTTTGACATCTCTGATCTTTCAAATAACCCTGTTGAGATCTTTAAGGTCTCTGAAGAAACTTTTTCTTGTCATCCCTAAGGCCAGACTCAAAACCATAGGTGATTGAGCTTTTTCTGCTTTTATGGAAAGTTAACCTTCTGAAATCAGAAAATCCACCACCTTACCTACTTTTAAATCTTGTCTTTTTAATTTAGCATGAGAGTCGGGTGGTTTTACACGTCTTTTTTTTCTTTAAATTGTCTTTTATTTATACACAGTTTCTTGTGTTTTTATTTCAAGTGAAGGATTTGATGTTTTAATTATTGTATTTTTTAAATAATTTTTTATTATTTTTCTATTTTATTTTATTTCATTTCTACTTGGTAGCCACTGCACACCACTTTGGTAAACTTAATTTCTTTTGAAAATGTTTGATATAAATGAAGTGGATTGGACTGGAGTGGATGGTCTTTATTGCAGCTTGGAACAACTCGAAAGTAGTCACCATATTATGTTCATGCTAATATGCTGCATCTCCATAAATCAATTAATACACGTTTATTAGCATTTTCTTTAACAAATGTCCTGTAAATTCACTAAAAGTTGAAAATATACTTCAGGTTGATGGAAGACTTGATTGGGTAAACTAATAAAGACACTGGGTAGTTTCAGAACTTTTGGTTACTTCTGTGATTTTCTGCCAAAGTGAAGAAAAACAGACGGACTGAAGTTTCTTGTTGAAGTTTGAATACTTTAAATTCATGAGAAAAAGAATCATAGAAACAAAAACATCAGTGTGCTGGCTTATGTCCTGTTTTAATGTATGCGCAGTGTTGTTTTTGAGCCTTGGCCGGGTTTAAGATACATTTTTATTCATGAAATTCATTGTCTTTCACAGGCAGACATCTTTTATGTTTGTGGTGAGCATTTTTGAAATGTAATTTATTTAGACGATAACTTTATGCAGCTGCAGCTCATTTATTCGGTTGTCTGTGATGTTAATACCTCGGCTCAGCCACTGTTTACGTCGAGACTTAATGGCCTTAAGTTTAAGGAGGATGAGCAAAGAAGAAAATAAACTGATTTTCAACAAAGAAATTAAGGCTTTAGGTTGCACTTATCTGATTTTTTTGTAATGCTATTAGAGGTGTTAATTTAGGATTTTAACATCATTAACACCTGAACCATTTTTTCATTGTGTTCAATATCATCATCTCACGTTCTCCTCTCTTTTTGCTCTTCTGAAAGTGATACTGACTTTGGTGTTATGATGTGAAAGTCACTCTTCACCTCCTCTCCTAAAATCCTCCACATTTTCAATCGTTGGCTGCGAATATTTCTATTTTTAATCTCAAAGCCTTCTGAATGTCACAGTTTACAAATTAAATGCCTCTATAATCCTCCCTCCATACTGTACCTGCCAAGAGCTGCTTCTATTTATGGAGCTGAGGAACGGTTATAGAGCCCAGAGGGACATGCATGACAATAAAACAGAGAGTACAATAAAAAAAAAGATGTTTTTGTGATTAATACTCTGCAGGAAAAGATACAAGATGTACAGACTCATTTCAAGACACACATTGGTGGATATTTTTCATGTCAAACACTTTACACATATCTTGACATTTTATGTTTTTATCCGAACAAGACAATAATCAAACCAACAAACTTGCTGAGATTTAAATTTTTATGCCACCACAATGAGGATCAAGGACTAGAGTTTTTATGTTTTGTGATGTCCATCCATCTGTTCATGTGCATGTAAGTCGAATGGACCCCGCCCTGAGAATGCTTGAGTTCTGTCTTATGCTTGACACGTCCATGAGTTTGCAAGTGTTCATGTGGCGAGCTTGACGGATTTGCACGGCTGATTTTCAGCTGGCTGCACACATCTCCAAATTATAACAGACATGTGGACTAAAACAAGACAGGAAATGCACTGATTCGCTGTTGTCAGCAGCAGCACCTGGTAAGTTATGCTCCCCCTCGTCTCGTCTCTCTCAGTTTAGTGGCCGTATGGACCATTTCCTCTTCCTTTTCGGTCTCACTGCCCCTACAGTTTCTGAGAATATCTGTTTGTGAGAGCCACACGGAGCATAAATATTCAAAACGTTTCCCCGTCATGATGCCACGACTGCCCGTGTGGAAAGTATAACTGTACTTTACCACAGAGATCTGGTGACTGTGGAGGCCACTGGAGTACAGTGAACTCATTGTAATGTTCAGTAAACCAGTTTGAGATGTTTAAGCATCGTGACAAGGATCATTATGCTACTGGAAGTTCCCCAGAAGATGGGTACACTAGGGATGGACGTGGCCAGTCACAACTCTCAAAGTCTGACCCTACCACCTGAACGTTACCGCAGAAATCCAGACTTATGAGACGAGGCCTCATTTCTCCAATCATCTAGTCCAATTTTAATGAGTCTGTGTGACAATGTAGCCTCAATTCTTGTTCTTAGCTGACAAGAGGGGCACCAGGTGTGGTCTCCAGCTACTGCAGCCTATTTTCTTCTGCATTCTTCGATTGTACGGACTTATTCTTTCAATTACTTTTGCCCTTTTATCATCTGTAAGCACTCGGGCCATTTTCCCCACACTTCTGGCATTAACAAGGCATTTTTGCCCAGAGAACTGCCACTCACTGGATATTCTTTCACATTCAGACCATTCTGTAATCCAACAGATGGATGGAAATCTCAGTAGATCTGCAGATTTTTAAGTACTCATATAAGCCCAGATATAAGTATATTTATTTACGGGTTGTTATTGGCTATTTTCTCAAAGAACTGCTACTAACTGAATATTCCCTCTATTTTGGACCATTCTCTTGAACCTCTAGAGATGGTTGGGACTAAAAACAACAGTAGGAATCAGCAGCTTCTAAAATACTTAGACCAACAATCATACCACATTCAAAGTTGCGTAAATTATATTCCTTTTCCATTCTGAGGCTTGGTGTGACCTTCAGAAGGTTGTCTTAATCATGTCTACATGCCTTAAGAGCATTGAGGTTGGTGCCATGTGATTGGCTGATTGGTTGTTTGTGTAAACATAGTTCAGTGAGTGTACCTCTTAAAATAGCGAGAGTATAAAATTAAGCAGACCAAACATTTTCAAACTGATGGAGGTGATTTATTGGCTCTTGCGTGTTCTCTCGCAGCAGGATAGGCTTTCATCGCTGTAAGACCTTTGAAATAAATATTAAAACATGAAATTAAATCTGGTGCTGCTGGATAAATTCAGATTTGGTTTGCTTTGAGATCAAACTCCACAAAAACTAATGTGTTGACATTTGATTCTTCCTTATAATTAATTCCTCATCTAAGTAGTTTCCCACAAAGTACTTCTTCTCAGGGATGATGCAATGAGATGAAATGGGATATCAAAGCTTCATAAGACCATGATGATGCTAACTTTGCAGCTACTTTACAGCCAGAACACAGCAAACCAAGAGCAGCTTCAGAGCGTATAGACACAATGAGGCGACCATCCGGATACATAAAGCAGGACAGTGTAGACGTCAGAGTATAATATGCATCTATCTCCCCCACAGCCTCATTTTGAAATTTAATATGTGCTACAAAGTGTGAGATGACACGTGGGACAATGATGGATGGCTTTATAAACCAAGTGCAGCATGAAGAACCATGTTCTACATGCACAAGTGAGAAAGCAATTACAGAGGAGATGATTCACACATAAACACAAATGTCACCCCTCTCCTCGGCGTCATCTTCATCCCCCGTCTGATATCGTCTCTGTCTACCTGTCGCTGTTTCTAATATTAGAGCCAGTGAAGCTGCACAGTGTATCAGAAGACAGGCTTGAAATTAGAAACATCTTTTTATGACAAGAACATTTAAACACTGAAGTATCAGTTAATTATTGCAAGTAGCAATTTTAACCACAATCAAGGCTGTGTTTTGATAAGAATCACTTTTTTTTTATCTTCTTTGGTGTTTTGACATTACTGAAAATTACCCCTTAGATCAGGGATGGGCAACTTTGATTAACAAGAGAGACACACATATTTTTTTTCAGTGCCCGAGGGCCACACTGGTACATATTTTAGAGCACTCTCAATGAGGACAGAAAAACAGTGCTGTGAAAACGTATTTGCCCCCTTCCTGATTTCTTATTTTTTTGCATATTTGTCACACTTAAATGTTTCATATCATCACACAAATTTTAACAAAAGACAAAGATAACCTGAGTAAATACAAAATGCAGTTTTTAAATGATGATTTCATTTATTAAACTGATAAAACCCCACTATATAAACCCCACTTATTGAACTGATGGCTGAACGTTCTCCTTCAGGATTTTCTGGTAGACAGCAGACTTCATGGTTTCATCAATCAAAGCAAGTCGTCCAGGTCCTGAAGCAGCAAAGCAGCCCCAGAACATCACACTACCACCACCATGTTTGACTGTTGCTATGATGTTCTTTTTATCAAATGCTGTGTTGTTTTTACCCCAGATGTAACGGGACGCACACCTTTGAAAAAGTTCAACTTTTGTCTCGTCAGTCGACAGAACATTTTTCCAAAAGTCTTGGGGATCATCAAGATGTTTTTTTGGCAAATGTGAGATGAGCCTTTGTGTTCTTTTTTGTCAGTAGTGGTTTTGGCCTTGGAGCTCTCCCATGGATGCCATTTTTGCTCAGTCTCTTTCTTATTGTTGAGTCATGAGCTCTGACCTTAACTGAGGCCAGTGAGGCCTGCAGTTCTTTAGATGTTGTTCTGGGTTCTTTTTGACCTCCTGGATGAGTCGTCGTTGTGCTCTTGGTGTAATTTTGGTAGGCCGACCACTCCTGGGAAGGTTCACCACTGTTCCCAGTTTTCTCCATTTGTGGATAATGGCTCTGACCATGGTTCGCTGGAGTCCTAAAGCCTTAGAAATGGCTTTATAATAGACTGATAGATTTCAGTCACTTTGTTTCTCACTTGTTCTTGAATTTCTTTGGATCGTGGCATGATGTGTTTTGTTTTGAGATCTTGCAGCGTGCTTCACTTTGTCAGACAGGTTCTATCTAAGTGATTTCTTAATTCAACAGGTCTGGCAGTAATAAGGTCTGGGTGTGGTCAGTGAAATTGAACTCAGCTTGGTGATCTGAAACATTTCAGTGTGACAAATATGCAAAAACATAAGAAATCAGGAAGGGGGCAAATACTTTTTTTACAGCACTGTATATGAATAAACAAAAACTGGCAAATATAAAAATTCAAAAAAGGATTATACCAACATATGTTTATTTTAACTAAAACACTATTAAAAATTCATGATTTAAAGAGTGTGACACAAAACTACAGCCAATTTAAGCTTCTTTTTAATGCAATAAAATAATAAATGTTTACCAGTTTTTAATCACAGATATATTACCTTTACCATTATTTCTAAACATAGTTTTTTTTAATACTATATATATAAATATATAGTATTTTAATGCCTCATGAAAGATATTTAAAGATTCAATAATAGCAAAGTAAGTTCTTTAATGACCTGTTCAGAACAAAGCATGTACCAGTAATCTATGTTCAGAAAAAATATTTTATCACCTATCCTAATTTGTGTATTATGTAGTGCTGGTTACTCACAATGAATCATATTTAGCAGTTGTTGTTATTTTTTCTTCATATTTCCAATTTGGCAACAGAGAAAAGGCAGCACATGTGAGTAACTAAAAGTATGTGCATAAAGGCTCCTGCAGACTAGACCCCATGTATATATATATTTTTAAGCATATGTTTGGGGCATTTTTTTCACCTTGTTTTGATAGTGGAGAGAGAGAGAGTTGAGTGGTTTGTGAAAGTGGTTTGAGGGAGAGAGGGAGAGGCTGAACCCAGGTCGGCCAAAGCAAATCTGAAACCTGCCTGGTTGCTTTCACTGCACCAAACCAGCACCCCAAAGACAAACAACAATAAATTATTATTTTTTTCTAACTGAATCCAAGCTGCACCTGAAGTTGCAAACTCCTTCAAGTTCTGTGACTGATTTTGAGGCCGGTGCCATTTTTCTCAGATCTTTGAGAAGGCAATGATGCACAGCTTCACAGATGGCTGCAGGCCTGGAGCAGCTGATCTGGAGAACCTGGAGAATTCCCAGTGGGACAGGTCGGTTGTAGGGCTGCGAAAGGGATTTGAGTATTGATGCTGCTGTTAGGCAAGACTTTTCAGGACCCAAAAGCTGACAGAAGCACTGATTATGAGCCGGAAAGAATGTGTTGCAAATACTAAAAGGGTTGGCAGAGTCTCTTTGTGAGGGAGACGCTGGGAAAGGGCTTTATGATGAAGAACAGGGTGAGCCAGTTGAGTGGGGAAGCTTGGGTCCAGATATCCAGAAGTGTGTGTTTGAGCTGCGAGCAGAAGATTTGAGTGCTCCAGGTGGGTCGTACTGGGCATTGTGAAGTTTGGGTATCCGTCCCTTTATTTATTCCTTATGTTTCATGTCTTGTAATTCCTGTTTTATTTTGAAGTCCCCTCAGCCATGTCTCTGTTTCAGGCTTGTTTCCTGTCCCTTCCCCCATCATGTGTGCTCCTGCTCCCACACCTGCACCTCATAACAATTTTACCCCTTGTCTCTCCGTGTCTCGTCGCAAGTTTGTTGTACCTCACAGTCACATTCCAGCACTCTCTTCTAGTCTCATGTTTTTGGATACCTCTGCCTTGTCTAACTGATTATCTGTGTACTGAACCCGACCTGTTATTAAACAGTGTTTTTAGCTCCGCCAAGGAGGTTATGTCTTTGCCTGCATATATTTCTCTGTTTGTTAGCAGATTTTGCTGAAATTTTCAGGAGATGTTGATAAGTGCACAACATCAAAATGATAAGATTTTGGTGGTGATAAAAATAACCACCATCAGTGAATGATTATTTTGCTCAAAAACTGTCTAACTAATAATGATATCAGCGTGATTCTGAGTGTTAGGTGTGGGTTTTCAGGGTCAAGGAATCTGGTGCTTTATCATGTTTTATCATGGAACTATTGCTCATAGATGTAACAACAATATGTGAGTTACCTTGGCGGAGGTTTGTGCTTTCTTGGAACTGTCTTTGCCTTGAGTCTTGCATTTGGGTCCTCCCTCTGCTTGTGTTCATGATACATCTCACATCAAGAAAGACTGATGCAGACAGCAAACCTGAAATCTGAGTCCTGAGAGGAAAACAAATGAAAAAAAAACAAGCTTGTAGAGAATAGTGCACTGTTTCAGGCTTACACACAGAAAGCCTAAACTACATTTTTTTCCAGTATTGAGTTAAAGTGGGCCTGTCTGAATCTCAAAACTCCAGTCTGGCCTGTATAGCAGGGGATTGCGTTACCTCAGGGCGGTTACTGGGTCACTTAGCGACAGGCCCGGCACACTTCTGCTGTGCTTCATTGTTGCAGAACAACTACATCATGAACCCACAATCGTTTGCTCCATTAGGCCACGAGGCTTCATGTGTTTACTTGCATCTCTTGTGTGCAAATACAGCGTGTTCCAAGACAAAGCAACAGCGCAGTAAACAAATTAGATGCTTTAGAAGAAGATAACAATGGCCTCTGCGTCCAGCTCTAGCGTTTTCACATTAAAGCACATTTTCACTCACAGGAGCACACACATGCACACACACATAAACTGAACACATGCTGTATGTTCAGTAAGAGAGAGTACATTATGCATGAGCCTATTGTCCTACATGGATGAAAGGAACAAGTGCTTCTCTAAATCCTTAGAGATGCACATGCATGCAACCTACAGGAGGCCGAGTTACTATAGTAACGTCTGCACGGAGATGCATACAGTGTCTTGTTTGGTCACTGTCCTTTTGAAAAGATCGTCCCCTGAGGCACATCCTGCAGAGATGATAGTGCAGAGGAGAGATATGAACCACAGTGATTCTCAGTTCTCTAGCTACAGAGAAAATACAGGCAGCACTGG
This sequence comes from Cetoscarus ocellatus, assembly GCA_037902135.1. Taxonomy (NCBI): domain Eukaryota; kingdom Metazoa; phylum Chordata; class Actinopteri; order Labriformes; family Labridae; genus Cetoscarus; species Cetoscarus ocellatus. The sequence goes on from JBAMNC010001316.1 coordinate 1,377,853, forward strand.
GTTTACTCTTATATGTCTGTGCTGTGGGCTGTGATTAAACGATATATCAAGCATGAGTATGAAATACACAAAAACAAACGCACACACTTCAACAGAGAAACTCGGTGTTCATCCTGCTCACCTTTACTAATCATATCTTCTTCGACTACCAGCACATAGTGTCTTGGAGTTGTAGTCTGTCAATGTGTAAATTTCCAACCTCAAAACTAGCACTGCACAGCAAATCGCCCACAGTCTCTTCAGTCAGTCAGTTACCACGGTGCTGCTCCAGTTTGCTGCTTCAACTCTGTGTCAATCTCTGGTCAAAGCCCGTGACAGCCAGAACTAGACCGGATTCGAACCCTCTACTCTTTAATGATGGTAGCGTGTACTACTAGACTGAGCCACCAACACCCCTGCCTGGCTGTTCTTTCTGGCTATTGTAGGTATGACGCTGTAGGCAGCCCAACTTGGATTCAGACTTAGACTTAGACTTAGTCTTCACTTTATTGTCCCCTAAGGGAAGTTTGCTTTGCAGGCAGGTAAAAAACATGAAACATAAAAAACACAATCACACAAATCCAGATATAACACTGAGATGGATAAAGCACAAGTACAAGTACTATAAAGAACAACTGAGCAGGACCATCACTGCAATGTTTCGATGACTCATGACTGTTCATTGTTAAAGATTTAAATTAAGTTGTGTAACAGCTTTTGATATAAAGGAATTCTTCATCCTGTTAGATTTGGCCTTTGGCAATCTGAATCTCCTACCGGAGGGTAAGAGCTCAAACTCAACATGGAGAGGATGCACAGGACACTGTATGATGTCCTTGGCCTTGGAGTTCACCCTCCTGCAGAAGGTTGTAGGCAGGTCAGGCAGTGTAACACCAATAATTTTGCTTGCTACCTTGACAACATGTTCCAGTCTCTTTTTGTCTCCTAAAGAGAGGCTGCCAAACCAGGAAATGATGGCAAAAGTCAGAACAGATTCGATCATTGAATGGTAGAACATTGTAATCAGTTTGCTGCAGACCTCAAACCGGTTGAGCATCCGGAGGAAGTGCAGTCGCTGCTGTGATTTTTTATATACAATATCTGTGTTTTCATTAAAAGACAGCTTATTGTCGATGACAACACCAAGGTACTTAAAATTGCTAACGCGCTCCACAGTCTCCCCCTTAATTTTTGTTAAAACTGGTGGGTTTGTGTTCCTTCTAAAATCAATGCACATGTCCTTAGTTTTTTCCACATTTAGGTTTAAAAAGGAATCATCACACCAGTGAATAAAATCATCCACCACTGGTCCAGGAGCTGTGTCCTCCCCCTGTAGCAGACTCACTATGACTGTGTCGTCAGCAAACTTAAGTACATGTCGTCTTGGATGTGAGCTTCTGCAGTCATCAGTGTACAGGATATATAAGATGGGTGAGAGGACACAGCCCTGTGGGGAACCATTGGAGGAGAGGGGGACATCAGACAGGGTGGAGTTCACTCTAACACATTGTGATCTGTCTGTTAAAAGTCTAAAATCCATCCAACTATGCTAGGACACAGGTTAAAATTTGATAATAATTTAGAGGCTAAAATATGGGGCTGGATTGTGTTAAAAGCAGAGGTAAAATCTAAAAACAGTAAATGTGCATGGGTAGCTGGGCCTTCAAGGTGTTTAAAAACAAGGTTAAGAAGAGTTAAAATTGCAACATCCACCCCTCTTTTGCTCCGATATGCAAATTGCAAAGGGTCTAAGATGTCCTCCACAGCCTCCAACAGCTATCTCTTGATTAGTTTTTCAAAGACCTTCATAGCAAGTGAGGTTAAGGCTATGGGTCTATAATCATGAATGGACTTTGGGGATTTCACTTTGGCCACAGGCACAATTATTGACCTTTTCCAGAGTTCAGGGACTGTTTGCTGATCCAAGGAGCTCTTAAAAATGTAATGGAAGATAAAAGAAAGTTGTTCTGGGCAGTGTCTGAGGAGGTGACCAGAGATGTTATCAGGGCCTGGGCTTTTGTTAGTTTTGCAGAGTAAAATCCTTACATCCTCAACATTAAAATCAGGTTTAAAAATTGGCTGTAGGGTAGAGGCAGTGCCAGACTTAAAATGATCTACATTTTCTCTAAAATCATCTGTATTGAACTTAAGATTAAAAAACGATTAAAATTATCAGCTAGCTCCTTGTCTGAATTAAAACCATCTACACTGACGTTACTATTCTTTAACTTTTTAGTGCCTGTCATGGTTGCCATGGAATTCCAGACACTTTTTAAGTCCTTACTGTAGAATTTCTGCTCGATTTTGTCTTTATAATCAAGTTTAGATTTTTCAATTTCTGCTCTGACCAGCCTTTTAGCCTGTCTGATCTCCTCAACACTGCCCTTTTTAAACAGATCATGTTTCCTCTGTATCATTTCCTTTAAAGACTTATTTATCCATGGCTTGTTGTTGGGGTATATTATATTCTGTCGTGTAGGAATACAGGACTCTTCACAGAAAGATAGGTAACTGCACACAGTGGAGGTAAGTTCATTTATGTCCATGCCACTAGAGGAGCTCTGAGGACCATCTGGCTGAATAAACACAGACCAATCAGTGCAGTCCAGGCACCCCTGCAAGCACTGAATAGCTTCTGGAGACCACACTTTCACAGTTTTAACTTGAACAGCCTCCCTTTTTAACACTGTTTTGTACACAGGCTCCAGTAGTATGGTGTTGTGGTCTGAGGATCCTAAGGGAGGTAGTGTAAATGACCTAAAAGCATCTTTGATGGACCCATAGCAGAGATCGAGAGTCTTATTAAGACGAGTTGGGCAGGTGACGTACTGATAAAAGTGAGACAGACTTGATCTCAGTTTACATTGATTAAAATCCCCAACAATAAAAACAGGAGCATCCAGACACAGTGATTGTAATGTCTCTGTGGATTGTCTGATCACGTGTGTTGCATTTTTGGTGTTGGCTTTAGGGTGGATGTAGACCACAGTGATAAAAATTTGGGGGAATTCCCTGGGGAGATAAAACGGACGGACTGACACGGACAACAGTTCAATATCGGGGGTGCATGTTCTCTCTCTGATGGTGATGTTGTTGCACCACCTCCAAAATATCACAAATATCAAATAAATTGATGATGATGATCTGAGATTTGGGAGGCTTCAACACAGTTGGGAGACATAAAATGATGTATTAACACCATACTTTTGTAGATTATTTTAAGGAATAATCAATGGCAGTGAGTCTTGTGTTGGGTCACAATCCTTTATGACCTGAGACTACCGGTAAGGTACACTGCTGTTGATGGGTACAGTTATTTCATGTAATTGTGAATTTTATGTAAAAATGAGACACAAAATTATGTTGGATTGAATGTATTATTTGGCAGTATCTGTGTTTGGCACTATTTTATGATGTAGCAAATGGTGATGTGTTCTTCCACCTGGGTGCAATGATTCTGCCAATCTGCTGTTTCACTCCATGGACTCAGGGATTCATGACAATGGCAAAGAAAACTAATACTGAACCAAATATGAGTGATTTTGGCCCAAGTGACAATGACGTTCCTTTAACTGGGGATGAACAAGGTTACTGTTATGAGCCAGAGTACATAGAAGAAGAAAATTCTTCCGAGCAAGATTCAGCTGGCAAAATCACTGCGTCCAGGCGGAGGCACACAGCCATTTGCTGCATCTTAAAATATCGCCAAACACAGACTTCCTGGAGGAAAATTACATTTTTTTTTACCCAATCATACATTTAACCCAACATAGTTTTTTGGCTTGTTTTTTCTATAAAAATCCCACAATAATGTAAAAATAGCTGTACCCACCAACAGCAGTGTACCTTACTGGTGGTCTAAGCTTGTTCTCCTTTTTTCCCCCCACAATCTGTTCATTAATATTTTCAGATAAACATTACAAAAACAAGATAAAGAGAATACAAGACCAAATAAAAAGAGAAAGCAAAGGACAAATGATACAATCCGAGGAACCAAATACAAGACAGAGACATAAAAAATTAAGATAAAATAAAATAGAAAGAAATAAAAATAAATATAATTATAAAAAAAAAAAAAAATTACTGCTGGTGAGTCTGGGATCCATCATGTCAGAATTGGTATCACTGAGATACCTGGTGGGTCACTAGGGAATAACCCTTTAATGCCTGAAAACACAAATTACAGCCAGAAAATTCTAATTTTTTGGAGCTGAAATGTTTATTTCACTTTCTACTGAAATCCCCCCAAAAATAAAATTTTCCATAAAATTTAACATATTTATTTTTTGTATCTCATTTGATACATTAGGTGTTTTTGGCAACTGATAATCCACTTGAGGCCTTTTTTTTTTATCATTTATCTGATTATATTCAGATGTTTTTTTTAGTAATTTGTTGATCATATTGATTAGATAGAGGTATCATAAAAGTATATATCAAATATGATACAACAGGCTTGAAGGGGATAATTGGGATTTCCAGCTCACTGTAGTATGCAAAAAAGAGATCCCAAGTCTTCTAAACTTTTCTAAGGGAACCCCTCAAAGCACAGCTCATCTTTTCTAGTTAAACAAAATTAAGGACTTCTTTAATCAATAATGTGTGTGAAGGAGGAATTGGTGACTTCCATTTCAACAAAATCATGCGTCTGGCTAATAAAGCTACAAGAGCAGCTTCTTAGGAGGAGAGTCACCTTTGATAAAGTTTCAAATATTTCTCTCCAGTGAGAATGTAAAGCAGGACAGGTCCAGCTTCTTCTCCTTAAAGGTGCAGCATTGCTGGGAGCACTTTCAGCCACTTCACTGACTATCGCCAAGTACCTGATACAACCCAACCTCAAAAATACTGAACTATCTCTTTAATTTGAATTGGACTAAAAACGTTTAACCCCGGTATAATCAGAGGCTCATATGGTGACAAATATGAAGCCTTCAAAGCTCTGCAAACTTTATCTGTGCATTAGAAAGTAAAGTCGATATGAAGAAGGAGCCTCACTCTGTGTGTCTAACAGGTCTATATGAAGGCTGTCTGAGTGGGTGATGATGCAGTGTGGTCGATAGGATTCACACTGGGCCTTCAATATCGCAGCATCACGCAGTCTCTTCAGCTCAAAGCTCCATCTTAACAGAGGTAATCATTTATCCTCTGTGGATCCAACGAAACGACTGTCTGCCACACACACTCTCACACACACATATTAGTCAATTCTCGCTCCCTCTGCTGACACCATCACAGATCGAGTGATGAAATGATTTTCTCCTCCAGTGCTTTTCAATTCACATTAGGGGGAATATTGTGCTCCCCTTTTAAAACGACTGAAGGTAAATCAAACTATATTGGGTCCACCGAGAGCCGGGCCCTCATCTCTTTATCTGTGTGATCGAGGGAGGAGGGCGATATATGGGAGTGCACGTCGAGCTCCTTTTGTTAAAGTGGAGGGTAATTTAAGACAAAACTGCAATAAGACTTTTATGTGCAGACTAAATTATGACTATTTTAGAGGCTTTACCTCTTATTCCATGGCTTTTATGGCAGAAATACTTAAGAATGTGATTGTGAGTGTGATAGTCGACACATTAACTACATTACAAATTGTTGGAGAAAGTGTTCCTAGATGATGAGGTTAGAACAATCTCCCTGCGTATTTATGTCTCTACAAAGTACATAAGTGCCCGACAGTGAGAGTACGATGGTGGGTCAAGGGGAGGGGCCGAGGTGGTGGTGTGATTTTGTATATTTTACCCAAGGATTAATTTGAGAGCATGAGACCTTGACCTCTAAAGCCCAAAACTGAATCATTTCAGCCCTGAGACAGCAAATGTTTGCCTAAAATAAGTGGAAATTCCTTCAGTGCATTCTTTAGACATTTCATTAAGAAGTAAAAGATGACCAAGATGCCCTTAGTCCTCAGTTTTTTACATAAAAAAAATAAAATTAGTGCATCAATAAAGATCCCTGTTATGCTATTTACTTCTTAACTTTACTGTGTTTTACTGTCTCCTCCACATGACAGAGCACTTCCATGAACAAGATAAAAAGTCTGCAGCATCAGGACTTCTCCCTCTCCCCCTGTCTACAGCACCAGTAGCTGCCTGAAATGGCCTGCTACCCCAGCTCTCAGAGTAAATATTATCACTGTGACACCCTGCTGTTTTTTGATTGGCAGTCTAAGGCCCTGTCCAAACAGAGACAAAAACGTTTTTGGTAAAAAGGGCATCATTTCAAAAAAATGTCTCCATCCACATAAAAAGACTGAAAACACTGTAGTGTGTATGTCAGGCCTTTTTTTGTCAGGCGTTTTCTAGATTTATTCACTCCGTAAACTTTAAACTAGACTAAAGTGGCTGCTTGGGATTCTGTGGATTTGGGGCTTGTCAATCAATTAATCAATCAATCAATCAAACTTAATTTGTATAACACTTTTCATACAACATCTTGTAGACATTGAGAAGAGATTCTAAAGGAAAACAGAATTAGAGGACTGAGGAAACGCTATCTTGAATTAAAAATGAGGAAACACAGGAACTAAGACTAAAATGACATAACTGAAAAAATCATGACAAGAAATTAGATTAAAAATACTATAGGGAAAATAAATAAAATAAAATTTAAATGTAACATGGTAAAATGAGATAGACAAACACCAAAGTAGGATGTGTCTTGATCAACCCTAGATGTATCAAAACACTATACATTTCCAAAAGTATTCCCAAGGGATGGCCATGTAGCGCAGAGACCTGTGACTTCCAAATCAAGGCAATTTATTTATAAGTCAGAGCGGACATTCGTGAAAATTTTGAAGAAAAATCCTGAGGGTTCTGAGATAAAATTTTCAAACAAAACATATCAACATTTGTTGAATAATTTTGACCTCAGACTTTCAAAATTGACTTCCTTAAGTCAGAGTGGACTTTGGTGCAAGTTTAAAGGAAATCCCTAAAAGCATATTTAGATGTTGAATTCACAAGCAATAGATGAGCTCCATAGCCTTGACCTTTGACCTCCAAGGTGTGGCATTCAACTCTAACTAGAGTGGACTGTTGTGCGAACTGTGAAGAAAATCCTTGAGTCAGGATGAGCATTTGTGGAGAGATGGAAGAGAATCCTCTTTGCCCTCTTCAGATACTTGTACAAGCAACACCATGTCCTCTGTGACCTTGAACTGTTCATCCTTCAGTCTGATGAAATTCTGCAAAGTTTAAAGAAAATTTTTCACAGCATTCTTGAGATATTGTGCTCACAGATGTATGAACCTTGAAAACATAACACCTACGCCCTTTGCTATCGTTGACATGTAGGTATCATTCTTTCATTTCTTTCTTCTTTCAGAGTTTACTTACATCTGCAAACTGGCACAACTTTGTCAGCAACTTACATACATTCAAACATTTGCATGCAAACCCAAAGAAAACAGCTTTCTGTAGAAAGTGGCTGCAGAGCGGCTTATAAACAAACAGTTCTCTGAGCAAGAACAAAACACTACAAAGCAAATCAACAGTCGATGCCAGCATACTGACACGAGGGAGTTAAATCACTTTAGAGAGCTGCAGTGAGGAATTACCATCTCACACTAACTCTGCACAACACACCAGCAGACTGTGCAATTCAAATTCACCACACACGGTCCGAACATACTTTCTTCTTCTCTTCTCTTTCCACCTGGCAGAGGTTTGATGTCCCGACAGCTGTTTTCTGCTCTCACACCCGCCAACAACTAGTTTGTTTTACTGGCTCAGTATTTAAAATGCACATTGAAACTGGCACGCCATCATGTTTGCCTTTATCTTACAAAGCACATGCCTTACTTAGTCTCTTTAAGTCAAAAGAAGGGTGAGAATTGGTATAAGTAAAAACTATGATGCAGAGACGCAAGTTAAAACTTTTGCCAAGAAGACAAAAACTCACCACTCTAAATATTAGACTGGGAGTTTAAGACACTTCTACCCCATCTCTGGTTAAAGTGAGGCCCCAAGAGAAACAGTTTTACGAGGCCCTCTGCATCATGATCAATGATTGAGATCAGTGTTAATTTTGTTGACTAATTATTTTCGTCATAGTTTTCATCAACAACCTTTTTTCCCCTGACGAAAACTAGACAGTAACTGGTGCACGAGGACAAAAACTAAAACTAAATTAAATGACATTTTCGTCAACAGATAAATACTAGACTAAAATGTTTGACAGAGACAAAATCCAATCAGACCTAATTTCGTCGTGTAGAAAGTAGGGACAAGTTAGGAATCACAGCTACTTTGGTTGTGTGGAAAGGTTGGATGAGTTAAGAGGGACATCCAATCACAACCGCCTTAGCTTCATGGTGGTGGGATCCAAGTGTAAAACATGACTTCAGAAATTCAGGAAAACATAAAAAATGCCTTACATTTTACACTTCATATTTTAGTCAACTAAATTTACAGTAGATTTCATCGACTAAAATGTTGTGAAAATTCATCAACTAAATCTACACTAAAATTTTAACAAATTAGATGACTAAATTATGACTCAAACTAAAAGATATCTCAGGCAAATGCTGTCAAAATTGCCGCTGACTGAGGTTTAGGGCATTTGCAGCTGCTGTCTTCAATTACTGTATATTAATGGAGAAAATTAACTGAAATAAAAAGTACCATGTTTGATTCAGGGTAAAAAAAACTTGCTGCAGCTATGATGTAGGCTGTTGGTTTCTGTTGGAGCTTGTCCAGTAATGGGGGATGGATGCATTATTGACTCTACCAGCATCACTTACAGGTTTAGGGTTCAGAGTGAAAAGTTGGGAGTTAACTAGAACTTTACCTGAAAACGTCGTTTACCTCTTGCAACCAAAACGCTGTGAAAAACGAAATTTTGTGCTCCAAATTTAAGATATTTACTGGACTTGTTTGAATATATAACTATAAATGCACACATTTTTATTTCTTTTTTACTGAATGTTTTATATTCTATTATCAATCTTTGCAAAACCAACATAAACCCCTGGCTCTGCATATTTCTGTACCTGTTTAAAATGTCTACCTTATTCCATGTGTTCTGTTGTTTGTAAAACATGACCTATATTAATAGAGTTTTTTTATATTAAAAAAAGGAAAGATCAGAGTTAATGATGCTGCAGTGACTCCTATGTAAGTTGATTTACTGGAACATCATTTTTACACTTGTTTTTGCGACAAAGTCTTTTCCAGCTGAGAGTAAATTTTCAGGGGTTTGACTACCACAGCAAATGCAAACACCACAACATGTCTGCATTAAGCTGCAACACGGCAGCATTAAGCCACAACAAAAGTGAAACACCAACTTTTTTTTCGTGTCTTGCCTCAGTCCCGAGTCCACGACAAACTGATAAACTCCTTTCTTTCAACTGTGTGTCCAAAAGCAAGGAAGAGACGGGCAGAGCTTGTCCCCCGCTAGCTAGCTTAGCTCAAACACTAGGAGTCAATGAGAAGTGTCAGCCTGCCTCTCATAAGATAAACGCCGTGTTGAGACTTTATGCAGACATGTTGTGGTGTTTGCATTTGTTGTGGAGTTTCACTTCCGTTGCAGCTAAATGATGCCGTGTTGCAGGTTAATGCCACCATGTTGTGCCTTTATGCAGACGTGTTGTGGTGTTTGCATTTGTCGTTGCGTTTGCAATTGTTGTGGCCTTTCTCTGCCACCGTATTTGAGTCTATCCAGAGTAGAATTAACTCTGCCCTGGCTGAAATTTTGCCAACACCAAAATTTTAATTTTTCTCAGTTTGATGGGTGTCATTTATTCAAGAATTACATCTTGTTTTACTATTTTGAGATCTGTTTCTAACACATTCGACTGCCACAATGAAATAAACAAGTCAATTTAAATTAATTGGAGACTGTCACAGAGATCAAAAATTATTGGTGTCAGCATTAATGAGTTCAGAAATATCAGCACATCAAATTATCTGATATTGGCAAAAACACAACATCATGTATTCCTTACATTGATGTATTTTAGCACTGGTAGCTCTGAACAGCCCCTGAAGTTCATTTGGGGACATGCTTTGACTAATGTATCTGCATTTACTGACTCTTTTCAACACTTTCAATACAAACGAAGCCGCAGCAATCCATCTGTTTTACATTTAGAGCAGAGAGCTGTCAGACATTAAGCATGGAGTCAGAGAATAAAGAAAAACAGCGTGCAGAAAGGACAAGCCAGTTAAGAGAAAGAGAGATTGCCACCTTCAATTCTCTGCTCAGGGATAAAGAGATCGCTCCCCCTGTTTCAGCACCCTGTCCCTGATGAGCTGCTTTAGTCGTCTGCTTAGAGGTGGGCCAGCCACAATTACTGGCAATCCACTTAACCGCTGACAGCTTCCCTAAACGTGATAAATTACACCGGCGCCGCAGAAATAACATTGTAAACTTTTGTTTGATGAATTTGGTCTCTGTTTGGTTCCAAAACTTTGTGAGGTAATGAGCGTAGTCCCACAACTCCCTGGGTTTTAATTGGTGTGTTTGGACGTGACCTGCTTTAGAGAAGAGAGGAGGAAAGTGTTATAAAAACAAATCTATCAATCTCTTTATCCATCTATCTACAGTGCCCAGCATAAATGAATACACCCCCTATTAAAAGTAATATATTAATCAATATCTAAATGAACTAAAGAACAATTCACAAAGTTTTGACAAAGCTAAGTTTAACATAACAGTTTTTTTACCATAAGATGAAAGTAAGGGTAACATGACAACTAAAATTTAGCTTTGCTCCCACCCCTTTGATTGAGGTCATCCTAATCTTAAATTGAGAAAAATACTTTTTTGTGTGCAACTTAAAAAATCTTGTTTGCAATCAATGGTCCACATTTGGGGGAGTATTTTGTGGTATAGTATGCCATAGAAAATGTTGATTTTGAAAGGAAACTAAAGGAATTCTATCTATCTATCTATCTATCTTTAGATGCTTTTTTCCTTTAGTCCTTTGTGTTGGATAATGCTCAACTAACTCCTGAACCACGACAGACTCATGCAGCCCCAAACAAGATTCCCCACACGTTCAGATTCTTCTGAATCTGGCCAACAGAAGGTCAACAGGAGGACCATCACTCCCATAACGTCCTCATTTGGCTTTTAAGATAATGCCAGTCTTAACTGGGGGCTCCACGGTAACAAGGCAGCGCTGGCACACAGCAGAGACTTTGAGAGGCTTTGTCTGCCGGGGTTTGGTGTGGAGAAAGCCTCTGAGCTTGTTTGTTTGTGCAGCAGAAACAACAGCACTGGACTTTTTCAACATTATTACGCAGACTTTAATAATAAGAGTGTAAATTCAGTTATAGTAATGGCTTTAAACCCTGTACATTTAATATGAAAAAAAAATGTGGTGCTAATAGAGACCCACGCTGTCCCTCTTTGTGTCAGTCCTGATTCTTTTCTGGGACAGTAGATTGGGTTTCATTTGTGCTCTCATTCATCCGTCCATCTGGCACTGACAAACACAATCCAGCACTGATAAGATTTGGATGTCACAGGAGAAGCGATGCATGCAGCTGTATTTTCAAAACTGCGACACAAGAGTTTAAAAAAAAATATGCTCAGTTGCCTCCTCTCCAAAATGGGATAAGAAGATTGATGCTAAATCTCGTGGCTGTGTGTCAGTCACGGAGCTTAGCAGATGTGTCTGGACGGAGCTTAGGGAAAAGACAAAAACTGAACACTGTCAAAAGTCAAAACTGTTCCTGCCATCAACCAAAATGGAAGCAACACATCAGTTAAAATGGAACTACTCTGAAGGCACAAATTTGAGTTGCTGTGCACAGTCAATTTACAGAAATGTTTTCTTCACACAGATATTTTTACCATCCTCTTGAGTTTCTGACTTTAGTACCAAATTAGGAAAAGTTTTAGGTTGTTTGGAGTGTCAAAGTTGTGCAGTGTGTGAGACTATGGTCGGTATTTTTAAAAACACAGCTTTCTCAGTGCATTTTGTTCTTGCATATTTTGTCAAACTCTTGCAAGGTGAAGATTTTTAAAAACTCTGTTTTGGGTGTCTCCACATGGACAGGGAAAACAGCATCTTGTCCCTGGGGTGATGGGGTGATGGATGCTCAGACCTATGGAGAAATGAATGGATCAGTGGTTAGATAGATGGATGGATGATGGATAGAAGGATGAATGGGAGCATTCATGTACTGTATGCATGGATGGGTGGATGGATGAATGGCAGGATTGCTGATAGATCAATAGATGAATAAGATTACAGATGGATGGATGGATGAAAGAATAAATTGATGGATTGGTAGATAGATAACTAGATGGATGGATGTTCTGGATGGATGGATGGATGGTAAATGGCTGTGCTAAATCAGGTCACCTTTATGTTAGCTTTTCAACAATGAATAATAAACTGAAAATAAAGGAATAACATTTTTTATCAAATAAAGACTCTTCATAGTGACCAACCTAAAATCAGACGTATTAATTGTTGTTTTGTTTCATTAAATATGTGTTTCTGTTCTTTTTCCTCCTGCATGTTTGGCTCCTGACTCACAGTTTTTCCCTTTTTCCCTCACACATACACAAACACCCGATTGACTTGATTCTCCATCGTTATTCTTCCTCCCTCCTGCGCTCTCCTCCGTGTCTCCTGTGCATATCTCCTCTGCAGCACGCACGCAGCATCCCTGACATTTTCACTCGTCTTTCTGCCTCTTTATCCCTCTCTCTCAGCCTCTCTCTGTCCTCCTCTCCCCCGTCTCATTCTGATGCATGGCTGTATATTTGGCCTTTGTAGAGACAGCCTTTCTCTTCTCCTGGTGGATTCTCCTGGAATCAATTTAGCCCGTCTGTGCCAAGCCACTGATCAACAATTTACAGGCCATCAACTGCTGGGGCTGCTGGGAGGCTGTTTAACCGCTATATTAGGTGTCTGACATGACCGAGCGTTTACAGCAGGTATGGACCCCATGTAAAGCGCAAAGAGGGACCTATAAAGGAAACACCTTTGATACTAAAACACAATACATTACATAGTAAAGCTGAACTAGATCCTGCTTTTTAAATTTCATTTACCATGTTTCCCCAAATAAAGATTGATGGTCAAATAGCTGCTGGGGTCTGTATTACTATCAGGGTTGCGGTCTGCACAAGCAAATGAGGGCCAAGGTACTTTTAATGGCTGGGTTATGATCTAGTTTTGATCATAGATGTAAAATAATTGGACAAAGCCATGCCATAGGAGCCTTTGGAACACTGTTGATACGCAAGCTATCTTGATCAAACTTTAGCTCCATATACCCACAGACAGAAAGGCCGTGTTGATGCAGCTTACGGCCGTCTGACAAATAACGCTACATTTCCAAAGCCAGAAATCCTCAATAATTCCTCCATAACAGAAAATGGGTACAAAATAAAAAAATTCACCACCCTCACAGTAAGACAAAGAAGTTGTTTTTTTTAAACCAGGCTGTAAATATGTATATGAAGGTCATGAAAACTGTGTTTGCCCCACATTCAATTAATCCGGAGTCATTTTTCTGGAGCCAGCCCCAAGTGGACACTTGGGGTACTACAGTTTTTGGCACTTTTACATGGGCCTCCATTTACAACCCCAGAGGTTGCCACCTAAGGTTGATATGCTTATTACCACCAAGGAAGTTATGTTTCGGCCATTGTTGGTTAGTTTGTTAAAAGGATAACTCAAAAAGTTAAGACAATCTTTAATTAATCTTTCAGGGAATGTTGGTCACGACACAAGGAATGGGTGATTTGATTTTGGTGGGGATCCAAATATGGATGTGGATTCAGGAAATTTTTAAAGGATTTGTTGATGTTGCAAGATTGTGCAGTTGTCCACATTTTGGCTAATGACTCAAAAAGGTCCCAACAGATTTTAATGACATTCTCAGTGAAAGTTGGTCATGACACAAGGGTGAAGCGATTGAATTATGGTAGTGATCCAAACCCGGATGTGGATCAAGGATCTTTTTAAGAATTTGTTAACAGTGTGGGACGAGACAGTTTGACAACAACTTTTTGACAATGCTGGTAATGCATTGGCAAGGGTTTGTGCCCCCACAGATTTTTAGGCTCTTCAATAATCATCTTTTTTTTAAAGGCACAGCTCTTTTTCTGTACTATACTCCTATGTGATGCTTCTCCGCCAAACAAAATCTTTACCTGTGAATGTGAAATCAAATGGAAGAGTGAGCAGGGTGATGGACAAGGTAGGAGAATTTAGAGGAGAAACAGGATTCGACCTGACTTTTTAATTCAGGAAAAAAGACAGAAAAAAGAGAGAGTGAAACTAAGAGAGCAAAAGGTCTTTTCTTAAAAACAAAGATTGGAAATATTGTTTTGGTCAGTTATTTCCCCCTTTCAATAATACCAGTTGGTATTGTAATTTATGTTGTTGTAAGGATCCTGCATTCGTGGAATGAGTAACAGAAGTTCCTCTTGTGTGCCTTGACTGTCGTTTTGTTACACACATCAGTCAGAGTCAAATATTTTTCCATCTAAGTTCTAAGCACAGGTGGAGGAATTCAAGAGCACAAGGCTTAGCAGTGACTTTATCTCAGGTTGTACCTTTGGTGCCTGAAGTGTGTTAATTTGATTTCTCTATGGCCCTGTACTAAATGCACATGGCCCTGTGGTTGGGGACCTCTGATAAAAGACATGACAAAAATAATTCAATAAATAAACCTTTGCAGGAGGCTGGTTGGTTGAAAGTTAAGTCTAACTTGCTGTGGACTTAGTATTCAATTAACCACAACAAATGTTAATGCAAACAGGCTGCATGCATTTCTGCAAAGCTATGCAGCAAGACAAAGAATGACCACTTGAAGGTCACTTTGGATCAGACTGAACATGTTTAGGAGTAATTACAGGCTTGGATCAAAGACTTGGATGACTTCCTTTTCACTTGAAAGGCTATTTAGACTCATTTGTACATGTAAGCTCCATTTAAAAGCCCTCATAGTCCATTACTCTCTTTTGTCACGCAGTGCAAAATTACAGTATACCGTTATAAAAGTGTCTCTGTTAATGCTGTATCCATGGAGATTAATTAGACTCTCCTGGGCTGCCTTTTTCTTTCTGTAGGTAGGTCTGTAGAAGGAGAAAAAGAGCAGCAGGCAGTAAGACCAATAAAAAACAAGTGAGAGAGAGACTGCAAGGCGGTCCAGGACCAGAGACAGGCAGATAGCGGTTGCCATGCGACGGCCATAGAGTGGTGATGGCCGCAGTAATGCTACCTGGCGTTCTGTTCAGTGATTTAATCAGCTCGCCCGGCTCGCCATAAATCATCATCAGGCAGAGTTACAGGGGCTTAAAGGAGAACCACCGACAAACAGCAGAACTCGCGTCCATGCTGCTGAAGGAGAAGTTTGTCGCTGTGATTTCTGTGTTAAAGTTTAAATCTTCTCTCGAATAAAACAATTACATGGTCCAGTGTGTGGTAAGCAAAGTCCTGAAGTCGTGGTTAAGCCATCATGAAAGTTTTGAGCTCAATATTAAGACTTAAAACCCATGCTCACAGCAGAGCAACAGCCCTTCAGAATAAATACTAATATTGTGTTGGTGTATTTTTTGGCTTGTGCACTTGTAAAAAGCAATCAATGAAATTAAAAAGTTTCCAAAAGTTCTAAATAACAAAAAGCACTATTATGAATGTTTTATTGACTTGTACCGTGAATCCAGGGTCAAATTTGTTCATTAATAAAAGGACAAAAGCACATTCAACTTAAATCAATTAATTAAAATAAGGGAGATATAATTTGACTCAGTTTAAAAGGATAAAAACATCTCCCTCTAAGGTAATTTTCACACCTAAAGTTCGGCAGACTTGGTTCAATTTGGAGTGTAAGTTGCAACATTGCTTCATTTTTTTACTTGGTTTGGTTATCTTGCTCTTTGCCAGGCGCCCGTCAAATAAAGTGTAAAAGCTGTAGCTGAAGTCTTTGTTTCTGCCAACAGGTCTATTGTTGCACTATATGACCCTGAATGCTAATCTAAGCCTTTAGGCGTAAAACTTGCTGTCATGGTGGCCTCTATAATATTTCTGCATTGTGCGCAGAAACAGTTAAAATCTAATTTTGATGATTTTCTGCTACAGAAATCTTGAGTGCTTATTTGTACATAGCTTACTTAGAGATTTCCATTGCCCGTATCCATGGAGCAAAAGACTCTGTCATTGAGATGTGGTCTATGGTAATAAACAACCTTCAAAAATGCTTAAATAAATAGTTTTTCCAAAAGGTTTTAAGGTAGTTAGGAGCCTGGATGTTTGTTTGGCTGTTTTTTGTTTTTATTCTTTGAACACATGTATAATTTAACATGTTTATTGATGGACAAGGTGCTACAGACATTTAATGCTTGCCTGTTAACTCATGTACCGATACTCAAAGGGAACCAGCTGTGGACTTTTGCACATGTACTTTGGTACACAGACATTTTTGCCCCTCAAGCTCATAAAATTCTTTTTTTTTCTTTTTTTTTTTGTTAAACTGTTAAAATTTAAATAAAAACTTGATCACAAAAAAAGAAATCTTGAGTGCTTGTTTAAAGTGATGAGCCAGTAAAATTATTAAAGGCCATTACATGATTTATAGACCTCTGTCGATTTTAAGAAGCTGCAGCATCATGAGAATCTATTTTTGTCCCGCAGTAAAACATTAATCAGTTTCTGTTGTTTGACTCATCAGCAGCTGAGTCAGTGTTGAGTCCTGGTATATCCTCACTTCTGTCCATCAGTGGGCTCCTCTTTCAGAAAAAACTCCCTTTAAGGACAGTCCAGATGGCCTCTGTGTCACATAAGCTGTTTCAAGTATAAAGTGCACGCACACTCACCTGCAGGTAGACTTGAACTGTCAGTCTTATCAGGTCGGCCCAGCTGTGTTACCAGACGTCGGCCTCGGCTCTCTGTCTGTCTGCCCGAGTTAAACTGGGGGTGTTTAATTTTAGATTTAACATCGATCATTTCCCCAGCCTGAATGTGGCCCAATGTCAGAGGCTGGCAGGGACTATTCCTCACCCGCCATCCGTCCGCCTCACCTGGATACACCATCAGTCACACCTGGGAGAAATGGAGGGAAGAAAGGATAAGGAGCAGAAGAAGAGGGAAGAAGAGGTAAGGAAAGGGTGAGGAGGAAGAGTGGAGAGAAAGAGGGGGAACAATTGATCCTACTGAAGCTTGTCCCTGAAATTTAAGCCTCAAAAAAGCTCTTAAAATATTGAAATTAATAAGAAGAGATGTTCAAGAAAAGGAAAGACAACAGAAAGGAGTAAAGGCTGGATAGGACTACATTTTTGTGGTAACACTAAAACCAGCCCACACCATGTTGGACTCTCAGAAACTCTGCTCACATTATTTATATGTAGACGGAGAAACTGTGATTAGGGCTTCAAATGTCATGTTTTAAATGAAAGGATGACTAGATACCCCCATAAGTTAACCTTGCTCAGCAGCTGGATCCACCTGATTCAGCGTCTGTAATCAGGCAGGTCCATCTTGCCAAACTCCAATCCACAATGACTGTGAGCGACCCAAAGTGGTACGGCCCAATTAGAGTCCTTAAAAGCAGGAAGTCATGGGAGCTACAAGAGAGACCAAGTGACTGTGTATATAGAGATTAGCATAGATGCTAACAGCTTCAGTACCAGTTTTATTAGATCAGGACATCATTTCATCATCAAATGAAATACAAATAAAAACACTAAAGGCATTTCTCGACAGAAATCATATTTTCACTCAACTTCTGAAATGTTTTAGTGAGAGTTTGTTCTACTTTGCACCATGGAAGTAACACCCACCTACTACATTTTCTGATTGGTCTGTAATGATTGTGATTGACGGAACGATTGTCCAATCGCCTGCTGGATATGTTTTTGAAAGGTTCTGCCTATTCCCAAACACTTTCTATGGGCTCTTTCCAAATGGACCAGTAAAATATATTGTATGGTCCAACAACCCTAAGTTGTTATGTAAGGTAATAATGCACTTCTTTTCCTGAGCAGCCATGTTTGTTGATGAACTCGGGGTTCAGGAGTATTGTCCGAGTTTCTCAGTTGTAAATTCTGACTTTTAAAGGTGTTCTAGATAATGTTTTCCAACTGCGAGGTCAGAATTTACAACTTCTGAGGTAAAGGTAATGCACCATTACACTGTGCCTTGCATTCATGTAGAGGATGTTTGTTTTTGTTTTGAAAACCCTCGCTGAGCAGAGGTGAGAGACTAAGACTCTTTCTATGTCAGACATGCAATTCTGTTTTGGACTCCTTCCATAAACAAACCTAATGTCATGATCCTGCTCTGTCAGTTAAGTTACCCCCTTGTTTCCTTGTTTCATGTTTGTCTTGTACTTCCTGTTTTATTTTGAGAATTCAACTGTCTTTGTTTGTTCCCATAGGTTTTGCTTCCTTCCTAATTCCTAAATTGTTCCTCCCCAGCGGTGTCTAATCACCCCCAATCACCTCATGCATTTAACCCTCATCTCTTCTTCTGTCTTGTTGCCATTCGTCCCACCCTGTAGTCTTCACCCCAGTACTCTATCTTGTCACATCTTGCTGGTATTATCTATTTTGTCTTTGATCAGGTCTTTTGCCTGACATCTTGAATTACTTTTCTATGTGTGATATTCTGTGTACCAAACTTTTCCTGCTAAACCAATAAACCGGTGAAGTATTGAGCATTTGTGTCCTTTCTTGTGTCTCGTTCCTTGACACCTAACACCTCCACCCATTACCCAACCAACCCAGGATGTGCCCATAAACTGGTCACACCTCCAGGTGGGCCAGGTCAACAACCCTGCCAACGACTCTCAGGTGACCGCCCAGGTCATTTGCATGTCAATGGTCGACTTCACATTTCAAGCTCTTCCCCAGTAACTCTTAGGACTGAAGTGGCCTTTGGAGAAAATGTGAAACATCTCCGTGAATCTGATCCAGTAGCCACTTGGGTCAGTGCTGGATTTCAACTGCTCTGGTACGACTGCATCATTGTTAAAAAGATATATAAACTATATGTTAAAGAGAACATTGATGTCGGCAGATGTTTGTAAGCACACTTCCCCCTCCGGCTCACCTAATGCGTCTTAAATTCCCCCCCACACAGCGTCACAACAGGAACAATCATCCATGAACGGTTGTATTATACACACATTCTATTATTGTGCATTATGCCTCCATTACCCACCATGTAACTTGTTAATATGCAGATCACCTTCCTGCTCTAGCTCGACTGTGACACTGCATAAAGGGAAACGTAGCATGAAAATACAATTACCATGCAAATAAGTCATTTAAATGACACCGTCGCTGGAACCTGCAGTCCCTATCAGCGAGGTCTGATCTCAGAGATAGGAGTCATTTCAGAGGAGGAGCTGATCATAAATTAAGGTAAGTGTTTTCAACTCTGTCCGAACCTTTGTTACTGGAACTTTTTAGAGCAGGTTTAATCCTTAAAATGATTTAAAGGTGTTAAATTAGTCTGTCTAGAGTAGAAAGTGTGAATAAGATGACTTTGTTTGTCACGAAGCTTGATTTTTATTTTTTACTACATCCTCTGGAAGTACTTTTGTATATTTCCATCCTTTCTTCCCTCTTTCACTTGCACTATTGTGACACTAATTAAAACATTAAATAAATATGCTCACCTGCCACTTTATAAGGTACATGTTACTAGTGCTTTGTTGGAAATCCCTCAATTCTTCATGGCGTAGATTCAACAAGGCGCTGGAAACATTCCTCAGATATTTTCGTCCATATTGGCATGAAAGCATCACACAGTTACTGCAGATTTGTCTGCTACACATTCAAGATGCTGATCTCCAAGTCCATCACATTCCTATAGTGTTCTATTGGATTGAGATCTGGTGATGGTGGGGGCCACAGGAGTCCAGTGAACTCACTGTCATGTTCAAGAAACCAGATTGAAATGATTTGAGCTTTATGACATTCAGGTCGTCCACTGATCAAAACAGTGTAGCAGGTCCTCTTCAGACAGAAACTCTGTTGTTCTTCTTTTAACTTCTGATACAGACCCCAAACCTTGATCCTTTAAGCACAGATTTGATTGCAGGAAAAAGGAAGAAGTCACATGGTGCCAGATCAGGTGAACAGGGAGGGTGATCGAGCACTGTGATCAAGGGTCAGGACCTGCTTTACCGAGAGCACAGTGTGAGCTGGAGAGTTGTTGTAATGAAGGATGAAATCATTTCTCAATCTCCACAGCTTTGGTCTCTGTTCAGACTTTTCTACAGTTTTTCTTGAACGTACTTGTAATAGTGTTGATTCACTTTTGACCCCTCTTGTTGTGTTTTCTCCATCCTTGGCGACGATAAGTGTTTTCCATCTGACCAGCACTGACTGCTGTCTTGTCTCAGGATCATGATGAAGACTCCAGTTTCATTGCATGTATTCACTACTCGAAATTTTGGTTTCCTACAATTTGTTTCAAAATGTCTTCACAAATTTCGTATGATTTTCCTTTTGATCATGAGTCAGAAGTTTTGGGCTTTTGACAACTTTGGCTCACACTTCTGTCATGTTCAAGTTTTCATGCAAACTGTCTCTTTATAAATAGAGACCATTTCTCTTCTCAATCTTATACTGAGTAATCAATCGTTTCCAAAGATCTTTTTCAATGAACATCGTCTCTGCTTTCACAAAATCTTTTGTGCCATTCAAACACATGACTGTGTGACATGATTGGGCTGCTGCTTTGTTCATTTTCACCAAAACTTTCAAGTTAATACATGTCTCAAAAGTTAAGCTAATCATTTTCCAACACTTTGGCAAAAATATGTCCACTTTAATCAGTAGCAAGCAGTGAACTAAAGATGTCACTAATGGAAACTTACAGCAGTTGTGTGTGAATACCAAACATTTATTAAAACACTATAAGACTTAACAGTGTGGTTTTACCCTTAAGAGTACAATGTAATTATTTGATAGCCATACCCCATGCATGAAAATGGAGGAGAAAAACTTTGGATTTAAAGGAACAACAACCAACACGTGAATATAGAGTTCAGTATAGGTCTATTGTTCTAAAGATTTAGAAAATAAAGTTGAGTATATTGAATAATTTGATTTTGTTAAGCAATGGTAGGATTTAAAGGGCTCTTCAGGATGTTTTCAGGCCACCAATTATTTTTTGTTTGTTGTAAAAAAGCGGAGAAAAATCCTGGGAAATAGAGACAAGGTAAAAGAGGGTAAAATGAGGAAATAATATCACAAGAACATGTCATAAGCAGAGCATCACAACGACAGGAAGCGGACGAGAGTTAAAACACCTTGAAATCTTATCCCTTTTAGTTAGACAGCAGACTTGGTGCAGACAGATAAGAAACTCCAGTGAAATGTCAGGGTTTGCATCAGGACATTTCTGTCACATCTCTGCTGTATCTACCCGTCTGACCCTTTTCTATTGGTTCTCTCTCGTTTGGAGTACTGTATGGTTGTGTGGTCCTCTGCTGCTAAAATGGATATAAAAAAAATTACAGTTAACTCAAAATAGAGCTGCAAGATTAGTACTTAATTGCTCTTTTAAAACCAGTGTAGCAAGGATGCATCACAGCTTGGAATGGTTAACTGTCGAGCCTAAGCTAACATCCAGTATCATAAAATTTTCTAGAAATGCAATAATGGAGGGGAAGCCAGATTTCTTTAGTGAACAATCAAAAAATGCAGGTCTAAAACATAGTCATAAAACTAGACAAGTAAGCTTGGGTTATTTAAAACTTCCTAAACCAAATTCAGAATTACTTAAAAAAACTGTTTTTTATAGAGCCATTCAGCAATGGAATTTATTACCTGAAAATATGAAAAGAATCAAAAGCAAATACTTATTCAAACGATCTATTAAACAAATATTAATGAGAGAGACCACATAATTAGAATAATAAGAATAATCAATGTTTTTTGTGTGTTTGTTTTTGTTTCTAGTTTTGTTTGTTTGTTATTGATGTTACTTTGATTTACACTGACGTGTCAGTTTTTGTTTGTATGATTATTGTATGTTGCTTGTGTTGTGATGTTTTATGTGGACCCCAGGAAGATTAGCAACCACGACAGTGGAAGCTAATGGGGATCTGAATAAAGAATAAAGAATAAAGAATAGTCAAGCAGTACATCCTCTCAGGAAAAACACAATAAAGTCTTCCCAAGCATGACACACTCTGTACTGCCATCCGTCCCCTGGACCACAGTTATGGCCTTGCAGCTATAATGCCCTCTCATTGAACCATCAGCATCCTTGTTATGTTTGTGAGGCATCGCCTGGCCAAATGTGTGGAACATTGATTTTTATTCCCCTGCTGCTCTCAGGAAGGTCTTCAGTCTTTTTATCTGGCTTCATGTCTTTACCAGGACGTTATCTTTGAGTGAATACGATAATTAAGCAATTACAAACTTTCCGACAAACATTTGATCTGCAGAGGGATAAACTGTCTCCTCTTTATAGACTAAACATCCAGCTCTGTTTCTCCTCTCTTAATTCGTCAAGAGGCTTTCTCATTACCGTCTTAATGGTTGGCCAATTAGAGCTTCCATCACTTTGAATTGAGAGTGAATTAACTAAATGATGAGTATATGAACTGCAGTCAACTCTTTGTGTAAAGATGGCCATTCAGGAGGGGAAATGGGTTTTACTTCAGGGATGATATCACTGTCTGTTACGATGATACGAAGAGGTTGGACTGTTTCGTCCTCTGATGGGTTTAATGTAAAGAATTTAATTAAAAAGTGAAAATGTTATAGTAGGCAAGGATTCAAATACTCATATATTGCTTTGAGGCAGTGGCTCAAAGCGTTCAGAGATGTTTTCCAAAGAACAATTCTTGGTAATTTACAGGAGTATATTTTCCCAAGCGTGGCACAGTGGGGTAGCAGCTAGTGCATGTCCCTCACAGCAAGAGGGTTTTGTTATGTTGGAAAGCCTGATTGTCACCTTTACAATGAGGTACAATCTATAGGATTGTGCATTTGTGGATTGAGGAACACAGCTCAATGTGAGGGTAGCACCACTCTGTGTTGCTCAATCCACAAATGTGTTGTAAAGGTAACTAATCCAGCTTTCCAATGGTATAATTACGGTAATAATTATTATTATAAAAGGCGAGAAATAATCTTCTGACATAATGTTTCCTAACTTTTTTGAGTACTATACTTGCCCATACTTACCTGCAATGCTTGTTACTAGGGATGGGAATTGATAAGATTTTATCGATACCAGTGCTGTTAACAATCCTGCTAATCGATCCAATTCTTTAACGATTCCCTTATTGATTCTTTGCAGATTGTGGGCAAGTGTTGGCCTGTAGATTTTCAGTGGCAACAATGTCTAACACATGTCACAGCATAGATAACTGCTTCTGCAAGTTGCTGGTGTTTCCACTCACTTAAGGTTGTGCAGTAGGCACCTTTTGTAAAAAAAATTTTGACCGCTTCTGAACCCTGTCAGTGGAAGGAATTGATAAGGGAATTGATTATCAAAAAGACTCATGATAGCGATACTTTGATGGAGCTGTTAACAATTCTCAACTGGAATTGGTTTTCAATGCCCATCCCTACTTGTTACTGGATGATACCACTACAGGGCACTAAAAGACTGAGGGCTGTATGCAAATTCATGTTAACTGAGAAGTAAACCTTAAAACGTGGTGACATTTATGGCACTGACAGCCTCAAACAGATGCTAGCGTGTCTGTAGAATTTGCGCCTTGTCACATAAATTTGACTGTGAAGTAATTTAAAGGTCAAAAGTTTGAGGACTGAAAACAATCCCCCTTCTCTCAGATAAAGATAAATGACAACATTATCATGCTCACCACTTTCGTCCACTACTATCCCATTTAATCATAAGCAAGGATATGAACTATCTTTAACTCCATCCAACACCCATCTAAGTTAATTTTCCTCTTTTTCACCCCGGCTGTCTTCTTTCCTCTCGACCCCTCTGCGATATCCATCAATCCTTAACTGTTGAGGGACACACTCATTTCACAGGTCAATTAATTTTAATCAGAGTGTGTCAATTTAATCTGAGTTCAAACCGCTAGACGGACACTTTGTGAAAATCTCATTAACCTTCCTATTTCCAATCTGCTCACTTCATCAGCGGGGCAAAGCGATGACTCAGTCCTTTAAGAAAAAATGCATTTTCTGTTGGTAAACAAACTCCTTGGTTTGGATAATGTCATGGGGAAAGAGGCATCAGGGTGGGGAAACTCACGGCATCCACTCACATCGAAAATGACACCGACACGGGCATTGACTTAGTCTCCTCACGTCCATGTTTTAATAGCAATAACAGCGGCGGGAAAATCAATGTGAACTCCAGATAAGGTTAAGGTTAAATGATTGCCAGGAGGATATGAGATGACTGTGGGAGGAAGAGCAGAATATAGAGAGCTGAATGAAGAGAGAGGGCATCTCAGGGAACTGTAGGAGTGACAAAAGAGGAAGGATGGCTCAATACTGAGTTCACGCTGACAATGAAAATGTCCTCACCGAGATCTCATTTTTAATGCTTAATGACACACATCTGGTATTTTTGTCACTGCCTGAAACTTTCTTCTACATCTCTCTCCAACAAACATGTACAATAACTCTTAAGAAAAATATTTGTTTATTTCTTTGCAAGATTGTATAAAACACAGCAGCACAGCAATATGACAGAATCCCAAAAAAGAGCAGTGAATGACTCTTTCGCATCAATGGTTTGTTGCACTTTCTTTTTTTAATTTATGCATGTAAATTATCCAAAGTCACACAGTAAGAGGTGTACAAATAAAACAAAAAAACATCATAGATGAAGTATGATCAATGATGAAAACACAGATATTACATAATCAAGCAAAAATAGCACCTTTGCAACAGCACATGAAGATAAGCTTGGGGGTCAAATAATTTTGAACTTATGACTTGCTACAATTAACCTTTATCTATACTGCTTATCCCTTCCAGGGTTGCGGGGGCTGGAGCCTATCCCAGCTGACACTGGGCAAGGGGCAGGGTCTACCCTGGGCTGTATGCCAGCCAATCACAGGGTCACATAGATAGACAGACAACCATTCACACTCACACTCATTATCAACTTTAGAGTCTCCAAATGAGCATGTTTTTTGGTCTGTGGTCTTTGGTTTTGTGTCTCTCGCCCAATGTCAGGTGGGATAAGCTCAAGCCCCCTGTGACCCAAAAGGGCTTAGCGGTATAGAGAAAAGTTAAATGGATGGATAGTCATAAATCACATAAAATAGCAACAAAACAGGTGATTTTACTTTCCAATCTTTCATCCATGAAGTGCTCAGAGAGCAAAAACCTCTGCCAAGTTAAGATGGAAATATTTATATCGAGTATCGAAATATCGATACTTTCACAATTACTTTTTTGGTATCTATTATGGCCTTAAAATATCAATACCAAATGAGTACTACAACATAATATATATGTGTGAAGCTCCGCAGACTGTTTTTAGTGTTTCTCTCTTTCTTGGTGCCAAGACAGCATCCCTTTCTGTGTCATGTCACTGTGGCGATCAATCAGATGTAGCCAACAGAACTCTGAGGCAACCACAAGCACATACAGAAACTTAAGACAGTTTTGTGCCAAAATTATGAAAAAATGGTAGAAAGGCAACAAAAATGTACAGATTGTTACTCAAAAAATATCTTAAAGCCACATTTTGAATAATTTAGAATTGATTATGTTCAGTTTAAAAAGATTTATTAATCAGTGCAACACACGCCTAGATTAGTGCAGTTGTTTTCCTTGTATTTATGGAATAAATATCAAGTCATCCAAAAAACATTTTACTGAAGTGTTTAATTGTAGAATATCTGCTGAAATTATTTTCTTTGGACTCACACTTGAAGCACAACTCAACTTAAGATCTGATGATCTAGAGTCCAGACTACATGTTTTCTTAATGTGCTTTTTGTTGATGAAGAACGTAGAAAAGAAAATCATAAATATTTTGTATGCATTACAGGGAATGTTTGGTATTGGTGTCAGTATCAGAATAATTATAGAAAAAAAATTCAGTATTGTTTTGATATGGAAGGGTCTGGTATTGCCTATTATATTTCAAACGTTGTTAACAAATCCCAGAAAAAATTCCTGGATTCACATCTGGATTCAGATCATCACAAACTAATGACTTCTCCCTTGTGCCATGACCAGCATGGCAAACAGTTTCACTTGAAGAGAATCTGAGTTTTATTGCGTTTGCCCTTATCTCAATTATGAGTTTATGTTCAACAATAACACAAGAAAAATAAAGAATAAGAAAAACAACCTTTATCCAAGAAAATAATGTTCTATGTGTGTTTAATCTTATAAGCCATGCTTATACAAAACTATAAAAATAACTGTAAATTAAAACAAATGAATGTCCTTTTTTGTCTTAGAGAAGGCAAATGTTAATCAGCTTTTGATTAATATGTACACCAGAGTCTGTCCCTGTAACTTGAAACACAGTACACAATTAAACAGCAAAATATACTGAGTATAACAGTATTTAAAGTCCACTTATTTTCATTTTAAGTATCTGAAATTAACAAACAAATCCCCTTTATAAAAAAACTTATTAGTGAGCCATTAGTAATTACAGTGCAGCAGATGTGAACACGTGCATCATCATTTTCATTATTATCAGATTCACAGATGGAAAAACGACAAACATACAGTTCATATAAGCCCAGAGCTATGCTGTTTTTTCTTTTATTGTAATCATAATGCAGCTTTTGCTAAATGGCCCATTAAATTTACTCCAGACCAGGAAATGAAACTCTGACACTGCTGAAAAATATTGTTGATATATGCAGAGTCTTCACGCACACAGATGAGATGACATCTTTTCATTGGATGTTCCACACACTTCATTAGGCCTGACTCTCATCGGGACTGCGGCTAAGGACTTTTCATTCAAGAGATTGCAATGTGCCAGAAAGACCAAATCAAGCGCACCCGACCAGTATAGCTGGGTATTTGTAATTTGGACTTGGGTGTCATGCAGAGCTGATGAGATGTGGGCACATTTGCAAAAGAGACCAAAGATCCCTTCAGAAACTACAAAGCCATGTAGCCAGCTGCTAAAGTCGACACCAGACTTTCATCTTTTTTGTGACTGGACAGCCTCTGCTGCTCTTGTCTTCATATGAGCACCAAAAAATATGAAAGAAAAATAAAAACAAGAATGCAATACAAAAAGGCAAGGTCAGGAAGATATTACATCAGCTTACAAGTGTACTTTAATAGGATACTCAACATTATTATGGATGCAGTGAGCTAATGGGCTAATGGGCTGACAGGCAACGCAGCAACTTAATGAGCTAACAGGTGACACAGCAAGCTAATGGGCAAACAGGCGACATGCACGTCTTTACAGCTGTGTACTATAGAAGCTCGTGCAGATGAACAGTACGAACAGCACATTTTCAAGCATTTCGAAACAGCAGAACGAACAACTTTTTAACTATCAGTTTTAAAACATTTTAACTGATTCAGAATATTAGAATAGGAGTCGCGATTCTTACATGATTCTTTTTTGTCTTCACCTCTACTTACGATCAAATTTTTACAGTTTTAAGGCAGTCTTTCTCCAAATGATTTCTTATGACAATATCAGACATGTTTAATAATATTGTAAGTTTTTACTCTGGTTTTCTGCAAACTGTTCTGGTCAGTTACATGACTGTGCTCAATACCCAATACAATGGTGCAGGAATGAGTCCAAAAACGCGGAAGTGAGTTAGCATTTAGCACTTCCTGGTTCCCAACCCTCCAGACTTAAATGGGATTGAATACCTCTTTCAGAAAAGTGTCTGAAATAAGGTTCATAATGAACATGCGCATGATTTAATGTTTGATCTGAAATAATAAAATGCGTCTGATCTTGCCTGCTTTTTAAAATGATTGGTGCTAACTAACTGCTAAGAGGGACTACAAAAATGGCAGGGGATCTGACAGCAATCATTTCTGATGGTTTCTTAATAATCAATAATTCATACACTATTGCAACAACTAAGGGCACCAAATTGATCAGGTCATTTGATTATGATGAATCTCAAACAAGAGGTCACAATAAGATGTGAAACATAAGAAATATTGTAATTGCTTCAGAGTTGAGCTGCCATGTTGTAGTTCCATAGTAGCTTACGAATAGCTTTTTACTTTCGCCGATTATGTTTAGGTTTAGAACATCGTGATAAGTAGGTTTGTTTGTTAAGATTGTCACAGAAAGCAGAACATATAGGTTTAATTTTTCTTGTTCACTTCCTAGCTCTTTATCAGTAATGATCCAAAACAGTGAAAAATTATTGCTTTCAGTGGGCCTGCAGTCAAGGAAACCAGCGGGATGCTAACTTCTGAGTTGGCCTACAAAAATACATCATCCCTGCACGACTCTACAGCAGCAGGTTTATAAGGACCAAATGGGAAGCAATAGGCAGCAAACATAGCAGGGAGATAAAGGCATATACCACTGAGGAAAATGAGGATATATTGTTGTGTTTGTGTGAAGTGCCATGATGTTTTCCTCTTTAAACAAACAGCGATGAAAGGAAAAAACAATGGATACCTTCACTGAGGACCTTGGATATATGAGTAGAAATCATAGTACAGTCTTTCCTTTGGTGTGGATGAGGATTAGTTCAAGGGAATATCAGAACTATTGTACAAGAATACCTTCAAATAAAGGTGGAAACTCTTGCATTAAAATAGAAGTTGGTGCAAAGCTTGTAATTATTGCAGTGCAGGAATCTGAGAACACTTCCACACATACACACACTTTCCCAATCTCCCTGCTGTGGTCTTTATCTCTCCCTCCTTCACATAAAGGCACTCTCTGGCCTTTTTAGTATTCTGATGTGGTTCATGATTCTCTGTCAACATTTGACTTCACAGGCAGAGGGGATCAGATTCATACAGAGAGAGGCCAACCTCCAG
This sequence comes from Cetoscarus ocellatus, assembly GCA_037902135.1. Taxonomy (NCBI): domain Eukaryota; kingdom Metazoa; phylum Chordata; class Actinopteri; order Labriformes; family Labridae; genus Cetoscarus; species Cetoscarus ocellatus. The sequence continues at coordinate 1,406,725 of JBAMNC010001316.1, forward strand.
TGGTTTGCTAATGCAGAGGAATGTACGAGGAGATTACTGGGAAAGACGGACAGAGTGACATGCAGACAGACGCTGATTCTCCCCTTGACTCCAGTTAAGTGGCTCTGGATAAATTACGCACTAAACAGTCAACATTGTCTCCGACAAAAGTAAAAGCTGCGGTTTCTGACCCCCATCTCCATTGACTTTAAACTACAGCCGCAATTTACCATTTCAAAACAATGACTTGCAATAGTCACAACAAGACAAATAAACTGCAAAGTTCAGCAGAGGCCTTTATCACAGCCCAGTAGGTATGTTACAATCATTCTGTGCTGGGAGGCAGTAACATTTTATGTTTCTCTCCCCTTTAACATTCTGCTCACACCCGGTTTTCTTCTGGATATGATTCAGCTGGAGTACATTTACGCCTGACATTAAAATGCGACTGCGGTATACACAGTGAAATTGGATTTCTCTTCCCCTCGCCTAAATGCAGATTGTGTCCTTTACGTCCTTCAACAGTGACAGTAAACATCTCATCTTGCATGTTGTTCATTCACAAGTGTCCCATTTTTTGACAAGTATTTTACAAGCTAAGTCCCCTGTCTGCAGTTTGGATTGTTTTATTTCTGTTTTGACTTGCCTCCATGTGGATTGAGGTTGCTTTGCATTAACTATTTATTGCTGCCTCAGGGTGTCTGGAAGGAGGGGGTGACAGCCTTAACATAAGCACACACCTTGAAGAGAGAAATATGTTAACACATGCTGCCGCAGCAGTGTCCTGATAGGAGTAA